>OY728157.1:1417196349-1419724683 GCA_963277665.1 Viscum album | reverse complement strand
GAATGGGCCATCTGACTAATGACTGTCCCCACAGGCCAACACATGTCATTTCTAGTGTGGTTTGTCCTCACTCACACACACCCTGGGAAACTTATGAGAAAGTCACCCATCCTGATCACTACTCGAGGCCAAGCACGCTTAACTGTGGAGTTCTAATCAGGTAGGCTCCTGAAAAGGAAGGTGCACCTTGCTGACATTAGTCATATCATTTAACTATTTAACCCTTTATCATTCGGGGGCGTTACAATCACCCCCCTTTAGAGCACAACAACATCCTCGTTGTGGGCCCTACATCTCAACCCAGGCAGTGCACCACACTTAAGGCTGGGTACCACCTCTGATACCAAATGTAACAACTGGGCCCTAGTGACAGCATAACCACCCTGCCCTAACATGACCGTCGGGTCCTGGCCTGCCTGGTACCACCAATTGCCCCGCAGACACGTGGTTTCTCCATGTTCCCGAACGGGTCATCTAACTAATGACTATCCCCACAGGCCAACACATGTCCTTTCTAGTGTGCTTTGTCCTCACTCACACACATCCTGGGAAACTTCCCAGAAGGTTACCCATCCTGATCACTACTCCAGAACAAGCATGCTTAACTGTGGAGTTCTAACCAGGTAGGCTTCTGAAAAAGAAGTTGCACCTTGTTGACATTAGTCATATCATTTAACCATTTAACCCTTTATCATTCGGGGGCATTACACTTCAGGACACCCAAGAATTTGGGCCAGTAAAGCCTTCGGGCCACCTCAAGGCCTTCGGGCCACCTTAAGTGTAGATGCAAACCAAACAACCTACAAGGAACAAGCTCTATAAGGAGGATGAGAAAGGAGATTTCACCACAACATAAGCTACACAAATTGAAAGAATGAGAGGGTATGACACCTGCCATCGGGAGAAGCCTGTGCATGCATGAGATAGCCTAGACGAACAACTATGTAAAGGTAGAGAGTTGATTTCATGATGAAGATGCTGGGGAGGAGCAGTTCCGAGTAGTTAGTCTGGGTTGTATGTAATGTTTGAAGTTTA
Organism: Viscum album; assembly: GCA_963277665.1. Taxonomy (NCBI): domain Eukaryota; kingdom Viridiplantae; phylum Streptophyta; class Magnoliopsida; order Santalales; family Viscaceae; genus Viscum; species Viscum album. The sequence continues at coordinate 1,419,723,648 of OY728157.1, read as the reverse complement.
CAGGAAATGAATTCCTCTAAAGCCTACGGGCCATGTAATACTTATGCCTACGAGCCTTGTAAGGGTTCCACCTCACCCCTTGAAAGGTGTATTATCAAAAATTAATAAAAAATGAAGGCCTTCAGGCCATTGGATGAAGTTATATTCTTCTTCGTCTTCTCCAAGTTTAACAACGACACATTCTGAGTGCTAGTACGATCCAATTACTTAGAGTGATCATGAAATTGATCCTCTAATTGCATTGGCGATTAGCCTTGGAATTGTGTAAGAACTAAATTGGTGGATGAGGTTGTAGAATTATCTCATTTTGTGGATTCATCTTGAATTAGTGATCATGTAAGAACCTGAGTTTTTAGAACGGGTCAAAATCCTGACCTTATTTGAATTTTTGACGTGTTTCTGAGGAAACTGGAGGAAATGGGCAGTTTCTAGAAATTTCTAGACTACACGCCATGTACTTTAAGTACACGCCATGTATATGTTAAGCAAGTGACCAATCGTGTGCTTGCTGGGTACATGCCGTGTGATGATCGTGTAGAAATTTCTTACTACATGGCATGTAGTTTTAGACACGCCATGTACCATTGACCGTGTGGAGGCCATACATGGCGTGTAGGCCTATTGTCCAAGGAGAATCGCTTTAAATAAGTACACGCCATGTTCCCCTTGGACATGCCATGTAGTCTGGCCGTGTATGAGGGATATACATGGCGTGTGGGTAAGTCAGTGAGGAAGGGAAGAAAAATGGAGTACACACCGTGTACCCCTAGGTACATGTCATGTACTCATGTCGGTAGGTTTTTGAAAGTAAGTTGGTAGAATTCCAGCCACCAAATGAAGAGTTAAATGACATACACGATGTGTATTCCTAAATTACATGCCGTGTAGTTTCTTTTTTTGCATTAAAACGGGAAGTAGCCTCATATTGAGGAAGAACACACCTCGTGTCACCCGGTTTCACAAACCAAGCCAGCCAGAGCTTCAATATCTTCCCGGTTTTTCATTTGATGTCAGTTTTGAACACCGACTGATGCGTTGGAAGCCCCTCGACAAGGCCCCAATTCCTATTGAGCCATTTTGTTTGATTTCTGTTCTAGAACGAGTTATGCGGGTTTGAGCGGTTTTGACTCTTTTGTAGATTTACCACATTTTAGGAAAAATTGGAGGCTGTTACCGAAGGAGTACCATCGTATTAGTCTCAGGTAGGCAGAACATACCTCTTTTTGTGTTTTTGTGGTCTTTTGTGTGACGAGGCCTTTAGTGCGTTTTTGGGCATTTTGAGCGGGACCCGTTTTATCTGCTGTTTCATATTGAATTGATTTTTGGACCTATGGGATGCCTTTGGGTATGCCCTGTTACCGGTTTTGCTTGAGTGGGGCCGGGTGAGGGGCCCTTGCTCATCGGTGAATTTTGTACGGGTATGCCAAAATGGTTTAAATTGCAATATTAATGTTTTAAACTGGCCAGTTTAATTTATTAAGCATGCTGTAAATTGTTAGAGGCATTCAAGACCTCAGTGCTGTTGACTGATAACCGTTGGGTTAGGGCAATTCTACTGTTTGAATGTTTTTCCTGTTAAAGTGTCATGTTTGAATTTATTATATAGTAAATTACTAAATTGCACATACTGGACCCTTTGGGTTGTGTTGGGCATGGCCCGAATATTCTTGAGTGATGCTGATTACTAGTTGGGCTTGACCCGGGTTACGTTGGGTGGTTCTGACCATGAGATTGGGAGTCATGGACGTCAGTTTGAGGCAAGATGACTGTCAGGTTGGACATAACCTGGGTTACTGGGATGGCGATGCCATCAGACTTGAGCGACATGGTCGCAGGGACATGAGGTGTCAGAGGTGTTGTGGCCTGGGTACTATTTTGGTGATTATCGCTCACCTAGAACTTTGAGTAGTGTTCACATAGAGATACTCCATGATGAGGCTATTTTGACCACTCGTGTGGGTAGAGGCCCCCGTTAGTTGCTGTTTAGGTACTTTTAGTTGGGGGTGCTTCCCGTAGGAAGACACGTGGAAGGTGAGGAGCCTTCAGGGGATAACATCGAGACTATTGTGTTGGGGGCTGAGGCTCACCGTGATTTGAGTATAGACAACACTGTCCCTCAGGTTACATTATTTGAGGGCAGATATCACTGTCCCTATGGATGCTTTACTTTGAGGGTAGACATCACTGTCCCTACGGTTACGTTATTTGAGGGAAGATATCGCTGTCCCTCCGGTTTCTTATTGAGTACAGGTATCGCTGTTCCTCCAAGATACTTCTCGGGCATGACTTTGGGACGTCAGTACTTGAGACACGCGGTGTCAGGGGGCACATGGTGCCGGGTTACATGACAGAGATTCCGGCATTGGCCGAAGCAGGTGACACTCTATGGTGGCTGCTGAGCACCAGGGGAGTTAGTGTTTATTTGTGCATTGCACTGTTTACTATTTTCCTTATAACTGCATGACCGCCTAAACACTCATATTAGGTACGCACCATTGGGTTGTATCCTACTGAGATTTTTCTCACACCCTGCACGGGCCCTTCGGGATGCGTGTAGAATTTATGGATTTACATGTAGGAAATAGGCCAGCTTTAGGAGCTGGGCTGCATTAGTTGTTTCTTGGAGATGGTATGGACCTTGAGGTCTTACCTAGCTGGGGTTACTCTGTTTTGTTTTCATTACTTGTATCAGCATGCTTACTTTTTTGTAGCTACTTTTGGTTAGCCATTGGCGCCTCTTTTGTTTAGTGACTTGCTATGGATGCATGTTTTTTTTGTTTAGTAATTACCATTGATTATAAGGCTGTTGTGTTTACTTTTCACTGCTATTGTTTATACTTATTTCTTCCGCTGTTTATTGATATTGAATGTGCTTCTGCTCTGCGGGTCTGGTTTGAGTCTGCTGAGTCTTTATTCCGCTGCATCTCTACTGTTATACTTGGAACAATACCATTATTATTATCCTATGAGAGGGTATAGCCTCCCCAATATACCTATCAGACCCTCCCTGCTAGTCGGAAGCCTTTGGAATTCGGGGAGGTGCGCCTAAGGTAGTAGCACCCGACCCGTTTAGCACTGTTCGGGTCTGGGTCGTTACAGATCACAAAATTTCTAAGAAACAAATGCATCCAATGCACCCAAAGTAACAATATAGGATCAACCCATTTTAATTAATTGTTTTAGATCAAGTAAATTTGTGTTTTTTAATTTTTCTTTAAATTAAATAATTAGTTTTTCAATCAAAATCAACCCCAAATATGGCCACTTCAAACCACCTCGCATCTAATCTTAGTGTCTCAAGGTTACTTCTTCGGTCCCTATGGATTGGATGCATTTTTTTCTTAGAAAGTTTGAGATCACTAATTAAAGATGAATCCAAAAAATGAGATAATTACACAACCACATCCACTAATTTAGTTTTTACACAATTCCAAGGCTAATCATCAATGCACTTAGAGGATCAATTTCATGATCACTCCAAGGAATTTGATCCTCTAAGTGCATTGGTGATTAGCCTTGGAATTTTTTAAGAACTAAATTGGTGGATGTGGTTGTGGAATTATCTCATTTTGTGGATTCATCTTTAATTAGTGATCTCAAACTTTCTAAGAAACAAATTCATCTATTCTACCCCAAGTAACAACCTAGGATCAACCCATATTAATAAATTGTTTTAGATCAAGTAAATTTGTGTTTTTTAATCGTTCTTTAAATTAAATAATTATTTTTTCAATCAAAATCAACCCCAAAGATGACCAATTCATAGCCAACCTTGCATCCAATCTTAGTGTCTCAAGGTCATTTCTTCGGTCCCTGTGGATTTGATAACCCAAGATGTACTACAAGTGATAGATTTTACCATATTTATTGGGTAAATTTGGGCACAACCAAATTTTGGTGCCATTGTGTGGGACCCAAGTAAGTATCTTAGACAATAAACTTATTTTATCTCCCAAAATTCTCTTTTCTCACCCCCATTTATCTTATCTTTTCCCTTTTCTTCACTTTGAATCAAAATTTCAATCTAATCCAGTGGAGTATCACCAAAATTACCCCATCATAAAATATGGATAGAATAAAATGAGAAATCAATATTGGGAATCTCCTCACATAGAAAATTTCATTGACCAAACCTTTATTGAATACACCACACCAGATGAGATGTACAATCAATGGGATGATGATTGTTTAAAGGATCAATTTCCAGCCCTCTCAAGGATGATTGAATAGATAAAAATTAATGAAGTTCATGACGTAAAAACTCCTATCCATCCTAATCTTCAAAAAATCATTGAAAAATTGTGTGAACAAATGGATATAATGAATTTGGAAGTTTCAAATTTGAGATTAGAAGTACAAAGCATTAAGACTTTTGAGGAACCCGTTCCCACTGAAGATGTCCTTTCCTCATCATTGATAGACGAATCTATTATCCTAAAAAACCTCTCATAAATTTATAAAAGAACTAACCTTTAGATATGGGACAAATAAAGAAGGTAAAGAAATTGTAAAATGGTATTTAAATCAGGAGGAAATTAATTTTTTGGATTCACAAGGGGAAAATTTGTCTTCATGGATTGAGTATTCTGAATATTTCTCCAATAATGATTTGTTAGAATCACCGATCATTGAACCATTAAGAGTGATAAAAAATATTGAGTCTATACCCACTCCCGACATTAAAATGGAAAATTTTGGGGATGAATCATATTTTCAAAAGGAACCAATTCATTCAAATATTTTTGGATAAGAAACAAATTTTGATTCAAATTTTTATTCTTCATTGGGAAAATTCAATCAAACCGAACTCAAAGTTACGATCCTTCCTTACCCACTCATGAATCCCTCCATTTATGATAACCAATATCATTAAATTATCATCCATTTTTATCAAGAATTTCACAAAGGAGGAATGAACCTTGAAATATTAGGAAAGACTACAGAACAAATTGGATCAGCCATCACTGAAATTCCTTTGATTTTCAAAATTCTTATTGAACATGGGTTTTCAAATAAAACAAACTCTAAAAAAAGAATAAATCTCAATAAAGTTGAATTGGAGAAATATGGGGTCTTTAAAATTTTTATATTTGGTATTGGATAATATGGGGGGTCTATGTCAATCTAATGACTTTAAATTAAGCGCTTTCTGGGAGGCAACCCAGCTTCTGTATTTTTTTTATTTTTTGAGTTCTTGTTTTGTTTTTTTTCAAGGGAACCATTGGGGTTTCCAATGTGATATAATGTTTTTTTATGTTTAAGATTTAGGTTTTTATGCATTTTTGTGTTTCCAAATAAAACCCATTCCATCTAGAGTTCAAATCCAAACTTCAATCACTCCCAAGGAGTGTACATGATACATGAATCCAAATTGATCAATTTCTTTTTGATGGGTCATTAACTGCAAACTAGGTGATTCTATTCCATGAATTTATTTCAAATCACATTATTCCACTCTTTCTTACCAATTATAAACTCTCTCTTCTATTATATTTCAATACTGAGGGAAGTTTCATTCTAAGTTGGAGGGAGTGAAAATCTGGGATTTTGAAGAAAAAAATAGGGATTTTATGATAAAATATTTCAATTTTAAAAAAAAATCAATTCATTATACTTGAATGAATTAATTTATATTGTGAAACATGAAAAATTATTTTCAAATGATTTTTAATGCCTTGATTATGATTTGAATTCATGTTTATGTCCATGAGCATAGTTTTTGGAAAGTGCGGTTGTTCGATGTGATTTTTCAAAGTTTAAATTTTCATCCTCTTAATCAAAATTACACAATGTAAATCTATTGGATATTGGGTGTAAATTTGAGTTATTGGGTCCCTTTAATAATTGCATAGGTTTAGGGTCTGCATTTATTTTAATTTGAATATAAAAAAATCAAAATAAAATGACCACATAGAGCAATGTTTTTTCTAAATGTGTGACATCCGACACTTGGGGATCATGAATCCATAGTTGTCTTGCCCAGAGTTAGGCTTTATATCTCTATTGTATAGTATGTAATTGAAAATATGTGTGGTGTATAACAGTTGGGGATCGTGACTCCATAGTTGTATTTCCTAGAGTTATTCTTTTCATATATATTGTGGTTAAAAAAAAAACAACAAAACAAAAATAAACAAAAAAAAAACAAAAAAAATTTAAAATCAAAAAAATCAAAAAAATTGGATACTTATATTAAAGTTTAATGTGATTCCAACATAGAGCTTCCATTTCCCCCTTATGAACAAGAAAATGGGCCCCATGTCTTTTGTTATGCACAACACATCATCATGCTTAATTGAAATTGGATGAAACATGACGATGAATTTTAACAAAGGAATGGGATTGGGATTGAAATATGCTTTTGGACCAATCTTGTGTGAAATAATTTTGAAAGGTTTCATGATTATTTGAAATTATGTTTTTATGAGCAATATTTGTTAAAATGTTTTTGAAAAATGGAATTTAATTTCATATTTTTGAGATACTTTTTGCTTGGGACTAGCAAAACTCAAGTTGGGGAGTGTGATTAACCATTGAAAGTGCTAATATTAATTGTTAATATATTAATATTCATGTGTTATAAAGTATATAAATATCATTTTTAGTGAATTATATAAATTGAACTTCATTTCTCATCTTAAGTGCAATTCATTTTTAAAATACAAATCCGGGCCCAATCAATCATTTGTTTGTGGAGAACATTATATTCATTTTTTTATTTAATATTTTGGGATATTATTGATCAATTTTTTTGGAACATTTTATATTTTAGTATATATGGATAAATCTCAATATAATATGGATATTTTTTAGCATGAATGAAGAAATTTTCTAAACAAAGCATAATGGGCCTAAGGCCCATCAAGAAAAAGTGGGGTCTACAATCCAAGTACAATGAAGCAGAAATTTTAAATGTAGAAAGATAAAATTATGGGAATAATTTCATTAAATTTTGGCTCGAGCTAATTCTGGATTTTTCATGGAGATAAAGGGATATGAAGTTGACATTTAAATGGTGGGATCAATCTGAATTCCCATAAATCCATCCCTCCATTTCAAGCGTAACTTCCAAAAAGATGAACCAAATGACCTGAAATTTTGACAGATATTACAAGACACATGTAAGAGAATAGTTTTCTTCTATAACCCCTTTGGATTCGGCCACCTTAAGTTACAAATTTACATGTCAACAAGGGGGATGAATCTGGACAATTTTCCCAGACAACTTCGAAACGTCCAATTCCCTTGATTTTCTCACCCTCCTTTTGAATCTATAAATTAATGGGGATAGAATTTATTGTTGTGGGGTGTCTCTAAGGCTACTAATATTCCTATATAAGGTTATAGTGGTGAAGGTAATTAGCATCCAAGTTTTTCTTTAATCCATTATATTTCTTTCAATTGTAATTTCCTGCTTTCATTTTTTAATCGCATCGTCAATTTTCCCATGTAATTTTTTATTTTATGTTTCGTATCTTAATAAAAGTTATTCTTATTATCCAATTTTTTTTTTAATTTTCTTCCCGCATTGATATCGTTGAATCAATGTGTGAATTTATTCACACCATCACTTGTGAATTTCTCACACAATGGTGGAGTGTTCATTTTTATTAATGTTTTTCTTCTTTAATCCCACTTCTTTAAGTCAAATTCTCACTTACATTGATAGAATAGAATATATTGAGGGATAAAATTTTATGGTTTGGTCCTAGGAGGTTTCATGAGATGGATTGAATTTTATTTCATGTAATTTAATTTTTAAATCTATTTTTTATTTTAAGATTTACATTCGATGAGCTATGTTCTTCTTCGTCTTAGCCAAGTTTAACGAAGACACATTATGAGTGATAGTAAGATACAATTCCTTGGAGTGATAATGAAATTGATCCTATAAGTGCATTGGTGATTAGCCTTGTAATTTTTTAAGAACTAAATTGGTGGATGAGTTTGTGGAATTATCTCGTTTTATGGATTCATCTTGAATTAGTGATCTCAAACTTTCTAAGAAACAAATGCATCAAATCCACCCCAAGTAACAACCTAGGATCAAACCATATTAATTAATTGTTTTATATCAAGTATGTTTGTGTTTTCTAATTGTTATTTAAATTAAATAATTAGTTTTTCAATCAAAATCAACCCCAAATATGGCCACTTCATAACCAACCTACCATCCAATCTTAGTGTCTCAAGGTTACTTCTTCGGTCCCCGTGGATTCGATAACCCAAGATGTAATACAAGTGACTGATTTTACCATATTTCTTTTGTAAATTTGAGCACAACCTTCTACACTCCTAGGAAGGGGAACGTAGTAGTAGACGCACTTAGTAGGAGGTCTGGTCTACAATTGCTGAGTGAGGCGACAAAGCAGCTAGCCACATTGTAGATATCCTTTGTGGATAGAGATAGAGCAGATTACCTCAAGTCTATGACTATAAATCTTCCACTTCTTCAGTGAGTCATGGAGGCGCAGCTTGGGGACGTAGACTGTGAGGCCAAATGTGCTCAGATATCTTCAGGATAGGTTCCTGAAGAATTTTTTGAAGGTGGAGAGCACGTTATCCTCTTCAGAGGATGCACCATGGTACCAGTGATACTATAGGAGGAGGTGTTGAGGGAGTTCCATACATACCCTTTGGTGGTATATCCTGGTGTGGTGGAGATGTACAATGACCTCCAGTGTCATTACTGGTGGTCAGGGATGAAGAAAAAAGTGGCAGAGTTTGTATCACGACGCCTCACTTGTCAGCAAGTGAAGACCGAGCATTAGGTACTAGCAGGCTTAGCTTAGCCACCTGAGGTACCAGAGTGGAAGTGGGATGATATCTCCATGGACTTTGTGATAGGGCTAACACACACGTCCATGGTCCATGATTCCATCTGGGTGATCGTCGACCAACTCATCAAGTCGGCCCACTTCCTACCCATCTGAGAGAAGGGATCGGTATAGATCTTGGGACACCTCTATGTACAGAAGATCGTACGACTTCACGGGGTTCCATCGGTGATCGTCTTAGATCATGATGAACATTTTACATCCCATTTGTGGAAGGGATTATAAGAAGAGTTTGGGACTCAGCTATGCTTGAGCACCACCTTTCATCCCCAGACAGATGGTCAGATGAAGTAGACCATAAATATACTCGAGTACATGCTTCGTTCTTGTGTCCTTGATTTTGGCCACAGTTGGGAAGACCACCTGCCACTAGTGGAGTTAGCATATAAAAAAATTATCACTCCACCATTGGCATGACTCTATTTGATGCTCTATATGGGTGACCTTACAGATCACCTCTATACTGAACATACCCTGGGGAGTTTGCACTTATGGATCCAGAGTTGGTACATGCTACCACAGAGAAGGTGTAGATCATTTAGGAGAGGATGAAGACTACCAAAAGATGGCATAAGTCTTATGCCGACAGGAGATGGAGACCCTTAGAGTTTGAGGAGGGAGATCATATCTTTCTATGGGTCTCACCCTGATGAGGATTACTGAGGTTTGGCCAAGGTGAGCATCTATCTCTAAGGTTTATCAGACCTTTCTAGATCCTCAACAGAGTAGGTGAGGTGGAATACTATCTAGATCTTTCCCCAAAGATGCACAAGGTGTATAATTTTTTCCATGTTTCATAGCTAAGAAGGTACGTGCATGATCCATCACACGTTATCGACTGGGGCGAGCTGGACATCGATGATGATGAGACGTTTGTGGAGTTATCGGTAGAGATAGAGGATTGAAACGAGTGGGTTATTCATGGGCGGTCAATTAATTTTGTGCAAGTTTGTTGGTAGCATGGAAACCTCTAGGAGAGACCATGGGAGAGGGAGGCTCAGATATGTGCTTAGTACCCCCATTTGTTTCCTTATTTTTGTTGTATCTTTTGGGGATGAAAGTCCCTAAGGTGGGGAGAATGTAAAGACCCTGAAATTCCATATATTTTTTTTTAAAATTATTTGGGATTATTACGAGTCTGTGAAAATTGATGGTGCTTGATTCTGATGCCCGATGTGCCCAGAACGGAATTTTGAACTTTTTTAAAGGTACATTTAGTAAACGCGCGGGTGGCATTTTCTATATTTTAAACCGGTGCTCGAAATTGAAATCCAAGGGAACCTTTGAAATCACAGCACTGAGATTATCTTAAGGGAAGATTAACTTTGTTTGAAAAAGTCAGATGGAAAAGTTAATTTCTAGATTTATAAAAAAAAACCTGACAAGTTCTTTTATTTCTTTTTTTTTGTAATCGTTGAGCAATGAGGTGAGACCGTAGAGTTAAATGTTTCATTCAAGGGAATGAACCTTGGGTTGTGTAACCACAATGTTGGAACATTAAATGCGGTACATAAATGAACCACATTAATCTTATGAAACACGGTTGGTTCCCTTGTCTATTTAAATTGAGCTCGGGTTGTGGTTTTTGACACGGCTTCATCAAGCGAGGAACCTCTGTCAAAGTATTGTGGAAATTTCCACCGAAAGAGGAGGAAATCTTGGGCAGAAACGATTTGGGATCGATGAACATCGATGAATTAATCCAACAAGGACTCTTCTCCTGCCACAACCACAACACCTCCAATGATTCTCGAGGTAGGGGGTTTTTGTCTTGATTAATTCTATGGTTTTTTCTTGATTAATTCTAAGTGTTTGAAGACAAATTAATCTCACCCATGTTATGACGCTAACATAGAGGGTGAAGACCGAAACGGTATATGGCCCAGTGGGCCGAAACCGCAGCCCATCCCACTTGGGAAGGCCCAACCGGTTCGGGTTGGGCCGGGTTGGACTGGACCCGGACCCTCTTCAGCCCAGATACACTTAAAAGGCCATATCTCACAAATCAAATGATCGTTTGACGAATCGTATGCAACGCTGGAATTCTTGGAATAAGATGGTCCTTTTGAGATACTACACCTGAGTTTTGGAGGAATTTAGAGTATGTATGGGTTGCATCATACCCGAATCCAACCAGGCCCTCGACCCTAAAATGCCTATAACTCTCAGTTCGGGCGTCCGATTGACGCGCCGTCTATTGTGTTGGAACCCTTATGTCACGAAGAATCATTGGGTTACTTATTCATGGGAATTTGTGATAGTTTAAGTACGATCGATGGATTGAGGAGCGGATCCTCCCAGAATCAAGTGTTCTAAGTACAGGAATCCAGTGGCTGGCTGTGACATGAAGAATGAATAGTGATCCTGTGTGGATCAACACCTAGCGATCCTATGTGGATCAACACCTAGTGATACTTTTTGGATCAACACCTAGTGATCCTGTGTGGATCACCAACTAGAAATCCTATGTGGATCAACACCTAACGATCCTGTGTGGATCAGCACCTACCGATCCTGTGTGGGTCAGCGCTCAACGATCCTGTGTGGGTTATTTCATACCGATCCTATGTGGGTTAGATACTGTGTGGGTTAGCAGGGGTTAGTACCTATCGATCCTGGGTAGGTCAGATCCTATGTGGGTCAATGGGGGTTAGTACCTACTGATCCCGTGTGGGTCAGTGAGGGTTAGTACCGAGCGATCCTATGTGGATCAGCAGTAGAACCCTTGACAGAATAAGACGATCTAGCTTTATGACTAATCATCTATACTTATGTACTTAAGTTATACCTAGTTTGAGCTAAGTCTTTTTCTTTGTGCTTTGTGATTGAGATCATACTTTGTGGTTTTCCTTTGTAGAATTATAAGAGACCTTCAGGGGTATTGGGGTCCCTACTAGGTATTGTTATACTCACACATGCACGGGATTTTCCCGCACCTTGTTGTGTCTTGTGTAGAAGACGAGCAGCTCAGTTGAGACTCGAAGAGCTAGGACTTAACGGTGGATAGTGGTGATGGTTGATGTGTAGAGTGGTGGAGATGATCTGTACCTACCCTTCACGTAGAATCCTTGGTGGACGATCTTAGGAGATGATTACTATTTTCTATTGTAGTTGTATCTTTCATTTGAGCTTGTATTCCGACCCCTTTAATTTCAATACACACTTTTACTACTCCAGTTTTACTTTGTGGTTGCATCTTGTTGTGTTCTTAGGCTCTGTATTTGTACATGTTTAAATGAAATGCCTTCCCATTTTAGGGATACGCCTTTCCAGTGCTAGTCACCAACCCCTGAACTATGGAAGGAAGGCTTGGGGTAGTCATGGAATGGGCCCCGAGGGACGTGTCATGACAATTCACTTGGGTATATTTCTTAGCTCACAAAAGTGAGGCTTACTCTAAAATTTATAAATATGCTAAATCTATTGAAAACCTTAGCAGTATTACCATAACATTGATAAGTGATCATAGTTGTGAATTTGAGAATCAATATTTTGAGACCTTATGTTCACAACATGGCTATAGACATAACTTATTTTCCCCTTGAACACCTTAACAAAATGGAGTTGTTGAGAGAATAAATATAACTCTTTAGGAGATTTCCCTGACCATGCTAAATGAATATGATCTACTTATCTATTTTTGGGCTGAAGTTGTAAGTATAACTTGATATATAATTAATAGAGTTATAATAATACCTCTTTTAGAGAATAATCTATATGAATTATGGGCTGGTAGAAATCCTAACATAAATTAATTTAGAGTTTTTTTATTCAAATTTTATATTCTTAATAAAAAAATAATCTTGTTAAGTTTGCACCCAAGGGTGATGAAGTAATTTTACTTGGTTATTCAATATTTAGTAAATCTTATCAAGTATTTAATAAAATAACTAAAACTATGGAAGAATCTGTACATGTCACTTTTTATAAGACAAATCCACATGAGCCTAAATCTAACCTAGAGGATATTGAGGAGTTTATGTCAAAATAGAATATTAATAAAGCCTATAATACCTTTGACCGTACCAATGATTTACTTGAAAAATCACCCACCAGTGACCAAACAGACCATTCATACCTTGGGGGAGACTTGGAAGAACCATGTAGTTCAACTACCAAAACCATTAGGACACATAAATACCACCCTTTAGATGTTATTGTAGGTGATCTAAATAAAGAAACTCAAATTGAAACCTATATTAGAAATAGGGTTGAACATCAAGCTTTCTCATCATAGCTTGAATCTAATAACATCAATAAAACAATCAATGATGAATATTGGTAAATGGATACACAAGATGAATTAGATAAGTTTGAAATAAATAAAGTTTTGGAACTATTTGTTAAAACTAAAGACTATCTGAATATTGAAACTGAATGAGTGTATTGAAACAAGGTTGATGAGTTTGGTACTATAAGAAATTTTCAATTTAGCGACGTTTATTTTTTTTATTAGTGACATTTTAAAACATCAAAAATGAACTTATCAATGTTTTTGAAAAATGTATATAAATAGTGCCGCCAATTAGTGATGTTTATAAACATGGATAATTGGTGAAATTTATAAATGTAACCAGTTTGTGAAACACCATTTACTAATATTTTTTAGAAACATTGGTAAATTAGTCATTAATTATCCATGTTTTCATGGATTTTTTTTGAAATTCATATAAAATGTTTTTTTAAAAAAATCACAATTTTTTATGTATCACTCAAACCTCATCCAATACTCCCTTGGAACCGCCCATTTCCCCACCCCACCCACTCACCATACCATATGTATGACGTCACACTTTCCAACCCAGCCCTGCTCGTATGATCTCTGCCCCACCAAGAATCAAAGGGTGGACATGTCAACTAAACTAACGAAATAGGACTGACTCAACTAAAGGTTTTTTCATTATTAAAATATACTATCCTATATTTATTCATATATTATTATATTTCATAATTTAAAATATATATATATATATATATTATTTATTACTAGTAGAGGGTATTATGAAATCGAAGCACCCATTAGGATTGAGTGATACCTCGCCCACAATGGTTTTCTGATTTGGGACAGACACCAATCCATTTTAATAAATAATTAATATGTTTATATATATACATATCTGTATGTGTGTGTGTTTATATATATATATGTGTGTGTGTGTGTGTGTGTTTTCATCACTATTCAGGCAAAAAATATAGTTGTACCCTTGGTTTTGTCTCCATTTTGCATCATCCCATGTGTATATATATGTATCCCTCACCATGCATCATCCATAACAATATTAGAGGAGAGATCAAAAGAATAAAATTAGAAAGTTTCCCTAGTATTATTATCCCACTTTTCTCTATATATGTTATTTTTTATGCTATTATTATTGTTTATTTATTTTTTTGGTTACCATTATTATTGTTTATAAGATGCAGGGAAGAGTTCGTCGCTAGAGCTGGTGAATATGGACAGAAATATCACTGTGGTAACTATCAGGTGAGAGAACATGATGGTGAGGTTGGTTCTAGTGAGGGAAGGCTTGATGGTGACCAAAAATTTCTTTTGTGACCATGTTTGGGTTTAAGTCGATTGCCATTGCATTGTCACCCAGGTTCAGAATTCAGGCACACATGGAAGGGTAAAAATTCATATTTTAAATTTTCTTCAGTCTGGATTTGTGTTATAATACAAGATCTAGAATTATAGAAATTGAATTCATCCATGAATCTTATGAAAATAAATTTAGTTAGGAATAAAACAAATGAAATCACACCTCATTAATTTGTCAAATGCCGATGTGATATAATCATCGTTGGTGTATCCTAGCTCAAAGAATCTAAGAAAGAATACCTCTAGACCATTCAGATACGTGTCATAGTCACTCATATTCCATTTTTTGATTCCTAGGTGCTATCATATGAAATACAGAAGTGCTTTACGATATTATTGTTCAATTTCTTGAAGAACATGGATTCAATCTAAGAAGGAAGGATTAATTTGATCTTATTCTTCCCTTGATTTATCTCTCTAAAAATTGAGAGATATGAAGGGAGAACTCAGATTCATGTGAGAATTTCCTTGGATGAATTTTGGGTGTTAAATCCTCTTTTATACTTATATTAAACTTTTATCAATTGAGTTTTTGTCCACTACTACAAAACATGCTTTTATCAGTGCTAAAAATTAATGGGATTTATTAGTGCTAGAAGATATGATGATAATTTCAGTATAGATAAAGTCTAGAATCCTTTTATCAGTTCTAGTAACTAGTGCTTATAAAAGGCTACATTTATCAATGCTAAAAATACACTAATAAAGGAATTTATTTATCATTGATTTTTTTAATACTGATAAAGATGAATTTTATATGTGATAGTTTCTATTAATAATAAAAATGTATGATATATTTTTGAAAAAAAATTATATAAAAGACTACTTTGAGAACAAAACAAAAACGACCTAACCCACTCAGGCCCACAACACACACAAGCCTAGGAACCCATTCACGTATGAAACCACCCCACTGAGTCCACCATGCACACAACCAACCCCTTAAATCTATGATTAAAATGAAGGGGGTGGAATTAAAAACCCAACCTAACTCATTATAAATAATCACTCGTACTACTAGACCAAGAAATTTTATTTTTAATATATAAACATGTTTATATATATGTATATATATTTTTATAATATATACTTATTTTAATATATATATATATATATATATACAGGAAAGGTTTTGTTAGAGTCTAATAAAAATTATTAGATATAGCAGATTCCATTAGAATCCCTTGTCCATAGATCTCCATGAAAGATAATTTGAAACTACATAAAATAAAAATGAATAATTGCTATAAATACAAGGGTAACATTCACTGATGAGACACTAAAACCTTCAATATTTTCCTAATGAGTTTGATAAATATTAAAAAAGTGTCAAAAAATAATCCCACCTCCATAGGTATCGACAAGATGATCTGAATAATTTGATCTTCATATGAGATTATTCTTCCATCCATGATGTGCTAGAATATCATATGAAAATAAGGAAGAATGGAAAGCATATGGTTCTTGGGAGTTTCATCCAAGCATAATCATCCACACACCCTATCATCATATGCAATTAGGGTTTATATAAAACCTGAGGACACTCCTAGTTGGTGTCTTCATCAATTCATGCATTTATAACACATGTATTAATTCCTTAGCTAATTCACACATCAAATGAATTTAACTCTTATTTGTTTCATCTTATAAAACATTTCTTTTAATGATAGACTTGATGGAGAATAATTTGGGTTCCCGACACACAAATTATATACCCAAGGAATTTACATGCAATCCAACATATAGGTTATATATATACACACATCATATATATATATATATATGTATATCTATTTATATATATCATATATATATATATATAAATATTTAGTGCATATTTCCAAAAATTTCCCACTTGCACTAAAGCCTAATAGACTTTATGTCATTTCAACTTATATTATATCATATACAATAACTTGTGAAACCATATCAAAAACTCCATTTGTGTATCTTCCAAAACACTTTTTTGGAAATCCAACATTAACTTCACCATTGTATTACATCATATGTAATAATTTGTGAACACCCATCCAAATCACTTTTGGATTTACTATAAAACACTTTTAGAGTCGCTCTCTATGTTAAAATCAGTCCTCATTTAGTAAACCACAAAGTATGACCCTATGAGCCTTTATAGTGTTGACAAAAAATATGAATCTTCTGATCCATATATGTGAGAAAAGAGTGGCCTATAGAAAAGTGTTAATCTTACTCAAGCTATAAAGGGATATGACATGATCTCCATCAAACACATGTATCTTTATACCAACATCAACTAGTCTGCATCATATGAAAACATGTATTCTCATATTTTCCTTTTGTCCAAGACATTGAGTGACCATGGTACATGAAACATGTTAACTGATCAATTAATATATCACATGTCATTCATCATTTTGGATAATCATATCACATGTACCTTATCTAGATAAATATATATAATATATAGGTGCACCCACACACTCCCATAGTCTATCTCAATTAAGGTCTATGATGTCATACTCGTCATACGAGAGGAAAAATCACATATTGGTTAAGCACCATCTGACAACATGATCAACTACAGACCCAACCATCCCTTTATTAACTAAGACAATATATATAATTTTATAAATAGGGTATCAAAGTATGAAGGTTCTAATGCTAGGTATCTCACTAACATCAGGTAATGGGGACTCAAATATGATTCATGAACCCCTAATATTCCAATTACATCAACATGACACTCCATGTTATATACTTATTAGGACATCTAGTGTACACAAAGAATCATATTCTTTGTTTTATGCCTCATGATCATATTTTGTATCCCTATACAAGAATCCTACTCACGCCAACCTTAAAATTTATTCACAACCTATAATACTCTATGATGAAAATCAGTTTAGGATAAAATCAAATTCATACTTTGAGAGGTCTATTATCATTTCACTTCATGGAATGTATATCTATATATAAATTTATGTAGATAATGTGAAATAATGATAAAATTGAGGTTTCCATTAATATGATACACTTTAATATTCATAAAATCTTTAATAATATTTAATGAAACCAATATAAGCACTAATATATCATATCACATATGATAAACTATTGTATTTTTTTCATGTTTTCTATACTTTCTAGTTTTTATTAACACATTACATCATATGTAATTAATTTCACATCTCTATGTGACCATCTGATAAAACCCTCCCACTAAAATCTTTAGTGAGAAACATCGATGAAGTAAGTTAGTTTGAATAATGGTGATATTTAGGAATCATATTAATAACATTTTTTTACCTTTTATGAATGTCCATCTACCGTCTGCCTATCCTACTTAGCATGACATGTCAAGCAATCATGCGTCATGTGACCTCTCCCATCATAATTACAGCATCATCCCTCACTAGGATGATTGGATCCTATGTATGATACCTGAGCTAAAAATCTACTCATATGAGTCTGGGTATGATTATTTCTCCTATGACGAGACCTCAATGTCTAACTTACACTAGATTATGTATAGGATTCAGCCACATGATGTCCAACACTGGCCCTAGACTCTCGGTACCCCTCTAATAGGAAACTCTTGGTAACCAGGACCCATTCTAGTACTCCAACATTCGTTGGAAGAAACAAGGAGACTATAATGGCATGAATGTATCTATAAAGGCCCTATTTGAACTTTCACATATAGAAGAAACCATCTCACACCATATCAAGGGAGTAACGTGTGAGGTCAGTGAACATCACATTATACTGAGTAACCATCATATCATGTTGATACAGCTCGATAATATCCTATAACTATACAAATCATTAAAAAAAGGGTAATACTCATCTTGAAATAAATTCTAGAAGTATGGCCATGAGAGCATCATCTTATCATGGGTCTGTATCATTAGACTCAACTATCACCTTAATACCCCATGGAGAAGGCTGGTCGCAAGCACAACCATATAGTCTTTCAATGTCTAAACAAGCCTAAAGATTCAGATCACTGACTCAAGTAAATCCTCCACTATTTGCAGGTTTGGCTTTCCATGAAACCTAAATAGTCTCTGATGTTGGAAATCATCCTGGCCTGCTGAAACTATTCACTACACAACAAGTAATGGTACAACTCCCAAATTTCTAGAGGAAACACCTCATGAGATGATCCCTAAACTAAGATCTCACCACTCAACTCATCATCATCATGATCCTATATCGGTAACCTGGATGACTGTCTTCATAGAGGCATCCTGAAAGTGATCACTACATACCATGGTTAGATGAGAATATATGGGGAGATAAATAAAGAAGGATAGCCAAAATAATCAATATTATATGATGCAAGTACCATTTTTTCCCTCTAACTAATGTCTTGGTATGCAGAGTCAACAAGCAGGTAGTCAGAGTCCTGGTGAATGGATACATCAACTACTACACCATCAATGGGTTCTATGGACTAAAATATTCAGTTAGGAAACTCCAACACCATTTCCCTAAATTCCCAAACCAATCCTCAGCATGAGTATCACTCCAACACCGACTAGAAGATGAAATGTTTTGATACCACTCTATTATGACCTGAACCACCGAGGCCAACTTGGTTAGTGGAATGATGGGTGAGACAAGACTACCTTTAATAGGATAAGGTCCCAAGACAAGCTCCAAGATTTCATAAACTAAAATATGAGTCCTTAGCCTAATGAATCTGTATACATGCACACAACCATCTCCATGAAAAAGAGTTGAGTAATAATAAGACTACAACCTCTAGAGTATAACCATTCATGTAATAACCTATTGGGATAACATTAGAGTAAAAAAAATATAAATCAGGGAATAAAGGTGAAAAATAAATTTCTAACTAGAAATGAAGTCCCAACCTAAAAATAACTAGAAAATGAAAAGCTGAAGAGATCCTAGCTCCCAATCTAAAAGTCCGACCACCAAACAAGGTCAAAGTACCCAAGTATTACTAAGCTCCACCAATGTCACCTCCAATCAGTCTTTCATATACATAAGACATGACATGTGTGGGAAAATACCATGAAAGGGTGAGTATATACATACCCTGTAGGATTCCCTAAAAACCAACATAGGTAGAAAAAGAAATATACAACAATAGTAAGCTCAACCGAGCACATATATTCTCATAAAAAAACCCAGATAAAATATAAAGAGGATATCCATATCTACAACTCAGATAAGTACAATGAGTCTAACTTTAGCTCCAAAGGACCATCTTTGATTCCTAGAATCATGAACGACCTTTCAAGAATTTTTGTGGTGGGGCTCACACCTCGCTGCTGCGCTCCACATCTGTGGGAGCCACAAATCTAGTGGAGAACCTGCTCCCCACTAGAGCTCGAAGATGACGGAGTACCATTTTGTAAATAAAGTAACTACACCCTACTATAGTATGGGGGATTATGAACTCTACCTATGTAAAAATTATGAGGACCCACACCTTGGTGCAATAGAAGAGTACCAACCCTGACATCTCTGTGATGATCCTGCCCATTCACTTCCATCGATCAAGCATTTCCTGAAGAGGAATCACGATCTGAACACATCACATCATATCTTTCACACCACAACGAAGACTACCATTGTGTCCTACATGTAAAACCACTCTAGATAGGCTACTCATGGGGTAAAATCCAAGTATATAAGAAGGATATATGGAAGGTATAATATCTTGTGATAAGTACATGGTGTGTGCATGGGGTCACATGATATGTGATCTAACCTCTTCGTCTGGGTGTGTTATCCCCTAAAAATGGCTTGGGAATCCATGTCACACTAAAAGGTGTGTACATGTGGTACATGATATGTCTTGACCACTTGAGGCCTGCCCGTGTCCTCCTGGACCATGCTCGTGTACACTAGCCATAACTGAGTACATGTTAAGCTTCCAACATAAGGTCACACGACGTGTAAGGTCCATAAATAATGTATGATCCTTATCTTCACCCGAAACCCTAACTACTATAATTGGGGGACTACATGGTGTGTGTTCCTATGGGATACACAGTGTGTAGTTAGAAAATTTTTAAAAAGTGAAGAATGATTCATGCATCTCATGTACTCCACCATTACTTCCGCTTCCACCAAAAATTGCACTAGGGATTCCGGATCTAAGTCTAACCATCACCGATCCATCATTTCTAGCTATTTTTTGGCTACCTAAATCCCATGGGGCTCAATCCGTCACACCACACCTCTCTCATGGATGAGAAAACAAAAAACCAAAATATGATATGTGTCACTATCTCCTGCAATCTACATCACACCATGATACATCCTTAATGCATCAATCTGTATGTCAGTCATGCGACCTCGATGAATCTGGGAGTTCAATAGTGCTCAAACACACCCCAACAATATCCAACTGTGACCCCGTGGGCTAATGGTGAAGAATATAAAGAATAATGGGGTAAATGCAAATGAACAAAGTCATATCATCATTGGCTGATGAAATTCAAGCCAATGACCAAGAATCATGGAAACAACCAGAGTGCGAAAAATGTGCGCAATAGGATAGAAATTATTGGTTTAAGGAACCAAAAGCAATGGGAACATGTGAAGAACATAAATAGAACAAAGTAAATATAGTACATGATTTTAAAACTTAATAAAATGGGGAAGAAACCATAAATAATGATTCCTACCTTGATTAAGGATCAATCATTAGTGACAATCTTATTTTCCAGTGACGAAGAAGGTTTGCTACATTCGCTGCCTACCTCTCGATCCACCTCAATTTGATCGTTTTCATTCTCTAATCTCAATCTGCCAATGAACAATGCTTCCCTCCTCATATATAATCTCCCAAGTTTATACGACTAACCTTGTAGATTTTACATAACATGGTATTTAAAGAGGGATTATAAGTTTAGGTCTATTTAATAAAAATAAATAAATAAATAATTTATTTTATTAAACACACCTGCCAATGGTCATCTCCCACAATACATCCGATGCGGATGAAATTTTGGTCAATCCTAGGGTAAAACTTATAGACCAAAGTCAACCATGGTCTTGGATTTTCCATCCAAGGTCCCAAAAAATGGGAAAACCATTTATATCAAAATGATGTGCACACATGCTTTAAAATATATTAATATTTTTAATATATTATTTTTTGGGGTCTCGAGACACCCAAACACCATGCCGACTCTGAGGAAAAATATAGATATATTCTTAGAAATATTCAAAGGAATAATCCAAAAAAACTAGAGTTATTTCATTACTATTCATTAATAATTTTTTATCTATTTATTAATAATTTGTTGTAAAAATCAATATTTGAGTGTTAACGGTTCTATTTTCCATACAAGTTTTGATTCAACGATTTTAGTCCTTGAACCTTAGTCATGGTTTCATAATATTCATAATATTAAAATTTTTATAATTATAATTTTTATACATTTAATATACTTTTATAACCATCCATTAAAAATGGACCTGAAAAATGCAATACATTATTTCATGGAGATGGTAATCCGTACGTACAAATGAGCGATGTTTTCATTTTTCTAATGGATAAAAAAGAAATAAAGTAGATAAAGGTTTAATTTTATAGAATAATAATAATAATATAAATATCATATTTATTCATTAAATCCATCCTTATGACCATTCATGTAGGGTGGATATAAAAAATGAATCACATCACTTCGTGGAGGTGCAAGCCCACACGTACGCACGAGCAAAATTTTCATTATTCAGCAGACAAATGGGTAAGAAGGTAGATAATATATTATCATTAAAAAATTATAATAATGTCATAAACATAATATATATTCATTAATTCAATCTTTATAACCATTCATGTGAGGTGGTGATGAAAAAAATAAATAAATCGCTACATGGAGGTGGTATTCCACATGTATGCACAAGCAATGTTTTCATTTCCCATGTGATGAAAAAGGAGATGAATAGGGGTTTTACCATAAAAATAATATCATTTAATTATATTGGAGTTATTAAAGTTATTATATAATTATGTTTATGAATAGTTTTAAGGAGATAAAAGAATAAATAAACATGAAAGAACTTGGTTAAGATTTATACCTCTTCTTTGGAAAACCACCATTGGATTACACCTTAATCCTTCATAGGTTGGTATTTTGGTGATACCAAGACCTATAACATATGGGTAATGAAGTTATGAAGGTATTTTTGTAGGGATTTTATGATATATAGTTCTCAATGTTTGTGAGTAAGTGAGGAGAGGAGGTGCCCTTTTATAATTGATGGAAATGACATACTTGTAATTATTCTTAACTTTCAAATATTATAAGTATCTTAATCATGGTAAAGTAGCATTAAAATAATAATATTTCTTAGATATGGTGATAATGGTCAAAATATTCTCATCTAATAAGAATTAATATGATATTTTGTGACATTATCAAAAGGTTTTAACCTTAATAAACCCGTTTTACCTTTTTACGTAGGGACAACATTTTTACCAATGTTATTATTTATAATGATCAAAAATGAAATTTAACTCATTAATAAATTTAAACATCCTAATTAAAAATATGAAATAAAATTTTCATTATTCAATTTATATAAGTGGAAACAATTAATTTTAATATAAGTGCAAAAAATGTAATGAAAAATAGATTTTTAGAAACATGCATTTTTAAGAAAAAAAAACGATCCTATATCGAAATAAAATATAATTTTGACTACTATGGAATCAATTAGTTTTTTTAATCATAGGGATATTATGTTAATTTAAAACCAAATTCAAAATATAATGGTACTTTTAAATTAATTTATTTAAACAAATGAGATGACAATTTTGCAAAAATTGTTATTTTTCACTATTCACCTAAAAATCAACTATTTATGAAAAATACCAATTATTCACACTAATATAAATTCAAATTTATGAACTAAAAAATTATATTAATTTTAAAAAATTAAAATTCTAAAAATTAAAATTCTACTTATAAATATAACCATGAATTACTTCTATTATAGTGATAAAATAATAGGATATGCATTGGGAAATAGTCTAGGGATGTAGTGTTCACCTGCTATAGGATGATTTTTAGTATTAAAAATATATGAAAAAATGTGGTAATAAACACCTAGGAAATTTATTAAGAGGTTTAGGAACATTTTTTAAACGTGGTATGGTAGGCCATCAATCTCATGATCGCCGAAATGAAATGAATAGGCCAATTAACACAATGGAGGAAAAGAAGGTTTTAGCTAATGATCCACCCACACATCAATGATTCAAGTTAAAAGAGTTTGGAAATTATGAGAATCATTTCCCAAATCTAAGGGTTGGGGTAAAAATCAACATCATCAACCTCTTAAGCTAAAAGAACAAATGAAAACTGATGTTATCACAACCATGGGTGTGGATCATGAAAATGAAGTGGTAAAAGGTACAATTTTCATTCACTCTATAAATATGAATGTTTTATTTTATTCTAGTTATACCTACTAATTTATGTCTAGAAAATTTACTAATGACATCAAATCACCACCCCAATGATTATATATTGAATTATTAGTGAAAAATCATAGTGGTGTGATAATTTCATATCAAGTATACAAATCCTCTTTGATAGAAGTTTGCGGGAATGTGCTTCCTAAAAATATTATAATTATTCATTTGGTTGAATTTTATGTTATTTTTGACATATACCATAAAAATTTATATATGTAATGTCCTTGGCCTAGTTTTCCCTCACATGATTGAGTCAGGTCATTATGAAACCTCAAGCACTTCTCCCTATATTCCAGAGGATGTAGACCAGTAGTGAAGGTCTAATAAATATAGTGGAGAGACTATACCCTCTAGTATCAAATAAAAAATATAGTTAAAACATGATAATTAAATCCATATAATTAACTCTAGTAGATAAATAGGTAATTTTAAAAACGATCAAATATAATTAAACTATAAAATTTTATATTGTAATGTTGTAAAAATGTCATACAATTAACCAAATGAAATAAATAATCTAAAAGTAAAGACTCCCAAAACTGAACTTGAATTCCACACCTAGTCCCAGATCCAAGCTCCAGTCCTAGAAAACACAATCAACCAATAATGTATAGGGCCCCTTTCCCCTATTTAATCCTGCATCCATGAAGTCTGCCCGAGTACCAAGTGGCAGTCCGAATAGGGTGTGATTAAAACTCAGTTAGACACCAAAAACAGTGTCTAAACATATGTGGTTTGAATAATAGTGAATGAAATATTATGACATACAAGGAATTAATTCATAATTAAATGTAGAACATCTAAACAAACCCACTGACCCTTGAGCTCCAGGTTGAAAATCAGGGTCAGCTATACCTACTTTACCACGATATCAGATATATTTGTCCATACTCACCACCAAGTTCAGGTAGATTCCTATTCCAAGGAACGATCACACATTTGGTTCACAACCAAACCAAGGTGAATTTACATGCTAAGGGTAAATTTAATATTTCAAGTATCAAAAGTCCTAGTGTGAATTCTCATGCTTGGACCACTTACATGATTGATGGACATTAGAACCATTGTGAATCCCCATGTCTTGTATGATTTATCATTAAAAACATCAAAATAAACAAGTTGAAATGCATACTAGATTACCAAACATGCCAAACATGTTTACTAATTTCCATCTTGGTTAACTCATTAAAAATTTCAATTATAATTCCATTTATTCCATTATGAAAAGTTACCAGTTATGTGTCAATTATTTTCAAATTAAATTATCATTTTCGCATGTCAATATTCCAATGACAAGACAAATACAATTTCATTCCAAGTTACCATTTCACATAACAATTGTAATGTTTCTAATTTACATTCCATTTATGCCCAATTACTATTTATCATGTCAACCCAAATCCAAATTTCCAATTTAAAACCCCTAGGGTGACATGGTTCACAAGGTTTGATTCAGAGATCAACCCATAATTCTATAATTCAATTATGAGGGCACTAGGTTCATAAATTCATGTCCCAACCTAGGGTTGAAGATATTCACCCCTCTAGAGTGTCCAAAATTCCATGGTCCCATTTCCAACAGAACTGTAAAGATCTATGGAAGGTCTAAAAATGAGGATTCAAGAAATTATAGAGGATTAAAAATAATAAAGATCTTATGCACAATGTTTCAACATAATCACACATTTTTTACATACTAAAAACCCAAACCAGACCTTAGAGAGATGTTTTAGACTACCTACCTAAAAAGCATAGAAGATGAGAACCAATGATCTAGCATCTAGATAAATAAAAAACTCCATGATTACCTATGGAAAGTGATATACTCATCTCATTAGGGTTGGAATAATAATATCCAGGAGGTAAATATGAGGAATTCACCAATTCTAAGCAAGACTTACTGATTCAAGATGTTCAGATCAAACCACGGATCAAGGAACCAAGAAGAATCATTAGAGAAGAAAAGTAATCCTTGGTGAACCCTTTTGGATCGATAAACATGAATTAGGGTCGAAGGAAGGGGGATTGAGGAGTTAAAGGAGGGTTTTGGGTGGAAGAAATATTATTTTACCCCTCACTTTCCTAGTCTAGCTTAGTTCCACTAGCTAGCCACTAGCTACCACTGGCTAGACGGTGGTGTCAGCCAAAATAGATACACCCCTAGAAACCCTAATGGATGGTTGGTGGGTATCCTATAGCCTCACTAGGCAACTATCCTATCCACTAGCTAGCCGATGGCACTATAACAGTTCCCATGTTGCATTCCACTACTAGATATTACAAGCTCACCTCTTTCAAGTCCATGGGAACCTTTGAAACACTAAATTAACTTGGGTAAAAGATTCATTAAAATAATTAAAAGTAATTAACTAAAAACTTAAAGGGTAAAGTACATATATAAAAGATAGTATCTTATAACCTATCCACCATATAATAGCTCATCCTTGATCAGTGCTCCCATGCATCACTGAGAGGCATCGATGAACTACTTGGGCCATTGTACCCACATATTTGACTCCCTCTCCTAGGTCTCCTCCTATACATTCCCATATTTCCACTACACTCACACTAGGGGAATGGTATTTATCAAGATTATTCTCAATATGGTCTATGATATGGATCATATACTCCTCAAAGTACACACCAACATCAAGATCAATAACATAAACATATATCACATGATAAGGATCAATGTGATATATCCAAAGATGCATCACATGAAACACATTGGGAATGGAAATATAGACTAGTGGAAGAGCCAATTAGTACGTCACTAGAATGATTCTCTACAATATCTCAAATGGCCTGAAAAACCTGGGCACTAACTTCACCTATTTCTAGATATGATGTTTCACCAACCTAGGAGACACCTGCAAAAAGAACTGGTGGCCAATCTCAAACTCTATAGGTCATCTCTGATGGTCAAAATGATTTTTTTCCAGATATGTGAAGTTTCCAATCATTTACTAATAAACTAAACCTAATTAGACATCTCCTTCATATGACTAGGCCCAAAAAATGTTGACTCTCCCAACTCCAACTAGTAAAAAGGTGAACAACATGACCTCTCATATAAATACTCAAAAGGGTCCATTTATATAGATATATAGAATCCATTATTATAATAAAACTCTATGAGAGCCAGATGATTATACTAAGAACCACCAAATTATAGTGTTCTATACTTTCCATATGTAGATATCACATCTTAATATATGAATATTAATTACATTACATAACAATTCACACTATAATCATATATCTCTAGTATATTTGGAAACTTGGTTATATAAACAACTAGTTCATAAATAAACTACATCATATCCCACTAAGTACATTATAACTATCAACCTTCTTAAACATATCAAACATAATACCTTTCTTCATAACCCATGGAAATGAAACATAATATAGGGTGAGCTTAGATACTCAATAAGGGTAAAAAAGGGATATATCAACATAACATGAGCATAAGGGTATGATAACATGATAACAACATTTGAAAACCATACCCTACATATCATAGATCATAAAATTGAGTCATGAAATAAATATTGGTAGTTCATAAGACATGAATCATAAAGGAATCAAAGAACATAATCCAAGAGAGAATAACATGGTCATAATACATAATTTGTGTCATACACATAAGCATAGAAAATATTATGTCAAAGAAACCCACCAAGACATGTTGGAGTTGGTGGCCTAGAACCAACTACGTTTTACTTTATGATAAACTTGTATTCAAGGATTTTAATATTAATAAATACCTTATTATATCTTTATTGTTATTCTACTTAACAATTCATGTGATAATGTCCTAAGGATAGCTGTTTCACTAAAGGGTCATAGAGGATCCCTGCTATGATGAGAACCCAAAAGTGCCATAACACTATTCTTGAATATATGTTCTATGGACGGATGATGTTATTTTAGGGACATAAATAATACATTCCATTATGGGTGAGGACTCATAAAACTTTGAGGAAACTTCTCATGGTGTGTACCCTTGGTAATATCCAAGAGAATATTACGAGAATGAGATCCTGTAGTAGGAAATCCACATTTTATAGAGTCATTGGATGTTCCTATCTGCAGACATGTGTATTGGTAATTAGACTTTAAGATTATTATTAATCGACATTACAAATCGCACACTTAGATGTATTGGAGAAAAATATGATGACACACTGTTTGCAGCGAGGTAGGATATGTTGGGTGCGTCATGAGTAATATTGAATTAATAGATAATGCGAGAAAGGATTTGTCCCTTATGTTCCATAACGAAAGTTGATATCTCAGGCCCTTTGATGGAATTGATATAGCCTAAATAAATTCATGGACATGGTGAGGAATGACCAAGTTCAATTCTAAAAATTCAAAGAAAGAATAATCGATCACATTAGTTGATGACAATAGCATACAACCCACTTGATTGTAGATATCGAGACAAAGGGAATACATTACATGGTAAGCGTTCGTATGAGGTGACATGTCATTGCGGTGTTAACTTCTTTCTCTATGGGTGCCTTGGTGTGTCTCTAGATGCTAAACTTGGAATTTAGGCAGGCTCCGCCTAATGCCACTGATAAAGAAGCCTAGGGGGTCACACACTAAGTGTATCCAAGTATCTTAGTTAAATATTAATTTAACAAGTTGAATAAATTTTATTCCTGATTGTGGTTTAATAATTATCCAAGGATGCCTGATTGCATTTATTTTGATACTAGTTATTTGATAGAATATATTTTGGGAAAAATAATATATTTATTAGTGAATAATGCAGTGATATTTATTTAATAAATAAATAGTCATTATTCAAGGTCTAATAAATGCGGTAGAGGAAGTAAAGGAAAATGGAAAAAAACAAAAGTACACACCATGTATATTAATATACACGCCATGTGGGTTTTTTGGGAATTTGGGAGAAATAATATTATTTATTTAATTAAATAATATTATATGTAATTCGTTGGGCACATGTAAAGTAATAATAATAGTCAAATGCTATTATTAGACACGAGGTCTTACTAAGAATTAAATGAAATAAATAAATAGCTATGGGTAATTATTTTGTTTTACTATTCTAAGTATTATAAATCCCAATTACATTATTCTCATTAAATCTATCCATTATTTATAGTTATGCACAATAGATCTGAAGAAATCTCTCAAGCCAAGAGAGAATTCATTTCCTCTAAGAATGATCTCAAGTTACGAGATAGATCCTCCTCCAACAGATCAAAGAAAGCACTTTGGAAGCAGCTCTCAAGGCGATCAAAGGTAAACATAACAAGTTAAGGATCTTCCGTGATAACACCCAGAGATTCCTTTAGTGACATCAAAAGATACGTGGAGTATATGTGGATCACCGCTAGAGGAATCCTACACTTGGCTTCTGTGATGCAATGACGGATCACATCGGATTGTGACCAGAAAAATCAACAGAGAGAGAATTCCTTCAAGGTAATTATTATCTTTTAATGAAATTATTTATAACCAACATATGATGATCCTCTCTATGGTTTCATGACTTCCCTCTTTCCTTTCCATTCTTCATTCTATTCCAAAGATCCGAAATTTTATAATCATGATGGATCTTGGATTGATCATTATTAACGGTAAAATTAAATTTGGGTACACCCATCCACGCGCTTCCACTGCACCCAAAACCTAAAATTGGTAATATTATTGATTATAATTATTTATTTTTTCGTTGATGATTTATGAATTTAATAATTTAGTTATTTCAATTCAAGTTAATCATTCTATAAATTTGAATCTCAAGATTTGTTCCTCCTCTTTCGTTTCTCGTTCACCTTATAGAAATGATCCTTTCTTTTAATTTTGATTAAAATAAGTAAAAGAGGATCTCATCCAAAGGTGCCAAAGGTTCCTAGCCATACAACACCACAACACATGGCGTGTCAGTTGGATTCACACGGCGTGTATTCTTCCTCACACACTGTTTATTCAAGGTTCAATGAATTGGGATAGGTTCACCAAACCAAGCCATGTGATGGAGTTTATCCAAGTCTTTATGACTCCGTGTGTTGACCAGGAATAGGTGGAACATGATTTCTGGATTACACACTGTGTGGACCACTGGACACGGCGTTTAGTCCCTTCGGGTTAGGGTTGGACTGTGTACCCCATACACAACTTTCCCATCTGAAGACTGTGTAATGCAGATACAACACAGCATGTGGCCCAATGGACACACCATGTACTCTGAATATTTTTGAAGTACATCTACACGCCGTATGCCCAGGAGAACAATTCATATAGATGGTGAATGATAGTATACACTGTGTAGTAGGAAATACACACCATGTACTTATCCAAATTACACAGATTTATTAAAATTTATTATTATATTATACAAAACCTTGAGACGTATACTGTGGTGCGAGCATAAAACTAGGTCACAACACATGATATGTGTTATATATATATATATGTTTTTAATTTAACATCCGTGTAATGTTCATTTCTACTCATTGGGTAGTTATGAATGAGAATTAACCAGGTTTCCTTCAAGGTACAAGTTATGTACAAAGATAATTTTAATGAATTTATTTGTTTAAAATTATGATGGATGAGAATATCAAGGAAATTCAGAAAAAGGGTTTAAGATAAAAGGATTGATTAATTAAAGATAATAATTAATTGATTCAATCTTGATTTATCTTAAACAAGAACGATTAAATAATTGAATATTAGTTTTATTTACGCATAAATATCGTTGCATGTATGGATGATCATGATCTAGACCAGGACCTCTGTATGTAGATGGTTTCTTTTAATTAATTTATTTAAATCAAATTTGTTGGCCTATGAGCCTTCTCCTCATTAAATATATAGGGCCTACATGCCCAAAGTTTATTTTATGTAAAACCCCATTTTACCCCTCACCTGCATGTGAGATAAAAGAATATGTAATGGATGGAGCTCCCAAGATAGTGGAAGAGGATAAAGTTAGAAGCCAAGGAGAAACCAATCCAAGGAGATACAAAGGTGGATAGGTGGAAAGCTGTAAACATGAACCCAAAAGGTTCAAGGGGTTTTCTCCCCTAGGTCTTGGGTTAGTTTATCAACTGCTAGATAAAATAACCAATAGAATAAGCTCACGATCATGCCATTATTTTAGTTTCATGGTTTATATATTGTGGGCGTGTTGTTTCAATCACACAATTAATGAATTAAACAAGAATGCAAGATGGAACTAAAATAAGACCGCCTTATGCGTAAAATATTATCTTAGAAATGGTTAATAACTTAAGTATATCCCACTTAATATTAAAAATCACGTAAGAAACATAATAAAATGGAAATTTACGTATAAGTATAAAATCCCTCAAGGAAATATTAAGTCGCTATAGCCTTCTATAATCTTGGTTAGAATCGAACCATAGTTCAATGTGCTGGACCAAACCTAGTTGGGGTGATTTCAATTATCGGGGAATTATAATTCAAGGTTTTGGGTTGAATTGACTTGGTTAACATCAATGGTTGACCGCCATAATAGGAATTGGTGCAACTAAGAGGCAAAGGTTGAGAAAATCCAAAATAAAAGGATTTCAGGATTGGGGAGTCCACTCAGTGGATCAAGGAACTGTGAGTTAATGAAATTGGCATTTGGAAATCCTACCTAAAACCATTCAAGTTGCTTAAAAAAACCTAGTTGGGGTAATACAAAGGGAAATATGGATCCTTTCCACTATAATATTTAGGCAATAGAATATTCTGAAGTCAATGGTGAGGGATATTGGATTTTGATAAAATAGTGGGAGACTAATAAGTATTGATTTATTTATTTTTATCAGTTTTATCATGATAAAGTACTAAATATTTGATCATATTAATTTTTATAAATGTTAATAAAAATTTCTTCAAACATATCATTTCAAACCATAATCTAGAAGGAAAAACTTCTCATCAACACCAATTTCCAAGAGTGGCATAGGCGTTTATGCGTCATCCTTTGCCACGAGAGGAAATTGTATGTGCTGGAGGAGCTTGTTCCAGTTGCACATGGAAACGAGGCCAGTGATGAAGAAATATCTATCTATATTAAAAATTTGGATGATGCCATAGATGACCAATGTTTCATGCTATCGGTCATGTCTAATGATCTCTTTAAGCAACATGAAAACATGGATGCATATAGCATGATGTATCACCTTAAGTATCTCTATCAAGAGAAGGAGAGATAGGATATATACAAGATCTCCAATGATTTTTTTCAAAACTAATCTTGGAGAGTCTACACCAGTTGGGTCTCATGTAGTCAAGCTTATTGGCTACATTGAATGCCTAGGCATCTTAGGGATTAAGATCCCAGATGAGTTGTGTACATATCTCATCCTATCATCACTTCCCAAGAACTTATCTAGATTTATTATCAACTACAACATGAGAAACAATGAGAAGAGTCTATTGAAACTTCTGACCTTGATTCGCTAGGTAGATAAGGACATGGGCTGTAACAAACCCGCAATCCTTATGGTGAATAAAAAGAGAAAGGACAAGGAAAAAGGGAAAAGGATTTATAAATGGTATGTATCCCCCAAGAACCGTCCCTAAAAGAAGGGGAAGATCCAAAGTCAAGTCAAGGAATGGGAGGCAATATGTTTTTCATGTGGCAAGCCAGGCCACTGGAAGAAGAACTGCACCCAGAAACATGGGGACGCTAAAGGTTCATTTGTTATCAAGTGTAATCTTTCTATTTCTATAGATTGGTTATTAGATACAACATGTGGGGATCACATATGTATTCAAATTTAGTAACCAAGTAGATTTAGAAATATTTCCAAAGGAGAGGTGGATCTTCGAGCTTCCAATGGCATGAGGCTAGCTACGTCGACCATTGGAAATTACTATCTCTCATTGCCAACTGAAATTCTTTTGGTTTTACATAACTGGTATTATATACCTAAGGTTAACAAGAACATAATTTCTATATCATGTTTGGATATGGATGGATTTATTTTCAATCTTAGAAATAAGGGTTGTTTATTTTATAATAACAAAGTATGTTATGATATGAAACATTTAAATAACGGTTTTTATGTATTAAATTATGAAAACCAAGTGTTGGAAATAAATAATGAAAAAAACTCACATGACTTATACAACACCTAGTTGTGGAATCACTATCTCGGTCATGTAAATGAGAAGCGCTTGAAAAAGCTCTACCAAGATAATTATTTAGACTCTACTGAGCTAAAACCACTTGATAGAGGCCATGATTGTTTACAATGGAAAATGAACAATCTGCCTTTCGGTGGATAGGGTGAAAGGGCCACAAAGCTTCTAGGATTGGTTCACACAGATGTGTGTGGACCATTTCCAGTAGAAAATGGGGGTGGATACTCTTACTTAATTACTTTTACTGATGATTTGAGTATATATGGCTATATCTAATTAATGAGGTATAAGTCAGAGTACTTGGAGAAATTTAAGGAATTTAAAAATGAAGTAGAGAATTAACATGGTAAGAAGATAAAGAATCTTCGATAAGATCAAGGTGGAGAATATATGAACTAAGAGTTCATCGACCTTTTGTGGGAGTCTAGGATTATATCTCAAATCAATCCTCATCATACACCATTTTGGAATGGTGTTAGTAAAAGGAGGAACAAAACTTTGTTGGAAATGGTGAGGACAATGATGAGTCATGTAGATCTTTCATTATCCTTTTTGGGATATGCATTACAAACTGCAACATACACATTAAACTGAGCACCAACTAAGGCGGAAAATGGAATTCTCTTTGAGTTATAGAATGGAAATAAACCCATTTTTTCATATACACATGTATGAGGATGAGAGACATTTTTAAGGCATTCTCAGGCAACAAACTAGCACCCCAAGGCATGAGGTGTATCTTTATAGGATATCCTAAAGAAATGAAAGGATATTACCTATATAACCCTTCATACAAGAAAGTGTATATATCCAAAAAAGACGTCTTTTTTGAGTG
This sequence comes from Viscum album, assembly GCA_963277665.1. NCBI lineage: Eukaryota > Viridiplantae > Streptophyta > Magnoliopsida > Santalales > Viscaceae > Viscum > Viscum album. Next base: position 1,419,689,773 of record OY728157.1, on the reverse strand, counting down.
TGAGAACATACTAAAAAGGAATAGTGGGATCAAGACTAACTTGGATGAATTTGATGCTCAAGATACATAGGAGTTGGTACAGGAACAAGTTCCACAGGTCTTCATGGAATAGGTTCTAGAAACACAAGTACTTCATAGGATCTCAAGAGAGGTAAGATAACCAGATAGATTTTATTTCCTAGTCATTAATGATGGTGAATCATTATTGTTGGACAATGATGAACCTTTATCCTACAAGGAATCAATAGAGAGATCAGAAGCTGCAAGATGGATAAAAACTATGAATTTTGAGATGGATTACATGCATCAGAATCAAGTCTAGGTTTTGGTTGACGAGCCAGTTGATGTAAATCTTGTTGGATGAAAATGGGTATTCAAGAGAAATATGGACATGTAAGGTCAAGTTAGCATGTCACGAACCGAATCTGGTCGCCTTCAAAATCGGCACCCGACCCGATCCATGGAAAGACCCGAAGGGAGTTCCCGATCCCCACGGGCTGGCACAAGTGCCTGGGTGTCATAAAATGATAATTGGGAACAATTTACCCGAGTTTATAAACTTAAAACGACAAAAGAGTCCAATAAAACAAATCTGGATTTTTCAACTAAAACCATCTTTTACAAAATTTCAGAACTGAAATACATAAGTTAAAACTATGTTTAAAGACCATTACAATGGTACATAACCAAATAAGGACAGCCCAAGAACCTCCACATGGAAAGAGGCACCACCCTCACGCTATCTCCACGACACTGCTTCCCAATGGACAACTAAAAACCTGAATCAATGGCATAAATCCTGTACCCAAACCTATGACACAAAATAAGCAAATCTACTTACACCCAAAGGTGTAAGTAGGGTGTGAGAGAAAGCCCAGTAGGATACCACCACTAATAGATTCCATGTGATAAACATTTAATGGCGAAAAGCATGCAAGTTTTCAAAGACATGAGATGCTAGTTAAAATTTCTAAAAGATGCAACATTAAATAAAAATAGTTTTCAGGTGGGCTAATTTAAAGAATAAAAAAATTTAAAATAAATACCATAGCTATTGAATTTTCCAACATCTCATACCGTATACCGGCGGTAAGAACAAAGTATCCAGTGAGCACAATCAATGGGAAATAACCCCTAGGCACTAGCTAGCTGTGGGTCCCAGGTACCTCGTATCTCGGTGAGAGTAACCATCACAAATATCCATTCTCATGCACGATCCACTAGTAGAAAACATACCCATAATCTAGTGGTCCCCAATCATCATCATCATAGTTTAGTTAGAGTTGTAAGCTTGAATCTTTCTAAGTGAAACTGAGGCCAAACCCCACGGATTCACTAGCATACTAGTACACGTCCACCCACCTAGATACCCGGGTTTTCCCTTTGTGCTCAAACAAGTTCAACAATCCAAGAAGTATAGTTCTCACATGAAAATATCACTTCCACATCACAAATTAACCAAACAGCCCCATGTACATCACGCAAGTCAAAAATTCTACTTTTCATTCAAATGCATTTTGAAATCAAACTCACTCCAAATTGCCTACAACACTTTTCACATTTCTTTAACACTTACACAAATCTATTAAACAATTTTATAAAACCATTACAAGATATTAAACTCACATAACATCCCACACACATGTCACACAATACCCTTCTCACCTTCACAATTCATTTTATAAATAAACTCACATGAAATATCCCACACCCGTGTTTCGCACACAAAACACAATTTAGTAAAACATTTCGACAATTTATAAAAAATTATAAAAATGTTTAACATCTCAAATCACCACTTTACCATTCAAAAACCCACATTAGGTGAACACACTCACCCAAACAGTACATATACACCCTTTCCCAACTTTTTTTAACCAAATAAAACATTTGCAATTTTTATAAAACAAACCCAAGAGGTATAACCATTGTTTGCACACTAAACCCATTTCAAAACCCTCATTTAAAAGCAAAATCATACCAATACCAATCCAAAACAGAATTTTTCAGCCCTAAAACAATTATTAATCCACCCCCAAATGTTATAAAAATACATCAAATAATACCACAAAGATACACATGAAAAACACACGTTTTCATAAATCACCTTCAAGAAGTACAACAGGTTTTTACACCTTAAACTCATTAAAAAAAACCTAATTTCAAGGCCAACATGACAATAAGGAATTAAAAAACCAGAATTGGAACCCCCTTTCAAGACTAATAAATCACTTTCATATGTTATAAACTAAACCCAAACATTACCCCAAGAGTCACACATGAAAAGTACCCAATTTCAAGCTATAATGCAACTAAAAATTAAATGTTTAACCAAATCCATAAAAACTGTTTTCACAGCACATAAAACAGATTATAAACATTCTAAATTAATAATCCATGCAAGCTAACTCATCATAAAATGGCTACACATGGAATCACCTACCCTTTTGAGTCGAAACCCTCAAAACTTGGTGCGAAACCTTAAGCGCACCACCGTTGCACCAAAAGGAATATAAATCCATACCTAAACCAAAATAATTTACCCAAAAGACACCAAATCAGACATTAGGATCGAACCCCAACTTCTGAACATGAGGAACTTCAAGAAAAAGGAAATAAAACTAAAAGAGGATGGAAGGAACCAAGAAGGAATTCCCTTACTTGAAATATCTTGAATGAATCGGCCCCAATCCATCAAATAATGAATCACCAAGTACCCAAAACTGGTATGTAGGTTCTAAGGATTCATATTAGGTCATTTGGGGACTTCAATGGTGGAAAAAGAATGAAAAATGAAGGAGTTATGAAAGGATCAATTTACCTCTCTAAATCTGCCCTATTTTAGAAACCCTAATAAGTTCAGTACTAAATCAAGATGAAGAAGAGCTCCAAAGAGGTTAGATAGAGCTTGGTCGCGCGGATGGGTTCAAGGGGCGCATTTGAGACTTTGAATCACCAAAAAATACTTAAAAATGAATAAGTTATTAATTAATCAAATTTTATTTTTAAAACTGGAATTGGGCTTTCGGGCAGGCCCAATCCCTTAAATAAAAACCAACATAAACCTTGTTTATGGATTTCCAAAGGATCCAAATTTTAATTTTGGTGTTAATATATCAGGGGAGGACATTTATGAGTTGGAATTAGTGCAAAATATTAAAAAATGAAAAAGTTATAAAAGAAATAAAATTTATTTTTAAATCTGGAATTGGGTTCACGGTTTGGCCCAATTCATGAAAACTCACATATTCTCCATAAAACCTTTGGAAACCCCCAAAACAAAGAATTAATGGAAATTAAAATAAAAATACATTTAAAATAATCTATGTATGTGACAATTCTCCCCACCATGAAAACTTTCCGCCCTGGAAAGTCACAGCAAGGCCAAAGTAACAACCAAACCCAACTGAGAAACCAAGAGGTACTCCCTTGTCAGGTTTCTTCCCCAAAGGCCAAAACACCTCCAGTGATCAATTAATGAAGGATTACTCTCACAAAAAAAACTTACACCACTTTCCTGAAATAATAAATCACATTCATAATTGATCCCAAAATAAAACTCCTCAAACACTATCCGAACAAGACTCAAGCAATTCACCCAAACGAACAATAACATTGAACAAGGTTACACTTACCTTAATTTAACTAATACATTGGGCACTCTCCAGTCCCAAAGTTTACCCAAGGAAGATGTAAGTAGTTTGATATCTACAAATGATATTACCTACTTCCCATACAATACCAAGAAAAAACATGAGTTACTTATATGAAGAGACACAAATGGGCTCCCCACCATAAGAGACAACTTAATTTTTTTTCCCGAGACAGAATCAAGACACTAATAGGGGAAGGCCCAAAAAGACTCCCTAGTACAAGGGGTATACATCCATTAGAGATTTACAAAATAATATGCATGATACCCATGGTGGGTCTTCCCACCACAAGAACCAACCATCTTAACCGACCGGCGTGGGCCGACACGAAAAGACCCCAAAATTAAGAAGTTGGGACGATCACATGGTTAGTCTGCACAGTTTGAGAAACTATGCGATAACTATGTGGATCCTTATATCTGCATGGTTATTTTTTTGTTCATGGTTAGAACTAACCATGTGAAAACCGTGTGCTCAACTTTTCTAGCCAAATTTCCAACCATTCTCCAAATACTCAATGGAAACCAAAGGGGGAGGGAATAACATTGTGTGATGACATGGGTACAAAACCCTCCACCTATTTCCACTGCATGGGAACAACAGAAGAAATATGATGAAACCATAGGTTTAAACTCTTCCTATATTTCATACTGAGGATAGGACTTTGTACAAGGGTTTAAACGAAACTGGGGTTTCCCCTGACTACGCACCAGCTTCTCTCCGGGACCTATGGCTGGAGCTCAAAATATTGAAGCATCTTTGGCCACACAGTTTGGCTGTTGAAACCCCTATGTGGAACTTCTTCTTTCGGTGCCACAAACAACTACACCGCATACCCTGATGGGTTCATCAAGACATAACACACTACATAACTCACTTTACCAAAACCAGACATTTCACTGAAACAAGGGATCAGAATAAGCACACACATCGCACCTTGTTTCTTTGGGTGAGAAACAACAGAAGGGTAGGACACGTATAAACACCGTCCTCTAAGATAGAGGATTTGATGTTTTTTCCCAAGGGATACATACTCCCAACATAACAGATAACCTAAGAGGATTGTGTGACCTTGACCTTTACAGTCAAAAGAGCACACAACATCACAATGCATCACCGAACATGACCCTTGTGATTGATAGAAACAATACATGGAACATGACCATATTCCAAGTCCCTAAACAACAGACAAGTCCAAAAAGTGGACACAATATCCTATCAGGACCAAAATATCAAAATTGGTTGTTTAATAATAACTCTTGCTTCAAGGAAACTATGAAGAACCCAGAGGCCCTCTTAGACACCATCATGAAACTCATCCACACTAACAACCAAAGAACACTTCCACCTTCGATGAATCATGAAACTTAAGAAACCAAGGCCTCTTTCAACCTTCCACAAGAACTATCCCACTACAAGAGGATCTAAAAATCAACTAAATGAATGGTTGTAGACTCAATCAACAATGATCTATAAAATATTCCTTATATTGATCAATTGGAGGATTTTCCAATGGAGAAACAATACGGGTTGCACTTCATTTGTGCACTAACCCTAAATGGGGGTGTACCTTATCCAACGGGAGAACCCAAGGACCCAACCAAGATGGTCCATTGGTCAAAAAAAACCATAAACCAGATCCAAACAAATGAAGTTAACCACCATAAAGGTGTACCGAAACATATCTCAGAGGAGAATACTAACCGGTCCTTCTAGCTAGCTTACCGACCAAACATAATCCCAAAACACAGTTCAAATAGGAGGGGTTATTGGACTAAAAAAAATATCCCACAAAAACAACATCTTCAAAGACCCATAATACAAACCATCCCAAAACTATTCATCAAGACATCATGTTTTTCTTTAAAACCATTTCTTTGAAAACAAGAGGTTTAGCGGTAAGAGTATCGACCAATGGTACCCCATGGGCCTCACACATGCATGTTTTTGTGCCACACCAGACACCCACCTCATATCCGTCCCGGCACTCATACAATCATGCCATCAACCATCCATCATCCCATATAACCCCATGCATGTGGTTACTAATGGAAATACCAAAGGTTAAAACAAAAATTCTTTCCACTTTTCAAAACCAAAATAGTCAACCAACACATCCTTTTTTTCTCATAACCGCTAACCACGAGATCAAAATCCCAACTCACATCTTACAAAAATTTTCAGAAAGTCACAACCATTTAGAAAATAAATCACATTCAAGATATTCACATCAATTTCAAAACATCTCATCCCATTAAAACACACTCTGATTGTTTAGAAAACTCTATTGGAAACACTTTTCAAAACCAACTTCAATACAGTTTCTACCTTCAAAAGAGGTATAATCACACCATTTTATATTTCAAAATAATTCTGAATATTCAGTTCCAAAATTTCATAAATCATACCATTCAATCTTTATTTGAAAATCATTTCACAAAAACATTACACTTCTTAAAACCAAGTCACTTTAAAACCAAAGTTCCAAGATTTCAAAACTAAAGAACACAAGACAATGCGAGAGGAAACTAGTTTCAGTGGGTGACTTGGACATATGGTTGGCGGCCATATTACAATCACTTCACTGTCACATAGAGTGTTCTAGGGAATATCCCCAGCTCCACATGGCTTTCCAGACCCTACGAGCTCATTGAGACCATTAACCCAACTCTCTTTTCATTTCCCCTAATCATCATCAAACCAAGAAAACCAAAAGACATAGACAAATCCAAACTTCCCCTGGTGACTTGAATCCTGAAATGAGGTGTGTTGATCAAGCACACTACCCATAACCAGAATTCCATGTCCCAACAATCATAACTCTATACTATCCTGACTATTTCCCAAATAACATGACTCAAATGGAGCGAACCTCCTCTGATACCATTTTTGTCACGAACCGAATCTGGTCGCCTTCAAAATCGGCACCTGACCCGGTCCATGGAAAGACCTGAAGGGAGTTCCCGATCCCCACGGGCTGGCACAAGTTCCTGGGTATCATAAAATGATAATTGGGAACGATTTACCCGAGTTTATAAACTTAAAACGACAAAAGAGTCCAATAAAACAAATCTGGATTTTTCAACTAAAACTGTCTTTTACAAAATTTTAGAACTGAAATACATAAGTTAAAACTATGTTTAAAGACCATTACAATGGTACATAACCAAATAAGGATATCCCAAGAACCTCCACATGGAAAGAGGCACCGCCCTCACACTATCTCCACGACACTGCTTCCCAATGGACAACTAAAAACCTGAATCAATGGCATAAATCCTGTACCCAAACCTGTGACATAAAATAAGCAAATCTACTTACACCCAAAGGTGTAAGTAGGGTGTGAGAGAAAGCCCAGTAGGATAACACCACTAATAGATTCCATGTGATAAACATTTAATGACGAAAATCATGCAAGTTTTCAAAGACATGAGATGCTAGTTAAAATTTCTAAAAGATGCAACATTAAATAAAAACGGTTTTCAGGTGGGCTAATTTAAAGAATAAAAACATTTAAAATAAATACCATAGCTACTGAATTTTCCAGCCTCTCATACCGTATACCGATGGTAAGAACAAAGTATCCAGTGAGCACAATCAATGGGAAATAACCCCTAGGCACTAGCTTGATGTGGGTCCCAGGTACCTCGTATCTCGGTGAGAGTAACCATCACAAATATCCATTCTTGTGCACGAGCTACTAGTAGGGAACATACCCATAACCTAGTGGTCCCCAATAATCATCATCATAGTTTAGTTAGAGTTGTAAGCGTCAATCTTTCTAAGTGAAACTGAGGCCAAACCCCACGGATTCACTAGCATACTAGTACACGTCCACCCACCTAGATACCCGGGTTTTCCCTTTGTGATCAAACAAGTTCAGCAATCCAAGAAGTATAGTTATCACATGCAAATATCACTTCCACATCACAAATTAACCAAACAGCCCCATGTACATCACGCAAGTCAAAAATTCTACTTTTCATTCAAATGCATTTTGAAATCAAACTCACTCCAAATTGCTTACAACACTTTTCACATTTCTTTAACACTTCCACAAATCCATTAAACAATTTTATAAAACCATTACAAGATATTCAACTCACATAACAGCCCACACACATGTCACACAATACCCTTCTCACCTTCACAATTCATTTTATAAATAAACTCACATGAAATATCCCACACCCTTGTTTCGCACACAAAACACAATTTAGTAAAACATTTTGACAATTTATAAAAAATTCTAATAATGTTTAACATCTCAAATCACCACTTTACCATTCAAAAACCCACATTAGGTGAAAATACTCACCCAAACAGTACATATACACCCTTTCCCAACTTTGTTTAACCAAATAAAACATTTGCAATTTTTATAAAACAAACCCAAGAGGTATAACCATTGTTTGCACACTAAACCCATTTCAAAACCCTCATTTAAAAGCAAAATCATACCAATACCAATCCAAAACAGAATTTTTCAGCCCTAAAACAATTATTAATCCACCCCCAAATGTTATAAAAATACATCAAATAATACCACAAAGATACACATGAAAAACACACGTTTTCATAAATCACCTTCAAGAAGTACAACAAGTTTTTACACCTTAAACTCATTAAAAAAAACCTACTTTCAAGGCCAACATGACAATAAGGAATTAAAAAACCAGAATTGGCACCCCCTTTCAAGACTAATAAATCACTTTCATATGTTATAAACTAAACCCAAACATTACCCCTAGAGTCACACATGAAAAGTACCCAATTTCAAGCTATAATGCAACTAAAAATTAAATGTTTAACCAAATCCATAAAAACTGTTTTCACATCACATAAAACAGATTATAAACATGCTAAATTAATAATCCATGCAAGCTAACTCATCATAAAATGGCTACACATGGAATCACCTACCCTTTTGAGTCGAAACCCTCAAAACTTGGTGCGAAACCTTAAGCGCACCACCGTTGCACCAAAAGGAATATAAATCCAGACCTAAACCACAATAATTTACCCAAAAGACACCAAATCCGACATTAGGATTGAAACCCAACTTCTGAACATGAGGAACTTCAAGAAAAAGGAAATAAAACTAAAAGAGGATGGAAGGAACCAAGAAGGAATTCCCTTACTTGAAATATCTTGAAGGAATCGGCCCCAATCCACCAAATAATGAATCAACAAGTACCCAAAACTGGTATGGAGGTTCGAAGGATTCATATTAGGTCATTTGGGGACTGAAATGGGGGAAAAAGGATGAAAAATGAAGGAGTTATGAAAGGATCAATTTACCTCTCCAAATCTGCCCGATTTTAAAAACCCTAATAATTTCAGTACTAAATCACGATGAAGAAGAGCTCGAAAGAGAGGAGAGAGAGATTAGTCGCGCGGATGGGTTCAAGGGGCGAATTTGAGGCTTTGAATCACCAAAAAATACTTAAAAATGAATAAGTTATTAATTAATCAAATTTTATTTTTAAAACTGGAATTGAGCTTTCGGGCAGGCCCAATCCCTTAAATAAAAACCAACATAAACCTTGATTATGGATTTACAAAGGCTCCAAATTTTAATTTTGGTGTTAATATATCAGGGGAGGACATTTAGGAGTTGGAATGAGTGAAAATATATAAAAAAAATGAAAAAGTTATAAAAGAAATAAAATTTATTTTTAAATCTGGAATTGGGTTCACGGTTTGGCCCAATTCATGAAAACTCACATATTCTCCATAAAACCTTTAGAAACCCCCAAAACAAAGAATTAATGGAAATTAAAATAAAAATACATTTAAAATAATCTATGTATGTGACATAGCACCTATAAATAAAGGCTAGTGGCTAAATAATTCAGGCAACGTCAAGGAATTGACTATGATAAAACCTTATCACCAGTTTCCATGTTCAAATCCATAAGAATCATACTTTCCATAATAGCTTACCATGACTATGAGATTTGAAAAATGGATGTCAAAATATAATTCCTTAATAATAACCTTCAGGAAGATATCTATATGACACAACCAGAAGGGTTTGTGACACAAGGTGAATCCAAACGAGTTTGCAAGTTGTAGAAATCCATTTATGGATTAAATAAATCATTGAGGTTATGGAACATTCGATTTGATGAATCCATAAAGGAATTTGGTTTCATTAAGAAATAATATGATCCATGTGTTTATAATCAGTTTAATGGGAATGCGATTGTTATCCTAGTAGTATATTTTGATGAAATATTATTTATTGGAAATGACATACCATTCTTATAGTCAGTTAAGGACTGGTTGAACAAGTGTTTATTCATGAAGGAATTAGGTGAAGCAACCTGAATTTTAGGGATTAAGATCATTCATGATAGATCTAAGAGGCTGCTTAGAATAAGTCAGGGTACATACATTGACTAGATACTAAAGAGATTTAATATGGAACAACCCAAGAGGGGATTGGTTCCAATGTCACATGGAATCCATATTTATAAGATAATTTGTCCTTAGAAATGACAGGAGAAAGATAGGATGAGTAATATACCATACTCTTCAGCTATAAGATCCATAATGTATGCCATGTTATGTAATGGGCTTGATGTTGCCTATGCGCTGAGCATTGTAGGAAGATATCAAGCAGATTTAGAAGAACAAAATTGGATTACTATTAATAATATCCTTAAGTATCTAAGAAGAACTAAGGATATGTTCCTGGTGTATGGAGGAGATGAAGAGCTTGTCATCAGAGGGTATGCTAATGCTGGTTTTCAGACATATTAGAACGATCTCAAGTCACAATCAGGATATGTTTTCTATCTCAATGGAGGAGCTGTGATCTGGAAGAGTTCAAAGCATCCAGTTGTCACTGATTCTATAGTGGATTCTAAATATATAGCGGCTTTTGATGAAGCCAATTAAGCCATCTAGATTCTGAAAATTTTCCAAGATCATGATGTGGTGCCTATAAATAGAGACCTTATCACATTGTATTGTGATAATACTATAGTGGTGGCTCTTACAAAAGAACTGAGGTCACATTAACAAACAAAGAGTATTCTATGGAAGTATCACCTCATAAGGGATTTATATCAAAGAGGTGAAGTTGTAGAGAGTAGAGTGTCCATGGAAGAGAACATGGTAGAATCCATGACTAAAGGCCTATCTCAGAAAAAGCATGAATATCACGTGAGAGCTAGCAGGTTAAAGGTTGTTAGTAGTTGGCTCTAGTCCAAGTGTGGGTCTGTTGGAGTTGGTGGCCTAGAACCAACTACTTTTTACTTTATGATAAACTTGTATTCATGTATTTTAATATTAATAAATACCTTATCACATCTTTATTGTTCTTATACGTGACAATTCATGTGATAATGTCCTAAGGATAGATATTGCACTAAAGGGTCATAACAGATCCCTACTATGATGAGAATTTGGAAGTGCCATAACACTATTCTTGAATATATGTTCTATGACCAGATGATGTTATTTGAGGGACACAAATAATACAGGCCATTAGGGGTGAGTACTCATACAACTTTGAGGCACCTTCTCATGGTGTGCACCCTTGGTAACATCTAGGAGGATATTATGAGAATGAGACATGCTGGTAGGAAATCCACCTTTTATGGTGTCATTGGATGTTCCTATCTACGGATGTGTGTATTGGTTCTTATACTTTAAGATTGTTATTAATGGGTATTACAACTTGTGCACCTAGATATATTGGCAAAAATTGTGATGACACACTATTTGAAGTGATGTAGGATATGTTGGGTGCGTCATGAGTAATACTACATTAATAGATAATGCAAGAAAGGATTTTTAGCTTCTATTCCATAACAGAAGTTGATATCTTAGGCCCTTTTATGGAATTGATATAGCCTAAATAAATCCATGGCCATAGTGAGGAATGGGAAAGTTCAATTATGAGAATTCAAATAAAGAATAATCAAGCACATGGGTTGATGACACTAGCACGAAACCCACTTGATTAGAGATATTGAGAAAAAGGGATTACATTACATGGTAATCATTTGTATGAGGTGAAACGTCATTGTGACGTTAACTTCTTTCTCTATGTATGCCTTGGCGTGTTGCTAGATTCTAACCTTGTACTTTAGGTAGTCTCCGTCTAATGATACTAAGAAAGAATCCTGGAGGGCCACACACTAAGTATATCCAAGTATCTCAGTAAAATATTCATTTAAAAAGTTGAATAAAGATTATTCCCAATTGTGGTGTAATAATTATTCAAGGATTCCTGATCACATTTATTTTGACACTAGTTATTCGAGATAATATATTGTGGGTGAAATAATATATTTATTAGTGATTAATGTAGTTATATTTATTTAAGAAATAAATAGTCATTATTCAAGGTCTAATAAATGTGGTGGAGGAAATAAAGAAAAATGGAAAAAACAAAAGTACACACCGTGTATATTAATATACATGATGTATGGTTTTTTTGGGAATTTGGGAGAACTAATATTATTTATTTAATTAAATAATATTAGGTGTAATTTGCTAGGCACATGTAAAGTAATAATAATAGTCAAATGCTATTATTATATATGGGGTCTTACTAAGAATTAAATGATATAAATAAATACCTATGGGTAATTATTTTATTTTATTATTCTAAGTATTATAAATCACAATTACATTTTTCTCAATAAGGATAGCCATTATTTATGGTTGTGCAAAATGGAGCTGGAGAAATCTCTCAAGAAAAGAGAGAATTACTTTCCTCCAAGAATTCTCTCAAGTTACTAGAGAGATCCTCCTCCACCAGATCAAGGAGAGCACTTTGGAAGCAGATCTCAAGGTGATCGAAGGAGGACATAAAAAGAAAAGGAACTTCCGAGCTAGCACCCAAAGATTCCTTTGGCGATGTTCAGAGATACATGGACCATGTGTGGATCACCACTAGAGGAATTCTACACTTGGCTTCTGCGATACAATGAAAGAGCACATTGGATCGTGACTGGAAACATCAACAGAGATAGAATTCAATCAAGGAAATTCTTGCCTTTTAATTAAATTAATTATAACCAACATATGATGATCCTATCTATGGTTTTAGGACTTCCCTCTTTCCTTTTCATTCTTTGTTATATTCTGAAGATCCTATGTTTTATAATCATGGCGGATCTCAACACTAATACAAATACGGCTTTTAACAGCGCTAAAAACGGCCTTTAACAGTGCTAAAAAAGCGCTATTAATGCCGATAAAGATAAGGGGGGGGGGTCCCTTTTATCAGCGCTTCAAAAAGCACTGATAAAGAGGTCTTTTATCAGTGATTTCGTTTTAGCACTGATAAAATACCCCTTTTATCAGTGCTTATTTTTAGCGTTAATAAAAATAAAAAAAAATAAAAAAATAAAAAAATACTACCAATCTCGGGGGGGCTTTTTACAGCGCCTGAACCCCCCTTTATCAGCTCTTTCCTGCACCTCCAGCACCCGCACGCACCGCTTACACCCTTTATCAGTGATAGCCCCTCTAAATAACCCTTGCGCACGCGCCCCTGCCTCCACCCAGATTTGATCTTGAGACCTCCCCCCTGCGTACCTAAAGCCTTTGCCACTCCCCTATATTGATTTGTTCTCTTATTTATGATATATCTATTCATTTATATATATATTTAGTTATATTTATTCATATAGTAATATATATTTATATTAATATATGTAGTTATATTAATATATATATTTATAGTTATATTAATATATATATAGTTATATTAATATATATATAGTTATATTAATATATATAGTTATATTAATATATATAGTTATATTAATATATAGTTATATAAATATTCATATATTGGTATTTTAAATAAAATGGATATTAGTTATTATTTAGATAAAGCTAATATATTTTATATGTAAATATGTTTAATTATTTATTTAAAAAATTTATTTTTTAGGTGTGAATATATAAAAAATATGTACATATAGTTATATATTTATTTATAAATAGAAATGAATTATAAAAAACGATAAAATTTCAAAGACATAATATCAATATTAATGAAATACCTTGGAATAAATTCATTCCCCACCAAAAAAATCCAATAATACCCCCTTAAACGAGGCTGAAAATCCACAAAATGTTAAAAAAATCGGGGTACCCCGACTAAAAACTCATTTTTGGAGGCCTTATGGGCCTCTTTTGGCCTTGAAAAAACCTTGACCAAGGTCCCTCGGGTCACAGCGACGTAGAGATCATCGCAGGCTTCGATTTGATATATGGTAGAGCTCAAACGGACACCCGGATCAAAAGTTATGGCCGTTTGAAGTTTGAGTTGCATTTTCAACATATTTTGGAACTTTTTTTAATTTTTTTAGTCTTCAAATTGTTATTAAATGACTATTAATCCATAATAATTATAAAATTATTATTTAAAAATATATTTTTAATTTTTTAAGCCATTTTCACTAAATATCTTATATATTAAGTATAATAAGTGTAAATGTATATTTATACTTATCTAAAATATATTTAAAAATTATTTATTATCTTTATATCAATATAAATATATTTATATATTTATATATTAATATATTATTTTTAATTAATTTTTTTTGAAGTCGACCCTTTATCAGTGTTTTTAAAAAAAGCACTGATAAAGCCCCCCCTTTATAAGCGCTACTAAAAAAAGCGCTGATAAAGGGGGTCCCTTTATTAGCGCTAAAAAAGCGCTGATAAAGGGGGGGGGGATTTATCAATGCTAAAAAAAAGCATTGATAAAGGGGTATGTTTATCAGCGCTTTTTTTAGCACTGATAAGGGCACCCCCCTTTATCAGCGCTTTTTCGTTAGCGCTGATAAAGTGGTGGCGCTGACCTTGCCCAGTTTTGTGGTAGTGCAAATTGATCATTGTTAACTGTAAAATTAAAGTTTGGTACACTCATCCATGCACTTTATTTGTGATCAAAACCTAAAAAACATTTATAACATGTTATTATTAGGCTAAAAACCTACGAACCTACTTTGGGTTTGGGATAATCTCCCATTTATGCTCTTTTGGGCATGGGATAACCTCCCATGTATCCTCTTTGGGCTTGGGATAACCTCTCGTGTACCCTCTATTGACATCATAGAATATTAATCATTACCCTATGCATTGAAGGGATATATAATTTTTATCCCACCTATCACATAATAAAAATCATACATATGTGTTCCCTAAAATCATTCATCATATCATAACCCATGAAAAGGAAAAAAGTTTCATAAATATTTCATCATAGCATAACCCGTGAGAAAGAAATATTTTTTCATAAACATTATTCAACATAATCATAAACCATCCAGAGAAATTATAAGGATGTTATCATTAGATCACAAACCTAGTAAATCATTATAAACATTCAAGGTTGTTGTTATAAATGAATAAAAATACTATAAAAATATCATCAAAACATTCTTGAGGAAAATATCCTTTCAATTTTGAAATCACTACTTTAAAATCTAAAAATTTCCCAAATATTAAAGAAAAAATTTTCTTTGAAAATAAATTTAGAAACTTTTAAAGTAATTTTTAAATCATTGAGCAGTTATGATGGTAGAAAATATTGTTCATTCCGTATACGTTAAAACAAAGATTCCTTTCACATTTTTGGTAAAAATTCAAAAGCACCTTATTCAAAAAATGGAAAGAAGATTCATTTTAAACCATTTTTTAAAAATTAAAACATGGGTAAAAATGAATTTATATAATATTTTTATAATATTAAAAGCATTCTTGAATTTTTTTTTATAAAAAATGGTGATATAAGAGAAAGGATATTTGACCGAAGAGAGAAATAAATTTAGTTTTCCTTAAAAACATATTTTCAGTCTCTTAAGAAATTAAGACTAGGAAAATGAAAGTAAAACATGAATACTCAAGAAATAAAAATATTATAAGAAAATTCATGAGTTTATTTAGATATATATCACAAGATTTTATCATCAAAATCATAATCATAAATGGTTATGATAAATAATGAGATTGCAACATAAAACCCTTACCACTTTGGTAACTTTTGAATCATAAGACCCATGAAAGAAATAACCTTATATGGATATGTATATCCCATAATTTTTATGATAGTAATAATAAAATAAATTCATAGGTATTATATACACCACATAAAAGAAACGAGTGGTAAATATGACACGTGTCTCATAGAAATAAAAGTGACATGAAAATCCCTTACCTCAATTCTTAACTTCCTTCATACACATTAGAACATACTGTATAATAAATATAGGTTTATTATACATGTATTATAGAACCATAATCACATATATTATACCATACATGATTTAATTATAACATTTTATCACATTTTTACTAACAATTCTTTATTAAAATCACTATTTCAGGTGATAACTACTTCATTTTCATGTATGTTTTGGTTATGTAGTTTTGGTACTTGTACTTTTATTATGGTTACATCATATAAATAATGTTAATAATTATATAAATATCATACATATTCATTATATACATATTTATAGTCATCTATAAAATTCATAGATAGGAAAATGAATTACACTGTTCATAAAGACGGTAGGTCGTACATATGCATGAACGCTATTTCCATTTTCTTGATGGATGGAACAAAGAAAGGTAAATATTAATTAAAATTTATAGAATAATATATATATAATATATAATATATACCCATTAAATATATCTTTATTAACATCCATGTCAAAATAAAATGTAATACGTATCACATCGCTTCGTGGAGGTGGTAATCCACACGTATGCACGAGTGAAATTATAATTTTTCAATAGATTGGATGGTAAGAAGGTTGTTGTGATATTATAATTAAAGAATTATAATTATTTCATGAATATAATATATATAATTTAAATCCATCTATGAGAGGCAGTGATGGAAAACAAATTATATCAGTTCGCGAGCGATAGTCCACCATACACACGACCAATAATTTCATTTCCCATTTGACGGAAGAGAAGATGGATATAGATTATGAAATTAAAATAATAAAATAATAGTATATGGAATATAATGGTGTTATTATATCATCATATTTGAATAATATTTGAAGGAGGTGGAAGAAGGAATAAAATGAAAATGCATGGTTAAGAACTATACCTCTTCTTTAGAGAACCTCTTTAGGTTTATACCTAAAGCCTTCCTAGGATAGTTTTATGATAAAAAATAGGGAATATGGGTCATGAGGAAGGATATAATAAATTTATTTGGGTATTTATTGACTTAAATAAGTCTTTTTAAGTGTGAAGAGGAGAGGAGAGAGGGTGCCCTTTTATAATTGAGGTGAGTGGCACACCTGTAATTTTTCAAAGTTATACAATAATTTCATGTCAGTTTCTTGGGAAAAAGGATAAAAAATGGATCATTCTAGAACCTTATATAATATAAGTTCAAAATATGTCCATAAAATAGAAATTATATATTTTTTCTTATCATTTTAACCCTTTTTAATTTAACCCCTCGGTAAACTTGTTTTAACCTTAACCACAATAAATAATTTTAACTATTTTTACTATTCATTATGACCAAAAATTAAGTTAGACTTATTAACTAATATTAATTATGAAGATTAAAAATATGGAATCAATTTTACCAAAATTAAGTTCATATAATTTTCAGAATTTAATTTAAAATTAAACCCACATACGTGATGAAAAATCAATTTTCCAAAGAATTTTTTTTCATAAGTATAAAAAGTTTTTATACCAAAATTCAACATGAAATTGATTCCAATGAACTAAATCAGATTAATAATAATATAATTTAACTAATTTTATTTTTAAAACATTTTAAAATTATATTCAACTTTGTAAATTCTTTAAACGAAAAGGCAATATTTAATAAAAATCAATAATTTTTACTATTCCCCAAAAAATTAATGTTTTTTGAAAATTATCAAAAATTAACTCTAAGATAATTTTTACATGTTATTTTAAAAAATGAAGTTATTTTTTCAATTATTTTTTTCTAAAATTAGGAAATATTAATTTTAAAATAAGTTCACAAAATGCGATGAAACCACTTTTAGAAAAATACAAATTTTAAGAATAAAATTGGATTTATTCTTATCTCATGACTAGAAAAAAATATTAGATAAATTTCAAAAAATATGATTGAATATATAATATATAAATTTAATTAAAATAATTAAAAAATAGTGATTAATTTAATTTATTAAGATAAAAACAAAATGTGTGCATAAAAACAATTTTTTTAGAAAAAACCATTTCTTTTACTTTCAAACAATTTTTATTTTAATTTCTAATCAATTGATAACCAATGAATTTTTTTAATATATGTGTAAAACATATAATTTTTATAATTTAGTTAGTCCTATTTATACCCTCCAATTTAATGTCTAGATTATAATTTTCACCGTAAATAATAATATTTTAATATTATATCACTGTTCATTTAAACTCGGTGTTATGTGTAATGTAGGATATAGAATAAATTACATTTATTTAAAAAATATATATTTCATAAAATATTTTGGAGTTAAATTCTATACAAATTAAAATTAAAATTTTCCTTAAAATTCTGTCTCTCTGATACAAACAATTGAGGATACTTCTGCCTCATCATATCCTCAAGATCCCATGTAACTTTCTTAAATTAGTGGTTTTGCCACAAAAATTTGATCTGGTGAGTGGTCTTATTTCATATAACTTTATCTCTATAATAAATAATCTCTACCAATTTTTCTCATAAAAAAGATCTTAATATATTGGTATGACCTCTGAGTTCAATACTTATGAAGGTTCAGGTATGTACTTCATCAGGAGAGATACATGGAACACATCGTGAAGTTGAGAGAGGTTCGATGGGAGCACCAAGTGATAAGATTCCATCCCTAATAGATCAAGAATCTCAAAAGGGATAATATAACTAGGGATCAACTTTCCCTTCTTTCTAAATCTCATAACCTTCTATTATGGAGAAATTCATAGAAAAACATTCTCACCAGATTTAAATTCTAGATCATGCCGATGATTTTCAGCATAAATTTTTTATCGACACTGAGTTACCTTGACGTGTAACTGAATGACTCTAACTTTATTTTACATTTACTAAGCTATCTCAGGTCCCAATAACTTTCTTTATACAAATTCATCCCATCATGTTTGATTTATACACTTTTTTCCTTATAGGTCTTTATAAGGATCTATCTAAATGCTCGAGTGAAAGCTATTATTGTAAGAAAAATATACTAGAGGAAGGCATTGATACCAACCACCTTTGGAATACATAGAACAAGATATTTGCATATCCTCTAGGGTTTGAATTATTCTCTCAAACTGACCATATTTCTAGGTATGATAATATATGTTAAAACTTAACTCTATAAACATATCTTGTTGAAGACTTATCTAAAATTTTGAGGAAAATCTTGGATTCTAATCATATATAATAGAATGTGGTACTCCATGAAACCTTACCACTTCTTTAATGTATATCCTGGAAAGCTAATCCAGAGAGATGTATTATCTGATGGCTATGAAGTGTGTGGAATTCTTAAGGTGATTGATTATAACCAAAATAACATTATGGACTTTAGACATTTTGGGGAGTCCGATGACAAAATCCATGGTGATGTTTTCCAATTTCTTTTTTTGGTACGAGTAATGGTTGTAACATCTCTTTAGACTTCTTTATCTCTACCTTAACTTACTAACATACCAATCACTAAGATATATACACAAAAATATCTCTCTTCATTACATACCACCAAAAATAATATTTCAGATCTCTAAACTTCTTTGTACTTACATGATTAATAGAGAATGAAGAAATATGAGCTTCCTCTAACATCTCCTTCTTCAAATCTGGTATGGAAAAATGCATATATGGTTCTTGAAACTTATCATTCCCTTATAATCAATCTTAAACTCAAGAATATTTTTGAACTTCTCCTTCACCTCTACATATTCCCTCTATACCTCTTTAATATTAACTTGGATATATGGTTGAACACTTATTTAAGAAAGATAAGATTTATCCCCTTCCTTCAATATTTTGAGACCCATACTTTAAAAATCTAGAAATATTGGATCTTTTGTCATCATTATCATGGATAAGCCAACATGATCCTTTTAAATCAAAGCATCTACCACCTTATGTGCTTTCCTAGGGTAGTAATGTATTGAGAAATCATAATCGTTAATCATATCCAACCACCTTCTCTTGCATATATTCAAATATTTCTATGTGAATATATTCTTTAAATGTTTATGATTAGTACATATATCACAACTTTCTCCATAAATATAATGACTCCATATTTTTAATTAAAAAAATATCACAGTTAACTCCAAATCACAAGTTGGATAATTTTTCTCATGAACCTTCACTTGTCATGAGGCATAAGCTATCACTATATCATTCTGCATGAGAACATATCACAATCCCTTCTTTGATGCATCATTATAGATTAAAAACTCTTATCCACTATAGGGTAATGTAAGAATAGGTGTCTTGAATAAAATTCTCTTCAGTTCCTTGAATTTTTCCTTACATTCATCTTTCTAAAGAAACATGGATCCCTTCTAAGTTAACTTGATGAGTGGATTTGAAATCCATGATTAATTTTCCATAAAGTACCGATAATATCCAGAAAAACCAAGAAAACTATGGATATCAGTCATTGTGGTTGGTATAGTTCAAAATTCAATAACTTATGTATTTTATGGATCCAAATATATACCATATTTTCATATTATATGACCCAAAAATGAAACCTTTTGTAGCCAAAATTCACACCTGGTAATTTTTTCATACAACTTCTCCTTCCTCAGTGTCTTAAACACAATTCTCGAGTGATATTTATGCTCTTATTTTCTCTTTTAAAATATAATAATATCATCCATAAAGTATACCAAAAACTAATGATGGTAATCTCTAAAGACTATATTCATTAAATCCATGAAGATTGTGGGGTAATTAGTAAAACCAAATGGAATATATATATATTCAGAGTGTCCACACCTTGTAAGAAATACTTTTTTGGGTATATCCTCCTTATTGACCCTAAATTTATGATATCAAAAATGAAGTTCAATCTTAGAAAATTATTGAACTATATAAAATTGATCAAACAATTCATCAATATAGGTTAGAGGATACCTGTTATTGACTGCAATCTTGTTCAGTTAATGATAATAAATTTAGAGTCACATTGATCCATCTTTATTCTTAATAAAAAGAGTAGGTGCACCACAAGGTGACATCCTTGGATGAATAAATACCTTTTCAATATTCTCCTAGATTTTGTTATTCAATTCTTACAACTCAATTGAGTCCATTCTATATGGAGTCTTTGAAATAGGTGTGGCACCAGGTATGAGTTCTATTGAAAACTCAACTTCACGATTCAATGGAAGACTAGGAAAATATTCTATAAATACATCAAAAAGTTCCCACACCATAGGCATATCATCAATATTGAGTTTCTCCCCAACCATATGGGATAAACACCCCTTTTGAATAGTAATAAAGACTAATTCATTGGATGTGATTTCCATCTGAAATTCAAATTTATCATCACATTGATAAATTATAATAAGTTATTTTAGAATATCAGTTCATAGGAAATTGATGTAGGATTTGTACAAATAAATATAATTCATGCCTAAGATAACATAAAAGTCAACTAGTGAGAGTATAATAATATTTTTAGGAAGCACATTCCCATAAAATTTAACTAGATAAGAATCATAGAATTAAGATGTGATCATCATGTCATTAGGGGTTTTCACTACCAATTTAACATCTAATCATTGAGGTGGTTTTGTTATACCCTTATCAAATTATTTAGATATAAAAGAGTGGGTATATTAATAGTCAAATAAGACATTACTAGTTATAGAGTGGATGGTAAGTATACCTTTCACTATGTTTTTATCATACCCCTCATTAGGAATTACCATCACATGAGATTTCCCTTTGTATATGGATTTAAGAGGTTTTTAAAATTGCTCATCATCATTAATCTTTGGATTTGAGCACTATTTATCATAATTCACATATTTATTTCATTTGAAACATTGGAGTTTAGGTGGTGTATTATGTGTAACTTTCTCTCTATTTGAATCGTTGGATAACTTATTCCCATTACTTCAGCATTAATCTACTCAATGACTTTTATTTCCACACTTAAAACATTTAATAGCCCTCTTAAGGAAATTTCCTCCATGATTCCTTACACACTTTGATAATAAAGGAAATAACATATTATTATCTCTATGGTTTTTAGAGTTTCCTTTGAATTTCACCTTTATTTTCTTATAAAAACATAATATTAATGGGTAACTCCAATATCCATTTACACCTTGATAGCACATTGAAAAATTTATTTATAGATACTAAAGTCCCTTATGGATAATTCCCTTCACTCACTCAAAATTAATTTTTTTTATTTCAAAAAAAACTTTTAATGGATGATTGGAAACCCATAAATTTTAGGACAATGCCACACATTAAACCATGTAAGTGATTACCAAGCCATTGTAGAAAAATTTAAAGAAGTTACAATCTTTTACCCTATATAAACTAAATTCGATAGAGGTTACCTTCATGTATGGATCATACTTGATGAGATCCTCAAAGTGGTAGGACATTTTATCCCATGATTAAAGGTACTCATCCAAACTTATTTTCCACACACTAAATCCGCATGTCAAAATAAAATCTTGTTTGTTGATCCAAATAGATTTCTTCCCATCTAGGTCAATTTAAATCATTATTTAAAAAATTTTGGCAGCGTATTCCTTTGAACTATTAATCAAGATCTAGCATCTCTTCCTTAGAATGGAGGATGATCTCCAAGTAATTAGTTTTTTCTCATTCCTCCATACCTACAACCCATCGAACACCATCATCTAATTCTTACTATTTATTTGTATCGTCTTTACTATATAACTGAGCTTCATCAACCTCATTACTAGGAGGTGTTTCTTACTCCATATGAATTTCAATATCCTAGGAAACACCTAGTTCAGGAGACAATGTAGGTAGCTTTTCCACTGCCTTTATATGTCTTGTCTTACCAGAGGATCTGGTTGCCATGTTATTTGGTAAACTTGGGTAATATTTGCATTGTCTTAATATTTTCCCTTTACTGACGAGAAAATATCCAAAATAATAGATTCATTTCTTCCTATTCCTCAATACAGACCTAACACCCACTATTGAATGATGATCTTTCTCCCTGTCTAAAATAGATTAAGATTCTTAGTCATTATCAGTCATTTATAATCCAACTTGGATATTGGAAGAAACATACTTCATTTTTCACTTGGGAATAATAGTATTCTAACCTTACAGATCAATAACACCCTCCTAAGATACATTCAAATAATTAAACTTATTGTGGAACTGAATTGAGGTAGGGGAGCCTGTAACACATAAACCTCATGCATTGATGAATCTCTTACACTCAAGCAAGAGGGATCTTGGGGACTCAAATAAATTGTGTAGGTTTCCAAAATAGAAGTTGTAACACCACAAGATACACCGACTATTATTAAATACAACCAATATAATTATACATGAGTTAAAATACCAATCGTTCTAATACCAGAGATAGAGATGGGGTGAAAAACAAGACCCTTACCTTCAAACCCATTACCACATGTCATGGTTTGAGTATAGGTGGATACAATAGTATTTGGCCTTGAAACATCCTATTTTGTAACCTACATAGTCACATTGACACCTTCCAAGTTGCACCTTAGACCAAAGAATATGTATGCTACCCTCATTTTGGGTTATGATGGCCTCACCACATTATTAGGAGGATCAACACAAGCATTAAATTTGTTTCCCATAATTCTAGATGAGAAACCTATATGAGGATCTTCTTTCACCCCATGTTGAAAAATAGACAGATCATGCCCTAGAAGATAAAAATCAATAAATAGTCAACCTAGGACTCAAAGTATAAATGCTACTTCCAATGAAGCCCACCTTCGATCTTAATGCAAATTAAATCCACAAGAGCCTTAGAGACATAGATTTAAACACAATTCCTTGGATAAAATGGGTGATATAAAGTATGAGTGCAGTTATAAAAGAATAATAAATATCCCACCATGTTACCAATTGACCTTAGAATCCACAAATTTTGAAATATAAGAGTTATCCTAATAAGATAAATCCAAATATTTGTGGTAGGAGGATTCCATTTTAGGTGTAAGTTGAACAACCAAAAAAATAGGGGAAAAAGGAATCCTATGAGAACAAGAGGTGTGGTATCCCAAGATGAAATTAGACCATATTCATTTGAAAAATGAATTAAAAATTATCACGAGTCTAGAAGCCTTATAATCACCCACTAATGTAAACCTCATGAATTAAAAATGTATCTGTCAATGGTATCCACCGAGGGGTGACCCTTACCAAAGTGATCAACCAATGCGGGAGCTAACACCCTTAGGAGGTCTCATTTTAATATAATTAAGAGTCAATCAACCTTACTTTTAGGTTGGATGATAATTTTATATGCATACCTCACAAGTCATGTAAAATTTGACTCATAGGTAATAATGGATCATCATCCTTTTTATTTAGCTCACAGAATCCCTTCTTCATTTTCATATAAAGGATACAAGGAATGTACTTATTGAAAAATAATATTTTATCATATCCCACTCCATGGAGTCAATTTCTCCCTATTGCCTCATATTCTTGATAAGTATCTATCATTGATTTTCTTCACCTTCTAAATGATAGACATCCAAAATAAATTTTTTCATGATCCAAAAAATGGATGATAGAAAATATATTTTCAATGGTACTTATCCATTTCTCAAAAACTAGTGGATTAGAGGAACCACTAAAATAAGTTGGACGTTGACTCATGAAGGACTCAATAGAATATTTTTACCTCATTTTCTTATTTGGAAGTTCATCACGATCTATATATTTAGAAAGTTGCGTGGGAATAAAAATGAGTTTTTTCATTATATATCCCATAAAATTTTGTTTCTTAGGATTAAAACCATTTCATTCATCATTAACATGGTTCCTTTGGGTTCCATTTATTGACCAAAACCAAAAAATAATATTGTGAGCAACAATAATCATAGTGAGGAACCAAATAATCATAAAAAATCATTTATAGGATGTATAAATAATGAAACATTATTTTCAATATATAAAACCTTAGGTTTAACCTAGTTCACTCATGGTCATAATTTATTCAAATCCTCCATGATGGTTCATAAATATTTTGTGAATTTTCAAAATATATCCCATGGGAGTGTCAAACTAGGTGTGTAGTAAGGTCTGTTTTCATGCACTAGGTGATGATCAAGTCAAAGATCAATGCACCCTTTTTAGAGTTATTACCACTAGGAAAAACTGTTACAAAGCCACATCCAATTGTATTATCTATACAGAGATATAATTTTTTGGAAACCACTCACTCTATCCTTCAAAAACATTCCATGACATTTTTCTATACTTTTAATTATCCCTAGGGTTTCCACAAAAGTTTTCTCATCATATTTTTCAAAGTATAACTAAAAATTACTCTAATATTAACTATAGTGACTCATACTTTCCATATATATATATCACATCTTAATAGATGAATATTCATTTCATAACATAACAATCCACACTTGAATCGTATAGGATTATTATCTTTGGAAACTTGGATACATAAAAAACCAGTTCATAAGTGAACTGCATCATCTACCACTAAGTTATTCATAACTAGCACCCTTATTATACATATCATACATAATAACTTTATTAATAACATAGGAAAAGGAAACATAACAAAGTGTGATCTCATATTCTCAGTAAGGGTAAGCAAGGGAGATATCAATATAACATGATCATAATGTAATGCGAACATGAGAATAACATTTGAAAACCATACCATACATATCATAAATCATAAAATTGAGTCATGGAATAAATCTTGGAATTTCATAATACATGAATCATAAAGGAATCAAAAAACATAAGATATGATATCATAACATTGGCATAAGACCTAGATTTGTGGCATACACATTAGGATAGAAAATATTATGTCAAGTGTACCCACTAAGACATTCATAACATGTTAGGCTTGGACTAACCACCAGTGTACCTGCTTTTGGAATGGGATAAAATCTCATGTACTCGCTTTTGGTCTTGGGATAGAATCCCATGTATCCTCTTTTGGGATTGTTATAACCTCTCATGTACCCTCTTTTGGGATTGGGATAACCTCTCACGTGCCCTATTTTGGGCTTGGGATAACCTATCGTGTACTCTCTTTTGAGATCATAGAACATTAATCATTACCAAATTCATTGGAGGGATATATAATTCTATTACCACCCATCACATAATAAAAATAATACATATTTCACCTATAAAATAATTCATCATATCATAACCCTTGAAAAGGAAATGGGTTTCATAAACATTTTATCATAGCGTAACCCATGGTAAAGAATTGAGTTTTATAAAAATTTTCCAAAATAATCATAAAATATCTAGAGAAAGGATAAGGATGGTATCATTAGATCATATCCCCAGTAAATCATAAGAAACATCTGAGGTTTTTTTCATTATTGAATAAAAATACAATAAAAATATCATTAAAGCATTCTTGAGGAAAATATTCATTCTATTTTGAAATCAAATCTTTAAAATATAAATCTTTAACAAATATTAAAGAAAAAATTTTCTTTTAAAATAACTTTGGAAGATTATAAATTAAGTTTTAAATCATTGATAGTTCATTAATATGGAAAATATTATTCATGCTATACACATTAAAACAAATATTCCTTCCACATTTTTAGTAAAAATTCAAAAGTACCTTGTTTAGAAAAAGATAAGAAGATTCATTTAATTTAAAAAAAAAATTTAAAAAAGGGTAAAAATGAATTTTAACAGAATTTGGAGAATATTAAAAACATTATTAAAAATATTTTTAGAAAACATGGATATGGAAGAGAAAGTATCTTCGATCGAAGAGAAAAATACAGTTGGTTTTACATAAAAATGTATTTTAGGTCTTTTGACTAATTTATGGGAGGAAAATGAAATTAAAATATGAATCCTAAATAAAAAACCATAGGATAATAAAATTCATGAGTTTATTTAGAGATATATCATAAGATCTCATTATCAGAAAAATAATCATAAACGATCCCAATAAACAATGAGATTGTAGCATAAAACCCTTACCACTTTGGTATTTTTTGAATTGTAATAACCATGAAAGAAATAACCTTATATGGATATATATATACTATTATTTTTATGATAATAATCATAAAATACATCCATGTTAAGTATATACACCACATAAAAGAAACAAGTGGTGAATATGGTATGCGTCTCACAAAAAAAAAGTGCGACAAAAATATCTTACCTCATGTATCGACTTCCATAATACACATTAGAACCTCCTGTATAATAAATATAGGTTTATTATATATATATATTAAATAAAATTTATCATATATATCATACCATATATTATTTCCTTATATCTATTTATCACCTATTTATTAACAATTCTTTATTAAAATCATTATTCCAGGTGATAACTACTTTGTTTTTCATGTATATTTTGGTTTCATAGTTTTAGTCCTTGTACTTTGATTATGGTTACATAATATACAAAATGTTAATTATGATATAAATATCATATATATTCATTATATACATATTTATAGTCATCCATAAAATCCAAAGACAGAAAAATGAATTACACCGTTCATGGAGATAGTATGTCGTATGTACGCATGAACGATGCTACCATTTTCTCAAAGAATGGAAAAAAATAAAGGTAAATATTAGTACAACTTTATATAATATTTTTTATATCATATATATAATATATATCCATTAAATATATCTTTATTACCAAATATTTCAAAATGAAATGAAAGACACATCACATCACTTCGTGGAGACGGTAGTCCACATGTATGCACAAGCGACGTTATCATTTTTCAATGTGTTGGAAGGTAAGATGGTGGATGTGATATAATAATTAAATAAGTATATTTTTTTAATTAATAATATATATATAATTTAAATAAATAATTAAATCCAATCGTGATGGGTGGTGGTAGAAAACGAATTAAATCGATTTGCAAGGCGGTAGTCTACCGTACACACGATGGATGATTTCGTTTCCAGTTTGATAAAAAAGGAGATAGATACAGGTTATGAAATTAACATAATAATATATTATTATATTTAATATAGTGTTTTTATTATTTAATAATATTTTTATAATATTTTAAGGATGTGGAATAAGAAATAAAATGAAAACATATGGTTAAGAACTATACCTCTTCTTTGGATAACCTCTGTAGGTTTATACCTAAAGCATTCCTAGGATATTTTACTGATAAAACAAAGGAATTTAGGTCATTTTTAGGGATATAAGAAAAGTATTTGGTAAAGTATTTTCTGAACCACAATTATTTTAATGTGTGAAGAGGAGAGGAGAGGTGGTGCCCTTTTATAATTGAGGTGAGTGGAACACTTGTAATTTTTCAAAGTTTTACAATAATTCCATGTCACGTTATTATAAAAAAGGATAAAAAATAGATAATTATCAAACCTTATATGATATTATTTCTAAATATATCCATAAAATAGTAATTAGATAAGTTTATAGGTCATCTTAACCCTTATCTTTTTAGTTTAACCCCCAGTAAACACGTTTTAATCTTAACCGTGATAATTAATTTTTACTATTCATTGTGAAAAAAAATTAAGGTGGTATTATTAACTAATATTAATTGTTGTAATTAAAAATATAGAATCCATTTTACTAATTTAAATTCATATAAGTGGTAGAATTTAATTTAAAATTAAACTCATATACATGATAAAAAAGCAGTTTTCCAATGAAAAAGTTTTCATAAGTATAAAAAGATTTTATATCAAAATTAAACATGAAATTAATTCAAATTAAATAAATTTTATTAATAATAATATAATTGAAATAATTTTTTAAAAATTTTAAAACAATTTGTAACTTTTTAAATACTTTAAATAAAAACATAGTTTTTAATAAAAATCCATATTTTTTCACTATTCATCAAAAAATTAATCTTTTCATTAAATTATAAAAAATTAACTATAAGATAAATTTGAAATGTTGTTTTAAAAAATTAATTTCATTTTTCAAAAAAATTTATAAACTTTTCAAAATTTAATTTTAAAATATATGCACAAAACTCGATGAAACTACTTCTAGAAAAATATAGTTTTTAAGCTTAAAACTGGATTTATTCTTATCTCATGCCTATAAAAAATATTAGATGAATAATAAAATATTTTATTAAATATATAATATATAAATTTAATAAAAACCATTAAGAAATAGTGATAAATTTATTTTATTATTTCAAAAACACAATGTGCACATAAAAACAGTTTTTTAGAAAAACATTTCTTTTACTTTAAAATGTTTTTTATTTTAATTTCTAATCAATTTATAACAAATGAATTTATTTAATACATTTATAAACCATATATTTTTAAAAATTTTAGTTATTCCTATCTATACCCACCAATTTAACTTCTAGGTTATAATTTTCATCTTAAATAATAATATTTTAATAGTATATCACGGTTTGTTTAAACTCAGTGCTTTATGTTATGCAAGCTAATGAAGAAGTTAAATTTATTTGAAAAATTATATTTCATAAAATATAAAGTTTTTTGAAAATTCTAGAACATATTATTGAAACATGTTCTCCATAATCTGAATAGTTCATTCAGATTGGCCATCAGTTTATGGAACATGGGTTATCCTCATATGAACTTATGATCCTAATGCCACTAGTGCAAAAACACTTTTTCGCGTCGGTTTTTTTTAATTTTTAACGTCGGTTATAAACCGACGTCTTTATAGGCGATGTTAAAAATACAGTTTTCGCGTCGGTTCATAGAAACCGATGCGAAAAATAATTCGCTTATGAGCTTCGGCGTCGGTTTTTTATAAAACCGACGCCGAAGCTACATTTAGAAATTATTTTCCGCGTCGGTTCATTAAAAAACCGACGCGGAAAATATAGTCGACTAGGTTTTCGGCGTCGGTTTTATATAAAACCGACGCCGAAAACCAATTTAAACAGGATTTTCGGCGTCGGTTTTTTGAAAAACCGACGCCATATCAAACTTTCCGCGTCGGTTCATTAAAAAACCGACGCGGAAAACCAATTTAAACAGGATTTTCGGCGTCGGTTTTTTGAAAAACTGACGCAATATCAAACTTTCAGCGCCGGTTTTTAAAAAAACCGACGCCGTAAATATATATTTTTTTTAAATAAAATACATATATTTTCTCCTCCAAACAAATCGGAACCCTGAAAAAAAATAACGAAGTATACAAAAACAATTAAACAGCTTTAACAGAAGTACTTGAGAAAACTCAAAGTAAAGCAGAATTAAAATACACGTACCTACATGGTGCATTTTCTTAATCTAACCATACCCAGTATCAATCATTGTAAGTTTACTCCCATAGATAGCACCAATCCTGTCAAAACAGTAATGAAACTAAGGAGATGTGCGTGAAAAAATCAATCCAAGATATTAGTGCAATGAATAAACATTAAATGAAAATGTGTAATTTATTTGAATCATTCATTTTTTCACAAAGTAAATTACCAAAATGAAATGTTACAACTCCTGATCAAAATTCCAGGAACACTCAGCCGATGCAACCTCTTCCTCACCTCCCCCACTGAAGATGTTGGGGGTGTCTTTTCACCATAGGATCCCCACCACCCCCAACCTCAGGTTTTTATATTTTCTCTGTATAGACGTGCATTACCCATTCACTATTGTTATTTGTTTAAGTTATGGAATAACAGAGAAATAAGTTTGAGTGCAAAAAATAGGTTAGAAAATTGAAATCAATTGCAGATTGAAGAGACATAAAGAAACATACCTTAAAAATTGACGCCTTCTATTTTATCTTTGTGCAAACCCACTAAGCGCTGTTTCAGGTATTATGTGATATGCTTCTCGGCAATCATTTTTCGATATTTATTTGCATAAAAAATAAAAAGGCCTAGAAGATATTGCTGTGCATTCAAGGGAGACAATTTTTAGTGTTTGTGAATGTTATTTCGCTATACGAATCTCTATGTTCATGATCCAAGTACCACCCTACAGATCTGTCACTGTACAGACAAATGATTTTAAGAAATAACAATGAAAAGAAATATAATAACTAATTCTGAATTAAAATACACGTACCTGAAATATACGACATGCTTATTGTTGGTTATTGTTGAAGGATTCATTTGATTATTAGTAGATTCAATAAAACAGTTTTTGCAGAGGCACTTGAGAAAACTCAGTAAAGCAGAATTAAAATACACGTACCTGAAATATATGACATTCTCATTGTTTGTTATTGTTGAAGCATTCATTTGATTATTAGTAGGTTCAAACACCTAATATATCATAAGAGTTAGTTTTTTAAACCCATATATATTATTATTTATAAATATTAGTATACATACCTCAAATCTTAATCAGACTTAATAAATAGTCCGCAAAAGTAGATTGAATATGAATCATATCAGATTGAGAATATGACTGTGAATCATTGAATACCTACAATAATATTGAATGATATGAAATTAATAAATAGAAGAAAGTGGATGAAAATATAAAAAAAAGTTAATACAACTAACCTTATGAAAATCAGTAGTTTCCCCAGTTGTGATTATCTCGTACATAAATCGTAGAATATAATAACCACATTCAACATTTCCATTTTGACGATGACACTGCAGTTATAAAACATTTAACTAATAATGAAACCCAATATATAACAAAAATATAAAAACTAATTACCTGTACTTCCACATATTTGATTTTCGTTGGTTTCTTTTCATTTGTAAAATGTTTCCATGAACTGCATTTTTTTATATAAGAACTAATAAAACTTGTGTAAACAATTAAAATTAAACATAACAAACTTCTAAAAATAAAAAAACAACTTACCTGTTTAATAAGTTGGAAAACGGTTTACGCACTTTTCCTAATAAAGAGCAAAACCAATATAAGGTGCATTCATTTGGGAAAAATACACCTAACATCCAATGCCCCCTATAATACAAAAAGTTCATAATTAATGACATTATAATGATCATGAGTTCAAAATTATGTTGATATTCTTACTTATCAAGAAATGGCGAAAACCAGCACTGAATCTCTGTTTGTGATAATCTCTCGGATATATATTGAACTCTTTCATCATTTTTCACATGTTTGACTTCCAAGGAAATGTACTCTGGATCTATAAAGCTATAAATGCTTGTAGTTTCATTTTGTAAAAGAATCCTGTATAGATACCTAATTTAAAAAGAAAATATAGTTAGTCAATGACATAACAATATTTTATTAAAGAAATAGCAATTCAAACGTCAATTTACTTACATGGAAAACAACTGCACCACATTCAGCCCGATCTCTTCAAAATTAACTAAATTCATGATATATTCTTTCAATATTCTCAATTTATAATTTCTTCCACATATATCGGACGTCATCCGAAACTCATAGATAAAATTCAAGGAAGAAGAGCACTGAGATAATCTTTTCAACCCAGAAGAAATATCAGAAGTATCTACAGCCGACTGTTTCTGAACATTTTGCTGCATTTGTACAATTTCTTTTGCTTTCAGATATTCCTATATAAGTTAAATGTCAGAAAACATTATAAGTAATTTGGAATCATTTCTAATTACTAGTTAAAAAAACTCATACCTCATGTGAAATATAACGAAGAAGTGTAGTTGGCCAAAGTAAAAAATGGCCCATACATTCCCCAACACTGGTGATCTCCGCAGTAGGAAATGGTAGTAGAGCAGTAGAATCTATAATAACAAGTACTGATACTCTAACCTGACCCATCTGCATAGGCTGATGATGTACCGAGTCCCCCAAAAAATACACTTGTCCTAACGCAACAATATGTACATGAGGATCTCCCGCAAACAACTCACAATATAAGGTTCGATCCGATGGAGGAGGTGGAGGCTCAAAGTTAGCAGGTGGGGCAGGGTAGTCAGGGTGAGCTGGCTGAGAAGTCAGAAAAATGAAAAGGGTATATTAGTGTTTAAAATTTATAACATAGAAAAATTGATTAAAAATTAAATAAAATAATATACCTCAAATGGTTGCGCAGACGGGGCAGGGTAAGCAGATGAGGCAGGGTAGTCCGGGTGAGTTGGCTGAGAATGTTGAAAAATGAAAAAGTTATATCAGTGTTTATAATTTATAAAATAGACAAATTGATGACATTAAATAATATACCTCGGAAGGCTGCCCAGACGGTGTTCGGTAAGCATATGAGGCATGATAGTCTGAGTGAGTAGGCTGAGAATGTTGAAAAATGAAAAAGTTATATCAGTGTTTATAATTTATAGAAAAGAAAAATTGTTAACAGTAAATAATATACCTCGAAAGGATGAGAAGACTGTGACTGTCTTGCCAAGTGTTCTAATAAAGCCTTCTGTACTGCTTCTTGAATTTGATCACCCATAGACCGTTTCATATCCTGCAGCTCTTCTTTTAAGGATTCGATTTCCAGGTCTCTTGGTTGCTTACTCTTACCAAAAACCTTCCGAATACTAACACCCGCCTGATATCCTCTAACACGGCCGGGGTGTTCAGTCTTTCCCAAAGCAGTGGCTAGGATATCCATCCTACCCTCAGGGATAAAAGAGCCCTGTGTCTCTTTCTCCTGAAGTTCATCCTGAAATGAAAAATAAAAAATTTATATTAGTGTTTATAAATTATAAAAACGGAAAATTGTTAACAAAGAATTAATATTTACTTACAATTCTATCAGCCACTTGATGAGCTTCTTCTGTAAGATATTGTTCATTTTTTCTTCTTCTTGCTCGTTTCCATTTCTCATGGCGAGTGGGAGGAGATGGAGGACCATACTGGACCTCTTCTGAACCACTACTTGATCGAGCTCTTAATGCTTCAAATTTTTCTTCAATAATTTTCTGCTCCAAATACGAGTATCCTCCACGTGATAAAGTATGAGGGTATACGTTTTTCAACTGGATCTCCTGATGAGATCTTCTGGAGGCCTGTTACATAAAAATAAACACATAAGTAATAAGGAAAATATAGCATAAATTTTAAAATATAAAACAATTACAATACCTGAAATTTCTCTTCCTGACGACTGTCAACAAATCGATTCCATGTTTCTTCATCTATATATGGATACTTAAGACATGGGCTTTCAAACCTTCTCTTTCCAAAAACATAATCTTTCGTCAGTTTGTTTTTAAAATCTCTCCATCGAACCGCCGCTAAAGAGAGATGTCTTTTCCTAATTTCTTTGGTTTCCTCAAAATTGAATGTCATCTGTAATTGAAAAAATTAAATATGTCATTTAAACTATATAATATTAAAAAAATGAGATAAAATAAATAAATAAAGATATTTTACCGTCACGGCCTCCCAAAGCTGTTGCTTCGCCGTCCTGTCCACTGACTTCCAATCAGGATATAAAATACTAATCCTGCAACGGCTCTGCATCGCTATATAACTGACAAACTGAACTGCATTTGGGCCAACTGCATTATTATTATCATCAAAACGGATGTGTAATTTGTTATCATCACGAGCGAGTGATAGTTTTGGTAAACGTGTAATACCACGTTTACCAACTAGAGAACTTGATTTTTCAGTAGTAACTGGAGAAGTCTCCTCCGCCGAGGACGCATCAGTAGTCCTGCAATTTTTTTTAATAAATTAACAGTTTTATTTCATTAAATATGTATATTACTGAATATTTAATAATATGTCAAAATAGATATACCTCGGTAACTGCTCCTCTCTATCTGTATTTGACATTGCTACTAGAAAGTGTAATGAAATTTTGGGTACCTGCATATCATTAGAAAACTGAATAATTAGAAACAAGGAAATGAAAAATAAATATGTAAAAATAGAGGCATGCATTTGTAAGTTTTAAAAATAGACACAAAATATAAATATTTACCAGAAAAATTAGGAGACTAATTTAGTGTTTTCCCACGTCCCTTCATCATGATCGGTACGTACTGCATGCACTATGTCTGTCTTATATTCATTGTAATCATCTGAAAATTGCATAATAGATGAATAAGGCTCATGTAAATCACTAGCATCATTAGAATCATCATCATCACCCAAATGATATCTTTTCCCTTGCAAAACAACTGACCACTGATCATTCGACGGATCAATGACATAAAATACTTGTTTTGCATGTGTCGCCAAGATAAATGGTTCCTCATTGTGATTAAATCTTTTCAAATCAACCAGTTTAAACCCATATTCATCATGTTTCACGCCACTATTACTATCAACCCAATTGCACTTAAAAATAGTGACTCGAAATTTAATATAATCAATTTCCCATATGTCTTCAATAACTCCAAAATATGATGTTGATGCAGAAATTGGGTTTTTATCTTTGGCACTCGAAAAATGCACTGCTTCAGCGAATACCATCACACCACTATTCTGAACGGTACTCTTGTCATCCAGGTTTTTTGTGTAAAATGTGTAGCCATTGATATCAAAACCAGACCAAGTGATCACATTAAAAGATGGTCCCCCTGATAACCACTTCAATGTTTATGATACAGATATATCTGAGGTGACTTTCTCTTTAAACCATGAAACAAATGTCTTCTTATGCTCAATCATCAACCACTTTTCATTTCTTTTCTGATATCGTAACTTTAATTCAGCAATATGTGAGGATATATATGGTTGAACCTCATCTGTGTTGTTCAAAATGTATAAATGTGCTTGCATCACTTCATCACGTGGAATGAACTTTACCTTTAAGCCTCGAACCCCTCTACCTTCTCTGTCAACTGTTATATGTCGAGATAGAGGGAGACCAATATGCTCCACCTCATTCAAATAATCAGTACAGAACTCAATCACCTCTTCTGATACATATTTTTGAACAATAGAGGCCTCTGGTCGATAAGGATTTTTAACATATCCGTTCAAAATTTTCATATATCTTTCAAAAGGATACATCCATCTTAAATAAACAGGACCACACATTCTTATCTCACGCACCAAATGAACCAATAGATGAACCATTATATCAAAAAATGTGGGTGGGAAATACATTTCTAGTTGACAAAGAATAAGAGTTGCTTCATTCTCCAACAAATCTAACAAATTTGGATCAACGACTTTGCTACAAATGGATTTAAAGAAATTACATAACCTGATGATTGTCTTCCTGACAGCTTTCGGTAATATACCACGCACTGCTACTGGTAGAATTTGTTGCATTAACACATGGAAATCATGTGATTTCATACCTATTAATTTACAATCCTTCAATGACACAAAATTATTCACATTTGAAGAAAAACCGCTGGGTACTTTAATACCCTGAAGACACTGACAAAAATTCATCTTTTCAATCTTGCTTAATGTGTGACAAGCCGGAGGTAAATATGTTCTTTTTCCTTTCACAGCGGGAGCTAACTCCAAACGTATTCGCATTAATATCAAGTCCAATCTAACATGTAATCCATCTTTTGTCTTTCCTTTTATGTCTAACAAAGTTCCAATCAAACTATCACATATGTTTTTCTCAACATGCATAACATCAATGTTATGTTTTATCTCTAAAAATCTCCAATAAGGTAGTTCGAAAAAAATAGACTGCTTCTTCCAGATATGTTTTTGTAAACCAGAACTTTTTCTCTTTCCAAATGTTGAATCAATATCTTTCACTCTGTCATAATATTCTTCAGCTGACAATGGTTGAGGGGGGAGGTTGTATTCTTGTAAACCGTTAAATGCTTTTCTCAATCTACGATAAGGATGATCAATTCGCAAAAATCTTCGATGTCCCATGTACATTGTCTTTCTTCCATTCTGCAATTGATAATATGAAGTTTGTTCTTCACAAATTGGACATGCTTTATGTCCCTTAACACTATATCCAGATAAGTTTCCATATGCAGGAAAGTCGTTTATAGTGAACATTATCATAGCACGCAAAAGAAAATACTCTTTCTTGTATGCATCGAAAACTGTAACACCTTTCTCCCATAGCAGTTTTAAATCCTCAATCAATGGTGTAAGATACACATCAATATCATTTCCCAGTTGTTTTGGTCCAGAAATCATCAAGCTCATCATAACATATTTTTTCTTCATACATAGATGTGGGGACAAGTTGTAAAGTACCAGCAAAACAGGCCATGAACTATGTTGGCTACTGAGGCTCCGATATGGATTCATTCCATCAGTACAAAATCCCATTCTGAGATTTCTAAATTCACTTCCAAAATCATGAAATTTTTTATCAAAACTCTTCCACTGTGGTGAATCGGCAGGGTGACGTAAGTTACCATCAGAAATGCGCTCATCTGAATGCCATCTTAACCTTTTTGCATCATTTGAATTTGCAAATAGACGCTTCAAACGAGGAATAATTGGAAGGTACCAAAATGCTTTAGATGGAGTTTTGATTTTGGTACCTAAAAATAAACCAGAATTGAATTATCAGAATTGTTTGAAAAAAATATTGGATGATATCACTGGAAAGTAAAAAAATTGATTTTTCATAACGTTACATGACATCACCTGAAAATGAATCTGAGTTGACTTTCTCATCCATCTTATAGCGCGATGTTCCACATGTAGGACAACTTGATAAATGTTCATTTTCTTTCCTATACAGTACACAATCATTGGGGAAAGCATGTATCTTTTTATACCCCAATCCCATTGGGCATAATATTTTCTTCGCCTCATAATTGGAATCTGGAAGCCCATTGCCTTCTGGAAGAAGCTCTTTTAAAAGCTCAAGTAAACTAGAGAAACTTTTATCACTCCACCCATTTTTTGCTTTTAAGTTAACTAATCTCAAAACTGCTGATAACACTGTATATTTACTGCAACCTGGGAATAATGGTTTCTCAGAATCTCCATACAATCGTTCAACAGTTGGTGTTTTTTCGATGGTTTCAACACCTAAATCATGAATTAATTCTTCAATACGATCCTCTGCCTCATTATGAATATCGTCATCAACATTGGATGTTGAATTTTCAGTTCTTTCACCATGCAAGATCCAACGTGTATAATTAAGGCTAAAACCATAACAAATGAGATGATCTTTGATTTCTCTGAAGTTTAA
This sequence comes from Viscum album, assembly GCA_963277665.1. Classification (NCBI taxonomy): domain Eukaryota; kingdom Viridiplantae; phylum Streptophyta; class Magnoliopsida; order Santalales; family Viscaceae; genus Viscum; species Viscum album. The sequence goes on along the minus strand of OY728157.1, from coordinate 1,419,651,924 downwards.
CTTTCTCATATTTACACACTTCACACATGGACAGAAAATCAAATCAATATTTTGATTATGCCGTTTAGCAAATTCCAAAAAATTGTCAACTCCTCTTTCATATTCACTAGTAGTTCTTCGTAGATAAATCCAATTATGATCCATTAATACCTGATATCACAATATAATTGATGAATATATTAAAACATAAAAACATTTAAATATCTATCAGATAAATTGTAAACAAAAACATATTCCATAAAAACTATTGATAATCAGATAAAAGACATCAGATATGAAACACGTTTACAAATACAGTAAACAGTTAATTTTAATATTATATACATGTGTGTTATATTGAAATACAAGGACAAAATGGTTAAATCAAAGGTTTCATTTTTTGAAAATAAATTTTCATGATATAAATATTATATGAATGACATACAAGATAATATGATTTCTCACTATGACTACTATTGATCACACTATATTTATTTTTTTATTCATTTGATGTAACATGAATGAATCATGGAAAAATTAATGTGAAAAATAGTGCAATAACTATCCTTATTTAAGACAATGTGTATTAAGAGACATGATACAATTTTTGGTGACTATGATAACTCAACTCCCTCAATCCATGAGTTTTATAATAGGGAACTATGAACATATAAATTCATTATGGAGGGATAAAAATTCCATTGCATATTGTAGGTGACAACTTACACCCCCATCCATGGGTCTATTGCAGCAAAACATGTCAAGGAATGGATCAACATGAAGAGAAATATATTATCCATCCATGAAAGATTAGATCATGAGAATGTTTTATTTGCAGCCTATGACTTAGAGGGGGAAGTAAATCATTTCATGACTATTATTTAGAGGGAGAGAAAGATGAATAAATATAATCAATGGAATGAGATTAGTTTAAGAGGACATTTATTAAAAATGCATGAATCTAACCCCACATATGAAAGTGGAAAGGTATTTTTGAACATTAATAGAGGGATAATGATTATATTATTATCTACGAAGAAATAATTACAATACATTATGATTCTAGTCGTATTATGGACATTGCAAGAAAAATTATTTATTATATAATGGCATGAAAATAATTATTCAATTTTTTTTAACATAATAGATAGTGGTAATTATTCATGTCTTAGTTAAATGATGAGAACCAAAAAGAATTGAGGAATTTGGCATGGTAAATCTCAAGAAGGAATGAAATAACAACAAACTACATGCAAAAATGTGAGTGAATTCATTTAACACAATAAAATTATTTTTTTGAAGAAGAATTTATTAAAATGGAAATGGAATTAAAAATATAGTACTTCATAATGTAATGAAAGATCATTTTAAACAGGAATAATGATAATACAAACAAAAAATTTGAAGTTCAACCCGAATAGAGATGTTAAATCCAAACTGCGACCGGTATAATTACTTCCAAAAACAAACAATATCAAATCTACACCAACAATGATAATACAAACAAAAAATAATGATAAATTACAACTAAAATCTAACCAATAATCAAAATCACGCAAAATAGGGTTATTGATAAAGAAATAAACAATGGGATATGAAACAAGAGATAAATAGGAAGAACACATACCCAAAATCGTGCAGACGACAAAAAACCTTCAACAATGGCCGTCCAAGATCACAAATCAAGTTCGAAGGTCGTCAGGAGTCCGAAGCGCCACAGCGGAACTCGATTTCGACGAACGAACAAAATGAGGGTTTCTGACCGTGAATATTTTTAAAAGACTTTTCGCGTCGGTTTTAAGAAAAACCGACGCCAAAATGTTGTTTTAAAATTTTCGGCGTCGGTTTTCATGAAAACCGACGCCGAAACATTTTTAAAAATTTATTTTCTGCGTCGGTTCCCAGGAAAACCGACGCGGAATTATGAGTTTTGGCATCGGTTTTCATGAAAACCGACGCCGAAACATTTTAAAAATTTATTTTCCGCGTCGGTTTTCCTGAGAACCGACGCGGAAAATATGTATACTAATATTATTCGCGTCGGTTCTTAGGAAAACCGACGCGGATAATAGGTATACTAATATTTTCCGCGTCGGTTTTCTTCAAAACCGACGCGAAAAATCAACGCATAATATTATTCGCGTCGGTTCTTAGGAAAACCGACGCGGATAATATGTATACTAATATTTTCCGCATCGGTTTTCTTCAAAACCGACGCGAAATATCAACGCATAATTATTTTTGGCGTCGGTTTTTTGTAAAACCGACGCCAAAAATTCACCGCACATACTATTCGCGTCGGTTTTTAAAAAACCGACGTTATTACGACGACGTTAAAGCCCGTATTTCCACTAGTGTGCCTTCTGAAGGCCCTTCCAAAATAATGATGTAAAACATAGATCTTGATCCGAAAGGATAAAATATGGAAAATCATGAAGTCAAACTATCTCCCACATATAAAGGTTACCCAATTCATTAATAGTGAAGGTATCCCTAATAGGTAACAAATGGGCTACCTTCATCCGTCGATCCATGACCAGCCACACTACAATATTTTTTTGAGTTGTCCTAGGAAATCTTTTCATAAAGTCCATAGTGATATCATTTAACTTCCATCCTAGAATGGTAAAAGGATGAAACAACCTATCTAGACACTTATTGTTTTCCTTGACTTACTAATATGTGAATCATCATGCCACAAAACCTACTGTAACATCCCAAGATTTTAGGAAAGAAACACTATCTTCGATAGCGTACATGATATACCACATTGAGCTTAAATGAACTAAATAATATTATTTAAATGTTACCATTATAACATAGATGTTATAATGAAGCATATAAACATGATTAACTGAATTATGAAAATATATTTTACACATGTATCTATAATTAATTTTTTGGTGATCAATTAATTATAAATGAAAATAAAACTCTTTTTAAAATAAAAGCAAATGTTTTTTTGAAAAACTATTTAAATATGAACTAGTGTGTTTTATAATAATAAATAAAAAAATAAATCTTATTGTATTAAATTAATGAAATTTATATATAATATATTCAATATAATGTCTAAAATTCATATTATGTGTTTTCTAGACATGATATAAGAACAAATCCAATTTTACACATTAAAGAAGTATTTTTATAAAACGGCAGCTTTGTAGCCTTTTGATGACACACTTGTTTTAAATCTAGTTTTTGACACTTTTATAAATTATGTTTAACAAAATAAAATTCTTATTTTAAAGAAGAATATCAAAATTTACATTGGTTTAATATTAGATATTTTTTTGATAAATTTCATGTTTTGATAAATAGTGAAAAAATATTTCATTTCATTTTAATTTTTTTTCATCTAAATAATTTATAGTGTTAAATTATATTTTTAATTGGTTTTAAAGTATAATAAGATTATTTTTTATCATTTAATCCAATTTAGATTATTTTAATCAATTTCACATTGAATTTTGATATAAAAAATTAGTGAACTTTTGAACATTTTTACTTTAAAAAAACTCGTTGTTCCGTCCCATCTGCGAGATTAATTTTAAATTAATTTCTAAAACTTCTGTATTTTTAATTTTGAAAAATTTATTCCATATTTGGAATTAGAAGGTCAGAATTTAGTAAATATATCCATTTTATTTTTGGAAAATATGAATAGTAAGTTTAGTAATTTTTTATTACCATATTTAAGGGTAAATCAGGTAATTAAGGGTAAAAATAATTTTATAAATATTTGAAAATTACCCTAATACTTGTCCTAATTTTATAGGATGAGTGATTGTCGACCAAAATCATACTTTGGCTGATTTTATGATCACTTGGAGTTACTTGGATGACTTTAATCTCTTTATAGTATTTTATTTTAAAGAAAACTCAAAGATGTCATACTTAGATTTTAATAACTATAAAATTTTTAATATAGGATTATTTAGAATATATATTAAACTATAAATAGTATATGGAAAGATAAAATGTTTATATTAATCATGGAAATTTATTTTTAATTTTTAGGAAAGAAATGATTTCCTTAAAGGATTAAACAATGGGATGTAGTAATTGTTTATTTAATAGAAATATCAAATAAATGATATTAAAAATATCAAAATAAATATAATTTGGAATAATTATTGTTATAAATTAATTTTATAGATTAATTTTACTTGTAAGTAATGTTTTATAAGATTTTTTTTGAATTTATCTATTTTTTATGATATTTTTAAAAATTCAAGTAATTAATAGTGTCAAAATTGACATTAATGGAATTTTAAAATAAATAATATTTTATTAAATGATATAAAATTAATAAAAATATAAAATTAGGCCAAATTATTTGTATGATGTTTAAAATTTCATCAATGATCCATTTATAGTTCTTTTGTAATTTTATAGTAACTATACTAACCCTTAAAGAGTAGAAACACATGTTATCATGGTAAGAATTAAAGAGGTTAAATAAGGGTTAAAACCAAAAGATAAGTATTAAAAAATAGTAAAAACTTATCTAATTTTAATTAGATGAATTTATTTTTACCCTTCATCATACTATATTATAAATAAATTATTTTGGATCCATTTGGAATATAAAATTAATTTATATTAATTTAATATTTTTTGAAATTCCAAGAGTGCTCCTCCCCTCTCTTATAAAAGGGAACATCTTCTTATCTATTAATCATACTTAAAAACCTATTTGGTTTAGAAAATATCTACTCAAATACCTTCCTATAATCCCTACCCACATTTTAGATCTCTTATTTTATGCATAACACCATCCTTAGTGGTCTTAATGTGTTAAGCAAAAGAGGTGGTCTGAGGAAGAGGTATTGTTTTTAATCAAGTATTTTCATTTTATTTCTTATTAAAATTCCTTAAAATATTCTTAAAACATGATGAAATAATAATTAAATTATTATAATTCTAATTATATGTTATTATGTTAATATCATCACCTAAATCCATCTCCACTTCCATCAAATGGGAGAAGAATTATCATTCGTGTGTATGAAAAACTACCCCCTCACGAACTGATATAAATTGTTTTCCATCACCATATATCATGACGAGTTATAATTATGGAATTATAGATTATATATTATATTAATTAATTATTTATCATTATGAAAAAATAATATATCATTTATGTTCTTACCTTTCCATGCACAGCAAAATGATAACGTCGTTCGTACGTACGTGTGAACTATCACCTCCATAAATTGATGTGATTCGTTTTTTATCACCATATCACATGGATAATATATGTAATTATATTTTAAGAAATAATATGATATATATGATATTATTATCACTATGAAAAGTTAAAATTATATTAACCTTCTTTCTATAATGATCATTGAAAAATAGAAACGTAACTCATGCGTACGTACAACTTACCATCTCCATGATTGTAACGTAGTTTATTTTTCATATCCATATTTAATAAATGAATTTAAAATTATTATTTATGTATAAAAGTTATTATTATTTCATGAATATTATTCTGTATATGATGGATGAATGACCACTTTTTACTATAGACATCATACCAAAGTTATTTTGGACTCATGAATCGAATATCATCAAAACGTACAACATGAACTTAAATAATTAAGTAATTATTATAAAATGGTAATAAGTGATATAAAAGGAATAATAAAATTGATAAATTTTCTCACCAAAGTCAACAATTAACATAATTTTATTATTCAGGAATACAAAGATTGTACATGATGATTCTAACTTAAGGTAAGAAACTTTATCTCAATCTCCTTTCATTGAGGCATATTTTGATGTTCTACAACCACATTTTTATGAGGTGTATATAAAGAACATTTTACATACCATATCATTAATTTATTTATTATCATGTTATTTAATTTTTTTTTAAATTTTATTCTTTCATGGGGATTATGATTTAAATGTTTAAAGATTTAATTATCAAATATTTTTCTTCTTATAAATATTCTTGATATTATTTTACATATTTATTTATATGGATATAAAATAATTATAAAGGAAATTTTATTTATTTTTTAATTTCATTCAAAGGTTTTAAAAAGGAATCTTTTTATGTGTTTTATATGGAATGTTTTGACAAACAACAAAAGTAATGTTCTATTCTTAACGTACACAGCGACAACAACTTTTCCTCTACCATGAATATTATTTAATTTCTATATTCCTTTGAAAGATTTTATATTTTCTTAAATGAAAAACACCCTTCCCTTATATTTTGTTTTTTTTGGTATTGAAAATGTTTTTTTACAAGAAAGGGTTATTTTTATATGAAAGTGTTTTTCATATGGGATTAAAAGAGTTTTTAAAAGGGTTTTATGATGAACGTGTTTTATTAATGATATGGTAATTGAGAATTATAGGAAATGGGTGAGACTGATATATATTATACATGGGGTGGCATAGATAGAGTTGGGTAACCCCGTTACATCTTAACATGGGGTGGTCCAGATAGCGCCAGGGAAACCCGTTGCAACTTAACATGGGGTGGCCCAGATAATTCCAAGTAAGCCTGTTACAACTTAACATAGGGTGGCCCAGATAGAACCAGGTAATTCCATAATAGCTTAATTGAAAGTTGTAAATATGTATATTCCAATTGAAAGGATTTTGAAATGGTTTTATGCATATGATTCTCTAAGCCACCTAAAGAAGTTTTAATTGATTGCTATGTGTTTTAATGATTTTATTTGAAAAAAAATTCACGTTTAGTTTTCATGTAAAAATGTTTTATTTCATATGATCAAATAACTTTGAAGATAAAGGTAAACATTATATGATATTTCATGTTTTCACTGGACTAACTATTTCCTTTTTCTTATATCCCATACTGATCTTTTTGTGCTCATCCCAAATTTTGAAATGTTTTTCACAATATGTGTAAAGGAAAGGATGAAGTAATGTTAAGAGTCATGAAGAGTTTTATTAAAATAAATAATGTTTTACTTTAAGGAGTTTTATATGGAGAAAAAATGGATACTAAGTATAAGTGTCCACTTGTAATGTATGATTTTAATTTGTAAGAGTTTTTCCTAATACTATAAAATTTAAATTGAAAAGATCCTTGAATCTGAATTCTAGTTCAAAAAATACTATGTAATGTTTAAGGTCAGGTCCTTTTACCCACTATCTCTTTATTTATACCTAGACACCAATATTTACTATGGATATCTTGATACATCTTTGTCAATATAGGATGTTTCTACCACTTAGAAGCATAGAATTACCTCACAAGATCCTAATGAATGCTCATAAGAACCCATATATAGACATGGAAATGAAGATTCTCATCTCTATTAAGGAACCATCTTGATAGTGACTCCATACCATATATTTTTCTACTCAGGGATAAACTATCTATATTATATCACTGCCTCTTCTTGATCTAATAAAAATTAATGAACCAACTGATATTGATGTTAGAGTTTCTCACACCCGAGACTTCTGAACATCTAGATATGTATTTAAAAAAACTACCATCATCCACAACTCATCACTTTATTACCAAACTACATGAGTATGAGTTTTCTTACTCAAGGTGTTGAAAATTACTTTTCCCTTTCTATGAGTATATTCCAACTCGAAGTTGAAAGATACAGATACACAACCCACCTCCTCTACCAAAGGTTTAGGTCCCACTATAAAATTATGCACTTCAATCTCTTATGATTCATATAAATCAAGAATATCTCTCCCAAATTATAATACCTATATTATCTTATCACATGTATCATAAAAAATAACTCTAGGTTGTGAGTGAGGTAATTATGCTCATGTGGCCTCAACTTCCTAGATCCATAATCAACCACTTGATCCTCCTACATAATAACTAATATGACCCTAACTCTTAATGTGTCTCAATACACGATATACTTCTTACCCAAATCAGGTAATGTTAATATTAGTGATTATTTTAACCTACTCTTCAATTATTGGTAACCCCTTGTAAGATTCTGACCAAAAAGCCCCCACCCCTTTCTTAGTTAGACTATATAGTGGCATTTATAAATAGGAGAAATACTAGATGAAACATTGATAATAGAATTTCAGTCCCAAATATATTTGAATCTTGGAGACATTCCTAGGTCACTCCCAAGATTTAAAAATTTTCACCTTCTATGGGGCCACTAACACTCTAGCCTCTAAAATAAAATGGCCCAAGAAGTGCACTTTTTCAATATAGAAATGAAGTTTAGATAACTTGGCATATAACCAATGCTATCTCATTATACTTAGAATAATGTAAAGATATTGGGCATGATCATCCATATACTGAAAGTATATTATGATATTTTCTACGAAAACCACCACAAACTATTCCAAAAAATTATGGAATATTTGATTCATCAAGGCCATGAATATCACTAATGTCAGACCAAATGTATTTACTACAAAATTTTACAATCCATAACTTATCCTAAATGAAGTATAGGGTATGTCATTCAGTCTCACCCTCAATTAATGGTACCATTTACTCAATTAAAAATTTGAGAATATCCAAGAATCTCTCAACTGATCAAAGAGATTATCAATGCATGAAAGTAGACACCAGTTCTTGAATTCCATCTAGTTAAACCTTTGGTAATTCACACATAAATGCAAGGTTACACCTGCCTTCTTGGTGAATAACATAGGGGAGACACACAATGATATTCAAGTCTGTATGCATCCATTCTATTTCAAATCCTAAAATTGAACTTTAAACTCCAAAATCTCCTCTAGTTCCATCCTAGAAGGAGGGATAGAAATAGGTTCAGCTCGTAGAACCAACTTTATAGTTAAAATAAATCTCTTGATTAGGTGGTAAGATAGATAAATATTTAAAAAATACATCCTAAAAGCAGTCCACCACTAGAGGAAAGATATTCTAATATGAATTACCATAATCTAGAATAAGGGTTCTTAACTATGCTATGAGCCAATACAATGTACATTGAATTAGTCTTGTATGAACAACCTAAAGATTCCATTCACCATGATAGATATAACTACCCACTTCTAGAGATACATTGGTTACCCTCCTTAGATAATAATCAATGTGAGAATGGTATATAACTAGACAATCCATACCCATAATCAAATTGAATTCATCAATTTATAGTAAAAATAGATCCCATAGAAATTGATAACCTCCAATATCAAAAGGAATCTACTCACAGTGTTTGATACCATTTGATTGAACCCTTAATAGTATGTTGATGGTCATAACCCAATCCAAAATTTCCATATTCAAACCCAATAAATTGGTAATTTTGATCATATTTAAATGAATGTGATGCTACTATATCAAGAAAAATACAAGAAAGGGTATATTTCACGAGAATCATACCTTTGAAAGTGGAAGGTCCTACATTATGACTGGTAGGAGTAGACTTCATAGCATGAAACTGACTCACCCCTCTACCCTAGGCTCTAGCCTATCCTCCTTGAAATGCCCCCTATCCCTAGTATTGTTTCTCCTATGTAGGGGTACCAAACCCCCTACCCTAGCCCGAGTGACCAATGGAAATCTAGATACCTATCTACTAAGGGGTATCTGAGTCCCTCCTAGACTCTAATGTCTACCACAATCCTATTACAACACTTGATTACTGAGTTCTACTATAAAAAATATATTGGTAGTTAATATTATTATAATCTAAACACTCCACTTTTGGGAAAGGATGTTGAATTCTCTTGTGGCCAGCCCTTTCATACTGATAACACTACCCTTGGATTCATCCCTAAGATGGTTTTCCACTCCCCTGGCTAATCTTCCATCACTTCCCTAATGGAAGTTCTCAAAGTGGTTTTTCTTGCTACCTAAAAAACTCCCTAATCATCACAGTAAGACTAAATTCCCACTACTTAGGGAGTCCTTTAGGTTACCTTCAGAAATGATAGAATGATTCATTATTCCATAGAAATTATTCAAGCATGAAACATTAACCTATGACTTGATTTCATACAGAATCCCATCCTAGAAGTGCTTCACCCTGGTTACCTCATCTCCTTCCAATGATGGAGAAAAAACTTGCATGTCAGTAAAATGACCAGTGTAGTCTATCATAGAAATGATACCCTATGTTAGGTGTATAAACTCCCAATACCTTTCATCCATCAGTGCATCTAGATAAAATAGACTCAGAAACATATCCTCAAATCATTTTTAGGTCAACTTCTCATGTTTTCTAGTATACACCATGATGTCCCACCAGTGATTAGCCAGTCCTCATGGAATATAGGCAGTAATATTTACCCTCCTCTCCACAGTTTTCTCCAAGTGACTAAATATCATCTGGGTAAACTCAATCTATAAAATTTCTATCTTAGGTCCTCCCTCCCCATTGAATATGGATGGATTCTGTAGTTGAAACCCCCTCATCATATCAAACATCAATGGAACAAAATTATTAGTATCCCTCTCCATATATCACATGACCCATGGGAAACTATCACAAAGCTGACCATCCATCATATTACTCAAAGCTATTAGAATACCCTATTCACCTAATTTAAGTGCATTCTCATTACCACTCTCTTGACATTCAACTGGAGGATGATGCTGGGGAATTTCTCTACAAGGGTCAACATACTCCTTAGATCACAAGGTTCATTACATAATCAAACTCAGAAGGATAAATAAAAAATACATAACCATAAATATAAGTTCACTTCATTTCTTCACTTAATAAGTGAATTAATCATATGTTAATAGATTAATTTTATTCATTTTCTTCAGAATTCCCATGAAATTTAAGAACAATTTAGACATCAAATTTCATGTATAATAAATGAATCCCTAGCATAAAAAATACATGATAAAATAATTTCCTACATGTATACTATGATGAATTTATACACACCTCATGCCATATCAGACCATGGTTAAAATATCATAAAATAGTAACATCACACAATAAGTGCACCACCCAAGGTGAAATAATATCACAATTGTAATAAGAAAACCTTAGGAACAACAATCACATCCCTTGAAATTTGAGTTTTCCCATAAACATGGGTTGTTTACTCCCATTCATGATCTCACTACCAAGCCTCAATACATCCTATCCTCCTATATAACTTTTCCCAAAAAGTAAAGAAAAAGAAAATACATTCTTTGATGAAACTTTATAATGTCCCTATCCTGATTCTCCCTCACGTGATCAAGTCAGGTTATTACAAAACCCGCTAGAGGTTTTCGACTAGCAATGAAAGTCTAATAAATATAGTGTGGGGAGACTATACCCTCTAGTATTGAATATAAAATACATTAGAAACATGATAAAAAAATAAATACAATCAACTCTAGTAGATAAACAATCAATTTCCAAAACAATCCAATACAATCAAACTATACAATTTTATAATGTAATGTCACACTAATGTCATATAACCAACCAACCAAAAGAAAGAATCTAAAATTAAATAATCAAAAAACTAGTCCCAAATGTTGAGTCAATAAGGTTTTCCTTATGACTTTTCCATTCCTTCTTGTTTTGAAAATCACAAACACCTTATCTTTAAGAAAATTGCTTTTATAAGGAAAATTGCTTTTATAAGGAAAAATCTCTTTTATAAGGAAAATCGCTTTTATAAGAAAAATTATCCTTATCATATTTTCATCTAGATTTTACTTAAGTATGATATTCAGATTCATTTCTATTTTGTCGGAATCGTTGAAACTTTGATATGAAGCATTCTGTTTTAGGATCCGAAATCTGGATAAAAACTGTAAGGAAGTTTCACTCCGAATTCCAGATGAGAACTGCAACAAAGTTTCATTCCGAATTCCGGAAATGAACTCTGATTAAGTTCTACTCCAGATTCAGGATAACGAATTCTTATGAAGTTCGATAACGAATTCTCATTACGAATTCTAATGATGAATTCTCATTATGAATTCTGATGACAAATTCTCATTACGAATTATGATGATGAATTCTCATTCCGAATTCTCATTCCGAATTCAACTATTAAACAGAATCTGATCATCCTTGTTTTATACACTCTGAATCTATTCAGACTCTGAAAATTATTTTTGGTTAGACTCCGAACTTTTATTTTGCTTATGAATTTATATTTTTTATACTCTTTACTATTTTCCTTACACTTCGAACCTTCACTCTGAAGTTTTAATTCCGAACTTTTGAGTTAGATTTTAAACGGTGTAGTACATTCTGTTACACTTGTTTTGTTATAAAACGATGTCATCCATTCTATTATAAACTAACCATTGGCTAAGTGACACGTGTACAGGTCCCTCCGATTTTTAAGGAAAATATGACCATTGGGAAGGAGGCCGACCTTACCTATAAATAGGAGCTCATTTGAAAGAGCTCAATACTGATGACAGATGAACAACTTGGTTTTGTGCATACATGCTGTTGAAGTGATTTCTAGAGAGAGAGAGTCTCTTATTAACTCTCAAATCTTCGTGCGACTCCAAATGTTGGTTATTACATTCGAGGGCTTCCGGGGATAGGAAGACAGAGGTTTCCAACACCTTGAAGTTGAGGGATTCCTTGTTGAGGAAGACAGAGGTGGCCAACTACCTTGAAGTTGAGGTCTTGTGGGGATAGTAAGACAGAGACTCCGATCTTCGTATCGAGGACTTACCCTGGTGTGGGTAAGACAGACTTGCTTGAAAGTATAAATCAAGGGACCTTTATCCAAGGTTGTTGGATACCCTTCTCTTTGGGTTAAAAGACTTATATCTTGTTACTTGTAGTACTACTACTTGTTTATATTCCACTGCATATTGTATTATAAGGAAAGTATAACTTTCTTATACTTACTTACTTGTACTCTGTTTCATTTAGATTCTATACGCTTTAAGTTAGAATCTCATATTGTAATCTTTTGTTAAGTTTCAATTTCTGGAACCATATTTCCGAAACCTACTTTCGCAATCTGTTTCCAAGTTTTGTTCGGTGTTAGAGGTGTTGTGAATTTGCTTAGTTTAATCTTTGTTAAACTTAGCACTTTCCTTTTCTTAAGGAAACTATAGTTATTCATAACTAACTTTAAAGGTTACAAAGGAATTTTTAAAGTATAAAATTCACCCCCCTCTTGTATATTGAGAATCTACATCACTATTTAGATCCTACAATTGGTATCAGAGAAGGTCTCTGAAATAATTATACTTATGAATAAGTTTTTCTTGCTCACTTTTACATTCCGAAATTTCCCATTCCGAAAATTCCCAATCCGAACTTTGTGATTCCAAACTTTTGCTCTAACAAGTTTTGTGTTTCGAAAGTTGTTTCTAGTATGGCAGGAGTCAATGTTGGTTTGATTGATAATCTGAATCTTACAAGACCACCTATCTTTGATGGTAATGACTATGAGTACTGGAGAGATAGAATAAAGACTTTTTTTTATCAATACTGGAGTGGATAACTTTGTTATGCTTACTGGAGATTATAAAATTCCTGACAAGGAAGTTAGAAATTTTACTAACCAGGAAAAGCAAGAATATCAACTCAATTATAAGGTACGCAATACTTTACTTTGTTCAATGACCAGAAATATATATAGCCAAATTTCTTCTTGTGAAGCAGCTAACTGTATCTGGAAGAAGTTAGAAGTTACACACTTTGGGACTTCCAAGGTGATTGAGACTAGAAGAGCTATGCTTAGAGCTGAATATCATGGCTTCAATTTTCATTATGGTGAACCTATCTGTAAAGTTCAACAGAGATTTATGACTATAGTCAACAGTCTACAGTCTATGGGAGAGAAAAGTTTAGATGATGAAGCTCTTGTGGATAAAATAATTGATATTATGCCCAATGAGTGGGAATCCAAGAGAACAGCTATAGATGAGAACAGGAAGGTCACTCAAATTACTCTTGATGAGCTATTTGGAACTCTTCTCCAACATGAGACCAGAATGAAGAGAGATGCTGACAACATCAAGAAGAAAAATGGAAATGGTACTATTTCTTTTACAACAACTTCAAATCAGATGAAAGCTAAGACTCCTGAGAGAGTAACCAGATCCAAGTCTAAGAAAGTCATTTTCCAATCCGAATCTAGTGAGAGTGAAGTCTCTGAAAATGAATTAGCTAATCTTGCTCAAAGAATGAACAAGATAGCTGGACAGAGAAATTTCCAATCTAAGTATAAGAAAAAGTAAAGGAAAGATAAGAAAGATGGAAAAGTTACTTGTTATGAATGAAAGAGAGCTGGACATATTAGACCAGATTGCCCTTTGCTCAAAAAGAAAGAAAGGAAAGAAAGACATTCTAACAGGAACAGAAAGAAGTATTATAAAGCCAAAGCTAAGAAAGTTCTGAAAGCTAATGACACCTGGAGTGCCAGTGGTGGTGACTCTTTAGATGAATCTTCTTATTATGAATCTTTAGGATATAAGAATCTTGGTCTTATAGCCATATTACCTATTGATAATCATTGTTTTATACCTAAGGTACTAAATGATGAATCATTGACCAATGTTTCTTTAAATTCTAATGATAGTAAGTATTATAACTCTTCTAATGAAGAATCTTCTTCTAATGAAGAAAATACTTTACCTACTTATGAAGAAGTCTCTAGGTTTGCTGAACTTATTGAAATTGAGAATTCCAAACTCAATAAAAAACTTGATAAGGAAAACTCTAGGAATTCTATTCTTAGAAAAGAGATATCAGATCTTTCTAAAGATCTTGATAGAAAAAATGCTGATTTTGAAAGTATTTCAAAAAATCTTGAGGAAGTAAGTTCTGAGAAGAACAAACTTTCTAAAGAATTAGAAAAAGTAATTTCTAAGAAAAATGTTTTCGAGCCTAACTCTAGTTCTAAAACTAATGATTTTGAGGATAAAAACTTAGTTATAAAACTCAAGTCCGAAATTTTTTCCTTAAAGGAGTGTTTATCAAACTTTACCCATGGTAAGGAAAATTTTGATAAGATGTATTCCCAAATACGAACTTTAAGAAATAAATCCGGATTTGGTTATACCCATGCAAAACCAGTTTTTAGTAACAATTATTTTGTTCCTCAAAGTGCCCCATTTTGTACCAAGTGTCAATATGGTGGTCACTGGGCAAATAATTGTTCCTTAAACAAAACCAAATCTTTAGGTTTTCACAAAGCTTACTTCTCTAAGAAGATGTGGGTACCTAAAATTCTATTATCTGAAAATCTCAGATCCAAACAAGTTTGGATTCTGAAATTCTAATTCTCTTCTTGATTTTAGGAAAATAAAGAGAGTACCAGCAACAAAACATGGTACATGGATAGTGGATGTTCCCAGCACATGACTCGTAACAAAATCTATTTTGAAAAGATTATCAAAATGAAAGGAGGAAAGGTAACTTTCGGAGATAATGCTAAGGGAGAGATTGTTGGTATTGGTAATATTGTTCTTCTTGGTAAAACATTGATTTCAAATGTTCTTTTTGTTAAAGGTCTTAAGCACAACCTCATTAGCATAAGTCAGTTATGTGATGAAGGTTACCTTGTAAATTTTAGGAATGATAAGTGTTTATTTCACAATTCCAAGGAAGAATTTATTCTCTCAGCCAATAGGTAAGAGAATGTCTACACTTTGAACCTAGAAGACCTCAGGAGTCAAGATTTACCTTGCCTAAGTGAAATGGAAGATCATTCCTGGTTATGGAATAGAAGACTAGGGCACTGTAATCTTAGAAACCTATGTAAACTCTCTAAGAATAAACTAGTTAAGGATCTACCGGAGCTTAGATTTGATTCTTCTAAAGTTTGTGATCCTTGTCAATATGGAAAGCAACATAAATCTAGTTTTAAATCAATCAGTGAAGTCTCAACAACCGATGCATTACAGTTAGTGCACATGGATCTTTTTGGTCCAACACAAACTGGAAGTATTGGAGGCAAATACTATGTGTTTATTCTAGTTGATGATTACACTAGATTTACTTGGGTCTATTTTCTAGCAAAGAAGTCTGAAGATTTTTCCTATTTCAAAAGTTTTAGAGTTCAAGTTAAAAATGAGAGAAACCTTCCATTGAAAACTATTCATAGTGATCATGGAGGGGAATTTCAAAATTCTGATTTTGAAACTTTTTATAGTAAAAAAGGTATTACTCACAATTTTTCAGCACCTAGAACTCCTCAACAGAATGGTGTAGTTGAAAGAAGAAATAGAATTCTTCAAGAGATAACTAGAACCATGTTGAGTGAATATTCTATTGCTAGAAATTTCTGGGCTGAAGCTGTAAGTACTGCTTGTTATACTATAAATCGAGTTTTGATTAGACCTTTTCTTAATAAAACTCCTTATGAGTTATGGAATGGTAGAAAACCAAGACTATCATACTTTAAGGTTTTTGGTTGCAAAGTATTCATCTTGAATACTAAAGATAATCTACATAAATTCACACCAAAATCTAATGAAGGAATTTTCTTAGGTTATTCCACAACCTCAAAGGATTATAGAGTTTTTAATAAAAATACTTGCACTATTGAAGAAACAGTACATGTAAAATTTGATGAGTCAGATCCTTTTGTTTTTAAACCATCCCAGCCTACATCCTCAGATGTGTTTTCAAAAAATGATTATCAACCTTTGATAGAAGAATATACTGATAAGGAAATTGTTCAAGAAGATACTTCTGAAACATTTACCCCATAAGAATTTCTACCCTATGTTGATGAACAGGTTTTACAAAACCCAAATCAGGTGTTTCTTAAGAATCATCCCAGTGATAGTATCATTGGTGATGTAAATCAACCAGTAAGGACTAGAAGTTCCTTAAGAAATGAAGTAGGACACCTAGCATTTCTTTCCCAATTAGAACCAAAAAGCACTGATGAAGCTTTATGTGATGATGATTGGATCAAATCAATGCAAGATGAACTAAATGAATTCGAAAGGAATAAAGTCTGGACCTTGGTTGAGAGACCTAAGGAAACTTCTGTTATTGGAGTAAAATGGGTCTTTAGAAATAAATGTGATGAAAATGGTGTCATAGTTAGAAATAAAGCTAAACTTGTTGCTAAAGGATATAATCAGCAAGAGGGAATAGACTATGAAGAAACCTATGCTCCAGTAGCTAGACTTGAATCTATCCGTATTCTACTTGCCTCTGCAACATTCTTTAATTTTAAACTTTTTCAAATGGATGTGAAATGTGCTTTTCTTAACGGTTATGTTCAAGAGGAAGTTTTTGTTGAACAACCTCCTGGATTTGAAGATACAAAACATCCTGATCATGTTTTTAGACTTACCAAAGCTTTGTATGGTCTTAAACAAGCCCCACTAGCATGGTATGATAGACTCACTGGATTTTTGCTTCAAAATAACTATGTTAAGGGAAATGCAGATCCAACCCTTTTTATAAAGAAAGATAAGAAAAATGTTTTGATTGTTCAAATTTATGTTGATGACATTATATTTGGTTCAACTCAGCAATCTTTGACTGACTCTTTTGCTAGTCTAATGAAATCTGAGTTTGAAATGAGTATGATGGGTGAGTTAACCTTTTTCCTTGGTTTTCAAATTTCTCAAAAACCAGAAGGAACCTACATATCTCAACATAAGTATATTAAAGATCTTCTCAAAAAGTATGGTTATGACAACACTAAGAGTATAAGTACTCCCATTGGTACCTCAAACTCTTTAGATCTTAATGAAGCTGGGAAACCAGTAGATCAAACATCTTTTAGAGGTATGATAGGAAGTTTACTTTACTTAATAGCTAGTCGACCAGACTTAATGTTCTCAGTATGCTTATGTGCAAGATATCAATCCAATCCTAAGGAATCTCACTTAAAGGCAGTAAAAAGAATTTTTAACTACCTTAAGGGAACCATGGATCTAGGATTATTTTATACTTCTGGAAATGATTTTGTTCTAAAAAGATTTTCTGATGCTGACTTCAGTGGATGTAGAATGGATAGAAAAAGTACATCTGGAACTTGTCATTTCTTAGGAGATTCGTTAGTTTCTTGGTCCTACAAGAAGAAACATTCTGTAGCACTCTCCACTGCTGAAGCTGAATATGTAGCAGCTGGAAGTTGTTGTGCTCAAGTGTTGTGGATGCAACACACACTCACAGACTATGGCTTGAGTTTTACTAAAACTCAAATTTTGTGTGATAACACAAGTTCCATTGCCCTAATTAAGAACCCTGCACATCACTCCCGTGCAAAACACATAGATATTAGGCATCACTTTCTTAGAGATAACACACTTAAAGGAGATATTATTCTTTAGTTTATTGGAACACAAGATCAACTTGCTGATATTTTCACAAAATCTTTGTCTTCTGATAGATTTGAATACATTAAACAGAAGTTAGGAATGATAACCGTAAGGTAATCCTCCTTAATTAACTTTCGGTTGAAAAAGTCTCCTTACAGTAATAAATTCCTTTTCATAGGGGGAGTACATTTGTTTGTTAGAATAACAAAGATTTTCAAAATTTGTTTTCAAACTCTTCGGAACTAAGATTTCCGGAATGGAGATTTCCAGAACTAAAGTTTTCCAGAATGGACTTTTTCGTACAGAATACTTCTGAAATGGAAGTGTTCGTATTGAAAACATCCGAAATGAAAATTTCGTGCTGAGTTTGTTTTTCATACTGAGTTTGTTTTTCATAATGAGTTTGTTTTTCGTACTGATTTTGTTTTTCGTACTGAGTTTGTTTTTTGTAATTTGTTTTTCGTACTGAGTTTGTTTTTCATACTGAGTTTGTTTTTCATACTGAGTTTTTTTTTTCATACTGAGTTTGTTTTTCGTACTGATTTTGTCTTTCGTACTGAGTTTGTTTTTCCATAGTAAAGTTTTGCGAACTTTTCCTTTTCATAATAAAGATTTTTTTTCATAGTCATTTTTATATTACCCATTACGAATAATCCTCCTAAGCCAATCCGAAAGGTATGATTTCCTTACTCAAGTTTTCTTAGTCATATTTTACTTGCTGTAATTTTCTTGTATTATGTTTTCGGATTATAGTTTTCTTAAATATTTATTTTAATAAAAACCTCAAAAGATCAGATTCAAGTTTTCTTGAGAATTCGTTTTCAACCGTCAGATCTAATCTCAGCTTATCTCAACCGTTCGATCAACCATGGAAGTTGAACCGTTTTTTTGCTGCCTATATAAAGGGAACCCAAATACTTGTCCTACATCGATTTCAAGATCCAGCATCCCGAAGCTCTGCCTCTCTGTTTTAAGGCCGTTCCGAACTTCAGATTTCTCCGTTCCGAACTTCTCAGAGGTCTTCAGATCCGAATGTCTGTGGAGTTAGCTTCTAAAGAAATTTCATCCTCCAAGCCTATTTCACAATGGTTAGTTTACAGAGAAAGGCTAGTCCATCCGGATTTCTTCAACAACTATGATTCTCTTATTTCGAAGAACATCAAGTTGAATGGGTGGGAAGATATTGTTGTGTCCAAACCGGGGAATCAAGACAATGTATTTTCGGATTTACTTGTTGAGTTCTATGAAATAGTTTCCTTATTTAAGGAAGATAATAGGGAGAAATTTTCTTTTAAGTCTTATGGCAAGACTTACAAGATTTCTTATACCAAGGCAGCAAGCTTGGTAGGGATGACCTATGAAGGATAAGCCGAGTTCATATCTCATGTGTTGCCAGATTCTAAGGGTAGTTTCGACAAGGAAAAATCCTTGAAAACTCTCGGACTCTCAGACGAAAAAGATCCAAATATTGCTAGTTTATCTACAAATTTCCAGATTCTAGAGTTATGGGTACAAGGTCTTATCGTACCGAGGAAAGGTGATAAAGACAGTTTGAAGAAGAGTGAGATCTATATCTTAGATTTCCTAATAAATCTAAGGAAGTTTAACTTCATGAGGCACATTCTTATAACCATCGAGAATCTTAAGAAAGGAAATCTCAGCGCCTAGATCGTAATGTACCCATCAATTTTATCAAAGTTGATAGTTCGGTCCCTTGAATCTTTCAAGGAAGCCTGCAGATCTAAGCCAAGGGTTTGCAAAATTTTGTTGGTCAGTGATGATACCCTTAAGAGGATGGATGTGGATTTCAACAAGGAGACTGGTGAGTTCTTCAATTTTCCAAATCAAGAAGAAGCGGCTCCAAAGGCTGCTGAACCGGAATCATCTAAGCCAGTAAAGAAAAGAAAGTTGAAAGAAGTTGCAGCTGAAGTACAAGATCCTAAATCTAAGGAAGTTCAAACCGCACCTCCCAAACCAAAGAAGAAGAAAGCCTATCCTGATGATATTGTTGCGAAGTGGAGAGCAGATAAAGAGAAAAGGAAAGAAGGGGATCCGAAGTTCGAATTAGATCCTGCGGAAGCTAAGGCTTTGAAGGAGAAGACAGAAGATGAATTGGTTAAATTAACAAAAGAAAAGAAGTTCAAGAAGAGGATGTCAGAATCTGAGGCAGTCCAAGCTTTGTTAAAATTTAATGAGATGGTATCCGGAAGCATTCCAGTTCCGAGATCTTTCTCCTTGGAATCTCTACCTGATACTCTAGGAAGAAACCTTGATTTTCTGGAAGAGACTAGAGCTGATAATGTTGAGAAACATGAGAAGATTCAACAAGTCGAAGAGGAAGAAGTAGTTGCTGAAGGAAGTGGTGAAACAGGAGATCTATTGAAAGAAGTAGATGATTATAAGGGGTCACCTTCGGAACATCTGTCACTCCGAACTTCAGAGGCTGAATCCTCTAAGTTAGTAACTCTAGAGAAGGATAAGAATGAGGAAGATGTTGTTCAAAAAGTTGTTGATGATGTTATTCAAGTATCTACTAGCGAGCATAAAACTCCTGACCAAGAATCTATTCCGAAAAAGGACAAGGGAAAACAACTCCTTATTGAGACTCCGAAATCAATGGCTGGCAAGAAAATAGAATTTGGTGATTCGTCTAAAAGGAAGTTAGAGCTTATTGAGGAAGAAAATTCTCCAAGCAAAGTTTCAGATTCGGAGTCATCCTCGTTGGGAGATGACTTTGTTGTACAATCTTTGAGGAAGTTAGTTGGTTCCATTCCGACCATCTCGACTATAGATTCAAGATTCCAAATGCTCCAACATGCTCTAAATCAGAAATCAGATTTCGTATCCTTGGTTATGGATAAGTGTGTTGAGTTTGAAGCTGAGTTCAAATCTTTTCTTGTTGGCTATGAAGCACACAAAAGATATTTCAAGAGAATGATGAGCTGGTCGAGGAAGACTGTGGAAGATATGAGGTTATTTGATGAGTTTCAAGACAATGTTAAAGATGCCTTTGAGACTGAGGAAAGGAAGATAAATGAGCTGACTTCATCCTTTGAGGAGAAGCTGATAGATGAAAAGAACTTCCAGATTCAAGAAGTCAGAGATCTGAATGGGAAACTGAATTCCGTTTCTCAAAACTGGAAGTTTGAAAGGGATCATCAGATTGAGTTTGAACATAAGTTGAAGGCTCAGGAAGAAAAGATCAAGGCTCAGGAAGAAAAGTTGAAAGCCCAAGAAGAAAAAATTGAAGCCCAATCTGAAAGAATAGTGGTCTTAGAGAAGCAAGATAAAGAAGATCATAAAGATCTGAAGAAGATCAAGACTATTATTAAGGGGCTCATTTCAAATGAAAAAGATCCGAAATAACTAGATCTGATCTTTTTTTTGTATCTAGTTTTCTTTGTTGCCGACATTTCAAACCTAATGAAAATTGTGCTTCTCGTTTCTTTTGTTGTTATTACTAATTTTTCAGGTACTTTGTTATTTTTTCCATTCCCTTGAATTCTTTTTGAAAATCACAAAGGAGGAGAAGGAAAATATCCTTAAGGAAAAATAACTCCAATAAGAGTTTATCTAAGGGGGATAAGGAAAAGATCCTTAAGGAAAAAGAAATCTAATAAGATTTTATCTAAGGGGGAGTTTTTCATTAAAGAATACTTTCTTATTCGTAATGAAATGACACTTTGGAAATCTGAATACGATCCTTAGAGTTTCAAAGCCTAAATGGGAGTTAGTCGTATTCATCAATATCCTTAAAGCAAAGGGAGATAAGCCTTAATGTTTTTCTTTCTTCTTATAATTTCTTTTTCGTAAGGATGTTTGTGCTTTCCAAAAAGGGGGAGATTGTTGAGTCAATAAGGTTTTCCTCATGACTTTTCCATTCCTTCTTGTTTTGAAAATCACAAACACCTTATCTTTAAGAAAATTGCTTTTATAAGGAAAATTGCTTTTATAAGGAAAAATCGCTTTTATAAGGAAAATCGCTTTTTTAAGAAAAATTATCCTTATCATATTTTCATCTAGATTTTACTTAAGTATGATATTCGGATTCATTTCTATTTTGTCGGAATCATTGAAACTTTGATATGAAGCATTCTGTTTTAGGATCTGAAATTTGGATAAAAACTGTAAGGAAGTTTCACTCCGAATTCCAGATGAGAACTGCAATAAAGTTTCATTCCGAATTCCGGAAACGAACTCTGATTAAGTTCTACTCCAGATTCAGGATAACGAATTCTTATGAATTTTGATAACGAATTCTCATTACGAATTCTAATGATGAATTCTCATTACGAATTCTGATGACAGATTCTCATTACGAATTATGATGATGAATTCTCATTCCGAATTCTCATTCCGAATTCAACTATTAAACAGAATCTGATCATCCTTGTTTTATACACTCTGAATCTATTCAGTCTCCGAAAATTATTTTTGGTTAGACTCCGAACTTTTATTTTTCTTATGCCTTTATATTTTGTATACTCTTTATTATTTTCCTTACACTCCGAACCTTCACTCCGAATTTTTAATTCCGAACTTTTGAGTTAGATTTTAAACGGTGTCGTACATTCTGTTACACTTGTTTTGTTATAAAACGATGTCGTCCATTCTGTTATAAACTAACCATTGGCTAAGTGACACGTGTACAGGTCCCTCTGATTTTTAAGGAAAATATGACCGTTGGGGAGGAGGCCGACCTTACCTATAAATATGAGCTCATTTGAAAGAGCTCGATACTGATGACAGATGAACAACTTGGTTTTGTGCATACATGCTGTTGAAGTGATTTCTATAGAGAGGCTCTTATTAACTCTCAAAGCTTCATGCGACTCCGAATGTTGGTGATTACATTCGAGGGATTCTGGGGATAGGAAGACAGAGGTTTCCAACACCTTGAAGTTGAGGGCTTCCTTGCTGGGGAAGACAGAGGTGGCCAACTACCTTGAAGTTGAGGGCTTGCAGGGATAGCAAGACAGAGACTCCAATCTTCATATCGAGGGCTTACCCTGGTGTGGGTAAGACAGACTTGCTTGAAAGTATAAATCAAAGGACCTTTATCCAAGGTTGTTGGATACCCTTATCTTTGGGTTAAAAGACTTATATCTTGTTACTTGTAGTACTACTACTTGTTTATATTCCGCTGCATATTGTATTGTAAGGAAAGTATAACTTTATTATAATTACTTACTTGTACTCTGTTTCATTTAGATTCTATACGCTTTAAGGTAGAATCTCATATTGTAATATTTTGTTAAGTTTCAATTTTCGGAACCATATTTCCGGAACCTACTTTCGCAATCTCTTTCCAAGTTTTGTTCGGTGTTAGAGGTGTTGTGAATTTGCTTAGTTTAATCTTTGTTAAACTTAGCCCTTTCCTTTTCTTAAGGAAACTATAGTTATTCATAACTAACTTTAAAGGTTACAAAGGAATTTTTAAAGTATACAATTCACCCCCCTCTTGTATATTGAGCATCTACATCACTATTTCAATCCTACACCAAATACCATACTCGGTCCCAACTCCAAGCTTCATTTCCAACAAGCACAATCTACCAATCAAGCATAGGGCCCCTTGCCCTTGTCTAGACCTACATCCATGAAGTCTACCTGGGTACCAAGTGGTGGCCCAAACAGGGTGTGATTAAAACTCAGTAGGCCACAAAAAAAGTGTATAAAAAAATCCAGTTTGAATAATAGTGCATGAAACATTACGATATAAAAGGAATTAATTCACAATTAAATAAAAAAAATCTAAATTAAACTGTTAACCTTCAAGCTTCAGGTTGACACCCAAGGTTAGATATGCCTGCTTTAGCATGATGTCAGGTGTCTCTATCCATACTCACAATCGATTCCACATAGATTTTCATAAAAAGGGAAAATCACACATTCAGTTCATAGCTGACCCAAGGCGGATTTCCAAGTTAAGGGTGAATTTAATATTTCAAGTATCAATGGACCCATTAAAAATTCACATGGTAGGGACACTTACATGCTCAGTGGAAATCAAACCCATTTTGAATTCTCATGCTTATGATGATTTATAATTCTAAACATTAAGAGCAATACGATCCAATACATACCAGATTACCAAACATACCAAACATGCTAACTATATGGAATATTGGTTACTCATGCCAATTGCCAATTATCACTCCATTTATTCTATTATTCTAAGTTAACAGTTACAGTTTAATTATTCTCAAGTTCCAATTACTAGTTTTACACGTCAATATTCCAATGACAAGCCAATTAACAACTTTATTCCAAGTTACCAATTCACATGACAATTGTAACAATTATAATTCATATTTCATTTCTTCACAACTACCATTTCACATGTCAAGACAAGTCTATATTTCAAGAAAAACCCTTAGGGTGACAAGATTCATAAGGTTTGATCCATATGTCAACCCACAATTCTAAATTTCAATCACATGGGCACTAGGTACACAAATTTAGGTCCCAACATAGGGTTGAGGATAGACACACCTCTCGGATGGATGAAAGTACAAGGTCTCATTACTAACAAACCCGTTAGGAACTGTAGAAGCACTACAAAAAAACTAGAATTTAGGGATGTTTTCAAAAAACATTGCTAATTTATCCATGTTTTCTAAAAACGTCTCTAAATTTAAAATTATCCACATTTTTAAACGTGACTATTTTAATGACATTTTTTACCACTATTTTAAAACATTGGAAATTATATATAAGTATGATTATATATATATATATTTAAATAAAATTTTATAATTATATTTACATAAATAAATTTATATTTATATACAAATACATTAACATATATTTAAATATCATAATATATATATATTAATATATATAAACACACACACACACATAACCACATTTATAATATATATATATATTTACATATATATATAAACACACACACACATAACCACATTTATAATATATATATATATATTTACATATATATATAAACACACACACACACATATAAATATATAAATAAATATATATATATATACCCATATATTTTATATTTAGACATGTTTTTAAGAAAATGTGGCTATTTAAGTGACATTCTTAACATTGTGTTAAAACGTGACTATTTTAGTGACATTTTTACCAGTGTTTTAAAACATGAATAATTATATATATATAATTATAATTATATTAATTCATATATATATATATAAATAAAAATTTATAATTATAATTATATATATGTACACACACACATATAAACACACACATACACATATGTATAAAATATAAATAAATAAATAAATAAATATATATATATTAATATAAAAATATATAATTCTATTAATTTATATAAACATATATAATTATATTAATTTATATATATATATATATTAATATAAACACACACACATATAATTATAATTCTATTGATTTACATATATATAAAAATTTACATATATATTATTATAAAATATAAACATATATATATTAATATAAACATATATATAATAATATAAACATATATATATATATATATACATATATATATTAATATAAACACATATATATTAATATAAACATATATATATATATACACACACACACATAAATAAATAAATAAATAAATAAATAAATAAATAAATAAATAAATAAATATGTATATATATATTAATATAAACATGTATATTAATAGAAACACACACACACACACACATATAATATAAACACACACACACACACACAGATATATATATATAAATTATAAACACATATATATAAATTATATATATATATATTTAAACACACACACACACACATATAGACACAAACACATATACATATATAAACACACACATACATATTTATATATAAAAACACACATACATATTTATATATAAAAACACACATAGATTTTAGATTTAGTCACGTTTTTTAGGAAACATGCCTAATTACACACACACACACACACATATTAATATATGCATATTAATATATAAATTTATATACATATAAATTTATTTTTTTAATACTAAAATCTATATATATATATATGTAGTATAATACAGTTTTAAATATTAAATGTTGTTTAGAGGAGTTAGTTAACTTGTCCGGTTGGAGACCCGATTGTGTTCAATGATTCCATTTGCTGCAAAATTTGAGATGGTGACTGTTTTAGTGAGTCTTATGATCCTGTGCAGAGGTTGTATCATGATGGAGTTAGGGAGTTTGTTTTCACATGAAGGTAGAATCATGGGAATTCCATGAGATCTTCCACCGTGGGATTTTGAATTTAAAAAAAGGAATATTTTTTTTAAAATTATATGGATTTGGAAAAAATATAAGAATTACAAAAACAAAATACCAATGTTTTTTAGAAATATTGAGAAATGAAATGTCATTTACCCACATTCTAAAAAACATCAGTAAATGAATTATTGAAATTTTAAAACTTCATTAATGATTAAAAAAGGAATATTATTTTTTTTAAAAATTATATGGATTTGAAAAAAAATACCGATGTTTTTTAGAAACATTAAGAATTAAAATTTCATTTACCTATGTTCTAAAAAACATAGATAAATAAATTAGCGACATTTTAAAACATTAATAATGATTAAAAAAAGGAATATTATTTTTTAAAAAAATTATATGGATTTGAAAAAAAATTATAGATTTTTAAAAAAAATTACCGATATTTTTTAGAAACACAGGGAAATAAAATGTCATTTACTAACATTCTAAAAACATCGGTAAATGAATTAGTGACATTTTAAAATTTCACTAATGAAAAAAATGTTGCTAATTTATGTTTTTTAGTGAATGTATAAACATGAGGATTCAAGAAATTAAAGAGGATTCCAAATAATAAAGTACACACACACAACATTCTGGAGCGATCGCATATGTTGAACATACTAGAAAACCAAAGTAAACCTTAGCGAGATGTTTCAGACCACCTACCTCAAAAGAAGAGAAGATGAGAACCAATGACCAAGATTCAAGATTAGTGTGAAACACCATGATTCCCTATATAAATTTATAGAATCATCCTGTTAGGGCTATAAGTATAATATATAGGAAGAAAATAAAATGAATTCACTAATTACAAGTAAAACTTACCGATTCATGATATCCAGGTCGAACCACAGATCAAGGAACCAAGAAGAAGAATCGAAGAATCTTAAGAAGTCTTAGGGAACCCTTGTCAATCAATAAATATTATTTAGGGTAAATGGAGTGAGTTTAAGGAGTTAAATGGGGGTTTTAAGTGGAAGAAATATGATTTCACCCCTCACTTTCCTAGCCCATCTCGGTGCCATCAGCTAGCTAATGGTGTCAACCAGAATGGTTTCACCTCTGGAAACCCCATTGATGAGCCAATGGTCTCTACTATCTGGATAGTGGGCTTCCTATAGACTTACGAGGCTACTGTCTCATCCACCAGCTAGTCAGTGGTACTGCAATAGTTCCCTTGATGTTTGATACCACTAGATCTTTCTAGATCACCTCCTTCGAGCCCCTATGATCCCATGAAACATAAAAATTAACCGGGGTATAAAGCATGTTAATATAATTAAAAGGGATCAACTAAAAACTTAAAGGGGAATGTAACTTAATAAAATATGCAATCTTATAATATAGATCCCATATTAATTGATGGGATATATAAGTAATATTTAATATCTCAAATCATCTTACGATCATCTATCAGGGAAAGTATAACAATGAACCTACTATGGAAAATACTACCATTATATAGGTCTTAATAAAAAATAATGTAGGGTATTTAAATCAACGTGTTTTAGAATAACTCAGAATTAGAGATATAACTATTGTGTGGGAATATATTGATATATTTCCTAAATAATTTCCAAACCTTCCCCCAGATTATGAGTTTGAGTATTCTATTAAACTCATACCTGGTGTTATGTTGATATAAAGACTCTTTATATAATGCCTCTGATTAAATTAGAGGAATTGAAGAAGAAACTCCAAGAAAATATGGATAATGATTTTATAAGCCTAAGTGCTTCACCATGGGTTTCATTAGTTCTCTTTGTTAAGAAATAAGATAGATCAATGAATCTATGCACTGAGTATCATGAAGTTAACAAGATCAAAAAAAATATCCTCTGCATTGTATTGAGGATATATTTGATCATTTACAAGGATCTCAATATTTCTTGAAGATTAACCTTCGATCCAAGTATCATCAATTAGAAGTAATAATAGAAGATATACCCCATACAACCTTCTACACAAGATATGAATATTATAAATTCATAGTGATTCAATTCAACTTACAAATTCCCTTTCTATATTTATGGATTTTATGAATATAGTCTTTAGATATTACCTTGAAAAATTTGTGGTAATATTTATTGATTATATTCATATATTCTAATAATAAAGAATAATATGAATTTCATTTGAAGATCATGCTAAAGACCCTACAGAAAGATAAATTATATGACAAGTTTAATAAGTGTGAATCTTGGCTACAAAAAATATCCCCATTAGGTCATGTAATCAAAAGAGAGGGTATATCTGTGGATTCATCAAAGATATACCTAACCGAGGAATGGCCAAGACCAACCACTATGAAAAAAATTTAAACTTTTCTTAGATTAATTGGATACTACTAACATTTTTTGAGATTTTTTTGGATTTTCCAGTCCTCTAACCAAGTTAACATGGAAGGTAGTGAAGGTTCTCTTGATAGAAAGATGTGAGGAAAGTTTTAAGGATCTTAAAAAGATAACGGTCACTGCACCTGTACTTACTCTATCCTATAGTAGATAAGGGTTTTCAATATACAGTGATACTTCATTAAAGGTTTTGGGATGTTTTCTTATTTATAATGATAAGGTAATTTCTTATGCCTCATATCAATTAAAAAATCATGAGAAAAATTACTTTACAAATGATTTGTAGATATAGGTGGTGATTTTTGCATTAAATATTTGGAGGAATTATCTATATGGGAAGAAGTTAAATGTATATACTGAACACAATAGGTTGAAATATATATTCACACATAAGTAGTTAAACATGAACCAAAGTAGATGGTTGGAATTAATCAAATACTTTGACGACTTAATACAACAACACCCAAGGAAGTCAAACAAGGTGGCTAATTCTCTGAGTAGGAAATACTATGACACCTTATCCATAATGAGGTTTGAAAAATACTAAATAATCATGGATTTGTAAAGGATGAATATTGAATTTATAAGGGAAGGATATAAATCATATCTTTCCCCAATATCATCCAAACCATCCTTCCACATGAAGATCAAATAATCCTATAAAGATAATGCAGAGCTACTGAAAAAGGTAGTGAATATTCCAGAGTTCCAGATTGATAAAGATGGTGTTACATGGTTTAGATCCCATATATGTGTCCCATAAAAACTAGAACTAAAGAGGGAACTTTTTGATAATGTGCATAGCTCATAATTCCCCATTCAACTAGGTAACATGAAGACGGATAGAGATATAAAGAAAAAATTATATTGGGATGACATGGAAAAAAATATTTTAGAATATATATCTCGATGCTTGGAATTCCATCAAGATAATGATGAATGATAAAAGAATAAGGGTATGATGAAACCATTACCTATATTGGTATGGAAATGGGAAAATATCACCATGGATTCTTTCATAGGACTCCCCAATACATTTTAAGGATATAATTTCATTTGGGTTATATTCAATCACCTTATAAATTCAGTATATTTTATTATTATCGAAGATTATTTCTCACTTGACCAGCTCATCAAGATATAAATAAGGTAAGTGGCAAGGATGTATAGAGTTCCACTCTCCATTATATATAATATATATCTGAGGTTTTCCTTTAGGTTCTAGAGAAGTCTTCAATAAGAACTAGAAAAAGAGTTGATATTCAGTACTACTTATCACCCTCAGATAAATGGTCAGTCTTAAAGGTCCATTCAAACTCCTTATGATATGTTGGGATCTTGTTTAATGGATTTACAAGGATGTTGGGATAAACACATCCCCTTGGTAAAGCTATCAAATAATAATAGTTTATATTCTAGAATTTAGATAGAACCATGTGATGCTCTATATGGGAAAAAGGTGCAAGACTCCAACATGTTGGCATGAAGTTGGAGAAAGGAAGCTGATAGGACTTAACATTTTCAAAGAAATTATAGAGAAGGTTAAAACCATTTAGGGGAATATGAAAACATCAAAAAATCTGACAAAATAGTTATTCATATAATCATTGATGATATATATAATTTGAAGTTAGGATAAGGTGTTCCTACAGATATATCCTTGGAAGCAAGTTATGATATTTTGGAAGAAAGGAAGTTGATCCCTAAGTATATCATTTTATTTTAGATCCTTGATCATTTTAGGATACATATTATCACTATTCACTCCCTATAGACCTATCCCAAGTACATGATGTGATTCATTTATTACTTCTAAATAAGTACATACATTACCATTAACATGTAAAAAACTCAAAATCTAGGAAACTAGAACATGATTTATCATATGGGGAATAACTAGTGGAGATTTTGGATTAAAAAGATATTGTATTTTAGAACAAGACCACTCACCTGTTCAAAGTTTTGTAGTGGAATATTAAGTTTGAGGAAGATATATGGTAACCTAAGGATGTAATGAGACAAAAATATCCTCACTTGTTTTCATCATAATAATAAAATTTAAGGGATGATATTCTCTTTATGGGGAGAGGAAGAATGTAATAACTAGATATTTTAGTGAATAGTTTACCTTTAATAAATATTACCTTAAATAGCTTGTGTCACATGCAACATCGAACCAAAAAAAATCATGAAACTTTTAATTAAGATAAATATAACTATTCTAAAGTAGTTGTTGAATTGGAAGGTACAAAATGAGGTAGTCACATTATGAAATATTTGTATAAATAAAAAATAAACACCAATTTTATAACTAATGCACTTATGAAATTAAATTAGTATATCTAAACAACTAATAATATCATTTTATTCTTATAAATGTTTTTATTTCTAAAATTGGATTTTTATGCACTCTGTATTTTTTAATTCAGTAAACTAAGTATATTACAATTAAATATTGATAAAATATATTTTTTATATTAATAATAGATTAAAACTGGTTTAATTATAAATTGATATGAAATGGGAGTAGAAACAACAAATATTTGAAAAATTCATTTTCCAATAAAAACAATTTTTTCATATTTATATTTAAAATTTAAATTATTAAATTTTAGAATTTTAATTTAATAAAAATATATTCATAATTTTATTCAGTATAAAAATATTATCTTAGTATAATTTTTTGATATTTTTATGAAAATATTGATCTTTAGATGAATATAAAAAATAATGATTATAAAAATATCATGGAATTTATGATATCATTAGAATATAACCATGACTTTAAAATTTATGAAATTTTTTTATTAATCAAAGTTGTATTTAATAATAAATAATATACTTCTATAAATTTAATCTTAACTTAAAAACCTATATTTGGCATTTTAGAACCTAAATTTATATTTTTCTAAAAACTATTTATATGCATTAAACGCTTATTATTTTAAAATTAATGTTATCACTTTTGGAAATTTAGTATTATGATTTTTTTTATTTTTAATCATAATATCCAAATTATCTAATAATTTTTTTAAAGGTTGGGGCCAAAGCCTCATTTTATTATTAAAGAAAAGCAAAGACCTCTTTTAACTGGGTAGAGGGAGACCCATTACATAGCCCGAAGGCCCATAGGGCATGATTTTTTTTATTTTTATTCTTATTTTAAAAATATGTTACCAATATTAAAAAAATGTTTCCATGGTAAAAGATAATTTTGGTAAAATGTTAAAATTAAGAATTAAAGGCATAAAAACACTCAAAAAATTCCTCCAAATGAGTGGTTGAGAGGAATTACAACCCAAAATCATTGTATCTTCATTATTTTTCACTTTTAGAGAAACTTTATTTGAATAGAGACTTTCCCTTTTATATTAGTACAAAAAATGCCACTCTATTCACTTATTAAAGAGGACTTACACCACCCCTTTACATTCACTCTAAAATTAGAATTACTCTTGAACCATTACCCTTTTTTACTTCCCCTAGATCCTTATCCCAAAATTTTCACCCCCATTATCAAGTAAAAATCCCCAAATCCTCTATTTCTAATAGGTACTCTAAGAGAAGGTTCAAGCTCTCAACATGAGTACTTATCACTTACTAACCTCTTAATTATCTATATTTATCCTCCAAATATATTTTTCCTAATATAAAATAATAACATAAGTATTATTAATATACTGAAATGTTATTATGTTAATGGTATAACTATTATCAACCCTTTCCCCTTAGAAAAATGAGAAATTTTATTCATGTGTATGTGTGAACTACCGCCTCCACAAAACAACACATTTAATTTTTTCATAACTACCTTATGTGTTTAGCTATAAAAATTTATTTAATTAATAAAATTTTTATTTATAAAATTTTTACTATTCTCAAAAGATAAACTATATTCTTTTTTTCTCTGTTATATGAAAAATGAAAACATTGTCTGTGTGTACGTGCGGACTACCGCCTCCATGGAATGACATATTTCTTTTCATCACCAAAATACATGGATTATTATAAGAAATTATATAATGAATTTAAAATATTTTTATGAAATTTTTAATGTTATAGAAGGGTTATATTAATATATAATGTGTTATTAAAATACTAACTTTGGTTCATCAAAAATTACTAAAATAAGCTCATCATTGATTTCATCTTCATGAATCATGAAAAAATTATCATGGAATGAAATTAGAGATTTATATATAATTATAAAGAATATATTATAGTAACTTGGATAATCTAGGAGTTCTTAACTTGGTATCAATGAATGGGGATCAACATTGACACTTTAAATCTTGTGTGAAACAATCAAAATAATTAACATCTGATGATGAAAATAAATTATAAATAACTAATAAATGTATAACAAATAATTGAAAACAAAGATTATAAAGGATAATGGATATGAATTAGTTTATAAAATATGTTATTAAGATGTTTATTTTTATTATATATGAGGTTAAAGAGAATTTATTGAATGTGAGAGTAAAAGGTAAGGGGTTTCCTTGACTCAACTTATTTTATTGTGTCATAATGATTCATTTATTAGTATGATATTAAAAGATTTTTTTTGTCTGTAAAATGATGATATTTTATTTAATTTACCCCTTTTATTCCATGGAATTATATTTTCACATTAAATACATATTATTTTATGGTTTTCATTCTTTTTAAAATTTGATGTTATTAAGAATAATTATCATCCTCTACAAATGTACTCTTTATCTTCCATATCCATGTTCAATATTACCACTAATATTCTATTTTATTATTTTGAAATCCACACTTTTTTTAATAATTATTATATTCAAATTTCTATTAACCTATTTTAAAATAAAATATTTATCATTTTCTTATTATTTTGGTTTCAATAGTTATTTTTTTAAAAATAATTGAAAAGGTCTTTTTATCCTTTATCAACCATACATTTTATATTCCAATATATATTTTCATTATGAAACCTTTGTGTATTTTTCATGGATTATTTATCGATATTTATTGAGAAATAATTTTTGAAATGTATCCATAACATACTTCTCAAAAATGATATTTTCAAAAGTTTCTCACAACCTCTAATCTATATAATAATATTAAGAAATGTTTTCTAAAGACAATTTTATGTTTCAATTCCATTTTAATCTTTAATTATAAAATATCTAACTCCTATGGAGTTATGTTTTATGAATCAACTTATAAATTCCTTTATAAAATATATATTTTGAGTGATTGATTTTTTGCTATCAACTAAATTATTTCTTGAAGTCATTTTATGGGACACCATTTTAAAATGTTACGAAATCCATTTTATTTTCATGGGTTAATTATAATATGATGAGTAATTTATTTCACCTAACACATATATGTTTGGATAATTATTGTTTGACAATTTGGTCATATATATCCCTCTAATTCATTGGGTAAAGCTTTACATCTCATGTGATAATAATGGGAAATGAGTAATGAGGCTTGATCCTCTATGGGAAATAGGTTGTGATGCTTGATCCATTATGCGAAATAGTTTGTGATGCATTATACACTATGTTATGATTTATAAGTTTATTTTTGTTCCAAATATCTATGTTATATGCCTATTTTAATCTCCAAGGATCATGTTTATTGTCTAATTATTTCTCACTCTTATTCCATGGTATATGTTTGACCATTTGAGATTACACGTCCTTATATTATGCCTAATGGACAACTCTTATCATTTCATGTTATTTTAATAAGATATTTTTTCCATGATCATGCATTATCATAATCTTATTATCTAACACTTAATGATGCATTTATAGGTTTTACCTTACTGAGAATCTGATCTCACACCTTTTTTATATTTCTATTCCTCAAGTAATGAATATTAATATAACCTATGAGAAGTTTAAAAGGGGGATTTATTGTGTTTTGATTATGGTGAAATGCTAAAAAGTATTGTGAAATAAGTTTCTTATGTAAATATTCCTCAAATATACTAAATTATAATATCTTAGGATTGTGTGTTTATTGTGAGATTTAATGTTTAAATTATGAAAATTATGTAAAATGATGATATTTTTAGCTTTGTCCTTCACTTTCATTTTCAAATCCTATGTGTAAAGTATGTATTTTTAGCACTGAATCCAAGAATGTGGGATTGGGAACCTTAGTTCTCCTAATTTTCTCAACTATTGTGTTCTTATTACTTGTTATAAATATTCCTTCCCTGTATTATTTAATTCATTTATATGATGAAGTTTGTATTAGATAGTGTTGTTTGGTGAAGAGGTATCCAATCCGACTTTAGGAAGTGTATTTCCCTACATAAATAGGCCCCAATGTGGGTAATAATAATTATACATGGAGGGTATAGTGTGAAAAATCTTGATCACTACATTGAATATCATATTAGGAATTTCAATTTAAATAATAGTGATATCATCATTGTGAACACCTTACGATAACCGCCATTTCTGAATGAAATCTTTTTATTTTGTTTTATTCATTGTGTTTTCATGCATTAATATTTAAATTAATATCATGCATTTCATAACACCCCAACCATATTAGTGTATCATTTAGTATTATATTTTAATAGTAAATTTTAGTTATAAATAGAGACAATATAAGAAGTGTAAGTAGAATATTTGATAAATCAACCCTTGGATGCATAATATGTTGTATTCCTAGGAAAATAGGAAAATATTTTGTTGTGATTCACAACAAACCCCTCGCACCAATGCTTTCTCAAATTTCCCACAACATATGATATATCATGACTTTTAATAGTTATAGGATATAATAAACACCTAATAACCCTTAAAAAAATTCTTGTGGAGTAAGAGACCTATCATGATTTAGTAGCACCATACTCCCCAAAACATAAGGGGTAGAAACCAATAAATAATAAAATCATTAAAAGCTATTTAAAACTTTTCAATGTAATAGGATTGAGAAAGTAAAATAGATCTCTTATTCCTAAAATTTTTAATACCCAGTGTAACTTTTTTCTCACCTAAGTTTTTCATATCAATGTTTCTAAATAAAATAGGATTACCTTCAATTACTTGATTTATTTCAGTTTAAAAAATTATCATGTCATCAATATATAAAAAATAAAAACACCATCATCACTATAGAACTATTATAAACTCCCACATTAGCTTTGTTAAATATAAATTCATTTGATAAAATTACTCCATTAAAATTTTTATTCCATTTTTAGAGATTTTTCTAAACCATATAAGGACTATAATAATTTAATATCATTATTTTATTTTCCCAGTGCTATAAATCCTTCCATTTTTTCATATATATTTATTTATATATTTCAGAATTTAAAAATGTTTTTCGAACACTCATATATTAATTTTAAAAATTATTTATGGAAGCTAAGGCAAGAATAATTCTAATAGAAGTAGTCATATCTACAGGTGTATAGGTATTGAAATAATTGATTCCTTCCTTTTGAGTTAACCCCTTGTCTACCAATATGGATATATATTTTTCAACTATATAATTGTAATTTATATTTTTTTTCTAAATATTCATTTACACCTTATTTGTTGTGATCCTTGTATAAGATCAAAAAACATCCAAGATTTTTTTTTCTGGTTATAGAGATTATTCCATCATTTATGGCATCCATCCAAAGATATTCTTAAGAAGATGACATACCTTATTTAATGTTTTAAGATTATACTCTATTTTAATCAAGACTAGAGTTTGTGTATCAACACTATCATTAGTTAATTACAAAAATTACATATAGAAATTAGATACATATTTTTTTGGTATCTGAGGTTATTTAATTTCACAAACCACCTCAACTGTATCTTCTCTAAATACTATTTAATTTGAGCTAGATTATTCAATTTTGACTTAATTAGGTAAAGAGATAAAACTTTATTCATCAAAGATAACATATATTGATTAAATAAAATTATTAACAACTATTAAATCATTATATTATGTATCCTTGAATCTATAATATTTAAAATACTCTAAATATACAATAAATATGAAATCAATGAATATTTTTCACAAATTTTGACTTTTAGAATTGGGTACTCTTATAATTATGTGATAGAACTAAACCATTAAATATTTGAGGTTTGATTTTCATTGATCCCATAATTCATATGGAGTCATGGCCTTCCCTTTTATGGGAACCCTACTTAGGATGTTATATGTTATTAATAACGTTTATCTCTATAATTGTCATGATTGACTTGGGATAAACATCATGGAATTAACCATTTCCATCAATGTTTTATTATTTCTCTCAACTACATAATTCTATTGTGTTTTATAGGGATTTATCACTTCATATATGATTACTTGGGATTAAAATAATGAATTACTATAATATTATACTCCTCTTTTGATCTGAGGAATTAAATTGTAAGGCCACATTCATTTTGTAATTTATATTTATAGATACTAAATTTATCAATAAATTCAAATTTGGAGAAGTATAGAATAATCATCAATAAAAGTTAGAAAGTAATTTTTATTACCTATAGTGAATGTATCATGCAAATCACATACATCACTATGTATTATTTTTTTAATATTATTCCTAGATCTGATTGGATCACTGAGAGGGTGAGGGGTGAATTAGTTATATATTTTATTTTTAAGAGTTATTACCATTTAACCTAACATCATGAACAAGTTAATGTTATAAATAAACTTAATTATTTCTCACAACCCCACCTTTTTGTGTAGTAATAATAAGTAAGAGAGAAGCACATGGTATTTACATGATTTAGATGAAAGGACTACTCCTTCCCATGTTGGTTATACCCCTAAAACATAGATTATTCACTATATTCAATCAATTAAACACAAAATAGAGTCCACAATGCTCTCCATGAATTCCAAAGTCCACTGGAAGATGCAAAAAATATTCAACAAAAAGATCCAGTAAATAAAGGACTTGGATTCTTCTTGGTGATCTTTACACCATTGGATGTTGGTTCTCCTACACAAGCAGATGGATCAATAGATATATATAATTAATCCCTAAAGAAATTTATAAATAATATGGGTATTGATATTTCTTCCATATCTTGAGTGATTTAGATCTTCCTCAACCTTTATAAATACTCATGTGCACAACATATCTCCTTCTTCAATGGCTCAGGACTTTGACTCCTCTCGCATCAATAATAATGTATCAAGATCTTAAAATTCTCTCATACTGGTATTTGATAGTTCTCAATCCTATCAATTTTTCTTCTTCACTTTCTTGTAAATAATTATAATCACATATAATAATTTCACATGGATATTATTTCTTATGTTTGAAATATGGAAACTCCATGATCTTCAAAAGGCATGATCTTCTTATTTAAATTGGTCAATAGTTTCCTAGTTTTTTTCCACATTCAAAATCTCTTTAATTACCATTAAAAACTTATTTTAAACCTATTGAAGACTTTTTAATTTTATTTATTTTATAAGATATTCAACCATGATCCAAAAATCCACAAATTCCACTTCTTCTAATTCCTTCTAAATTTCCACATGCATAGATTTATGATTTTCTACCATGTAGACCTCCTACTTATAGTGTGAAACTGATTCTTATCATGATTTTTATATTTGATTAGATCATGATACATCTTAAAAGACTTATTATTAGAATCAAAATACTTATGATGAAATTAAAAGACTTACATTCTAAATTCATATAATCTTCCTCAGAGACTTATGTTCAATGTCAAAGGATTAAGATGCAGCTCAAAGACATACAATCAACATAAAAATACTTATGAGGAAACTAAAATAATTATGTTCTGAATTCATATGATCTTCCTCAATCACTTACATTCAAGAAAGGATAATGATCAAGTACTTACAATCAAAAGAGTACATTAAAACCTCAATTTCTTACAATCCATTCTCAACTTATTAATTTTATAGAAACATCTCAATCTTATTTAGAGAATCATATTTGATTTTCTATTTTTCACTAAACATCCATTATAATAAACATTACAACTTGAATCACAATCTCATTGTAATGTTTAATCAATAAATAATAGCTCAGATGCATTGTATAATTCAATTTCTTAAAAATATATAAATTATGGAAAATCATATTTTCGCTTAGTAGATCCATAAAAAATTATAAGTATGTGGCCTACCTTGAGTAGTACAGATTAAACACATGTCCAACCCTTATATTAACCATATAAAAAAAATAATCAACCATATAAAAAACCTTCAGATCAACCAAAATAACAAATTATTACATTCAGTGGATCAATTGTGTTAAGAAACATTCATCAGATCGATCATATGTACAACCTTTACGCATATCAACTCACATTTACATACAACAGAACACTTAGATTATGGTGTTGGATTCATTATCAAGCATGAAATATAATTCCAACTCATGAATCAATAAAAATACTCCAAGCATCACAACTTACATCACCAAATACATATTGAAATATTGAAAACAAATTTAACCAATCACTTTGAACATAATAATCTCCCCCTTTATGTTTGTTGTTGGTATCTACGAACACTTAATTCAATAATTGAGTTTCTTTTTCTCCCCTTTATCGACTATAAATGAAAATGGACTGTGGGGAGGCCTCCATCACATCAATATCATACTTTCAAGACAAACTTTTATCCTCCTTTAAAAAACACCTTAAGTCACTAATGAGGGAAGGATGACATCAAATGATTTTTCCTTAGCAAAGAGCCCTGATTTAGTCCTCTCTAAGTATACTTGGGATAAACTGCTATAAAAACAATAGGAATTTAACAAAGGTTTTCAATGTTTCCTACAAAAAATAACCATGTGATATCATTATCAGAATATCGTTCTAGGGACTGTTCATTCAAATTCATTAAGAACTATATTTTAGTCTACACACATCTCAACAAACACATCCTAAGATCAAGTGAAAATCATACAAATTCCCCTTTGTCTCATCTATTTATCAATAAACACCATCCTCTGCCTACAAATATATTGAATACAATTATAAGAAAGGGATGTAAGTGTTATTCTCAATTCACATTCACAACTAGAAATTAAACCATTTGTGATAGGGGGAATTGTGATGAGATCCCATTGCAAAAGGTCATTTACAATGGGGTCCCATCATAATTTCCCCATCACTGAAAATGGTGTTGCAAATACTTTTTTACAATGGTAATCCATATCATTAAAAATAGTTTATCTAGGTTTTTAAAAAAACCATTTTGCAACGGGCCCATCGCAAAAAACTAAAAAATTAAAAAAACATGAATAAAATTAATATTAATAAAATTTAATAAAATAATAATAAGAAAATAATGAAATAATGAAATAATAATATATAGAATAATAAAATAATAATAATAACTAATAAAATTAGTTAAAACATAATTAAAATAATAAAATTATAGAAAACACAATATTCAAACCAATATAAAATAATAATAATAATAATAAGAAATAAATAATATAATATAATAATAAAAATAATAAATAAATAATATAATAATAATATAATAAATAAAAAATATAATAATAATAAAAAATAATAAATAAAACAATATTCACAATAATATAAAAAACACACTATATAGAAATATAAATATATGATATAATACAAATATTAAAAAAAGTTTTACATTCAAATGTTTATCAAAAAAAGTAAATAAGACGCTGAGGGGGAGGGTCATCTAGAGGAGCAAGGGGAGTTGGAGGAGATGGAGGATGAAACTCCATCCCTAAACCATGAGCCAGACGTCACATGTACTCCACGGTCTGCTTGTGCTACTGCTGCTACTACTATCGATGCATCTCTTCCTCCTCCTATTGCAGCTATTGACAGAGTTGTTCCTACTCCCTATGCATACTCTATATAAGCTCACCTTGAGCACATAACTGCTTCCGATATTGTGCAGTAGATGATGATGACTCTCCACAGTCTCCTCTCTAGTTGTACGTCGACATCACAACGGTACCATAATAAATCTCAGGCATCATTCGAGAGCTGATACCAATAGCTTGACCTTTCTCGAAGGCATACTGGATCACCTTCATACATGTTTCCTCATCAAATCTTGCTGCACTGGTCTGATCCTAGGTCTCACCCTGACTCTCGGTCTGTGTCTGAGATTTCATGACCTCATATGAATCCTTCAATTACAATTTATAATTAAAATAGTTAAAATATTATTTGTAGTTAATTTTAAAACTTAAAAAGAAATTATACTGACCACAATTCGATGTTGGCAATCACATCTAATCTCTCTAGTGACAGGATTTTTGTACATCCTCCTATATACATCGAACTTCATAATATCAGGATATTTGACTACCTATATGAATATAAAATAAACAGTTTACATTTAAAGTTATATAAATTAATTAAAAAAGATACTTACCATATATTCCTTATGCGTAATGAATGTACGACTACCTTCTTGATGTGTAACCTCATATCTCTCCTGATTTTGTCAACCTACTGATGATTTCCTCTAAAAATGACCACCCATATAGTGTGAACATAATCCATCCCAAACCTAAGATAAAATGTAATTAGGTCAATGGGTGCAACAAGACTGATCAAACTCTATGAATCCTTCTTTCCTCATTGTTTTCCTCCTCAAATTGTGTAAAAAATGATGGAAATGATCACTCATACAACCCTCCCATGCCTCCCAGATAGAGTCACACATGATCTCATCTATGGGATACCATAAACCCTACAAATAATTAATAATATCATGTTATTAATTAAATAAATTTCAAAATAAATATTATTTGTTTACATACCATCCAATGATCAAACATACAATGATTAACATCAATGGGAATCTGATCACATGTAACCCATGCTCCAAAAAAATAATTTCACAAGATAGAACTTCCTTGTCCAACAACTATATGCAAAAAAGCTACGAAAAAGAGAAAAAATAATCAAACAATTAGTATATAAATAAATTAATGAAAATTAATGAAAACTAACTAAAATAAACAAATAAACATACCTCTGTATGAGTGGATCAAAGCCAAGACATGGATGTCGCTTAGGGATAGGTTCAGAAATCATCAATCTCATAACACCACAACCCCTCTGAGCTATCACTGAACCAAAAAAAATCTAAGGGTTAGATGATCCAATATCATGCTTGTCATTAGGTAGATCACCCTCCTGTAACTCACAAAATAAATCCAAGTTCATCTGAAACATGAAATGACTGTTGTTATAAAACAATTGAAAAAACTATTATATATAGATATATATTATATATGATTATAACCAAAATTTGACTGTGTCAATATTCATATCCATCCTTATCTTCATATCTGACGGTGTCAATATATTCATATTCCTCCTCAGTATCATCAATTTCTATAGGAGTTCCAGTTTCATCATCTCTTTTCATTTCAAATTCATTTGTTACATCAATAACATTATCTTCACCATCGACCCTTAACTATGGGGTGTCATCATCGATATTCATATCTCTTTGTGGAAAAGATGGATTTGGATTAGTCTCTTGAAAAATTTCAATTCCTTTCACTTTAACAAAACCGCATTCACTTTTAATAAACTAATTTTCTCGAGATTTCATTTTTATTATGCTCCACTAATCACTTAACTTTCTTAAAATAGCACAATAATTTTCATAATAAAATTTATTTGCATGATGTGCTAATAAAAATGGTTCATTTACTACAAGAAGACTTTTATATTTAATATCAATGATTCCATAGCTCATATAAACATAGAACCCTCTCTCAATATCCAACCACTGATATTTAAACATTGTTATGTAATTTTATCCTAGATAACTCATTTCAATGATTTCTTCCAGCATACCATAAAAGTCAAATTCAATTTCTATATAATGAGATCCTCTCAAGAAAACACCACTATTCATTGTTTTTTATTCCCCATATTTATGTGCATGAAATAAAAAACCATTCACCACATATTCATTATAAGATTTAACCATTTTGGATGGTGGGGTACTCAATACACACAATCGATTATCAATTTTATCATCATGTTGAGATAAATGAAATTTTTTAAAACAATTATCAATATTACAAGTAATTAATTGATTTTATAAGTTAAACCATAAATAATTTATTTTAACAATTTTTGAAACTAGTAGGAAAAATTATTTTACTGACATTATTCAAGAGAAACTTCTGTAACTTGTGGAAAATGGTTCTTGATATGATTATCATATAACATAAAAATAAAATAATATTAATTTACTGTAACAAATATTATAGAATAAGTGACAGGATCACTCATAGTACAAATTGTGTCATTTTTCACAGTTGATAAAAACATATGTATGAGCTCTGTGATGTTCATTATCCGAAATCCATCATTCATGAACTCCACCAAAGACAAGTTCAGGATGATTAAAAACTGATAATCGATTGTTTATTTCATCATCAAAATTTCCCTCATTATGACCCATGAGGTTATGTTTTGAGGGATATTTAGATTGAAAATAATGAGAGTAGAAAAAAGAAATTTCCTCCTAAAAATAAGCTTCTACAATTGATCTTTCAACTAATACTTCGTTATATAATTTTTTCTTTAATTTATTTATACATATCTCGAATGGGTACATCCATCAATACTATATTGAACCTCCAAATTTCACTTCACATGGAAAATGTATTATTAAATGTTCCATTGAGTCAATGAAATATGGTGGGAAGATTCTTTGTATTTTACATAAAATTAAAATAACATCTTCTTACAGTCTACTTAGTGAATCATAGTCTATTGTCGCCTCAAAAATGTCTCAGATAAAATATGACATGTATAGGATCAGATCCCAAATCATATAATTCAACAAACCTCTTAATCTAATTGTTATAATTATTTCCATTATAACTTGACAGTCATGACATTTTAATCTGTTAATATGAACATTTCTGACACATCTGGCCAAATTGAAAACATAACCATTTAGAAGTATCAAATATTTAATCCACTAAAAAAATAAAAATCATTTTTTGGAAATTTTATAAGTTTCTTTTATCTTCATTAAATTCTTTGATCTGACATTTTCAAATAGTTTAAGTTTTGGTCGCTTCCAAATTCGGGAAAGATCTAATCGTGCCTTTACATTATCTTTGGTCTTACTTGGTGTATCCAAAGATATATAAAATATATTATCAAAATAGTTCTTCTCAATATTCATTATATCCAACATGTGATGGACCAATAAATCAGACAAATATGGAAGATCCCCAAAAATGATCTATTTTATCTAATTGTGTTCTTTCCCAAAGCCATCAATTTTCTACTAGTTTATAGTTGGTCCAAATGTAATGGGAGGTAATGAAGAGATAAATTATTTTAACTCTATAAATGAGATCATTATTGTAGGTCTATCTCTTTCAATTGCGCCTTTTATGAAATGACATTCATTCCTCCAAAAAGGATGATCGGTTGGAAGGAATCTGTGATGACAGTCGAAAAATAAGGGTTTCTTTCTTTTAAGAGCATAAATGATTTCATATCTCTCATATAGTATAAACATGATTTTGGATCATGTGAACTCTATCCAGATAACATTCCATATGATGATAAGTCACTAATTTTCCATATCAATGTAACTTTCAATAGGAAATTTTGTTTCATAGCAACATCATATGCACTAACACCATTACTCCATAATAAATTTAACTCATCAATCAATGGCTTCAAATAAACATCAATATTTTTTTGGGTGTCCTGGAATTAATAAGGCTAGAAAGATATATGGATCCTTTATCAACATCCAAGGAGGTAAATTGTACAGAGT
Organism: Viscum album; assembly: GCA_963277665.1. Taxonomy (NCBI): domain Eukaryota; kingdom Viridiplantae; phylum Streptophyta; class Magnoliopsida; order Santalales; family Viscaceae; genus Viscum; species Viscum album. Next base: position 1,419,607,356 of record OY728157.1, on the reverse strand, counting down.
TATAAAGACAATCCAACAAAAATATTGACTACCGTAAGAACCAAATGAATAGAAACCACCAGTATAAAGATCCAATCACACATTTCAGGCTTCTGAAGAAAAAAACAGATGCATTTGGTTAAAATGTTTCCATGAATCACCATTAGAGGGTTTATTTAAGCTTTTATCAGTTGAAATATTGGTTTTGTGCCATCAAATCAATGAACCTATGTTTTGAGACATAAATAAACACTGCAATCTAGGTGTAAGTGGGAAATACCTTAACTATTTTACAGGAATCGATCCAAACTTCCCTAATTGAGCCTCTTTATACCTCGATTTTCCACATGTAGGGAAACTATCCAATGACTCATTTTCAACATAATATAAGATGTAATCATTTGAACATACATGAATCTTCTAATAACCAAGACCCATATTACGAACCAAATTCTTTCACTCATAGAAATTTTTATACAACACATTTCCTTTAGGTAATAACATTTTAACCAAAGAGAATATATGATCAAAATAGCTATTTGATATCCCATTATCTGATTTAATAACCACAAATTTTGAAACCACTTTAAATTTTCTTATCTTGTAACTAGGATATAAGGAATCTTTAGCAGACCTCAAAAACTCATAAGATGGTTCCAATTTAGGAGTTAAATCAATATTATCCTGAGTTTCAGTTTGTTAAAAAGACAAATATGACACATCATGTACTAAATTTTGAAACCGTGATGGATCTAGAACCAAATTATTAGTGTCTTATCTAGAACTATGTTCACCATTTTGATACTAAAAAATATAATCTATTCAAAAACCAAAATGAAATAGTTGACCCCAACATTTTCAAATGTGTCAAATGTCCTCAGACCACATTTTTTACATGGACACTTAATTACCTCTTCTACAATAAAATCTGTTTTTGATGATGCAAATGATAAAAAAGTTCCAACACCCTTAATATATACAAAATTTATACCAGAACCATTTAGATTTATGTACTGATTTATCCAAGCATGATCATTTAATAATGACTATTTTTGAATTCCTTATTCCATATTTCTCTAAAAAATATAAAATAATTACTTTTTTATGATTAATTTGATATAATAAAAACACAATCCAAAAAAAGATTTTTTAATTATTCCAAATTATTCCAAATTATTAGAAATTATTCCTAAATATTTTTAATTATGGCTATTTATTTGTAATTATTGTTAATTATTACTAATTATTGCCAATTATTGGTAATTATTCCTAATTATTGGTAATTATTATTAATTAATCATAATTATTGATAATTATTCCCAATTATTGGTAATTATTCATAATTATTCATAATTATTAGTAATTATTGCTAATTATTGCTAATTATTGCTAATTATTGTTAATTATTCCTACATATTGCTAATTATTTCTAATTATTAATAATTATTACCATTTACTGGTAATTATAGCTAATTATTTCTAACTATTGCTAATTATTGATAATTTTTATTAATTATTTCTATTTTTTATTAATTATTTATAATTTTTATTAATTATTACTAATTATTGTTAATTATTTCTAATTATCAGTAATTATTGCTAATTAGTTCTAATTATTGCTAATTATTCCTAATTATTGATAATTATTCTTAATTATTTATAATTATTCTTAATTATTTCTAATTATTCTTAATTATTACTAATTATTCCTAATTATTTTTAATTATTGCAAATTATTGTTAATTATTGCTAATTATTCCTAATTATTGCTAATTATTGCAAATTATTGAAAATTATTGGTAATTATTTCTAATTATTGGTAATTATTTCTAATTATTGATAATTATTCCAAATTATTTCTAATTATTTCTAATTATTGGTAATTATTTCTAATTATTGGTAATTATTACTAATTATTGGTAATTATTACTAATTATTGGTAATTATTAGAAATGATTGCTAATTATTCCTAATTATTACTAATTATTGCTAATTATTCCTAACTATTCTTAATTATTGGTAATTATTCCTAATTTTTGGAAATTATTCCTAATTACTGGTAATTATTAGTAATTATTGTGAATTATTTCTAATTGTTGCTAATTATTTCTAATTATACTAAATTATTGGTAATTATTCCTAATTAATGGCAATTATTCTTAATTACTGGTAATTGTTAGTAATTATTGTTAATTATTCCTAATTACTCTTAATTATTCCTAATTTCTGTTAATTATTAGTAATTATAGGTAATTATTTCCAATTATTCCTAATTATTAGTAATTATTCCCACTTATTGGTAATTATTACTAATTACTGGTAATTATTAATAATTATTGCTAATTATTTCTAATTATTCGTAATTATTTCTAATTATTCCCAATTATTGCTAATTATTGCTCATTATTGATAATTATTAGTAATTATTTCTAATTACTGCTCATTATTAGTAATTATTCTTAGTTACTGTTAATTATTAGTAATTAATGCTATTTATTATTATTTTTTCTAATTTAATCTAATTATTCCTAATTATTTTTCATTATTAGTAATTATTCTTAATTATTCCTAATTATTGTTAATTATTGCTATTTACTTCTAATTATTGATAATTATTGATAATTATTGATAATTATTGCTAATTAGTCCTAATTATTGCTAATTAGTCATAATTATTGCTAATTAGTCCTATTTGTTTTGTAATTATTACTAATTTTTTGTAACTATGAGATAATTATTTCTAATTATTACTAATTATTGCTAATTATTACTAATTATTTCTAATTATTACTAATTATTGATAATTATTACTAATTATTGCTAATTATTACTATTTTTTTTGGAAATTATTAATATTTTTTTTGTAATTATTAGCTAATTATTGCTAATTATTGCTAATTATTACTATTTTTTGATAATTATTACGATTTTTTTGCAATTATTACTATTTTTTGTAATTATTACTTATTTTTTGTAATTATTAGCTAAGTATTGCTAATTATTATTAATTATTGCTAATTATTAATAATTATTGTTAATTATTAATAATTATTGCTAATTATTAATAATTATTGCTAATTATTACTAATTATCACTAATTATTACTAATTATTGCTAATTACTACTAATTATTGCTAATTATTACTAATTATTGCCAATTATTACTAATTATTGCGAATTATTACTAATTACCACTAATTATTGCTAATTATTGCTAATTATTACTAATTATTCATACTTATTACCAATTATTCCTAATTATTTCTTATTATTACTAATTACCACTAATTATTACTAATTACCACTACTTATTACTAATTTCAACTAATTATTACTAATTTCCATTATTTTTTATTAATTACCACATTTTTTTATAAATTACCACTAATTATGATTAATTTTTATTAATAATTATTATTAATTACTCCTAATTAGTACTAATTATCACCAACTATCACTAATTAACATTAATTTTTTATAAATGTATAACAATTTATTACTAATAATTACTAATTACTTGATAATTAAAATACATTATTGCAAATTAAAACTATTTAATTTTAATTAAAAACATTAATGCAAATTATAACCAAATAGTTCTAAAAAAATTATTGAAAAACACTAATTAATTTTAATTAAATCTAATTACTACCAATCAATAATAATTATTACTAATATTAAATTAAATAAATTAAATAAAAAATAAAAAATAAAAAAATAAATACCTTGAAACTGATTTTTTTTTGCGAATGTGAAAGTTGAAATTTGATCCCTTGTAACGTTTCAAACTCTAAAAAAATTTAAACAAAGAAATATCAGAGAAGAGGGGTGAGAGAAGTTTAGAAAAGATTTGAATGAAAAAAATTTGAAGGGGGGTATATATAGGTTAGATCATTTGTGACGGGACTCTGTTGCAAATACTAGTATTTGTGACGAGTCTCATCGCAAATAGTTAGGCTTTTATTAATTGAGATGACGGTAAATAATAGTATTTGCGACGGGTCCTATCGCAAATACTATCCTACCGACACATTATTTGCGACGGGCCGTCACAAATATTATTTTTTTTGCGATGAGACCTGTCAAAAATAGTTAAAAGGTTATTGATTGAGGAGGCTGTAAAAGATAATATTTACGACGGGACCCATCGCAAATACTATCATGTTGACAAATTATTTGTGACGGGTTCTGTCGTAAATAATATCCTACCAACATATTATTTGCAATGGGGATTCTACCCTGTTGCAAATAACATAAACCTGAGAAGAATATTTACGACGAGGGAAAATCCCCATCGCAAATATGCTTCCCGCACTTACGCGCGTATGACCCACGAAAGGTATTTGCGACGAACTGTCGCAAATACCTATTTTTATGGACTATTTGCGATGTGTCTAAATTCCCATCACAAATAGTCTTTTTTTGATGGACTATTTGCGATGAGCCCTATGCCCATCACAATTGATCTGTCACAAATAGTCAAAATTTCCATAGTGATTCTCTAGTTTTCATGGGGTTATCTATATTTTCTAGAATTTCTAAATTCATACATCTTGTAATACATTGACAACTCTATATTCATTTTTACTGTCCTTTAAGAGATGCACTCACTCTATTTACTTCATGGTAGTTGAAACACCATGAACCAAACCTTATTCACTACCCATAAGTGGCAGCTATACCCTCCTTCAATTCCCTATAAGTTAGCACTGATAAAAAAATAATAGGGAATAAGGTGGGACCATTTTCTAATTTTAGAAGAAAAATTCAGGTTGAGAGTTTTCTCTCAACCTTTTCTTCTTCTTCTTTCCATGATTATTATGATTTTTCCTTCCAATGGTCTCAACTGATGTATTACTCAACTTTTTCCCTTATAACATTTCTTTATGTGGAGGTTTTTTCTCCACCTCATAAGTCAAATCAAATTCATTCCCTTTTTCTTGCATTATCTATTTCATACTCTCTTCTTGGGATAGTAGGATTTTCATGCAATCCTGTATATCATTCCATGACTAAACACACCTTTCGCATGGTTTTCTAAAACATTCAAATCTATATTTGTGGATAACTTCTCATTAATGACAAAAATTTCATATTTAGCCACTTTTTTCCCTTTATATTTATCATCCATCTCTTTTTTCTCCATTATCTTGGCCATCTCCAACTGGTATACCAAGACATCTAAGATTTCTTTCCTAACCTACTCAGTTTGTTTAGACTTCTCACATGTCTTCTTAAAATATTTAATATTTCATGAGTCTTTTTGAATTTTATTCCCTTCCACATTATAGGTAATATCTCCAATTAGTATATTCATGCAATTCTCAACATATTGACCCTATTTTCCACACCTTCCACACACTCCTTCCAAATGCTTAAATATATTTTGGGTGGATAGATTTTGTGATTTTTTTTCACAATTTATTTCCTCATTAAATATATCCCAGGATGCCACCCAAAACCCCCCCTTGGTTCTTAACTCTTTTATAGAAATGATATATTAAACCCACAAGTAAAGTATTTATGATCATACCTTCTATAGAACTAGAAAAAACATATGAATTTAGATATTCTGTTTTGATTATAAATCTATCTAGAATTTATGTATTTTTTTCAGCTACAAATCAAGATTCTTTATGTTTAGGGGAAGTGATCCTCTTCGATCATTTATTCCTTCCATTGGTGTGTAAGACTTCCTCTCATCCTTCTTCATGATCTAACATTTCTTAAAACCATTTTTGTAACCTTTAACCTCATCTGTATTGGTAAATTCTTCTCTAACTTTTTTCAACTCATTTTTAAAAACATGACACATTTACTATGTCTCTCCAAGTTTTTATTCTATTACAATCATATTCTCTTCAAGGTCATTGATAATATTTTCTTTTTCAACTTCTTTAAGATTTGTATTCTTGATCTCATCAATATTGGATACTTCTTTTTTGATCAACTCATCATTTTATTCATTTTCATTATTTTTCTTCTTCAGAATCTTCCTTTTTTATTTCTAAAGCTGTGTAATGTTCTCAAGAAAAGATTCTAACTTTCCTTTAAACTATCACTCATATTCTATCCTTTCCTCTCCATCATTATCACTAATTGATATATAAATAATTTATCAACATGAAAAAATAAAGTGGATTTATTTTATAAACTACTAAATGATTCATATTTCTCTTTCTTTCTCAGAAATACTATTCTTTTACTACTGAAATGTTTCTTTTTATTCTTACATTTTCTATTTTTTTCTCATCCTCCTCATATGATTCATATTTTCAACCTAATTTTTAAGGAAATATTTTACAATATGACCAATATCATCATAATTATAACATCTCAATAATTTATTACCTTTACTTCTCCATTTCCCTTCTTGAATCTCTTTGATAGATGATAAATAGTTTGGTTAAAGTCTTCAACATCCCCACTATCTGAATCACTGGATTCAATAGCCTTTTCTTCTCTCACTATTCCTTTCCTTCTAGATTCAAAGGCCATATCATCTTTTAAATTATTTTTAATTACTGTATCCTATCTCATTTTATATGAAATGAGAATATTGTGAAGTTGAACTAAGGATAAATATCCCCTTTCTTCCAAATCTGAAACCTTGGGATCAAATCTATCCAGAAAGTCTATTTTCTTCTTCTTAACTATTAAGGGATCTTCTATTTTATTATAAAATAATAAAATGTTGCAAACAATATCATTACCATGCTGAAATATTCATCTATATTCTCATCATTATCCATTTTAATATCCTCAAATTTACTCCTCTATACTTATATCTTGGTTACTTCACCTTGATATTTTCTTCACAGCTACTTCTCAATTTTTCTGATATCTCTTTTTTTATTTGAAGGTGTAAGATCCCAGCCTTTTCTAGAGTTATATTGAGCACGTTTTCAATTACTTTTTAAGCCTTTAAGTACCTTTTTTTTGGATTAGTGTCTTGGGGTGTGTTTGGGTGAATTATTAAGGAACTTGGGAAGACAGGGAGTTGTGCATGGTTTGCGCACGGTTTGGCCAAACCGTGTGTAAGCTAACCATGCTGACAGTGGAGGTCAGCATGGTTGGTACACTGTTTTCCTAACTATGTGCCATCATGCTGTGAGGGAAGTGGACGACCTCATAGTTGATGCATGGTTTGGACAAACCGTGTGACCTCCCAGGCGAAACCATGTGCGCAGAGCAGTTTAATACGAAAATTGATTTTAAAACCACCTGAACCTCCGAAACCTCTCAATTTCAACCTAGTCCCAGGATTAACAATTTTTAGGTGTTCCCAAATCCTTCCAGAGGGATTCCAAGGCAATCCAAACACTTTTATTCGAGATCGAAAGCTCGTATTGAAGATCTTCTCTCTTCCCAGTATGTGAATTTCATCCTGATGCTTCTCCTATTCTTTATCTTATCTTTTCTTGATATTTTTATGGAATATATCCCCCATTTTCTTGGATCTAAACCCATGAGTTGAGATCTACATCTAGGATTGTGAATCTAGATCTATATTTATAAGATCTTGATGCTTTGATCTCAATTTTTGGTTTAGGGATTTAGATTCGAAGCTTGATCGACGACGTGCCACTTGGATTTTGGGAATTTTCTATTGGGATAACTTCTATCAATAAACCGAGTTAGGTGGTCAAAATCAAAATCCCATAGTAATGATTTTTTATATGTGGATTTGAGTTCATGATTTTCTAGATTCCCTTGATAAATGATTTCCTAAATTGGATTAATTAGGAAAGTGGAATTGAATTGTGATTACCTTGGAGATTTATTGATAATTGAATCACGGAACAAACTAATGGGGGGTTTTCCAAATAGATATTTTGAAGATTTGTTTGGTTAAGATATTATAATTGATATATTGATTTGTATTGTGTTAAGATAATTAATTGGGGGGAATTAATTATTAAATGACATTGACCAAAGATAATTAATTGTGAGAATTAATTATGTTCCATGATGTTGATCAAAGATAATTAATTATGAGAATTAATTATGACATGTTGAGATTTGATATGGATAATTAATTATGAAGAATTAATTATGGAATAAGAATTGTTTTTATTTATTAATTAATTGATGAATTAATTAATGGGTTATGTTCTTAGTTAATTGTTTAATTAACTAATGGAATTTGAAATGTTTAAATAATCATTGGATTAGTAAAGTAATAATTTGGAAAATTATTGTGAATTAAAGAATGATTAAATGGATGATATTTTTGTGGTGCTAGACATGGTGTTCTAGACCGATTAGAAGTTGGGACTTGGACATGGAATTCCTCCCCAATATTTATCCAAGCTTGAGATTATGGGGTGCTAGGCATGACGAACTACACCTAATGAGAAAATAAGCGCTAGGTATGATGACCTACACTCAATGAGATTGTAGTGCTAGGCATGATGACCTACACTAATGAATGATAATAATGAATGATGATTCAGCTGAGATTTGGGGTGCTAGGCATGAAAAACTACACCAAATGATTAATGATAATGAATGATGATTCCAATGGGAAACATGAATTGAAACTGGGCCTAATGTGATGATTAAAGGTTAAATAACAATGTGATAACTGTTTAAATTATGCATTGTATTTGTTGCTTCATAGAACTGCATGCACTGGATTTTGACTGGATTCGTTTTAGACACCGTTGGTGGTGGCCTACTGATTTGTACTCACACCCTATTTGGGATTCCTGATCGGCACCTGAGTAGGCTTTGTTGTTGCAAGACAAGATAAGGGAAAGGCCCTGGGATAGGTTGCAGTTTGAGATTGGATTTTGGGAGAGGGAACCATACGTGGTTTGGGACCTATATTTGGAGTCGTTGCATCTTTAATTTTAGTTTCATTGTAGACACTTAAAACTTGGATTGTCATATCATGATTTACATTCCAATTTAGTAATGTATTTTTTTTGGTTTTGACTATCATATGACATGGTATTATTCTGGTTATTTATACTCTTCCGCACTTGGTTATTACTGTTCACTTATACTGGTGTTTTGATTCTGATAAAAGAGGGTATAGTCTGCCCAGTACTTTCTTACAAGACCCTCGCTACTAGTCAGCACCCTCTAGCATATGGGGAGGTTCACTTGAGGGCATGTGGCCAGCCAGCACAGGGCACCGTTCAATGGCTCTTGGGTCAGGACGTCACAAAGTGGTATCAAAGGGGTTTTCCTTTCTTTCTTTTTATTTTTTATTACTGTTTTGGGAAAGTTAGACAAGAGACTAGGAAGAGTAGAGGCTTGGTAATGAGCTCATGCATGGGAGTTTCAAACCCATGTACGGGGTAAAATCCGAGTACTCAGGGTGGGATTTTTGTGATTGCTGTTTTTTGTTACAGTTTCATATTATTTCACCTTGGTTAACTCACTTATGGTGTGATGTGATATTTATTTTAAAAATTGTTAAATTTTGATTCATGACCTAAATAGGTATGATACTTGATTCTGCATGCATCATTCTAGGCATTCAGGGTTGTTGTGACACGCATCATTCTAGGAACTCACAGGAAAATGAGTTATGGGTAATTTGTTGAACTTGAATTGTTTTTCCTTATTGTGAAATTGAAATAATGATTTAAAATGAGAATAAATGGGTGTCTAATGAGAACCCTGATTGATGAAATGATTATGATTAATTAATTAATTGTTGAATTAATTAATTAGAGATAATGTGATTAATTAATGGTTGAATTAATTAATGAGAATGAATGTACCCTTGTTAGCTAATACGTTGGATTAGGATGGTTAAGGGTAGTGATAAGGTCTCGGTGTTGACTGTGTGGTGAGTAAAGGGAGAAAGGACATGTGAAAACTTTTTGTGTTAGTTTCTTTCCTTATGTAAATGTTATAAGGTTGTGTTATGAGACCTAATATGTGTGTTTGTATTTGTATATATATGAATCCATGATGCTTATTGAGGGAGAGACCGAGGGATATAGCCCAGAACAAACTTACAAATAGGTAGCTTGAGGCACCATTGGTTCAAGATGAGGAGGAATGAGAGCAGTTCCGAGATAACTTTGATCATTTCATGCAATTCATGGGGAGAGACCTAGGACGGGTTCTGAAAAGCATGTCGGAGTTGACAAGGGTGTTTTAGCTGCAACAACCTTCTACTTTTACTGGAGAGGGTGGACCAAAGAGAGCTGAATTCTGTATTGAATTCATAGAGACAATACTTGACCATTTGGAGACTCCAGTTGAGTGGAGGGTCAAGTTGGCTGTATATATGCTACGGGGGTCAGCGAAGTGCTAGTGGGACATTCAGGTACGATCTGGATTGGATGATGATATGGTATGTAATGATTTTATGGAGAAGTTCTCGGAACTTCTCTATCCAGACACGTTGAGACAAGAGAAGGCTTCAGAGTTTATGCATCTAACCCAAGGAAGCATGTCCATAATGGAATACGATGGACGTTTCACAGATTTACAACGCTTTTCTCCAGCTTTGACGGAGGATGAGGCTTCTTCAACAAAATAATTTCAGGATGTACTTAAGTGTGAAATTAAGTCCCAGGTGAATATATTTAGGCTGAATAAATTCTCAGAAGTGGTTAATCAGGATCTCATTTTAGAGGGGAACCTATAGGAGGCTTCCTGTACTGGACAGGTACCTATCACTAGATGATCAGGGAATGTGCCTTCCGAGAGAAGTAAGTGTCATTATGAGAACCTTAGTCAGGACATTGGGAAACAAGGTGGACAGTTAGGAGGAATAGTTTCACCAGACCTTACTCATGTAATTTTCCACCAATGTGGTAGGCAGAGACACTATCACACACATTTTCCTCGACCACTAGTGGAGTGATGGTTTTATGGCAAGATAGGGCACCTACAGAAGTTCTACAGGAAGCAGGGACATGCTGGTGCTGAGGGAGCAGCTGCTTAGAGTTAGAGTGTGGGAAGGGGGTATTCTACACCATATAGGTTTGATAGTTGGAGTTCTACCAGTAGAGGTAGTATAGGTAGTGGACGTGGTGCTTCTGGGTATGAGTGCCCGTATCAGCAGAGTGGTTCTACTCAAGGGAGTTGAACGACACCACATGGAAGTGGGGCATGAAAATTACATGTAGTATAACCTACACTAGTGGAGAGAGATGCTGGTCCATCGACAATGAGAGGTACTATTCTAGTTTCTTCTACTTTATCTACTTCCTTGTTTGATACTGGTACCTCTAATTCCTTCATATCTACAAATATTGTTAATGGTTTGAGACTGGAGGTGGAGTCCATAAGTAGGGTGATGAATATCGATACACCATTGGGAACACGGTCTAGGGATATATTTTTATGAAAAGGATGTTTTTTAGAGATTAGAGAGTATCGTTTTATTTGGGATATCTATGTACTTGATATATCGGGCTTCTACCTGATTATGGGTATGGACTGGATAGTCACATACCGATTCCACATAGATTATTACCGTAGGAGAGTGACCTTTTTATCTCTTAAGGGTGGCCAATATGTTCTTTGTGGAGAATGGTATATCCATGTAGGATGAGCTGAGCCAATTACTCAATAAATGGGAGATATCACAACCCAAGTTTCTAGTCTTTTGCTGGATGATGGGAGTGGTAGGAAAGACGTCCTTCCACTAGTAGTAGAACTATTTCAGGATGTATTTTCTAAAGACTTTTTAGGGTTTCCACCTGAGAGAGATGTGGAATTCACTATTGAGATCATGTTTGGGGATGAGCCAATATCTATTTCACCTTACAGAATAGTACCGACTAAGCTTCAAGAGCTCAAAACATAGTTGGAGGATAAAGGGTTTATCCATCCAAGTATGTCGCCATGGGGATCACTGATCTTGTTTGTAAAGAAGGCCGATGGGAGTTTACGCTTGTGTGTCGATTAATGGAAGTTGAATAAAATGACTTTGAAGAACCGATATCCTCTTTCACATATTTATGATTTTTTTGACTAGCTGAAGGGGGATTGGGTGTTCTCAAAGATTGATCTGAGATCAGGGTATCATCAAGTGAGAGTTCGGACCTCTGATATACCAAGATTTTCTTTCAGAAGTATGTATGGTGTTTATGAGTTTTTTGTAATTCTATTTGGGTTGACAAATGCTCTAATAGTATTTATAGATTTGATGAACAGTATCTTTCATCCTTACTTAGATCAGTTTGTGGTGGTGTTTGTGGACGACATCTTGGTGTACTCTAAGACTCATGACGACCATGCCCAACATCTTGACACCATCCTAGGTACATTGAGAGAGCATCGTTTACACTCTAAGTTATATAAATGTCAGTTTTGGATTGATAGGGTAAATTTTTTTGGGTACATCATATCAGAAGAAGGTGTGGGAGTGGACCCATAAAAAGTGAAGATAGTGGTTTCTTGTGAGAAACCCAAGAATGTTTTTGATATCCAAAGCTTTTTGGGATTAACTGGTTATTATAGAAGGTTTATCTAGGACTTTTCCTGATTAGCAGCACCACTTTTAGGTTTGAAAAAGAAAGGGGTAAAGTTTTATTGGACATGAGCATGCAAGAATTATTTCTAGGAGTTAAAGAAGAAATTGACATCAACACCAATTTTGATCTTACTTGAGTCAGGTGAGGAGTACATGGTGTATTGTGACACTTCTAGGATCAAACTCAGAGATGTGTTGATGCAAGGGGATCGAGTCATTGCTTATAGGTCTCAGAATCTGATGCCACATGAATAGAATTACCCTATGCATGACTTTTAGTTGGTAGTAGTGGTATATGATCTTAAGTGTTTGTGACACTATCTTTTGGGTGAAAAGTTCACAGTTTTTACAAATCACAAAAGCTTGAAGTATATCTTTTCACAACACGACTTGAATCTTTGGCAGCAAATATGGGTAGAATATATCCATTCCTTTGATTTTGAACTAGAATATACACCCAGGAAGGGGAATAGTGTGGATGATTCTTTGAGTAGGAAAACTCAGACTCAGTTGGTACATGAGTCGAGTGCAGAGTGGAAGATAATTACTTTGCTGGCAGAAATGCATGTGGTAGTTCAGGAGATTCAGGAGAGGATGACTATGATTTCTATATCAGTAGAGTATACACTCTTGAGATGGATCAAGGAAATACATTATAAGGATCTAGAGTGTTTATCCTTAAGGGAAATCCTTGAAGGTGGGAAGACACCTTCAGACTGGATCATAGATGAGGATGAGATCATCTATGTGAAAAATCGGGTTGTTGTGCCTACGTGTATGCGAGAGGAACTCATGCTATAATTTCATGCTTCAATGTGGGTGGTGCATCCTAGGGTGAAAAAATGTATCCTGACCTACAATGAAAATTTTTGTGTCCAAGCATGAAAAAGGATATAGTAGGGTTCGTAATAAGATGTTTCACCTATCAGCAGGTGAAGGCAGAGAATCAATGACCTGGAGGCATATTTCATCCCTTTCCTATTCTGGAATGGAAGTGGGAAAAAATGACTATGGATTTAGTGGTAGGACTTCCAAATACTCTTAGGAAGAATGATAGTATTTGGGTCGTTGTGGATCAACTAATGAAGGTAGAAAATTTCTTTCCTATCAGAGAAACCATTACATTAGAGCAGTTGAGAGAACTGTATGTGAGAGAAATAGTTTTTTTTTGCTTGGGGTGACATGGAATATAGTTATAGATCATGATTCATGCTTTACTACATGATTCTGGCAGGGCTTATAGAAGGAACTTGGTATACATACTTTTTTAAGTATGACCTTTCACCCACAAATGAATGAGAAGTTGGAGCGTACCATTCAGATAATAGAGGACATGTTGCGAGCATGTGTGCTCGAATTTGGTGGTTATTGGGAGAAGCACTTGGATTTAGTGGAGTTCGCCTATAAAAAATGTTATCAAGAAACTATACAGATGGAACCATATGAGGAAATTTATGGTAGACCTTTTATATCACTACTATGTTGGTTAGAGGCAGGTGAGTTAGAGTTGTTGGGACCGAGTCTCATTCAGGTGACATAAGAGTAGGTACAGTTGATTCGGAAACATATGGCTACAACTCAAAGTAGGTATAAGTCATATGATGATAGAGAAATATGACCCCTAGAGTTTACAGAGGGTGATCGTGTTTTACTTTGGGTGTCACCTAGATTGGGTCACCATAGGATACGGAGGCAAGACAAGTTGACGTCTAAATTTATGGGACCGTTTGAGATGCTAGAGAGAGTCGGGCCAGTGGCATACCAACTAGCACTTGCACATAAATTCATTTCTATAAATGATGTTTTCCATGTGTCACAACTACAACATTATCACCGTAACCCTTCTCATATGATTGATGTGGAAGAGGTTGATCTCGAGATAGATGCATCCTTTGAGGAGCATCCGATACGTGTGTTGGTTTATAGTGAGAAAGTGTTATGAGGAACGACCGTGCCGATAGTTCATGTGTTATGGAAACATAGAAATGTTCAAGAGGAAACTTGGGAATGGGAAGCAGGAATAAGGGCTCAATGGACCAATATTTCTAGCTTTGAATCTTAGAGAAGTTCGGGAGTGCAGCTGGAGGCTGAGCTGTTATAAGGTGGGGATATTGTAAGATCCCAGACTTTTTTAGTGTCATCTCAGGCACGTTTTCAGGTACTTTTGAAGCTTTTAAGTACCTTTGATTTGGATTAGTGTCTTGGGGTGAGTTTGGGTGAATTCTTAAGGAACTTGGGAAGACAGGGAGATGTGCATGGTTTGCGCACGATTTGGACAAACCATGCACAAGATAACCATGCAAACAGTGGAGGTCAGCATGGTTGGTGTACGGTTTTCCTAACCCTATGCGATAAATCCATGTGGGTAGTAGAATACCACACAATCTTCACATGGTTTGGCCAAACCATGTGGCCTCCCAGAAGAAACCATACACACAGAATAATTTAATACGAAAATTGGTTTTAAAACCACCCGAACCAACAAAACTTCTCAATTTCGACTTAGGATCCGACTTAACAATTTATAGGTGTTCCCAAAGCCTTCTAGAGGGATTCAAAGGCAATATGAACATTTTTATTTGAGATCAAAATCCTGGATTGAAGATCCGCTCTCTTCTCGGTAAGTGGATTTCATCACAATGCTTATCCCATTCTTTCTCTTATCTTTTCTAGATATTTTCATGAAATATCTTCCCTATTTTCTTAGATATAAAACCATGATTAGAGATCTAGATTTAGGATTGTGGATCTAGATCTATATTTTTAAGATATTGATGTTTTGATCTCTATTTTTGGTGTAGGGATTTAGATCTGACGCTAGATTGACGGCGTTGTGCTGCTCGAATTTTGGAGATTTTTCATTGGGATAACTTCCATCAATAAACTGAGGTAGGTGGTATAAATCAAAATCCCATAGTCATGATTTTTGATATGTGGATTTGAGTTTATGATTTTCTAGATTCCCTTTATAAATTATTTCTTAAATTGGGGTAATTAGGAAAGTGGAATTGAATTGTGATTAACTTGGTGATTTATTGGTAATTGAATCATAGAACAAACGAATGGGGTTTGCCCAAATAGATATTTTGAAGATTTGTTCGGTTAAGATATTGTAATTGAGATATTGATTTGGATTGTGTTAAGATAATTAATTGGAGGAAATTAATTATGAAATGACGTTGACCAAAGATAATTAATTATGAGAATTAATTATGTGCCATGATGTTGATCAAAGATAATTAATTGTGAGAATTAATTATGACATGTTTAGATTTTTTATGAATAATTAATTGTAAAGAATTAATTATGGGATGATAATTGTGTTGATTTATTAATTAATTTATGAATTAATTAATGGGTTACGTGCTTAGTTAATTGTTGAATTAACTAATGGCCATTAAAATGTTTAATTAATCATTGGATTAGTAAAATAATAATGTGGAAAATTATTGTGAATTAAAGAATGATTAAATGACTGAGATTTTTGTGGTACTAGACGTAGCATTCTAGACCGATTAGAAGTTGGGACTTGGACGTGGAATTCCTCCCCAATAGTTATCCAAGCTTGAGATTATGGGGTGCTAGGCATGACAACCTACACCAAATGAGAAAAGGACTTATAGGTATGATGACCCACAATCAATGAGATTGTGGTGCTCGGAATGAAGAATTACACTAATGAATGATAATAATGAATGATGATTCAACTGATATTTGGGTTTCTAGGAATGGCGACCTACAAAAAATGATTAATGATAATGAATGTTGATTCCAATGGGAAACATAAATTGAAACCAGGCCTAATGTGATGATTAAAGTTTAAATGACAATGTGATAAATATTTAAATTATGCATTGTATTTATTGCTTCATAGAAATTCATGCACTATCTTTTGACTGAACTCATTTTAGACACCATTGGTGGTGGCCTAATGAGTTTTACTCACACCCTATTTGGGTCTCCTGATCGGCACCATAGTAGACTTTGTTATTGCAGTATAGAATAAGGGCAAGGCCTTGGGATAGGTTGCAGTTTAGGATTGGATATTGGGATAGGGAACTAGATGTGGTTCAAGACCCATATTTTGAGTCTTTATGTCTTTACTTTTAGTTTAATTATAGACACTTGACACTTTCATTGTCATAGCATGTTTTACCTTCAAGTTGAGTAATGTATTTTTTTTGGTTTTGAATATCATATGACATGGTATTATTCTGGTTATTTATACGCTTCCACACTTGATTATTTTTGTTTTCTTCCACCGGTGTTTTGATTATGATAAAATAGGGTATAGTATCCCTAATATTGGCTTATCAGACCCTCGCTTCTAGTCAAAAACCTCTGGCTTACAGGGAGGCACTCTTGAGGGAATGTAGCCAACTGACCCATGGCACCGTTCAGTGGCTCTCGGGTCAGGATGTCACATAAGTCACATTAAATTTTTGCAGACATTTTTTGATAGGGATATCAAAATTTCATTTTGAGCCTTTCCATCTAAATCCATATTTATCTTATTTACTTGAGTTATAGCATCATTTTTAGTAATGGGTGGAAAACCCACTATAGTTGAATCTCTAACCTCTAGGTCGAGTGAAATAAGGTAACACAACATCATATTACTAAAACTATTGTAGTTTGTGACATAAAAGGAAGGTACATATCAACTTTTCACAAAATTTATATGATATATTCTCAATTTCATCTTCACATCTTTAAAATGAAACCCACTCCGATACCAACATGTATTATTTATTATCTTCAATCTATCATCTATAAAATAGAGGAAACTATAATATCCATGAATTCTAAAGTCCACTGAAATATGAAATAAATTTTCAAAATAAGTAAAGAAATACCTTTTCTTTCTCTTAGTGATCTCTGCACCATGGGATACTGGTCCTCCTCCAAAAATATATGGATCATTAAGTCTGCATGTGTACTCCCTCAAGAAACTCAACAATATTGTTGGTATTGATACTTCCTATGGATATTGAGTGATATGGATCTTCTTCATCCTTTAAAAATACTCAGGTGCACAATAGACCTCTTTCTTATCTAATGGATACCAACTTCAACTCTTTACCTCCTTGATAATAATGTATCAACTCTAAAAATTATCTCTCTTTGGTATTCAAGAGTTTTTAATCCTATAAATTTTTCTTCTTCACTTTTCTATATATATATATATAATCATATATAATAATATCAGGTGAATATTATTCCCAATATTTAAAATATAAAAAATCAATGATCTTCAACAAAATAAAACTTATTTTTTAAATAAATCAACAGATTCTAGATTCTATTCATCATTTAAACTCTATTGAATTTACATTTAAGTCTTATTATAAACCTCTTTAAGAATATGGTAGTTTTTTGATTTTATGTGACATTAAAATATCACAATCTTAATATCCCAAAAATTCTCTTCTTTTAATTCCTTCAAAATTTCAACATGCATGGATTTAGGATTTTCTTCCACATGGTCCTCCTATTTGTAGTGTGGATATTCTACTTGTATTTATTTTGATCTTTCCTTGGATCCCAATACATTTTAAAAGAATTACGATCAACATAAAAAGAGATAGGATAAAGCTGAAATATTTATGTTTTGAAGTCATACAATCTTCCTTAAAGACTTATGTTTGGGAAAGGATTGTGATTAAAGAATTATGATTAAAATTTTAGATTTAGGCCTTAAAGTCTTACAATCCCTTCTCACCTTCATAATTTCATAGAAACCACTTGATCTTCTTTAGGCCATCATCTTTGATTTATTTTTGTTCACTCAACATAAATTTTCTTCAACATTCCTACTTGAATCATAATATCTTTGTGATGTTTAATCAATAAATTGAAGCTCAAATGAATCGTTAGATGCAATTTCTTTAGAATATAAGAATTCTAAAAACTCAAATTTTCACCAAGTAGATATATATATATATTTTCAGAGTATGTGACCTACCATGATCCATAAAAGCATATATGAGGTAGTAAATTGATCATAAGGATTGTCCACATGAAGCAGTCCAGACCGATCACATGTATGGATAAATAACATGAAGCGGTCTGGATCAACTACTTATCAAAACTTATGATCAACCACATGAACAACCAATAGACCACATGAATGACCTTTCGATCAACCACATGAAAAAAATATTATGGTTAGTAGATCAACTATGTTAAGAAATGATCAGTGGATTATCAGCACATAAAACCTTTAAATAGATAAACTCATGTTTATACATATCATATCACTTAGCTTATAGAATTGGATGAAATATAAATCATTAAATCTAATGTCAACTCATGAATCCATAATAATCCTCAAAGCATCACTACTTCCATCACCAAGAACATATTGACAACAAATGAAACCAAACACTTTGGTCACAAAACTAAAAAATTATTTTTTCATTCTATAGTAGGAAATGGTTTTGTAATTATTCTAGTTTGCATGTATATAACAAATTTATGATACTTTTTATCGATGTTATCTAATAATATCATTTTTGATGTTTCATGATTTTTTTTATAACTAACATGTCCTAAACAATTATTTTACAAATTTAAAGAATAAAATAAATTAGAATTATTTTTAATTTAAATAATTTATCATAAAAATTCCCTTTTATAAAAAAGATCCATCCCTTGAAAATAATAAATTTTCTCCCTCAAATAAAATATTAAACCCATTATTTTTGAAAAAGCTTCCCAAAACCAAGTTTTTACAAACTTCATTTATATACAAGACCTTATTTAGAGTAAGAGTCTTTATAGATGTAAACTCAAGAACAAACAGACCTTTCCCTAATATATTTATTCTATAAGAGTTTCCCATGTAGAGATGCATACCATCACTAATTGATTCCATCTTCTTGAAGATTTATTTATTTTTACACACATTTCATGTAGTGCCAAAATAAATCAACCAAGAATAGTTACTATAAAGAACATTATCTTTGAAGATAATGAATAAAAACAACTCATTTGGAGTGTTTTTTCCATAAATCTTCTTATAAAGATATAAGTATCACTTGAAGTTTCCCATCATGACACAAAAGTATCATGGTCATTTCTTCTTCTTTAATTAAACCATCCCTTTTGAAGGATAGTTGGGATATTTATGCCCCTTTAAAATATAAAATGGGATAACTCCCACCTCCATGAGGACCATGGATTTATTATCCTTATATTCATTTACCTATTCATTCTTCTTATATTCCATCTCAGTTTATAGATAATTGAGTAACTTTTTTAGGAAAGTATCTTTATTATTATTATTTAGATAATAGTTAACATTATTTCTAGGAGGGAATATTTCTATAATGGATATTAAGATGATGACAACATGTATGTTCATCTTGTTTTTATTTATATATGATAATATACTATCATTCCACCCTCTACTGGTACCCTTCCTTAGCCAACAGTAAAGATGAGAGTGACCTTCAAAGCCCACCTCCAATAGGCCATGGGTTGGTGGCTAGAACCAAGGGCATATAATGCATACATATATGATTCATTTCTCTAAATATATCCCATGAATAACAAAAAACACTAACCAAATCCATACATAAATAATTAACCATTCCCAATACATAAATTTAATGTCATAAAAATAAAATCAATAGAAAATATTCCACCAAAAAGTCCTAGTCAGTGACCATGATCTCCAATAGCTTCTGAGAAACCACTATGAGCTAGTAACACCTAACTTAATCACTAAAAAACTCCTAAATACAAGAAAAATAGATTTATATATATAGGTTGAGAATATAGGTATAATCAATAGGATCCTCCTTGATATCTATCATTCAAATGAAAAAGAAGAATATTAAATCCCAGTGAATGAATAGAGAAATCAATTCATTTTCTAAATTAAGTGAACTATATCTCAACCTCACTAATTCTCACTCACTATATAATGCACAAAAGTGGGTTACATGATGTCAAAAGAATATATATATTAAAGGTGACCTACATGAAATTTCCCACTGAACTAGTATTCCTAAACCCCAATAACTTACATCCTAGTCCTCTCATCCCCTACATAAGTAACAAATCACATCTATGAAAATATATCATAAACACATCATTATCTCATCACATACTTCACCTCTATGCACACATAACACAACCACATCATCATCTTATCTTCATAACATCATAGTAACTGAGATCCATCATATCCCTTTGTAGATATACATTATACCTTAAGTAATAATATCCCATGTATAAATACACATGTATATCTATAAGAAATAAAATCCCATATGAGAACATATCATATAATTGTAAGCCTCTACAACCTAGATTCATCTAGATACATATCCTATATATAGAGGAGAGATCGGGGTAGGGGAAGTAGTTATCCATCTATATCTAGACAACCTAGATGTTGGGAACACACTCATAACCCAAGGCCAATATGTTCATCAGATTCCCCTACCAACTTAGGTGGTGTAACAAGAGAAATAATAGAACATAATGAAAATATATCACACAACCAATATATGGGTAACTATTCTACTTTAGACTCAAACTATAGCTAATATTTCACATATAAATCCAACCATCATTGCTAGGACTAGAAATATTATAGTTATGTAAGAATACAAGCATAATAGTTCCTTATTAACCATAACGATTCATTAATTTAACCATTATTATTCATTTCATAACTGTCAAATGCTAAAGTGATTTTATAATTAAAATTCAAATTTTTGGATTTCCAACCACACTCAAAGTGAATTATTCCAACCAATTCATGGTTCCCACTTAATACATCATTACCATATTCAACACCCATCCCCATGAGTTCATTATAATTCAACACCATTCCATAAACCTAGATTTTCTAATACTTGACCACACAGTATCACATAATCATGCTAAATAATTCCAATGAAAAGTTATAAAATTACATGAATGCATCATTCTTAATATTCCATATTATAACATCTTTATAATATTTTCCAGATTTAAAGTATGTCAAATACGATATGAAACAAAAATAATCATAGTAAGGTTAAGTCAAACTATCTATAAAGTCACACGTGGAAACTGTTATGAATAAATCATAATCACCATGTGAATCACAAAACCCTTTTTATTCTACCAATTCTTAATTCTAGTTTGTTATCTTTATTAAGATAACTCCACCATATATCCAATAGTATAAATCATGTTAATATCACACTTTCATAGAAACAAAATAAATATCTTGAATACCCAACCTTGATATAAAAATTTCATATCTCACTGATAAAGAATGGAAGGATAATCAAAGAACACAAACACAATACATCATAAGGATCCCATGAATCCTAAAGACATTAGGACATCAAGAACCCTCACATCAAATAGTGATAATTAACCATATATATTAGAGTAATAGGATTTCCATATCATGAAAATAAGGAATAATAGAGAAAAAAATAAGTAAAAGGAATAAAAGAGAGTTACCCTATTTTGAGGATTTTCATCACACATGAATCAGTCATAAGACCTAGGATTATACTAAATGCTCCCATATCCATCTAAGGTTTGAAGTAAAAAAGAGAAAATAAGAGGAATTTGAGAGAATAATCAAATTTATAACCAATCCTGGAAAACAAAATACAATAGAACAATGTTAGTGTCTATATTGCAAGTGGTCTAAATTGAATAAATATCTGATATCCATGTTTTGATCTTTTATATCACCCTTATTTAAAGTTTATTCAATGATTTAATTTGATAAAAATAAGGAATGGTTATGGCATAACCTAAACACCACAATGTAATGACTCTTAAAATGATAGATCCAAGGAACTCAACCTTTGATACATCACGATGAAATTTGAGCACCATGTCATAATGACCCAAGAACTACAGAGTTAATGAACTCAACCTCTAACCCTCAACAACATAGATTGATAACCATGTCACAACAAACCACAAATGTACAAACCAAAAAACTTATCCATCATGGGCTATGCACAACAACAAAAATGGCCATGCTTCAAAGGCCATTTCATGTAAAATAAAACAAACCCCAAACCCAAAACCACACTGAAACTGAGACTGGTCATAACACAGCTATAAAATTATCAAGGAAATATATAGGACTTTTAATCCATGTGTATGTTTTTCTAGGAAACATATGGTTCTACACTTTACCAAAATCCTCTTATGAAACCTCCATGACACAAAACCCATGGAAACATCGCAATATCGCTCCTTATTCTTAAATTATAACTCCGTAACCACATTTATTAACTTAACCATGATTCTACCACTAAGTGATACCCAAACTTTGGCGTCACCCAAGAATCAATGATAGTAGTGTTTGAGAAAATATGATCTCTTATAGATATAATGTATTTCTTAAAATCATTTTATGATAGATTTTTTATCTACTATATTTTATGAAATAAATATAATTACTAAGAATTTCTTATTTTCTTCATCCTCATTGATGTATTTATAATACAAATCATAATAATTATCTTTTTCTCTTAGAATATATTCAAAATATCAAATAGATAATTGTAAAAACATTATTTTTTCATCATCAACACATGAAATCATACTTATCCCATTTTTTCCTCATGGGGTAAAATTATAGTGTCTCATCTTTAGATATAGGGGTATTTGGATATGATATTAATTATACAACTTTGAGTATTGTAATAAGTAAGTTTATTCTCTTTGGCCACCTTTTGAAACTATTTCCATCAACATTCTCCACATTCATCATGTTATTGATCTATATAATTCCCATGTTTTAAGAATCTACACTTAATATTGATAGAGATATAGGCGGGTAATGTTGGATGGGATAGTTTTAATGATACTAGATAGATTACATCTAGGCACCTTATGAGGTATCTATCCTTAAGATTAGATTATACCCAACCAAAAAGGTATAAATATAGGTAAAAATAGAATCCTCTCTATGATATAATGTATACTAACTATTATATATTAGTACTTTGTGGGGAATAACCCTTTATGAGGTTTTAGAATCAATAAAGTCATGAAGAGACTTTATTGTTATGCACCAACATTGTGTCATTGATACTTATGAAATACTAGAGAGGAATATCAATTTGAGATAAAGTTTTAAAATAATTGGAATGAATGTTTCCTTTCTATATAGAATCTATTTTAAAGGAATTTAAGTGTATATTCGAATAATCTATCCCACTCTTTGAATTTAGATAGACCCTTATTACAAAAAGGAATGTCTTATCTAAATTTAATCATATACATCAGATAACACCCAATCAAATAGGTGGACTAGATTTCACCCACCCAATGAACGGTAGTCACCATTAAATTATGCACGATTTGATTTGTGGTACAGATCATACCCATTTGGTGAATTGGATTGACCCACCCTACACATCTATTTGGGATTGGGAATGAAATGATATGACCCATCTATTTTTTTAGAAATATAAAGTCACATATAAGAACCAAAAAGACTTGAAAAGTATAAAGTGTGTCACATAGCATGATCACATGTGTGTGGAAAATATGGTGAACTATCCCCCATAGTATTTTCCCCATACTTTATAATTTTCAAATAATGATAAAGTATTTCCCCATATAAAGGGGACCCCACTTTGTCCCAATTTTCATTATTGGATTTTAATTTTATCTTACCAATTATGTTTTTATAATATTTTAAAAACTAAATAAAAAATACATACTTGTATTTCTATCTTTTCCACTCTCAAATCTATTCCTTAGATCTGGTCCTCATATCTAGAACTATGAAATCATTTCACATTGAATTCGATTCTTATATTCAGTTGTATTTTCATTGTAAGTTTAGTCAGTGTCTATGTCATTTTCATCACTGTGTGTATGACTTTATGTTGAGGTCATTACCTCCATAGACATCGTTAGTTGGGCCAATGTCATTCAAAATCATGATTTTAAATCTACATCAGTTCTTGTTGCATATTACCAATTGCCTCCAAATTCTTGTAAATTGGTTCCTGATCATTTCTAGTCATTTTTCTTATGTGTTTACTAGCACACTACTAAATATAAGTCCTTTATCAATGCTATAAATTTCTTTTATCTATGATAAAAAATTAATAATAAATTCCTTTATTATCATTACTAAAAAATAGATGATAAAGGGGGATTTTATCAGTGAATATTCAAGTACTGATAAAGGTCACCTTTATTAACGCTAGGTTTAGCATTGATAAAGGTCTATTTTTGTTGGTTCCAGGTTCAGAATAAGCATGTGGTGGTGGGTGATATATTAAAATTTATTTTAATTATCATTTCCTGAAACAATGAGAAAGGATCCTTCACTCCAAATTTATAATTAATCTTTTTAATATATGAAGAAATCAATACTCCTGCTTATGAAATTTATTTTTTGATGAATATTGATCATCCAAAATGATACTTTCATATTGAATTTATTGTTATATGAATATCCAAGGATAGAATACCTCTAACAGTGATTCACACATGCTCCTATGATCTCCAAGCAATTCCAGTCGATCTCTAGGTGCTAGCGTGGTGAATCAAATGTCTTGCATTGTTTATTCTTGATCACTTGTTCTTTGGTCTTGAATAAATTTATTTTTCATTTCTCATTCTTGATAAGAGGAGAGAAGGAGTAGTCAAGAAAGAATTCGTTGTGTGCAAAACTTCTCTATTCTCAATCTTGGATACAATACACAATAGACATAACCATCTATTTATAGAGTAGTGGTTTAGGTTAAAATATTATTTAGTTGCATGCCAGCTATTAAATAACATTTAAAACCTTTAATAAACCTCATGAAACATTATAATAATAATCATATTATTTTTTAGTTCACAAACTTGTACAAATTGATAAATAATATTTACTGACTTGTAAATATTTATTTTATCACTGGATGCGGTCTTGGTCCATTCGAACTCCTAAGTATTTATTAAATATCCAAATAATTATTTTATTCATAAATAAATATTTCATTTACATAAAAGTGAATAAATATTTATTAAATATTCAATAAAATAAAAAAATATATTTTTATTAACATGTCGGTGAATAAATATTTATTTAATTTATGAAATCAATATAACTTGAATAAAATTATTCCTCAGTCTCGAGAATAATATTTATTCCATTAATTAAATTAAAATAAATTTAATCTAGATCAACAAAAAAACTCAGTGTATGACCCTCTACGATTATTTCTCGTTGGAATTTGGAAGAATTTACTAAAGTCCAAGATTATTATTTAAAAATAGGTTAAGGAACCCAATAGAAATAATTTAATGTCGCAACGATGAAAACCACATATGAACACTCACTATGTAATAAAATCCCTATATCGCAATATCTCATCAAGAAGGTTGAAAATTTGTGTAACCAACCTATATCCTTGATACATATTTCTTTAACTATCTAAAATAAACACATCGTTACACCATAGAATTGGAATTTAGGGCGATAGTTATATTCCAATAAAATGGTTGAGATATCAGCTTCCATAAAGATAGAAGGAAAAAATATTTCATTCACTTATCTATTAATGACATGTCAATTGTGATTTAACCAATGTACCCTACTTCCCACCAACATATGGCATGATGGTTTTTGTTAGTAAATCTAAATGTGAGAGTCATTACATACATTAATGATAATATTAAAGTCTAAGGACCATTACACATGCTCCAAAATAAGAATATCCAATGACACCAAAACATGTGAAATTCCTACTAGTGAGTCTATTATCATAATATTCCATCTTGGAGATTACCCAGTGTGAACTTAATGAGAATAATCCTCATCTTCTAATGATTACTCACACCTAATGGTCTCTATACCATGTGTTCCATCATAGTATGTTATCCAAATACAAAACAATATCAAGAATATTTTCATATCACATCAAGGTTCTCATGATAACAGGGAACTGTTATGACCTTATCAATGAAATAAATAATCTATGATATTATTACATTAAATCCATGTATAAAAATGTACAATATTTAATAATATGTTTAATTAATATTCAATACATTAAATATAAATATAATTAAAGCACAATCAGTTGGTCATAGGACACCAACTCTAACAAAACCCCACTTGGACTAGAGCCAACTGCCTATCAATATGAGTATTCTAGACCTCACATGATAATAATGTTTCTGTTGAGTCAAGGATTTAGTTAATGGGTCCACCATGTTTCCTTCCATAGAAATAATTCTCACTACAACCTCATCACTTGGACACAAATCCCTCAAGACATTATTTTTTTGAAGTACGTGCTTCATTTGTTGATGTGACCTTGTCTCTTTTGTGAGAGTCACCACTTCAGTATTATCACAATAGAGTGTGATAGGATATTTACTACTAGGTACCATGTAAAGCTATTGGAAAAGAGTTTTACATCTATACTGATTCCTTAGAAGCCTTAGAATTCGCAATATACTCAGACTCTTCAGTAGAATATGCGACCACAACCTTCTTTGATCTCTTTCAGCTCACATCACCTCCATTGAAAGTAAATATGTATCCTGTTTGTGACTTCATGTAATCTTGATCAGTTTGGAAACTATCATCTTCATATCCTAGGATGAATTATTCCTCATCTCCTCCATAAAATAGAAACATATCCTCAGTACACCTCAGATACTTAAGGATAATCTTGACTTCCATCCAATGGAGGTCACCTAGATCAGCTTGATATCTTCCTACCATACTTAATGCGTAGGTGAAATCTATCCTAGTAAATAACATAAACTATATGATGGAACCATTCCCATTATATTTATTTTCACATGTTTCTAAGGACAAATTTTCCTAAAAATATGAATTCCATGTGATTCTAGAAACAATCCCCTCTTGAATTGTTCCATACTAAATCTATTGAGTATCTTGTCAATGTATGTACTTTTACTTAGGCTGAGAAACCTATTAGATATATCATGATAGATCTTGATGCCAAGAATATATGTTTTCTCTACAAATTCTTTCATAGAGAAGAATTTATTTAACCATGCCTTAACAAACTATAAGACCGGTATTTCATTTCCTATGAGTAATATGTCATCAACACACACTATTAAGAAAATGACATACTCCCACTATACTATTTATAGACACAAGGATCTAATTCCTTATTTATAATATAAGGCCCTAGAATTAAACCTTACTTAATCTTGAGTTATTATAAGATTACACATTGAGGATCTTTTCAGGTTTAGAGTTTTAGAGAATTAGATCATAAAACTTGCATTACATTCCACATTTAAAAAAAGTGGTTATATAAAAGACAGTATTCATTTTTCCCATCAATGGAAAAATATTTAAAATAAAACATGGATTCTTTCTTGACACTTCCTTGACACTATCATCACATCACGTACCTTTCCCTTGACCTGTGAAAAACATTTCAAAAACTTGGGATGAGCATAAAAAGCTCAGTAAGGGTTATAAAAAATATGGAAAGGAAACATGAGTACATATATACATAAGAATGAAATCATACTTTACCCATAAAGCATAAGCACTTTAACATACCTCATAAAATCATGAATAAATCATATAAATCATAAGACATAAAAGGTAACTTGAGGCATTCATAACATTCTTACATAGGGAGTAACCCTCTTGGTTATGTTTGGAATACCCACCACAGTATATTCCTTAAATCTCTTCAGAGAAACCTTAACGTTTCACTCCTTCACATTACCCAATGCATTGGAGAGCTATATCGGGCTCACCCGCCCTTAGTTTATCACAGAACCACCAGTATTCATAACAATACCCAAGAACCATAACATAATCTTATCACATAAAACATGCATAAAGGAAACATAACATTTCTACATTTCAATCACAAGATATCACTAAAACACATTGATATAAAAAACCTTATGAAAACCATTTTTAATACCAAAATAATATAAAAGTAAAACATGGTATTTATTTTTATTTTAAAAAGAAGGTATGGCTTGTAGAGGAAGCTGAAACTCAAATAATGGTCACGGCGGCGGAGAAGTCATTGTCGCCACATACGTATGACAAAAACATTCCATTTTGTCATTTTGTAAAATGCTTCGTATAAAAAAGATTCCATTTCGATAAACGTAAAAGTC
Source organism: Viscum album (assembly GCA_963277665.1). NCBI lineage: Eukaryota > Viridiplantae > Streptophyta > Magnoliopsida > Santalales > Viscaceae > Viscum > Viscum album. The sequence continues at coordinate 1,419,578,810 of OY728157.1, read as the reverse complement.
AAAGGGGTTTATACACCATATAAAATAAGGTTGTGTATAAAATAAAATATGCCTCAATGAAAGGAGATTGAGACGAAGTCCCTTACAAAGACGGTATCCTTGGTTTAAGGATAAATCAATTACATAATTATGTGTGACAAACGAATACAACAAATATAAGTGGATATTAAGTGTAAAACAATCAGAGGTTATTCACACATATTGATATAATGACATATTCAAGGAGTACAAGTTTATCCCAAAGAATCAAATTTGGGTTAAGAAGTTCCCTTGCAAAAAAATTGACAGCCGAACGGCGTCACTACAAAATTCAGAAAATGAATTGACGAGAGATAAAAAGGGTATCTCATCACTTGGTAATAACATTTACATCAATAAGGATATATAATAACATATCCCAACATAATAGTATGTGAATTAAAAGACATAACAAAATAAGTCTTTTAAAAAGAGGAGGGTGAAAGGTTCCCTTACCGACTTGGGTAACTTTCGAAACAAACACCCCATTGAAGAAGGGTCATACAATGAATATGTAAATACACATAAATGAAATTATATTTCACAAAGAGTATAATAATGGGAATTACATACATCACTCAAAGGGAATGGTGGCAAATGTAGCATAAATCTCACGGGACTAAAAGTGAGATGAAAAATCACTTCTGAAAACTCAGCAGCCTAACAGCGCCACATAAAACATCCAAAATGGATTGATGAGAGAAAATATGGTCTCTCATCATATTAACATAAAAATTACAGTATGATTAATATAAAATAACATCCCAATAATAACAAATATGAGCTTAAAAGGAAGGACATAAAAGAGTGTACTTAAAAAGAAAGAGAGAGGTTGGATCCCTTACCTCGGGTCCGACTTGACTCGATCGTTATTTAATCTCCTGAATAATAAACTTGAGTTAATTTATACTTCCTTAAGAACCTTTTTCAAGTTCATTATTCCTTTTATATCACTTATTACCATGTCATTAACACTATGTTATTATTTAAGTTAATAACGGTCGTTTTAACGATCATTGGTACTTGAGTCAAAAATAAACTCTTTATAATTACAAGTTGTTCATGTGGTAAAATATCCATTATATCCAGAATTTTATTCATGATTTAGATATCATATATATCATATATATACAGTATATTCATGCATTTATAATATTACATAACATTTAGAGTTAAGAAATGAAATGCACCGTTCATGGAGACGGTAAGCCGTACGTACACATGAACGCTACTTCCATTTCTATTTCATATTTAATGGAATTAAAACATAATGATACATAATAGTATTTTAATTAAAGTATGGTATCATATATAATATCCTTAAATATATCCTTCATACATACCACATATGGTATTAACGAATCAAATCACTTTGAGGGGGCGGTAGTCCACACTTCCTAAAATGAAGATATCGCGTATACCCATAATGGAAGCCATAAAGGTATGCCATAAATGAAAAATATAGAAGATTACGGAAAACATAAACATATCATATATCATATATAAATGTATTGACATCATAATGGCCACCATGAAAGGTGTTAAAAGAATATTGAACAATCATCGTTTCGTGAGGCAGAAAATCGCCAACCACAGAAACAGTATATTCTTTAACCATTAGACGAAGGTGTGTGTAAGTGTAGCTCGAATACTTCTTATAAAAACATCATATTATATTTAAGATACTATATTTGTTACAAAAGAAATGAATAAAAATAGTTTAGGGGGTTGTAGAAGCAAAATGAAACAAAAGGACTCAAGTGAAGACATTACCTTAAAATCAGGTAACTCCCTTTGGTTTGAGCTCAAAGGCTTCCTTGGGAAGACTTCTCACCAAATTGAGGCTTCAAGGAGTTATAGAGGGATGTTTAGATACAAAATGGGCAGGGGTTGGCTGAGCCAAAGTCTTTGGAAGTGTGGGTAAGGAGGTAGAGGTGGGGGCCTTTTATAAGAGGAGGGGAGGGGCACTCTTGGAAAGTAAGGAAATGTTACTTTATTTTAGAATGAGTTTCGGATTTTAATGGTCTCACATTGATGTGTTTCAAGGATAAGGTGATAAGGGTTCGAAATCCAACCATCCAATAGGTTTTGGACATGTTTAGGTTATATATTGTACATTCTATTTCCATTTTATTTAAATCGTTAAATAATGAGGTCATCGCTGCATCATCATGATGTCATAAATAATTTAATTTATTTAATGTATAAAAATTATAAAAAAAATACTATGATGTAGGAAATATTTTTATATTTCTAATTAATATTTATAGTCAAAAATCTGACTTGTATTACCCCATGTAAAAATTGTTTTAGTAAAATATCTCATGTTTGTGTCATTTTTACTTTAACATTAAATAAAAAGTTATTTATGTCATTTCCCAACCAAAGTGGCTCCATGGGGTCCCCAAGTTGACCCATGGATTTTATTGGTCGGCAATGACACATCCAATGAGGTTAGGACATGTGTCAAGCTCATCTCATATTATTAAAACATTATTTTTACCTTAAACTACACTAATTACCTCTAATCGCGATTAAAAACATAAAAGTTACTATTCAACAAAAAATTATTTTAATCCCATTGAACCACATTTTAATTCTTAATTAAAACCATGTATGTCAGATTTTTGAAATTCAAAACACAATGGTGGCAAAATTTCATTTAAATGGAAAATCAGTTTTATAAGTACCACTTAGTGGTTTCACTATTCATCAAAAATTGAAGTTTTTCAGAAAATTACCAAAAATTCACCCTAAGCTATATTTGATATTCCAAATTCAAAAATGATGTCTATTTTAAAAAATTAAAAACATATAAGTTGTATTAATTAATTTAATAATTAATTCCCGTTTTCAAAACAAATAACGTGTTTTATGAAACAAAATGTATCAAAAGATTGACACTAGTTTAAGTCCGATTTCAAAGTGAAATTAATTCCAACGACCACTATTGGATTAAATGGTAAAAATATATTCTAATTTCACTTTAAAACCAATTCAAAAGATAATATAATCATATAAATAAATTATATTAAAAAGTGGTTTTGAATTAAAATACAACATTTTTTTCACTATTCATTAAAAAATGAACTTTATCGGAAAAATACCAAAAATTTACATAAAATAATTTTTGATGTCCCGATTCTAAAGAAAAATTTTATTTTGTCAAATATAACACATAATATTGTCAAAAAGTGGATTTAAAGGAGGTTCGCCATCAAAAGGCGGTTAATCGACCCTTTAAAGAATATTAGAATGTTTATTCTTAAAATTGGATTCATTCACATTTTTAATCCTCTAACATTTATTGTCAAAAGTAAAAATATTTGACAAACATATATAATAATTTTGTAGTTAGTTCTATTCATTCCAACCATCACAACAGCTAGGCATTAACTTCCATTTAAAATAATATTATTTTATTATTAGAGTGCAACGTAAGATTTCCAAGAAACTCGTTGTTGTGTGTTGGGTATGCCATCGAGCATAACATCCCATTTAAAGTAATATCAATATTTTATTCAAAAATATGGATAAATGTGAAAATGTCATACTCTTTATTTACCTGGGGTGTTACATCCTTCCCTCCTTTTGGGAATTGCGTCCTCGCAATTTTAAAATTGGCCTTGGAATCTTCATTGAAAATCCCACATCGGAACAAGAGTCAGTAAAACAATCACTTCAAAATAAAGAAAGAGAAGTACAGAGGTCACCCTAGTTAACGCATACTAGGATTCCATGTAGGAAAACATGGACATGGAGGAGAAAACATAGGGTCATGTTCTGCTGGAGAGTGATAGAAAACATGTTTAGGAGAAAGTTAACCACAAGAAAATCACAAAATTGTGATGGGTTAAACGGTATTCAATTCACCAGTAGGAAAAGTTAATAGACAACATTTTTGTTTTATGTTACTTTTTATTGAGGAATTTATTCATAAGAAAATATAATTACTTATCATGTTGACTTTCAGCTTTTATTAGATTCCTTAATCAAACTCATATTTTCTCCAAAAGACGAGTTTTTAGGAAGTCTTGTTCTCATTAAGAGTACTATAATCAACTTCTATATAATCACCTAATCCACAAAAGAGAACTATATACTTCCCATGTCTTTAGAATCTAACCAAAAACCAAAACAAAAAAGTTTAGTACAAGATCAGATAATCCTGAAAAGTATAATCCTTTATAAAAAGAAAACCTATTCTTAATCTCCAAAATTTGTCCCAAAAAAACCCAAAGTTCAACGAAGACCATTCGATAAAAAATTTGTCCATAAAATTCTTCAAAGTAAACCAATCTAAGATTGAAACCCAAATATTTGAAGGATTTAGTCACATAGTCTTCCAAGTTAAATTGTAACATTTATCTCCAAACAACATCAGTTGCTCTTAAAGTCTCGTATTGAAAAGTAATTAACCTAATCACATATCCTCCATGATAGGTTAATATATTTCAATAGATAACTTAAAATCATCTTACTCTTAATTCATAAAATCATCTAACTAAAAAGAATCAGTTAAACTAACCAGGGACTTCACATAGTCCAGTGGTAGGCGATAAATACCAGTTGCACTTTGGTTGTGGGTTCGATTCCTGCAGCTTTGTCCGACACGACGGGTTGTCACACGGTCTACGTGTTGTCCTTTTTCCAAAACTATATAATTCTCAAATCATTCCCCAAAAAGAGATAAAATCATCAAATATAACCATAACATAATTTAACCTCAATTTTATCTCATGCCTTTCACTTCCATCATAACATATAGTAACCCATAATTACCTCAAAAGTAAGGATCATATAAACCCAAATGGTTCTTTATAACTATGTCCACAAAAGAACAGATAACTATTCCTTGAATAAAATTTTCATATATTAAAAATCAGGGTTACACATACTATAAAAAGTCTTCTAATGTAACCTCATCATCAAAAGAGACTTAATACTCTTAAGAATTTCACCATAACTCTTGAAGCCCTTATATGTTGAATTCTTACTCATTCAACATTCTTCATGATCCATTAACCATTCCTTTCCAACTTATTCTGATATACTTCTTTCCTACAAACAAAATCCTGAATCATATCCTAAGATTCCAAAATAGGAAAACAAAAGTTATGAAATAATCCGTACCTTTGATTGGTCATTGTCAGTTTCTTCATCCTTAATCGGAATTGCATTAGGTATTGGTAAACGAATATTTGTACGATCTTGGTGATCTCATTGAAGAAACTTCTTTATAGGACAAGTGTTTGCATAATGACCATGCACACCACATTTAAAACATTCAATTGATCCCTCAGAAAGAAATTCTTTCCCTTTCCTCGAGTCAACTGGATGCTTCCTTTTTCCATGGCAGTTTCTTGCTTTATGACCTTCATTTCCACATCTATAGCATATTTTTGTCCCTTTGAAACATTTTCCTAGGTGTTTCTTTCCACATCTTTGACACATAGGTTTTTTAACACACTTACCTTTATGATTGTTACCCGTAGTTCCGTAGGGATTTGTTTCTCGCATATATGATGCCTTATAGAAATCACCAAGGTTTAGGTGGTCAATCATGACTCCAGATAGTTGTTTGAGGATAAACACAAGATTTCTCATTGCAGCTCCCATATCATTCAGTTTCTTGCTCAAAAAACTGTCACAGTTTCCTTCACATCCACTGTTACTTTGGTGCCTGCTACATCCATCCATTTACTAAAACCAAAAAGGTCAGTGTGAGTATATCAACAAAACCATCATGTACTAATGAGGAAGATAAACACTAATATATACTTACTCATTCACTTTATCTAAAACTAGGACTCTTTCTGAAATCCTAACCATTATGGTAATGTCACTTATACTTAAAGAATACCCTAACCTCTAAAGTTATCTAAACCTCCCTCTGATACCAACTATAAGGCCCCAGCCTTAAACCTTACTTAATCTTGAGTTATTATAAGATTACACATTGAGTATCTTTTCAGGTTTAGAGTTTTAGAGAATTAGATCATAAAACTTGCATTACATTCCACATTTAAACAAAGTGGTTACATAAAAGACAGTATTCATTTTTCCCATCAATGGAAAAATATTTAAAATAAAACATGGATTCTTTCTTGACACTTCCTTGAAACTATCATCACATCACGTACCTTTCCCTTGACCTGTGAAAACCATTTCAAAAACTTGGGATGAGCATAAAAATCTCAGTAAGGGTTATAAAAAGTATGGAAAGGAAACATGAGTACATATATACATAAGAATGAAATCATACTTTACCCATAAAGCATAAGCACTTTAACATACCTCATAAAATCATGAATAAATAATAGAAATCATAAGACATAAAAGGTAACTTGAGGCATTCATAACATTCTTACATAGGGAGTAACCCTCTTGGTTACGTTTGGAATACCCACCACACTATATTCCCTAAATCTCTTCGGAGAAACCTTAACGTTTCACTCCTTCGCATTACCCAATGCATTGGAGAGCTATATCGGGCTCACCCGCCCTTAGTTTATCATGGAACCACCCGTATTCATAACAATTCCCAAGAACCATAACATAATCTTATCACATAAAACATGCATAAAGGAAACATAACATTTCCACATTTCAATCAAAAGATATCAATAAACACATTGATATAAAAAACCTTATGAAAACCATTTTTAATACCAAAATAAAACAAAATTAAAACATGGTATTTATTTTTCTTTTAAAAAGAAGGTATGGCTTGTAGAGGAAGCCGAAACTCAAATAATGGTCACGGCGGCGGAGAAGTCGTTGTCGCCGCATACATAAGACAAAAACATTCCCTTTTGTCATTTTGTAAAACGCTTCGTATAAAAAAGATTCCATTTGGATAAACATAAAAGTCAAAGGGGTTTATACACCGTATAAAATATGGTTGTGTATAAAATAAAATATGCCTCAATGAAAGGAGATTGAGATTAAGTCCCTTACAAAGACGGTATCCTTGGTTTAAGGATAAATCAATTACATAATTATGTGTGACAAACGAATACACCAAATATAAGTGGATATTAAGTGTAAAACAATCAGAGGTTATTCACACATATTTATAGAACGACATATTCAAGGAGTACAAGTTTATCCCAAAGAATCAAATTTGGGTTAAGAAGTTCCCTTGCAAAAAAATTGACAGCCTAACGGCGTCACTACAAAATTTAGAAAATGAGTTGATGAGAGATAAAAAGGGTATCTCATCACTTGGTCATAACATTTACATCAATAAGGATATATAAGAACAAATACCAACATAATAGTATGTGAATTAAAAGACATAACAAAATAAGACTTTTAAAAAGAGGAGGGTGAAAGGTTCCCTTACCGACTTGGGTAACTTTCAAAACGTACACCCCATTGAAGAAGGGTCATACAATGAATATGTAAATACCCATAAATGAAATTATATTACACAAATAGTATAATAATGGGGATTACATACACCACTCAAAGGTAATGGTGGCAAATGTAGCATAAATCTCACGGGACTAAAAGTGAGATGAAAAATACCTTCCGAAAATTCGGCAGCCTAACGACGCCACATAAAACATCCAAAATGGATTGATGAGAGAAAATAGGGTCTCTCATCATATGAAAATAAAAAGTACAGTAGTAGTAATATAAAATAATATCCCAATCATAACAAATATGAGCTTAAAAGTAATGACATAAAAGAGTGTACTTAAAAAGAAAGAGAGAGGTTGGATCCCTTACCTCAGGTCCGACTTGACTCGATCGTTCTATAATCTCCTGAATAATAAACTTGAGTTAATTTATGATTCCTTAATAACCTTTTTCAAGATCATTATTCCTTTTATATCACTTATTACCATGTCATGAACACTATGTTATTATTTAAGTTAATAACGGTCGTTTTAACGATCATTGGTACTTGAGTCAAAAATAAACTCTTTATAATTACAAGTTGTTCATGTGGTAAAATATCCATTATATACAGAATTTTATTCATGATTTAGATATCATATATATCATATATATACAGTATATTCATGCATTTATAATATTACATAACATTTAGAGTTAAGAAATGAAATGCACCGTTCATGGAGATGGTAAGCCGTACGTACGCATGAACACTACTTCTAATTATATTTCATATTTAATGGAATTAAAACATAATGATACATAATAGTATTTTAATTATATTATGGTATCATATATAATATCATTAAATATATCCTTTATACGTACCACATATCGTATTAACGAATCAAATCACTTTGAGGGGGCGGTAGTCCGCACTTCCTAAAATGAAGATATCGCGCATACCCATAATGGAAGCCATAAAGGTATGCCATAAATGAAAAATACAGAAGATTAAGGAAAACACAAACATATTATATATCATATATAATTGTAGTGATATCATATGGCCACCATGAAAGGTGTTAAAAGAATATTGAACAATCATCGTTTCGTGAGGCAGAAAATCGCCAACCACAGAAACATTATGCTCTTTAACCATTAGTCGAAGGTGTGTGTAAGTGTAGCTCGAATACTTCTTATAAAAACATACTAGTATATTTAATATACTGGAGTTGTTACAAAATAAATTAATAAAAATAGTTTAGGGGGTTGGAGAAGCAAAATAAAACAAAAGGACTCAAGTGAAGACATTACCTTAAAATCGGGTAACTGCCTTTGGTTTGAGCTCAAAGGCTTCCTTGGGAAGACTTCTCACCAAATTGAGGCTTCAATGAGTTATAGAGGTATGTTTAGATACAAAATGGGCAGGGGTTGGCTGAGCCAAAGTCTTTGGAAGTGTGGGTAAGGAGGTAGAGGTGGGGGCCTTTTATAAGAGGAGGGGAGGGGCACTCTTGGAAAGTAAGGAAATGTTACTTTATTTTAGAATGAGTTTCGGATTTTAATGGTCCCACATTGATGTGTTTCGAGGATAAGTTGATAAGGGTTCAAAATCCAACCATACAATAGGTTTTGGAAATGTGTAGGTCATATATTTTACATTTTCTTTTTATTTTATTTAAATTGTTAAATAATGAGGTCATCGCTGCATCATCATGATGTCATAAATAATTTAATTTATTTAATGTCTAAAAATTATAAAAAAAATACTATTATGTAAGAAATATTTTTATCTTTCTAATTAATATTTATAGTCAAAAATATGACTTGTATTGCCCCATGTAAAAATTGTTTTAGTAAAACATCTCATGTTTGTGTCATTTTTACTTTAACATTAAATAAAAAGTTATTTATGTCATTTCCCAACCAAAGTGGCTCCATGGGGTCCCCAAGTTGACCCATGGATTTTCTTGGTCGGCCATGACACATCCAATGAGGGTAGTACATGTGTCAAGCTCATCTCATGTTATTAAAACATTATTTTTACCTTAAACTACACTAATTACCTCTAATCGCGATTAAAAACATAAAAGTTACTATTCACCAAAAAATTATTTTAATCCCATTGTACAAAATTTTACTTCTTAATGACAACCATGTATATCGGATTTGTTAAATTTAAAACACAATGGTGGCAAAATTTCATTTAAATGGAAAATCAGTTTTTATAAGTACCACTGAGTGGTTTCACTATTCATCAAAAAATTGAAGTTTTTCAGAAAATTACCAAAAATTCACCCTAAGCTATATTTGATATTCCAAATTCAAAAATGATGTATATTTTAAAAAATTAAAAACATATAATTTTCATTAATTAATTTAATAATTAATTCCCGCTGTCAAAACAAATAGCGTATTTTTATGAAACAAAATGTATCAAAAGATTGACACTAGTTTAAGTCTGATTTCAAAGTGAAATTAATTCCAACGACCACTATTGGATTAAATGGTAAAATATATTCTAATTTCACTTTAAAACCAATTAAAAATATAATATAATCATATAAATAAATTAGATTAAAAAGTGGTTTTGAATTAAAATACAACATTTTTTTTCACTATTCATTAAAAAATGAACTTTATCGGAAAAATACCAAAAATTTACATAAAGTAAATTTTGATGTCCCGATTCTAAAGAAGAATTTTATTTTTTAAAATATAACACATAAAATTGTGAAAAAGTTGATTTAAAATAGGTTCTCCATCAAAAGACGATTAATCGACCCTTTAAAGAATATTAGAATGTTTACGCTTAAAATTGGATTAATTCGCATTTTTAATCCTCTAACATTTATTGTAAAATGTAAAAATATTTGACAAACATATATAATAATTTTGTAGTTAGTTCTATTCATTCCCGCCATCACAACATCTAGGTGTTAACTACCATTTAAAATAATATTATTTTATTATTAGAGTGCAACGTAAGATTCCCAAGAAACTCGTTGTTGCATGTTGGGTACGCCATCGAGCATAGCATCCCATTTAAAGTAATATTAATATTTTATTCAAAAAATATGGATAAATGTGAAAATGTCATACTCTTTATTTACCTGGGGTGTTACATATAAAACCAAATTCCATTATGGATTTATCAAAACAAAATTTTCATGACCCATATGCTTACTTTAATCCATAAATGGACCTTTTCAATTTTCACATCTTATTGGAATCCTTTGGAGTCAAAAAACCTTCAGGTTATTTCATATAGACATCTTCCTGAAGGTTCCCATTAATGAAGGATGTTTTGACATCAATTTTAAAAATATCATAATCATGGTAAACTACAATAGAAAGTATAATTCTGATGGATTTAATTTTTGAAACTGGTGAAAAGGTTTCATCGTAGCAAATTCCTTGACACTATTTAAACCCTTTTGCAACCAGTCATGCCTTATAGGTACTAAATTGTCCTTCCATGTCCATTTTCATATTGAATACCCATTTTCAACCAACATGATTTACATATACTTAGGGTCTACCAAAATCTAGACTTGGTTTTGGTGTATGGAATCCATTTTAGAATTCATGGATTCTTTCCAATTGGCAACTTCTATGCCAATTACTGCTTCTTTGTAGGTTAGAGGATCATTATTATAAACTAATAATGAGTTACCATCCTCAGAGACTAAAAAAAATAATGTTCTAGTTCTCTAACCTATTTTGGTCTCCTACATAGTACTTGTGTATCTAGAATAATTTCTTCTTCCATAGGGATTTTTGGAATCTATTCCTGTACCAAATGTTGTGTTCCTTGAGCCTTGACTTCATCAAAGACTATCTCTATCCCAATATCTCTTTTAGAGATGTTCTCCCTCTAAAGGAATATGGAATTTATTTCCACTATAACCTTTTTGTCTAAGGATTCGTATAGGTAATATCCCCTTGTTCCCTTGGGGTATCCTATAAAGGTAAAATTTGTGCCTCTGAGTGCAAGTTTGTTACCTGAAGAGGATTTAACAAACACTTCCCTTCCCCACACATGTAAATTTGATAACACAGTTTTTATTCCACTCCAAAATTCATATGGAATACCATTTATTTATTTAGTTGGTACTTGGTATAGTTTATGTTTCGCTTTTTGCAACACATATCCCTAAAAGGATAATGGATGACTCACATGACTCATCATTGATCTCACCATGCCCAACAAGGTGGGGTTCCTCCTTTCTCTCACACTATTCTAATAAGGTGTGTAAGGAGGAATGACTTGGGATAGGATCCAAAACTCTAATAAGTAACTAGTGAAGTCATGATTAAGATATTATTCACCATAGCTTGAGTGAAGTTTCTTAATATTTTTAATAAGTTTTTTAATCAAATTTGTTATTTCATTCCTTGAATTTATCAAAATAATTAGAATTATAACTCATTAAGTAGACATATCCATATCTACTAAAATAATTAGTAAAATTTATGAAGTATGAATACCCACCCCATGATTCAATAGGAAATGGTCCACACACATCATTATGAACTAATTAAAGAAGCTCTTTATTCCATTCACCTTTCCCACTAAATGAGGATTTGGTAATTTTTTATTGTAAACATGTGTAACATACACTATGTTGTTTTAGTTAAAAGAAAATAAATATCCATATTAATTTAATTTAGTCAAGATCTTTTTATTTACATGACCTAGCTGGTGATACTAAAGTTGGGTGTGGTATGAGTCATGTGAAGTAACTTCATTATTGATTTTCATTACTTGGTTCATGAAATCCAACACATAAAGAATGTTATTTAAATGTGACTTACCATAAATTTTTTTATCTTTATAAAAGAAGAAAAATTTATTCCAAAATTTGAAAATAAATCTAGATAGAGAAATAATATTCTTGTTGAAATATGGAACATAATAACAAACTTTCCAAACCAAAATCATTTCGATCTAAAAAATGAGGTGGTAGTCCCCGATAATTACAACAACAAGTTTAGATCCGTTGGAGACTTTTATATCTTCCTCCCCTCGATCAATATTTCTGAATCTACTTGGTTTCTATATTTTAATAATTATGTGATGACCATAAGCTGTATCTAAAACCCATTTTTTAGAAACAGATAAATTTCACTCAATAACAAATGGACCTGATGTTTCCCCTTGCTTCTTTGGTTGGGTTCAGTTTTTCTTCCAATGTACCTTTTTTACACACGTGAAACAAAAAGTATCATATTCCCTTTCTTACCCATTTATCTTCCTCTTCTTAGAAGGACATTAATAAGTTTTGGGATTAAATCTCTTTTCTTTCCCTTTTCATTTGTTCACTATAAGGAGGGAATGATTTTCACACTTCATATCCTTATCTACTTGGAAAAGAATATTGAGAAGATCTGGTATAGAATTATCAATGTTATTCATATTAAAATTCACAAAAAATTAGTTGATTCTTTGAGGGAGTGATGCCAAAATGAGATCGGTTCCTAGTTATTTGGGGATTTTAAACCCTAGAACCTCTACACACTCTTTGTGGCCAATGAGCTTGAATACATGAGGAACAACTAGGGAAGCCTCTCCAATATTTTTCTAAAATAGAACTTTGGAAATATCAAACCATTATTTTCTATATCTCTAATGTTAAAGACCACATAGGTTCTCAATCATTCTATAAACATCCATGTTTTCATGAGACTTCATGAGTTCACTAGACATTGATGAAAGAATCAAACATTGAACATCGACCACATCGCTTAAATGTTTTTTATACAAGTAAATATTAATCACTTTACTACTTATTAGGTGGACTAGGAATTGAGGATTATATCATGTAATATTTCTATTCATAGTTCAGAATAACCCGAAGGAATCTAAACCACTCCTGGAAGTTAATGCCAGTTATGGGGTTGTCTTTCTCCAATATTGATCGTATGGATAATGTAGATGATGAAATTTCCATTTTATTCTACAATTAAAATAGAACATTATTATAACCTTTTCTTGATTATAAATTATGTGATAAATAATACATTAATTTAATTTATTAAATATCCCACTATTTTATCAAGTCTCAATAGCCATCACCATTGAAATAGGAATGTCTAGTTGCTTTAACATTGTAGTGTAAATGATCCATATTCCCCTTCACATAACCCCAATAAGGGTTGGTAAATCTACTTGAAGGTATTTAGGAAGACAAGCCTTTTTTTAACCATGGGTTTGTAGCTCCTTGATCCGTTGAGTAGAATCCCCAATCCTGAAATCCTAACCTGATTTTTCTCATCACTTGCCTCCAAATTACACCAAGTCTACCTGGGGGATAATCCTCTTAATGTAAAATGGTTAATTCTACCCAAAAACATTATAATAACTCCCCTTATAAAAGTAAGTTTCCCAACAAGTATTGGTCAATAAATTAGTTCTACTGAGTTTAATTCTTAATCAAGTAATGGAAGACCATGTCTAACTTAATATTATGTTGAGGGATTTTAATTAATTATGTGTAAATTTTATCTTGTTTTATCCTTTACATAACTTGTTAATATTAAGTGGATTTTACTTAATTAATTAACCATATTGGATAAAACATTTACACTAATTCATTTATTTAATTTATTATACATAAATTTTATCTTGTTTTATTCTTCACATATATTTTTAATATTAAGTGGATGTTAATTAATTAACCATATTGGATTAAAAATTTACACATAATACATTTATTTAATTTATTATGCATAATTTTATCTTATTTTATCCTCTACATTTCTTGTTAATATTAAGTGGATGTTACTAAATTAATTAACCATGATGGATAAAATATTTACACATAATACATTTATTTAAATTTTGTCTTGGAATATTAATTCATATTTTTATGTGACCATGGACTTACATCCATAATATAAATAATTTCATAGACATAAATAAATAAATAAATAAATAAATAAATAAATAAATAAATAAATAAATGAATCGTTCATAAGATTTATCTAATAGTTGATTTAATGAGCAGATATTAAATCAACCTATGACCTCGGGTAAATAACTCATTTTTTTGGTCTTGGCATGAGTTAAAACATTTCACCTATACACCTTTGTATCACCTGAATGGAATCATTGTGGTTCTATCTTGAACAACCACCACAAGCCTTGATATAATCCATTAATTACATGTATTTATGAATCACACATAGGTGAGGGGAACCAAATGATTGGTTAAAATAGGATGAAATAAATATCCTTGGACACACAGGTCCTACATAATAATTGAGAGAAGGATGAATCACAAACCATCATATTTAATTTAATAATAAATAATTTCAAACCCATTCAATAATTAAATTAAAACATCCAACACATACAAATGTCTTGGTCAAGCTCATGAATGGTCATACATGATTAAAATACACAAAAGTTACCGATTATAATTCATTTCTTTATTCATTCATTATTATTAAGATAAAACACTTTATTTATTTAATAAATAAATAAATAAATTAATTCTCTTTCATCTTAATGATCATCTAAACTTAATTGGAGCTACCATTATTTATGGAATTCATGGAAAATAAATGGCATAACCAATAATGACATATTTATTACAATAAATTAATTGAGAATTTAAAAATATTTAAAACCATTATTAAATTATCAAACACACAATAAGTGTCAATCAATAAATTAATTTTTTAATGATTCAATTGTCGATTTATTGTAATTTAATTATTACATTAATTGAGGACTATATAGAGTGTATAACCTAGCTATATGTCATGTACCTCAGTTTTCGTGTACCCGAGTCACATGCCTAGGGATTCAGTTTGTTAACTCGGATAGATTACACAACATGCACATACTAGCTACATGACATGTATCCGCTTTCCACGTTCCAGATTGGCCTAGTCAATATACATTGTGCAATAAATTCAAAACACATAATTAACTGTTCAACACATCCATGTACAATATCATAGGTATACAACGTGTGCTCCAACTACACGCTGTGTAACCCATTTTTACTGAAAAAAGATTTAGCACTTACCGATAGCATCACTGATCATTCTTCTTTTGTTCTTAAACCTTTAAGAAAATGAAACACTGAAAAAACATGATTAATATGTCGATAACATATTAATTTAAATAATATTAAAGAATGAATAACATGAAATGAGAATCTAACCATAATTGCACACATAACAACAATAAAATAAATAATTATAAATTCAAACGTGACCGCTCTGATACCACTTGTTGGTTCCGGTCATAGTAGAAGCATTCAATGGTGGGTGATATATTAAAATTTATTTTAATTATCATTTACCAAAACCATGAGGGAGGATCTTGCACATCAAATTTATAATTAATTTATTTAATAACTGAAGAAATTAATATATGGGCTTAGGAACTTTCTTTGTTGATGAATGTTTATCATCCAAAAAATACCCTTTTGGATTGCCTTCATTGCACTATGAGGATACAAGGGTAGAACCCCTCTAGTAGTTATCCACATGTACTCATATGATCTCCAAGTAATGCCACGCGATCACCGGGTGCTAGCACGATGAATCGAATGTGTTGAATTGTTTTTTCTTTATTGCTCATTCTTTGGTCTTTAAGAAATATCTCTTGTGTTTCTCATTCTTGAGAGGGAGAGAGGAGGAGTCAAGAGATAATTCTTTGTGCACAAAAATTCTCCAATTTCAATCTTGGATGTAGTATATAATAGACATAACCTTCTATTTATAGAGAAATGGTTTAGGTTAAAATATTATTTAATTTCATGAAGACTATTAAATAACATTTAAAACCTTTAAAAACCTCATGAAACATAATAATAA
Source organism: Viscum album (assembly GCA_963277665.1). Taxonomy (NCBI): domain Eukaryota; kingdom Viridiplantae; phylum Streptophyta; class Magnoliopsida; order Santalales; family Viscaceae; genus Viscum; species Viscum album. The sequence continues at coordinate 1,419,562,610 of OY728157.1, read as the reverse complement.
TAATAATATTATTTTTTGGTTCACCTAATTGTACAAATTGATAAATATTATTTACCGGTTTGTAAATAATTATTTTACCACCAGATGCAATCTTGGTCCGTTTGAACTCCTCGATATTTATTGAATATCTAACTAATTATTTTATTCATAAATAAATATTCCATTTATATACCAATGAATAAATATTTATTAAATTCTCAATAAAATAAAAAATATATTTTTATTCACAGGATGATGAATAAATATTTATTTAATTCATGCGATCAATATAACTTAAATAAAATTATTCCTTAGTCTTGAGAACAATATTTATTCTATTAATTAAATGCAAATAAAATTTAATTGAGATCAAAGGAAACACTTAGTGTGTAAACCTCTAGGATTCTTTCTCATTGGAATTAGGCAAGCTTGCCTAAAGTCTTGGATTACTATCTAGAAATGGGTCAAGTAACCCAAGAGAAAGAATTTAATGTCGCAATGATAACAACCACATATGAACACTAACTGTATAATATAACCCCTTTATCACAATATCTCATCAAGAAGGTTGCACATATGTGTCACCAACCTATATCCTTGATACATTTTATTTGAATATCAGAAATAAAAACATCATTACACCATGAAAATGGAATTTAGGGTGAAAATTATATTCCAATAAAAGGGTTGAGATATCAGCATCCATAAATATGGAAGGAAAAACCCTTCCTCAAATTATCTATTAATGAAATGTATATTGTGATGCAACCAACATACCCTAATTTCTTCCAACATATGGTGTGGTGGTTTTTGTTAGTAAAGCTAAGTGTGCGAGTCATGTCATACATTAATTATAATCTTAAAGTATAAGGGCCATTACTTACCCTCACAGATAAGAATATCCAATGGCACTAAAACATGAGGAATTCCTACTGGCGGGTCTGTTATCATAATCTCCCATCATGGAGATTACCAAGTGTGAACTTTATAAGAATAAACCTCATTTGCTTATGAGTAATCACACCTAACAATCTCTATACTATGTATACCTTAATATTATGTTATTCAACTGAAGAACTATATTAAGAATATTATTTTAGCACTTCAAGGTTCTCATCATAGTGGGGAACTTCTATAACCTTATCAATACCACAAATACTATAGGAAATTATTACATTAATGTTATGAAGAATAATGTAAAATAAGTAATAATATGTTTAATTAATATTCAATACATTGAATATAAATTTAACAAAGTATAATCAGTTGGTCCTAGGACACCAACTCCATCAATTTTATCCACACTATAGTTCACACTAATAAAATGGGCCTTTATCAGCGCTACAACTAGTATTGATAAAGGCCAATACTAGCTACTATAGAGTGTGAGGAGATATATAAATAAAACTCTAAAATAGCTAATAAAAACACAAAAACAATTCAAATTATTGTAAATAAATTACATTAAACATAAAAAAATAAAATTTACATTGCACCATCATTTTAATAAAAATATTACATTAAATAATTTCATTAGAATACAATTACATTGATGTAAAATTAATTTACAAAAAAAATATTTACAACCAATACAAAAATAAAACTCTTGTAGTAGGCCCTCTCTAATGATCAACCCAAACTCATATAAAAGTGTTGCGTGCCTATAAAAAGGAAATTCATATTTTAGTAATAGTATATAAAAAATAAAAAAATATAATTGAAATTTTATATAATCCTTGATAAATTTAAATTAAAATGATATGTGGCCACTTATTATAATTTACAAATGAATAGTCGGCTATTGTTCTAATGTATCATGACAATTTGAGTGTGTTTTCTTGGTTTTGATTATGTGATGCATGTTATGAGCTACAATGTTACTTTTATATTGAAAAAATCACTTTGAGCCATAACAGTTATACCATGTGTCATATCGATGTGTGATTGATTAATACACATAAAAAATGAATTAAGGGTTGTTATTATAAAGTATTGAGACAATTTAATCATGTTTTATTAGTTTTAATTCTCACTCAATGATCTACACCAATTCCTTTAACTTAATCTTCTTTCATTGTTTTTCAATTAAGTATCAATAAAACATAACCATATGTGCTCTAATTATTTTATTACTCTATTTATAGTAATAAGATTCATCAATTTTTCAAGAATATGATCCATAGAATACCCCTATACTTGGCTATTTAGAAGAGACATTCCCTACTTCACATAGCCCCATCCCGAGTACCCCTCTTTATTTCCTTATCTAACTCACCAATATAAAAGAAAATGAAAAAAGGTAGACATTGAATGTGTAGTAATACAAAAATAATTCTAGTGATAAATAAAATAACAAGAATGATAAATATCAACTTAAATTCATTGTATAACCAACTTCCTTTACTCATTATGAAAATTAAATGAAGAACAAGAAAAATATATTCAAATACAAGAGTAAGAAATGATTTTTCCTCCCTAGGGTTCACCACTATCGTGTTCTATACCCATAGTCATATGGACCAGAGAATATATAGGGTGATGAACATGATCATAAATGAAATAGATAAAACATCTTAAAAATAAAATGGTATTAGAATTAGAAAATAGAAAAAATATACATTACTAAACTATAATATTAAAAGTAATAATTTTAATAATTGTATTGAAATATATTTACAATTGCTGATATATAGATATATTATTATTACTAATTAATTATATAGATTCATATATTGTATTGTTTGTGTATAAAAAAATATAATTAATGATTAAGTACTTGTAAAATTTAAATTATATTTAAAAATATTATTATTTATGTAAATGAATACATTTTTTTAAGAATATATCATTAATAAATGTATAAATAGTAATATTGTAAATAAATGTTTTTCATAATATATTATTAATAATAAAGCTATAAAATTAAAAGTAATAATTTTTTATTTATATTTAAATATATTTATAAGTTCTAATATATAGATATATTACTATTACTAATTGATTATATAGATGTATATATTGTATTGATTGTATATAAAAGATGTAATTAATTATTTACTACACTTAAAATTTTTAATTATAATTAAAAGATATTATCAATTATATAATTGTATAAATATTTTTATACATATCCATACAAAGAGATTTAAAATATACATTACTAAACTAATTAATTAAATATAAAAATTAGTTAATAATTTTACTATAATAATAATATAAAAATATTAATTATAAAATTAAAAAAAATTCAAAATATTAGTTCATTTTTTAATAAAAATTCATTTTAAGATTTGATGTTTCATTTTTTCAATTACTAATTTACACACACACACATAGATATATATATATATATATATATATATATATATATGGTAGTTTATTCACATATAAATGTGGTGGATGGACGTGTGTTTTAAGAAACCAATGACAAGTGTGTGTATGTGTGTGAGTGATATAGGCGAACCCAACACATACCTACGTGTATCTAGATATACATATACCCATACACATGTACAGAAATACAAATACACATACACATATAAACACATACATACACATACATACACATACATACACATACATACACATACATACACATATATACACATGCATACACATGCATACACAAACATACACATACATACACATTCAAACACACACACACACATACACCGATATGCACATGTTGGATCAGATTATACTAAATATGCACAAGAGGGGGGTGAATTGTGCCTTTTACAAATTCTTAGCGAGATCATGATCTGTCCTTTTAACTTTATTAGAATGGTTAAACAGTGGAAAATAAATAGCAAAGGACACACAATGTATAATGGTTTAGGGAACAAAAGGCCCCTAGTCCACTCCACCAATGCTCTACTTTATGAGCTTGGTGATTTTCACTATTTGGTCCTCTTATCAACAGACCGTTCCACAACTGAGTGCAGGAAGTTGACACCTTTACAACTTTAAGGCTAAACAGAGCCTTATGGTTTGTACACAAAACCTAACACATAGCTTAGTACGATAAGCCGATCACTCAAAGTAAAAGAGTATTTGTTCTTTGAAATACTTTCCAGTTGTTCTTCACAATTTCAACAACATGCAATTGACAGTCGATGGATCATCATATTTAGAAAGAATAATCTTTAGGTAGAATTAGTTCTGAGTCGATCCAGTTGTAGTAGATCTTGAAATTAATTCAGAAACTTTAACAATAGTATATCCACAAAAGATATTTGATGTAGAATCAGTGAATCTTCAACATGTTTCTTTTTCTTCAGAAAATAGAGTTTTTTCACTCTTCGTAACATCAGATCTGTAAATATCAAATGCTTCTGTAAATTGCAGCAGTGAAAAATATTGAGAAAATTATTTTGTTATACTCTTGATCTCTTGATAAGTTAAAACAACACAAATATATATGGAACAATGATGAGTGCTTCCTCTGTAAATTTAGATCCACAAAAGTCTCCTTCTGACTCGCGATATTCAAAATTTTGAATAACAGAGCAGTTATAACATACTTTAATATTCACCATGAAAAGCTCCTCTTAAATCGATCCTTTGAATCATAAATAAACAACTTTGATTCAGTCAAAGATGCGCTTTATATTCAGAATTTTAATCTGGCTTGAATTCAGTCCGATAATCCACATAAAGACCATTGCTTGATAAAATCATATATTAAAATATCTGACGTCAAATGTTGGGTTGAACTGCTTAGCATGCATTCTCTAAACGTAAGGTTGACAACGTAAGGTTGATAACACAAGGTTGATCACAAAAGTAAGATTAATGATTCAACCTTCAAACATAATGTTGATATAAAACGTATGATTGATCATCCATACTTTTCTCTTCAACTCTAAAATGTACGGTATTTGATACATACTTTTCTCTGCTTTCAAACTTATAGAATATGATCCATAATTTTAAATAAAATGCAAGGTTCATTGAAAATGTAAGGTTGATGAACCATACTTTTGAGAAACAAATGTAACATTCCATACTTACGTAATGTTCTTCTTCCATAATTTTCTGATATCTCAAACGTATGGTTCCTTCCAAACGTAGGGCTCCTTCCAAACATAGGGTTCCTTTAAACATACTTTTCTAATAACTTGTAAAGTAAAGGATGGATTCCATCCTTATGCTATTCTCCTCAACATAGGGTATGAACAGTGTTTCTAGAACACGCTAATGTGTTAAAATGATTTCCAAACACTTAGAGCATGAACAATGTTTCTAGAACACTTCATCAAATATTCCACACAGATTAAACAATTTAATATTATTCCAAAATAGAAAAATAAAGAACATTAATTTCCTGAAATATACTCAAATTAAAATCATTAGAATAACAAATAAGGGTATTTGTGAACATCAAAATCATCATAAAGAGATAGAGAATTGTTCTGAATAATATTCCCTTAATAATAATAAAATAAAGTATTGTTGAAAACAACACTTACTTAACAATATTCCCCTTTTTGATGATTACAAAACCAGTGAAATTATCTTTACCCATGAAATTAACTTATAAAATTAATTTCATATAATTTAGATTTTGAAAGGATAAAAACAATATTTAATTTTAACAAAATTATTGTAAAGACCCATAATTTCCATGTAATTTTTTTTAAATTAAATGAGAATTTTACGAGTTCACGAAAATTGATAGCGCGTGATTCCAAGGCCCGGTGTGCCCGAAATCAATTTCTTAAGTTTTGTTCAGGTAAGTTTAGTAAACGTACAAGTGGGTTTTTATAAATTTTGAACCGGTGCTCGGAATTGAAATCCGAGGGTACCGTTGAACTCGCAACACCGGTATTCTCTTAAGGAGACTTTCACCTTGACGACAGTTGGTCGAGGGTGAAAGTTAGTTTTTGGGTTTTTTATGGAAACAATAAAGTAAAACAAATACATGTTTTATTTTATTTTATCTATTTTAACCACCCATGTGGAAGTTATAAGTGGGGACGACCACACCTTAACCTTCCATGAGAGGTTATGGTGGTGGGGACCACCACACCTTAACCTCCCACGAGTTATGATGGTGGAGACCACCCGAGGTTTATCCCTCATAACGGGGGGGGGGGGGGGGAGAGGAAAACTCTCAACTCCCTCAATTAATTTTATGTGTCAACATAAAATTAAATGCTTTCAAATTAATTTTATGTGTCAACGTAAAATTGAATGATTTCAATTTAATTTTATGGATTAATGTAAAATTAAATGCTTTCAATTTAATTTTATGTGTCAACGTAAAATTAAATGATTTAAATTTAATTTTATGTGTCAACATAAAATTAAATGATTTCAATATAATTTTATGTGTCAACGTAAAATTAAATACTTTCAATTTGATTTTATGTTTCAACATTAAATTAAGATCTATCAATTTATTTTATGCGACAACATAAAATAAAATCCATTCATTTGTTTTCGATATTGGATTTTTCTTTTCCTTCACGGTGGAATTGGGGAAAGGATTGGCTTTAGAGAATTGGGAGGAGCTCTTGGGAGAAATATTATCCAATGAAGAATTCTTCCTCCATGAAGAAAGCTTCTCCAATGAAGAACGCTTCCTCCCCAAAGAACGCTGGTGGGGAGCATCTTCGACTTCTTCCTCGGAAGCACCTTGCGGTGGAAACCGACATGGGATGTATTCGATGACCGAACTTCCATCCTCATCATCGTCAACAAACCGATGCATGAGCTTGGGATTGGAGGTGTGTGGTGGATGCGATGAACGATGACAACTCCATCTTCTTCCCTGCAACACTGTCGATGAACAAAAAACAAGGTAGGGGGTTATTATCAAATTCTTGAATCTTTTGGATTATTATCCTCATTCTTGGATTATGATTAAAGTATAGCCGCTTGCTACCACTATAAACATGGAGGGTGTGGGCCAAAATAACATGGACCGACCTCCCCACCGATCTACCTTGGTGTTCTTCGCGATGGAGAAGTACGAAAACCTTTGGGGAGGAGCACAAGAATGGCGGGCGACACCACCACCGGCCGTGAAAAAGGCAATGACGCATGGCACCATTTCGCAGCACTGCCGCCCCGCCACGCCCTCATGAAAACCTCATCCAAGCCACCCGCACCCTCGCAGCAACCCTCGACCAAGACACCCGCGGCCTCCGCACGCCCTGCGGCTCCATCGTCTGCATGCTCTGCACGCCCCACGCGCCCCACAGCTCCTCTGTCCATGCGCCCTGCGCAACCTATGACTCCACGTTCGCACACCCTGTGCCACTGCTGGTCGAACTGGCCCATCGGCCACCCAACCACCCTGGCTGCGCCAGCCCTACGACCCCTCACGATGCCCCAGACGAACCGGCCTGTGCCCTCGCGGAGTCCTGACCGAGCCGCCCACACCCTCGCGACGCCCCGACCGAACCAGCACCGCAACCCAGGGCCAAACTTCCCTCGTAGAGCCCTCCGGGCCGAGATTCCCACTCGGTGCCCTTCGGGATGAACCACCCTCATGCCAACTCACGGTCGGTCCTCACCCTCGTAGCCGGTCCACTCCCTCACGACCCTCCATTGCCCCTCGCGGCCGGCTGGGCTGGGCCCAGTGGGCCGGGCCGAACCCAACGGGCTATCCCACCCAACGAGCTAGGCTAGACCCAACAGGTTAGCTCAAGTCAACCCAAACCAGGTTGGCCCAGCTAGGTCAGGTCGGGTCAGACCAACCGGGTCGAACCGAACCCGGACCCACTATGACTCTTCACTTTCTTTTGGCCATTTCATTGGCACCAAACATCCGTTTGACAAAACCGTCAATGACCCTGGTAATCTTAGAGAATGACGGTCCCTTTGAGTATACCCCACTGGAGTTTGGGGTATAGTTGAGATATGGTCAGTTTGGATCGTGCACGAATCCAACAGGGCCCTCGGGACTAAAAGGATGATAAATCACAGACCAAACATCTGATTGACGTGCCGTCTATTGAGTTGAGACTCCTATGACGTGAAAGACCTTTGAGATACTTCTTCGTGGGACTTTGTGACAGTTGGAGTATCGATAAGTTGATCATGAAGCAGATACTTCCAGTGACGAGCGAGTAGAGTGCGGATACCTAGTAGCAGGCTGAGACCTGATGACTGTTGACCGTTTGAATCGGAGTGATTCTACTAGCCCAGTGGGGAGCGCCTGGTTGTGGTGGCAGACCCACGGTGGAGGAGCACACTTGGTGACGCGGCAGACCCATGGTACTCGACAGAAGGAGTACCTCTACAGGCTATGAGGGGGAGCGCCTGGGTGTGGCAGTAGACCCATGGTGGGGAGCACCTCTGTGTGATGTATCAGACCCACAATACTCGACAGGAGGAGTACATCAGTAGTCCAAGGTTAGTGGGAAGCGCCTCTGTGTGACGCGGTAGGCCCATTGTACTCGATTGAGCAGGAGTTCTCCAGCAACCGAGGTTTCAACAATGTGAATAAAATCCTGGTTGAGCTGAGTCAGTACTTCTGTGTTTTCATAATGATTGAGACAAATTACTTAATAACTTAGGTATATGTATGGGCATATACATAAGTAGGGTTATATATTGATTCCTTACTTTTTGGTTTATCCTTCGTGGATTTGTGAGACCTTGAGGGTCTCGGGGTCCCTACTGAGTATCATTATACTCACCCCTGCATGGCCTATTCCCACACCTTGTTGTGTTGGATGCAGACTATAGACAACGCTGACTGAGGCTGAGAGTACCAGGACTAGATGGTACCCGGAGGTGGAACTTACAACGAGTCGGTACACGGAGGAGACTGACGGATGTGGAGTATTGAGGAGGCTATTTGTACCTAACCTTCAGGTAGGAATCCTAGAGGACGACCCAACAACTTTTTTTCCTTTATTTATTTTTACTTGTACTTCCAGTTCCTTGTACTTTACAGTTGGGCTTGTATTCCTGACCCCTTTTACTTTTCAGCACTGTTTTGTTTTATAGTTTACTTAGTGTTTTGTATCCAGATGTGTGCTCTGTTGTGTGCATTTACAGGATATAAAGGAAATACCTTCCCAGTTTTATGGAATTACTCTTTTGGTGCTAGTCGCTAACCCCTGACCTATGGAAGGTGGGCTTGGGGTATTCACGGCACGGGCCCCGGGGGATGAGTTATGACAAATTGGTTTTAGAGGAGTCAATTATACCACGGAACTTAGGAATCTGATATTTCTTTTCAGTGAAGCAATAGTGTTAAGTGTAGTGAGTGTGGGTTTCAGTTTAGGGAGTCCAGTGTTGGTGTGGTGGCCGATGTATCCATACACCAGGACCTTGGCTACTGATTTCTGACTCAGTGCATGAAAACACTAATTGCGTGTGTGTTTTCAAAAGTTTTCTTTAAGTCAGATCAACCAGGTCTGATCACTAGGTATACTTTTTTAACCATAGTGCACCTGTTTCTTTTCAGGATGCCTCCATGCAGATAGCCAGCTAGAGTTCCGAGAGTCGTACACACAGATATCCCACCGAGCGATGAGGCCTCGGTGTAGGGACCTTTTCCAACAGAGGCACCAGTGGTACCAATCCCCGTTGGGACACTGATGCCACCATCCCTAGCAGCAGACGTTGCATGCTACTTGAGCGCATTGCATGAGTTCTAGTACTAGAGGCCACCTAGGTTCTGGGGAGAGATGAACCCATAAGTGGATGAGGATTGGTTGGAGGCTGTGGTGAGAATTTTCCTACTGGTAGGGACACCAACAGACCTCATGGTGATTCTTGCTTCCAGCCTTGTACAGAAAGCAGTGGGCAGATGGTGGAGTTTGATTATCCAGGTCCATGATGAGGTGATGCTTCTCTGGGCAGACTTTGAGAGCCTGTTTCGAGCATAGTTTGTCCCAATGACTCTTCGCGCAGTGCGCATATAGGAGATACTTCATCTGCAGCAGGGCAACATGACTGTATCTCAGTACTCAGTGAGGTTCACGGACCTCTCACGCTACTCCACCGATATGGTGCAGGACCCATTCTTCAGAGCCCGAACCTTCGATCAAGGACTCAGTCGGGAGATCAGGGCTTCAGTGATTTATCTCAGTATCCCGACATAGATGGGGGTGTTAGAGAGAGCCCTTATAGTGGAGAGTTTCCTTGCTGAGCAGTCTCCAGTAGTGAGATCCACCACCAGTTGACACATAGCGGAGTCGTCTGCATATGGTAGTAGACAAATGTCACAGAGGACTAAGAGGACTAGACCTACAGATGGATTACCGTATGACTCAAGATCGATTTTGTGGGGCACCCGAAGCAGAGACATACATGACAGGAGTAGGCGGTGTTACGCATGTGGTGGGCAGGGTCACATGGCTCGTGACTACCCTACCCACCGTTCAGATGATCAGTAGATGGTTGAAGGACAGCCCAGACTGAGACAAATATTCGATCGAGGTGGTCCGTAGGGAGTAGGCAGACGTGGCAGAGGATCAGGTCGTGCAGTAGGCGGTGGGTGACATTTCGAGGTGTTATTGCCACCACCACCAAGAGGTCCACCCCGACCACAGGGAGTAGGTGGACAAGGGAGAGATCATCTCCTGGAAGCTGAGGCATACAATCATGGCACTCCAAAGATGATTTTAGGTACAATCTGTGTCTACTCCACCATAGTTATAGTACTTATAGACACAGGTGTCAGTCACTCTTTCATTTCCACTGCCCTCATTCGGAGCTCAAAGATTCCGATGGAGCTGTTGGCTAGATCCTTACAGCTAGAGACTCCTACGAGAGCAGATTAGATGATTACGCACTGGTTCCAGCAGTGTAAGCTTACCCTAGGAGGTGAGAGCTTCGTATGGGATCTCCTAGTAGTGGCGTCGAGGCCTTACGACATCATCTTGGGTATGAATTGGTTATCTACAGTCCATGCTCATATTGACTATATTAGGCACAAAGTGCGGTGTTTCTGTGCAGATGGGACTAGGTTTACCTTCATCGACAAGAAGGGAGCCTTTAAAGCACATTATGGAATTACTCAGAGGAGAGTTCAATCGATCACTAATCAGTTGGATAGCATTACCCTCAGAGCAGTTGATGTGGAGAGTCCGAGCTATCCTGTAGTGGTGGACCAGTACGTGGATGTTTTCCCTGATGATGTTCCATTTCTACCCCCTCATTGAGAGGTATATTTTTACATTGACTTGTACCCTGGTACAACACTAATATCTACACCAGCATATCGGATGGCTCCTGTGGAGCTTCGTGAGCTACGATTATAGCTAGAGGACTTGAAGGGGAAGGGATTCATCCGGCCTAGTGTTTCACCTTGGGTAGCCCCGATTCTGTTCAATAAGAAGGCATATGGGTGATTGAGGCTTTTTGTTAACTACCGTCGCCTGAAACAAGTGATTGTGAAGAACAAGTACCCACTCCCGAGGATTGATGACCTCTTTGATCAGTTGAAGGGATCATAGTGGTTCTCAAAAATAGACCTCATATCAGGCTATCACTAGCTCAGAGTTTGAGATGAGGATGTAAAAAAGATGGCCTTCAGATGTCGGTATGGCCACTATGAGTTCTTGGTTATTCCATTCGGAATAAAAAATGCTCCAACAGTGTTCATGGGACTCATGAATAGAATCTTTCATCCATACCTCAATCGCTTTGTCGTAGTCTTCATCGAAGATATTCTAATCTACTCGACTACTAAGGAGGAGCATGCCTATCATTTGCAGGTAGTACTGGACACAATCTGAGAGCACCATCTTTATGGTAAGCTCTCAAAGTGCCAGTTCTGGATTCGAGAGGTTCACTTTCTAGGACATGTCATCTCAAAGACTGGAGTTGCAGTGGATCCAACAAAGATTGAGGCCGTACTTTCTTGGGAGCCACCCAGGAGTGTGATGGAAGTATGGAGTTTTCTGGGTTTGGCTAGTTATTACTAGCGGTTTGTACCAGACTTCTCCAGAGTTGCAACACCACTATCAGTCTTGATGAAGAAGGGGAAACCCTTTTTGTGGTCAGAGAGATGCCAGCAGAGCTTTCAGTAGTTGAGGCAGAGGCTGACTAGTGCCCCCATCTTGAGGATTCCAGAGGAAGGCGTAGGGTACGTAGTATACTGCGATGCATCAGGGACTGATCTTGGATGTGTCCTGATGTTGGAGTGAGTAGTGATCAGATATGGTTCATGAAATCTAAGAATGCATGAGCAGAACTATGCTACCAATGACCTGGAGTTAGTATCAGTGGTCTTTTCCTTGAAGATACGGCGACACTATCTAATGGGAGAGTGTTTTACGGTGTAATATGATCACAATATTCTCAGGTATATCTTCTCTCAGAAGGACCTGAACCTGAGATAGTGGAATTGGCTTGAGTTCCTTCAAGACTATGACTTTGAGATAGTCTATACTCCTGGGAAGGGGAATGTTGTTGTAGATGCACTCAATAGGAGATCTAGTATACAGATGCTAGGCAAGGCGACTAAGCAGCTGGATACTTTATAGATATCATTTGTGGATAGAGATGGAGTAGCCTTCCTTCAGTCTCTTACAGTCACTCCCCCACTTATCCAATGAGTCAGGGAGGCACAACATGGGGACATTGACTGTGAGACACAACGTGATCAGATATCCATAGGGAAGGCAACTGATGGATTTTATGAAGGTAGGGAGCACCTCATCCTCTTCAGAGGATGTATGATGGTACCAGTGTCACTTTAGGAGGAAGTGTTGAGGGAGTTCCACACATCCCCTCTAGCGGTACATCCAGGAGTGGCGAAGATGTACCAGGATCTCCGATAATAGCACTAGTGGTCGGGAATGAAGAAGACAGTTGCAGAGTTTGTCTCTTGGTGCCTCACTTGTTAGAAAGTGAAGGTGGAGCATCAGGTATTAGAAGGCTTGGTTCAGCCTTTAGAGGTCCCAGAGTGGAAGTGGGATGGGATATCTATGGACTTAGTGATAGGAATTCCATGTACATCCAAGGGACATGACTCGATTTGTGTGATCATCGACTGACTCACCAAGTCGGCCCACTTCCTACCGATCAGAGTGTAGGGTTCAGTAGAGAGCTTGGGACACATCTATGTGCAGGAGATTGTGTGGATACATAGAGTACCTTTGATGATTGTCTCCGATCGTGATGCATGTTTTACTTCCCGACTATGGAAGGGGTTGCAGGAGGCTTTCAGGATGCAGCTTCGTTTGAGCACTTCCTTCCATCCATAGACAGATGGTCACACGAGCATACCATTCAGACCCTCAAGAACATGCTGTATGCGTGTGTCCTTGACTTCGGTCACATCTTGGAGGATCACTTACCTTTGGTGGAGTTTACATACAACAACAACTATCACTCCACCATTGGGATGACACCTTTTGAGGAGTTGTACCGGTAACCATGCAGATCACCGTTGTGTTAGACTGACCTAGGAGAGTCAGGACTAGTTGGACCAGAGATGGTAAAGGCTACCACAGAGAAGGTGCAGATCATCCAGGAGCAGATGAAGACTGCACAGAGAAGGAAAAAATCATATGCTGACAGGAGACGGAGACCTATGGAGTTCAAGGATGGTGACCACATCTTTCAACAGGTCTCACCCCGACGAGGTCTACGGAAATTTGGATGAGGCGGAAAGTTATCTCTAAGGTTAATCAGACCTTTTCATGTCCTCAGAAGAGTTGGAGAGGTGGCATACCTCTTATCTCTTCCACCTCAGTTGCACCGGGTGCACGATGTTTTCCATGTATCCCATATAAGGAGATACATGCATGACCCTTCTCACATCATCGACCATGGAGAGCTGGATGTCGATGATGGGGAGACTTTTACGGAGTTTCTAGTAGAGATTGAGGATCGACAGGAGTGGGTCCTTTGTGGACGGTTGATACCTCTGGTGTGCATTCGCTGGTAGCACAGGAACCTCCAGGAAAGCACATGGGAGTGGGAGGCTCAGATGCGTGCTCAATACCCCCACTTGTTTCCTTAGTATGAGTTGTAGCTTACAGGGACGTAAAGCCCTGAGGTGGGAAGAATATAAAGACCTGGAATTTCCATGTAATCTTTTTTAAATTAAATGGGAATTTTACAAGTCTGTGAAAATTGATGGCACGTGATTCCAAGGCCTGGTGTGCCTGAAATCAATTTCTGAAGTTTTCTTCAGGAACATTCAGTAAATGTACGATCAGGTTTTTCTAACTTTTGAACCGGTTCTTAGAATTGAAATCTTAGGGCACCGTTTAACTCGCAGTGCTGGTATTCTCTTAAAGAGACTTTCACCTTGATGACAGTTGGTCGAGGGTGAAAGTTAGTTTTTGGGTTTTTCATGGAAATAATAAAGTAAAATAAACACATGTTTTATTTTATTTTATCTGTTACAACCACTCATGTGGAATTTAGAAGTGGGGACCATCACACCTTAATCTCCCATGAGAGGTTATGGTGGTGGGGACCCCCACACCTTATCCTCCCATGAGTTATGGTGGTGGGGACCACCTGAGGTTTATCCCTCATAATGGGGGGGGGGGAGAGGAAACCTATCAACTCCCTCAATTAATTTTATGTGTCAACATAAAATTAAATGATTTCAATTTAATTTTATGTGTCAATTTAAAATTAAATGCTTTCAACTTAATTTTATGTGTTAATGTAAAATTAAATTCTTTAAATTTAATTTTATGTGTCAATGTAAAATTAAATGCTTTCAATTTAATTTTATGTGTCAAGGTAAATGCTTTCAATTTAATTTTATTTGTCAAAATAAAATTAGATGATTTCAATTTTATTTATGTGTCAACATAAAATTAAAATCTATAAATTAATTTTATGCGACAACATAAAATTAAATCCTATCATTTTTATTTGATGTTGGATTTTTCTTTTCCTTTGCGGTGGAATTGGGGAAACTATTGGCTTTATAGAATTGGGAGGAGCTCTTGGGAGAAATCTTCTCCAACGAAGAATGCTTCCTCCATGAAGAAAGCTTCTCCAACTAAGAACACTTCCTCCATGAAGAACACCTATGGGGAGTGTCTTCGACTTATTCCTTAGAAGAACCTTGTGGAGGCAACAGATGTGGGACGTTTTTGACAACCGACCTTCCCTCCTCATCGTCATCAACGAACTGATGCACGAGCTTGGGATTGGAGGTGTGTGGAAGACATAATGAATGAAGACAACTCTGTCTTCTTCCCCATGACACCGTTGTCAAACAACGAACAAGGTAGGGGGTTATTATCGAATTCTTGAATCTTTTTTATTATTATCCTCATTCTTGGTTCATGATTAAAGTAGACCCGCTTGCTACCACTCTAAACGTGGAGGGTGCAGGCCAAACTAACTTGGCCCGACCCCCCTGCCGATCTACCTTGGTGTTCTTCACAATGGAGAAGCACATAAACCTATGAGGAGGAGCACAAGAACGGTAGCCGGTGCCACCACCGACCGAGACAAAGGCAAAGATGCATGACACCGCTTCACAGCACCGCCGCTCCACTGCACCCTTGTGGCAACCCCGGCCGAGTCGCCCGCACCCTCGCAGAATCCCCCGACCAAGCCACCCATAGCCTCCATGCACCCAGCATGCCCCACGGCTCTACCGTCAGCGTACCCCGTGGCTACATCATCTGTAGGACCTGCACACCCCACAACTCCACCATCTGCGCACCCCATGCCGCCGCTGGCCGAATTGGCCCGCCGACCCCCCGAGCCGCCCTGACCACACTAGCCCGCCAACCCCTCGTGGTGCCCCGGACGAACCGGCATGTGCCCTCACGGAGTCCCAACCAAGCCGCCCGCACCCTCACGGTACCCCGGCCAAACCGAACCCACGCCCCAGGCCGAGCCGCCCTCGTGGTGCCCTCTGGGCCAAGCCGCCCACGCGGCACCCACTGGGCCAAATCACACTCATGCCAACTCAAGGCCGGTCTGCACCCTTGCGGTGAGTCTGTGCCCTCATGGCCGTCCATGGCCCCTCGTGGCCTGCTGTGCTGGGCCGAGCGGGCCGGGTCAACTCGAACTAGGTTGGCGTAGGCTGGGTCGGGCCGGGTCGGTCCCACTGGGTCAGATCAGACTCGGGCCCACTATGACCCTTCACTTTCTTTTGGCCATTTCATTGGCATCAGACGTTCGTTTGACGAATCATCAGCGGACCTAGTAATCTTGTAGCATGACAGTCCCTTTGAGTATACTCCACTGAAGTTTTGGGGTATAGTTGAGATACGGTCAGGTTGGATCATGCATGAATCCAAATGAGCCCCCAGGACTAAAAGGCTGATAACTCACTGACCGAGCATTCGATTGACGCACCGTCTATTTATTTGATACCCCTATGATGTGGCAGACCTTTGAGATACTTCTTCCTGGGAATTCATGAAAATTGGAGTATTGACCAGTAGCTCATGAAGCGGATCCTTCCAATGATGAGCGAGCAGAGTGCAGAGACCTAGTAGCTGTCTGAGACCTGATGACTGCTGACCATTTGACTCAAAGTGATTCTACTAGCCCAGTGTGGAGTGCCTGGTTGTGGCGGCATACCCATGATGGAGGATCACACTTGGTGATGCGTCAGACCCATGGTACTCGACAAGAGGAGTACCTCTACACGCTATGAGGGGGAGCGCCTGGGTGTGGCGGCAGACCCAAGGTGGGGAGCGCCTCTGTGTGATGCAATAAACCAAAAATACTCGACAGGAGGAGTACCTCAATAGTCCAAGGTTAGTGGGAAGAACCTATGTGTGATGCGGCATGTCAATTATACTCTATTGAGTAAGAGTTCTCTAGCAGCTGAGGTTTCGACAATGTGAATAAAATTCTGGTTGAGCTGATTCAGTACTTTTGTGTTTTCCTCATGATTGAGACAAATTAGTTAATAACTTAGGTATATGTATGGGAATATACCTAAGTAGGGTTATCTTTTGATTCCTTAATTTGTGGTTTATCCTTGGTGGATTTGTGATACCTTGAGGGTCTCAGGGTCCATTCTGAGTACCGTTATACTCACCCTTACACGGGCTATGCTAGAACCTTGTAGTGTTGGATGTAGATGACAGACAACGCTGAATGAGGCTGTGAGTACCAGGAATGGACGGTACCCAGAGGTGGACCTTACAACGAGTCGGTACATGGAGGAGATTGACATATGTGGAGTGCTGAGAAGGCTATATGTACCTACCCTTTAGGTAGGAATCCAGAAGGATGACCCAACAACTATTTTTCCTTTCTTCAGTTGTACTTGTACTTCCAGTTCCTTGTACTTTATAGTTGGGCTTGTATTTCCGGCCCCTTTTACTTTTCATCACTCTTTTGTGATGCAGTTTACTTAGTGTTTTGTATCCAGATGTGTGCTCTGTTGTGTGCATTTATAGTATATAAAGGCAATGCCTTCCCAATTTTAGGGAATTATGCCTTTGGTGCTAGTCGCCAGCCCCTGGCCTTTGGAATGCGGGCTTGGGGTAGTCATGGCACGGGCCCCGGGTCGTGACAATTATTTTCCCCCATTTATAAAGTAAAATAAAATAATATTTCTCCCTTAAAAAAATGTCTCCAAAATTTCTCCCCTTGATTAAAATATTTAAATATATAAAATCTTAAAAAGAAATTTGTGTTTATCCAAATTTCTCAAGTTTTACTTAAAATAAAATGTTGTGTTTATCCAAATTTCTCCCCCTTTTTTTATATTAGAAAGAGTGATAGAATAAGGAATAGAACACATTTTAATGTAGCACTGAACTGAAGTAAATGATATATAAAATATTTATCAATAATTAAATTTGGATTACTAGCATTCTAACTTCGGTAGTACTATAAAATAAATCAAAACATATGAAAATGAGATGGAAAAAGAATATTTTATTTAGAAATACATGTATAAGTACAACAATGAGAACATGAATCAAGGATGGGTTTAAGGTTTGGGTTAGGTTTCAGATTATTTAAAGAACTTCCTTGATTTCTTCCAACTGAGTCCTGAATATTTTCATTAGTCCATCGCCTAACTAAACTATGAGATCTCTTACTTCCTGAGTCAGATGAATATCTTCAATAAAATTGACTCTGAAGAACTCATGTAGCCTTTCTTACTTCTCCATAAAAAGAGTTAACTTACCAGTGAACTGATCCTACAAAGATCTAATCCCTGGTTCATTTGATGTGAGCTATTCAACAAGATGCTTTTGATTTTCCAGCAGAACAGATAAGGGAGCATATTTACACTATAAGTCCTACAATATGTCATTCATATTCACCATTACTACTGTAATGGCGTGAAATATCCTTACCAGATTAGGTGAAGTACCTGATGTACTAGCTTAACTAGTTTTGACAGCTGCAAATTGTTGCTCCATGAAAGATTTAAACTCTATTAAATCTGACTTCATCTCCGTTTAAGATTTCAAATTGGCTACCTCAGCCAACATCTCCTTAAAAATCACAACTTACTACTTAGAAACAGAACCGGGTTTCAATCTTTGAAATATCAGATTTTCCTTTTCCAATGCTTTTCTTAAAGCAATATTTTCTGATTCAGCTCTATTTAACTTTCTATAGAGTTTGTTTACTTCTTCATTCACAGAATTAGAGGCAATGTGTGATTGATTCTCAGTTTGAGCTTGAACATGATGAATCAGTACTAAAGGTAAATATTGTGCATCAGATTTTTCTTCATCCTATCTTTGTACTAGTTTTTTTAAAGATTTTTCCTCAGAGTCCTTCCTTGACTCATCCATAGAAAAGTCTTCATTCAACACTTCAGTGTGAATTTCAGAAAGTTTTTCTTCTTGAATCTCAACATCAGCAGGAGGTTTCTCCTCATGAGAATCTTCTTCATTGAATTCCTCCAAGACTACATTCTCTAAAATTGATTCCACTTGAGATACTTCCTCATGAATAATGTCAGTAGGCTGAGAATATTTTTCTTGAATAGTATCTATTTCAGTTTGAGTTTGAGCCACTTCTCTAACTTTAGGCTATGCTTTTGCCTCTGTCTCTATCTGAGAAACATTCTCTTTCTACACTAGAGGTGTCACCTCAATCTGAGAAACTTTTGGTTGTGCAATGTCCTATACTGTAGATTCTACATTAAATTTATAGCTCAGAAAAGGTTCAGTTCCATATGCATTTTTTTGAGTAGGCTCCTCTCCAACTTGATAAACTCTATGCCTTTTACTTTGAAGACCTTCTTGAATTTCCTCATCTGTAGGTGAATCAAAAACTTCAAATCCGATTCTCCTTAAAACTCCACTTGCTCTAGACTCTACCAATCCTTCCTTAGATTTGGCAGGTTGATCCTGAGCACTCTCCTAATCTTCTTCTACTCTAACAGGCATGATCGTTCCTTTAATTATACTCCAAAAGAAACCAATATTTCTCAAAGTGCCTGCATTAATTTTTTTTGTGGTGGAATCTCACTCTAGAATCTACCAACCTTATCATATCTTTCTTAAATAAAATCTTTAAAATGAATCTTCCAAAGGGATAGAAGTCTATCCTTACCTATGGTTGACAACAATAATTGAGATATCTTACCATATATCTTGGAAAATTCAACTTAACTTCACTCATAAATAGAAACATGATATACATGTCATGGTACACAATTTTTTCCATCTCCTACATTCTTGGTTCAATGCATGTTTGCACAAATTTCACTAAAATTTTCTGGTCAGGCTCTAGATCTTTCACAAACACATTTCTCAGATTTGCAGAGCCAAACGGGAAAGACATAATGTCCTAAAACTTATGTACATTATCACCAATATTCTTTAAATCTAAATGAAAAAATCCCTCATGAGGGCAGTTAATAATCTTGTCTATTTCTATAGATGAAATCAAAAAATCACGGTCCTCGATCATAGCTATTATAGTATCCTCATCTTCTCCCAGGCTGAACTAAAAAGACTTAAAAAAGTGGCGAAGTTCTACCTCTTATAGAAACTATGTATAATCTCCATTGAAGGTTTTCTCTAAGTTTTGAAATGCTAGAGCTTGCCTCAGCATTATATCCGTCTAATATAACCATTCCAGATCAATCAATTTTCCCTGTAATATCTTTCTACCTGCTGTGCGCTACTGCTTAGTGTTACTGGTCTTCGTCTCATTAGTCCTCTTGGTTTTGGCCATTTCTTCACTGATTTCTGAAGGTTTTAAAAGCTAGGGTTTAGAAGGTTCAGTTGAAGGTAGAGAAGAGTGGTAGAAGATTTCAAAGTTTCAAGAAAATGAACAGGTTTGTAATTTTAAATGATTTCTAGCAACCTTGATTCCCATTTCATTTACATACATAATAATCATTACATAAATTTTAAAACAAATTAAAATTATTCACGCAAAAAAAAAATCACACAGTGAATAAAATTTTAAACTATTCAAAAAATAAGTAATTAATGTATTTTAAACAGTGAAAATTTAAAATAAAATTGAGATGAATTTTAAAATTAAAATTATGATTAAAAAAATATTTAAAATTAAATAAATCTAACTCCCCCTTAATAAAATCAAACCTTGCATTGGGATGTGGTTTAGTAAAAATATAAGTTAATTGAATTCTAGTATTTATAAATTGTTAAAATATATCCTTTTTAAGAACATGGTCTCTTAGAAAACGATGTCTGATATCAATATGTTTAGTCCTAGAATGATTAATAGGATTTTTTGAAATATTTATAGCACTTGTATTATCACATAAAATAGGTGTATTAGTAAAATTTAGTCTAAATTCCATAAGAGTGTTTTTCATCCACAAAACTTGTGCACAAAAACTGCCTGCAGATACATACTCTTCCTCGGCTGTTGATAGGGAAACTTAGTGTTGTTTCTTACTAGACCATCACACTAAGGATTTTTCTAAGAAGTTACAAGTCCCTGAGGTTCTTTTTCTATCTAATCTACAACTTCCAAATTCAATATATGAATATAAAATTAAATTAAAATTAGAAGTTTTTGGATAGAGAAGAGATTGAAAAATAGTTCCTTTTAAATATCTAAAAATTATTTTAACAACACTTAAATGATATTCTTAAGTATTTGATTGAAATATTGCACAAAGACAAACTGAATACATTATATATGGCCTGTTAGTAGTAATATATAACAAACTACTAATCATACCTCTATATAACTTGTTGTCAACTGATTTTCTAGTTTCATCCAAGTCAAGTTTTATATTAGTACACATAGGAGTTGTATATGTCTTGCTATTTTCAAGTCCAAATTTCTTTAATAAATTAGTAATTTATTTTCTTTTATTTAAAAAATTTCTAAAATCTTTTTGATAAATTTGAATTCCTAAAAAGAAATTTAATTCTCCCATCACACCCATTTCAAATTCTTTTTACATTAGATTTGAAAAATGATGAAAAAGTTTTAAATTTTTTGATCCAAAAATTACATCAACAACATAAATTTAAACCAATAAAATATTAGATTTTATATTTTTCTTAAATAATTTTGGATCTTCTATTCCAATAGTAAAATCATTTTTTAACAGAAAATAATTTAATCTTTTATACCAAGCTCTAGGTTCTTGTTTAAGGCCATAGAGAGCTTTAGTAAGTTTAAAAACAGAATCTGGTTTTTGTGAATTTTCAAAACCAGGAGGTTGCTCAACATAAACTTCCTCCATTAAATAACCATTAAAAAAAGGCAGACTTAACATCCATCTGAAATAATTTAAAGTTTATATGAGATGCATATGATAAAAGGATCCCAATGTCTTCTAATCTAGCTACAGGTGCAAATGTCTCATCATAATATATACCTTCTTCCTGACTATATCCTTTAACTACTAGTCTTGATTTATTTCTAGTTATTATTCCTTGGTCATCTTGTTTATTTCTAAAGACCCATTTAGTACCTATAACTAGATAGTTTTCTGGTCTTTCAACTAATTTCCAAACTTTATTTCTTTTGAACTGATTTAGTTCTTCTTTCATTTCTATTATCCAACTTTCATCAACTAAGGCTTCTTCTATAGACTTAGGTTCTAATTGGGATAAAAAGGCAGGAAATTCAACAATATTTCCTATGTTCCTCATTGTTTTTATTCTTGTGTCTAGGTCACCTATTACAGTTTCTAAAGGGTGATTATTTAGGGTTCTAGACTGTCTATATTGTACATTATTAGGTTTATCAGTGTTATGTTCTTCTGAACTGGACTGAATTTCATTTATATATTTTTCAAAAACATCTTTCAAGTTCTCAAGTCTCATGTTATCATTAGATTCAGTTTTATCAATTTGGTCTTTTTCTTTTCTAAAAGGAACCAGATTCATCAAATTTCACATGAACTAATTATTCAAAAATTCTTGAATTTTTATTAGAAACTCTATAAGATTTGGAAGTAGCAGAATATCATAAGAAAATGCCTTCTTTATATTTTGGATCAAACTTACCAAGATTGTCCTTGGTGTTTAAGGTGTAAACCTTACATCCAAAAACTTTAATGTAATTTACTTTAGATTTTATATTATTCGAGGTGTATTTTTAAGGATTGGTCTTATTAAAACTCTATTTATTATATAACAGGATGTGCTTACAGCTTATACCCAGAAATAGGTAGGAATATTATATTCATTTAGCATAGTCCTAGCCATTTATTGAATAGTCTTATTTCTTCTTTCAATAATTCTATTTTTTTGAGGTGTTCTTGGTACAGAGAAGGTGTTTTTAATACCCATATTTTAGAAAAAGGAATTAAATTCTAGATTCTCAAATTTTCCATCATGATCACTTCTCAATGAAATTATTCTAAGACCTTTTTCATTTTGAACAGATTTTCAAAAACTTTCAAATAATGTAAAAGATTCATTTTTATATTTCAAAAAATAAATCCTAGTAAATCTAGAATAGTCATCAACTAAAACATATACATATAATTTTCCAGCCAAACTTACTACCCTTGAAGGTACAAAAAAATCCATGTGGATAATTCCTAGAGGTTTATATGTAGCAATTTTATTAACTGATTTGGAGGATGATTTGTGCTGCTTTCCAAGTTGACATGCATAACAAAATCTATCACATTCAAAATTGAGACTAGGAAAATTAGAAACAAGATATTTCTTAGATAACTTATTTGAAGCATATATATTGTAATTTCCGAGTCTTCTATGCTATATCCAAGATTCATTTATCTTAGTTGTTAAGCTGTTTACTTTTTGCTTACACAGGGAATTTAAATCCAGGGTATACACATTATCAGTTCTTGGTGCTCTAAATTTAATCAATTTATCTTTAAAAACAGAATAGAATTTATTAGAAAAATAAAAAACATAACCATCATCATATATTTGAGAGATACTTATTAGGTTGTGTTTCAATCCTTGTACATAGAGTATTTTATTAATTGAGATAGATTCGGGATCTCTAATTGTTCCAATACCAATAATTTTACCTTCGGAATTGTCACCAAATGTGGCTAGTCCACCATAATTTTGAGTTAGTGTTCTTAAATTTAATGAGTTTCAACTCATATTTCTGGATAATCCACTTTCCATATACCATAAAATAGTTCAACTTCTATGTCCCGCTTCCTACAAATGAATTTAAACAAAAGTTTTTTTTGGTACCCATATTCTATTGGGTCCAATAGTGTTAGCTAGTAAGGATTTGGGAATCCAGACTTTCTTTGTTTTTCTAAAATCAACATAATCATATAAATTATTTAAAACAAAGGCTTTCTTTATTCCACTAATTTGAGGTTTCCTTAAGTAATATTTTTAGATATGTGTCATTTTGTTCCACAATAATTACAGATTTCTTTTCTAGTACTTGGAACAAAGTAATTTTTATATAGTTTGGGTTTCTCACCCTTACTACCTATTCCATATCTTTCCTTCTTAATCACATTCTTTCCAAGAATTTCATTTAAAGAATTTTCTCCTTTAGTAAAAACAATAGCTGCACTCTTATATGTTTATACTTCTATTGGTAGTGTATTTATTTTAAATTCACTATATGTATAGTTTTTGTTAATTGAATTATATTTCTCCAGTAATTCTTAATGTTGTTTTAGTAGAGTATCTCTCTCTCCTAAAAAAATATTATGAATATTCTTTAAGGATTTGTGTTTCTTGAATAAATAATAATATTTTTATTCCAGCATGTTGCAATAGGCTGAAAGTTTATCATTTGAGAAACTTGAATCATAATTAGAGTAAGATGAGTAATAGAATTGTACCTTATTAGTTTCTACCATAAATCACATATTGGATTTCAGATTTGATTTCTCTTTTTCTGAGTCAGACTTTGATGCACTGTTGGAGTCTTCAGATACATGCCAAGTAGCTTTCATTTCCTTCTTATCTTTCTGTTAATTATCATTTCTTTTGAAAAAATTCTTCTTCTTTTCTTCCTTCAGTTGAGTACAGTCAGGTCTGATATGACACATCTTCTTCCATTCATAGAATTTGACTTCCTTTTTATCCTTTTTGAATTATTTTCTGAATCCTTTCTTCTTTCTATAGAATTTTTTGAATTTCCTGGCTAGCTGAGCCAGTTCCACATTTGAATTAGGAGAATCAGAACTCTCTAATTTTATTAAGATTTCATTCTTCATTTTTATGCTTTTCTTTTGAGATGTTACCTTAAAATAAGTATTCTCTCTATTGATTAAGACTTTATGCTCATTTTCTTCATCTTTCATCTCATCTTCATACATCATAAGAGTTATAATTAACTCTCTCATTGTTAAATCTTTGACAGGAGATGATTGTCTAATAGTAGCAGAAATTCAATTCCATATAAATGGTAGTACTCTTAGTAATTTCAGGGCTTGATCATCTTATTTTATTGGATCTCCCAAGGCAGTGATATTGTTAACAATCTCTGTCAACCTTCCATTCATTTGGGTGATGATTTCTCCTTCAAACATTCAGAATGTGTCAAATTTTAATTTAGCAGTGGCATACCTCATCTGTCTAACATTGTTAGTTCCTTCATAGCCAACTGTAATTTTTTTCCACAACTCATAATCTTTTGGGCACTGAGACACTCTATTGAATTCATCTAGTCTAAGACCACATATAATTTCATTCATTGCTTTCGATTTTATGTCATACTTTGCTTCTGTAGTATCACACCATGTATCATGTTTTTCGGGAATTGCATAGGGAGTTATAATTTTCGAATAGACTCAGTATCCAAGGTTCTTAAAATAAATTATCATCCTTGAATTCCAGCATCTTTAGTTCTCACCATTGAAGTAGGGAGCTTGAACCATTGATATACCCTCTTGTGTATTAGCCATTGTGCTCTTTATAATCCAAAACTTTTAGCTTGTTATAACTTTGAAAAAATCTCCTCCTCTGATACCAATTTTTGGATCAGATTATACTAAATATGCACAAGAGGGGGGATGAATTTTTCCTTTTAAAAACTCTTAGAGAGATCATGATCTGTCCTTTTAACTTTATCTGAATGGTTAAGAAGCAGAAAATAAATAGCAAAGAATTCACAATGTATAGTGGTTCGGGGAACAGAAGGCCCTAGTCCACTCCACCAACACACTACTCCACGAGCTTGGTGATTTTCACTATATGGTCCTTTTATCAATAGACCATTCCACAAATGAGTAAAGGCAATTGACACCTTTACAACTTTAAGGCTAAATAGACCCTTCTGGTTCATACATAGAACCTAAAACAAAGCTTAGTATGAGAATCCGATCACTCAAAGTAAAAGAGTATTTGTTCTTTGAAATACTTTTCAGTTGTTCTTCACAATTTCAACAACACACAATTGACAGTTGATGGATCATCATCTTCAGAAAGAATAATATTTAGGTAGAAGTAGTTCTGAGCCAATACGATTGTAGTATATCTTGAAATGAATTCAAAAACTTCAACAACAGTATATACACAAAAGATATTTGATGTAGAATTAGTGAATCTTCAACATGTTTCTTATTCTTCAGAAAATAGAGTTTTTTCACTCTTTGTAACAACATATATGTAAATCTCAAATTTTCTGCAAATTGTAGCAGTGAAAAATATTGAGAAAATTATTTTGTCATACTCTTGATCTCTTGATCATTCAAAACATCAAAAATATATATGGAATAATGATGAGTGCTTCCTCTGTAAATTTAGATCCACAAAAGTCACATTCTAACTCGCAATATTCAAAAGTTTGAATAAAAGAGAAGTTATAACATCCCTTAATATTCACCATGAAAATATCCTCTTAAATAGATCCTTTGAATCATAAATTAAAGGCTTTGATTCAGTCAAAGATGTGCTTTATATTAGGGATTTTAATCTGGATTGAAGTCAGACTGATAATCCACATAAAGACCGTTGCTCGATAAAATCGCATATTAAAATATCCGACGTCAAACGTAGGGTTGAGCTGCTTAGAATTCATTCTCTGAATGCAAGGTTGACAACGTAAGGTTTATAACGTAAGGTTGATCACGAAAGTAAGATTGATGATTCAACCATAAAATGTAAGGTTTATATCAAACGTATGATTGACCATCCATACTTTTCTCTTCAACTCTCAAACGTACGATATTTGATCCATACTTTTCTCTGCTTTCAAACATATAGAATATGATCCATACTTTTCAATAAAATGTAGGGTTCATTACAAAAGTATTGTTTATGAACCATACTTTTGAGAAACAAACATAACATTCCATACTTACGTAATGTTCTTCTTCCATACTTTTTTGATATCTCAAACGTAAGGTTCCTTCCAAACGTAGGGTTCCTTCCAAACGTAGGGTTCTTTTAACCATACTTTTCTGATAACCTATAAAGTAAAGGGCAGATTCCATTCTTATGCTACGCTCCTCAACGTGGGGTATGAACAGTGTTTCTAGGACACACTAATGCGCTAAAATTATTTTCAAACACTTAGAGCATGAACCGTGTTTCCAGAACACTTCATCAAATATTCCACACAGATTAAACACTTTAATATTATTACAAAATAGAAAAATAAAGAACATTAATTTCATGAAATATAATCACAGTAAAATCATTATAATAAAAAATAAGGGTATTTGTGAATATCAAAATCATCATAAAGAGATAGAGTATTGTTCTCAACAATCTTCCCTTAATAATAATAAAATAATGTATTGTTGAAAACAACACTGCTCATCAGCACACACATGCACATACATACACATACATACACATACACATATAAATCCACACAATACATACACATACACACATAAATACATACATGTACACATAAATGCACACACATCAACATAAATAAACATACATATACATAAAAAATCATACACATATATATGAACACACACACACACACAGATACTTTCACATACATACAAATACATATAAACATACACAATATACATACATACACATAGATATACATATATAGACACACACACATACACAAATATTCCTCCTCTAATTTAATATTTTTTATTATTTAAGAAAAAACACTTTTAGGGGTTAAGTGGGAACCCACATGAACAAAAAAAATGAAGGAAATAAAGCAAGCAACAATAAAAAAAGATAACCCAAACCCATAACAAAACACAAATCATTTTAAAATAAGAACTATAGATAGAATTATCCAATATAAACTAAATTGAGAATGAGTCACCTTAATATTTTAAATAAAAAATAGAACTTATAAGATATTCCACAATAATTTTGAATAGTTGGACCCATGCACCCAATGTATACTCCAGTCAATAAAGGGATTGATTCTCTACAGTTCAACTTTAATTAGATCCTCAATGTAGTATTCTATCTTATTCAAAATCACTAGATACTCCTCCACACTAATATGTCATTCATTAACACCATGATTCAATTTACGATCTTTGGTATTGGTCCATGTCGATTGTTTCTTATTGAGGCCTATTTGAATATCTCTTTCATGCATTATGAGGGTGCCCTAAAGTGAAGCTAAGATGATAAATTTTACTTCCACTATATCCTTATTGGAATGTAAAAGAAAATTTAACGATATTATAGTTTTACCTCCATTAACCTTCTCCCTAGATCCACCATCTCCAATTATATTGTTTCCTAAAGTGTTACAACCAACCAAAAATCCATCTTCATTGGGATGATCCTTGATTTCACCAGGGTCAATCCCTTCGAAGTCAAGGCTAGTATTAGTAAGAATTTCTGGATAGAATTGATATATTGACATTTTTATCTCATTTTCCCATTTACTGGGAGCATGACCCTGTAAATTAGAACCAAGAACCATACCTACCGATCTGGTCATCATCATCTTTGTAAATTTTGAGAATTCTTTACATTGACTAGATTTTTTCACTTTACTAACAACATAATCCCCCAAATCAAAACTATTTTTTATCATTTTTTGACCCAAATCGAAAATAAGTTCCAGACTAAGAATCCTCATCATAGTTTGTGTAATGTACTGACCCAGTATCCACTAAAAGATTCTTCGAGATGGTGGGCCACATGGTCTCAAGTGTGCCTCCCCATATGGTAGAGGATAATGACTAGCAGTGAGGGTATCTGGTGGATCAATGGGGAGACTATACTATCATGATCAAAGTGTAACGTAGCTATATAATATCATAGTCAATAGTGGAAGTGGTAAAATCAACCAGATAGAAGATAACATCCAAGACAACAATAAATAAATAAATCCAAATGAAATATCATATACAAGATGATGTGTCATGTATCTACAAAGTGAAAAAAAGAATACATGGAATCTAGTATAATACATTTATCAAAAGGTAAAAAAGACCATAAATAACTATCTCTAACTCATATCACGAGCCTCATATCATTCCTATTCTCCCATAATCTTAAGAAGTAATAAATCAATCATTGTATAGTGGTAACTTTCCCCGATCCCTACCTGCATCCCTGAAGTTTTTCTGGGTACCCTACGACGGTCTGGACAAGGTGTGAGATAACACTCAGTAGGCTACCACCAATAGTGTCTATAACATAACCAGTCTATGTATATAAGATAAAATAATGTGCAGTATATAATAGTCATGTAAAGATAAATAAATCAGGTGTGATACTGTATAATCAATCAATAATAATTAATCACCCAATAAGGGTAATTTGTAAACAAGACACTACTAGAATAGTCTATTTGAAAAGAATAGAAAAATATCCACAATGACCATGACATGTAATTAGGTGTATAATATCTACCATGTACACAACATAAAACCCAGTTTGTAACATTCACCACAGACACATCGTATAATCAAGAGTCATCCATAATGGTTATTCCATGTAATAAAAAGTGTATAACCACAAAAGGATGGATCCAAGGTATAAAAGACTAAGGAATCCATGTTGATTCCGAGGAGTATCTTGATAGAAACTCGGTAACACTTTGGTTAGATTCCAAGGAGCATGCAAATAGACTATTCCCAAAGCGAGTCTAAGAAAGATGGATCCAAGGGGTAGCAGTGCCTTTGAAAACCTATGGAATCCAGATCTAAGGATTACATCCAAGACATCCACTACCATAATCAAGACCCATGGATTATAAATGTACATGGTGTACAATGGAATCCGGATCCAAGGTATACCAACCAAGGCATCCACTACCATTATTAATTCATCATCTTAAGTCACATACAAGCCATTTACAATTTATAAATCTACGAGTTCATCAACCCATATAAACTATTTAATAAAATGTAAAAACATATCATCACATGTCCAAGAGGAATTAAATCTCTCCTATTATCTCAATTCAATTATAATTTAGATTAAAGAGGATCCCTCTAATAAGGTGATCTCACTAACACCCAATAGGGTAGTACAACAGGGCATAAATACTACAAATCACCTCACGGATGGTCCGAGTTGGGGTGAACAACCTCAAAATAAACAAAGGTAATAATGAGAAACCTAATCAGGTTCCAAATCATTTAATTCAATAATTTTATTAATTTCATAGACAATGCCAGAAAGTTCGGTGTATGACACAATGACAACTAGCTTTATAAGAACTCAAACTTTCTAGGAAAATTATAGCCCACCAACCTCAAGCATGTGATAAAACACCCATCTAATATCAAATAACAACTCAAGATGGATTGGAAGAAATAATATAAATGATCAAATTCTCTAAAAATAGGGAATTTTGGATCTCACCAAAATAAATTCTTCAATACCAATACAAATGAAAAATGGAATAAGAGCAAAGTAGAACTTACCGACACTAATCCAATGAGACAAAAAGTGTTTGAATTCGAGTTATTATGGAGAATATATCTCATTCCATAGATTCAGGATTGAAGTGGAAACTCAAAGAGAGGCCCAATGTGGATTGGAACAAAGGAGAAGAATAATAGGTTTAAAAATTTAAACCCATTAAGTAAAAAATGGTAATTTCCCAAAAAACACTAGTTCACACAGTTTAGACGCATGATTGGACAAATTGTGTGCCAACTGTGAACCCTTCACTACCTCAAGGGAGACCTACACAATTTCATGTGCATGGTTTGCCAACTTGTGCACAAATATTGTCATATTCCATTGTCAGAGACACCCCTCTCATGTTCATGGTGCATAGTTAGATAAACCGTACACTGAGTGTGCTTTTATCCTTAACTAAAAATTGAAGGTCCTCTTGCATGAGTGTGTGGCCCTTGGTGCATAGTTAGGAAAAAATGTGCACCTCCTTCTTCTCTATGAAAGGCCCCACATGGTTAGTAGTAACCATGTGGCCTATCCTGCATGGTTTTTACTAACCATTTGACCTATCTTATTTTTCCAAAAATTCAGGCTCATGGCTTTGAAAAAGCCCCAGACGCCCCCAAAATTTCCATGACCCCATTATGAATCCATGATAGATCAAAACCAATCATTTTAATCGAAGGTAAATATCCATAACTCAAAGAAAGAAATGGATCTTACAAACTCCCCCTTATAACAATTCATCCATGAATTTACAATACAAGGGTGGTAAAACATCATTTGTGAAAATCTATAACCACTAGACTCATACATCAACCACCCGCTCCCAGGTCTCACCCTATAAAAAACCATGTTTCCATAGCACCCGTACTAGAGGAACTGAATGAACTTAGAGAACCTTTGTGCTATGATCTATAATATGTATAGAATTCCCCCCAAAGGACACATATACCTATAACTCAAACTCCTCAGGTTGAAATGTATGAGATGGGTATGAGTGATAATAGTGTAGTTGAGATACATTTAAGTCATCATGCATGGAAAAATATCTCTGAGGTAACTACAATCAATAGGATACCATCCTAAATCTCTATAAAATCTCAAATGGCCCAATATATCACAATGAAATCTTACCCTACCTCCTGATATTTCTGTGTACCAACCTCGGTGAGACACATAAAAAGAACTGATCCTTGACCTCAAACTCTAGAGGTTTTTGATGATGATCGACATAATATTTTTGTCTAGACTGTGTAGTAGCCATCCATTTCTGAATCAATTAGACCTAATCTATATTCTTATGAATGAGATGTGGTTCAAGTAACGCCGACTCACCTTCTTTTTGCCAATATGGGGGAAATCTACATGGCATACCATAAAAATCCTAACACGGAACCATCTGTATAGTACCTTGAAAGCTATTATTGTAGGAGAACTCAAATGGGGGAATATGCTTCTACCAAGATCCACCAAAATCAAGGACACATGCTTGGATCATGTCCTCTACAACTTGAATAGTGAACTCTGGCTATCCATCAGTTTGTGAGTGGTATACTGTGCTCAGAAGTACCTGTGTACCCAACACAATCTGTAAACCTTTACAGAAATGAGATGTAAAATAGGTTTCCTTGTCTAAAATGGTAGTGTGAGGGACCTTGTGAAGGCACCAAAACTCACAGATATACAACATCCCAATATTATCTACTAAGAAGGTCTCCCTAATAGTTAGAAAATGGGATACCTTCATGAGATTGTATACAAAAACCCAAACAACATCACTACCTCAAGGTGACCTCAGTAACCCGGTCATGAAATCATACACAACATCATACCATTTCCACTTATGAATGGGTAACTACTGTAAAAGAATGGATGATTGCTGATTTTACACCTTCACCTACTGACAGGTGGAACACCTCATGAAAAAAACCATCTATCGTATGTTTTATACCAGGCCATCAGTACTAGTGATGTAAGTCTTGATACATCTTGGTGACACTTAAATTTACTTCCCAATATGAGGCATGAAACTCCCACATCATCACCTTATATATGTTCACTAAAACCCATATGTGACCATAGAAATGCAAAATTTCATCATTTCCAAAAGTCCATCTAGGAGGCAACTCCTCACCCTCCACACTCTTCCATATGACTAGGCCCTTATAATTAGATAACTTTCTCATAATCACTCTATCCAGAAGATTAGAATTCAAAAATAAAAAAGAAATGAAGGTCTTTCCATGAATCTTATGCATCTCCAAGTAAATCTCTAAAAACAAGGTCATAAGTTTCCACTTGCTACTACCCTCCAGAACCACCTATATCTGAGTCCTCTTTATTAATGCATTGATAACTACATTTCCCTTTTTGGTTGTATAGGAAAAATCTAATTCAAAGGAGTTTAGATATTCAATTGACCTTCACTACCTAAAATTCAAGTCACATTGTATAAATATGTACTTGAGGCTTTTATGGTCTGTGAACACCACAAAACGCTCTTAAATATTTTTTTCCTCCAATAACATAAGGCATGAAAACTGTAGGTAATTCAAGATCATGCATCTGGTAATTCATCTCATACAACCTCAACTGGCAAGACCCATACACCATGACTCTCTCCTCATATATCAGAACTACTCCTAACCCTATTCTTGATGAATCAAAATATATAATATAGCTTCTCCCCAGATATAGTAGAATCAATATTGAAGTTGAAGTCAGTCTCCCTTTTAGCTTCTGAAAGGCTGTCTCATAAGAATCTAACCATACATAATTCACACACTTCTTATTCAAGCCCATAATAGGTGATTATAAGAATGATAAGCCCTATATGGAATGCCTATAATATCTAGCTATCCCCAAGAAACTCTGTATATCAAATAAATTCTTGGTATGATCCTAAGAAACTATAGCTCTCACATTATCCGAGTCAAATTTTACTCTTATCTCTAAGATAATATGACCCATGAAGTGAATTTCATCCATCCAGAAGTGGAAATTTGTGAGCTTAGCATATAACTGATGTTCCCTCAGTGTATCCAAAATGATCTCAAGTTGTTTGGTATGGTTATGTTGAGTTTGATAATACACCAAAATATCATCCATGAATACCATAACAAAATAATCTAGATATGGATAGAAAAATCGATTCATCAATTCCATAAAAAAGACCAGTGAATTCCTGAAACCGAAAATCATAACCAAAAACTCATATAGACTATACCTGCTATGAGAATCTATATGAGGTATGTTTGAAGGTGTAACATGAACCTGATGATAACCCAATCTCAAATCAACTTTTGAGAAAACCTTAACTCCTCAAAGCTAATAAAAAATTTCATCTATTCACGATAAGGGATACCAATTCTTAACCATCAAATGGTTCAATTTCCACTAATCCACACATAGACTAAGGTTTTTATCTGCCTTTTTCACAAAAATTAATAGAAAACCCCTTGAAGAAGTAATGGGTAGTATAAACACATTTTTCTCTAAATCCACTAGATGAATCTTGAGATTCTACAACTCGATAGTAGCCATTATATAAGGAGGAATAGATATCAGTTCAGCTCCTAGAACTAGTTCGATGGAGAAATATACCTCTATTATAGAAGGTAAACTAGAAAATTCACCCAGGAAAACATCCCTAAAATGATCAACCACCAAAAGAAATTCTATCTAATGCATTCCCTAGTCATCCAAATATAATATAGCAATATGGCATTTCATCCTACCTATACCACGATGCTAAGGTCCATCATGACAGGCATAGACATCCCATTCACCCTTGCGAATAAAACCCCCACCCTATGGTGATGTGAAAGTCACCCTTCAGTGATGAAAATATACACATGCATGATAACAAACTAGAAAATATATCCTAAGTATTATGTCAAACCCTATCATCTTGAGGAAAAAAAGACCCCATAAGAAGTGACACCCAACCACCTCAATGGGTCACTCCCTACATTGGAATACATCCCTCATTCCAATCCCCAACAGAGTGTCCAAAGTCATAATGCCATCAAAAAATTGAATAATGATCCAAATGATCTCTATAATAGGTAGGAATATGAAATAATTTGATGCACCTATATCAAAAAGTGTTGGTACTAACATAGAGGCTACTAATATCACACCTCTCACCATAGAAAACCTGGTGCTCTGCTCCTCAGGTGTAGACTGTACAAAATATATCTAGACTAAACTATGGCCCTGTGAAACTACCTCATCATTTGGAGTAAGCCCACTCTACTGTCTTGGTAAAACTAGTGCGTGGATACCTCATCCATAACCACCACCTTAGCCTAAACGACCAGTACTAATACAGCTCCCAGCCTAATACAGAGATGTAAATCCCACTCCTGAACCTAGATTTAGAGTTGAACCCCTTCCAATGACCACTGGAGGGAAGGTCCTACAAAAATGATATACGTGGCCCATCCTACCACAATATTGATACTTGAATGGGTCTCTATGAAACTAATTTATAATATGATCCCATATTCCACACTGATGAAATAATAATGAGCTACCAACAATCAATATCTGGCTGGTACTCCCCTCACAAGAAGCCTCAAAATGATGCTTCCTTCCACCAGAAGTTGATCCATTGGGCTGAGAAGCTACACTGCCCTGCTATGAACCCCCAAATTCTATCAAGTTACCCTCTATAATCACTTTCTAATTCACCATATATGTAATACTAGTCAACAAGAACACATTGACCGGTGATTGGACAATAGGTCTGAGATCTTCCTTGAAGCATCTCTCCCTCAATAGACCATTATCTAAATAAACAAGCATAAATCATTGGAGATTTGTAAAACATGCTAAATACTCCATAATAGTCATCGCACCCTGCTCTAGAAGCATAAAATCACTATCCATTTTAGCTCTCAGGGTCTCAAGAAATAAATAATCATAAAACCTGGATTGAAAATCCCTCTAAACCATATCTCATAGTTTACCATCCTGGTTCAAAACATCCCACCAATGATTAGCTTCTTCAAGAAGAATATATGTATTAAGATCCACTATCCTCTCAAGAGGTGTCTCCAAATGATAAAAAATTGACAAATTAGTCTCAATACATAGCTCAGAATCCTATGGTACACTATCCCCCTAAAAACATGGGTGGATGCTACTACTGGAATACACACGTAATCTCTTCCATAGTCATGAAAGACTATGAGGCTCCCTGAAAAGTCTGTATATAGCATATAAATCCCTCAAAAAATTGGGAATCAACACCCATATTCGGTACAACCTCCAATTCTATAATTAACACTACTAGAGGTTCTACTAGTGTCTTAGGGACCACCACCTATAGATCATGGTCATTTCCACCCTCCTAGAATATGACTAGAGGGTGTGATGATGGAATATCTCTACAAATTCCAAGTTCACACCTCATAAAATATTTAACCAGATCAGATCACAGATTAAACATAGGAAATGTTGAATCCTTCATATAAATAGATCACACCCATATTCTTGCTCCAAAATCTAGGACTGGGAAAAAATAAATAGTCATAAACATCACTATAGACACTAAATACAACCCAATCCTAAATTCGAGTCTAGGTTTATCTCTCTATTTCTGAACATGTCAATCTATTTTAAATTCATTTTCATTCATTTAACAATTATCTTTAAATGGTTGAACCAAATAGATTTTAATTTCCAATTTATAAGGCCCCATACTCCTTATAAATTTAAAGGAAATATCCATCTAATCGTGACCATAACATATTCCAACCCATATGACCAATGGTTTATGACTCAACATGCCATAATTTTCTTCTTAGGGTGTTTTCATTATCCTATGTAGGGGAAACTATTAGGTTAATGAATTTACTCTATGTATCAATCATTTTTCTCAATATCCTATAAGAAAAATAGTATATAATAATTCTATATCACAAAAGGCACAAAATATTAATCCATGCAATCAAGAAATGCATCCTATATGGCATAGAATAATGTATGGAATGCGAATCCCAATATGTACCTAAAATGAAGCATGAGATGGAATTCCCTAATCTCAATTGGGATATAATAAAATCCAAATCTGAATCACAATCATATCAATAATAACATCACAAATCATGTGCATCACCCAATGGTGGAATAAAATCAACTGTAATAGAAAAAATCTAGAAAATAGATATTTCATTCCATGGAAATTTGGCTTTTCTCTATACATGGGTTATCTACTCCTAGGCACAGATCATTACCAAATTCCAGAATTTTTTAATCCTTCATTTATTGTATCAAAACTATAAGGTGAAGAAAATAAAGGAAAGAAACTACTCTGATACCACTTTGTAACGTCCCGACATGGGATCCACTAAATGGTGCCCCGAGCTGGTGGGTCACATGGACTCAAGCATGCATCCCCATATTCTAGAGGCTACTAACTAGAAATGAGGGTCTATGATAGAATATTGAGGAGGATATACCCTTATGATCAAATTTTAACACATAGCTTTAAATTCACTAGTCAATAGAGGAAGTATTAAAATCAACCAGACATAATATAACATCCCAAACAATAATAAATAAACAAATACAAAGGCAATATCATATACAAGATGATGTTTCTAGTCTCTAAAAAGTAGGAAAACATGTATACATGACATCCATTACAATATATGTATCAAAAGGTACAAAATACCAACAAGAAATATCTTCTAATAGCATTAAAAGTATCAACTTGGTCCTATGCTCCCCAGGTCCTAAGTAGTAATAGATCAAACATCGTATAGTTGGTGCTTGCCCTGGTCCCAAACTGCATCCATGAAGTCTATCCGAGTACCCAAGGATGGCCCAAAAAGGGTGTGAGATAACACTTAGTAGGCCACCTCTAATGGTTTCTATAATATGTTCAGTCTATGTATGAAATCTAAAGAAATTTGTAGTATATAACAGTTATGTAATGTTAAATAAAGTAGGTGTGATACTGTCTAATCAATCAATAAAAATCAAGCACTCAACAAGGGTTATCTATAAATAATATACTATAAGAATGGGATATCCAAAAAACATATAAAAATATCCACAATATCTATTCCATGTAATCAGGTGTATAACATATACCATGGCCACACCGTATAACCCAGTGTGTGACATTCACCATGGCCATGTTGTATATTCAAGAGTCATCCACAACAGCCATGCCATGTAATAAAAATTTTCAGACCACAAAGGGCTAGATCCAAGGTATAAAAGACCAAGGCATCCATGTTGAGTCTCAGGAGCATCTTGATGGAAACTAGGCAACGACTTGGTTGGAGTCCAAGGAGCATGTCAATAGACCATGTCCAAAGTGAGTCCAAGCAAGCTGGGTTGAAAGGGTAGCAATTCCCTTGGAATCCTATGAAATCAGGATCCAAGGATCACATCCAAGGCATCCACTACCATAATCAAGACCCATGGAGTAGAAATATCCATGGAATACAATGGAATAATGATCCAATGTATACTATCCAAGGCATCCACTACCATTATCAATTCATCATCTCAATTCACTCCTAAGACATTTCCAATTTATAAAGCTATGAGTTCATCAACCCATATAAACCATTTAATGAAATGTAAACACATGTCATCACATGGTCAGGAGGTAGTAACTCTCTCATATCATCTAAAATTAATTTATCATTTAGATTAAAGAGGCTACCTCTATCAAGGCAAGATAACTCATTCCCAACAAGGTGGTACAACATGGGGAAAATACTACAACTAACCTCACAGGTGGTCTAGGTTGGGGGGAACAACCTCCAACCAAAAAAAGGTACTAAAAGGAAACCTAATCAGGTTCTAATTCATTTAATTCACGAATTTAATTAATTTTAGGGGAAATGCTGGAAAGTCTATCTTGTGGAATAATGGAAACTATCTCTATAAAACACCAAACTTTGTGGGGGAAATTATAAACTACCTACCTCAAGAACATGGTAGAACACTCATCCAGTATTGGCTCCTAACTCGATTTAGATTGGAAAAAATTGGATAAATGGTCAAACACCCTGAAAATAGGGCATAAGGTCTCGCACCAAAATAACTCTGCCAATACCAAGGCAAATGAAGAATAGAACAATAGGAACATAGAACTTATTGGTTTAGATTCAATGTGATGAAAAATGTTCAAATCTGAGTAAAGATGGAGAAGATCCCTCAATCCCTAGCTTTGGGATTGAAGTGGAATCTCAATGGGAGACCCCATGTGTGTTGGAACAAAGGAGAAAAAGAATAGGTTTAAACATTTAAACTTATAAATTGAAAAATGAAAATTTCACCCAAAAAAAAACTGGGTCACACAGTTTGGCCGCATAGTTGGCCAAACCGTGCACCAATAGTGCACCCTTCACTACCTCAAAGGAGACCCCACACAGTTTAATGAACATGGTTTTCAAAACCATGTGAAAATCGTGTCATATTCCACTACCCAAGAAACCCTTCACATGGTTATGGAGGATGGTTAGACAAAACATGTGCTGACTGTGCATTTAGACTTTTCTAAAAATTGAATCCCTCTTGCATGGACATGCGGACCTGGGTGCATGATTAGGGAAAACCAAGCACCTCCTACTGCCCTCTAAAAATCCCCACATGGTTAGTAGTAACCATGAGACCTTTCCCTCACGATTTATACTAATTTTGTGGCTTTTATTATTTTTCCTAAAAGGCATGATTCTGGTTCTGAACAAGCCCCAAAAACCATAAAAAATCTATTGACACCATTAGTCATCCATAATAGGTCAAAACCAAGCATTTAAACGGAAAAAATAAACATCTATACCTAAAAGGAAAATTTGGGATCTTACAATTAGTAAAATCCAAGGATAAATCATCAACTTCCCTTACTCCCTGAGTGTGAGTGTTAGGACTTGAACCTATACCATCCATTGTAGGGTCATCCTTAGAGGAATTCATTTAGGCTATCTTCCTCATCCATTTTGGTACTACATCGTGAAACTCCTCATTTTCATTGTTTCCCAAATAATAACCTATCAAAATTTCAAAATGGTCCATTAGTTTAACACCCAATGAAACATTATATGGATCATAACCTAAGGTATTTATGCAAATAGAGTCAATTAGTCCAAGGGTTGAGGATGAGACTATAGGGATTCCTTGACCACCTCTACCAACCCAAATTATGTTTTCATTGGAATCTCTATTCTTAGGCCTTGGGATAATTGCATAAGGAATCTCCTAACTCATAGGGATTCCATCATTTTCAAAACTGATCCCCCCTCAAAAGAGAGCCACAACTAGACACACCTCCTCCCCATAGGGGGAGTCATTGATAGAGAAGTGGTGTCTTTACCTACAACTACTTGGTTTTGTGTGTCTATTGTGGAATATGTTGAAGTCATTGTATCTGAATATGTGAGAAGCTCTATAGTTAGAGCTTGAGGAGCCTATTTAACTAAGTTAGCTTACAGAATTAGGAAATACTCAACTTATTAAAATGGAGAACTCAAGTTATACACATTAATATTAGATCCTCCAAGATCTCTTCGTAACCCAACCAAAATTCCATAGATGTTTGGATCCTAGAACTAAACACTCACCGCCTTTCTAGCTATTGAGATCCCCTGGTCCACTTTCTCTAAGACTTTAGAAGAATCCTATAGTCCTCACCTAGTATGAGACTAAATAATAGTACCAAAATATTTTGGTATGATTATGACATTTATATGAGCATCAATATCTCCTTTCTTCATAGCTACAATTTCTTCTTTCGATACTACATTGGGGGAATATGTGGTAACCTGGGCACTACTAGATGAGTCAAGGATGAAGTGATACTGAATAGAAACACACATTCCCTTATCCAACTTTTCTATGTTTATAACTTCTTAGGGACTGGATTTCTTAGTAGTATGATGATAATTTGATTGAACATGAACCAATTGATAACATATAGAGCAGTAATCATACAAATATTCAAAACACACATGTTGTTTACAATGATACTCACCTTCTAATTCAATCCTAATAAAATCCACAAACACCTTTGTGACATCAACTTCAACAAAAATTCAAGTAGAGATAGTGTCGTAGAGGGAAAAAGTCTTACAATCATCACATAAGAATCTATCCTTTATGTTTTTGAGCATCCCAAGGATCATTAAATTATAAATGGGGAGAGATAAGATGGGAAGGAAGACCCATAAGGCCATGGTAGAGGGATCTCATTTCAAGTGAAATTCGAATGACTATCAAAATAAAGTAAATCAAAACTCGTTGAAAACACATGAAGCATTATACCATGCTGAAATTAAGAATACCTTGGTTGAACATCCAATTAGAATATGGTGTAAATTCAGTAATCCTATTATCACCTGAGATTAAAGACCTCAAGAATCAATACATAAACATCAAAAGATTCAAATGAGGGATGACGCTTTCTAAATTAAGTTACCAAGGAGATATTCAGAAGATATTAAGTATTCATGAACTCCAAGGGGAGATCAAAAGTTTGTAGATTCTCTCATCTCGTGTAGGAACCTTAGGGTATAGAATAATTTCAAGAAATCTGGGGAGAAGATCCAGATTGGTGAAGGGGGAGAACATTCGATGTCAAACCAAAGATACCGAGAGGCATCTCTCTCTTTGCAGAGGGGGGAAAATCAGAGGGGTGACCATGCCACCTACTAGGGATAATATTCTATGTAAGAAATAATTAAATTTTTATTTCTACATACATACACATTGATACACATACAGACACACACACACACACACACATATATATACATACACATACATACACATACACATACACATACACATACACATATATACAAATAAATACACACATAAAAACTCACACACATAGATATACGCATACATACACAGACACACACATAGACACACACCCACACCTGCACCCACACCCACCCACCCACCCACCCACACACACACACACAGAAATACACACACACACACACATAAATATACATACATATATTCACACACAGACACACATTCATGTATACATACATACATACATATTTTATATACATACATGTATTAACCCCCATTATTTTTTTTCTTTTTTCTTTTGTCACACTATGATCTTTTTAGGATAAACGAGGATTTGAATCACAATGCCATTGATTATGTTAATATTTTTTTATTTTCATACATTTTATATAAATATAATTAAATAAATACATGTTAATTTATATATTTATATAATCATTTAAATAAAATTTTAATATATTACATTTGCATATACATATTTTAATATTTTTAAATAAACTCTTAAATAATTTTACTGATTAATATAAATTTGATAATATTTTATATATTTTTTTATTTGATTGAGGGGATTACAAACCAGAAACAATACACACACCCAAACACCCTAGTGGGTTAAGGATCATCCCTCCCCATAAGGTTTGATAGACTCTCGCTGAACCTCATTTATTAGATATAATAACCCAAAGCCTCCATTGATGATTTACCTGAAGGCCTAGTGGATAAAGGACATAATAAATTACCAGAGACTCATTTTTTTCCTCTGGACCATATATCAAGGGTCCATGTCATGTATGAAAACCATATATATTATGAACTTTATTTCATGATTTATTACATAGAAATACACATAATACAATCCCAAAATACTGATATGCCTAATGTATTTCAGAAATTAGATACATATCATAATAAACCAAAACATGGATAAACAAAAATTATTTAAAAACTCCATATTATTCCCTTATATTCCATTTATAATCTAATACTAAATGGGATAACCTAAATACATACATAAGAAAGGGGTGAGTTATAAAGCCCAGTAAAGGAATAATCAAAGCATAACATAAAGTAAAGCATCAAATGTGATTCAAGGGGCATAACATAGTGAAATAAAAAGGTTGGAATCACGAACATCAAAGTATAACAAAATATAATAATATCAAGGTATCATAAGAATGTGGAAACAACCTAAAACATGATATCATAAGCATAATTAAAGGCTAAATGCTAAGAAATCATAACACAGTGTGCTTAAGATAACTAACCATGTAGCATACATGGTATATCGTGTGATAAAAACATTACCCAATGTATTAGAGGGATATATAATTCCAGTCCCACCCATTATGTTTATATCATGTACAAGCATTTGTGTGCCAAATAGATTATACTACATAAAATTGTCTTTCATAACTTTTAATACCAAGATTAAGAAGTGTGGGTTACATACATGGATTTACCAAAAAATTAAGGATAGGTATAACTAGGTGAATTACCTTGAGTGGAAATGGGAATGGGTATTCATAATGAAAAAATTTATCCTAAAAATTTACAGAATAATTTTGGAAGAACAGGTTTACATAAAGGTTCATGGAATGTATTAATGAGAGTGAAAGGTGGTCTCCCATGAATTAAGAATCATGAGGATAATAAAGGTATGTGTAATAACATATGTCAACGTAAATAATTGTAAATAAAAATGGTTAATACAAAAAAAAATTATTTGAGTAAAGAGGAGGAGGAATAAAACCCATTACCTTGAGGGTGCTTCTAAAACTTTAGGAGGAGATTGTTAAGAGATTTTGAACACCTTGGGAGGTATTTGGAGGGGGAGAGGGAGAGAAACTTAATTGTAAATGGATTTTGAGTGAAGAGTAATGGGAGGATAGGTTGATATTTATAGAAAAGGAGATGTGAATTCTTTATTAATTTCTAAACTAAGGTTTTGGACTCTAAGTGATAAAATAATCAAAACCACAAAAAATCCCATGGGTTTTTCCCATGGTTTCCACCAAAGTGGAGTGGTTTAAAATATTTTTAGGTTAATATCTAAACTCATGAAAATAATATCATTCATGATGTGGAAGTGAGTTATTTCCATAAAGAATTGTTTTTAAATGATTAAAATATAATATTAGTGTTGGAGGATTCACTATAGGTTTGTAAAATTAATCAAATAACTTAAAAAATACGTTATTTTAAAGATGAAAACTATTTTTGGTTGTGTAAGAATTTTTTAGTATTTATTAAAATACTTTTTTGATATTATGTTTTCATAATACATACTATATATTAATACCATATTTAATTTTTATCCAAAAATTTGATTGTCTTAGAAAATTATAAAAAAATCACCATCAGATAGTTTCAATGTTATGATTTCAAAAATAATATTTATTTTACCAAAATAATTTTCTAAATATAGAAATTTAGACTTTTAAATAAAAATCCTTATTTATTTTAAAATATTATTTTTTAAACACAAAAAACTTTCTAACTCTTATAAAAATTATATGGGGATTCATTAAATTATATTATAATTTATATTTAAATAAATATTATCTAATAATACTATTTTATGAAAATAAAATTTATTTAAAAACTCTTGGATTGATAAAAAAGATTTTTTTAACTAAAACTATATATTTCCCAAAAGTAAAACTTTTTGTTACTTTGTGTCAAAATCTAATTGTTGTCAAACTCCATATATAATCATGTATATATATAAAGTAACAATTAAAAGGGATGAATCTAATAAATTTATTAAAAATAATATATAAAAATTCATACTACTATGGTCAATATACATAACACCTTATTAAACCAGTATAAACCCTAATGATAAGGTGTGAAATGGTGGTACTTTTTTGGAGTGGTTTAACACACATGGTTTGGGAGATGATCTCTATAAGATTGAACTTCTCCCATAAATGGTTTCACTCAAGTTTCAGTTTTTTAATCTTGGCTTGGGATTGGACAAGGGAAAATCATAGTGATTTCATGTCTCTCAGAATCTCTGATAAATGGGATTTACAAGGCATGATCCTACTGGTCAAATTCATAAATATTAATTTTATGTAAATTAGACTTTATCATTACCCTTAACGTATAATAATAATAAAGGTCACTATATAATGAATGTATTAACAAAGGTTGTGATGATTAATGAACTTTTAAGCCTGATTAAAAAATTGTGGATATATTTTATAACAATCCAAGATAAAAAAAGAAATATAGTGCATATTTTCATATAAATACATTACTTATTAAATTATCTATTCATTCATAATGAAATTTCATTTATAAAATTTTGGGTCATTACATTATCCCCCCTTCAAAAAATTCTCCCAAGAAATTTCATTTTTCAC
Source organism: Viscum album (assembly GCA_963277665.1). Classification (NCBI taxonomy): domain Eukaryota; kingdom Viridiplantae; phylum Streptophyta; class Magnoliopsida; order Santalales; family Viscaceae; genus Viscum; species Viscum album. Next base: position 1,419,518,392 of record OY728157.1, on the reverse strand, counting down.
AATAAAATAGATAAAGGTATTTCCGTTTCATCACCTCTTCTGGTTCCTATTTCACCTTCTAAAACTTGTGATTACACCACAATAATCTAACCAGGTGATTTGTCTTATTTCATATAAATTTGTCTCTACAGTCTAAGATCTTCACCGACTATTCCTCATATTAAAGATCATTCTCTAACACCTATGGATTTAGTACATGCGAGGGGTCTGGTATGCACTTTATTAAGAGGGATAATTGGAAATAATCATATAATTTTTATAGGTTAGGTGGTAGTTCTATTTGATAGGCCATAACTCTGATGTGATCAAGGATATCAAAGGGCCCATTTTTATCTTGGACTAATCTTTCTCGTCTTCCAAAACCTCATAACTTTATTCCAAGTTGATATATGAAGGAACACCTTATCTCCAACCTCAAAATCTATGACCCATCAATGATTATCTACATATCTTTTCCATCCTTTTTTTATGTATTTCATAGGATTAACAATGGTTTGAACCTTATCTATTATCTCTTAGACATGATCAGGTCCCATCAACTTCCACTCTCTAAATTCATCCCTACATTTTTGAGTCTAACACATCTTCCCATTTAGAGCCTCATAAGGTTAAATTTTAATTCTAGAATGGAAAAAAATTGTTATATGAGAACTCCACTATAGAAATGTGTTGATACCAACATCCTTATAAATCTATTGAATAAGATCTCATCATATCCTCTAGAGTTTGAATAGTTCTCATAGACTGTAACATCCCAAGATTTTATAAAATATCTTCTTTAAAATTAATTTAAATTATTTGGTAGCTTGAATTATATGTAATGATTAGTTTATCTTGAGTTATACACAACACCAATTTTATCTTGTGTTTCTTGTAACATCAGGTTTCTTTGATAATTGGAGTTACACCCAAGACCGAGTCTTACCATACAAAAATATACTATTAATATTATGAAGTTATCACATAGTTGTTGGAATGGAGAGAATGAATAATATTAAAACATTTATTAAAATATGGTTTAAAAATGTTCATATAATTAATCATTTTGTGAATAATTAATTAAAATTAAAATAAAAACCAATTGAATTTAAAGGATGTGTTTTTATAAAAAACTGTTTTTATGCCCTCAAAGGCATTTTATATTAATAAATTAAATTAATCACTATTACTGAATGATATTAAAAAAATTTATATGTTATATATTCAATAAAATATTTTTAAATTCATACAATAAGTTTTACAAGCATAAAATAAGGACAAATCCAATTTTAAGTATAAAAAGATGTATTTTTTTTTCTAAAATGAAGTTTTTCCGCCTTTTAATGGAAGAATTGTTTTAAAAATAAATTTTGAAAATTTTATAAATTTTATTTTACAAAATAAACTTCTTATTTGAAATAATAATGTCAAAATAATATTAGGGTGAAATTTTTGTTTTTTTTCTTAGAAGTTTCATTTTTGATGAATAATGAAAAATACTGATTTTTAATTGGAAGATGACTTTCCATATAAATAATTTATAATGTTAAATTATATTTTTAATTGGTTTTAAAGTTAAATTATATCAATTATACATTTATTAATAAAATTTATGTAATTTTAATTATTTTTATATTGAATATGGATATAAAAACATAGTAAACTTTTGAACTTTTTTTACTTTAAAAATCCGCTTTCTCGTTCCGTCTGTGAGATTAATTTTAAATTAAATTATGCCACATATGTGGATTGAATTTAAAAAAATGGATTCAATAATTTAAATTATATTAATTTATTATTTTTATTAATGTTATCTTAGTTTTTTATCAGAATTATCAGTAAAAGAAATTAAAATTAATTACAATGATTAAGGTAAAAATGAGTTTACTCAATGGTTAAAATTTAATCTTAAGTAGAAAAATGACCTAGAAACATGTCGAAAACCTGTTTTTTGTACATATTTCAACCAAATAACCTATTTTATAATATTTTGTTAATTATTTTTGGAAGATTATTTAAGGGAGACCTTCTAATAGTGTTTATCTTTTTGTATTTACAAGAATGTCACTCCTTCAGTATAAAAGGGAATCCATTCTCCCCACTTATTCACACCTATCAGGAGTTTTGTATCATAAAATACTTACCCAAATAAACTATAAAAATCCTTCCTCTCATCTTAAAATACTCAATTTGGGTATAAATAAAACCAAGTAAGTCCTTTGATACAAACCAAAAGGAGTTACCCGAAGAAGAGGCAACATTTTTCAATGAGCACTTTTGTTTTATTTCTTTATCCACCTCTTAAATTATATTTATATAATGATTATATAATAAAATAATTATATTAAATATTATTATATGTTTTTATGGTAATTTAATTACCAAAAAATTCACACACTTCCATCAAATTGGATATACAATCATCATTCTTATGTACATCAGACTACTGCCTCACGAACTGATATCATTAGATCTTTTATTACCACCTCTCAAGGGTAGAAATAAATATGAAAATTCTATTTATATATGATATATATTATATTTATTATGTTTTTATTCTTATATAATTATTATATAACACATAACTTCATGCTTTTTTTTGGGAATACGATAACGCGTTTGTGGACATGTGGACTAAAACCTCCTCAAAGAGATGCGATTCATTCAGACTTTACATGGAATGTATTAAGGATGATTTTAATAAAAATATGAGATATAAATGACATATATATGATATTAATAACATAATTATATTTTGTAAAATACAATATATCATTTTCTTCTTACCTTTTTACACTCTAAAAAAGTGATATCATTATTCGTGGATGTGTGGACTACGACTTCATTAAAGTAGTGTGATTATTTTTTTCATCACCAAACCAAAATAAATATATATATAAGTATATATAATTAAATAATATGGTATTTATGATATAATTATCATTATTTAAAGATAAATTTTAGATACCTTATTTCTATAATGATCATCGAAAAATGGGAATGTTACTCATGCATACGTATGACCTATTATCTCTATGATTGTAACGTTGGTTCATTTTTCATAACCATATTCCATGATTGGTTATAAAATAAAAATTTATGTATAAATATGATGACTATTTTATGATTATTATTCTAGATATTTGTAAATAATGACCCCTTTGACCATAGTTGACCTACCAATGTCGTTTTTGATAGATAAACCGAATGTGGTCAAAACACCCGATGTAAACATAATCAATTAAGTAATTGTATATAAAATGGTAATAAGTTAAATAAAAGTAATAATAAATTTGAAAATTTTTCTCAATAAATTAAATAATTAACAAAATTTTATTATTTAAGAAGATAAAGAACAAGAGTGATATATCAGACTCAAGGTAAGGAGATTTCTAGTATAACTTTTATTTCTGTGAGACTTATGCCTTATTCACCAATCATTTATTCAGTGTGGTGCATATATTTCCACATGAAATGTTATATCATGAATTTAATATATTTAAATTAATTAAAAGTTTCAATTTATTGTATTATTTCATAGATCTAATGATTCAAAAGTTACTCAAGTAGTAAGGGGTTTTCTCGTATTACTTTTATTTCTATGAGATATAAGCCATAATCACCACTTATTTTTTTGTATGGTGTATAAAATGACCATGAATGTATTGATTGATTCTTATAATTAAATTATGGGGATTTAAATATCCATTTTATGATCTATATTTAATGGGGTTTATGGTTTCAAAGTTACCAAAGCGGTAAGGATTTTTTGTCTCAGTTTTCCTTATTTGAGACATTTGTTATGTTATACACCTATCTTATTTTATGAAGTGTATATAATTCCACTTTGACATATTATATCAAGAGTCTCTTTATTTTCATGATATTATAAGTATAATTTAATTTATTCTTATCATGGGACTTATGATTCAAAGTTAACAAAATGGTAAGAGTTTGATATTACAATCTCATTGATTATTGAGATTATTTGTGATTAAGTCTCCAATAATGAAATATTATGATATAAATAAAATTATTCTTATAATTTTTATTATACCCTGGTTTTTTCATTATAATACATGTTTTAACTTCATTTTCCTCTATTTATGTACTCAAGAGTTCAAAATAATGTTTTTATGAAAATCATATTTTCGATCAAAAAATATTTTTCTTCCAAGACCATGTTTTTTAAAAATATTTTCAAAATATTTTTCAAATATGAAAGTATATTTTACTCAAGAAATGATTTAAATTTATTTCAAAATAATCCTTTATAATATTTTAAGGTTATTTTTAAAGGAAATTATTTTCAAAATGTTTTATGTTTTAAAAGTGATTTTCAAAATAAAAAGGTATTTTACTCAAAATATTTTTAATGGTATTTTAATGGAATTTACATTCATAAACATCAAAAAATCTTTTTTTTACTTATCCTCCGCTATGGATATTTCATATTGATACAATACCCTTTATTTATATGGATGGATTATGTTTGTTTCAAAGATATTATTATGAAACCCATTCCTTTTACACATGTTAATCATGTTTCAAAGATATTGTTATAGAACTTGTTTCTTTTATTTGGGTTAACCATGTTTCAAAGATATTATTGTGGGAACCATTTCCTTTCTAGGGGTTAATCATTTCATGAAAAAAATAAATTTTGTTTCAAATGTTGTGATGAAATTAATTCTCTTTGTGCTTTATTCATTATTTAGTTCTTGGACATTATAAATGATGGATGTTCTTATATATCATCAGGTGAGCCCGCTATTGATTAAAATATGGGTTCATCCAGATAGAACTCCATTTCATTGGATAATTATTATGTTCTCTAGATAATTATATTTGAAGTTTTTTGTATTTTTATTGTAATTGCAAGGGTTCTTTAAGGGTTGAATGAGATTATGTTCCAAGATACCAATATGTTTTCTTTATTCTTGATATGGGTTTATAATGATTCTCATGATCAATATTAATATCACATGAATCATGGTTATTGATTTTTATGACTCCTTAATTTTCCATGATTTCATATTTGATGATTTAGGTATTGATGGGTATAAGTTCTTTTATGATTCACTCATTCACTTTGATTATGTCATCATATCCTTTTTTTTATTATGCTAATTGAAGTAATTCAATTGCTAATGATTATGTTTACCCTTACTGATCATTTGATCTCAACCTTCTTATGTCTCCTTTTCCATAAGTTTTAAATAATGATATATAATGAGTTATGTATAGAAGGGAATTGACGTGGATGATTATTATTTATCAACGCGATAAAGAAAATTTGGGTTAAGTGGGAGAAATGATTATTTAAAGACATGTGATTTGTTTATATAGGGTTTTTTACTAATTATATAAAACTACAAACCTAACAGGCCCTCAATGTTTTAAGTTATCTAATTTTTCCTTTTGATGTTGTAAGAATTATATGGAAAAAGCTGGTTTATAATTATCGATATCAAGGGCATAAATGTAGAGTTGTGCACAAGATCTGAGAGAGTGGGTCCTGGGCTGTTATAATTGGTATCAAAGGTTAGTTTAAATAACTTTAGAGATTATGATATTATCATGTGAGGTTATATTAAGAGTTATGGATACCATCATAGGTATATAACATTAAGGATGATCATAATTGCAAAGTCTTAGACACCCTATTGAGTTTTTAAGCGATGAGATATTAAATTCATTAATGACATTTTTGGATAAATTTAATTGGGTTTATATATTTATAAAACCTAGGATCTACATGAAGTGTTATTTAGGGACTAATTATTTTTCTTATTTAAATAAAAAAAAGAAACAATCTATATGATGGGCGATAACCCATCACATCTGGCAAGGCAGTGGGGCTTGAAGCCATGATCGAAGGATGATAAGAGTTTTGCAAATACCACTGGCCTACATGATATCTTGGTTAGAATAAAGTTTTTACAGGTAATGATTAAATTTATTTCAAAAACATATAGGATTTTATTTGAGGAATAATTGTTGATTTATCTTGGAAGAATATATGATCAAATCCTTCTAATCCTTGGGTTCTGAAATTAGTCTAGAAATGATTGAAGAATTTTGAGGATAGTACTTTGTGCAATGATTGGGTTTGAAATTCTGGTATTACTATTGAAATTTGGATATTAATGTATACAGTTTTATTCATTTTGGTAATTATCTTACCATGTGATAAATATTTTAGTTTTTTTTATTGTCTAAAGATATGAGGAAGAGATTTTTTTACCCCGTTTATGGTTATGTGGTCATTAAAATTAAATTTTAGTGCTTCAAGCATGGAGAATTAATCTTGAATACTAACTATATGGAGAAAAATATGAGATTTTAGTGGAAAATAGTTAAATGATGATATTTTACTTTTAAAGTAAGTATATTCCATTATGTTTTCAGTATAAATGGTGAAAAGAAAATCCTTCAACTTTAGGAAAAGGATCATGAAATAAAATGGTATCCTATTACAATATTTTCTGATGGTATTAATGAAATTTTCCACACCTATTTGGATTGTGGTCTTGTTTTCATTAACTTCCTCTAAACCACATTCTCTAAAACTCTATATTAGTCCATGTGAATTAGTTTTCCCTTCCAAATCTATCTTTTAATTTCCCACCAATGTTCTCCCTATATGGAATCCTAGTTATGTTTAACTTCAGGTGACCTTTATGTTTACCAATTTAGATATTTAAGGTTTAATTTATTTATTTAATTTTTAATATTTGGGTTTCAATAAAGTATTATAAAAATGTTAATCTTTTGATAACCAAGATGAATTTCAAGGGATAAATTCATTTTAAGTGGGGGGGGGGGGGTAGGATGTAACATCCTAATATTTTGTGAAATATTTTCTTTGAAATTAATTTAAATTATTTGGTAGATTTATTTATATGAAATGAATATTTTATATTTTGTTACAAACAACACCAATTTTATCTTTTGTTTCATTTAACATCGAGTTTCTTCGATAACTTGTGTTACATGTAAGACTAGGCCTTACTAGAAAACAATATACTATTAATATTATGATTGTATATCCTATCTGTTGGAATAGAGGGAATGAATAAGATTAAATAAATTTTGAAAATATGGTTTATAAATGTTTATATAACAAATCCTGTGGTGAATAATTAATTATAAATTAAAACAAAGACTAATTGAATATAAAGGATGTGTTTTTATAAAAAACTATTTTTATGCCCACAAAATCATTTTATATTAATAAATTAAATTAATCACTATTATTTAATGAAATTAATTAAATTTATATGTTATATATTCAATAAAATGTTTTTAAATTCACCTAATAAGTTTTGCAGGTATAAAATAAAGAAAAATCCAATTTTAAGCATAAAAAGCTGTATTTTTTTAAAAGGCGGTTTTTCCACCTTTCTATGGAAGACTTTTTAAAAAATAAATTTTAAAAATTTTATAAATATTATTTGAAAAAATAAATTTATTATTTTAAATAGTAATTTAAAAATAATATTATGGCTAATTTTTGGTATTTTTCTGAGAAGTTTTTTTTTGATGAATAGTGAAAAGTATTGAATTTTAATTTAAAACAGGCATTTCAGATAAATAATTTATAATGATAAATTATATTTTGAATTGATTTTAAAGTTAAATTAGATAAATTTTAAATATATTAATCCAATTTAGGTCATTTTAATCATTTTTATATTGAATATGGATATAAAAACTTAGTAAACTTTTGAGCATTTTTACTTTAAAAACCCACTTTCTCATTTCATTTATGGGATTAATTTTAAATTAAATTATATGTATTATGTGAATTGAATTTGGAAAAAAGGATTAAGTATTTATAATCAGAATAATTTACAATTCCTTTTAATTTCAATTTAGTTTTTTATCGAAAATATTACTGAAAGTAATCAAAATTTATTACAACAATAAAAATGATTTTACTTAAAGGTTAAACTTTAATCTTAAGGGGCCAAATGACCTAGAAAATTTTCCAAAACCCATTTTATGTCCATATTTCTACCATAAATCCTATTTTATATAATTTTTATTATTATTATTTTATTCACATTATTTATGGGAGAACTCCCAATAGTGTTTACCTTTTTGTATTTACAAGAATATCACTCCTCCTCCACTATAAAAGGGTACTCAATATCCCCACTTATTCACACCTATAAAGACTTTTTTTCTAGTAAAAAAACTTCCAAAATAAACTAAAAACATACCTCATATCATCTTATAAACCTCAATTTGAGTATAAATTAAACCAAGTAAGTCATTTGATGAAAACCAAAAGGATTTACCCGAAGAAGAAGTAATGTTTTTCAATGAGAACTTTTATTTTATTTATTTCTAAACCCATTAAATTATTTTTATATAATTATTATATAGTAACAAAAGTATATTAAAAATACTAATATGTTGTTATTTTAATTTTATGGCCTAAAACTTCCCACACTTCTTCCAAATTGGATACACAATCATCATTAGTGTGTACGTCGGACTACCGCCTCACAAATCGATATCGTTCGTTCTTCCATTACCACATCTGAAGGTTGTACATAATGATGTAAATGATGTTTATATATGATATATAAGATATTTATGATTATTTAAATATTATATAACATATAAATTCATTCTTTCTATTTTATAAGAATACGATAACATCGTTTGTGGACGTGTGGACTACCGCCTCCTCAAAGCGAAGAGATTCGTTAAAGATATAAATGGAATGTATTGAGGATGATTTTAATAAAAATATGATATATAAATGAAATATATATTATATTAATGACATTTTTATCTTTTTGTAAATATAATATATCATTTTCTTCTTACCTTTTCTCACAATGAAAAAGTGAAAATGTTATTCATGGACGTGTGGACTACCGCCTCCTTGAAGCGATGCGATTATTATCTTTCATAATCACACCAAAAGAATGATATATATAAGTATATATAATTAAATAATATGTTATTTATAATATAATTATAATTCTATAAATATAAATTTTTCTTACCTTCTTTCCATAATGATCATTGAAAAATAGGAATGCTACTCATGTGTACGTACGTCCTACCGTCTCCATGATTGTAACATTGGTTCATTTTTCATAAAATTTTCCATGATTTTTTATAAAAAATAATTTACGTATAAATATTATGATTACGTAATGATTATTATTCTATATATGTTTAAATAATGACCCCTTTGATCATAGTTCACCTACCAAAGTTATTTTTGACACAAAAACCAAATATGGTCAAAACACCTGATGTAAACTTAATCAATTAAGTAATTGTATATATTGTCATGACCTGTCCTAGTGGGGACCATTCTGTGACTCCCCAATCCCTCCTCTAATAGGCCAAGGGCTGGTGACTAGCACCGAGTAGGTATATTACTACATGTGAGGCATTGCCTAAGAACCTGTACACACACACACATCTCCAAGCCCACAAATGCTGAAATGTAAAAAACACTAAGGAACAATATGAAAGCATATAACTAAACCCAACCAATAGAGTACAACGGAAAGTAAAGTACTGAAAGTAAACTGGGCTAGAATACAAGCCCACAAAAAACAAGAGTCTGAAAACTACAAAGTCCAACTTGTAAACACAAATAGGTACTGGGACTACTTCTCATTACTGAATGAACGCCTCACCCTGTAGGGAACATAGAAAGCTCGGCCCTATCTTGGTCCACCCTAGACTCGGTCAAAAGGCTGCTCATCTGCACAAGACATGACACGTGCAGGAAAAGCCCGTGCAGGGGTGAGTAAAAATACTCAGTAGAGGACCCCAAAAAACACAAAGCAAGTACACAAAGGAAAAGCATAGTCATCTCTACATAGTATATGTTTACTAAACATATAATAGGAGATCAAAATCCAGATATACTCAAAACCTAGACTCGTAGTCTAGAGACAAGTCACATAACCGCATACCCCGCTAGGGATTCAGTTTGAAGATTTCCACAAAGTACTTGTTCCAGTAGAACACACTCCACAAGTCTGGTAGCTTTGATGACGTATGTCCGAGAAGTACTGTTCATCGTGAAATGTCACAAGAGGTAGACACACTCATTACAGGAGACACACTCCTGAGTGAGAAGATCATGGTAGATAAAAGCACTCATTATGGGAGACACACTCCTGAGTGGGAAAGATCATGATACATAGATGAGGATCACTGCCAAGGCCATGGAAGATACCATGACTCATCCGGATTCACCAGCTAGGTATAGGATCAATGCCTGGTAGAGTTGGTCATGTCGATGCCTGACTCTACCTAGGGTCAGGAATGGATAGAGGATCTCGCTCCGGGCCTCTCAGAGGGATGCCAAATCTATCACAGAAAGTCCTAATGAAGGGATCATACTCCTGTAGAAGGAAACGATACATGACTTTCAGGGGAATGATATGAAGGTGCACTAACCCAAATGAAATATGTCCAAGATACGTTGAACAATAGGACCATGCCATTTTCAAAAAAGTACATGACGTGTAGAAATGTTACACGCCGTGTTGTCTGACCCCGGGTACTACCCATGTACAAAGGACCATGTCGTATGGCTGGTCATGTAGAAAAGTTAGTACATGGAATGTAGTATGGTGTACACGCCATGTTCGAGTGACTAGGTTGGCCCCATGTACGCTGGCCATGTGCCCATACACGATCATCAACCCGTTTACTCCAACCCGTGTAATAGGTACACGAGGTGACCTGCGTTACTGACCTCGCTTGGCCATGTGATGGAGTACACGTCGTGTAGTCCATCCCGTGTCCATGTATCCCTTGGATACACACTGAGTCCCACATAGCCGCCTCTTCCATGCTACGTAGAGAGTACACGTCATGTCGCCTGAAGCCGTGTAGTCCATACCTTGTCCATGTACTTCCCAAAATACACACTGAGATTTAGGGAAATTCCAACACCCGTGTGACTAGGGTCACATGCTGTGTGATTCCTCTTTGACCCCCAAAACTATATCCTCCACTGCCAGTACTACATGGTGTGTTCCTTGGAAGTACACACCGTGTATTCTGGAAATTTCCTGAAACACGAACCTCTGCCGTTGCACCTTCCGTGATGTACCGTTCGTCGATCCGACCATCCAATCACCATGAAACTCCCATTTTTTGGTTGTCCCAACACCAAAAAGCTGATTCTTTTATTTTTGGACCTCTGATCGACTCCAAAAATGTGCAACGATCCACCCGCATGAAGAACACTCGAAGAACGACCCTTCCTGATCTGGTTCGATTCGTCATCCACTATCATCGTCACACCTCCGACAGGTCATTATGGTGTCAATTATTTAATTTGGGATCTTTTCATCACATAACGAATGAGCGACGATCCACTGTTTGTCACCCCATGAAGAACGCGAAGAACACATGAAAGAAAAGGGGGAGGAAAAATCCAATGAACAAAACGAGGAACGAACCTTCACCGTCATTCATCATAACATTGATATTCTCCCGTTAGTAGGATTAAAAAGAGAATAATTGAACAATAACAATTCAACATGGATCAATTTCCCAAATCATCCCAAATTAAACCCTCCCGCAAGAATGTACGAATCCACGGATCAACATGTTCGTTGTTGATCTGCGTCCGTCATTTAAAATCAAAAATGGGGAAATGAGATTTTAAAATAACAACCCCTACCTCAAGAAAGGATCGATCGATGATGAAGGGTCGCACTTCCATTGTCGTTGAGATCCTCCAACCTTGTTAGCGTAGTGATTCACCGCTTCAATCCATCTTCGTTCATCGCTGAGATATTTCTGCAGAGTTTCCTCTCAATCTTCCTCTAATGATCGACATTCGATTATCCCAATAAAAAGAGAAACGTGTTTTGGCATTCAAAATATGCTATGGTATTAATGAGTCCAACTTTCCATTTCCGAGTCATTATGACATGACATTTATTAAAGAAACAACTGCCCCATTGCCGTGCTTCAGCGAATGTTTCCATAAAAAAAAAATAAACATTGAGAATTTATTTTTATTTTTATTTTATTAAAAATGTCTCAAAATTAACCTTTTCCCTCAACCCGCGCTGGTCGAGGTTAGACCCATTCTTAGGTAAATTCATCGTTCTGGATGCAACGGTGCCCTCAGATTCTTAATCCGGGTATTCGTTTAGAAACTGCCACAACTGTGCACAAGTGCCGACTCACTTAACTTAAAAAAAGTTCGAACCACCATTCCAGGATCATCGGGCCTCAGAATGATGTTCCGTCTCTGTGCTTTCTCTCGTAATAATTCCATATAATATTTAAAAATAATTCACGGAAAAATCCGAGATACTACATTCTCCCCACCTTGGGGATTTGCATCCCTGAAAAGTCAAAACAAAGACTACTAAAAAAGATACGGGTACTGGGCACGGATTTGAGGCTCCCACTCCCACGTGATCTTCTAAAGATTCCCGTGCTGCCAAAAAACATGCACCAAGGGAATCGATCGCCCACAAAGGATCCTCTCCTGCCAATCCTCGATCTCCACTGGGTACTCAACAAAGGTTATTCCGTCCTCGATATCCAACTCACCCCCATAGATGACATGTGATGGGTCATGCATGTACCTCCTCAGCTGCGATACATGGAAGACATCATGTACCCGATGCAACAATGGTAGTAGAGCTATGTAGTATGCCACCTCACCAAATATGTATAGTATCTGGAATGGTATGATGAACCTCAGAGATAGATTTCTGCCCTGGCCAAATCTCTATAACCCTCAAAGAGGTGAGACCCGAAAAAAGATGTGGTCTCCCTCTTCAAACTCCAGAGGTCTCCATCTTCTGTCAGCATAAGACTTCTACCAGCTTTGTGCAGTCTTCATCCACTCCCATATGATCTTCACCTTCTCAGTGGTAGCTCACACCGACTCTGGACCCATGATCACTGACTCTCTGGGGTCGGTCTAGCAAATTAGTGACTTGAAGGGTCTTCCATACAAGGCCTCGAATGGTGCCATACCAATGGTGGAGTGGTAGCTATTTTTGTACGCAAACTCCACCAGTGGTAGGTGGTCCTCCCAACTGTGACCAAAGTACAAGATACAGGCCCACAACATATCCTCTAGAACCTGAATGGTCCTCTCCGTCTGACCATCTGTTTGGGGATGAAATGTTGTGCTCAAGTGTAGCTGAGTCCCAAAGGCCTCCTGAAATACCTTCCACAACTGGGATGTAAAGTGGGCATCTTGGTCCGAGACTATCGCCAATGTGATGCCATGAAGCCAAACTATCTTCTTTATGTAGAGGTGTCCCAAGCTCTCTACGGAACTCTACTCCCTGATAGCTAGGAAGTGGGCCGACTTGGTGAGTCGGTCAATGATCACCCAGATGGAATCATGCCCCTTGGGCATCCGTTGTAAGCCTATCATGAAATCCATCGATATTACATCCCACTTCCACTTTGGAACTTCCAGGGGGTGAGATAACCCCGTTGAAACCTGGTGCTCACCCTTCACCTGCTGGAATGTGAGGCATCAGGAAACGAACTCTACTACTGCCTTCTTCATGCCTGACCACCAGAACTATCATCGGAGATCCTGGTACATCTTTGACACTCTAGGATGTACAACCAAGGGGGATGTATGAAAATCCTTCAGGACCTCCTCCTGCAACAAAACTAGTACAACAATGCATCCTCTGAAAATAAGTACGTGCTCCCCACCTTTTAAATATACATCAGGAGCATGTACTGTAGATAAATGAGCACATAAAGTCTCACAGTCGACATCCACAAGATGCACTTTCCTAACTCATTGTAAGAGTCTAGGGGTGACATCCATCGACTACAGGTAATCTACATCCTCTCCATCCATGAAGGATAACTACAATGTCGCTAACTGCACTATTGCCTCATTCAACAGTTGCGAGCTCAACCTTATTCTAAGAGAATCTGCCACCTTGTTCCCCTTCCCAAGAGTATAGATGATCTCAAAATCATAGTCCTGGAGGAACTCTAGCCAATGACTCTGCCTCAGATTCATATCATTCTGTGAAAAGACGTACTTGAGGCTCTTGTGGTCAGATTACATGATGAACCGCTCGCCCATAATGTAGTGTCACCACATCTTCAATGAAAAGACTACCACATCTAATTTGAGATCATGGGTCACATAGTTCTGCTCATGTGGCCTAAGTTGGAATGAACCATAAGCAATCACTTCCGGCCTTTGCATCAGGACACAACCAAGCCCGGTCCCTGATGCGTCGTAGAAAACTGTATACTCGACACCCTCTTCCGGCAATCTCAAAACCAGGGTGCTCGTCAAACTCTGCCTCAACTGCTTGAAAGCCTGCTGGCACTTCTCTATCCACATGAATGGTTTCCCCTTCCTGGTCAAGGTTTTCATCAGTGCTGATATTTGGGAGAAATCAGGGATGAATCTCTAGTAATACCCTACCAACCCAAGGAAGCTTCACACCTCTGTCACACTCCGAGGTAGATCCCATGCTAACATGGCCTCTAACTTGTTTGGGTCTAAAAATACTCCATCTACTGAGATAAAATGTCCCAAAAAGCAGACCTCCTGAATCCAGAACTGGCACTTTGAGAGATTACCATAAAGATGGTGCTCCCAAAGTACGTTTAGAACTATCCACAGGTGTCTTTTGTGCTCCTCCTCTAACGCAGAGTACACAAGGATGTTGTTGATGAAGACCACTAAGAACCGGTCCAAGTACGGTTGGAAGATCTGGTTCATCAGTACCATGAACATTGCAGGGGAATTTGTTACACTGAAAAGAATCACCAAGTATTCATAGTGACCGTAGTGGAATATGAAATTCGTCTTCGGTATATCCTTATCCCGTACTCCTAACTGGTGATATCCTGATCAAAGGTCAACCTTTGAGAACCACCGTGCCCCTCTCAGTTGATCGAAGAGGTCATCAATTCTTGGAAGTGGATACTTATTCTTCACTGTTACCTGGTTTAGGCATCGGTAATCCACACACAACCTCAAAATCCCATATTCCTTCTTAGAAAACAAGAATAGGGCCGCTCAGGGTGAAACATTGGGTCTCAAGAAACCCTTTCTTTGAAAATCCTCCAAATGCACCCTTAGATCGCGAAGATTTTTAGGAGCCATCTGATATTCTGATAAGGAAATCAGTTCCGTCCCAAGGTGTAGGTCAATATAGAAGTCGATTTTCTGACAGGGAGGTAATCCTAGAACATCTTCGAGAAAGACTTCCTCTTACTCCGCCACTACTTCTGGGAACTGAGAGCTCACAACATCTACTACTCCGAGGGTAAGGCTAGCCATCTCATGAGTGATCAGATGCACCGTCTTATGCATGAGCCCATTCTATGCTGTCTGGGTCTCCTTTTCTCTGATAAAGGAAAACCTCGTTTCATCACAACGGACACACTGAACTCTTTTCCTAAAATAGTCAATATGAGCATGAACCAAAGATAACCAATCCATACCGAGAATGATGTCGTAAGGCCTCGACGCTACCACCAAGAGGTTCCAACTGAAAATCTCACCTACAAGGGTAAGACCACACTATCTGCAAAGGTGTGTGATCATCGAGTCTCCTCCTGTAGGTGTATCCAAGCATAAGGATCGAGTCAACAGTTCTACCGGAATCTCAAGATTTTAAACAAGACATGTGGTGATGAAGGAATGAATGGAACCTATGTCTATTAGTATGGAAGCTAAGGTAGAGAAGACAAAGATCATACCTTGTATCATCCCTAGAGTCCCTGGGTCATACGCCTCGACCACATGCAACTGTCCCCGCCCCTATCCCCCAAATCCCTGAGCTCGGTGCGGACCTCCTGGGGGTGGTGGTGGAAGTAGATAGAAGCGTCTACAACCACCTACAGCTCTCCCTGCTCTTCTTCCATGCCTGCCGCCTGGTGGGTCTGTCAGCTCTATTATCTTCCTCTGCCTCGGTGTTCCATCCACCGCTTCCCTGTCAGCATCTCGATGGTTCAGACAATATCTAGCGAGATGCCCCTATAATCACATGACTAGAACGCTTCTCACTTGGCTGAATTAATCCATCCTGAGAGACCTGGACCATCGATCCCCTGTCCTGGGTCCTCCTCTGACATCTCTCACATCCTGATCCTTGCGTCCGACATCAGCTCCATACTGCCGAGGACTCCGCACCTATCTGCCTGCTACTAACTATCATCAGCTGTCTCTACTCCACCAAGAAGATCTCGATCACTAAATCCCACTCGAGCACTTCAGCATAAGTTGGAATTCATATAGGCATGACACTAGCTCGAATGTCTTGTCACAGACCTCACTCGAAGGTCTGATCTCTGAAGTACTGATCCGTGACCATATCCATAAAATACCTGGTAAGGTTGGTGAACCTCGATGAATATTCAGCTACAGTCAAACTGCCCTGCTTGAGATGAAGAATCTCCTCGATGCGTACGGATCTCAGTATAACCAAATAGAACTCCTCCCTGAAGAGTCACTTGAACTCTGTCCATGAAAGTGTATCCTCTTCATGAGTCTGTGTGGTCAGACTCCACCATCATCCCATCGAACCCTGAAGAAGGTTCACTCCTAGGATCACCATATAGTCTGCTGGTATCCTCACTAGACGAAAACCTTTGGTCACCACCTCAAGCCAGTCCTCAGCCGCCTGAGGGTTGAGCTCACCTCAGAACCTGAGGGGTCTCTGTCTCTGGAACTCATGGAGTGCGCTCAGCCTATGCTCCTCATCGGTCAGTACTATGGGTACCACGGGCTGCTCCACTAGTGGTGGTATAGCAGGTGCACCACCTGGTGGAAATGCCTAGGGAACTGGTCCCTTTATCAAAGCCTCATCACTAAGGGGTCATCCTCGTGACTATGGTGCTGCATCCTAGCAGGTTTTCATCGCAGAGGCATCTTGTAAGGAAACAAGATTTACCATGGTCAATGAGTATATTTGGATAGCTTACACAAAGGACATGGAAAACACAACCCATTCCTATATGATTAATATACCTTTCTTTTATTTTCCCTCAACCAGTGTTTTCATATACCGAGTCAAAAAGTAGGTTATCAGAGTCCTGGTGTATGGATATTTCGGCCGTCGCTCCAACACTGGAGTCGCTGGCCTGAAATCCAAGCTCGAAACACTGAACAATGTTGCCCCAACCAATCTCACAAAATCTTAGTCCTAAGGAAGAACCAACCACCTATGATACCACTTTGTCATGACCATCCTAGTGGGCCCCGCACTGTGACTCCCCAAGCCTACCTACAATAGGCCAGGGGCTGGTGACTAGCACCAAGTAGACATATTACAACATGGGAGACATTGCCTAAGAACCTGTACACACACACACATCTCCAAGCCCACAAATTCTAAAATGTAAATACCACTAAGAAACAAGATGCATGCATACAACAAAACCCAACCAATAGAGTACAATGGAAAGTAAAGTACTGAAAGTAAACTAGGCCATAATACAAGACGACCAAAAAAAGAGTCTAAAAACTGCAAAGTCAAACCTATAAACACAAAGAGGTACTGTGACTACTGCTCGTAGCTGATGGAATGCCTCAGCCTATAGGGAACTCAGAAATCTCGGTCCTATCCTGGTCTACCCTGGACTCTATCAAAAGGCTACTAGTCTGCACAATACATGACACGTGCAGGCAAAGCCCGTGTAGGGGTGAGTATAACAATACTCAGTAGAGGACCCCAAAAAACACAAAGCATGTACACAAAGGAAAAGCATAGTTAGCTCTATATAGTATATGTCTACTGAACATTTAATAGGAGATCACAATCCAAATATACTCAAAACCTAGACCCATAGTCTAGAGACAAGTCACACAACTGCATACCCCACTAGGGATTCAATTTGAAGATTTCCACAAAGTACTCATTCTAGGAGACCACACTCCACAAGTTTGGTAGCTCTGATGACGTCCGTCTGAGAAGTAATGTTTGTCAGGAAACGTCATGAGAGGTAGATACACTTATTACAGGAGACACAATCCTGGGTGAGAATATCACGGTAGATAGAAGCACTCATTATGGGAGACACACTTTTGAGTGGGAAAGATCACGATACATAGATGAGGATCACTCCCAGGGCCATGGGGGATACCACGAATCATCCGGATTCACTAGCTAGGTGATTAACCAGCTAGGTAGAGGATCAACACCCAGTAGAGTCGGTCACATCAATTCCTAACTCTACCTAGGGTTAGGAACAGATAGAGGATCTCGCTCTGGGCCTCTCGGAGGGATACCGACTCTATCACAGAAAGTCTGGCTGAAGGGATCATACTCTTGTAGAATGAAGTGATACCTGACCTTTAGGGGAATGAGAAGAAGGTTCACTAACCCAAATGAAAGATTTCCAAGATATGGTGAACAAGAGGACCATGCCTTTTTCCAAAAAGTACACGGTGTGTAGAAAAGTTACACGTCGTGTTGTCTGACCCCAGGTACTGCCTGTGTACAATGGCCCGTGTTGTAAGGCTGGATGTGTATCAATGTTAGTACATGGTGTGTAGTAGAGTGTACATTCCATGTTCGAGTTACATGGTTGGCTTCGTGTATGCTGGCCATGTGCCCGTACACGGTCTTCAACCTGTGTATTCCAAACCGTGTAATAAGTACATGGGGTGACCCGTGTTTACTGGCCTCCCCTGGATGTGTGATGGAGTAAACACCGTGTATTCCAACCCATGTCTGTGTATCCCTTAGATACACACCGAGTCCTGCGTAGTTGTCTATGCCATGCTGTGTAGAGAGTACACGCCGTGTCGTCTGAAGCCATGTAGTCCATCCCGTGTCCGTGTACTTCCCAAAATACATGCTGAGCTTTGGGAAAATGACAACATGCTGTGTGACTAGGGTCACACGTCGTGTGATTCCTCTCTAACCCCCGAAACCCTAGCCAGCTCCGCCAGTACCACATGGCATGTTCTTCATAAGTACACGTTGTGTATTTTGGAAATTTCCAGAAATGCAAACCTCCACCATCACGCCTTCCATGATGTCCCATTCGTCGATCCAGCCATCCGATCACCATGAAACTCTAATGTTTTGGTTGCTTCGACACCACAAAGCTGATTCCATTGTTTTAGGACCTCCGGTCGGCTCCGAAAATGGTCAACGATCCACCCGTTTGAAGAACGCTCGAAGAATGACCCTTCCTGATCCAGTCTGATTCATCGTCCACTATCATTGTCGCACCTCCTCATGGTTATTGTGACGTCGATTCTTCAATTCGGGATTGTTGCATCGCAGAACGTATGCACAACAATCCATTGTTTGTCACCCCATGAAGAACACGAAGAACACGTGGAAGAAAAGGGGGAGGAAAAATACAATGAACAAAACAAGGAACGAACCTTCACCATTGTTCATTACATCACTGATCCACTCCCATTAGTAGGATTAAAAAGAGAAAAATCGAACAATAACAATTCAACATGGATCAATTCCCCTAATCATCCCAAATAAAACCCTCCCACAAGAATGTACGAATCCATGGATCAACATGTTCATGGTTGACTTGCATCCATTATTTAAATTCATAAACGGGGAAATAAGATTTTAAAATAACAACCCCTACCTCAAGAAGGGATCGATCTCTCATGAAGGGTCACGCTGCCGTCATCTTCAAGATCCTCTAACCTCGTTGGAGCAGCGATTCGCAGCTTTGATCCATCTTCGTTCATCACCAAGAGTTTTCTTTAGATTTTCCTCTTAATATTCCGCCAACGATCGATGTTCGATTACCCTAATAAAAATGGAAACATGTTTTGGAATTCAAAATATGTTGTAGTATTAATGAGTCCAACTTTCCGTTTCTAAGTCATTATAACGCGACATTTATTAAAGAAAAAACTACCCCATTGCCGCACTACAACGGATGTTTCCATAAAAAAAATAAAAATAAACATTGTGAATGTATTTTTATTTTTATTTTACTAAAAATGTCCAAAAATTAACTTTTTCCCTCGACCCGTGCCGGTTGAGGTTAGACCCGTTCTTAGGTAAAGTTGCCATTCCGGACGCAACAATGCCCTCATATTTTTAATCCGGGCATCCATTTGGAAACTGCCACAATCGCACACAAGTGGTGACTCAATTAACTTAAAAAAAAGTTCAAACCACCATTTTGGGATCACCGAACCTCAGAATGATGTGCCGTATCTGATCCTGGTCTCCTAATAATTCCATATAATATTTAAAAATAATACATGGAAAAAGCAGAGACACTACATATAGCATGGTAATAAGTGGAATAAAAGTAATAATAAACTTTAAAAAGGTTCTAAATCAAGTAAATAATTAACATAAGTTTATTATTTAGGAAGATAAAGAACAAGTGTGATGGATGAGACTCATTGTATGGGGAATTCTAGTCTCACTTTTATTTCTGTGAGACTTATTCCATATTCAATACTCATTTATTTTGTGTGGTGCATATAATTACCTATGGAATTTTATATAATTAATTTAATTTATTTCCTGATATTAAAAGTTTCAATTTATTTTATTCTTTCATGGATCTAATGATTCAAAAGTTACTCAAGTAGTAAGGATTTTTTCTCATCTCACTTTTATTTTTATGAGATATAAGTCATATTCACCACTTATTTTTTTTGTGTGGTGTATATAATGACCATGAATGTATCAATTTATTCTTATAATTAAATTTATTGGGATTTAAATATCGATTTTAAGATCTATATTTCACAGGGTTTACAGTTTCAAAGTTACCAAAGCAGTAAGGGATTTTTGTTTCAATTTTCATTATTTGAGATGTTTGTTATGTTATACACTTACCTTATTTTATGAGGTGTATATACTGACAATTTTACATGTTATATCATGAGTATACTTATTTTAATGATATTATATGTCTCATTTAATGTAATACATTCATAGGGATTATGATTCAAAGTTACTAATGTAGTTAGAGTTTGATATTATAATCTCATCGATTTTCGGGATTGTTTATGATTAAATCTCCAATGTTGAAATATTATGATCTAACTATAAATGATTCTTGTGAATTTTATTATACTGTGGTTGTGTCATTATAATACCTTTTTCCATTCATTTTCCTCTATATATGTACTCAAGAGTTTAAGAGAATGTTTTTATAAAAAATCACCTTTTCGATCGAAAAATATTTTTCTTCCAAAACTATGTTTTATAAAAATGTTTTCAAAAATGTTTTAAAAGGTTTTTTTTTCAAATATGAAAGGATATTTTACTCAATAAATGTTTTAAAATATTTTTAAAAGCCTACTTTATAATATTTCAAGGTTATTTTCAAATAAAATTATTTTCAAATTTTTTTATGTTTTAAAAGTGATTTTCAAAATAAAATTGGTATTTTACTCAAAATGTTTTTTATGATATTTTAATGGAAATTTCATGCATAAATGTAAAAAACCATTGTTTTTACTTATCCTACACTGGGTACATTTTGTATTTATACCATTAAAGTTTATTCTATGTTTATATTATGTTTGTTTCAAATAGATTGTTATGAAACCCATTTCTTTTCCACAAGTTAATCATGTTTCAAAGAGATTGTTATAGAGCCCATTTATTTTCCACGGGTTAACCATGTTTCAAAGAGATTACTGTGGAACCCATTTTTTATATGGTTTAATCATGTTCTAAAAATAATAAAGTTTTTTTCAATAAGTTGTGAAGAAATGATTTATTTACGTGCTTTATTCATTATTCGGTTTATAGACATTATAAATGACGGGTTCACCCAGATGGTGTTGGGTGAACAGGTTATATCTTAAATGATGGGTGTGACCAAATAGTGCTCCAATTCATTGGGTAATTATTATGTTCTCCATAGAATTATATTTTAAGTTTACCGTATGTTTATTTCAATTGTAAGGGTTATGAAAGGGTTCTATATGTGTTATATAAGTGTTCAATGAGATGATGTTCCAAGATACCAATATTTTTTTATTTATTATTACTATGGGTTTATAATGTTTCTCATAATCAATATTGATATCACATGGCACATGATTATTTATTCTAATGAATATTTCCTTTTCCATGATTTCATATTTAATGATCCAGGTATTGATGGGTATGTGTTCTTTTATGATTCGCTCAAGAATTTTAATTATGTCATCATATCCTTATGCACTCTTATGCTAATTGATGGCATTCAATTATTAATGATTATGTTTTAACTTACTGATAATTTGAGATCAACCTTCTTATGTTTCAGTTTCCCTGGGTTTTAAAGAATGATGTTGAATGAATTATTTCTAGAAGGAAATTCATGTGTATGATGATGAAGTATTATTGTGAAAAATAAAATCTGGGTTAAGTGAAAGAAATTATAATTTAATAAAATTTGATTTGTTTATATAGAAGTTTTTACCAATTATATAAAACTATAAACCTAGAAGGTCATCATGGTTGCAAGGGATCCATTTTTTCCTTTTTTATGTTTTAAGGTTTAGATGAAAAAATTGGGTCATAATTATCGAAATCAAAGCTGAAAATAAAGAGTTATAGATTTCAACACATGATCTAGGAGTACGGGTCTTGGGCTATTATAGTTGGTATCAAAGTTTTATTTAGATGAATTTGGATATTTGGATGTTTTCATATGATCTTATCTTAATAATTATAGATACCATCATAGATATATAACATTAAGGATGATCATAAGTTCAACATATTAGACACACCATTGAGGTTTTAAGTGATGAGATCTTAAAGTTGTTAATGACATTTTTGGGGAATTTTTATTAATTATATATATTTTTAACCCCTAGGATCAAAATGAAGTGTTATTTAGGGAGGAATTATTTTTCTTGTTTAAAAGAAAAAAAGAAAAAACTTGTATGCCAGGTGATAACCCATCAAATCTGGAAAGGAGGTGGGGATTGAATCCATGATTGAATGACGATAAGGGTTTCACGCCTACCAATGGCCTATGCGATGTCTTGGTTAGCTTGGAATTATTATATGTAAAGATTTAGTTTATTTTAGAATCATATGGGATTTTGTTTAAGGAATAATTTCTAATTTATCTCAGAAGAATATATGATCAAATACTTCTAATCCTTGGGTTTTAAACTTAGTCTGGAAATGATTGAAGAATTTTAAGGATAGTAATTTATGGAAGGATTTGGTTTGAACATTGGGTACTAATTTTGAAATTCAGAGATTAATTTATAAAGTTTTATTCATTTTGGGAATTATATTACCATGTTCTAACTGTCTTGGTTTTGTTTTTTGTATAAAGACAGAATGAATATATTTTTTAACACCTTTTATGGTTATTTGGTAATTAAATGTTGATTTTAGTGCTCCAGGCATAAATAATTCATTATTAATACTCCTCACGTGGATAAAAGTATGAGATTGCAGTGGAAACTGGT
The DNA here is from genome assembly GCA_963277665.1 of Viscum album. NCBI lineage: Eukaryota > Viridiplantae > Streptophyta > Magnoliopsida > Santalales > Viscaceae > Viscum > Viscum album. The sequence goes on along the minus strand of OY728157.1, from coordinate 1,419,495,012 downwards.
TAAAGGATGTGATTTTACTTTTCAATTAAGTATATTACATTAGGTTTTTAGTATAGATGGTGAAAAGAAACTCCTTCAACTTTAGGAAAAGGATCTTAAAATAAAATATTATCATATTACCATATTTTATGATGATATTAATGACCATTTACAAACCTATTTGGATTGTGGGTTTTTTCATTGAATTCCTATTGACCACATTCTCTATCACTCTTTATTAGTCCATGGTAATTAGTTTTCCCTTCCAAATACGTCCTTTTAATTTACCTCCAATGTTATCACTATAAGGAGTCCTAGTTATGCATAGATTTAGGTGACCTTTATGTTTCCCAATTTCTCTCTTTGAGGTATGTTTTATTTATTTCATTTGTATGATATGGGTTTTAATAAAGTAATTCTAAAAATTTCTATCCTTTGATAACCACAACAAATTTCAAGGGAGAAATTTATTTTAAGTGGGGTGGGATGTAACATCCCAATATTTTATGAAATATCTTATTTAAAATTAATTTAAATTATTTGGTATATTGATTTAAATTAAATGAATATTTTATTTCTCATTATACGAAACACCTAGTTTATCTTTTGTTTCACATAACATTGAGTTTCTTCGATAACTTGTGTTACACGTAAGACCGAGTCTTACCAGACAATAATATACTCTTAATATTATGATAATTATCACCTAACCATTGAAAGACAGGGAATTAATAATATTAACTAAATTATGAACATATGGTTTAAGATTTTTTATATAATGAATCCTTTGGTAACCAATTAATTATAAATTAATATAAAAACCAATTGAATATAAAGGATGTGTTTTTATGAAAAACTATTTTTATGCCCACAAAAGCATTTTATCTTAATAAATTAAATTAATCACTATTAGTGAATGATATTAATTAAATTTATATTTTATATATACAATTAAATGTTTTTAAATTCATACAATAAGTTTTATAGGAATAAAATAAGTACAAATCTAATTTTAAGCACAAAAGGTGTATTTTTTTCCTAAAAGGCGATCTTTCTACCTTTCAATGGCATATTTTTTTTAAATCTAAATTTTGGAACTTTTTTAAATTTTATTTTAAAAAATAAAATTATTATTTTAAATTTTAGTTTAAAAATTATCTTAGGGTGAATTTTGGGTATTTTTCTGCGAAGTTTCATTTTCGATGAATAGTGAAAAATTCTGAATTTTAATTGGAAACCGAATTTTCATCTAAATAATTTATAATGTTAAATTATATTATGAATTAGTTTTAAAGTAAAATTTGATAAATTTTAAATATATTAATCCAATTTAGTTTATTGGAATCATTTATATATTTAATTTGTATATAAAAACTTAGTATACTTTTGAACATTTTTGCTTTAAAAACCCGCTTTCTCGTTCCGTCTTCATGATTAATTTTAAATTAAATTATATCAGTCATGTGAATTAAATTTGAAAAAATATATTTAATAATTTTAATTAGAATAATTTATAATTTATTGTAAGTTCAAATTATTTTTTGACCAAAAATATCAGTGATATAAATTAAAATTAATTACAACGATTAAGGTAAAAATGAGTTTCTTAGTGGTTAAAATTTAATCTTAAGGAGCCAAATGACCTAGAAACTTTTAAAAACCCCATTTTATGGAAATATTTAGACCATATACCATATTTTATATAATTTTATTCATTATTGGAGTCAAATTATGTAAGAGTGACCTCCCAATAGTGTTTACATTTTTGTATTTTCAAGAATGCCACTCCTCCTCCATTAAAAAAGGATACTCAATATCCCTACTTCTTCATGCCTATCAAGACTTTTTTTATCATAAAAAACCTACCCAAATCAACTAAAAAAATACATAATCTCATCCTATAATCCTAAATATTGGAATAAAAACACCAAGGAATTCATTTTATGCAAACCAAAAGGAGTTACCCAAAGAATAGATAATATTCTTCAATGAGCACTTTTGTTTTATTTCTTTCTCCAATCCTTAAATTATTTTTATAACATGATTATATAATAAACTAAGTATCTTCAATATACCTAATTTTTTTTATTTTAAGGTTATGAACTACAACTTCTCACACTTCAATCAAATGGGATACACAATCATTATTTGTGTGTACGGTGGACTACCACATCACAAATTGATGTCATTCGTTCTTCCATTACCACCTATAACGGTTGAAAATAACAATGGAAATTATGTTTATATATGATATATATGATATATATGATGTATTTACTCTTTTTTAAATATTATATAACACATAACTTCATGATTTTAATTTTTTGGGAATACAATAACATTGTTTGTGGATGTGTGGACTACCATCCCCTCAAAGTGATGTGATTTGTTCACCCTATACATAGAATTAATTAAGGATGGTTTTAATAAAAATAATTATATAAAATACATATATATGATATTACCTAAAGAATTATATATCTATAAATATAATATATAATTTATTCTTACCTTTTCACACATTGAAAAAGTGACAACGACATTCATGGACGTGTGGACTACCACCTCCTTGAAGTGATATGATTCTTCTTTTTCATAAACAAACCAAAATAATGAAATATATAAGTATATATAATTAAATAATATGGTATTTATGATATAATTATAATTATATAATGACAAATTTTACTTAATTTTTTTTGATAATGATTATTTAAAAATAGGAACGTTACCCGTGCGTATGTAAGACCTACCATCTCTATGATTGTAACATTTGTTCATTTTTCATAAAAATATTATATGATTGGTTATAAAAGAATAATTTATGTATAAATATTATTATTATATAATTATTATTTTATATATTTTTAAATATTGACCCCTTTCACCATAGTTGACCTACCAAATGTTTTTGCACATAAACCAAATATGGTCAAAACACCTGATGTAAACTTAATCAATTAAGTAATTGTATATAACATGGAAATAAGTAAAATAAAATTAATAATAAAGTTGAAATTTGTTATCACTAAAGTAAATAATTAAAATTATTTTATTATTCATGAAGATAAAAAACAAGCATGATGGATCAGACTCAATGTATGGGGATTTCTAGTCTCACTTTTATTTCTCCAAGACTTATTCCATATTTACCACTCATTTATTTTGTGTGATGTATATAATTACCTATGAAATTTTATATCATGAATTTAATTTATTTCATGATAATAAAAGTTATAATTTATTTTATTCTTTCATGGATCTCATGATTCAAAAGTTACTCAAGTAGTAAGGAATTTTTCTTATCTCACTTTTATTTCTTTGTGATATAATCCATATTAACCATTTATTTTTGTTGTATGGTGTATATATTGAAAATGAATGTATTGATTGATTATTGTAATTAAATTTTTGTGGATTTACATATCAATTTTATAATATCTCTTTCATGGGGTTTACAGTTTCAAATTTACCAAAGTGGTGAAGGATTTTGTTCTCAATTTGCCTTATTTGAGATGTTTGTTTTGCTATACACCAATATTATTTTATGAGGTGTATATAATACACCTTTTACATGTTATATCATGACTATATTTATTTAAATTATATTATAAGTCTCATTTAATGTAATAAATTCACGGGTATTATGATTTAGAGTTACCAAAGTGGTAAGAGTTTGATATTACAATCTCATCGATTATCGGGATTGTTTGTGATTAAGTCTCCAATGTTGAAATTATGTGATATGCTATAAATAATTATTGTTACTTTTTTATCCTCTAGTTTTTTCATTATAATAAATTTTACCTTCGTTTTACAATATTTATGTACTCAAGAGTTCAAAAGAACGTTTTTATGAAAAATCATCTTTTCGATTAGAAACTCTTTTTCTTTCAAATATATGTTTTATAAAAATGTTTTAAAAAGAGTTTTTTCCTAAATAATTGTTTTTAAATTATTTTTCAAAGCTTTTTTTATAATATTTCAAGGTTATTTTTAGATAAAATTATTTTTAAAATGTTTTATTTTTTAAAATTTAATTTCAAAATGAAAGAGGTATTTTCCTAAAAATGTTTTTAATGATATTTTAATGAAATTTTTATTCATAAAAATAAAAAACCCTTGTTATTACTTATCCTAAAAGGTATATTTTTTTTATCGATTACATCCTATTTCTTTATATTAATGGATTATTTTTTAAAAGAGATTTTTATGAAACCCATTTATTTTCCATGGGTTAATCATATTTCAAAAATATTATTATGAAGCCCATTTATTTTCCATGAGTTAACTGTGTTTCAAATAGATTGTTGTGGAACCTATTTCCTTTCCATGAGTTAATAATGTTTTGAAAATAAAAAATTTTGTTTCAATGAGTTATTATGAAATAAATTCTCTATGTTCTTTATTTATTACTCTATTCTTGGACATTATAAATTATGGGTGCACATAGATAGTGCCGAGTGAGCCTATTATAGCTTAAACAATGGGTGTTCCCTGATAACACTCAAATGAATTAGGTAATTATTATGTTATTCATATAATTATATTGTTAGTTAGTCATTTATTTATCCATTAATGAGATGACGTTCCAAGATACCAATATGTTTTCTTTATGTTTGCTATGGGTTTATAAAGTTTCTCATGATCAATACTAATATCACATGGCTCATGATTATTGATTCTGATGACTCTTTAATTTTCCATGTTTTCATATTTTATGATCCAAAAATTGATGTTTATAAGTTCTTGTATGATTCAATCATGCAATTTGATTATTTAATAATATACTTACTTATTGTTATGCTAATTGATCACATTCAATTTATAATTCTTATCTTTTCCCTTATTAAGAATTTGTGATCACCCTTCTTATGTTTACTTTTCCCAAGGTTTTAAATAATGATGTTGAATGAGTTATGTCTATAATGGAATTAAAGTGGATGATGATGATGTATTAATGTTAAAAATAAATTATAGCTTAAGTGGGAGAAATACTCATTTAAAGATACATGATTTATTTATGTAGGAGTTTTTCCTAATTCTCTAAACTCTAAACCTAAAAGTTCCTCAATGTTGTAAGTTATCCAATTTTCATTTTGATGTTGTAAGGTTTATATTAAAAAAATTGGGTCATAATTATCATCATCAAAGTAAGAAATATAGAGTTATGGATTTCAGAATAGGATCCGAGAGTGTGGGTCCTGAGATGTTATAGGTGGTATCAAATGTCAGTTTAGTTAACTTTTGAGATTATGATATTATCATGTGAGTTTATCTTCTTCATTATGGATACCATCATAGGTTTATAACATTAAGTTTTATAATAAGTTCAAAGTATTATACTCCCCAATGATATTTTAATCGATGACTAATTAAAGTCATTAATGAAATTTTTGGATATTTTTTAGTGGGTTTATGTATTTGTAACCCCTAGGTTCAACATAAAGTGTTATTTAGGGAGGAATTATTTTTCTTGTTTAAAGGAAAAAAAAGAAACAACCCATATGCTGGGTGACAACGTATCCCATTCAGCAAGGCGGTGGGGCATAAACCCATGAACGAAGGGCGATAAGGGTTTCACACCTACCAGTGGCCTATACAATGTCTTGGTAAGATTAAAATTTTTATAGGTAAGGATCAATTTTATTTTTGAAACATATGGGATTTTATTTGATCAATAATGGTTGATTTATCTTGGATGAATATATGATCAAATCCTTCAAATCCTTAAGTTTCAAAATTATTCATGAAATAACTAAAGAATTTTTAGTTTAATAATTTATGGAATGATTTTTTTGATCTTTGGGTATTACTGTTGAAATTTAGATATTAATGTATGAAGGTTTATTCATTTTGTGAATTATCTTACCATGTTATAACCATTTTGGTTTTGGTTATTGTCTAAAGATAAGAGGAATATATTTTTTACCCCTTTACAGTTATTTGTTCATTAAAAGTTTATTTTAGGGATTCAGGTATGAAGAATTCATCTTGAATACTCATCATATGGAGAAAAATATGAAATTGTGGGGGAAACTAGTTAAAGGACGATATTTTACTTGTTAAGTAAGTATATTCCATTATGTTTTTAGTATATATGGTGAAAAGATAATCCTTCAACTTTAGGAAAAGGATCTAGAAATAAAATGTTAACCTATTACCATATTTTCTGATGATATCAATGATCTTTTCCACACCTTTTGGGATTTTCTTTTTTTTTTCATTTACTTTCGATTGACCATATTATATATTACTCTCTATTAGTACATGGGAATTAGTTTTCCCTTCCAAATCCATCTTTTAATTTCCCAATAATGTTCTCCCTACGCAGAATCCTAGTTATGCATAACTTCAGGTGACCTTTATGTTTCCCAATTTCCCTCTTTAAGGGGTGTTTTATTTATTTTATTTTTATGATGTTGGTTTCAATAAAGGAATTATAAAAATGTAAATCCTTTGATAACCAAGATGCATTTCATGGGCGAAATTCATTTTAAGAGGTGTAGGATGTAACATCCCAGGATTTTATAAAATATATTCTTTCAAATTAATTTAAATTACTTTGTATCTTGATTTAAATTAAATTAATAGTTTATCTTTCATTATACCCAACACTAATTTTATCTTTTGTTTCATATAACTTCAATTTTCTTCAATAACCCATGTTACATGCAAGGCCAAGTCTTACTAGAAAACAATATACTATTAGTATTATGAAAGTTATCACCTAGCCATTGGATTGGTGGGAATAAATAATATTAACTAAATTATGAAAATATGTTTTAAAAATGTTTATATAATGAATCCTTTGGTGAAAAATTTAATTATAATTTAATATAAAAACTAATTGATTATAAAGGATGTGTTTTTATGAAAAACTATTTTTATACACAGAAGGCATTTTATTATAAATTAAATTAAGCACTATTATTGAATGATATTATTTAAATTTATATGTTATATATCCAATAAAATGTTTTTTAATTCATCTAATAAGTTTTATAGGAATAAAATAAGGACAAATCCAATTTTAAGCAAAAAAAGTTGTATTGTTTTTCTTCTAAAATGCGGGTTTTCTGCCTTTTGATGGATTTTTTTAAATGTTTTTAAAAAAATTTAATAAATTTTATTTGAAAAATAAACTTATTATTTTAAATAGAAATTCCAAAATCAAATTAGGGTTAATTTTTGGTATTTTTTTGAGAAGTTTCATTTTTGATGAATAATGAAAAATATCGACTTTTAATTTAAAACTAACTTTTCATCTAAATAATTTATAATGTTAAATTATATTTTGAATTGGGTTTAAAGTTAAATTAGATCAATTTTAAATATATTAATCTAATTTATTCCATTTGAATCATTTTTATATTTAATATGGATAGAAAATCTTAGTAAACTATTGAATTTTTTTACTTTAAAAACTCACTTTCTCGTTCCGTCCTTGGGGTTAATTTTAAATTATATTATTCCGATTCCATGAATTTAATTTTGAAATATGGATTAAATATTTTTAATTAGAATAATTTATAAATTCTAGTAATTTTAACATAGTTTTTCACCAAAAATATTAGTGAAAGTAATTAAAATTAATTATAGTGATTAAGGTAAAAATGAGTTTACTTAGTGGTTAAAATTTAATATTAAGGAGCCAAATATCCTATATAATTGTCCAAAAAATATTTATGTGAATATTTAGACCATATAACATATTTTATTGATTTTTTTTCATTATTGGAGTAACATGATGTAAGAGAGACCTCCCAATAGTGTTTACCTTTTTGTATTTACAAGAATACCACTCCCCCTCCACTATAAAAGGTAACTAAATCACCCCACTTATTAAAACCTATAAATACTTTTGGATCATAAAAAACCTTAAAAAATCAACTACCAACATCCCTAATATCTTTCTAGAAGCCTCACTTTGAGAATAAATAAAACTAAGTAAGTCCTTTGATGTAAATGAAAAAGAGTTACCTGAAGAAGAGGTAATGTTCTTCAATGAGCACTTTTGTTTTATTTATTCATCCACCCATTAAATTATTTTTATATAATTATTATAAAATAACATAATTATATGAAAAATAATTATATTTTTTATGTTAAGCTTAGGAACTAAAACTTCACACACTTACGACAAATGGGATATGCAATCATCGTTCGTGTGTACATAAAACTACAGCCTCACGGACAAATGTCGCCCGTTCTTCCATTACCACCTCTAAAGGTTGGAAATAATGATGTAAATCCTATTTATATATGATATATATGATTTATTTAATCTTCATTAATTATTATATAACGCATACTTTCATTATTTCCATTATTTGGTAATATGATAACATCATTTGTGGGCGTGTGGACTATCGCCTCCTCAAAGTGATGTGATTCGTTCATGCTTTAAATGGAATGTATTAAGAATGAGTTTAATAAAAATATATTATATAAATTAAATATATATGATATTAATGACATTATTATATTTCTATAAATATAATATATCATCTATTTATTACCTTTTCACACACTGAAAAAGTGATTACGTCGTTTGTGGAGGTGTGGACTAATGGCTCCTTGAAGCGATGTGATTCTTCTTTTTCATCACCACAAAAAATGAAATATATATATAAGTATATATAATTAAATAATATGAAATTTATAATATTATTATCATTATGTATATATAAATGTTACTTACCTTCTTTCCATAATGATCATTGAAACATAAGAACATTACTTATGCGTACGTACGACCTACCATCTCCATGATTGTAATATTGGTTCATTTTTCATAACCATCTTTCATAATTGGTTATAAAATAATAATTTATCTATAAATATGATTATTATTTCACAATTATTATTCTATAAATGTTTAAATAATGACCTCTCTGACCATAGTTGACCTACCAAAGTCATTTTTGACACAGAAACTGAATATGGTTAAAACAACCGATGTAAACTTAATCAATTAAGTAATTGTATATAACATGGTAATAAGTAAAATAAAAGTAATAATATAATTGTTTTTTTCAATAAAGTAAATGATTAATATAATTTTAATATTGGGGAAGATAAAAAAGAAGCATGATGGATCAGACTCAAGGTAAGGGGGTTTCTAGTATCACTTTTATTTCGGCGATACTTACACCAAATTCCCATCTTGTTTATTTTATGTAGTGTATATAATTCCATATGACTTGTTATATCATGAATTTAATTTATTTAATTTCATTAAATGTTTCAATTTATTTTATTCTTTCATGAATATCATGATTCAAAAGTTACTCAAGTAGTAAGGTTTTTTTCTTGTCTCACTTTTATTTCTATGAGATATAACCATATTCACCACTTATTTTTGTTATGTAGTGTATATAATAACCATGAATGTATTTATTGATTATCATAATTAAATTTATTTTGATTTAAATATCAATTTTATAATATCTATTTCATGGGGTTTACAGTTTCAAAGTTACCAAAGCGGTAATGGATTTTTCTCTCAATTTTCCTTATTTGAGATGTTTGTTATATTATACAACTATATTATTTTATGAGGTGTATATACCAAAAATTTTAAATTTTATATTATTATTATACTTATTTTAATGATAATTTAAGTCTCATTTAATGTAATATTTTTATGGGGCTTACTATTCAAAGTTACCAAATTGGAAAGAGTTTAATATTACAATCTCATCGATTATCATGATTATTTATGACTAAGTCTCCAATGTTTAATTCTTACAATATTAATCTAAATAATTCATTTGAATTTTATTCTTCTATAGTTTTTTCACTATAATAAATGTTTTCAATTCATTTTCCTCACTTTATGTACTTACGAATTCAAAAGAATGTTTTTATGAAAAGTCATCTTTTTGATCGAAAACTCTTTTTCTTCCAAAACCATGTTTAAAAAAAGGTTTTAAAAAGTGTTTTTAAAATATGAAAGGATATTTTACACAATAAATGTTTATAATTATTTTTAAAAGATTATTTTATAACATTTTTAGGAAATTTTTAAAGAAAAATATTTTCAAAATGTTTTATGTTTTAAAAGTGATTTTCGAAATGTAAAGTGTATTTTCATAAAAATATTTGTAATGATATTTTAATGGAATTTTAATTCATCAACATAAAATACCATTTATGTTAATTATCCTCTACTAGGGATATTTTTTATTTATACCATCCTATTTCTTTATATGAATGGATTATGTTTGTTTCAAAGAGATTGATATGAAAATCGTTTTTTTCCATGGGTTAATCATATTTCAAAGAGATTTTTATGGAGACCATTTATTTTCCATGGGTTAACCATGTTTCAAAAAGTTTTTTGTGGAACCCGTTTTATTTCCACAATTTAATCACGTTTTGAAAATAATAATGTTTGTTTCAAAAATTTATGATGAAGTGAATTCTCTATCTGATTTATTCTTTATTCAGTTCTTAGAAATTATAAATGATGGGTGTAGCCAGATATCACCAAGTGAACCCGTTATAGCTTAAACAATTGGTTCACCCAAATAGTGCTCCAATTCATTGGGTAATGATTAAATTCTCTGGATAATTATATTGTAAGTTAGTCGTATAGTTATTCTAATTGCAAGGGTTTTGCAAGGGTTATGAAAGGGCTCTGTAAGGGTTCTATAAGAGTTTAATTAGATTATTTTCCAAGATAAAAATATGTTTTCTTTATGTTTTCTATGGGGTTATAATGTTTCTAATGATCGAGATGGATATCACATGGCTCATGATTATTGATTTTGATGACTCTTTCTTTTTCCATATTTTCATATTTGATGATCTAGGTATTGATGAGTATGAGTTATTTTATGATTCACTCCTACATTTTGATTATTTAATCGTATACTTATACAATATTATGCTAATTAATGACATTAAATTATTAATGCTTATGTTTACCCTTATTGAGCATTTGAGATCACCCTTCTTATGTTTCCTTTTACCCAGGTTTTAAAGAATGATGTTGAATGAGTTATGTCTATAAGGTAATTCTTATGATGTATTAATGTAAAAAATAAAATATGGGTTAATTGGAAGAAATGATAATTTAAATACATGTGATTTTCTATGTAATGATTTTTATTAATTTTATAAAACTCTAAACCTAAAAGTTACTCAAGTTTGTAAGTGATCCAATTTTTTCCTTTTTATTTTGTAAGGTTTAGATGAAAATAATTGGGTCATAATTATTAGCAACAAATATAAAAATGTAATGTTTATGATTTTAGTAAAAGATCTGGGAGTGTGGGTCCTTGGTTGTTATATAGATTGAGTATCTATTAGAGGGTGATAAGAAGTACTGAAACTTAGTTATGTATCAAACTCTTAGTGAAGGATTCTCTAGAACATCAAGTTAAACCTTAGATCTCAATTAGATACCATATAGGGTGGTACTCTATGTAGTCTTATTACTTATCTTATTTATATCTTTGTGGTTTGGTTAATAGATAAATATTCCTTGATAGAAATTAGATGCAATGGATTTTTAAAGTGATTCACTACCACTCAAATAGTGTTATTTCCTTTAGATGTCTCAGTGTGTCCAATGCTAAAATCCATGGTTATGTTTTTCCATTTCTATAATAGTATGGATAATGGTTTCATTAATAACCTTAAACATATATAATTCACATTGAATTATTGGTATACTAATCATTGAGATAAAATTTTAAAATATATCTCTTCATGTTATCCCACTAGAAGTTTTGCTTCATATCCATATACATCTTGATACTTCCTAGATGAATAGAGAATGATGAGCTATGTGCATTATCCAGAAGTTACTTCTTCAGTTCTAGTTTTAATGGGACATGTATCTGAGTTCCAAACCTTACATCTAAATCCTTAAAAAAGTTGAACTTCAAAATATTAAATACCTTTCTCTATAGATCCTCATAATCCTTTTGGGCCTCCTTATCATCTTAATAATGGATGGTTGAGAATTTATATGAGAAATGTAGGATAAAATTACTTTTCTTATTCCCATTCCCATCATTTACATGTCTAATAAGAGAGTATTCCTTTAATTCCTCATCATGTATAGGGTTGTGGGATCCTTTATACTTAGATAATCTTTCAATTTATTCACCTTCTCATCATGGTAATGGATTGAATGTTCATAATCCTTGATCAGCTCTAACAACCTTCATTGGTTCATATTGATCTAATTTTGTGTGAATATATAATTGAGGATTTTATGGTTTATATATATTTCACACTTTCCCCATAGATATAATGTATCCAAATATTCAATGTTAAGATCACTACATCCAATTCCAAACCATGTGTCGATAAGTTATTTCCATGGATATTTAATTTTCAAGAGTAATAGGCTATAAATTTTTAATTTTTCATGAGTAAACAACCTAATACATTTTTATATCCATCATTTTATATCACAAATACTTCCCCACTAGTGGGTAATTTGAGCATAGGTTCAGTGATTAGACTTTTATTTAACTCTTTAAATATCTCATATCATTCATTATTCTAGAAAAACTTCACACAATTTCATGTTATCTTGGTTAGTGGGTTTGAAAATTGTGATATTTTTCTCACAAATTGATGTTAGTATACAGATATTCTAGGAAAACTATGGTTATCTATCACAAATTTTTTATCTTTGAAATTTTTTAATTGCCTCTATCTCTGAAGTATCTATAGTTATCCCATTGTTGGTGATAACATTCACCAAGAATGTTACTTGATCCATAAAAATCTCACATTTACTATAATTTTCATATAACTTTTCCTTTTGTAAGGTATTAAGTAGAACATTAAAATTATCTTTATATTCCTTTTAATTTTTAGAGTAGATAATAATATCATCTACAAATGCTACTACAAATTTTTTAGGTTAATCCCTAAAGACTATATTCATTATGTCCATAAAGATAGCTGGAGAATTAGTGAGTTTGAATAGAATCACTATGAACTCATAGTGTTCATACCTTGTTTGAAAATTAGTCCTAGGGATATCCTCCCTTTTCACCTTTACTTGATAATATCCCAACTAAAGATCCACCTTAGATAAGAATTAGGCTTCATGTAGATGATAAAACAATTCATCAATCTATGTAAGAGTATAATTGTTTTATATTGTGACGTTTTTGAGCTCATGATAATCAATGTAGTGACCCATTTAACCATCCTTCTTCTTGAAAAAAAGGATCTATGCACCCCAAGGTGAAGCACTTTGGAACATAATCATTTTATCTAGATTATCTTATAGTTTCTTCTTCAACACTTCAAGTTCAATAGTTTCCAATCTATAGAAAATTTTTATACTAGAAAGGATCTGGGTATAAGTTTGATTTATAACTCAGCCTCTTAGTTAAGATAAATACAAGGAAGTTCTTCAGAGAACACATCATCATATTCTCTTATAATGGTCATGTCATTAAAGATGATTTTTCCTTGGTCTCAATCATTTGAACTAGATATGTTTTCTGATAAGGTAATAATATCCATTTTTAAGATAATGATTCCAAAATAGATCCATCCTACCTATATTTCTATAAAATTGGTTGGTGATTTATAATATAGAGGGTAATTTCCTTCCCCCAACAACTTATGTTGGATCTCAATAAGAAAAAACAATCTATATCCAGGATAACATCAGATTCTATTAATGAGAGTATCACAAGATTTTTTTGTGAAATTCATCCTAATAAAATTGATAGTTGAAAAGTTATATACTTGGGATAAAATAATTTCTATATTTACTAATTTCACTGATAAATTGAATTCCATGATTTGAGGTAGTGTTTGAATAGTTTTACTAAACTTTCATGATATGAAATAATGTGTTGAATTAGAATCAAACATTACATTCTCTATTATTGAATTAATAAATAGCATACATGTCACCATTTCATTGTCAGGGTTCACCTTAGTAGTTGTGATGGAATATTCTCACCCTTTATATATATGTTTTATAGGTTATTGTCACTGGTTATCTTCAACAACCCTTGGATTATTGCATTTGTTTAAATAGTTTCATTGTTCCATGTAATTAAAACATTAAATAATAAACTAAGGGTTTAATGGAACTTTCATTTCTTCCATCACATCAATGGGTTTCTTCTGTTGACATTTTATAGCTTGGTGCCTCTCTTTACCAAACCTAAAGAATTTTCTTATCCCTTTCAGGTAATATTCAAGATGGTTATTCTCATATATTTAATAAGTGATATCTAGGAATTTATTACAACTATGGGATTTCTCTATAGCCCGCATGGAATTAAAATCCATTCTTTGCTTCCTATCTCTAGTACCATGAGATCCTTCATATTCACTGATCATTATTTTGACTTTGAGGGTAAATTATACAATTTCTTTGAAGATGTTAAAATCTCAAAATGATAAATCTTCTCATATATTTGGATTTATCCCATTAAAGAAGTGGTAAAATTTATTTTTAGGGTCAATAACAAAGTGAGAGACATATTGAACAAGTCTTGTGAATTTTTTCTTATACACCTTGATAGATTCATGCTCATTTTTCTAGATACCAAGGAAATCCATATACATTTTATGTCAGAGAGTTCTAGAAAAATATTTATTTATTTTTTACCCTAAATTCTTTCCAATTCATTAATTTTATCTCTTCCTTGGGCTTTATATTCTTGATCATCATATTCCATTGATCAGATACTCCCTCCATGTGATAAATCTAGTATAAAACTACCTTTCTTAGATCTATGAAGTACAAAAATTTTCTTTTCAATGGATTTGATCCATTTTTCTATGATTAAGGGATCAGAAGATCCATTGAAAATTAGAGGTCTTTTTCGCATAAAGGACTCAATTACAACTTAATATTTGTTAAGGGGATTTGGTTATTTATCCTATTTCAATTTTTTATTAAAAACTTGATTTAATTTAGTAATTATTATCATAAATTTCTCAAATCCTACACCCATCAGGATGGGTATTCCATTTGGGAAGTCATCACATTACCTATCACATTGGTTGTTGACAGGATTCCTCCAATTTACATTCATTAACTTAAATAAGGAGAAATTAGGGAAGATAATTTTCAAACTATTAAGTATAAAAAATAAAAACTCTAAACATTTAAGGGATAAATAAAAAATGACATATATTATTTAACCAATGAATTTATAGGTTTCACCCTAAGTTATCCATATTCTATTTCCTAATATTAAATTTCATAGGAATTTTTATACCCCTCGTAATGGTTTATAAAGATCTTGTGAATTTACTTAATAATATCCCATCAGAGTATCAAACTAGGTATGTAGTAAGGCATTTTTTCCATGCACTAGGTATAGGTTAAGTTGATACCCAATGATACCTTTTAGGGTTATTACCCCAAAGTACATATGTCCTAGATACATATCCCCTTGTAGTATTCATAAATTGATTTTGTTACATAGAAACCACTCTCTCTACAATTTACCAAAATCCATGTATTTTTTATTATGTTTATTCTTATCCCTATGATTTTCAATATGTTTTTCTAATCTTAATTCCCAAAAATAACCATACTTTTCTATAATACCAACTATGACAACCCTATCTTTTATACATATTATTTCATGATTTATTATATAGAAATACACATAATAAAATCCCAAAATATCAAGAGGCCTATTGTATTTTGGAAATTAGATACATATCATAATAACTAGAAAGAGGGATACAATGACATCATTTTAAAACTCTATAACATGACCTTATATTCTATTAATCTTTTAATGTTTCACATGATAACATAAGGACATATATAAGAAAGGGGTGAGATATAAATCCTAGTAATGGAATAGTAAAATAATATCATGAAGTAAAGAAGTAAATGCGAGTTAAGGGCTATAATATGGTGACATAAAAAGGTGGTAATCATGAATATCGAAGCATAAAAATAAATGATAACATCTAAGAATCATAAGAATGTGGAAACAACATAAACCATGACAATGTAAACATAATTCAAGGATAACCACCAATTCATAATAAGATATAGTAGTTATGATAAATTCTCATGAACCATATATGACATATCATGAGATGAAAACATTACCTGATGCATTTTAGGGTTATATAATTCTGGTTCTACCCATCACATTCATATCATGTACATGCATTTATGTTCCATATAGATCATAAAACATAATAAGATAATTCATCACTTTTAATCTAATGATTAAGGAGTGTACATTATATAAATTAAATTCAACAATAAATAAAGGATAGGTACAACTAAGTGTATTCCCTTGAGTGTAAATGGTAATAATTATTCACAACACAAAATTTTGTTATGGAAAATCACAGAATAATTTTTGTAGCATAAAGGGTGTACATAAAGGTCCATGGAACAAATTAATGAGGGTGAATGGTGGTCTAATATTACTTGGGAATCATGATTATAGTAAAGGAATGTTTAAAAACATATGAAAACATGAAAAATTATAAATAAAAATGCTTAATACAAATAATGTACTTGAATAAAGAGGATGGGGAAGGGAATCCCTTACCACGAGAGGGTGCTTCTAAAACCTTGGGAGGATATTCTAAAGAGATTGGTAAAAACTTTGAAGGGATTTATATAGGTATATGGAGAGGAAATTAAAACTAAATAGGTTTTTAGAGAAGATTAATGGGAGGATGGGTGGGAATTTATATAAAAAGAGGGGAATTCTTTATTAATTTCCAACTTAGGTTTTGAAGGCTAAGTGATAAAATAATCAAAAGCAAAAACCTTCCCATTGGTTCCCCCTAGTTTCTTTCAAAGAGGATTGGTTTTAAATATTTTATTAGGTTAATAAAAAAACTCATTAAAATAATACAAGTCATGATGTGGAAGTGAGTAATGTTCATAAAGATTTTTTTATAAAACATTAAAATATAATATAGGTTTTGGAGGATTCATTATATGTTTCAAGAATTAATCAAATAACTTAAAAAAAAAACATTATTTTAATGGTAAAAAACAATTTTTGTTCTTTAATTCCTTTTTTATAATTTATTATGTCACTTATGGTATATTATGATGTCGTAACATATACCATATATTTATATTATATTTAATTTTTATTAAAAAATTTGACTGTTTCAGAAAATTATGAAAAATACACAATTGGATAATTTTGACATGTTGATTTAAAAAATGATATTTATTTTACGAAAATAGTTTTCTAAATTTAGTAATTTCCAATATTAAATAAAAATCCTTATTTATTGAAAATTCTAGTTTTTATGACCCAAACAACTTTTCGACCCTTAAAAAATTATACATGGCTTTATTAAATTATATTATAATTTATAATAAAATAAATATTATTTAATAATATTGTTTTATGAAAATAAAATTTATTTAAAAGATCTTGTATTGATCAAAAATAGTGTTTTAATTGAAATAATATATTTCCCAAAAATACAGTTTTGTTTACTTTGTATTAAAATCTAATTTTCATAAAAATCATTATATAATATTGTATATATATAAATTAATAATGAAAAGGGATGAATATAAACATTTTATTTAAAAGAAAATATAAAACTTCATTCTATGAGGGTCTAGATACATGACCCCTTATTACACTAGCATGCGACCTAAGGGTAAGGTGTGTGATGGTGGTAATTTCTTGGGGTAGTTCATCGAACATTATTTAGAAGGTAATATCTATAAGCTTGAGCTTATCCCATATATGGATTTCCTAAAGTTTCAATTATTTAATATTAACTTAGGATTGTTCAACCGTAAAGGCTAGTGATTCCATCTCTCTCAAAAACTTTGATAAACGGGCTTTATAGGGTACGATCCTACTGCTCGAGGTCATCGATTCTTCCTTATTTTTAAATTATACTTTATAATAACCCTTAATATATACTAATCTTAATAGTAATTATAGAAAAACTATATTAACAATAGTTATGACTCTTAAATGTCTTTTAAGTATGATAAAAAAATTATGGCTATATTTTATAATGGTCCAAAATGAAAAATGAAATATAGTTCATGTTTTTTATTTAACTAAATTACTTAATAAGACATTTATTCATCCAAAAGGTAATTTAATTTATAAAAGTGTGATTCTTTGTATCATGTGGACCCCACCTCCCCATAAACTACTCCTACTCTCCCCTGCATCACCTTTCAGTGCTCTAGTACATCATTGTAGGGTTGTTATTGCACATATCACACATACACTTTTTATGTGTGAGAAAATTTCCTCACACAAAAAAATGGGGGGTAAAATAATATAGGGGTTGTGATTCGAACCCCGAACCTATAAGTGTGGGGGTCGGTATTGTGTACCGCTCAACCATGGCTCTGACCATATTATATGTATATATAAATTATGAAAAGAAGATTCATAATAATTTTTTATTTTAATATTAATTATTTTATTAGATATACATTTAATATGTATATTTATTTTTAAAAATATTTATTTATGTATAACCATATATATATATATATGAAAAAACACACACATATAATTATAAATATATGTATATTATAAATATATATGTATATTATAAATTATATTATATGAATATAAATATTTAATAAATTTCTATATGAAGTGTGTTTAATATATTTATATATATTTATTTATATAGTTCATATCACAATGTTTTATAAGATATATATGTGATTATAATTATATATATAATTCTAAATAAGTATAAAATATTAAACACACACACACATATATTTTATTTACATATACATATACATATATATATATATATTTATTGTTATATAAATCATATTTAATAATATATAAATATGTATATGAAAGATATATTATATAGGGTACCCTTTATCAATGTTTTTTAGATTTGATAAATGGTACACTTTTATCAGTTCTAAAAAAGAGATGATAAATGTTAACCTTTATCAATTCTAAATAGAACATTGCTAAAGGTTTACCTTTTATTAGAGCTAAAAAATGTTTCCTTTATCATCACTTTGGTTTAGCGTTGAAAAAGGTCACCTAGTTATTAGTACTTTTTTTATAACTGATAAATGCTAATGATTAATATCATGCAATTTTCAGTAGTGTTGATGGAACCTATTTATTGATTTTCATGGTGTCATGATGGCCAGGTGTAGGAAAAATATCTATTGATATTGGACTTATTTCAATTATTTAGATGATTCTAGATTCATTTTAGTTACATTTTTTCTTCTTCACTAGAGAAGATATTAATATGAAGACTAGGAGCTCAATCCTTGGTGATTTTTTATTTAATTCTTTGGTTGAGGGGGTACATATGAGGTGGTGTTGTTTTTTATTTTAACTTTCTAATAATTCTTAATTTGATCATTTATAAAATTGAAAAAATAGTTTAAAAATAACATTATAATTATTCTTATATTATTAATGTTAGTTGATAATTTTATATACATTATATAATATAGTATTAATAATATAATATTTATTATAGTAGGTTCTTTTCTTAGTGGTAAGAACCCATAATCCTTCATGACAAACTCAAGTTCAGATCAAAGTGGGGGGAGGATTTATGTAAGTACTACAGTAGTATTATTGTAAGTACTGTAGAGGGTACTGTAACATCAATACTATCCACCTAGTTTGGTATTTCAAGTTATGTCTTTGGGCCCCTGGATAACCCATGTTAAGAAGTTGTGAGATACAATGGGACCAGAAAGATGGTGTGTCTTGACTAGGTAGGCAGCATTGCATGACAACATACATGTGTTGCTAGGTGGGCGGCTCAAAAGACTGATGAGTGCATTGGAACTTATCATCTATCCTTATACACACTTATATATATGTTATAAGACAAATGGGTATCATTCCATGATGTGATAGTGGTAATCATGATGAAAGGGTTATTGGAATGGGTGACGTGGCATGTTGACTGAATATACTAGTGCTCGTGTGACCAAGAAGAAGACCTAACACAACTGGTGGGTGGAATAAGTTGATGACATGTAAGGTTTCACTAAGTGAGAGTCTCAAAAGAGATAAATTTATATTGGAACTCATCAACCAGTCCACTACCCACATAAGTTTTTGATGTGGGGTTGAGGTTTTATCTTATATGGTGTAACACAATGAGACAACGTGATGATTCTGGTAGGAGGGGAACCACAATTTGGAAAACTAATAACTTAGAGTAATTATTGGTTTCTCATTTGGGCCTTGTAAAAAATCCTCCAAGGGACTTTGAACCAAATTCATTTGGTCCACTAGGAGATCAATAATATGGTCCTTAGGTCTATTAACATGTAATAAAATAAGTCCAATGGGTGCTTATCATTCTTTGTGGGGAGGGATGAGGCTTTAACCACTGATGTGACTGGGCATGTGCTGTTTAAAATTTTAAATCCTATATTAATATAATGAATATAAATATATATTTATGATAAATATGAATACATTTATTCATAGAAATATATTAAAAACATATATAATTTATTTTTTTAGATAAATAACACCTAAAAATTTACGAAAATGCTCTTCCCTGTATAGTCATTCCTTTATCAACAAGGTACCAACCCAAGGTCTCGAGTGATCATGATAAATTGATGGGTTAAAACCACATATCCCACACTTCTACATTATTTCATAGAGTTAAATTACTGACAATGTGATTATAATACATAATTGAACCTAGTGGGATTTGAACACTCGATCTCAAGGATTGAGTCCTCGACCCATTCCACTAGACCACCTATGAAAGGTATCATATATAATTATATATATATATATATATTTGTGTGTGTGTGCAGATAATTTTACAATAAAATTAAAATATCATTTGTAGGTTGGTTAGTTTATCTTCTTTATTAGAATCAATAGATCTAGAGTTCAAGCCTTAGTAGAAGTGGAATTCCATAAAATATTTTATTGACTAGTTCAGGTTGGAAAACAAGGTGGGTTGGGTAGGTTAGGGGGCCTAGAATGGGTTGAGTCAAAGGTGAGATTGGGTAGGAACCTAGTCCAGGTGGGGTGTTGTTATTGTGTCTCATTTCTAGGCAGGTCGATTTAGGAGTGAGGTTGAATCATGTGGGAAAAATTAATCTATCTTAAATAAAAAAATTTAAATAGAATGGATTTCCCCATATAATATATCTTTATTATTTATTTTCTTGAAAAATTACTTGATTGGATGAATTTATCCCACATGATAATAGATTTTTTGGGATAGATAATATCCATCCAAGAAAAATTATTTTCTGGAATAGAAATAAAATATGTTCTAAATAATAATATTTGAGATTTCTTTTTCTCAAGTGGATTTTATAGGTTGGATTTCATCTAAGAAATGATTTTATGGTAGATTTTTGGTTGACTGAGCATATTTTTTTGTACTATACCTCTTTTCCTGGTAGAATCCTGGAATATTTCTAGAAAATACCTCTTTAAGGACCCAAATAATGAATCTTTTGATGCATCTCTATAACACAATTTAACTCAATTTATAGTGTGATTCGCCAATAATTTTCTACATGGGTTTATATAAGGCTAGAAATACTAGAAGGAGGTTATTTTGTAGTCTAATATAACTTCAAGAGTGTTAAAAGTAAGAAGTTCATGACTCCACTTATTTAATTATTCACCAATTATCTTCTTTAAAACATATGTTTTATGATTCCTTTCATATTCTGTATATTAAGAGCACATAAAAATCTATATGGTCATCTCTTATACATAAAAAAACATCACATGACATCAAAATAAACACCATGAAAGTGTAAAATTTATAAATTCCCACTCCTCTAAGATATTTGTAGGTCTTAACTCATCATATCTTTCACCAATATCATTCAAAATGTGTTCTTATATGAATTTATCATACCTTAATATCTAACAGAAAAAATTTTCATTAATAATTAAAGTATGTTAAAAAAACTCTTTATAATAAAAATTTCATCATTTCTTAATTTAATTTAAAAGTATGTGAAAGACCACCTTATTTTAATTCAATATTTTTCATTAAGATATGTTGTAACATATATAATGTAACATCCTTTGATCTAGAACTCTCTAAAGTGTCCAAATCAGGTTGGTTACTTGACCTCAAGTGTGCCACCCCATACATCAGAGCCTGCTGACTATTAGCAGGGGTGTAAATAGCATAGTTTGGAGACTATGTCCCCTAGTATAGAGTTGTAATAACAAAAAAATAAATATGAAAGTAATAGAAATAGCCGAAAGAATACAATAACATAAGATAAACCAAATAGTGTGAAAAAATGATCAATACAATAATACAAATGATAATGTGATGACATGATGGAGTATAGCTATGTTTCAATCTGGATATAATATAGATGAATGATAAAAACAACTCAAATAACACACCAAAGATCCCAATCCCAATCCCCATGTCAGTCCCATTTCCAATATCTAATCCATCCAGTAAGCAATCATTAAAAACAAGGTCCTTTTCCCTTGTCCAAACCCAAATCTATGTATTCTTCCTGGTTAATAAATGTAAGCTTAGATAGGGTGTGAGTAAAACTCAGTAGGTTGACACCAATGTGTCTAAACTAACCATTCTGGTAGTAAGAGTATGCAATAAGGTGATAATAGGGGTATTAATTAATCAATTAATAAAATATAATAATTAATTAGCTCTGGAATCATGATGGAATATCTCTAATCCTATAGATTCACCATTCCAACCATAACCACAAGTCTAAGGAATAATCACATAACCTAGAAAATCCCTTTATATGAGAATTTTGGCATAAATAGGCCAAGACCTTTATATAATAATTTCACCATAACTAGGACAAACCCTATCACTATTATAATTTGGACTTATATTCATATACCTATAGACAAATTCAATAAGGACTCTGGCTATAGATAAATTATAACCACAACCATTTAATCATCCCATGGAAGTATCCCACCCCACTCCCCCCTTTCCCCTACCCTTTCTCACAAGCTTCCTCTTTCCCCTACCCTTGCTCGAGAGCTTCCTCCTCTCCCCCTATACTCCTCCACCAACATTTCCACCCATATTTTCTATAACCCCCCTTTGATGATGATTAGGTCCCCCCAACTTCCACACAATCCTCCTCCTCCGACATGGCCACCCCACATCCCCACTGACACTGCTCCAATGCTTCTCCAATGCAGCTTCTCCACCTTCTCCTTTAACACACCTCCAACATGGACACCCCACCTTCTTGTGATAGTCCTACGAAATGTCTTTGACAAAAATCTAATGTGACTCTGGAACAACTCCAACGCAGCCATACCACCTCTCGGGATCCTCCTCCTTCGACGTAGCCACCCTCGAACATTATTCTCTCCAACATGGAGAAAAAACCACCCCAATTTATCATTTTAATCAAGCCCTACCCTCACTATTCTCATCCTCTCATGATTTATCACTAACCCCATTTGGACAACCCTAGTGAAATCCTCCCATCCACGATTTCTCTTTCCAAATATTTTAATCTTTCTCTTATATTGAATTGAATTTTCATAAATATTTAGGTTTCCCCAAAATTCTCTTACAAATTATTTTTAATGATACTATATATGTGTTCAGTTATACATTTAACCATATTTATTTCATGAACATACAATTTCATGATTTTCTCCCCACATCAGTAACTTATTTGTATCCCATTGTATTTTTGTTTCATAATGTGATTTTTCCTTTGTTTATACATTCTTGGACTATTTCAAATGTATTACTTGGATATATTTCATATTATTCCATTATTATATTTATTTAAGTTTATAGTAGTGATTGAAAATAATGTTTTCCATTACCTTTTCTACTCTTATCATACCCAACTTGAAATAGTACTGACGTTACATGGATATTATAGGTATAATAAAGTTTCCAAGAGCTGCTACATGATTTTTATCTCATCAAGGTTTATTTGATAGCACTTACTGGAAACTAATTATAGAACTGATTACTTACTATAAGTATTTTTTAGAAGTGTTAACCATTTAAAAAATTCTTTTCTACAACTTATTTATGAATATTTTCAGTAATAAAACAAACACTTCTTATTTTTTAAATTGATTATCATATGAGATAAGTGTGTAAACAATTTTCAATATGCACAATAATAAGACACTCAATCATTTTGTGTCAAGTGCTTAAACAGTTTTCAATAATAATAATTAATTTTTTCATGTCATAAAAGACTATAAATCTGGTGAATAAATTAATTATTTTTTGGTATATGATATTTTTAACACATTTTTTATAGTTTTATAAGTATTTTTAATGTTTATGTTTTACACTAAGAATTATTATAGTATTTATTTTCCATGGTATGAAATTTTATTTTTCAAGATCTCATGATTTATTATTTTTTATATTTTTTTTTCATTTACCAGGATACATGTTAGTGTGAAATGTAACTCAAAATATAGAGAAGGATTTTGTAACTAAATGGGGTATCTTTTTATTTATGAATAATTATTTGGGATTAATTTTTTTAATGGATAAGAATAACTTTTTAATGACTATTCTAGAATTTTCATTTTGTTTATTATTTTATTCTAAATTTATAACTCTTTCAATATAATGATATAAACAGTTTTAAAAAACTATAATATGAGTGATATAAGTAGTTTTAAAATTTTATTTTCCTAAAAACCAAACATAGGTGACTCAACTTTCTTCAGAATTGTTATTCAGTGGTTGATGTTATTATCATAGTGTACTGATCAATTTGAATGTTTGATAGTAGATGTCATTTTAACTTAACTAATTTTTATTTTAAAAATATAGTTTAATCAATGTTTCTTTTTTTTTTCACCTCATTGGATGAAACATTTATTTTTATGAAAAAATCCAATTCTAAAGGATTCTTTCAATCCAGTTATCTTATTTTTGCTTTTCACAAATATGACTGTTTTGGTTTCCATTAGAGTGTTTATTTTGTGAGGGTAATTTCAAGTACATTATTTTATTATTTAATGATTATTTTTTTATTTGATGATTACAACCACCAATATCCGAAATATGAGTAGTCATTCAATCTAACAATATTGTTTATTTCTTTATAGGGCGCTGCTTCTGATGCAAGATCCTGAACATCTGAATCAAGTACTATGTCAATGTCATCATTGTACCTAATGGTAAATAATAATGTATTTCATATATCATTTAATTATATATTAACAACTCATTCAAATATATGCCTTTCACTTTTTATTTCTATTTAGTTATTGATGTTTTAGTGATTCTATTTTAAAAATTTTCATGAAAATATGAGTTTATTTGTTAATTTTATTGATTTTTTTGATCTTATATGTTAATATTTTTTTAAAATTTCAGACCATAAAGTACATATAGTTTATATGTTAATTATATTAAACAAATAAAAATCCAAATAATTATATAAACACTATTTTAATGTTTTTTATTAACATAAATAGTTTACAATTCAGAAACGGTTTATTTATGTATTTTTTTGTTAATATAGTTATATTCTTATAATCTTAATCTTCACATGCAATCAAAATTTATTTAGTTGAACATGAAAAATGGTATGCATTAAAAGTGGGAAACTAAAGAAATCAATGTCCTCTTATTCAAAATAACTATAAATTTTTTACAATCTGGTCATCTTTGAAATATTTTGATATTTTTAAACTAAAAAATCAATATATAAAGAATTCAAAAATGACACCAAAATTTGGGTCTTACCAGATATAGGATTTTGTCCCCAATATGTCATAGGGTGGGTTGTTATAAATTGTGATACCTTATTTAGAATCTTTATTTATTTTCATTTTACATCATATATATACCACATTCATTATTTTCAAATGATAGATCATGGAGTTATCAACCTATCACTATAATATTTTAGATGCATATTATGTCTTATATTTTCTGGGAAAAAGAAAAAACACTTTTGGATTTTGGTTGGGTGGTTTCAAGGTAAGTTTATTATTTATATTTTCATTATAATCATGTTAGTAGGTTAAGTTAGAAGTCTATTTTTGAACATGTTGGCATGTTTCTCATCCATAGTCTCTCTTATAGAAGGTCTATATTTTCTAATGAATCATAACCTAGTCTAACCATTATTCTACTTAACTCACTCTTCCAGAAGAATGTAGGTTGTAATGATCTATTGAGTGTCTATACTGTAACCTTGTACAATCTTCTTGTGGTAATTTAATTTCAATTGTATTATTTATCGAAAACTAACTAGAGTATAATTAACCATTCACGAGAATTAACACTCAATATTTTTGGTATAAAGTCAAATGAAAGATTTTTAAATTATTATATTTATTTTATTGATTTTTTTAACAATATATGAATTTCTACTTGTATAGGTAGGTTATGGTTGGTTAGTATTTTGAAATCCATAATAGTTTAGAAGGATATAATATCATGTTTTTAAAATGTTTTCATATAGGATCTCTCTATAGTATATTTGATGAAGAAAGTACATTTAAAAATTATTTATTAGTTATTGATTGGTGAATTTTGAATCTAGATAGGATGTTCATATCTCTAGAGGGATTATTCATTTTCTAAATTACTAATCTAATTAATCATGAGTAAAACCAAATCCTTATTTTAGAAGGTGTGTTTTTTAACTATTTTTAAAAATTTATTAATTTTTTATTGCATAAAGTGAATTTTTTTATAGAATTGTGAGACTAAAATGTCACTTTATCAGGTACATTTTTATTATTTTACTAATCCCATTGATTTTGAGGTGTTTTGGGATGAAAAAATTGAAATTTCTGAAATATTTTTAAGATATACAGTTTTAAACCATGAAAGTAATTTTTTTTGGTTTGGGATAGTTTGAGTCTTATGGAAGATGTATAATTTCTATAAGGTTATGAAATATGTGTGGCCAAATTTTTCATTTTTCAATAAAATTGGTATTTTTTTTTATTTTTATTTTGTTTTAATTTAGGTATTTATTCATTTTTATTCCCATATTGAATGAAATTCACAATATCCCTTCTCTAGTTTTCCCTCTCACTCTCCTCTTACCCCATAGTTCATTATAGAAGAAGGTATATATGTATTCCAAACTATCTTGATGCACCCTAAGAGGGAGAATGAATTAGGGTGAAAACCAATTTAAATATTTTTATTTTATTAGAATTTTTACTAACAGTTCTTATTCCTTTGTTAGTAGGAACACATTTAATCTCTTCCTCTCAAATTCCTCTCACCTTGTTAATAAAAATTATGTAGGAATTAATAGATTCACAAAAATATATATTTTATATTGGTTACCTTTAAGTGACAATCCAAGGAGCATGAACAAAGTTTTGTGTTAGTCTAATTTGTGATTCCACTATAACTCACTATTGGGTAGATATAATGTTTAGAATGGAACACTGCAGATCCAAGGGAACTCCCTCTTCTTTCCTTATTATGAACTACAAGAATAAATGGATAGGATAGTTTATAGATGATTTTTGTCTCTTAAATATTTTTTAAACATGATAGCGTGTCATTCATTGGTCATCTTAGGTCATTGAGAAACCTTTTATCTTTTTATTAAAAGATGATGATCTATTATATTCTATTTTTTTACACTATTATTATTTTTATTATCTGGATGTGATCAATATGTTATGTAACTATTTTTAATTTATGAGTTCATTAAAAATGATAATTTTATATAAGGGATATTTTTCCCATTTAATTATTTAGTGGATTTCTAAGGGTTGCAATAAAGTATTAAAAAAATTATCACATGGTTATATTTTTGTCATTGGAGAATCATCACTTAAAATTGTATCAATGTAACCATATAAGAAAACTTTTTTAAAGTTCCACTAATCAAATTATATGTTTTTATGAATTTTTTCAATAGTTTTTCTTTAATTTCCTTTTAACTTATGTTCATTTCATAGTTTGAAATTAGAATTATGGGTGCATGATATAACTCTTATGGGAAGTCATATTAGTTGATATGTTACTAAGTAACTACACTTGAGGTCCATGTTTTTTCTCAAATTTTGATGTAAATTAGCTAATCATACCACTTAATGACATGTATTGGAAATTTGAGTACTTTTAAGAGACTACAAGGCCACTTCCAAACCGAGTATGAAAGAGAGAAATTATCTAATTTCTTTTTTGAAATCAATATTGGTATTTTCTATTATATCTACTATTGATATCACAAAAAATATGCATGGTATGTTTGGATTGGTTAAAATTGTTCATCATTTTGGTATCATCATTAGAATTTGATGGTTTAGGTGTCTCATTAAATATTATTTTTTGGTTTTCCTATAAGAATTAAAATGATTAACGCATAGTTCAAGTAATTTAATGATGCCAAGGGTCGGATATGGAGGCCTCAGAAGCTTTAAATAAATCCTATATACATCTGCTAAAGCAGTGGATGCTAGGAAGAAGGCCAAGAAACCATGGAATAAGTTCTCATTTCCACTTTCCCCCAACCTGTTATGGCAATTCATCTGATTTTGAAACTTGTATTCCATTATTAGGTAGTGGTTATTTTTTTATTTATATTTCTAAAATATCCACATGAATTATTAGGTAATAATTATTTGTGATTTATATTTGTCCAAGAACCCCTTTCAAACTACTTTTAGTGAATGTGTTTTCCTTCTTATGCATTTTCTTACACTACTCTCATTTTAATGCTTATGTTTATGCCTTTATTTATGATCATGTTATTCCTTACACAATTTATGTAATCAAATACATACACATTATGAATTTGATAGTGCATATGTGAATTCAATAGTGCATACCATGTTATTCCCTACACAATTAATGAAATCAAATATATACATATTTTGAATTTGATAGTTCATATGTGAATTCAATAATGAATATGTGAAATTGATAGTGCATGTTCATAACTAAACATATAATTAAATATAAACATATTATCAAATTAACAATGAAGCTTTCAATGTTTATGATTATAGTTAGACTTATACAAATACTATAATAAATGGAAAATTTCAAATATTGTAATATATATAGCCTAAAAAATACATTATCTTTAGCTTATGCTTATAGAAGAACCATGTTACATAAAAAAGTAGTTTATGTTTCATAATATATATATCCTAACAAATAAATTAGATCTATATTATTCTTATACAAACTTATTTACTTAAATACATAATCTTTTGATTATGGTTATTGTTATGATAATTTTTATATAGATGCTGATACAAATTTTCAACCTATCAGTGCATATGCTTATGTTAATTCCTATGTTTATAGATATACTATAATACACACAAATTTTATAATTTATAGTACTTATTAATATGCTTCTTATGCTTATACTTTTATAAATACTATAATACAAACACATTTTCATATACTGCAATATACAAATACTGTAATAAGATCATGAATATATATACACATTTT
Organism: Viscum album; assembly: GCA_963277665.1. NCBI lineage: Eukaryota > Viridiplantae > Streptophyta > Magnoliopsida > Santalales > Viscaceae > Viscum > Viscum album. Next base: position 1,419,465,654 of record OY728157.1, on the reverse strand, counting down.
CACATTTTCATATACTATAATATTCGAATACTATAATGATATAATACTATAATACATACACATATTCATATATTGTGATATGAAAATACTAAAATATTCAAATATTGTAATACTACAGTACTATAATACATTTTCATATAGTGTAATATACATTTTCATATATTGTAAAATAAATTTTTACATTTTCATATACTATAATACTATAATACTATAAAATAAAAAAATTGTAATATATGATTCCCCTCATGTGCTGTATATTTTAAGGCAAAAAAATTTCTGCTCTCAATATAAATTTTAGATTACAATATATTAGATCACTATTGAGCCTTTGATAAGAAGACATAGAATTTTTTTCATTACTGAAATTCAAGGTCTTCTACTGGAATTCTAGAATTATTCGGACTATATATAGGTAGTATTGTTATTTATAATCATATTTTTTTATATATTTTCATGGATATAACCACACTAATTAGTTTTATGGTACCTCTTAATTCTTACCAGGTGAATGTCATTATTGGAATATCATGTTACAATAGATGAGTTGTAGAATCCACAAGTTTAGTTATCCAGATCGGAACCCATGTGGTATTCCCTTGGCCTTTTAGTTCATTAATTTACTTCATAAATTTTTCATAACATGTTTATATATTAATATATGCAATTCCTTTTTTGTTAATATTACTCCTTTTTTATAGCTTCATTTAGGAAAAATCTATACATTTTCAAATATTTTAATTCATTTCTATATAATTTCTTCTACATTCATATATATGAATATAAATTTTATCAACCTTTAATAATACATTAACAGATAAATTATAACCAAAATTAAGACATTAGTTTGATATAAACACTAACAAATACACTAATAATTGTAATATAAAAAACCCAAAACACGTACACATTTTAAAATTTTAAAACATGGAAAGACAATATTAATAGTTAAAATAACTTATAATTAGGTATAATCACATTGGTATCCTGAACATACATTTTTCATAGGAATATTTTGATAATAAAATCCAATATCTTAGCCATAAGCTAGAGGGCATGACTCAAAAGTGTAAGGTTTATCGGTCTAACCTACTTTTAGTTTTGATAGGCATTGATGATTATAAACAAAATTTATCAATTAAGGTGCACAATATAAATATAGTAATATAGGAAAACCTTCAAGGATAGTGTCATGTAGTTTTGAGTCATTATTTACTATTTGAATTTTAGTTTCCATGACTATAGTTTTTGGGTAATTTTTTTTATTTTAGTTATTTAAAGAAAAAAAGTGTGGAGATGTAATTTAGATAGAATTATATTTTTCATATAGAGGTGCATGTGACATTCATCATGTAATTCTTATGTATTTTTCATTTTATATAACGGATAATATCCATGTATAATGAACTAGTACAATATATCTATATAAATTCAATGGAAGGGAAATCTATACCATTTTGTAGAGTGTGTAGGGTCACTTCATGGGTTGGAGGTGAAGTAGGAGTCCGTATAGGTGTTGATGAATTTTTAGACTAACAATTTATCATTATAGAATTGAAAAGTTTATTGAAAAAAATAAAATGGCAGAAATTGAACCCAAATGGACTATGATGAAGATTATTATATTTTTTGTCAATGAGAAGTTATGTAAATATGAATTGAATCTAAATATGATGAATAATGTTGAATTAAAATCATATATTGTGTCTTAAATGTTAATAATATAGAATATGAGTAGAGTCCAGATCTGCTTTTGGAAGGTAACACTAAATAATATTCTATGTCTAGATGATTAATATGGATAATGAACAAGTATATTTTTCTAGAAGGAATTATGTTGATAAATTATGTAATATGAAATTAATTTTACTACTATTTAAAGATGGATATTTCATGAAGTATAAATATCTAGTAATTATTGAGTTGAACATAGTTAAAGAGATAAAAGTGTGTGTGGTGAAGAAAATTTGTTCTAGAAACATCATCTTATAAATTATTGGAACATTCATTTTAGAATCAGATTGAATTTATATTCTAAAATACATGAGATCTATATATGGGCGTAGTATCATTAAAATAACTATAATAGAAATCTAGGTCTGAAAGATGAAGTGTTTGGGAGACTATGAACTTCAGTAAGGTAAGTTCAGATAACAAAGAATGGATGAGGATGCATATGAAATATGTAAGAGTTATTAGGAAGCAACTTGAGAAGAAACTTATGAATACCTTTAGTTTTAATGTTTCATTATATTATGCATTGAAAACTCTGTAAATAATGGTTGAAGTTTTGATTTATCTTAGTTGAATAAATTTTGATTTGTGGGACATTAAAGACATTGAAAAGTGTCTATGTATATAAGATTCATTCTAAATCATCACTGAGTATATAATATTTACTCTAAATATTCACTTTTTGTATAATAAATTCTTTTATAAACATAAGGATGTGTAAAATCCATTTGAGTAAGTGTATTTTTAAGTTATAGATTAAGATGGATCTATGAAAGCAGAATTAAAGGCTATGTTGTGATAAATATGAATGATATCATGGCTAATGAATGTTTGGGAATGGAATGCATTGAGTTAATAGAACTGATAAAAGGATATGTAAGTGTAACTTAAAACTTTAATAGGGGTTTTTGATTTGAATAAGAATGAGATATGTTTCTTAGGGCCTCATAGATACTGGGTGAATGATAAAGAAATTGAAGTGATACATTGGAACATTGATTCAGATGATTCTATGAGCAATTTTTCTTACTCGAGTGCATTTATGGAGGTGTGTGTGAGTAAACTAGTATTCTATCCCAAAGTGGTGGGTTTCATTGAAGAGAATGAAAAATTTACCTTCGTTAAAGTACAATATGTTTTCAATTTTCTCCCAAAGCTGATCATGCTTGATGATTAAGGGAAGTAAAAGGATACCATAAGAACTGAAAATTGGAATCAGAGATATATTCTACAATTCTTGACATAAAAGGTGAAGCCTAGGTAAAATATTCTAGGATTTGTTTTATTGTTTATATGGGATTATGTATGATTTCCACAAAAAAATTTATGCACTTTTATTCCCACTAATTTTATATAGCTCAAATTTTTTATAATTATTGTAAATTTTAGCACTATTTGTTTTGGGTTTAGATTATATAATTGGTTTTGAGATAAGGTTGAGTTTGTTCAAAATAGAATGTGATCATCCAGGAACTTTCATGTCATTTTTTTATATCATCTGTTGGGGAGGATATGGGTTTTAGAAGGATGTAGGGCGGATTTTTTTTTTGTAATTTGGAGGCTATAGCTACAATTATAAGATGTTTCAGTAAACCTAGTGCCATGGTTGAAACTATGGCTATTATACTAGTTCCATGATTTACAATCATGGAAATAAGTCTATGTGCAGAGGCTGTATCCACGATTATAAACTGTGAAAAAAGTCCTATTACCATGGTTTAAACCATGAAAATAGGACTATAACAATAGTTTATAACTGTGGCTATAATTCTACATGCCAGAGGCTATTTACAGGGTTGTAAACCATGGCTATAGACCTTTTTCCACAGTTTGAACCATGGAAATAGACCTATTTCCATAGTTCCAAACTATAGATATAGGTTTTTCCCTATAGCCACTCCAATAGGATCCACAACCTATTAAACCATGTTTATTACCTATAGCCATAGTTTTGGGGTCTATATCAATAGTTACAAACTGTGTTTATAACCAGGTTTTCTAGTAGTGTCTATATAATATTTTTTAGCATAATCGGGTTTAGTCCTTTATATAATAATTTCAACATAACTGGGCTAATCCCTTTATAAAATCATCTCATCATAACCAGGAAAGGGCCTTTATATAATAATTTCATCATAATTGGGTAAATCCCACTATATAAGCAATCCAATATAACTGGGACAAGCCCTCTATATAAGCATTTCAGTATAACCAGGTCAATACCTATATATAATAATTTTAGCATAACCAGGTCAAGCCCTATATATAAGAATTTTAGGATAACTAGACCAATCCATTTATATAATCATTTCAGCATAACCAGGCCAATCCCTTTATATAAGCATTCTAGAATAACCGAATCATATCATAGTATCACTATACTTTTAAAGAAACAATCAATCCATTTTACAAAGTGATCTCAACACAATTAATCACCTAAGGTCTCATGTTATGCTAATTCATGTTTCAATATATTAGGAAGTTCATTATCCTTCAAGGGTAGGCTCACCCTACAGGTGGATGTAAGCTAAGTCTCAACATTGTTGGGTCTAAGGGGATCCAAGGAGTAGTCCAAATACATTATTATCATCACCCATTATTCTATTAGTTAACATGCACATTGCATCGACATGATCTCATAGTATTGCACACACTTAAATAAATAGAAATAGACTACAGGGATTTATTATAGACCACCTACCTTTATCAAGTGATCAAAGAAACACTCTTAATAGGGAATGACAACAAAGAATGAAGTAAAAGGATATCATAAGGAAACCCTATATCACAAAAATAATCAAGATCAGATCTCATTTCAATAGTGGTTATAAAATCAACCCGCTTCAATGGAGGATAGCAGAAGAAAGAAGAAAACCAAAGTGAAGGAACTCACCAGAGATAAAATGACAGACTATGATGTTCGGGAGGGAAGGAATCACCCAAAAATAATTTAGAGTAACACTAGGGTTTCATATAGTAGGATTCATAATTAATTAAAATAAATTATATGTGCATCATGGATAAAAATGTTGGTCCTGAAACATTCACCGCGTGAACCCCTTTCACAACATGAATTTTACAATTTACAAGATACATCGAAAAACACACCACCTCGGGTTAAGTTTACACCAATCGACCAATTTCATGACATGAACCAGTTTCATAGCATGTAAAATTTTAATACTTTTTACCAGTTCACAAAATCTTCCAAACAAAGGATTCACATTGTGTAACTAGTTCACGATGTGAATGTGTCTACCAGACAAATTCTGAAAAAAACTTATAAAAAGCATGATTCAGACCAGACTCCCAAAATACATCCTCTTAAGCCATTTTCACACTTATATTTGGACTCCATTAATTCAAATAAACATAAATCCCTAGAATTTATGCCAATTTTCCGAAAAACATATCTACATCCCCTAAAGAGAAGGTATAACCACCATGGTTTATAAGAATTAGAGCCCAACTAAAAGTGGTTCAACCAAAACTCAAAGAGGGACATACCTAGAAAAGATGAAATATTACAATCTCCCACCATATAACATCTAATCCTTGAGCTAATCCATGCATCACTATGGGTTATAAGTGAATAAGTCTGGCCATTGTGCTTGCACATCAGTCTCCCTCTCCTAGGTATCCTCTTGAACACTCCCAGGATTCCACTATACTCGTACTAGAGGTATGGTATTTCTTCAGAGATACTTATCAATATGGTACACAATCCAAATTAGATGATCCTAAAAGTATGAATATACACCAATCTTGAATTAATAAATTTATATCATGTGAAAAGGGCCATGATGATATCTCTGAATTTATGATATGTTAAACACATCATGCATGACACTATAGCACTATGGAAGGGCCAATCAGTATGCCATTGGGCCGATCATTTACACTATCCAAAAATTACTAAAAAATATGATTACTATATTTCACTATATTATTATACAAAATTTTCCTAACCTAGGTGACGCATGAAGGAAAACATGATGAACCACATCAAACTCCAGAGGTCATCTCCGCTGGGAAGTGTAATATTTTTTCATGCTTTGTGCGGTCACCAATTGCTTCTTTATCAACTAAACCTACTAAGATATATACTACATGAGACTAGGTGAAAAAATCACTAACTCACCTACCTATGACTAGAAAAGAGGAAAATAATATGACCTTCCATACAAAGCCTCAAAAGGTTCCATATGGATTGATCTATGGAAGCTGTTATTATACGTAAACTGTAATAGTGTCATATCTACACCCATGAACAATAAAAATCCAACAAAAAGGCTCATAACATATCTTATAGAATCTGAATCATCCATTAATATTGTACATTAGTATAAGGATGATAGGTTTTACTCATAAGAACCTGTGATCCCAGAGCCTTCTAAAGACTCTACTAGAAAGAAGACGTGAAACAAGGATCTCTATTGTAAACGATATTCCTTGGAACATCATGAAATCAAATGATCTCTTGTGCATAGAGACTACCCAAATCATCAATAATTAAGGTCTCCCTCATGGACAAGAAGTGTAATTTCTTTTTTAGTCGATCTAAAATCACCCATACTACATCATTCTTACAATGAATCTTAGGTAATAGCGTTACGAAGTCTATAGTGCCATCATACCATTTCCATTTTTAAATGGATAGAGGCTAAAATATCCCATTAGGTCTATGATACCTTGACTTAAACTACTGAAAAATGAAGCATCTGACCACAAATACCTCCATCTCTTTCTTCATTCCTATCCACTAGTACTATCTATGGAGATCATGGTACATCTTTTTTAGACCTAGGTGTACCACCCATCTAGAAGCATGGAATTCCACCATCAGTTTCTCTACCAAGCCTCTAGCACCCCATAATCATCCATGAGAATTAATAGAATTGTCACTACCAATATACCATCCTAATGGTGGATACCCACCATATAATATTTCCCTCAAAACTGAGCCCTCTGGATCATATATCTGCTCGGTCTTGATCCAGTCTAAAAGAACAGGTACAACATATGATGAGGTTAGATGTACTCATCCTTGAGACTCCTAAACACCTATATTAATACCTATAAATAGTTACATCATCTACTACTCATTATAAAACTACTACAATGCCTATGTCTTCATTTTAAATCTCAAGGAATTAGCAACGACATTTCCTTTACCCAGTGTATAAGTCATCTCGAAGTCAATATACTAAAAATAATTTACCCACCTCATCTTCTGAAGGTTTAGGACATATTTAGAAAATATTGACCTAAGGATCATTTGATCTATTTACCCCATAAATCTCTTTCCCAAAAGATCAGGTCTTCTACATAATAAGTCTTATATCATTGCACCTAACTCTAGATCACGAGTAGGTAAATTCCTCTCATACAGTCTCAGCTGTCTGGTTCCATAAGCAACCACTTGATCCTCCTATATCAGAACCACTCCTAATAAAACTCCAGATGTGTCATATTACATTTCAAAAACTTTAACCATTATAGGAAAAGTGAGAATCGGTGCTGAGGTTAGCTTACTCTTTGGCTCTTGAAACACTCTCTCACAAGAATCTTACCAAACAAACTTCACCACTTTCTTGTCCATTCAGACATCAGTGCTTCTAGATGGGATAATTATTAGATAAAATGTCAATAATACCCTTTTAGACGAAGAAAATTCTGAATCTTGAATACATTATTGATATGATCCCAAGATACTACATCTTTAACCTTCTCTGGGTCTACTTCCACTCCTTCCTATGAGATAACAAGACCTAAGAAGTTCACTTTTCCAATCTAGAAACTATATTTGGTTAGATTGGCATAAATACAGTGCTTTCTCAATATACTTAATATGATGTCTAGATGTTGGTCGTGACCTTCTGTAGACTGGGAGTACATTAATATGTGATAAAAAAACCACCATGAACTAATCCAGGAAAGGATGGAAAATCCAGTTCATCAAATCCATAAATACTGTCAGTTCATTTTTCAGACATAATGGTATCACCAAAAACTTGTACAAGACACATCTACTCTTAAAAGTAGTATAAGGTATTTCTGATGGTCTCACTGCCATTTGATGGCACCCTAGTCTCGAGTCAATCTTAGAGAAAATATGTCCACCTATCAACCGATTGAAGAGATCATCAATGCATGGAAGGTAATATCAATTCTTGATTTTCATTTGGTTCAATATTTAATAGTCCACACACAAGCACAAATTCCCATAACCCTTCTTGGAAAAAAGAATTAGAGAACCCCATGGTGATGTACTAATACATATGAGACCCTTAGTTTCTAGATCTTCTGAATAAAATTTCAATTTTAGAAACTCTGCTGGGGTGATCTTGTAAAGCAGAATAGAAATTGGATCTGATCCTAGCACCAACATGATCCTGAACATAATCTCCCGCTTAGGTGGTAATCCATAGAACTCTTCCAGAAAAAAATAATGAAAATGGTCTACCACTGGAGGAAAGGTATCAGGTTTCAATTCCACCGTCATCTAGATAAAGACCTTATGTCCGAGGCATGACAAAATTCAATATACACTTAATTGGTTCTACATGACCAGCATAGATATCACACTCACCCTTGTGAGAATATATGCCTCCCTCTAAAGATCTAAAGGTAACTCTCCTATGGTAAAAGTCGATGTGAGACTGATATATAAATAACTAATCCATACCCATAATCAAATAAAAACATGTCATTTCCATCACAAATAGTTCCCAAAAGAAATGGTAACCACCAATTTCTAAAGAACATGCCTTTCAATGTTTGATATTATCTGACTACACTCCCAATAGTGCATCGATGGTCATGACACCATCTAAGAATTCCAAAAAAAGGCCCAATCCATTTGAAAAAAGTGAAGATATAAAGGAATGTGATTCTCCTATATCAAACAAATCAAAATCAATGGTAGATGTGTTTTTGATGATTTCACCGGGGCACACATGTCCGTCTTGTTTGAGGACGGCGGTGTTGTTTGTTACCCCACATTCCCTCTTTACAAAGGCGGGTGACATCCATTCCTTATTCAGGGACATTTTCTCCTTGATTGTAATGGGATTATGGGATGTCTGTTCTTCCTTTCATGGATTCCTAATCGGAACTCGTCACCTAGTCTGGGTCTCCATAAAATATTAAGTTGTGGTTCGTGAATATCATTCCCAACACCAAATATTTGTGGACACCAGTTAATTACACTACTTCCTTCAGAACATTCAATGGGGTCTTGACATGGTAGTAACCTTCGTTCAAAGTAGATGACAACATCAGGCATGTCAGGGCATCTCTAGATGCTTGGACATTGGGGAACCTATATTCTACCTCATAAGAGGGCATCTCAAGGGTGCAGAACCCGAGGAATCCCAGATCAAATGTGGGGAATCATATGTCATAGGCATGTATCTGAGGTTTTCCTCAGCTTCCCATGTTTAAAATAGGGTATGACGCAATTTTAACATCTATCAGAGATGGTTAATCCAAAGGCATGTCTTTTGAGGTTTTCCTTAGGCATATCATGTTTATCACGAGGTAGGACGCGAGTTTAACGTCTTGTGAAGATGGAATGAGGGTGATCATAATATCCATATAGATTGATCAGATTGGTACATCCCTAGGAGGTAACACCTGGAAGGTTTACTAAGTGGATGGATCAGAAGACTCGATAAGAGCATACCCAAGATGGTGTGTCCCATAAAGGGCAGATGTCACACTGTAATGGCTGATCTAGACAACACTAAGGGTGGATCAGAAAGTGTGCACCCCAGAATGGGGGAACACCATGGTTTAATATTTACTGGGATTGAACCTCATGGAGGATTCCTACGTACCCTATATAGACAATAGGGATAAAACCCACATAGTTCGAAGGGGTGATGAATCAGGGATACACAAAGGGACAACGACCCGGAGACATGCTGGGTCTTATGCGTGAATTGTGGCCCAAGTACTATTAGAAGCAGCAAGGAGGTGGATGACATGATCCCACTAGGATGTGGCGGCCTAGGGGAGAATCAGGATGGATGACAGAGAATTGAATGGAGTGGAGGAATAATGAGATGGGACCATCGTGAAGGTGATGATAGTGTTGGTATTGAGCCTCGAAGAGACTTCCTGTGTATCCCCGTGGCAGGGAATCAAAGTACGCATAGTTCGGAGAGATGATGGGACACTAGAGGAGGCATCCCATGAGACTGGACACATGGATTGGACCTGGAGGAAGTATAACCTCTAGGTTGGGGCATGACCTTCCTGGAACACATGGGATCGAGGGATAGATCAGGATGAGACATGGGTGGTGGGCTTAAACCTCATGGAGCCTTCCTACGTATCCCCGCGGTAGGGAATCAAAATTCGCGTAGTTCATTTGACGATGGCTTACCATCGATTTGGGACTTCAACGGCTTACCGCTGAATGAGGTTGACAATGGATTACCGCTGAATGGGGGGGGGGGGCAACGACTTACCACTGATTGAGGTCCATAGTTTAACGTCATGCAGGATAGGGGTGAACTAATGTGAAAGAGGACCTGGGGCCCAGATAGATGGTGGGCTTGAACCTCAGGTAGGCTTCCTACATACCTTTCCATGGAAAGGATCAAAGAACACATAGTTCAGGTTGGGGTAGGAACCAATGTGAAGGTGGTCGGAACCAATGGGGTGTTGGTCTTGAACCTCAGGGAGGCTTCCTATGTACCTCACCTTGGAAAAGATAAAATACCACGTAGTTCAAGTGGTGGGAACCAACGTAAAGGTGTTCAAAACCAATGGGGTGTTGGGCTTGAACCTCAGGGAGGCTTCCTACATACCTCATCTTGGAAAGGATCAAAGAACCCATAGTTCAGGGGGTGGAACCGACGTGAAGGTGGTCAGAACCAATGGGGTGTTGGTCTTGAACCTCAGGTAGGCTTTCTACATACCTTTCCTTGGAAAAGATCAAAGACCCTGTAGTTCATGGGGGTTTGGTGAACCGAAGTAAAGGGGGTCATAATGAACAATGGATGGTGGGCTTGAACCTTAGGGAGGCTTCCTATGTACCTTGACTTGGCAAGAATCAAAGACCTCATAGTTTAGGACATGGGGGAATTTGGGGATTACACTCTGAGGCAGCCTAAGGTGTTGGTGAACCGACGTGAAGATGGTCGGTATGACCAATGGATGGCGGTCTTGAACCTCCAGGAGGTTTCCTACGTACCTTGTCTTGGCAAGGATCAAAGACCTTGTAGTTCAGGTATGGGATGGCCAACCAACGTGAAGTGGGTCGGAATGACCAATGGATGGTGGGCTTGAACCTCAGGGAGGCTTCCTATGTACCATGTCTTGGCAAGGATCAAAGAACTCATAGTTCAGGTATAGGTTTTGGGGATTAGACTCTAGGTTTCCTAAAGAGGAAACTGGGGCTTACGCGTGGTTAGAAGCCCAGAGAGGAAATAGGGGCTTACGCTTGGTTAGCAGCCCGAAGAGGAAACAGGGGCTTACACCTAGTTAGAAGCCTGAGGTGATGGAGATTGGGAATTACTATAGGATGGAGGCCTGAATAGTGAAAAATCCCAGTGGGAAAGGGACTTAGCACCTAGGAAAAGAGGAGGAGTAGGGTGCTACCTCCTGTATGAAAAGCTAGGGGCTTACACTAGGGTGGTTGCCCTTTCCCCACATTTGACACACGTGGCATGGTCACCGTTTAACATCATGTGTCAAGGATGATGGTTCTTGGAAGTTTAACATCTTACAGCTTGGATGAGGCAGGTTCAATCCACACCCCTAGGACTTACATAACCAATACCTGCTTTCCCTTGAGGGAAGGACGACATTGGTATTGCCGTGTTTGGGGGTGTTGAGAGGTGATACCATTGGGGGTCCACTTTAGCATGGTTATGCGAAGAAGAAATATCCATTAGCGTTCCTGAGTGGCGTTAAGGAGAAACAATGGTGAATGGGGCTTATGCATGGAAGTTTCCCAGGTGCCGCTATGGAGTGGCAATGGTGGATGGGGCTTACGCAAGGAAGATGTTCAGATGCTGCTATGGAGTGTCAATGGATGGATGGGGATTAATCAAGGAATATGCCCGTAATTTCTACCTCATGTATAGATGTAATTGCCTGACCCTAGTTACCTAGAGTCAGTGCATTATTACATAACATTTCCATGATCACAAAAGATCAAGTCTCGAAAGACCGATTAGTTTAGTAGCCTTGGAAACACTAGATACATTCATAAGTCCTACATTACATCATAAAGTGAAAAACTACAACAACATAGTCTCTATAGTTCACACTCATATCCCCTTATACTATCCATGCAGGCCAGTCATAAAATAATTCTTCACATCCTAGGAAAAATAAAACATAGAAAGGGGTGAGCTCATATGATTAGTAAGGATAACAATATAGAGGAAACTTTCATAAATAAGCATAAACATTTAAGGAAATGTATAACTAAAACAAAAGATTTTTAAACTTTAACTTCAACATAATATGAAAAAAATAAAATGAAATAATTCCATTTACTTATTCACATGGATATTCTACTAGTTGAATAATCACATGAAATATCAATAACAACTTTCATAATGATGGAATGAATAATTCTATACTACCATAACAACATAGTCAAGGCCTTGTGCCAAGACTACAAATAAGATTTTATAAAGGCCATGTGCCAAGACACTAGTTTGTCTCATGAGACCTACTGATGCATCGAGGAGATATAGTGGGCTCCACCCATCACTTACTAAGTCCAATGCATTCCTCATATGAGCAGGTTTAAACATAACATAAACATTCGTATTAAAAATAGAATACAAAATGTCAATACTTTCTCCATAAACCATGAATGGTTTAAAAATAACACATCCACAGTAAAACATATCACAAAACCATAAATACAATATGGAAGTTTTTTATCATAATAAATAAACTTCAAATAAGCTTAAAATCCATCAAAGGATGTTGACATATATGAAATCAAAACTATTCGAGAGAAATATCTTTTTTTTGAAATCATTTAAAAGTCAAATAATTATAAAATAAAACATTTACTTAGAAAATATTATTATAAGCTTGTAAGTGAAGATTTGATGATTTTATAATGGCGTAAAATAGCCACACCCACCGTATAAGTTAAAAAAGACATTCTTACCTTAATTCTGTTGAAAAGGTTAAAAAGGACCTTGTTTGGAAAACGACAGAAAGATTCCTTTATAAACATCTTATAAAAAGTCAAACAAGGGTATAAATGACTTTAACCCATATTATATAAAATATTAAGAATTATTTGAAATACATTTTTAAGAAACATGGATGTGGATGATAAAGAGGTCCCAGTAGATAATTACATATAAACAACCTCAGATAATGAAGAGATTGTGAAATAAACCCTTACCTTGTACTTTTCCTTGGTAGAAGGTAGGTTAACCTCCTTTATAATGGGTAAATAATTGTTATTAAATTATAAAAGAATAATATACATTAATATGATATCATATATGATCTTTTAACATTTCTTTGTTAATAATATCTTAGTATTATCGTCGTTTCGGTTGTTTAACAGATTCATTTTCCTTTATATTCTTTGTTATGTGAGTTATATTTTTTATGTATGGGATGTATATTATTCATATCCATAATTATATTAGGTATTTAAACATTATTTTTAATCATCAATGAAAATTATTCTTGAATGGATATAATGGGGAATGAATCTCATCACGTTCGTGGATACGGTAATCCGTATGTACACACGAGTGACAATATCATTATTTTGATATTAAAATAACATATAATTGGATTTTATATCATATATACAGAATCCTTATCATGTTATAGATATTATTTACATCAATTATGTATCATTATTATATCCATCCAAATAATAATGTATTGAATAACAATTACACCACGACGTGGAGACAGTAAGCCGTACATATGCACGTATGATGACATGTCATTCAAAGGGTGGATAGAATAAGGAATTTGGTTGTGCCATTATTATAATAAAATAAAATTATATATAATATACTGGAGTTATTATTTTAGAATGGAAACAACAAAGAAAAAGGAAGTGGAAGAAGAAAGAAACTTGAAAGAGGGTGGTGAAATTATTACCTCTTCTTCGGGTTCTTTCTTTTGATTTGATCAAAATGGCTCCTTAAGTTGAATTTCTGACTAAAATATAGCCTCTAGGATGAAGTGAGGGAAGTTGAGAGGATATTTGGTTAGGTTTTGTCTAAGACAAAAGATTTAATGGTGTGAATTATAGGGAAGGGGGAGTGCCCTTTTATAAGAGGGGTGAGGGGCACCTTAGGAAAAGCAAGAAATATTATTTTATAATAAAATAATTTTCTCTTTATAAAGGCTCCAAAATGAATTATTTAAAGTATAATGTAAGGATGGGTCAAAAACCACTCAACCAATAGGTTTTAGATAGGTTTGTGTCACTATATTAACCTTAACTTTTAGATTTAACTCTTAGTTAAATATTTTGACATTTACCATGTCTCTTTGTATTTTTATATTATATGGTTAATAAACTTACTATATACTTCAAAGAGAAACCCAAGTAGTTCATTAATGATAAAAATATCATTATATAAGTCCTTTTTCCGATCCTTAGATTTTTAGGAATATTATATCAATTTATAATATAATATTTGTTTTAAAAACTCCTTTATGTCAATTTTGACACTATTTAATAATTGGTTTTTGTTAAAATCTTAACAACTTAATTAATTAGAACCAAATTCATTTAAGCAATACTAACATGTCATATTAACCAATAAAATTAGTTTATGGCATCAAAACTTTCAAATTATATTTATTTTAACATTAATAATACCAATTATTTGATTCTTTCATTAATAAAGAAAATACTGCATCATTATTGTGTCATAAATAAATTTAATTATTAAATGTCTAAAAATTATAAATAAAATACCATTATGTATGAAATATTATTAGATTTATAATTAATATTTATAGTCGAAAATATAACATATATAACCCTATGAAATTTTTTTCTAAATGATATATTCTTATGTCAATTTTGTATTTATTTTAACTTAATTAATATAAAGTGTCATTATCACTTACAAGTGGCTCCATGGGGTCCCAAAATCAACCCAAAGATGCCCATGGTCTAAAATTTATCATCTCATATGGTTAGGACACGTTTTAGGGTAATTTAATATTATTATAATATTATTTTTTACCCTTATTTACCGGATTTACCCTTTAACCATGGTAAATAAAATATTTACCGAAGTAATTAATCAAAATATCTAAAAATAAAAGTTACATATTTACACAATTTGGACCTCCTAATTATAAATATGGAATCAATTTTTCTAAATTCAAAATACATAAGTGGTAGATATTAATTTAAAATTAATTCCCGTTGTCAAAACAAAAAACGTGTTTTTAAGAAATAATAAAAATCAAAAGATTGACACTTGCTTATGTCCAGTTTAAATGTGAAATTATGTACAATGACCAAAATTGGATTAAATGGTAAAAATATAATCTAATTATACTTTAAAATCACTCAAATTAATAATTTATCACTATTAATTATTTCGATTAAAAATGTTGTTTTTAATTAAAATTTTGTAATTTTCAATATTCATCAAAATATGAAAGTTATCAGAAAAGTTCCAAAAAAACACCCTAAGATAATTTTGATATTATGAATCCAAAAATTAAGTCCATTTTGAAATATAAAATGCATAAAATTTCAAAAATTGGGTATTACTATTCATAACAGCTAGTTTGATTGGTTGCGGTGTGTTAGAACTAGAAGTTGCATAAAACACATGCTATTGTATTATTAAAAGAGAAGCGTACCGTGGAATCTTGGGGTGTTACACTAGATATGAGGGAATCCCAAATAACTGGTGTTTTGAGCTATATTATTGAGGCCTACACCTACGTGTTAGTGCACAAGAGAGATAACGACAAGGGCACTGGAATCAGTCCGAACAAAGGGGAATGAAAAGTGTGAATCACATGCCCAACATTCGGAATGCGGTGAGGGTGGAGTGAAAATGGAGGATAACTATTGACCGTGTTCAAAACAAATCATCCATATCACATTAGGCTAAAATGGGGACAAATAAATGAGGGTCGACTGTTGACCGCGTTCGAAACACAAGACCTGAATCAAAGTGTCTTCCTAAGTCTTCTGGGGTGTTGGACCAGGATGGTAGGTAAGCCGATGCGGCATGGGACCAGGCCATTAGGGGGTCCCTTATTACATGGAAGATGATGAATATTCGAATGAAGGACATTCAAATCATGAGGTGGAGTTATGGAATGTTTGAACGAATTCCAATTCTCTTGAAGTTATGCCACTATGATCATGAAATAATGCATCTTATGCTTGGAACATAAGGAATCTCTTATTTGGAACAAGAGGAATCTTATTATTGAATGATAGGGCATTATATAGTTTATAGTCATGTAGAGAGGACTGTTGGCATCTTATTCTTGGAGCATAAGGCATCTCTCATTTAGAATAAGAGGCATCCTATGTTTGGCACATAGGGTGTACTACAGTTTATAGTCATATAGATAGATCTGTTGGCATCTTATAATTGGAGCATAAGGCATCTCTTGTTTGGAGCAAGAGGCATCCTATGTTTGGAACATAAGGTGTAATACAATTTAAAGTCATACAGATAGGACTGCTGGCATCTCATCCTTGGATCATAAGGCATCTCTTGTTTGGACCAAGAGGCATCCTATATTTGGAACATAGGGAGTATTACAGTTTATAGTCATGTAGAGAGGACTATTGAGAATAAGGATCCTAAAAATGGTTGGTGTTGGGACTTACACAAGGGAGGCCCTTTCTGGTTCAACTTGTCATAGGAGTTAGGTGATGGGGTTTGGATGAGTTACTTGAGGAATGGTTCGACTGAAGGTACTCAGGGAATTGATGATGAGAATCTCAACTCATGAAATGGAAAATAAACCAAGAGGAATATGTCGACTCAAGGTGTTTCATGGTGTGAAGAGGAGTATCTCAAATCAGGGTACTTCATAAGTGGAAGGTGGGTACGCATAAGGGAGCAATGGAAAATGCCGACAAACCGGCCTGAAAAGTTCACGGTACGACTCTCCATTTTTCATGGGGGTCAGTGATGGTGTGGGGGCTATGCCCCCATGGTTTGGACCAGTGGGCGCAGGCCTGTGTAATGTTGCACGTAATATGAGTGACACGCAGGATGGACTGTGCGCAAGAAGTATGGATTGCACGTAATAAGTAAGGCCTGTGCGCAATAGGGAAGGCATACGCGCAATACGGGACACGTGCACACAATAGGCGAGCTGTGCACACAATAGTGAAGGAATTGCACACAACAAGGGATATTTGCGCACAATATGGGATATTTGCCTGAAATAGGGGGACATGCGCACAATAGGGAAGGAATTGCATGCAATAGAAGAGGTGTGCACCCAATATGGGAGATGTGCACGCAATAGGAGGCCATGAGAACAATATGGTAGAAATTATGCCCAAAAGTAGAGGAATTGCACACAATAGGGGAGGTGTGTGTGAAATTGGATATGGGCAACACTGGTGCGCAAAAAATCATGCACAGTGGCACTGTTGCACACAAAAATTATACTTTGCGTGCAAAATTGGGCATTTTGGCCCTTTTACGCGCAAAAGTGATGTTTTTCATGCAATATGGGGGGTTTTACACAGGGGCATGGAAAATGCGGACTTACGCGCATTAGATAAGTGATCGACCTCTGGGGGATTCTTCAGAGAATGGGGGTGCACTTGTATTTATAGGTGAAACCTAGGGATGTGGTGTGCCAAAAATTCCATGTGCATAAGAGGTTTTCTGCGCAAGGTGGAGCACGTAAAATTCCACCCTCACAATTGGTTTTCCATTTAAGGTGGTGCATGTAAAATTCCTCACACGCAAGTGGTTTTTTGCACAAGGAAGAGCGTGTAAAATTCTATGTGCGCAATTGGTTTTCCATGCAAGGCAGTGTGTGTAAAATTCCACGTGCAAGAGGTTTCCCGTGCTAGGCAGTGCACATAAAATTCCATGTGCACAATTGGTTTTTTCACACAACCTGCCACATGCACATGCCCAAAGGGGTGTTTTGACGTCGCATTTGGCACGGACTGGGATTTCACGTGGGGTTGCACACAAAATTCCTTTATTGCACGTAATATCTTATTGTTGCATGCAATATCCCTTTTTTCGTACAAGATTCCATTTTTTCACACATGCCTCCCTCTTTTTTGTGCAACTCCATAATTTGCCCCAAAACAGCCTTGGATGGTCATCTCCATTAGATTGACTTTGAACAGTCCTAACTTCTGATCTATAACTCTGTTTGGGCTCTACAACCAGTCAAATCGAAGCTTGTGGAATGAGCTACGATCCGTGATCATATATGGAAGCATTAATTTATTTAAATGGATGCATTTTCTGGTTCCAACAAGATGATATAAAAATCATACCTGTAATGGTAGAAGGTACTATATCCAAACTAGCTAGAGTAGACTACATTAAGTGCAGTTGAATTTCCCATTTTCTCTAGCCTCTAATATGAATCCCTTGTACTACGCCCTCTAGATGGTACTACCACTCCAACACTGGGGTAACACATCCCTTGTCTCAACCTAAATGTTCAGTCGAACTTTAGATACTAGTCTTGTGAGGGGTAGTTGTTTCCTTCCTATATTTTGGTAATTATCCTGATCCCCCACCACTGATACGATACTACATGTCCCTACAAAATCTTTGTAGGTGGCCCAGCCTACCGCAAGCATACCAATCCAAGAAAAGGGTATGGTCACTAAGGACGCCTGTGGAAAAACTTTCCACACTGATAAAACTACAATGGAACACAATCCCAAGATGGCTTCCCATTACCCTAGCTACTGCACCTGTTGTTTCCTTTGTGATAAATTTTAATGCAGCCCATCTTACGAGTAGAAAAAGAGATCCTAGTTCGTCCTGCCGAAATATCCTATCCTCTACTCAGGGCCTCTCTCAGATTCCCTTATATGATGAGAGAATAATTCATCATGTATAAAATTATACTCAAGTGAAAAACATTCACCTATAACCTGATCTCATAGAGAATCCTATCCTAAAAATGTCTCACCTTGGAAATCTCATCAATGCTAAAGATGGCATAAAGCGCTGCAAGTTGGGGAAACATCTATCATAGTCCATCATTGACATTCTATTTTACTTCATGTGAATGAAATTTCAATCCTTTTATTCCCTAAATGTCTCAAGATAGAAGTAAATCAAAAAATTCATCTCAAAGTCCTTCCAAGATAACTCCTCAAGATGCCTAGCTTTCTCTAAAGTATCCCACTAATGCATGGATGGTCTATGAAGAATATATACAACATGATTCACCATCTTATTTTCAGGTGTCTCAAGGTTCTTGAAGATTATCTGTACTAACTTGACCCAGAACTTAGCTACCTAGAGGACTCACTCCCCAGTAAACATTCACTCCCCAGTAAACATAGGCAGATGCTATAGCTAGAACTCTCTCATCACCTCAGTCATTGAAGGTAAAGTGTGAAAAATATACCCTTACATGGATTTCATGTACTTTTAGGAAGATGTCATGAAGCTAAACATCCATTTGGTTCTCAGGAGCTACAGGAAGCTCAAGTTCAACTATATTAGGAGTGTGTTGATTGCCACTCTCCTGATGCTCAATTCAAAGATGATGATGAGGCATTTTTTCTATAGGGAAAATACAATACTTAGAACACTAGATAACATCAAGGTCAACCTCAATAAGTGACAAAAATAGAGAACCACTAGCTCATGGTCTCTCTAAACTTGTCTTAAAAAGTGATTTGGTATGACATAACAATTTAGTTATTCCCTTTTTCATCAGATATAAAAGGGATAACACTTCATAGTTCATTTAGGAAAATATATATCATGCAATAAGTATGTCCCTGTCATGAAAAATGAATTTAAATACATATCCCTACGTTCCTATCATGATGAATGTATACTCATCTCATACTATACTAGGCTATGAATATAAATCTCCAGAAATAATAACATCACAGAACATGTGAATCATCTAAGGTGAAATAATATCAACCATAATAAGTGAACAAAAAGAACAATAATCCCATACCTGGGTATTCATATTTTACCCTTTACATGGTTTAGCTTCTTCCATACAAAAGATCATTACCAAGTCCTAAAACATTACTAATATTCTTCATACCTTTCCCAAATAGTAAAACATCAGTAAGGAAAAAACATAACCTCTGATACCACCTCGTAATGTCCCTTGATATGACACTATCTCATGGGGACAAACTAGGTTGGTTACTAGACCTATAGCATGCCTCACGGTATTCCAGAGGCTATTGGCTAGTAGAGGGGGTGTAAATATCATAGTGGAAAGACTATAATCCTTGGTATAGAGTTGTAATAAAAGATGAATAAATATTAGAGTAATGAAAATAGTAGAAAAAATACAATAACAATAGATAAACCAAATATTAGAGGCAACTGATCAATCCAATAATAAAAATAATAATGTAATGATAGGCTGGAATGTAGCTAAGTGTCATGTTAGATGTAATGCATATGAATGAATAAAAAAACTTAAAGAAGACACTGAAGAACATGGTCTTGATCCCCACATCAGTCCCATATCCAAGCTTCAAACCATCCAGTAATCAATAATCAACAAAAAGTCTTTTTCCCTTGTCCAAACCTGTATTCATGAAGTCTTCTCGAGTACCAAATGGAAGCCTGAATATGGTGTGAGTAAAAATTTGTAGTTCAACAACACCATGTCTAAACAAACCATTATGGTAGTAAGTGCATAAAATAAGGAAATAAATAGGGGTATTAACTAATAAATTAATAAAATATGACAATTAACCCACTTTGGTATTATGCCAGGATATCTCTAATCCTATAGCAACACCATGACAACCATAACCACAAGTCCAAGGCATAATCACATAAATAAGAAAGTTCCTCTATATAAGCATTTCAGTATAACCAGGCCAAGACCTTTATATAAGAATTTCAGCATAACTGATACAAACCATTTATATAATAATTTCAACATAATGATACCAAGACCTCTATATAATCATTTTAGCATAACCTGGATAAGCCCTTTATATAATCATTTCAACATAACTGGGCCAATCCATTTATATAATCATTTCAGTATAACTAGACTAAGGCCTCTATATAATCATTTCAATATAACTGGGACAAGGACTCTATATAAGCATTTCTGAATAAATGGACCCAGCCCTCTAAATAAGTATTTCAGTATAAATGGACCAATCCCTCTATATAATCATTTCACTATAACCAGGTCAAGCACTCTATATAATAATTTTAGCATAACTGGGTTAAGCCCTTTTTTTAATCATTTCAGCATAATCAAGCCAATACCTTTATATAAACATTTCAGAATAACTGAGACAAACCCTTTATATAAGAATTTTGGTATAATCATATCATATCAAAATATCTACAATCATTTCAAGAAAAAATTAAACTATTTAAAAAAGTGATCCTATCATAATAAATCACATAAGGTCTCCCGTAATGATAATTCATATTTCAAGTCAATAGCGAGTTCATTATCATTCAAAAGTAGGATCACCCTATGGAAGGCCACAAGCTAGGTCTCAACACTATTGGATCCAAGGGAATACAAGTAGTAGTCCAAACAAATGATTATCATCACCCATTATTATATTAGCTAATGCACACATTGTGTTGGTATGATCTCATAGTATTATACACACTTAAAAAAAATAGAAATATACTATAGGGATTTGTTCTAGACCACCTACCTTTATCCAGTGATCAAAGAAACTCTCTCAATAGGGAATTCCAATGAAGAACAACGGTGAAGGAGATCACACAGAAAACCTAGATCACACAAGCATCAAAATCAAATCTTATTTCAGCAGTGGTTAGAAGATCACACCGCTACAATGGAGGATAGTGAAAGAAAGGAGAAAACCAAAGAAAAGGAAATCAATAGAGATCAAATTCTAGATTGGGATGTCCCAAAGGGAAGGAATCACCCAAAAAATTTCCTAGACTCACCTTAGGGTTTGAGAGAGGAGGATTCACAATGAATGAAAATAAATCATATGTGTAATGTGGTTAAAACCACTTTTCCCAAAACATTCATGACGTGAACCCCTTTCATGATGTGAATTTCTTGATTTACAAGATACGATGAAAAACACATCGCATTGGGTTAAGTTAACACTTCTCAACCATTTTCACGATGTGAACTAGTTTCAAAATATGTAAAATTTTCATGCTTTATACCAGTTCACTACATCTTCCCAACAAAGGATTCATGTCATGTAACCAGTTCATGATGCGAAAGTATCCAACATGCAGATTTTGTAAAAACACTTAGAAAAAATACCTGGGTTAACTAGGACTCTTAAAAGACATCCTCTAAAACCCTTTTCACATTTATACCCAGACTCTATTAATTAAAAAAAACATACATCCCTAGACATTAGGTCATTTTCCCATCAAAAGATCTCTATCCCCAAAGAAAACGTTCATCCACCAAGGTTTAAAATAAGTATAACCCAAATAAAAGTGGTTCAACCAAAACTAAAAGAGGGACATACCTGGAAAATATAGGATCTTAGATATGAAAATTTTCAAATTATTCATATTTTTTTTATACTTGACACAACACAATAGGAACCTTGAGTAGTGACCATCATAGGTTCTCCATTTATTTTGAAATTCTTACTTCTATCATAGGTTCCTGATTGAATTTAATCAACAAATAATACTAAATAGTCTACACTAAGGTTTCTTGGTAAGTAAAATATATTGAAATAAAGTTTTTGGTCACCATATAATAGATCAAAAAACTTGAAAAAAATAGATAGATCCTCATTTAATAACCTCTTTAAATGATAATTGCACAAGACTAACAAGTGGTGAGAATAGATTTTTTTTTATATTTATAGTCTATGAAAAAATTGGATATGTTTTTCTCTATCTTGTTGCAGTTAGGTTGAAGGTTCACAAACCACTTCTAGATTAACATGGTATACTTTAGCTTATAGTTAAGAATTTTACTAATTCATCTCACAACAAATGATGAAAATCAATCTCTTGATAAATTGGTCCATAAAATTTGTTTTAAATGTAATAAATTAATTTCCATAAAATTAATGTGTTCTATTAAGTTAATACACAAAATTTTGGTTCATAAAAATATTGTAATACATTTTGGACTATAATATTAATTAATTATTTTATGGAAATAAATCACAAATGCATTAAATCTATTTTATTCAATAGAGAGGTTTGGGGTGGGTTCTTGATGGAATAAACTAATATATATACTAATTTCCCTACACATCATTCATTTAAGAAAAAATACACCATCAAATAAATTGTGTGGAGTGTAAAAGTTATTCATTTTTTCAATTTCTTTATTTTTTTTGTTTTCTACAATGGTTGGAGGAAATTAACAATTTATTTTGATTTAAATAGTTTTAAAAATTCTATTGTTAATTTTTATTAATTTCATACATTTGGTATCATAGAAATATATATCTTTTTCATGTAATAATATTATATACACTATGTTTTTAATAAAACACTTTTGAATTTCTAGGTTTGTAGATGGTACATTATTTTTTTCATCATCTTATTGTTTTATTCATCTTTATATATTTGGTTTCAAATATAGTCATGTTCATCCTTCTTTCTCTTCTTAATTGAATGAAATAAAAAATTAATATTTGAATTTGATTATTTTATTAATTTTAAGGCTTCATGTGAACATATTTGATTTTATATTCATATTTTTTAAAAAAATATGAAACATTTTAAATTTATTTAACTAATATATTAAATGTAAAATCTTGATTTTAAAAATATGAGTTTTATTGTATTAATAAAATAAAATTTATTATATTCATTTATTATATGGGTTTTATAAACATGTTTATGGAATTAATTTTGTTATGTTAAATAATTTTTTAAACTATTTAAAATTTATTGCATCCTTTGATTTCTAAAATTTATTTATTATAGTATATATTTAGAATGGTTTTGTGAAATTAAATAAAAATTAAAACAAATTAAGGGTTTTAATTGTATAAATATTTAGTA
Organism: Viscum album; assembly: GCA_963277665.1. NCBI lineage: Eukaryota > Viridiplantae > Streptophyta > Magnoliopsida > Santalales > Viscaceae > Viscum > Viscum album. Next base: position 1,419,441,760 of record OY728157.1, on the reverse strand, counting down.
ATTGAAGATATTTATTACATATATTTAAGTTTTCTACAAAATAATTAACTTTGATTTTTTTTAAATTTTAGTAAAATAACTTTTTCCAAAAAATACTAATTAAATAATATATATATATATTCATTAAAATCACACTAAATAAAATATGCACTCATTTTAATTTTCAATAATTAAATATAGTTATTATATATCTTTAATTTTCACTAAATAAAATATTTTTTTAATTTCTAATTTTTAATTTTTTTAAATTAGGTTTTTTAAAATTATTTATAATTAAATAAAGTTTATATGTTTGTTAAAAATCATTAAATTTTATATGCAAATTATAATAATTTTTATGCCATATGAATTTTTATTATATTTTCAATAGATGATTAATTTTAATAATTTACCTACATGGATTATGAGTAACATTTTCAATATTTTCCCCTATGGATTATTGAATTATCAAGTTATAATTAATTTTATTATGAATTATAATAGTAATTGATAACTATTAGTTATTTTTATGAATTTATTGAATTTATATTTCTCCTGCTGATAATTTTATATTTATTATATTCTTGTTAACATGATTTACTATATAAATTAACTAAATTTTAATGAAAATGGTATATAGTATGCTTAGTAACTCTATTTTATCTAAATTCATATAGAATACATAAGTTAAACCAACATCATACATTATAAAATGGGTTCCAATAAAGTCTATTTCAAAAATAAAAATTGGATTATTTATGTTTTGGAAATCAATCTTGTGACATGTGAACATTTAGGGATTTCCATTAGAAGTGTGAGTTTATAAACCATAGTAAAAATTAATTGAATCATAGGAACATTAGTAGTTACTTCATTTGAAATTTTGAAAGGTATAAAGAATTCCATTATTATTTCCCATTATTGAACACTAGAATTGTAGAATTAAGAAATGAAAAATTTATTGTAAATAAACTAATTATTTGGAGAAAAATGGTCAGAAATTTTACTAATAAAGATTATTCATAAGATTGAACCTATACCTTGGGGGATCAATTGATAATTTCTCATAACATAATTGATTTATCGAGTGATGTTTGAACAACTATCATTCCATATATTGTTGATAATCATCCTATAAATCAGGTGGTTTAAGAATTATAAACTCTTGAACAACCATTTGAACCACTATTTTCTTAGAAAAATGATGGTGAAACATTAAGAAGATATACAGGGATGAGAAAGTTAGTAATATTTTTGTGATTATATATTGTATTTATGGAGGGATTTTTCATAAATCCTAGACTAATAAATTATTATTTACCTCAGTATATAGTGTAGTACATTTCCTAGGGGTTATCTCTCAAGGAAATCACTCACACTAACTATTATTATATTTTATATAAGTATTTAACTAAAACATACTACTAAATGAAATATTAAAATAGTGGGGTTTTGAAAGAAAAATGATATATATATATATATATGAATGTAAAATAGAAAGTGGTTTTTAAGAAAAAGTTATTTTCCTCAAGAGTTCATAGTGATAAAAATAATTGTTAATTTAAAATGAATTCATTCTAATTATTATATCTGGTATAGAGATCAAGACCTATCACTCTACACTATCCAATTTGAATGCTGATTACCCTACTTCGAGATATCTACATGCAAGATAATTTATCTCTAACTATGGATTTGCAACAACATCACCGTACGTCATCACTACAGTACTACTCCACCATATGAAGTATTATAATGATGAAAGAGAGTATAAAATATAAACAATTAGAATAATATAATATCATAGATATTAAGTTGACTCACTTGAAATCAGTTTAACCATAACTAAATTCTTCGAATAAAATAATGAGAAAATATTATAGATTAAGAAAACTCAAATCATAATCATTTCCACCTTAAAATGTTGTGGGGGATAATTCTTTATAACCATGAAGATACTAGGATCATAGAGAAGGAATACAAAAGAGAACATGATAAAATTAAGAGAAGACAAGACTATTATATTAAAAATATAGAAACTATTATAGTAGAAAACCTTAATCAACTTTGGTGGGAACCCCCTACTTTGCTTATGAAAATGGATAACTAACCCCTGTGAATGGATGTGGAGAGACATTTTAAAAGAAATAGGTAGGTAGATTTTCCATTAAATTATATCTCTCAATTTTTAATGAAATTTTTACACTAAAGGTCACGGAATCTAGAAAGGTGGGTAACTATAAAGTTATTCTTCTTTTTCCTATCTATTCACCCAAAAAATATTAGGTCCATTGGAAATGTTTATAAAATTATATTTAAATTACTAAAACAATATTTCTTGTCTGAAATGATATTTAGTTTCCCCACTTTCAGGCATCAACCAAGAGCCTTAATGATTTAATATTACCCAAATATTTTATAGAGATATGAGATGTCAATTTATATTTCATTTCCAATGATAATCGGTCCATTTGGAGTCATTTATCCTAGGTTATGACTTATTTATTAAATTTTAGTCAATTATATCCACCCAAAAGTTTTCCAACTTGAATTATTCATTTAGGCCAAATATGGTTAGGTTCAGCACTAATTCCAATTTAATTAAATAAATTTCAATACCCATGGAATCCTAAAAAAATAATTTTTTTTTAATTTAGATTAGTATAATGAATGTTATGACAAGTATACTAAGATGATGTTTTCTCCATGGAAATATCCACAAAATTGAAATTTATCCATTTTGATGTATTTTTATATAATGAATGAAAAATGGTCAAATTATGTGATACTAGACACAAAAAAGATTGTAAAATATATTTATAAGGGTGAAAATATTATATAATTAATTACATGATCATGTAACTATAAAAACCTTCCTACATTATTTGATATGAGAATGATCTCAAAACATTTTCATAATCCATGAGTTTTAAAGAGTCTAAGATGTGGTAGGATGACATGACTAAGGATATTAATTCCATTCAGTGTAATGAATTTTAAGAGATTTTTTAGTTTCCTCTTGGTGTAAAACCAGTTGGTTGTATGTGTTCTTTTAAAACCAAGAAAAAATAATTGGGAAACATTAAGAGATACAAGGTCTGGCTAGTTTCTAAAGGGATCACTTAAAAGGAAGGGATCAATTATACTGATACATTTTATCTAGTATCTGAAGAGGATACCTTATGAATTTTACTAGAATTAGTAATTTATTTTGAATTAGAATTACAAAAAATGTATGGGTAAAATGATTTTATGTATCGTAATCTAGATGAGTAGGTTTACATGATACAACTAGAAAGATTCCTATTTAGTAATGGAGAGCATTTAGTGTGAAAGATTAATAGGTCAATATATGGTTAAAAATAATAATCTCTATAGTGGTATTTATGATTTCACAATGTAATTACTTTATTTAGTATTGAATCAATTATTATGTATCAATGTATATACCAAAATTCTAGTGGGATTAAAATATTTTTTATTGTTTTATACATAATTCATATTTTACTTACTACTAGAAGTAAGGGTTTTCTATATGACGTGAACCATTTTATCTCAAAAAGATTTGATATGAAAGATTTGGGTAATTAATCCTATGTCATTGGCATAAATATTTAGAGAGATATGTTTAGATACATTCTACGATTGACTGAAGAAACTTATATTAATAACTTTTTAGAGAGATTTCATATAAAATAATGTGCATCAAGTATATCACCCATTGTTAAGGGTGATAAATTCAATTTGAACTATTTTTCTAAAATTATTTGTAATGAGAAAAAATTAAATTCATACTATATTCTTATTTTGTGGTTTGTTTAATTCATTCTTAGATATGTACATGTCTAGAAATTTCGTCATTAGTAAGAATGTTATATTGATATTAGAGTAATCAAAGTATGGATCACCTGAAGGTCATAAACAAGGTATTGAGATAACTTAAGATGAATAAAGACTACCTGATTATATATACATATTAACAAATAGTTTGGAAGTTTTCAGATACTAAGATATGTATTTTTATAATTTTTTTATTTATGTAAATCAACTTCAGGTTATATCTTTATGAAGGTTGGCATATCTATATCAAGGAAAAGTTTCAAACAAACACTAAAAGTAACTTATACTATAGAATCTGAGTTTGTTTCATGTTTTGAGGACACTTATCATGGTGTATGGATAAAAAGTTTCATCTTAGGACTTAAAGTTATGAATTCTATTTCATGATCACTGATTATATATTATGAAAATTTAATTGTTGTCTTTATGACTAAGAATATTAAAATATCCATTGAAGTAAACACATCAATATTAAATAATTACCCATAAAGGAATGTGTTAAATATAATAAAGTGTTCATTCAACATATCACCACTGAATTGAAGTTTTTAGACCCTATGAATAAAAACATACCTCAATTTAAATTCATGGATCATGTAATACGTATGAGATTAAGTTTTACTTTGATTTTTTTGTAAAAAATAATTAATTTTGAAACTCTATGTATATTTATATATATATATATATATATATATAATTTTCAGTATATGTAATGAAGATTAGATAACTTGACCAAAATTGATAGAGCCTTGACCAAGTACCTATCTAAATCAGAACTAGACAAGACTAACATGTCGTGAGGTCTAAATTTTTGTTTCTTGGTCTGTACAAGAGATGAACAAAGCTGTTATAGTCATTTATGACATGTTGCTTTCAAGTTTAAAGCTCATGGTCCACTTCTTCATTTTTACTTCTTCTCATAGCTAAGGATATCAATACTTTATCTTAATGATAATTATACAAATTTGGGATGTTCGGGTGATAATACTATAGATTACACAATATTCCGTGTTTCTATTTATAAACACTAAAAAATACTAATAAAGGGAACATTTTTATTAGTGATAACTAAAATCATAAATAAAGGTAACTTTTATTAGTGCTAAAAGAAAGCATTGATAAAATGACACCCTTTGTCAGTGCTTTTTTAGCTGATAAAGGTAAGCATTTATCAATGATTTCTTTAGATTTGATAAAGGTTATCTTTTAGCACATGAGCCTTAGCCCAGTTGGTGAGGACTCTTAAGTGCATTTAGGTGACCCAGGATCAAATCCATACGGAGGAATAATTTCCGGGGGGTACTGTAGCAGTACTGTAGTAGTGTTGTAGCAGTGATGTAGCAGGTACTATAGTAGTACTGTAGTAAGAACTGTAGCAAGAACTGTTTGACACTGTAGTAACTAGGAATTTTCCCCCGTTTGGGCCTTCGGGCCACTGATTTCATCCCCAAGTCCTTTAAGGCCTTCGGGCCACCCATTCCTTTGGTCCAATAAGGCCTTTGGGCCACCTCAAGGCATTCAGGCCACCTTAAGTGCAGAAGCAGACCAGAAAACCTACAAGGAACAAGCTCTATAGGAGGATGAGCAAGGATCTTTCACCATAGCAGAAGCTACAAAGATTGCAAGAATTAGAGGGTATGACACCCGCCATCAGGACAAGCCTGTGCATGCATGAGATAGCCTAGCCGAATAGCCATGCAAAGGTGGAGAGCCGATTCATGATGAAGATGTGGGGGAGGAGCAGTTCCAAGTAGTTAATCTGGGTTGTATGTAATGTTTTAAGCCTACGGGTAGTGAATTCCTCTAAGGCCTATGGGCCATGTAATACTTACGCCTAAGGGCCTTGTAAGGGTTCCACCTCACCCCTTGAAACGTGGATTATCAAAAATCAATAAAAAATGAAGGCATTCGGGCCATTGGATAAAGGTTATCTTTTATAAACTTTTTTTAATGCTGATAAAGGGAATCATAAATAATTTAATTTATATATATATATATATATGATTTATATAAAAATAAGTATATATATTTATAGAAATAATATATATATATATATATATATTAATTTATACTTATTTAAAACTATATATATAACTATAATTACATATATATATATATATTAAACAATAGAGTAATATGAACTATATAAATAAAAATATAAATACATTAAATATGGTATATATTTAAATTTATATATTTATTTTCCTATTATATAATTTATAATACACATATATATTACTAATTATATATGTTTGTGTGTGTGTGTTTATAATATAAATATATATTTATAAATATATATTTTGATATATATACATTTTTTATCAAAAATAAGTTAATATATATAAATATATATATACACAAACACATATAAAGGTTACCTTTCATATATTATATATATATATTGTTAAATATGATTTATATAAAAATAAATATATAATATAATATATATATAATCATTTATACTTTGTATATTATTTTATAATTATTTATAATTATATATAAAATTATAATTACACAAACACACATACAATATACAATATAATGATATGAACTATATATATAAATAAATAGATTAAATATATTTCATACATACATACATACATACATACATACATACATACATACATACATACATACATACATACATACATACATACATACATACATACATACATACATACATACATACATACATACATACATACATACATACATACATACATACATACATACATACATACATACATACATACATACATACATACATACATACATACATACATACATACATACATACATACATACATACATACATATATATTCATATTATATGATCTATGATATGCATATATATTCACACTATACATAAATATTTATAACTGTTTGTGTGTGTGTTTGTTTACATATATTTATATATATGATTATATATTATAAAGTATATAAATAAATATATAAATATATTAAAATATTTTGACATATAGAATTTATATTTAAAAATATAATTCATATAAAAATAAAAAATTATTGTCAATTAGTTTTTCACAATTTATATAAAAAAATTATTATATTAATCAATAAAAATATTTAATAATGTATTTAAATACATTTAATAATGTATATATAAATATAATATATTTAAATTTATATTAATAGTTATATAAATGTATAGATGAATATATATTTATTTCTGTATATTTATATTAATATATGGAAATAAATATAAATATGTATATTAATATGATTATTGGGGTTGCGATGTGAGATTGAAATGGCTTGAAAAGCTCATAGTACGCTAAATAAAAATTAGTGAAAATGGGGGGGGGGTCAGTATATGCATGTATATAAAATATGTATGTATATATGTATGTATATAAAATTACATACATGTATATATGTTTATATGTATATTGATAGGTTTCATAGGGGATTAAACAACACTTGTTTATCTAGCAGAATCAAATGGAAACCATCCCAAGATCACCCATGTAAGAAATATAAAATTTTTGCAAAAACTAGAAATGAAGAATTGTTTACCTTGTGTGCCTTACACCATTAGGCCACTATAGAATCTCCATCAACATAGAATGGGTTTGGTGATGATCCATATAGTGGAAGATGAAAGCCTACCACCTCCAAAGGTATCCATGAGCCAAGAAAAATCTTTATGAATATTTAAATAGGATCCCTTCTTCCAACATGGTGTGATAGCATCTCATGGAGAAAATTAGGTAGAAGAGAAGAGATATTCGAGAGGGGATAGCCATGGTTGAGTGTCATGTATGTATTACCCACACTGCTATCTTTTTGACAACCAAAGGTTGAAGATTGATTTTTTTTATAAAAAAGTTTTTTTGGAATGATTTTACATTGTATGTATTTCTTTATAAGGTGGATGTTAAAGAAATTGGAAGGAATCTTCAAGATATCCAATCAAGATACCTACTATGGTGTATGAAGTTTATATCGTAAAGGATGCAAGATGTTTGATGAAATATGGACAAAGTATGGAAGGGTTGTAAGGTTGGGAAATATTTTTTGTAAGGGTGAGTCAATCCATGATAAGGTTAATGCAGCCCCTTATAAGGTTGATGTGAGCTTATTGTAAGGCCGAGAAAAGTTTTGCAAGGTTGAAGAAAAAAATCATATGGTTAGTAGGAAAATTTATAAGATTCATAAATGTTAAATGTTTTTGGTTTTATTTTAGAACTATTTTTATTAAATATGGTTGAGAGTTCTCCATCAATGGTGGTAGGGTGGTTTGAGTTTGGTGTGAGGGGAAGGTCATGAGGCCAAGTCCTCAGGTCCATGTGTTTATGAAAATTTTATTTACTTATGTTGTGTTCTTCGATAGAAGATGTAATCTTAATTATTAAATATGGTTGAGAGTATCTTTTATGTGATTTATAAGTGAATATATCCCATGGAAAAAGTTAATAATTTTGAAAAGGTCTTTTTCAGAAAGGTATGGTGAATTCAGAATGGCGTCCAATGATTTCATAATGGTATACCTTAATCTTAAGGGTATACCCTATTAAAAAGAGTTTTCAGAATAGTATAGTTATTTTAGAAGGGTATGTCGAAGGGTATACCCTATAAAAAATGGTACTTATAAGGGTATACCCTCTTGGTGGTTTTGGAAGGGTACTCAAAAGGGTATTTTAGAAGGGTAGAATGAAAGAGTAGCTTGTAAGACCCAAAAATTATATTATAGTAGGTAAACACTATAACCCTAAAAATATTACACAATTAAAATTAAATTACATCATCTCTATATTAAATTAGAAATTAATTTTATTCATTAATATATTTAAAATTTATATTTATATTTTAATAAAATAGATATAATTTTTTTATATTTATAATATCAAAGTTAGCTTAAGGTGAATTTTCATTGTTATGTATTTTTATCAAAATAAAATAAATTTATATCTTTAAATGATGCATCTAATATGAATTTGAAACAAATAAAATATTATATTAATACTCATTTAATTATTAGTTGATAGAAAATAAGAATAAAAAACAAAAAATGCATAAAAATAAATTTTTCTATAAAAATAGTTTATATATATATATTATATGTTTTAATTTAAAAGTTAATGTTCTCATATTTAGAATTTGAATACAAATAAATAGAGTCTAAATTCATATCCATCACATTGAAATTTGTGAAGAGGGGACATCTTATATTTTTATTAAAAAAATAATTACCATGGTAAAAATGTAATCAAGGTTAATTAGGGTAAAAATGGGATCCTTAAGGTGGATCATATTTTGTCAAGTTTACATAAACAAATACCTTATAGAATATTTTTTTAGGTTTTAAATTCCTACATACATGTATCACTAACATTTCCTCACCTAACTCACCTAATTATCATGAAATTATATTTTTACCCCTCACCAACCATTCAATTACAAGGAAAAGTCTTTATTTTTCACCTATAAAAAGATCTCACTTACACCCTCTTCAAACCATGACCCTAGTTCAAAATTCCATTTTAAATCATACAATTTTTACTCTCATGGAGTTATATTTCATTTTTGTAAGCCCCTTATTATAACAAGAATCCTTAAATTCTCCATTTATAAGAATTCTTTAATGATAACACTCAAGTCCTTAACATGAGTATTAATCACTCTCTAACTTTCTTTTCACTATATTTTTCATCCAAAAAACTCAAAAACTATTCTAAACATATTAATATAATTAAAAATTATCATTAGTATGTTTAAATTTTATTATATTTTTGGTAAAACCATTATATATCCTCTTCCTAAACATTCAAAAAATGAAAACGTCACTTGTGTTACATACGGACTACCACCTCCATGAGCAATGAGTTCCGTTTTTCATAACTACCTTATATGGAAGTTTAAACTAGTATATTTAATGAATAAATATTATATTTATGAAATTATTAGGATTATGAAAAGATAAATCAATTTATACCTCTGTTATGTTCTTAGAAAAATGAAAACACCATCCATTCGTACGTAAAAACTACCACATCCATGAGAGTAATGTTCTATTTTTCATAACCACCATACATGGATGGTTTTAAAAGTGTTTTTAATTAGTAAATGTCATATTTATAAAATTTTTAATATTCTTGAAATATAAATCATTTTCTACCTTCATCTAGTTTAATGGAAAATGAAAACGTTACCCGTGTGTACATGTGGACTACTACCTCCATGGAATAATGTAGTTCATTTTTCATAACAACATTATATGGATGGTTATAATAATGTAATTAAATAAATAAAATTATATTATTATATAAATAAATATTATTATTATTTTTCTATAAATTTAAAATTAATATTTAACTCATTAATTAAGATACCACCTCTTATTCATGAAAAATTATTGAAATAAACTTATTGATGATTTCACCCTTAAAAATTATAACTAAAACTCTCATTGAATGAAACTAGAATAATATAAATAATTAAGTAACATCTATTATAGTGACTTGAATAATATAAGAATGATGAAATTTGTATCAAAGGATGATGGGTTACATTGAAATTATAAAACTTATATGAAATAATCAAGGAAACTAATTATCGATGATGAAAATAAACAATAACTAGTTAATGAATGTATACTTAATGATTATAAATAAATATTAGAAAAGTTCATATATATGAATTTGGTTTTTAAATGATTTATTAATATTTATATGTATATTATATAGGAGGTTAAGGCTCTTACATGTAAGTCAAGAGTTAAGGTAAGGGTTTCTCATCTCTATTTTCTTTCTTTAAGACATATTTAATATTAAACACCTATTTTATTTTATGTAGTGTATATAATACCCCTTTAATATATTTTACCATTATTATATCTTTATTCATGGTAATTAAAGTTCTATTTTATTCATTATATTTCAAAGGGATTTTATTTTAAGGTTACTGAATCCATGAGGGTTTCTAAAGTTTCTCAACCTTTATTTTTACAATAATTTCCATTTCATTTTCGATCCAATATGAAATGTCCTTGTTATAAATTTATTATCATATTATAAATGAGATATCACCATTACCTCTCATTATAATACCTCCATAATACTTTATAATGCTCAAATATTCTCGCACACATAAACAATAACAACCCAGGAAATGTTAAGATAAATAATTTTCATGTATTATTTAATTATATTTTATATATTTATATTCATGATAATAATAAGAGGTAATTTTTCAGTCAAATGTAAAAAAACATTATTTTTAATGAAATTGGGTTTTTAAAATTTTAAGGTTTAATTTATAGGATACATTTCAAAATTATTGGATTTTAATTTTAAAAAATGAACATCATTTTTGAATTCATCATTTAAAAATTAACTTAGGTTGAATTTTTGAGAATTTTTAGAAAAGTTTAATTTTTTAATGAATAGTGAAAAATACTAATTTTGATTGGAAACTATATTTTCTTTTCAAGTATTTAAAAATTAAAAATATATTTTAAATTAATTTTATAATTTAATTATCTAATTTGTATTAAAAGTACAATTATGATATTTTGAATTAATTTTATTTTTAAATTTGGTATAAAAACTATTTTATACTTAAAAAGGATTTTTTCTAAAAAACCTTTTTTATCATGTTTGACAGTTTTAATTTCAAATTAAATTCTATCACTTATAGAAATTGAATATTGAAAAATTTATTATAAATTTTAAATCATGAGGTAATTTCTTTTTAAATAACTCCATTTTATTTTTTGTTATTATGAATAGTAACCATAATAATTTTTTTACCATGGTAGATGTAAATTTAGTTAATTAGGGTTAAAAATAGTATGGTAAGGCTTAAAATTCATTAAAAACTTGAATTTATTTCATTATATGAGTTTATTTCATTAATAATCATCCAAACTTAAAAAATATTCACCTTTTACCTTTTATCATTTATTTTTACCTTTATATTATTTTAAGTAAATAAAAATACAAAATGCCACTCTCTTAATTTTAAATTACTATTATATGTTAACATAAGGATAAAAATAAGTTAATAATAAATATTAATGTTTATTTTGAGAATATATTTTTTATGATGATAGCTTATAATTTTTTGTAATTAGATAATTACCTTAAATTCTTTTGCAATGCTGACATAGTGTGTGTGCAAGTAGTAGAAAAAACAAGTAAATGATTTTAAAAACACTAAAAGTAATTTTGTATGGGTGAGTTAAAGTATACCAATAATTTTTTAAATAAATATAACATATTATAGATGTATTAAATCTTTATATTCTAATTTAATTGTCATATTTGTTACTTTAATGTCAAGGTAAATGAATAGTTCAAAAAATGAAATTAATTATATTTTAAAATAAACAACATTTTATTTGAGGATTTAAAAATTATAAAAATCCTATATTAATCCAAGTAAATGGGATATGGTTTAAAATATAAACCATGGTCCATTTATGGGTCATATTTCCTTTTATAGTAACTTTATTTACCCCAAAAGTGTAAAAAATATTGATATCACTATAATTGTCAAAAGGGTTAACATGGGGTTAAAATAAAAAGATAAGGGTAAAAAAATAATCTAAACCCCTAAAAATTTTATTGGATGTAATTATTTTGAACCATAAACATGCTATATTAAAATTATAACATTTTTTATCCACTTTAACAAGAAAATTAATGTATATTAATTTAGTACTTTAAGAAACTCCAAGAATTCCCCTCCCCTCACTTATAAAAGAGAAGCTCCTCTCCTCTATTCCTCGCACCATTAGAGCACTATATATTAGAAAATACCTACCAGAATACCTTCATAAAATCCCTCAAAACGTTTTTTAGGTATTATTTTTTTCATAATACCAACCCTTAGAGGGTTTAAGATATAAATAAAAGATTGTTTTATAAAGAAGAGGTATAGATTTTAACCAAATATTTTAGTGTTATGTATTCTTATAACTCCTTAAAATATTATTAAAACATGTTAAAATAATAAAAAAATTATCCTAAATATACTTATATGTTATTATTTTAATGTAGTAACCTATATCCATATCCTTATTCCCATGAAATGAAAAATTAATCAATCGTTAGTGTGTACGACAGACTTCCGCCTCGCAAACAGATGTAATTCATTTTCCATAAAACCCTCTTATGGTTTTCTATAATGATGGATTTAATGTATATATATGATATTAATGAAATATTTATCATTATTTTATGATGATATATCAAATAATTTCTTACCTTTTCATCCATTTAATAATATAATGTCGTTCTTACGTATGTGTGCATTACCACCTCGACGAAGCGATGTGATTCATTTTTCATGCCCACATCACATGGATTCAATATATAAATGTATTTAAATAAATAATATTATAATCATTTTATAATTATGATTATTTAATTATAAAATAATATTTACCTTATTTTCATTATATTCGTTGAAAAATGGAAATGTTACTCATGCATACGTACAACCTACCGTCTCAATGATTGTAATGTATTTTATTTTTCATAACCATATTTCATGAATGTAATTAAAATTAAAATTAATATATATAAATTATAATTATTTCTTGATTATTATTCTAAATATTATGGAATAATGACTTCATTTACCATATTCATCCTACCAAAGTCATTTTGGGCATATGAGCCAAATATCCTCAAAGCGTCCAACGTGAAATTAATTAATTAAATTACTAAATATAATATAATAATAAATAAAATTGAAGGAAAAATAAATTTAAAAATAGTTCTTAAGAAAGTTAATAATTAACATAATTTTACTATTCAGGAATATAAAGAATGTACATGATGAGTCAGACTCGAGGTAAGAGACACATTACATTAAAATCCCAATTTTAAATGTTTTAAAGATTTATTTTCTAAATATTTTTATTCCTTGTCCATATTATTAAAAATAAATTTTATATGTATTTATATGTAAATAAATTAATTATAATGAAAATTTTATGTATCTTTTTTTATTTTTGGTTTTCAAAAGGAATTTTTACATATTTTATACAGAACGTTTTGACCTTATTTACAAAAGGAAAAAGGAATGTTCTACTTTAACATATACAGTGTCAACAGATTTTCCCACTACCAAAACCAATACTTGATATTTAGATTCCTTTATAAGCTTCCATGTTTTATTCAACAAAAAATTATTTTCCCTTTTTTCAGGCTATTTTTTTTTAAAATTGAGTTCTAAAGGGAAGATATATATCAATATCCAAAAATATTTTAATTATGGATTTAAAAGGATATTTCATGAGTTTGATAATGGAAATTCCAGATTTTATGTGTTTCATGCAAGCTATATTCCTTAGATAATGTTTATAATGATTAGTGATCCTGATATAACTCATGAAGATGGGTGGGCCTGATATTGGTCATGATGATGAGTGAGCTCCATATATCTCTCCAATGCATTAGGTAATGATTATGTTCTCTAGAGAATCATGTTGGAAGTTGACTATATCAATTATTAAAATTTTAAGGGTTATTGTAAGGGTTCTATGAAGAATACTTCTTAATGATTCTACATGACTTTTCTATGATTTGTAATGATTTTTTATGATTTTTTTTTGATTTTACAAAGGTAGGTTAACGATATTTTGTTTTAAAGGAAGGATTATGACATTTAGGGTAAAAATGTATGTTTTTAAGGAAAATTTTTCATGGGATCTCATTTTTTTAAAGAAAATGTCATGATTATGATTTTTCATTTATGATTTATTATAAATCGTTTTATAAAACATTTTGGGAAGTAAATATGATTTCAAGTGTAAGTAAATGATTATTTTTGATCAAAGTTTATTATGTTAAAATAAAACTTTCTTTTATGATCTCATTGTTTTAAAATGGACTATCAGGTTTCTTTTTTTTATGCCCCTTACTGATATTTTTGTGCTCATACCATGTTTTCAACATTTTTCATGGGTTTTAAGGATGATTGAGAACAAAATAATTCAAGTTAAAAATCATAATGTTTTTTCATGAAAATAAAACATGTTTTATTTTATAAGTCTTGTATTATTGAAAAAACTGAAACTAAGAGTATGTGTCTAAATTTTAATATATAGGTTTTTATGTAATAATTTTAACCTAACTCTATAAATATATACACCTCAAAATGATCTCTAAGAATTTAAGAAAATTAATTGCTATTTAAATATGAAATTATTGATTGAATAAGGGTCAAGTCCTTATAGTTGGCATCTGAGTAAATATTTATATAATTTAAGAGGTTATGATAATTGAAGTAAATTACACTAAGAAAATACAATTTATGGTTATCATGATATATAATTTAAAGATTACCATGTTTCTTCATCTAAACTATTTTTGTTTAAAACGAATTTTTTGCAGAGGAAACATGAAAGAGGAAGTAGGAAGGTTCCTAGAAGACAATATCCTTCCAAATCAACAACATGAAATGGTTAGAATTGGACGAGAGTAGTTTTTTGTTATGATCATCCAATTGACATGGACTATAATTAGTGATGTTATCCATGCGAGAGAGAAACCACATCCACCATAGAGGTACATGTATATAGTAGAGTATTTCATGAAACATCACCCTCCAGCATTCAGTGGATCATCTGACCCTGTAATAGATGAAGGACTAGTTAAAACCTTGGATAAGATATTTGAAGTCATGGGTTGTTCAGATCATCAAAATCTAACTCTTTTTATTCACCATTTTTAAGGTGTATCTGATCAGTGGTGTTCAATAGTTAACAATACTAAAGAAAGGTAAGAGATTAATGCCATGAAATGGGTCACATTTAAGAATCTTTTACATGAGAAATATTTTAAAAAGGTTATTATACTTAGGATGGAAATGAAACTCTTGGAATTATGGTAGAAGGAGGATGATACAGTGGTCACATATGAAGTAAACTTAACCTTATTGGGAAGATAAACACCAAATTTTATATGGGATCTTGATAATAAAATTAACCAGTTTACTCATGATTGAATCCAAGATATTGAATAGAATTGGATTACTATTAATTCAAAAGTTATGAGAAACTTTTTTTATGTGTTGATATGGTAGAAATGGAGTTTTTCAATGATCATGTGTTCTGTGACAATAATAAGAAAAAAAAATTCAGATGGTAGGTAATGGAGAAGCATCTATCAAAGAAATTTGAAGGTAAGAAAATCAAGTTTCCATCTTATGAAAAGTGTGGTATTAACCACACTGAATAATGTCTTATTAAATATGTAAAGTGTTCTCAATGTGAAAATTTTGGATATATGGATGGTAACTGAAAAGAAAATTATCAAAAAAATAATGAAAATATGATAGTAAGTTTTTTTTAATTATAATGATATGGGTCATTATGTGAGTAATTTTCCAAATATAGGAATGAAGGATGTAAATCAACAAGATCATAAACAGTAAGGTGTGGCTACATCCTTTGTGACTACTTCAACATATTTTTTACCATCCAATAATTTAATGTCATATCTAGGAAGTGCAGTATATTTAAAATATTTATCTTT
Organism: Viscum album; assembly: GCA_963277665.1. Classification (NCBI taxonomy): domain Eukaryota; kingdom Viridiplantae; phylum Streptophyta; class Magnoliopsida; order Santalales; family Viscaceae; genus Viscum; species Viscum album. The sequence goes on along the minus strand of OY728157.1, from coordinate 1,419,425,435 downwards.
GGTCAGAATATTGTTAGTTGAATATGAAAGAGGAAGTTATTTTAAATACAAATTTTTGGACTAGATACAATATTTTTTAAGTTTGTAGTTATGCCCTTTGGGTTCTCTAATGTACCAGTTGTATTGATAGATATTATAAATGGAGTTTTCCATCACTATTTAGATAATTTTCAGTTGTTTTTATTGATTATATATTGGTATATTATAAAATTCATGGGGAATATGAAAGACACCTAAGTATTTTTTTTTCAAACCTTTAAATAAAACAAGTTATTTGGAAAATTTAGGATGTTTTATTTTTTGGTTACAATATTTTTATTTCTTTGAGCGTATTGTTTCAAAAAATGGAATAACTATTGACCCTAATAAAACAAACATTTTTGAATAATGGAAAAGAACTTTAAATGTCATAAATATTTATATTTTTCTTGGATTAGTGGGTTACTATAGGAGATTTGTTGAAAACATTTCATGGTTATCTAGACCACTAACTAAGTTAACTCAAAATGAGATTAAATTCATCTATAAAAAATAGTGTGATGATTGTTTATATGAACTAAAAATAATATTGGTGAATGATCTATTTTTAGACCTACCCTCTAGAAATGGTGAATTTTTCATCTACAACATTTCTTCATTGAAGGGACTTGGTTTTTTTATGATGTATAATGATCAAGTAATTTATTATGATTCATGTCAACTAAAACTTCACATGTAATATAATCTGATACATGATTTTGAATTATCTACTATGGTTTTTTATTTTAAAATTTGTAGGAATCATTTATATGTAGTAAAGTGTGAAATATATGTCTATAATTTTTTTTGAATTATATATTCACTCAGAAAGAGTTGAACATGAGGCATAAAATATGGACAAAACTAATTAAGTATTAGGACTCCATGATTTATTAATATCCTATAAAATCAAACAAAGTATTTGATGCTTTGAGTTAGAGAGATAAGGCTACAATTTCCAATGCTTTCACCGGGGTGCACCTCTGTGTGTGTTTGATGTTACACTGGTGTAACATTTTGTTTCCCTTCATTATTTATTTCCAAAGGTAGGATACATTGATCACTTTCAATTATAATGTCTTCTACTCAATCGAAATTGGATGATGGGATGTCAATTTATCCTTCCATGGATTCCTCTTTATAATTTTTCACCTAGTCTGTGTGTCCCTTATAGATTTAAGTTATGACGATAGAACTCATTCCTGATGCCATATCTTTTTGGATTCCAATTAATTATGTTACTTTTATCTGACATTCCAAAGGGTATTTATAGGGGGAAAACATTGTTTAGGAGAGTATTCATGTTGGTAATCACTGGCATGTTTGGACTCTAGGAACATTGTCCACCTGTATTCTTCCTCATATGAGGGAATCTCATGGAGGCATATTTAGGTGAAGAACCCAAAGAATCCCATGAAGATCACAAGTTATCTGATTCTAAAAGAATATCTTCTAAGAATTTTACCTCAGGAATACCATGTTTAGCATGAGGTGACAGTATGAGATGGGTTGTGAGTTTAACATCTTGCGAAGACGGAATGAGACTTATCAGAACGCCTTGTGGAGACAGATCAAGGAGGTTTATCTCTAAGAGGGAACACCAAAGTTTATCATTGTTTGGGATTTAACCTCAAGGAGGAATCCTATATACCCTACTTAAGAGATAGGGATTAAAACCCATATAGTTCTATTCAATAGTTTAATGTCACGTGAGAAGATAGATCTATACAGTTTAACATCATGTGGTAAGGATTATCATGTCATGAAAGGATAATAAATGAGGAATTGTGTGGAGATTATTCAGGAAAGATTAACTTCATAAGATAATTTCCCTTGGTTGGATAGTGTGTGGGTATTACACATTGATATTCTTGAGTGCTGCTAGGAGCAACAATGATATGGATAGAGGTTACGCCTGAAAGTAGCCCAAAGGGACCCAAACAATATATAGTCACCGAGTAGGGGAATGATCTTAATAGGATGTGAAATAATCATAATAATCAATAAGGACATAGATGAAGAGTTGGGTGTTGTTTTTGGACCTCAAGGATGCTTCCTACATATCCCAGTTAAATGGGAATCAATTCCCATGTAGTTCAAAATAGGTTAAGGCTTATACCTGAGGAGGATTCCCATGTGATAAGTATGATTGGGGATTATTCATAAGAATAGACCATTAGAGTGGATTGGGAGTATTTTAAGGCCACTAATAACCTCTAATCCCTTTTGAGACATGACCAATGTGAGAAACAAGAAGAAGCAGTAGACCTAACAGTTGTGTCATGAAAGATGCACCAATGAGAGATGGTGTGGGGCTTACTCCTTACCCCTTGGGATTATATAATCGCTTCTAATTCACCATTGTGAGGGTGATGGATTCAAAAATTCCAAGGTGTAATGGTGTGGAGGAGTGGTTGATCATGAGGTCCAAGTTAGCGTTTCTATATTGAGAAGAAAAAGGCGTTAGCATACCTATGCTAAGAAGAAAAAGGAAAATGGTAATCTTGGTCTATACTTAGAATGGAGTGGGTTATAAGAAAGGGTGGAAAAGGTCACATAAGAATTGGAGGTATAGTTGGACTGATTTTTTATGGGTGTGGGGGTCTTGGGAACTCAGCCTTTGTAGAGAAGTGTCAACAGAAGGAAGGAAACATGGAGATGCCCAGGATAGGGGCTTCATGAAGCATAGGGACACACAGAGAGGTGTTTTGTGAAGATCAAATGCTTCATAGAGTTTAGGGGATTCATGAAGGAGGATGATTATTGAAACACGATTAACCTACCTCAGGATGAAGTCCTGGATCATAAGAGGAGTGCTTTGCAAAGGCTTAATGATTTGTGAAGTCTCAAGTACCCATAAGGGCCTTATTCTCTCATGAAGGACATAGACCTTCATGAAAGGAATATACACCATGGTTGGAGGATTTAAATAACACACAAGATGGGTTTTCATGAAGCCTAAGTACCTTGGATGATCCATTTGGGTCTGGTTAATGATGGTTGAGGTGCTTCAAGAGTTATGTGAAATTCAGAAGATGAAAGGTCAAGGTCACTATCCTTTGAAGGTTGGAATGAGATGCATATTTGTAGGACATTATTATAATGAAGTAGTTTGAGTAGTAAAAATTGGATTTATTAATGGGAATAGATTTATATGGATCTCAAAGGTTACCATAAATGATTCACATGTTTGTGAAGTGGCTGCATCATTATCACAGAGGCTACCATCAATGCTTCATGTGTGGGCGAAGGGAGCTCCATGGCCAGGAGATTTGCGAAGGTGCTTTGTGAAAAATAACCCTAGAAGAGATATTAGTCCATTTTGGCTTGAATTTTCTTTGATCCAACTACTTCTTCTTCAACTATTCCATTGAAATGCATTTTAGTGCCAACAAATCCCCCCCTTAGAATGGGAGTTGATGGGAAAATGGAAGGTTGGATTTTGAGGGATAATTGACAATAATTTTCTCCTTTTCAAAAAGTTAATTTTCAATTATTTATTATGATGGTGAGGCATCATGGATATAGGAACGAAGCACATTTCAAATCCAAGTGCCCATAAATAACACTGGGGGGGGGGGGGTCAAACAGTACCAAACCTTTATTCTAATACAATCCTTGATTCCCTTTTTGTTAAGTGCTTCATATCTATGAAATATAACATAGATAATCATACTTTTGTGATCCTTTTATACAAAAACACTACATAAAAAAACATAAATCGTTAACTGCATCTCCGCGAATTGAGCACTACGACCTAGGTCTCCACAAACTTCTCTATACGGACAAGCTTTGAATACAAAATTTATGAACCAGACTCATAAACTCTTTAAGTATTGAAATCAATTACTTCCAAGGAAGTCACTTGGGAAGTCCTTGTGGATGATGCAGCAAAGGAATAACTGGAGAACAACATCATGGTCGAGGTGTGAGTTCGAAGTGCATCAGAACATGAATCATTTCTCAAACTATTGTTGAAGTCTTAGAAAGAGTATCCTTTTTCAAGAGGCTACCTCTATATAGATTTATACTTTGAGATGATGTCTTCATCCTAGAGGTGAGTATATATGAACCAACCTACTGGTTCAGAGGTGTACCTGGGTAGTACTAATGGAACAAGGTTGCTACATGTCATATCTAGAAGTACCACACACCCATTATTATAGACATCTTATAAAACAACATAAAACACATCAATGGGGTGAATATGGAAGATGAGGAATCCATAATACAGTATAAGATGATTCTAAAGGAAGGATTGGGTAATCGAGAGGAGGGATATAAGGATAAATGGGATCTATGCCAAGGTGAAAATTTCATAGATTAATGTTCCTCGACCTACTGGGTGTGTGTGTCATGTTGAGAGTTTGAGGTAGAGTTGAAGTGAGTTGGAATTTATGAAGCAGCATGGGTTCTCATTTCCATGTTTACCAGCCATAGGAGATCATTCCTGAATTTATAATAATGTGGTTATTTAAGACCAACACATTCTATCTACATAACGGGGAGGTCGACATCACACTCTAGGACCTTCATTAGATTTATAAAATCCTAATTTGGGGAGATGCATGATGATTTTACCCGCACAAAGAATGCATGGGAATACCAATAGTAGCTTCCAAATCTAGTGAAGGTGCTACCAAATCTGGCGCAGGGCACGAATGAAGAGAATCCAAGGACGAGGGACTCCCACTTCAAGCATTAGTTCATATACTTTTTGAATGAACTAGTGATGAATCCCGATGAGGGGGATAAACTGACAATGAAGTTACTGACAAGGCCATGTACATGTCTGATGGGGACCAATAGATCAAGGAGGGATCCTAATGGAGGATTTTGGATGCGATTTAGTGGTTGTTATGGGTTTATAGTATCAAGACCATTCCTCAACCCATATTCACATTGGAAGGATTGATTGCAGTGCTTATATATATTTTGATGCTCCCAATGAGAAATGAACACTTGGGGGTGTGACCAAGAACTTTCATAATAGAGGAAATTCTAGCAATAGGGAAACACTTCAATCTCAACATCCCAATGCTGGTGAGGTTGTACAAAGTACTTCGTCACATTAGAGAAGGGAATACACAACTTCTTGTCTGTGGAACTTTTCACTTATTGTATAGTTGGGAGGCTTCACACATGGGGGGTTATGAGTACCCAAACCCCATTTCCCCTACCAAAACAAACTTATGGTCAAATATTCTCATCGGGGAAAGTTTCCCACTCAATTTGGGTCCAAAGGAAGTGCTGAACAAGGCCTAGTTTCCAGATTACTTCACCTTTCACCAATTCTCCCTTCTAACAGGGATGGTCACTAATGATGGAGCATGGATTTAGGAGTAACAATTGTATATCCTATAATTTTGAGGTGGATCACTAGTATCAAGGTTTGACTGTGATCTGTTTTGATATCCATACAATCCACACCGATTTTCAAGGTAATTTAGGTTCCTCTTGAGGCTAACTCTGAATGTGTACTCAGAGGTGTGTCATGAGTTCCACCCTTTAGTGATGAGGTAACATTGGCTTATGTTCACACCTGAAGATGGAAAGATGAAAAATGATATACCACCACTCACTACTACATATGAGCTTACCTATTATTATGTGAATATATTGGAAAACACATATCCAGGGGTAATGCTGAGGCAACATGCCATTTGGGATAATAAAGGGGTAATCCCTCAATCGCATGGCTAGGGATGAATGGAGGCTAGAGAGAATCATGGAGGTGAAGTTGGTATAGTAAGAAAGAAAACAACAGTAAGTCCAATAGTCTATTTTCTTGAATAAGGAGTTGTAGAGATTGAAACAACATTGGGACCAAGGATCTAGGGAAGGCGATCATTGGAAGATAGGAATCCCATTGGAGTAGTCCCAAGGGTGCATGTTCAAGGGATAAGGAAGTGAGCTCATCATCCAAATATACCTAGTAAAGTTGTGTATCCTAAATCCTGGGAGGCATGTGAAATGAACAAGAATATCACCACCCTTTAGGGGGTGTGGCAGTATCCCACTATCGATGTGATAATCTCACTAGGTTGGACCACAAAATGGAATGCTTACACACTTCTCATGCCGAAGTGTTGTGGTACATGGAGGAGCTAGAATAAGTGGTCCACTACTGGGGTATCACATGTCTCTTGAATTATTGTTTGATAATGTTGTTGGGCATGTATTCCCCTCTGGATGCTCTTGAAATCCATGTAGATGAAATTTAAGGTGAATACTTGGAGGACTCCCAAGGGAGTGACACATATCAGATTTAAGATAAAAACTAGCCCCTTTCCACTGATTGGGTAAACTCATTGATCTTTGTGTTCTCTTTAAACATCACTCAATATTTAATCTCATTGCCTAAACTTTTCCATAATTATATAGGATTCAGAAAGTATTGAATAAGGGGATGTTCGCGATAGACCTCAGTTAGAAGGTGAGGGAACCTTAACCCATAAAGGGGAGAGTGTGGGTACCCTTCCTGACATTGTAGTCATAGATGATTAACCATCAGTTCTTAATATGGAGGCAGAAGTGTTGGTGACTGAGGTGACGATGGTAGAGTCTACCCTACCATAGGAGACAATCGAGGAGGATGTAGAGGTTAGGCCAACGATAGAGGTTCCACTAGAGAGAACTAATGAGACTTCACCCTCAGTAGAGGGAGGTGAGGCAAGGCCTACAAAAATATCATATGAAGAAATAGTGGTGATTTATCTAATAAAGGAGGTGCCATCAAAATTAGCCACTAGGGCTAGAGTTGTTGTGGAGGGGAGTGAAATAAGTCCCATGACTAGATTTATTGAAGATGTTGTAGAGACGAAACCTGTGGTGGTGACATTACCAGAAACAGTTTACAAAGAAGAAACTGTGACAGGTAAGATAAAATGGTCTCAATGACTAAGGTGGATATGGTGGCTCTATCAAATATGATTTCCCTAGAACTTCCACTAGTGGTGGGTGGAAGAACTGAAGCTGTGGGAACTCCCCCAGTAGGAATAACCAAGGGGGATGGGGATAAAATATATTCTTCTATGATGCCACAAAGTGTAGTAGAGGTGGATAACATATGTGGAAGGGTTAACAAGGAGATATTCCTTAGAGTATTCACTGAGTCACTCATGATTGTATATGTAACAATCATCTCCGCTTATTCTCAAATATATGCACTTGGTGGATCTGGATGAAAAAATATTGGCAGTATTTCCTCCTCATAAGCATGCTTCTATTGAGTCAATAAGGTTTTCCTTATGACATTTCCATTCCTTCTTGTTTTGAAAATCACAAACACCTTATTTTAAGGAAAGTTGCTTTTATAAGAAAAATTTCTTTCTTAAGGAAAATCGCTTTTATAAGGAAAATCGCTTTTTAAGGAAAATTGCTTTCATAAGAAAAATGCTTTCTAAAGAAATTGCTTTTATAAAAAAATTCTCTTTTATAAGAAAAATTATCCTTATCTTATTTTCATCCATACTTTTCTTAAGTATGAGATTCAGATTCATTTCTATTTTCTCGGAATCGTTGAAACTTTGATATAAAGCATTCTATTTTAGGATTCAGAGTATGGATAAGAACTATAAGGAAGTTTCATTCTGAATTCCGGATATGAACTCTGACTAAGTTCTATTCCAGATTCAGGATACGAATTCTGAAGAAGAATTCTCATTATGAATTCCAATGAAGAATTCTCATTACGAATTCTGTTGACGAATTCTCATTACGAATTCTGATGATGAATTATCATTACGAATACTGATGATGAATTCTCATTACGATTTCTGATGACGAATTCCTATTCTGAATTCACATTCCGAATTTACCTATTAAACAGAATTTGAGTATCTTTGTTTTATACACTCTGAATTAATTCAGACTCTGAAAAATATCTTTTTTAGACTCCGAACTTCTATATTGCTTACATTTCTATAATTTGTCTACTCTTTATTATTGTTCCTTACACTCAAAACCTTTACCCCGAAGTTTTCATTCCGAACTTTTATGTTAGAGTTTAAAACGATGTCGTACATTCTGTTACACTTGTTTTTTTATAAAACGATGTCGTCTATTCTGTTTCTTATTAACCGTTGTCTAAGTGACACGTGTACAGGTCCCTCCGATCTTTAAGGAAAATATGACCGTTGGAGAAGGAGCCGACCTTACCTATAAATAGGAGCTCATTTGAAAGAGCTCAAAGTTATTGCGAGTACTATACTGATGACAGATGAACAACTTGGTTTTGTGCATACATGCTGTTGAAGTGAATTCTAGAGAGAGAGGCTCTTATTAACTCTCAAAGCTTCGTGCGACTCCGAATGTTGGTGATTAAATTCGAGGACTTCCGAGGATAGGAAGACAGAGGTGCCGACTACCTTGAAGTTCGAGGGCTTCCTTGCTGAGGAAGACAGAGGTTGCCAACTACCTTGAAGTTGAGGGCTTACAGGGATAGCAAGACAGAGACTCCTATCTTCATATCGAGGGATTACCCTGGTGTGGGTAAGACAGACTTTCTTGAAAGTATAAATCAAGGGACCTTTATCCAAGGTTGTTGGATACCCTTCTCTTTGGGTTAAAAGACTTATATCTTGTTACTTGTAGTATTACTACTTGATTATATTCCGTTGCATTTTGTAATATAAGGAAATTATAACTTTCTTATACTTCCTTACTTGTAATCTGTTTCATTTAGATTCTATACGCTTTAAGGTAGAATCTCTTATTGTAATCTTTTGTTAAGTGTCAACTTCCAGAACCATATTTCCGGAACCTATGTTCGGAATCTCTTTCCAAGTTTGCTTTTGGAATTAGAGGTGTTGTGAATCTACTTAGTTTAACTTTGTTAAACTTATCCCTTTCCTTCTCTTAAGGAAAACATAGTTATTCTTAACTAAATTTAAAGGTTCCAAAGGAATTTTTAAAGTTTACAATTCACCCACTCTTGTAAATTGAGCATCTACATCACTATTTCGATCCTACAATTGGTATCAGAGGTTGGAAACCTCTTACTCTATACCAATCTTACATTTGGTATCAGAGCAGGTCTCTGAAATACTTGTACTCACGAATAAGTTTTTCTTGCTCACTTCCCCATTCTGAAACTTTTCTAATTCCAAACTTTCTCATTCCGAACTTTGTTATTACAAATCTTTTCTACTAACAAGGTTGTGTGCAAAGTTATTTTAAGTATGTCAGGAGTCAATGTTGGATCAATTGATAATTTGAATCCTACAAGACCACCAATCTTTGATGGTAATGACTATGGATACTAGAGAGATCGTATGAAGACTTTTGTTATCAATACTGGAGTAGACAACTTTGTTATGCTTACTGGTGATTATAAAATTCCTGACAAGGAAGTCAGATCTTTTACTAATCAAGAAAAGCAAGAATATCAACTCAACTATAAGGTACGCAATACTTTACTTTGTTCAATGACTAGAAATATATATAGCCAAATTTCTTCTTGTGAAGCAGCTAATTGTATATGGAAGAAGTTAGAGGTTACACACTTTGTAACTTCTAAGGTGATTGAAACTAGAAGAGCTATGCTTAGAGCTGAATATCATGGCTTCAATTTTCCTTATGGAGAACCTATCTGTAAAGTTCAACAGAGATTTATGACTATCGTCAACAGTCTACAATCTATAGGAGAAAAAGGTTTAGATGATGAAGTTCTTGTGGATAAAATAATTGATATTATGCCCAATGAGTGGGAATCTAAGAGAACAACTATAGATGAGAATAGGAAGGTAACTCAAATTACTCTTGATGAGATTTTTGGAACTCTTCTACAACATGAAACTAGAATGAAGAGAGATGCTGACAATATCAAGAAGAAGAATGGAAATGGTACTGTTGCTTTTACAAGAACTTCAAATCAGATGAAAGCCAAGACTCCTGAGAGAGTAACCAGAACCAAGTCTAAGAAAGTTATTTTCCAATCCGAATCTAGTGAGAGTGAAGTCTCAGAAAATGAATTAGCAAATCTTGCTCGAAGGATGAACAAGATAGCTGGACAGAGAAATTTTCAATCTATGTATAAGAAAAAGGAAAGGAAAGATAAGAAAGATGGAGAAGTTACTTGTTATGAATGCAAGAGAGCTGGACATATTAGACCAGATTTCCCTATGCTCAAAAAGAAAGAAAGAAAAGAAAGGTATTCAGATAGGAACAAGAAGAAGTATTATAAAGCTAAAGCTAAGAAAGTTCTGAAAGCTAATGACACCTGGAGTGCCAGTGGTGGTGACTCTTCAGATGAATCTTCGGATTATGAATCTTCAGGACAGAAGAATCTTAGTCTTATAACCAGATTACCTATTTATAATCATTGTCTTATGGCTAAGGTACGAAATGCTTAATCATTGACCAATGTTTCTTTAAATTCTAATGATAGTAAGTATTATAACTCTTCTGATGAAGAATCATCTTCTGATGAAGAAAATACTTTACCTACTTATGAAGAAGTCTCTAGGTTTGCTGAACTTCTTGAGATTGAGAATTCCAAACTCAATAAGAAACTTGATAAGGCAAACTCTAGGAATTCTATTCTTACGAAAGAGATATCAGATCTTTCTAAAGATCTTGATAAGAAAAATGCTGATTTTGAAAATATTTCAAAAAATCTTGAGGAAGTAAGTTCTGAGAAGAACAAACTTTCTAAATAATTAGAAAAAGTTATTTCTAAGAAAAATGTTTTTGAGCCAAACTCTAGCTCTAAAACTAATGATTTTGAGGATAAAAACTTGGTTGTAAAACTCAAGTCTAAAATTTTTTCCTTAAAGAAGTGTTTATCAAACTTTACCCATGGTAAAGAAAATTTTGATAAGATGTATTCCCAAATACGACCTTTAAGAAATAAATCCAGATTTGGTTATACCCATGCAAAACCTATTTTTAGTAACAATTATTTTGTTCCTCAAAGTGCCCCATTTTGTACCAAGTGTCAATGTGGTGGTCACTGGGCAAAGAATTGTTCCTTAAACAAAATCCAATCTCTAGGATTTCACAAAGCTTACTTTTCTAACAAGATGTGGGTTCCTAAAATTTTATTGTCTGGAAATCTCGGATCCAAACAAGTTTGGATTCCGAAAATCTAATTTTCTTATTAATTTTAGGAAAACAAAGAGAGTTCCAGAAACAATACATGGTACATGGATAGTGGATGTTCCCGGCACATGACTGGTAACAAAAGTTTTTTTGAAAAGATTATCAAAACGAAAGGAGGAAAGGTAACTTTCGGAGATAATTCTAAGGGAGAGATTGTTGGTATTGGTAATATTGTTTTTCTTGGTAAAACCTTGATTTCAAATGTTCTTTTTGTTAAGGGTCTTAAGCACAACCTCATTAGCATAAGTCAGTTATGTGATGAAGGTTCCCTTGTGAATTTTAGGAATGATAAGTGCTTAGTTTACAATTCCAAGGAAGAATTTATTCTCTCAGCCAATAGGCAAGAGAATGTCTACACTTTGAACCTAGAAGATCTTAGAAGCCAAGATTTACCTTACCTAAGTGCAATAGAAGATCATTCCTGGTTATGGCATAGAAGATTAGGACACTGTAATATTAGAAACCTATGTAAACTCTCTAAGAAGAAACTAGTTAAGAATCTACCGGAGCTTAGATTTGATTCTTCTAAAGTTTGTGATCCTTGTCAATATGGAAAGCAACATAAATCTAGTTTTAAGTCAATCGGTGAAGTCTCAACAATCGATGCATTACAATTAGTGCACATGGATCTTCTTGTTCCAACACAAACTGGAAGTATTGGAGGCAAATACTATGTGTTTATTCTAGTTGATGATTACACTAGATTTACTTGCGTCTATTTTCTGGAAAAGAAATCTGAAGCTTTTTCCTATTTCAAAAGTTTTAGAGCTCAAGTTAAAAATTAGAAAAACCTTCCATTGAAAAATATTCATAGTGATCATGGAGGAGAATTTCAAAATTCATATTTTGAAACTTTTTGTAGTAAGAAAGGTATTACTCACAATTTTTCAGCACCTAGAACTCCTCAAAATAATGGTTTTGTTGAAAGAAGAAATAGAATTCTTCAAGAAATAACTAGAACCATGTTGAGTGAATATTCTATTGCTAGACATTTCTGGGCTGAAGCTGTAAGTACTGCTTGCTATACTGTAAATCGAGTTTTGATTAGACCTTTTCTTAATAAAACTCTTTATGAGTTATGGAATGGTAGAAAACCAAGACTTTCCTACTTCAAGGTTTTTGGTTGCAAAGTATTCATTTTGAATACTAAAGATAATTTACATAAATTTGCACCAAAATCTGATGAAGGGATTTTCTTAGGATATTCCACAACCTCAAAGGCTTATAGAGTTTTTAATAAAAATACTTGTACTGTTGAAGAAACGGTACATGTAAAATTTGATGAATCAGATCCTTTTGTTTTTAAACCATCCCAGCCTTCTCCCTCGGATGTGTTTTCAAAAACTGATTGTCAACCTTTGATAGAAGAACCTTCTGATAAGGACTTTGTTCTAGAAGATACTTCTGAAACATTTACCCCAGAAGACTTTCTACCCTATGTTGATGAACAGGTTCTACAAAACCCAAATCAGGTGTTTCTTAAGAGTCATCCCAGTGATAGTATCATTGGTGATGTAAACCAACTTGTAAGGACTAGAAGTTCCTTAATAAATGAAGTAGAACATCTAGCATTTCTTTCCCAATTAGAACCTAAAAGCACTGATGAAGCTTTAGGTGATGATGATTGGATCAAAGCAATGCAAGATGAACTAAAGGAATTCGAAAGGAATAAAGTCTAGACCTTGGTTGAAAGACCTAAGGAAACCTCTGTTATTGGAGTAAAATGGGTTTTCAGAAATAAATGTGATGAAAATGGAGTCATAGTAAGAAATAAAGTTAGACTTGTTGCTAAAGGCTATAATCAGCAAGAAGGAATAGACTATGAAGAAACCTATGCTCCAGTAGCTAGACTTGAATCTATCCGCATTCTACTTGCCTTTGCAGCATTCTTTAATTTCAAACTTTTCCAAATGGATGTGAAATTTCCTTTTCTTAACGGTTTTGTTCAAGAGGAAGTTTTTGTCGAACAACCTCCTGGCTTTGAAGATACAAAACATCCTGATCATGTTTTTAGACTTACCAAAGCTTTGTATGGCCTTAAACAAGCCCCACGATCATAGTATGATAGACTCACTGGATTTTTGCTTCAAAATAACTATGTTAAGGGAAATGCAAATCCAACCCTTTTTATAAATAAAGATAAGAAAAATGTTTTGATTGTTCAAATTTATGTTGATGACATTATATTTGGTTCAACTCAACAATCTTTGACTGATTCTTTTCCAAATCTAATGAAATCTGAGTTTGAAATGAGTATGATGGGTGAGTTAACATTTTTCCTTGGTTTTCAAATTTCTCAAAAACCAGAAGGAACCTACATATCTCAACATAAGTATATTAAAGATCTTCTTAAAAAGTATGGTTATGACAACACTAAGAGTATAAGTACTCCCATTGGTACCTCAAACTCTTTAGATCTTGACGAAGCTGGGAAGCCAGTAGATCAAACATCTTTTAGAGGTATGATAGGAAGTCTACTTTACTTAACAGCCAGTCGACCAGACTTAATGTTTTTAGTATGCTTATATGCAAGATATCAATACAATCCTAAGGAATCTCACTTAAAGGCAGTAAAAAGAATTTTTTGCTACCTTAAGGGAACCATGGATCTAGGATTATTTTATACTTCTAGAAATGATTTTGTTCTAAAAATCTTTTCTGATGCTGACTTTGGTGGATGTAGAATGGATAGAAAAAGTACATCCGGAACTTGTCATTTCTTAGGAGATTATTTAGTTTCTTGGTCCTGCAAGAAGCAACATTCTGTAGTACTCTCCACTGCTGAAGCTGAATATGTAGCAGCTGGAAGTTGTTGTGCACAAGTGTTGTGGATGTAACGCACACTCACAGACTATGGCTTGAGTTTTACTAAAACTCAAATTTTGTGTGATAACACAAGTTCCATTGCCCTCAGTAAGAACACTGCACATCACTCCCGTGTAAAACACATAGATATTAGACATCACTTTCTTAGGGATCACACACTTAAAGGAGATATTATTCTTCAGTTTATCGGAACGCAAGAACAACTTGCTGATATTTTCACAAAATCTTTGCCTTCTGATAGATTTGAATATATTAAACGGAAGTTAGGAATGATAACCATAAGGTAATCTTTCTTAATTAACTTTTTGTTGAAAAAATCTCCTTACAGTAATAAACTCCTTTTCATAGGGGGAGTACATTTGATTGTTTGTTTAACAAAATTTTTCAAAAAATTGTTTTCAAACTTTTCGGAACAAAGATTTCCGGAATGGAGATTTCCGGAACTACAATTTTTTTTCTAAAATGGACATATTCGTACAGAATACTTCTGGAATGGAAGTGTTCGTATTGAAAATTTCCGGAATGGAAAATTTTGTACTAGAATTCTTCATAACGGAATTTTCATACTAAATTCTTCGTAATGTGTTTTTCGTACTAAGTTTATTTTCCATAGTAAAATTTTTGCGAAATCTGTCTTCTCATAATAAAGTTTTTTTTCTAGTATTTGTTATATTACCCATTACGAATAATCCTCCTAATACAATCTGAAAGGTATGATTACCTTACTCAAGTTTTCGTAGTCATATTTTGCTTGATGGCATTTTCTTGTATTATGTTTTCGGATTTTAGTTTTCTTAATTCCTTGTTTAAATAAAAACCTCAAAAAGATCGGATTCAAGTTTTCAACCGTCAGATCTGATCTCAGCTTATCACAACCGTTAGATCAACCGTGGAAGTTGAACCGTCATTTCATTGCCTATATAAAGGGGACCCAAATACTCGTCCCACATCGATTTCAAGTTCTCGCGTCCCGAAGCTCTTCCCCTCTGTTTTAAGGCCGTTCCTAACTACAGTTGTCTCCATTCCGAACTTCACAGAGGATTACAGATCCGAATTTCTGCGGAGTTAGCGTCTCAAGAAATGTCATCCACTAATCCTATTTCGCAATGGTTAGTTTACAGAGAAAGGTTAGTCCATCCGGATTTCTTCAACAACTATGATTCTCTTATTTCAAAGAAAATTAAGTTGAATGGCTGGGAAGATGTTGCTGTATCCAAACCGGGGACTCAAGACGATGTTTTTACAGAGTTACTTGTTGATTTCTATGAAACAGTTTCCTTCTTTCAGGAAGATAATAGGGAGAAGTTTTCTTTTAAGTCTTATGGAAAGACCTATAAGCTTTCTTATACCAAGGCTGCAAGCTTGGTAGGGTTGTCCTATGAAGGAGAAGCCGAATTTATTTCTTATGTATTTCCGGACTCTAAGGGTAGCTTCGACAAGGAAAAAGCCTTAGAAACTCTCGGACTGGCTAATGACAAGGCTCCGAAGATTGCAAGTCTACCCACAAACTTCCGGATTCTAGAGTTGTGGGTGCAAGGACTTATCGTACCGAGGAAAGGTGATAAAGACAGCTTGAAGAAGAGTGAGATCTATATCTTAGATTTTCTGATAAATCTAAGGAAGTTTAACTTCATGAGGCACATTCATATAACCATTGAGAATCTTAAGAAAGGAAATCTCAGAGCTCAGATCGTAATGTACCCAGCAATATTATCAAAGTTGATAGTTCGGTGCCTTGAATCTTTCAAGGAAGCTTGCAGATCTAAGCCAAGGGTTTGTAAAATTTTGTTGGTTAGTGATGACACCCTTAAGAGGATGGATGTGGATTTCAACAAGGAGATTGGTGAGTTTGTTGATTTGCCTAATCAAGAATAAACGGTTCCGAAGGTTGCTGAACCGGAATCATCCAAACCAGTAAAGAAAAGAAAGTTGAAGGAAGTTTCAGCTGAAGTCTAAGATCCTAAGTCTAAGTAAGTTCAAACCGCTCCTCCCAAACCAAAGAAGAAGAAGGCCTATCCTGATGAGGTTGTTGCGAAGTGGAGAGCAGATAAAGAGAAAAGGAAAGAAGGGGATCCGCAGTTCGGATTGGACTCTGCGGAAGCTAAGGCCCTGAAGGAGAAAACTGCTGATGAGCTTCAAAAACAAGTAAAGGAAAAGAAGCTTAAGAAGAAGATGTCAGAAGCCGAGGCAGTCCAGGATTTGTGGAAATTTAATGAAATAGTATCCGGAAGCATTCCAGTTCCGAGATCTTTCTCCTTGGAATCTCTACCTGAGACTCCAGGAAGAAACCTTGATTTTCTGGAAGAGACTACAGCTGATCATGTTGAGCAAATCGAGTAGATTCAGAAAGTGGGTGAGGAAGAAGAAGTTGCTGAAGGAAGTGGTGAAACAAGAGATCTTTTGAAACAAGTGGATGATTATAAAGGATCACCTTCGGAACATCTATCACTCTGAACTTCAGAGGCTGAATCCTCTAAGTTAGTAACTCCAGAAAAGGATAAGAATGAGGAAGATGTTGTTCAAAAAGTTGTTGATGAGATTGTTCAAGTGTCTACTGGCGAGCAGAAAACTCCTGATCAAGAATCAATTCCGAAAAAAGACAAGGGAAAGCAACTCCTTGTTGAAACTCCGAAATCAGTGGCTAGCAAGAAAAGAGAATTTGGTGATTCATCTAAAAGGATGTTGGAGCTTATTGAGGAAGAAAACTCTCCAAGTAAGATTTCAGATTCAGAGTCATCCTCGTTGGGGCATGACTTTGTTGTTAAGTCCTTAAAGAAGTTGGTGGGAACCATTCCGACCTTCTCTAGTATTGACTTAAGATGCCAGATCCTCCAACATGCTTTGAATCAGAAAACTGACTCCGTATCTATGTTTATGGACAAGTGCGTTGAGATTGAGGCTCATTTCAAAAAGTTTTTTTTGGTTACGAAGCTCATAGAAGATCTTGCAAGAGGATGACAAACTGGTCGAAGAAGACCGTGGAAGAGATGAGGTTGTTCGATGAGTTTCAGGACAATGTTAAAGATTCTTTTGAAACCGAGGACAAGAAGATAAATGAGTTAACTGCATCCTTTGAAGAGAAGTTGACAGAAGAAAAGAACTTCCGGATTCAAGAAGTGAGAGATCTGAATGGGAAGCTGAATTCCGTTTCTCAAAACTGGAAGTTTGAAAGGGATCATCAGATTGATTTTGAAGAAAGGATGAAGGCTCAGGAAGAAAAGATCAAAGCTCAGGAAGAAAATCTGAAAGCCCAGGAAGAAAAAATTGAAGCTCAATCCGCAAGAATAGTTGTCTTAGAGAAGCAAGCTGAAGAAGATCATAAAGACCTGAAGAAGATCAAGACTATTCTAAAGGGGCTCATGACGAAGGAAAAAGATCCGAAATAAACAAATCCGATCTTTTTGTTGTATTCTTTTTGTTGCTGAGATTTCAAATTTAATGAAAGTCGTGCTTGTCGTTTCTATTGTTGTCATTACTAATTTTTCAGGTACTTTGTTATTTTTTTTCCATTCCCTCCAATTCTTTTTGAAAATCACAAAGGGGGAGAAGAAAAAGATCCTTAAGAAAAAGAAGAACTCTAATAAGAGTTTATCAAAGGGGGAGAAGAAAAAGATCCTTAAGAAAAAGAAAAACTCTAATAAGAGTTTGTTTAAGGGGGAGCTTTTTCATTAAAGAAGACCTTCTTATTTATCACTCCGGAAATCTGAATACGATCCTTAGAGTTTCAAAGCCTAAGGGGGAGTTAGTCGTATTCATCAATATCCTTAAAGAAAAGGGAGATAAGCCTTAATGTTTTTCTTTCTTCTTAGAATTTATTTTTCGTAAGGATGTTTGTGTTTTCCAAAAAGGGGGAGATTGTTGAGTCAATAAGGTTTTCCTTATGACTTTTCCATTCCTTCTTTTTTTGAAAATCACAAACACCTTATCTTAAGGAAAGTTGCTTTTATAAGAAAAATTGTTTTCTTAAGGAAAATCGCTTTTATAAGGAAAATCGCTTTCTTAAGGAAAATTTCTTTCATAAGAAAAATGCTTTCTAAAGAAATTGCTTTTATAAGCAAATTCTCTTTTATAAGAAAAATTATCCTTATCTTATTTTCATCCATATTTTTCTTAAGTATGAGATTCGGATTCATTTCTATTTTCTCGGAATCGTTGAAACATTCATATAAAGCATTCTGTTTTAGGATTCAGAGTCTGGATAAGAACTATAAGGAAGTTTCATTCCGAATTCCGGATATGAACTCTGACTAAGTTCTATTCCAGATTCAGGATACGAATTCTGAAGAAGAATTCTCATTACGAATTCCAATGAAGAATTCTCATTAAGAATTCTGTTGACGAATTCTCATTACGAATTCTGATGATGAATTCTCATTACGAATCCTGATGATGAATTCTCATTACGATTTCTGATGACGAATTCCTATTCCGAATTCACATTCTGAATTTACCTATCAAACAGAATTTGAGTATCTTGTTTTATACACTCTGAATTAATTCAGACTCCGAAAAATATCTTTGTTAGACTCCGAACTTCTATATTGCTTACATTTCTATAATTTGTCTACTCTTTATTATTGTTCCTTACACTCCAAACCTTTACTCCGAAGTTTTCATTCCGAACTTTTATGTTAGAGTTTAAAACGATGTTGTACATTCTGTTACACTTGTTTTGTTATAAAACGATGTCTTCTATTCTGTTTCTTATTAACCGTTGTCTAAGTGACACGTGTACAGGTCCCTCCAATCTTTAAGGAAAATATGACCGTTGGAGAAGGAGCCGACCTTACCTATAAATAGGAGCTCATTTGAAAGAGCTCGAAGTTGTTGCGAGTACTATACTGATGACAGATAAACAACTTGGTTTTGTGCATACATTCTGTTGAAGTGAATTTAGAGAGAGAGGCTCTTATTAACTCTCAAAGCTTCGTGCGACTCCTAATGTTGGTGATTACATTCGAGGGCTTCCGAGGATAAGAAGACAGAGGTGCCAACTACCTTGAAGTTCGAGGGCTTCCTTGCTGAGGAAGACAGAGGTTGCCAACTACCTTGAAGTTGAGGGCTTGCAGGGATAGCAAGACAGAGACTCCGATCTTCGTATCGAGGGCTTACCCTGGTGTGGGTAAGTCAGACTTTCTTGAAAGTATAAATCAAGGGACCTTTATCCAAGGCTGTTGGATAACCTTCTCTTTGGGTTAAAAGACTTATATCTTGTTACTTGTAGTATTACTACTTGATTATATTCCGCTGCATTTTGTAATATAAGGAAAGTATAACTTTCTTATACTTCCTTACTTGTAATCTATTTCATTTAGATTCTATACGCTTTAAGGTAGAATCTCTTATTGTAATCTTTTGTTAAGTGTTAACTTCCAGAACCATATTTCCGGAACCTACGTTCAGAATCTCTTTCCAAGTTTTCTTTTGGAATTAGAGGTGTTGTGAATCTACTTAGTTTAACTTTGTTAAACTTAGCCCTTTCCTTCTCTTAAGGAAAAAATAGTTATTCTTAACTAACTTTAAAGGTTTCAAAGGAATTTTTAAAGTTAACAATTCACCCCCCCTCTTGTAAATTGAGCATCTACATCACTATTTCGATCCTACAATTGGTATCAGAGGTTGGAAACCTCTTACTCTATACCAATCTTACAGCTTCCTCTGATGATTTTGAGTATTCTAGCCCAAAAGTTAATAAGGATAATCGGGATTTCCATCACAAGGTGTGGAGGAATGTGCGGAACTTCATCTAACACATCTAGATAGATGAACTTCCAAAATGGGTGGGATCTCTCCCCCATTGGTTAGTTAGTTTAGGGATAAACAAGGTGGATTCTAGCACCCTTCACACTTTGGATCAGGACTTCCTCATCCAGTGGGCATGTGTGGAATGGAAGGATGTGGACCTAGTCCAGAGGAAGCACAATGTTGAGAGATCCTAGATTCTTTAAAAGGATAAAGAAGAAATCACATTACTGGAGGTGGTGACATAGGAACTTGCAATGGCCACTACTTCTCAAGCTAATACCACTAGCAGTCTGAGGGCTCAAATGATAGAATCTGAGGCCAAAGAATACAAGATTTTTAAGGAAAGGGATGTGTTATAGGAGGTGTAGAATCGACCAAAAATTAGGTCCAATGATGTTTTCTCTAAGGTTGAAGAGGATAAGGAAGACCTGATAGTATGGCAACAGGCTTTCGAGATCACTCAACAGAGGCTAGCCAAGCTAAATTGCTCAATCACTGAGGTAGAACTGAAAGGGAACATTTTTTGGAAGCGAGGATCTGATATGTGGATAAACCTCCAAAAATCTAGTTCTTATTGACTTAAAGGACCAAACATACTTTAATACCTTGCATTATTTTCTTGCTTCATTCATATTTATAAGACAATCAAACAACCAATCCCAAAGCCCACATGGGCCATGTCTCGTGTGTGAAACAAGGGATGACCATGTCATTTCTCTTCATATGATAATGTTAGGAAATCATCAAACACTGAGAGTTTGTTTGGGATAAAAGAGGATATGGCTAGAGAACGGGCTTCCAGAACAGCTAGTTTTCTTTTCCCAATGCGTGATAGTGCACAAATGTGATAACACTAGAGGTGTTGAATTCTATCCGAACAAATGGTAATGGAAAGGTTCAATCATGATACCCAAAATCTAGAACACAAGGAGATTGTAATGGTGATAAAAGGTAACTTTTTAACATATTTGAAACACAATATTCATACTGTTAGCCTAGAATAGGGATGAACAAACTAGGGTCGACAACTAAAAATCTTGAAAACAAATAACCTATCTTAGAATGTCATCCAAAGTCTTCTGGGATGCTGACCCAGGATGGAAGGTGAGAAAAAATGGCATGATACCAAGCTATTAAGGGGTCCTTTCAGACATATAAGAGTATGGGGATCCAAATAAGGAGAATGTGAAGCATGGAAATAAAGTGATAGAATGTTCAAATAGATTCCAACACTCATATAATCACACCACTATGGTTTAGAATGCATTGGTGTAATCATATTGGTATGAAAAAAGATTAAACCTATCTTTAAGGGGGTTCTATATTAGATACTAAACTATAATTGAAAATGGGAACAATGCGATAGATTACCAAGATCGGGGAAGAGGACCTCTCAAGAGAGGGCCTTGGATGTTTTATTATTTTATGTAATGAAACGGAGGACAATAGAAATGTATTTTAACAACATACGGTGAAAATGTTTTATGGTAAAGTTAAACATTGTATGATCAGGACACGTTCCATGGTTTAATATCATGTGATTGGTATGTTACATACAATTTAAGTTCGTATGACCAGGAACTTGGAAAAAAATTTAAATTCATGTTGGATGGACTATTGAAATATATATTCCAAGTGTATTTGTGAGGAATTGGAGAAATAAACCCAACATGAATGATGGCCTAGGAGGCCCGATGGCACACAAGTATAAGAAAACAGATGGAATGGGGATTCCTAAGATGGGCGCATGTGGCATGGTGGAATGAAAAACCCAATGTGAATGAGGACCAAGGAGGACCAATGACACACTACACTTTCTCAAGAAGGCACACATACATTTTAAAGTCATGATTCTTGGAATGTGCTTCCTCGTTTAAGGTCATATGTCTTGGACCTTAGGATGGATATTAGTTTAAGGTCTTAATTCTTGGACCATAGGAAAGGTTCGTATAAAATAAGTTTGTGTATAGTGAAAGAGTTAAATTATAATGTGAATGAGGGAAAAGAAGGGCCCTATGCCACACCATATATTCCCAAGAAGGCCTATATATAGTTTAAATTCATGATGAATAGACTTACTACAGTCTTGTTTCCTGGACCATGAATGGGGCTATGGGGCTTAAAGGTTGGTAAATTTGTGGTTGTTCCCATATACGAGATGTCTGGGAATCAATACATATCTTATAAGTATGGGAATAAATCCATAAATAGTTCTAAAAAATAAAACATGGTGAGGTACCAACACTGGTGAGGGAAATCCTCTCTGGCGAGGGAGCTAATGTATCCCAAAATTATCATGAGGCATTTGTATTTTTTTAGGGTGGGGTCGCAGTTTAATGTCATGCATTGAGGATGTTATCTCTTAGTTTAAGGTTGTAAAGTTTTTACCAAAATGGGATGTTCCTATAATGGGTATGTGTTGTCCGACGTGAATGAGGGCTAATGGAGCCCATCACCACATGACAAATCCTAGAGAAAACCTGCATATAGTTTAAAGTGGTGATACATGTACTTGGGATCCTGGTTTATGGTCATATAGTTTAGACCATGGGGTGGGCACTCGATATGTGTAATGCAACAACATAAAAATCCCAATGTGAATGAGGACCAAGGAGGCCCACAAAATACATATTCATTCTTGAGGAGGCTTGCATACAGTTTAGAGTCGTGATAGTCGTACTATATCTGAGGTCAAGGGGTTGAAGGTTTGAAAAACTTGTGGCTGTACCCAAAGAAGAAATGTTTGGGCATCACTACTTGTCTCATAAGGATGAGAATCAAGCCACACATAGTTCTTGTAAGGAAATCTCCCTATGTAGGTCTGACCCATACACAATGAGGGGGCGTTTTTTTGAGTGGATGGAATAGGATGAAAAATCTAGGCATCTCTATGTATCCTGTGTGGATAGGAATCAATCCATATGTAGTTCATGGTGTATGGAATGGTAGATGACCAATACTGGGGAATATTTTCTATCAGGTGAGGACATTATGGTGTTGTGAAGTTTATCTTTGTGTGGCTATGATGAAGGGGGGAAAGTGTTCTGAAAGGGATTTTCATGATGATGAGAACTACGGGGCCCACACCGCACCACACACCCAAGGAAAACATTCACACAATTTAAATTCATGATTCATTGACTTGAAATTTTAGTTTAAGGCCATATAGATCAGACCATAAGATGACTATTAGATTAGGTCATAAATCTTAGACCAAGTGCCTAGTTTAATGTCATGTTCCTAGGATTCTTATGCTATAAAGTTTAAAGTATTACAGCTCAGAATGAAGTAGCACAGTTTAATGTTAGGTTATGGGGACAAGTGAAAGATCCTTATGAAAAGTACTATTTGATAAAGTTGACATTTTTTAGAGGATTGATATGCTCTCCACCCATGGTGATCAAAGAGTATGCACTATTGGGATAGACCTTATGAATGATATAAGGTCCTTAGCACTTGGGCTCCAAATTTAGTAGATTTTTACTGGGTATCATTGGTGTTATGAGAGCCAATACTGTGTCACCTTAGTGGAAGGAGTGAAGGTGAAATTTCTTAGTGAACTCTCTTGATATCTTGTTCTAGTGCCTCTCTAGGTTGTGCAAGGATTGGATATTGTTATCCTTAAGGGCCTCTAACTCAGTTAGATGGAATTATTTCATTTTTTCTAACATCTTCTGATCATATACATCTATTTGGAATGATGGATACTGAATCTAGATGGTATGCACTACCTCTATTCCGTACACCAAGGAATATGGTGTCACCTAGGTGGAATTGAGGTTCATCATCCGATAGGAACAAAGAGAGTTGGGGATCTTGGATGGCCAAATCTCCTTATTCCGGACTACCATATATTGTAGGATGTTGGATATGATTTTATTAAACTCCTAGATATGTCTATTTTTCTGCACGTGATACTGGGAAGTATGGTTGGAATAGATGTTGTACTTAGCATATAACTTCTTCATCTCAGCAGCCAGAAACCTGGTACTATTTTTTGTGAGAATAGTGTGAGGGACTCTGAATCGATGAATGATATTGGAGGTTAATATTTTTTCCACTGATCAGGCCTTGAATTACTTAATAAGAATTTATTCTTCTCACTTTTAAAATAAATTCATTGTGGTTATAATGAACATAAACTATCTTGATGTTACAGGTGGATAGGGTCCCACGACATCGAGTCCCCATACTACAAAGGGCCAAGAGTACTTGGTAGTATACATGGGTTCTGCTAGTCCATGCACAAAGTTGTCATGAATCCGAAATTATTGGAACCTTTTTATGAAATCGACATAGTCATGGACCATGGTGGGAAAGAAGTATCCTAGCCATTGAATCTGGTGGGAGAGATTCAACCCTTCCTAATGAGCCCCACAAAACTCGGCATGGACTTACTACATAACCTAGGTAATCTCATATCCTTTTATGCAATTAAGGAGAATTATATCAAACCCATGTCTGTAGAGAGTATTATTGAGGTTGGGCCTACTCTGGAGGGTGAATCGTGTTACGCACTGACTAATTATTTCACATTCAACTCGGCCTGATGGGAGAAAACTGTGTTGGAGATACTCAACAAAATGGGTTTTCCAATCAGACATTTCTTCCACTACAGGGGGGATATGTAGGTCATAACATGGAAGCACCGATCTCTAGATGGTTCACCTACTAGATGTCATCATCATCAGTGATGAAGGGAATGATGACCCTTAGATGAGTCACATGAATGAATAGATCATCCTAGTTAGGATCTATAAGTGATGTAGATAAAATGACCCGGGCATCAGTTTAACCATTCTACGACTAGGGGACATGATTCACCTATGGATAAGAAGGTAGTTGGGTCATCAACCAGCAAGTGAGATCTAGTAGGGGAATGAGTTCTGGATTTATAATGATATAATCACCATTGATTTTCTGGATGACTAACTCATAGTCCCCCTTCACATGAAACTGGGGAACATCAATCCTGAGGGCTAGCTCGAGCCAGTAATGAGAGACTGGTACTCTACCTCATTGTTGTTTCCACCTTATGATAGTAGGAATGAGTAGGATAAAATAGCATGTGCAGGCATGATGAAAATGATCCTCATGCCTACTCTATTGATCTTTGTATCATTGATCCTTCTACCAATTGGGCTCTAGGAGGCACCATCAAAAATGAATTTTCAAATATAGAATAGCTTGGTCCAGTAAAAGGATGTCCTCATCTACACACACACAATCCATATTTTTTGTATTTTCAAATGATAATTTTAGGGTAAGTGTGAACCTAACATATTACTATCAGATTCAACCCATCAAAAAAATAAAGCATCACCGCCCGAACTACATTCAAGAACCGCGCCCAAGATTTTCAAAATTCAAATTCAAATTCAAAAAACTGTCAAACGAACCACGTGCTGCTGTACCGCCCGAAAAACCAATCCCCCAAATAGCTCACCGCCATCATCACATCGCTCACTCAATCACATCAATGAAAACTATCGTCATAATCATGCTGAATCTCAATCCATGTGTCCCTATCCTGTTGTCGTCCCCTTCTTGCAACTCATCCACCACACGCCGTTGCCTCCAGAAACATGACCCGCCGGAGGAACCAAGAACTCTGATCACTATAACCTCCATTGTTGATAACCATTTTCTGCAAAACATCATAGAAACCCCACTGAATAACATAACCATTCATTATTTCATGTCAACACATTACCAAGGTCTTCTTCCTACATGCCTCAACACCGCTGGTCTCTACTCCTACGTAAACTGCCTGCACCCGACAATGACTGGACTATCCCCGGCTAGATCCTCCACCCATTGAACCATCACAACATCAGACCACCCTAACAGAGTTATAAAACCACATCAAAGTGAAAAAAAAACCATCACGACATTGAGAACAACACCAGTGACCACCCTCAGCTAAAAAAGCAAACATCGGGGAACACCATCATCAACGTTGTCATCCAAAAACCACCAGATCTGATGACCAGATCTCCATTCGAAGAATCACCACACCCAATACATGGATCAACCTAGTGGAATAGATGAAAATGAATACACCATAAGAGACACCACCTGGATCATCGTCACCCACTCGAACTCACATCTCAAAACACCTTGGAAACCACCAAGCAGATCCAACTAGGAGAATAGTGGTGGAATCCTATATTAAGAGAAAAGTATGGAGCAAACAACGACCTTGACAAGGGGATCGACGCCATGGTCACCCAATGCCAACTACTGTCGGCACATACATAAACGAACATCACAAGAACCAAAATCACAGTTTGACATCACAATAAAAATCAACAAACCAGAACTGACTCTGGTAGCATTTAGAAATCCATCGGACACCATACCATAACCCAAAACTTCTATTTTGTAGCTTCTCCAGCTCTAACCTAGAGAGTCACAGCAGAACACGGGGTCAGAGTAGGCATGATCAGCCCATGACTTTGATAGCACAACCATCGTCAGAAACTCAAAAAACTCCAAGCATAACTGTTTCCATGAGAAGACCACCATGAGTCATCATCAAGGATGAAACACAGAGAATCAATGAGAAATATAAACTAGAAATAGAAAAAAGTGGGAACAGAGAGGCAGAGGGAGAGGAAGAGAGGTAGGGGAGGCACCTGAGAAGCCGCAAAAAATACTCCCCCTCTAAATCACCACTGAGGAAACCCTAAAGAGAGGGGGAGGAGAGGCCGATGCTACTCTGATGGCCTCATCTAGGAAATTTACATTTAGAGGCAATTATTCAGGGTTCAGATGGGTGGCTAGAAAGTTTTCTAGTGCCTGAACCTTGATATCATTCTATGAAAAAACATAATGTAAAACTACTAAAGGATCAATACCCATCATACTAGTTATCCTATCAATATTGGGTGATTCAAGATATAATTTAGTGGATCCACATGGGACAACCACTATATCTCATGATGCTGCAAATAATTTCATAACTTATGCAATGTAAAAACCAGCATGAGGAATCTCTTCTTGATGGAAGAATATCTAGACTCTGTGTAGAGGATCATGTGACTGATATAGTATAAACTATTATCTCTACCTTCATTATTCTTATGAGTGTGAAGGGTGCCGGGGGATCATTATAGGGAAGTCACATAGAGAACCAGAGGATTCCCTAAGATGGGTGGAATCATAACCAGAGGCTAGAGAGAATACTTCTTTACATTCTCAAATGTGGTCTGGCACTCATTATCCCGATGAAACCTTTCTTTAAGAGTCTGGAAAAGGGATTAAAATTTCCATTAAGATTCTCAATGAATCAGTGTATATAGGCTAAGTGGCCTTGAAGACCTTAGAGTTACCAAAGGTTTCTAAGAGGAGGAATTTGGATGATGGACTGGATCTTATTCCAGCCAATATTTATGCCTATATATCTGAAGAAAAATCTAAGAAACTTTCCAAAGGTAACCTCAAAGGCACACTTCAAAGGGTTCATCTTCAAATGTCAGGAGCGTAGGAAGGTGAATACTTTCTCAAGATCTCTCAAATGGTTCTGATTCTAGCTATATTTGACCAAAAAATCATTCACAAAACATTTCAATAATTTCATGAGGATTGTTTTGAATACTTGGTTCATGGATTTTTGATAATGGTCTTCTACATTATTCAAAACGAAGAGAATTAGCTGATATGAGTAGGTTCTTTACAGCACTCTAATGGTGGTAGACTCTTCATCTTTGAGACACATTTGGATATGATTATATCTAGAGTATCCATCCATGAAGAAGGGAGAATGGAACTCGAATGTGGAATCAATAAAAAAATATGTCACTAGAAGGGGAAAATCATCCTTTAGGTAATGGAGGTAGAGGTCCCTAAAGTCGATATAAACTATGATTTGACTGTTATTATATCTATGTGGGATGATGTTAGCTAGCCACTTGGGGTACTGAAATTACTTGAAGAAGTTGGATTTTATCAGTTTATCAAATTCAGCCCTGACCATGGAACCATGAGAGGGGTACATTTTCATAGGAGGTTACTTGAACTCGTGATGACTAACTCGGAGACCAAGACACTGGACAAAAACTTGGGGATATAGTCCTGAAATCTCATCATAAATCTATGAAAATACCTCATGATGTTTATTTAAGATATCCACATATTGTTTTTGTTCTTATGGAGGCATGGATACATTAATCTGCATTGTCCTCAAATCTTTTTCAATGCCAAGGTTCCCCTGAACCAACTCATCGATGATGGTGGCGACACCCTCTTCAAATGTGGGAGGAGCATCTACCAAATCTTATTCATTGCCTAAGGTAGAGGAATCACTGGGAGGAGATGGTTATTCCAAGATGAATGATTTTGAGGGAGCATTGATGTCTTCTTGGGTGGATGTATAATCATCACTAGGAGACTCATACTCTACCAAAACCATGGTGATAGAAGCTATTGAAACAATTCCATCAGTCCTTCGACTATGGTTTCCATGATTGATGTAAAATTAATGGTGGAAGGTTGATTTACATTAGTTCAACCCATATCAATAGAACATGTGATTATTACATACAATTATAGTCATCAGGAAAAAATATTGGTACCTAAAAAGGGTGGGATCTTCTGGTATCACCTGATCCTGACTTGTGTAGGAAGATGAGATCTTACTAAATTACTTGTATTTGGGGACATAACGCCCCTTCCTTTTAGAAATGAAAAATAAATTTCCCATGTTTGGCATCATGGTTTCCTACTGGTGAATCGGGAGGATAAAAGCATCATCTAAGTCTATCCAAAGTCTAGATTCAATAGTAGTGTACTCAACCTTGTTGGACTAAAATTGATTTTACTTTCTCTTGTAATAGCTGGCATCTAGATAGATGGATTCACAAGAGTATAAGGGATATGAATCACCTTGGATCATGCCTACTAGAACATTGAGAGAGTACTTGAGGTATTGGTGATATAAGGAGGGAACTACTTCATGTTGATGCAGTCAGGGCCTAACCATCAACACATTATAGGTGATAACTTGTGGGACAACCATGAAATCATTTTTTTCTAAAAATCCACCGAATTGGGTCTTTAAATAGAGAATTACACACAGTTTCTACTTAGTTTGGTCATAATCATGGATTTTCAGGTCAGAGGGACTCATATTTTCTTTAGTCAGGCCCAACTTGTGGAGAATATTGATTAGGATGAGATTAATCCTGTAACCTATGTTAACTAGAAATCAGCTAACTTCCATGCCATTGAGTTAGACTGTGAAGTAAATTAGGAAAAGTTTCTTCTACACAAGGGAGCCTTCATCTTCTCTAGAAAATGAGATAATGGATTGACATTATTCTTTATTAACCTCTTCGGTATAGAAGGTATATGCGGTTGCTAACTTTTTTTTCAAACTGGAGGGGGATTTTCAAGGCATTTGTGGGGGCCTCATGCATTTTTTTAGACAGATGGAGGACCTCGAGAACTGAGAGTTTCACAAGAATTCTAGTGAGGTGCTTCAAAACAATGTACTTCTATGTCAAATGCACATTTTCTCCCTCATAATGTTTCCTTTTGGTGGGAGGCATGCCAGACACTTCTTAATGAAACTGTATTATGGTTGATACTAGGAATTTCTTGCTTCTCATTAGACAACTCACCTATAACCACTATCGATTGACTGTTAGTTGGTTGAGGCTTGAATTTAGATGGACTCAATCAATCATGATGCGACTGTGACTATTATTCCCAATAAATTATCATGGTCATATGTGGTGGCATGTATGATAGAGAAGGTTGGGAGGAATGTACCTAATGAGCTCTATAAAGAACCTACTTCCTGGTTCCAATGGCATGAATGACGGAACTTGAAGCACTAGCCTAATCATTTAGGCAGTTTACATTTCCTTGATTCCTTTGATGATGGAATCCACCAGAGGAACCTGAGGGACTTGCCTAACATTCCTCATTATCAGGAACTATGTAGGGTTCTACCAATTTGATGGTATTAATGGAGGAAAATTCTTGATCGTCATCATAGGGGGGGTTTTCCAATGCTAGGTTGACCTGGGAAGCAATTGCAATCTATGGAGACATGAAATCGTTGAGAGTGAAGGAATGCTTCGACAATGGAGGGGGAATATAATTTCATTTTATCCATTTGAACCTATACTTCTAATACATATAAAGTTGTGATGTGAACATGGAATCATCATATGGAGAAGGCACTACAACTTAAAGAGGTTTGAGATGGCTTAAGTTGGTATGG
This sequence comes from Viscum album, assembly GCA_963277665.1. Taxonomy (NCBI): domain Eukaryota; kingdom Viridiplantae; phylum Streptophyta; class Magnoliopsida; order Santalales; family Viscaceae; genus Viscum; species Viscum album. The sequence goes on along the minus strand of OY728157.1, from coordinate 1,419,395,512 downwards.
ATGACATTGTGAGGATGAACAGCTACCCTGTGAGCCAACCAGACACCATACATTTTATTCTCATGGTTGGAAACCTGATTCCATTCACTACAACCTTCACCATCGTTTTCGATCATAGCAAAGACATGTGGCACCTATGCCGGTACATTGCCTAGTTTGACCACACAATTTTCCACTCGGTATTGAAGCTAACCTTGAACACATAACAATGTTTAATGGTATGTCTATGGATTCTGTGGTAGGAGAAATGGCCAGGATGACCAGTGAGCTCAGCCTCATGAGGTTTCTTGAACTTTGGATGTTTCAGAACCCCCTATTCTAAGGCACTGTGAAAATAACCCAAAACCTATGCATCCTTGAATGAGTAGATTTGGTTTCTCCTATTTGATAAGGGATATCTGGGATCTTGTCCTTGACGATGGGATAGATCATGAAAAGGGGAAAATTATCTCATCTAGGTGGTTGTTCCTTGTGAGGTGGTTCTTTCCAATTCTGAGTTGGGTGAGGTTGAGCTGAATGAGGCTACTACACTTAATTAGGTTGCTCTTGATAGGTATTTTATGGAAACTGATCTAGTGGCTATGATAACTACACCTATATTACAGTGAGGGTATATTCCTTGGAAGTTATTCTTGAAAGAATTGGGAAAGGTAATGGATGTGCAGACTTGGCTTGCTGAAAGTCTTCCTCTAGGCATTGGTCCTTATTAGAAAAATCCCATAATCCACCTGGGAAGTTCTGATTGATCATATGGATAGGTTTAGTCTTAAAGTTCTCCACACATATTTAACATATTTTCTTGGGTGAGAAACATATCAAGTGAATACATGAGGCCTTTCCACTAGGTCATTAAGACTTCGATGTTCTCATCTGGAAATTTCATTCACTCGAAGAAGTTGTCAATGCTTGTTTTTGTGCGTAGTAGAGCAGAACTGGTATAAAAATATCCTGTGAAGGTCTTCCCAACTAGTGATGGACCGTATAGGTAACTAGTTATACCAAAAAAACATAGGCCCTTCCAATGTCTGTATGAAACATAATATATTGGCAGCTTCCTCATACTATGGAGTTCCCAACATGGGTTATCACATTTATATGAAGTGGGCCAGATGCTGCAGCGAGTTTCCCTTCTAATTAAAGAGGGAGAAGCTAGGATCCGTAAAATCTGAGTGTGATCACATGTCATCCACCCATATTGGATATGATGTATCATCATGTGTGATCATCACCTATCACATATCAAGGGATTTGAGCTGAGTAGTGAGAGTATCTATCAGATCATCTTGGTGAGGATTCCATTCTTGATAAGTATCCCTAACCACCAGTGTGTTGATGAGATCTTCAACATGATAGGTAGGTTCAGCAGATCATGGTGTAGTTGGTGGGGCGGCTGGTGGAGCAGCTTATAAAGCAGCTTGATCTTGGTCATGAGGAAGACTATCACGCTACTTAGATGGATTCAACAACTCATATCTTGGTTTCTTTCTATAAGCTCTAGGCTTTGCCCTATCGAAACATGCGATGTAATGAACCTGGCCCAAGTAGCTCAGAGATGGTGCCTTATTTTATTACATTGGTACTATGAACAAGTGTTCACATCCCAAAGGACTAAATATTTTAGTATAATTGGAGTACTAGATACAAAAATAAGTATTACATTATAAATTGAAATGAAATACAACATATAAACTCCATTGGAAACACCAAAAAACTATTAGGTTATCCCTATAAGTCATTCATAATATACATCTTTGCATCCTGGGAAAAAATATAACATAATAAAAGGGTGAGATCATATGCTCAGTAAGGTTAAGCAATACAGTAGAAGCTATCATGAAAAAAACAATAAGGTAATGTGAATAACCAGAACACATTCCAATAAAACATAAACTTGAGCATAATATGGAAGGAATAAAAACTGATTAAATAATGTCATATAAATTATCATAGAAGTATGAAAATTAAACATGGATATTATACTAATTGAATAATCACATGGAATATTAATTACTAATATTATAATGAGGGAATACATAATTCAAGATATCATAAACATACCGTCATGGCTTCAACCAAGACACCTTACATAACTAGGTAAAAACCTAGTCTAGTTTGTCTCATGAGACCTACTGATGAATTAAGGGGCTATAAAGGGTCCCAATCATCAATTACTTTGTCCAATGCATTCATCATATGAATAGGGATAAATGTAAACAACATATATATATGAAATCTAAATAACTTTCCCTAATTAGTAAATATAATCACTAACCATTCTGAGTAATATGGTGAATGGTATGAAAATAGCACATCCAAAGTCAAATTGATCATAAACCATTGAATAAAATATGGCAGATGATATCATAAAATATCAATCCCAATTAATAATAATATTAAATAGAGGGTTTTGAATTAGATGAAAATTCTCTAGTAAAATAAATGAGGAATTATTGAGAGAAGTACCCTTTTTAATTTTGAAAGATGAGTTCTTTTAGAAAATCATTTGTATTTGTCATAAAATTATAAAATAAACATTTATATACAAAAAAGGGAGGGACAATGAAATTATATTTGAGGCATAAATTACTTCCAAATGATGTGAAAACATGTAAAAATATCATTTAATAAACTTTATAAATGATCCTCTTTAGTGTATTTCAAGGGAAAATACTAAAGAGTATTTAAAACAGAAATGGATTAATTTTTTACATAAAACCAGAAAATATATAAGATATTTTTTCGTGATAAAAAGATTTATTTTATAAAAATATTTGTGTATAAAAATATATTATGGAGTGTACTTTAAAATGGATGTGAAATTGGGAAGTTCCCTTTAATTTGGCTTGCTTATCAGAAGGAATTGGAGAGGGAAACCTTATAAATAATGTATTTCCCCAAAAAATAAAGATGAAATGATATAGATACATAATTTAATAACATATAAATAGAATTTATAATAATTATATAAAAATAAATAAAAATTACATTAGGGTAAAGAGAGATAAAGCGTAACCCAAGGAAGAATGGAGATTTGGGTAGAATCCCTTAGCTTATGTAAAAAAGTGTTTTTCACTTGTACTTAACATCCATGATAATGAAATTATATTAATAAATAATTTAATTCATAACATATTAAATATTTAATTGATTTAGTGTAATTTTATTATGTTCATTTATGGTCTTTTTGATGAGTTATAATATTTAATTCTATCATTTCAGAGTGTTCTTTTCCTTGGTTTTCATGACTGGTTCACTTGTATTCATGTACGAAAGATCATGTAAAATGGGAATAATTGTACAGAATTTAAATTATATGTTATTAATGGAAATATATAAGATGAAATGGTTATATAATTCATTTTTTTATCTAGGATGATGATGAATCATTAGATAAGATGTTAGTGATAACCATTTGGATTATTTTGGCATTTTTCGATCATTACACACAAGTTTTGTATTATGAATTAATATGATGGTTATAGAATATTAAATAAGTTTAATTACATATATTAAAGTATATTTTAACCATAAAAATGGTTTAATGACCATCCTTGGAATCTGAATTAGAAAAAGGAAAACTCATCATCCATGAAGGTGGTAAATCAGCACTTCATGGACGATGTTTTCATTTTTAGAATAAAAAGTAGAAGAGAAGAAAATTGATGGTTGATATAAAATTATAATAATAAAATTATAATACATATAATACACTGGAGTTATCATATTTTTTTGGATATAGGAGGTAAGTAAAGGTTAAGAAAAGAAAATAAAATGAAGGAAAATTAAAATAATGAAAGGAGATTTACCTCTTAAACTCTTCTCCTTGAGAACCTTTTTAAGGGACTTTGAAATGATATTTTCGTGAAAATAGAAAGACCATAACATAGAGGAGATATTTGGGAGAGAAAATGGGAATAATATTAGCAAGATTCAATGCTTTTGGTGCGTGAGGAGAATGAGTGGTATTTATAGTGGAGGAGAGTAGTGTTTTTTGAATATTTTATTCATTTATTTATTATTTTGGATCAATACTATGAATAGTTTGAGAATTATCAATAAAAATATTAAAATAATAAAAAATATTTCTATATTATAGTGTTTAATCATCCATACATCATCTATGACTAAATAAATTATGTATTGATTAAATACTGTAAATCACCATATTTAACTATTCAATAAAAATTCAACTATTTTAGAAAAATCCAAAAAAATCACCCTAACTATTTTTTGATGTGTAGAATTAAAAAATGAAATAAATTTTATAAAAATATTTTTCTAAATTTGAGAAATTTAGTTTTTAAATAAAACCATTATTTACTCGAAAAATACTGATTTTAAAACTATAATTGATTTTATGAAACCTTGAAAAATTAATTATAGTCTCCTAGAATTTTATTATATTCATAATACAACAAAATATTAATTTATAAATCTATTTTATGAAAATAAATTTTCTTTTAAATAATTATTTTAATTATAATATTGTAAATTAACATTTATGATTCACAAATATACTGATACTTAATTTATTATTTTTTAAAAAATTATTTACTTATTCCATGATATAAATATATTATATTTTCATTCAGAAGATAACTAAATTTTATTTATAATTTCATAGGCGATGTTACCAATCTATTAGTCATATTACTATTCTTAATGGTCACATTAGTATTATAACTATCATATTTAATAGTATACTACATTTTTAAACACAGTGTTGTGTGAAGCATAAACTGTAGAAGATATTAAATTTTAAAAGAGACATACCATAAGATATTAGGGTGTTACATTCTACCCTCCTTCAAAATATTTTATCCTTGAAATTTACAGAATAGAACCTCATAAAAATATTTGAGTAGTTCTGCATCATAATTTCTTATGGTTCCCACATCACCTCTTCAATTTTATGATTTTTACAAATTAACCTTACTAGATGAGACATCTGATTTCTCAACACCAGTTCTTTAGTGTTCATAATATAGATAGGATCTTCATAGTAGGATAAATCTAGTTCCAATTCTATTCCTTCATAAGTGAGGACACGTGTTGGGTCTGTCATGTACATCCTTAACAAAGAGATGTGGAATACATTGTGTACTTTATAAAGATTAGGTGGCATCACCAAACGATAAGCCACAACTCCAATTCTCTTTAGGATTTCAAAATGACCAATGTACCTCAGGATTAGTTTCTTTTTCTTTACAAATATTATAACACCCTTCCATGGAGATACTTTCAAGAATACATGATCTCCCACTAAAAATTACAAATCCTTCCTTCGATTATAGTCATAGATATTTTTCCTACTTTGATATTATTTGATATGTGTTTGAATAGTATTTACCTTTTCTATTGTTTCATCCACAAGTTCTAGGCCTACGAGTTTCCTCTCACCCACCGAATTAAAAAAAGTTGGTGTACAACATATCTTTCTAAACAATGCTTCATATAGTTCCACTTGAATACTTGAATGCAAACTATTATTTTATAAGAAATCTACCAAAGATAAATAAGGATCCCACATACATTGAAATTCAAGTTATAATGATCTCAACATGTCTTCTATTGTTTGAATGGTTCTTTAAGACCGCCCATTAGTTTGAGGGTGAAAATTTGTACTCAAATGAAGCTCAGTGTTTAAATATTTATAAAGGATTTTCTATAATTTAGATGTAAATCATGGATCATGATCAGAATCAATTGAAATATATACTCCATGAAGTCTTACAACTTCTTTGATATAGAGTTGTGCAAGGTACTCTAGTGAAAAATCTTATCTTATAATGAGGAAATGTGTTGATTTAGTAAGTTAATCAACAATTAATTATATTGAATCATTGTTTCTTTGAGTCTTTGATAATACAATGATAAAATACATAGTAATGTCATCCCATTTACTTATAGGAATTGACAGAGGTTTCATGACTCCTATAGGATGTTGTATTTCAACCTTCACTTGTTGACACACTAAACATCTTGATACATAATAAGAAATTTATTGCTTTATATTATCCCATAAGAAATATTCCTTCAAATATCTATACATATTAATGCTACCATGGTGTATAAAGAAATACGATCTATGAGCATCATCTAATAATTCACTTTTTAGCTCGGGTATAGAGGGAACATAAAGCCTCTTCCCAAATTTTAAAATGCTATCTTCATATAATAAGAATAACAATTTCTCATCATTCACAACTTTAATTTTATTTAGAACATTCTCATCATCAAAATAAGAACTTTTAATCCTTTCCAATAAAGATGGTTTGGAAACCATTTGAAAAAGTAGTGATGTTTCACCTCCCATGATAATTTCCATATCCATATTTCTAGATCTATATACACAGGATCCTTGTCAACCCTAATTTTGTTTAGAACTCCATGAAACTTCCTAATCAAAGCAGATTCTACCTTATTCTCCATCCCTGGGTGGTCGTCTATTTAACAATAATAATACATGAGTATCTTGATCCATCACCTTTTCCTCATGTTGAGTTATTTATGTGAGAAGATATATTTCAAACTCTTGTGATCTGTATATATCTCACATATTTCACCATAAAGATAGTGTCTCCATATCTTCAGAGAAAATATTATCGATGCTAAATCAAGATAATGAGTTAGATAGTTTTGTTAATGAGTTTTTAACGACCTTGATGCATTGGAAATAACCCTATCATTCTGTATAAGGACACATCCAAGTCCTTTCTTTGATGCATTACTATAAATCACAAATCCACTATTTCCTGATGGTATTTTCATGATCAGACCATTTACTAGTCTATTATTTAGTTTTTTAAAGCATTATTCACATTTATTTTTCCAAAATAATTTAACCCCTTTACGAGTAATCTTGGTTAACAAGTTAACTAATTGGTGAAAATTCTAAACGAAATGTTGATAATAACATGCTAAACCAATAAAACTATATACCTAAATTATGTTCGTTGGTGTAGGACATTCCTAAACTGCCTTTTTCTTCACAAGATCAACTAAGATTATATTCTTAGAGACAATATGGCCAAGAAAAGAAACTATTTGAAGCCATAATTCACACATTCTAAACTTCCCATACAACCCTTTTCTTCTAATATTCTTAAAAACAATCTGTAAGTGGTTCTCATATTCCTCATATCTTTTAGTTTATATCAAGATATGATTAATAAATACCACAAAAAAATCATCAAGATATTCCTTGAATACTCTATTCATCAGATCCATAAAAACAGGGGCTGCATTAGTAAGTCTAAATGGAATTACTGTAAACTTCTAATGTCCATACTTGGTTAAAAATGTTGTCTTTGGAATTTCTTCATTATTTATATGAAATTGATGATATCCAGAATGAAGGTAAATATTTGAAAAATATTGATCTCTATTAATTTGATCAAATAAATAATCAATGGAAGGTATAAAATACTTTTTCTTTATTATAATAGCATTGATTTATCTATAGTCAATGCACAACCTCATGGATCCATCTTTCTTCCTAACAAAGAGAAAATGGTCTCCCCATGGAAAAAATAGGGTGAATAAATACCTTATCACTCAATTACTCTAGTTGTTTATTCATATATACTAACTACACAATGAATATTCTATAAGGAGTCTTTGATATAGGTCTTGCAAGAGGAATTAAATCAATAAAGAACTCAACTTCCCACTCTAGAGGATGTCTGGGTAAATCCTCTAGAAATACAAAAATGTATTCTTACACTATATGTACATATTAAATTTTAATATTTATTTTCTCATCAATATATGATTTTTAATATTCCTCCCCAAGAATCTCATTCATTAGAGTTAATTGGGGTGGATCGAAATAAGAATCAGATGATGAGGTTTCTACTTTAAAGATAAGGGATTCTACATATAACTCACCAATAATAATTTCCTTCTTATTATAATATATTTTCACATAATATTTTAAAATCTAGTCAATACTTAGGATTATATCAAATTCAATCACAGGTATGATGAAAAGTCCAGTAACTAAAGCATGTTTATGTATCATAAAGGGGACCGACTGACACATCTTTTTTTTTTCAACGAGACTTCCCTTAGGAGGTTTTACTGAGAACTCATTTATTAAATCAAAATGGAAATGTCTAATTTTCTTGGAAAATTGGGAAGATAAAAAAGAATAAAATGATAAAAAATAAAATAAAGTATTGGCTATGTTTGAGGAAATGATTAAATTACATGCCACCGGACCATTAAAATTTTTAACCTCATTAGTTGTGATCACATAATCTTGGACTTTCTCCCTTGGCCTTTTCTACATAAATTTTACTTGATGATTAGTAAAATCATTTGCATAATGTCCCATATATTTAAAATTATTTCATTAAAAATTGGTGACTTATTTCTTTCACCTTCAATCATGGTCTTGGTGGCCTTTTTCTCGACAATTATAACAAACTCTCATTCCCTTTAGGCAAGTAACAAGGTGTTTCTTACCACAATTATTATAGGATAGAAATTCAGCTCTTCCCTTCTTTCCCTTTACTTATTTACTTTTCCAAAGTTTTCAAAAAAACTCTTCTTATATTTCTTCCCTTTAAAGTCATAATAATTAGAGAATTTTTTTTCTATATTGATACAACATGAGACTATATATTCATATGATAATAATTTTTGGGAGACTAGTTCCCTTTAGAGGAATGGTTTTAACCCATCCAATAATTGATCATTATTTCTATTTGGATTGTATATTTAATAAAAAAAATTCCTTAATAACTTTTTAAAGTTGTATTCATACTTAACAACATTCTCATCCTCCTTTTTCCTCATATTTAGAAATTTTCTCTCTATATCTTCTCTTTATTCATGAGGGAAATATTTTTCCCTAAACAGATATTTAAAATCCTTCCATTACATGTTCGCTATTTCTTATTCATAATTTGTGTTTTTAATTAATCACCACTATTGATATGCATCTCATGATAGATGATAAATTTATATGACAACCTTCTCCCTTTTGTTACTTCCCAAAGAATGAAATATATTCTCTAAAGAAATTATCCACTACTTAGTTAAAATGGGTTTTTAGTCCCATTTAATGATGGATGTTGTTGTCTCATGAAGTAGTCTAAATTTATAACTCCATTTTGTAGTCTATGATGATCCATATGGGTAAGGTTATTATTCATAACTAGAGTAAGTTTTCCCTGTATAGTTATAAGTTGCTCAACTCTAGGTTCATCTCCTACTCTAACATCATAATATTGCATCAGAGGGAAATCCATACATGTAATAGATGTGTTTATATGTATTACATTCCTTACACTGGGCACTATTTATAAACAATGTCATATAATAAATTAAATTATTAATCATAATGCATAATTTCGAACTAGTAACACTTAAAATAAATTGAAAAATTTATGCATAGCTAATATCATAATCATAAACATGGTTTCTCTAGGGACATATTTACTTTAAAATCCTTAAAAATGGCTTGTAAAAAATGTGAATTATCCAAATAATATCCCTTGGGAGTGTTAAGATAGGTTCACAGTAAGGCCTGTTGTCATGTACCAAGTTATGCTGAGTTAGACTCGATGCACCTTGTCGAAGTTGTTACCATTAGGTACATCTATGCTAGAACCATATCCACTTGTAGTATCTAGATAGGGATGTATTGTTAGTAATACCCACATAATCTATACCATACCAAAATTATAGGATATTATTATATTATTATCCTTAAAATCTATCTTAGGGTTATGTTCCTTAATCTATACTTTCTAAATCTTGTTTCCAAGGTTTCTACTAAACTTGCTCTGATACCAACTATAAAACCCTGACCCCAGTAGCTTGGAGATGGTTACATATTTTATTACATTGGTATAATGAACAAGTGTTCGCATCCCTAAGGAAAAAGTATATTAGTATATTTGGAAGAATATATACAAACATAAGTATTAAATTACAATTTCAAATAAAGTAAAACATAAAAACTCCATTGGAAACACCCATAAACTCCTAGTTTATCCCTATAAGTCATTCATAATATAAATATTCACATCATAGGGAAACATAAAACATAATAAATGGGTGAGATTAGATTCTTAGTAATTTTAATCAATAAAAATAAATATATATGAACATAAATAATAAGTCAAGGTGAATGACTAAAAAACAATCCAATAAAACATAAACTTGAGCATAAATTGGAAGGAATAAAAACTGAATAAATAGTTCCTTTTAAATACTCACAAGAGGATGAAACTTAACCATGGATATTCTACTAGTTGAATAAAAACATGGAATATAAATTACTAGTATCAAAATGAGGTAATTCAAAATTCTAGAGTTGAAAAACATACTATCATGGCTTCATCTAAGACACCATACATAAGTGGGTAAAAACCCAGTCTAGTTTGTCTCATGAGACCTACTGATGCATAGGGTGGATATAGAGGGCCCCAATAATCACTTACTAAGTCCAATGTATTCCTAATATGAATGGGGTGAAACATAAACAAAATATATATATGAAATGTAAACAACTCTCTCCAATCAGTAAACATAATCACTAACCATTCCGAGTAATATGGTGAATGGTATCAAAATAGCACATCCACAGTCAAAATGATCATAAACCATTTAAAAAAAATATGTTAGACGATATCATAAATAATGAATCCCAATTTAGAATAATATTCAAAAAATTGTGCTGAACTAGATGAAAATTATCTAATAAAATTATTGAGGAATTATTGAGAGAAATACCCTTTTACATTAGAAAGAAGAGTTATTTTGGAAAATCATTTGTATTTTTCATAAAATTAGAAAAAATGTATATCCCAAAAAATAAAAGTGAGGGACAAATAAATTATATTTTAGGAATATATTATTTCCAATTTAAGTGAAAACATGTAAAAATATCATTTAATAAATTTTAGAAATGAGTCGCTTTAGTGCGTTTTAATGGAAAATACTAAAGAGTCTTTAAAAAATACATTAATTAATTGTTTAAATAAAACTAAAAAATAGATAAGATATATTTTCATGTTAAAAATATTGATTCTATAAAAATTTTGGTGTCTTAAAATAGATTATGGAGTGTACTTTAAAATGGATAAGAAATTGGAAAGTTTCCTTTAATCAGGCTTGCTTATCAGGAGGAATTGAAAAGGAAAACCATATAAATCATTCATTCCCCAAAATATAAAGATTAAATGATCTATTTACACAATTTTTGAAAATATACATATAATTTTTAATAATTATATATAAATAATGAAGAATTACATTAGGGTAATGAGAGATAAAGCGTAACCCAAAGAAAAATGGAGATTTTGGAAGAATCCCTTAAATTATGTCTGAAATTGTTCTTTACTTGTAATTAAAATCCTAAATAATGAAATTATATTCATTAATAATTTAATTAATAACCTATTAAAAAATTTAATTTAATTATTATAATTTTATTAAGTTAATTTATGGTCTTTTGATGAGTTATAAGATTTAATTCTGTCGTTCTAGAGTGTTCTTTTCCTTGGTTTTCATGATTGATTCACTTGTATACATGTATTAAAGATCATGTAAAATGGTAATAGTTGTATATAATTAAAATTATATGTTATTAATGAAAATACAAAATATTAAATGGTTATAAAAGTCATTTGGTTATTTTTGATGAGGATAAATCATTAGATAAGACATTAGTGATAACCGTTTGGATTATTTTGGTGTTTTTTGATCATTACACACTTGTTTTGTATTATGAATTAATATAATAGTTCTAGAATATTAAATAAGTTGAATTAAATGTATTAAATTATTTTTCAACTGTAAAAATGGTTTTATGACCATCCTTTAAATCATAAATAGAAAAATGAAAACTCATCATCCACGAAGGTGGTAAACTGGCACCTCACAAACGATGTTTTAATTTTTAGAATAAAAAGGGGAAGAGAAGAAAATTTATGGTTGATATTTTATTATCATAATAAAATTAAAATATATATAATATATTGTATTTATCATAAATTTTTGGAAATAGGAGGTAAGGAAGGGATAAGAAAAGAAAGAAAATTGAAAGAAAATTAAACAAATGAAAGTGGATTTATCTCTTAGATTCTTCTCCTTGAGAACCTCCTTAAATAACCATAAAGTGGGGGAAAGTTTAGGGAGAGGAAATGGGTATAATATAATCAAGATTTAATGATTTGGGTGTGTAGGGAAAAGGGGTGGTGAGGGGTGATATTTATAGTGGATGAGAGAGGTGTTTTTTGAATACTGTATTCATATGTTTATTATTTTGGCCCAAGATTATGAATATTTTGAGAATTATCACTAAATATATTAAAATAATGAAGAATAGTTTGAGATTATGGGATTTAATCAACCATACCTCATATATGACTCAATAAATCAGGAATTTATTAAATACCATAAATTATCGTATTTCACTATTCACAAAAATTCAAATATTTTAGAAAAATCCCAAAAATTTACCCTAACAATTTTTAAACACATAGAATTAGAAAATAAATTCCATTTTATGAAAATAATTTTATAAATAAGAAAATTTATTTTTAAATAAAATCATCATTTACTTGAAAAATATTGATTTTAAAATTATAACTGATTTTATGAGACTTTGAAAAATTAATCAAGGTCTTATAAAATTATCTTAGAATCACAAGAAAAAAAAATAATTTATGAAACTATTTAACGAAAATATTTTTTTAAATAATTTTTTTAATTATAAAATTGTGAATTAACATTTATGTTTCACAAAAATAATGATAATTAATTTATTATTTTTAAAAAATTTATGTACTTATTCCATGATATTAATATATTATATTTTCATTCATAAGACACCTAAATTTTATATACAAATTCATAGGTTATGTTACTATTCTATTGGTCATATTACTATTCATAATGGTCACATTACTTTTCCAACAATCATATTTAAAAGTACATTATGGTTTTAAACTTGGTGTTGTCTGGAGCATAAACTATCAAAGATATTAAATTTTAAAAGATAAATACCAGAAGATTTTGGGTGTTACACATAGGATCATCAAGATCAATTAGGAGTAGCTGGATGAGGAGGACTTATGGGTGCCCCTGCATCCCTATTAGAGGAGGAACATGATCCTACTGAGGAGTGCCATAATCTTAGCATTTCTCAACATATAGAAAATTGATGATACTTTTCTAATCTGTGATTTTTAAGGCATCAATTATGGGATCAACCTCTTTCTTCAACGCAACATCCAACTGATCAGAGGGCTCGATAGGTCCCCTATCCTTGTTGATATTCTGACTAGCGGGCAACGATGCGGTGGGTTCCCAGAGGCTGAGTGTCTACCTTTACAGGAGAGTGTGAACACATGTATGAGGTATTGTTTGATATTATGATTCCCTAGGGGGAATTCTATATCTGAGAGACCCTAAATAGGTTTCCCCATACTTGTATATATTAGGAACAACCATGTTCACCATAATGAAACCTAGAGGCATATCTTCAATATCACTGGGTAAGTCAAGTTTTTATAGGATAGGACTGAAGTGGAGAGAATAATCTAGCCTCAGATCTGCATGTTTGGATATGCCTCTTCAATTATTTTGTAAAGAATCGTGAAACTCTTGACGCATCTCTGCTTGAGGGTTCAGTGGTATCCAGGTGACGTAGGGTGATGATCCATTGGGTGTGATGCCAGATCAATCACATGGCACTGCTAATAGAGGTTGTCAAAGTGATCCCATCTCCCCAAGGTTGACTGACTGATGGTAATGGAGGAAAAAATTCTTCATCCAGATAGTTTAGTAGAAGAAATTAACTTAGTCCTCAATGAGTGACTCTAGGATGTCACGGTTAAGAGTTGCATTTGGCCAGAACACCACTGAAAACTGATCAACAACCTGAGTATCCCACATGATTTTCTATTTAGAAGTGGGGCCTGGCTCTTGGTTGGCCCAAGATTTGGTTAGTTCTTGATGATAAAATGGTGGCGACATTGATGTGGATTTGTGAGAGGGTTGGCTGGTTGGTGGAGGAGTCACCGCGCAAGCTGACTGATCTCTACCCAATGGGTCATCTCTCAAAGGTGGTACCAATCAAAACATTACACCCTTGTAGGAATGGGTATTCACCACTGCCTCATGTGTGAGGGAAGAAAAACTCATTTGTGAGTTTACCAGATTCTCTTCATATATCGAATTCTAGAATAGATCTTCGTGATCTCGAGTAGAGGTAGAGAACAAAACCTGAGATAATAGAGATGACTACACTTGGATACCCTGGAAGAGAGCCAAATATTCCTCCACCTACATGTATATATGAATTAATTCAGTAACTTTTTGTATCTCACCTTCTAGGATGATGAATTTAATCTATCGAGCTCCTGCTACATACTCTAATGTATATGACTATGGTGATGGATCCATCATTGAATTGCATTTGATCTCACAATCTGAGAAGTGAATCAGATTGACAATGACTTTGATATTTTCGGATTTTTCCTTCAGTAGTGATGATTCTCCCTCCTACCCTAGGACATTTCTTTAGGGTAGGGTAATTTTTCCACATGGGGAGGACCTCTATGCGGGTTGGTGTTAGAGTAGAGAGGACCTTTTCTTTGGATGATTGGGATATGGGGAGGATCTTCATATTGGTTGTTGTCGGAGTGGGGAGGACCTCCACTTAGACTACTATAGGAGTGGGGAGGACCTCCACCATAATCATCATCATACTAGAGAGGACCTCTAATTTGTTCAGTGGAAACATGGGGAGGCCTCCATGTTGACTGTGAGAGTGGGGAGGACCTCCGATTTAGTGGGTGGAAGTACAGGGAGGGACTTCTCATTATTGGACATGGGTAGGACCTTGGTTCCAAGGAGTTGAAATTCAGGTATGAAAACTGTACTGGCTGCTAAATGTGCATGGATTACCTCCACTTGAGCTGGTGTAAAATGGGTAGTACCTCCATGTTGACCATTGGAGGAGTAGGTAGGACTTGAACTCCAATCAATGGGAAAATTGGGAGGACCTCCAAGTTGATCGTTGGTGAAATGGGGAGGATATTTGCTTGGATCAGTACTAAAGTGTGGAGGACCTCCGATTGAGTTGGAAATTTCATGAGTAGGACCTTCACACTAATGGTATGTGACACAGGGAGGACCTATGTGTTGGGAACCATAGGTATATAGAGGAATTCCATACTGGATGTCGATGAAACAGGGATGACCTCTTCTTTGACTAATAATGGGAACATGGGGAGGACCTCCATGTTGAGTGAGAGAGTGGGGAGGACCTCCATTCTGGCAGGTGACTATATAGGGAGGACCTCCATACTAAACCTCATCATTACAGACCAGTCCATAATGTATATTGTTGGTGTTATAAATCCAAAGAGTCAACCCAGCCATCTTGTAGGGAGATTATGGTCTCGATTCTACTTGGGCATTGATGAGTCCCTGCTAAGTAGTAGTAGGGATCTAGTAGAATGAATTTGTGGTGTAAGGGGATACTAGAGATATATATGACGATGCCCTATAAAGGTAATTCTCCTTATATTATGCCCGATGTTGGTGTCAGGTGGTCCAGAATAGGGCCGACGAAATAGGTATATAGTTCACCTATTCTTAAGCCTGAAGGACCAGTCGTTGTTGGCACTGATATGGCCTAAGAGATTTCTTTAGTGGATCTCGAGCAGTAGTCATAGTTGGGGTGACTCAGGCATCCCCCACCTCCTCTTTACAGGGGATAAATCCCTAAGAACACTCATGGGAGAGGTTCCTGAGGCAGTTTCCCATTAGAGTGGGGAGCATCAGCTCCCGATGCGGCCCTTGGGGGCAGCGATGTTGATGAGGTGCAAAAGGATCTAGGTTTTAGAGGGCCATATCCCTCATGGGAATGGCCCCCTCTTTCACATACCTTTATACTATGGAATCCATCATCCTCCTCTGAATGATCTCCAAGGGTGAGATGGGGAGTGGGTGATTGGTAGTCAATGGCGTAGCAGAAGTCGTGGCAGAAGAGGTGTTATACGATATTACTGCATTGGAATTTCCTCTTACCCTATGTATGCGGGTGTTGGGTGGTTAGTTTTCTATAGATTGGTTCCTACAAAGAAGGAAGATTCGACTGTCAATATGGATACAAGGAAATCAATTCCCAATTACCTAGTGTCATCCAATATTCCATTGAAAAATATAGAGAGATATCCATGCTAATGATGTCGCAAACCATAATTCCCAATGTTTTATTGCCCAAATTTCTCATGACCTCCATGTCAGGCCTAATATTTTCTTGGTGGGTCTTGGTGGTGGATTTATGAATTTTTTGACATGATAATCTACTGATGTTTCAAATTTTATTAGTCCCAATGTTGAGGAGAAGAGTTTTATGTTGGGTTCACCATTTCTATTTATGATTCTTTGGCTAGGGTGCACCACCGTATTCATTTGATGTGATGTTGGAATCAAATGTTTTCCACACATTCTCACTATCCAATGATGGGAAACGTTTATCATTTTCAATGGTGATGTTTGATCCTTGATCAAAATAGGATGTTGGTATATTGGTTTCTATTTTCATGGATTCATACTTAGAATTCATTTCTTAGTCGGGGTACCCCTCATATATTTAAGTTATGTTCTTGGAACTCATTCCTAGTACCATCTATTTATGGATTCTGGTTAATTATGTTTCTTTTTTCTAGAAATTACAAAGGGTCTTGATAGAAAAACAACCTTCAATCAGGAGGGTAGTCATGTTGGGAATCACTGGAATGTCTGGATGCTAGGAACATTGGTCACTTGTATTCTTCCTCATAGGATGTCATCTCATGGAGGAATCTTTAGGCATGAAACACAAGGAACCCCATCTAGATCACAAGGTATATGATTCCAAAGGCATATATTCCAAGGATTTCACCTTAGGCATCCCATGTTTATCCTGAGGTGATGGTATGAGATGGGTCACAAGTTTAACATCTTTTGGATATAGAATGAGATTGATCAGGACTCCCCATATGTAATGGCCCAGACCTCTCTGACCCATTCCTTTGTCAAAAAGAAGTCTACGAAGTGTTCTGAAGGGTAAAATGGACTTTTCCCACACTTTCTAGAATTTTGAAACTACACGCCGTGTAGTTTGAGTACACGCCGTGTACCTCCATGCCGGGTACACCCCGTGCTGAAGGCCGTGTCCTTGCCGTGTAAAGTAAATGGGTACACACCGTGTACCCTAAATTACACGCCGTGTAGTCCCTCCCCGTGTATGCATTACCAGTCAATGGTTGTGTACCGTGTTGAGGTCGTGTCCTTGATGCATGAAATAAATGAGTACACACCGTGTGTCCAAACTACATGCCGTGTAGTCCTTCCCCGCGTATGCGTTACCCTCAAACTGTGTGTTGACTAGTCAACGGCCGCGGAGCCGTGTTGGAAGCCACGAGGAGACCGTGTGAAAGAACCGAGTACACGCCGTGTACCATAAATTACACACCGTGTACTTTTGATTTTCAAGCCTATAAAAGGAGGGGTCCCCTCCTCCTTTTCAACACACACCTCTCCTCCCCTATCCTCTGAGCAGAGCTCTCTCAAGAGACTCGAAGGCTCTTCCTTCCATAACCTCTTCATCCGAGCTTCGATTTACGATCTGTCAGTAGCCACAGGATCGTAACGGTGAGGCGAAACTTCCGAGCTTGGATCCGTTGACTTTCCTTCTTGATTTCCTTTCTGACTTCCACCCGAGGAGGTTTTTCCAAGACCCAACAGAAGTAACGGATGCCGACGGACGTCTTCTAAGGTTGATCCAGGGGAACGTTGTGATCAGAACCTATTGAGGTAGGGATCTCACCTTTTTCTCTCTAATTTGTGTATCATGCGGGGCAGGTATCCTTTTGTTTTCAAGAGAAACAGTTTAACCATTAAATAAAGATAATAACTAGTTAAAGAACGGGGTTGGGAAGTTTGTGATTGCTGTTACTTTACTTTTTATATCCTGTGATTATGTTGTGAAATAAATAGGCTTATGCCTATTGAAAATAACGGTTGTTGGGGGACATTGCTTGCACAATTAAATGTTTCCCTATCTTTCTAGACCGTTTATGTGGATGGAACCCTGTGGAATGTGGAATCTGGTTAATCACGTAAAGTTGGATGATTAAAATCTGGAACCCTTGTGTGATCACCTAGGTTAAACAAAATGGAATAATGAACATGTGGGTGTTGGATTGGTTACGTGGCATGTGATGGGGGTGTTTTGTGGGTTTTTGTGGATCGGGAGAGTAGCGGGGATGCAGTTGACTTGGTTATGGGTTGGTGTGAATTCTATAATGGTGATGGGCAGCGGGGCTGCAATAAAATGGTATTAAAGGGATAATAATGATAAATGGGCTTTGGTGTGGTTGTGGTTATGGTGGTTGGCAGTAGGGCTGCAGGGATAGGTTTAAATGTGAACGGGCTATGGTTGTGAATAATAAATAAATGTGGAAGATATAATAAATGGAGGGTCATGGTAATGGAACAGGATTAATAATTAATGGGATGGTTGGCTGTTAAGAAGGGACTTGGTTGTGTTACTGTGTTTTCCTAACTTGATTTATGGATGGTAGTGATTTGTTATGCGAATGATTATCGTGGTTGGTTGTGGATAGTTTGTAACAGCCCGAGATTTTATGAAAAATATTCTTTTTAATATTATTAATGTCTTGTGTTGTACGCTACACCAAAAGGAGCTTGCACAACACACATCCTTGACTTGCCTTGCATTACGCGCAATCACGACCTTCCTCGATAGCGTGTGTAGTACGCAATACTGAGTTTCACTAAACAACAATATGCTATTAAAATATTATTAAAACTAGCCGTTATGAATAGTAATAACCACTTTTTGAAATTTTTTAAATTTCATTTTTCAAAATGGAATTCATTTTTGGATTCGTAATATCGAAATTAGCTTAGGGTGAAATTTTGGTACTTTTTGGATAACTTTCATATTTTGATGAATAGTGAAAATTACTAAATTATAATTAAAAACAAAATTTTTAATAGAAATAATTAATAGTGATAAATTATTAATTTGAGTGGTTTTAAAGTTTATTTAGAATATATTTTTACAATTTAATACAATGTTGGTCATTGGATGTAATTTCACATTTAAACCAGACATAAACAAGTGTCAATCTTTTGATAGATATTGTTTCTTAAAAACACGCTATTTGTTTTAACAGCGGGATTTAATTATAAAATTAATTAATGCAACTTATATGTTATGAATTTGGTAAAATAAACTTCATTTTTGAATTCGGAATATGAAATATTGCTTAGGATGAAATTTTGGCATTGTTCTGAAAAACATCAATTTTTGATGAATAATGAAACTACTAAGTGGTAGTTAAAAAACTGATTTTTTCATAAAAATTAATTTTACAGCTTCTGTGAATGGAATTTTAAAAATCCGAGAGACATGGTTGATGTCAGTAAGTAAAATGTGGTTCAATGAGATGAAAATAATTTTTTGGTGAATAGTAACTTTTTACTTTTTTTACCATGGTTAAAAGTAAATAGGGTAATTAAGGGTAGAAATGATATTATTATTACCCTAACACATGTACTAATTCAAATGGACAAGTGTAATTCGACCAAAAACAAACTTAGGAATAAAATATGACCATTTAGGCCCACTTGAATTAGATTAGGACATTTATTATTATTTAATTCAAAGAAGAGTTAAAAGAGTTAAAATCAAAGTTTATTTACTAAAACATTTTTAATATAGGGTTATACATAAGATAAATTTGATTGTAAATATTAATTAGAAATATAAAAAGATTTCCTACATAATGGTATTTTATTTGTAATTTTTAGACATCATATAATTTAATTTATTTATGACACAAAGATGATACAGTAATTATCTTATTAATGAAATATTGACACAATTGATGTTATAAATACCAAAATAAATGTAATTTAAGACTTTTTATGAATTCCACTAATTTTCTAGGTTAATATGAAATGTTATTATTTATTTAATTAACTTTTTTATAACTTATCATTCTGTTATGATTTTCACAAAAATAAATTACTAAATAGTGTCAAAATTGACATAAAATAGTTTTTAAAACAAATATTATATTATTAATTGTTATTTTATTCCTAAAAAACTAAGGTTCGGCTAAATGACTTAGATAAGGTTATATATATTAATAATAAACAAGTTGGGGTTCGTTTTTCTTGATATAGTAAGTTTATTAACCTTATAGTATAAGAACACAAGAAGACACGGTAAAAGTAATATTATTTAACTTAATGTTAAATCTAAATGATAAGGTTAAAATAGGAACCTAAACTTGTCTAAATTCTATTGTATGAGAGGATTTAGACCCATACCCACCTTATCTTAGAAATAAATCAATTTGGAGCTATTTAAAACCGAATTTGGCTTTATAATAAAATAATATTTTTAGTTATTCCAAATATGCCTCTCTCCTCCCTTATAAAAGGGAACCTCCTCCCTCTCCTCCTCACACCAATTTGAGCATTCAAGCTCGTCCCAACCCTGCCAAATTCTCTTCTCCACTTCCCTAGTATCATCCTAGAGGTCCTGGTCTTCTTAAAAGACCAATTTTAGTGCCATAAAAGGAGGTCTCAAAGAAGCACTTCAAAGAAGAGGTAATATCCATTACCGATCCTTTCCAATTTCTTTCTTCTTCAACTTCTTCTTATTTAGTTGTTTCATTATGAAGTAATCACATCAGTATCACTAATATACTGATATGTTATTATAAGTATGAAAAAACCTTATTTAACCATCTATCCATCCTATGGAAAATGAAATCACCGCGCGTGCGTACGTACGGAATACCGTCTCCACGTCATGGTGTAATCTATTTTCCGCCACCACCTTAATAGGATGGGTATAATGGTGTAATGAGTAACTATATATGATTATTATAAAGTGATATTGATACTGAAATATTATACATACACTTCAACACAATTCCACGACCATGGGAACGATATCATCGCTCGTGTTTACGTACGGACTACCGTCTCCACGACGCGATGCGATTCATTATCCATGTTAACCATTCCAGAATGATTATAAAGTATATATAATGAATAATAATGGAATATATGACATGGTAAATCTACTGTATTTATGTATATATATATATGTCATCTACTTACTTCCATTCAAGACAATAAGGAAAGGAAAGCAGCGTTCATGCGTACGTAAGGACTACCGTCTCCATGAACGGTGTGTTTCATTTCATTTATCTATCTATTATATATATATATAATGAATATATATTATATATAAATCATACTTTATATTCTGGAAGTAAGTAAATCATGATATAAGTAATAATAATTTCAAGAACAACAAGTCCAAACACCTACGATAAATGAAACGATTTTACCCAAAACGCTTCTTTAACATGGAATTTACAAATGAACGGGTAATATAAAGTCATAAGTGAACCATATATGATATCATAACAATGAATATGATTCTATAATAAGTCAATAACATTATTTAAATCATTATAAAGGAGGTTCGGACACTTACAAAGCAAGTCGGACCTAAGGTAAGGGATAAATTTTCAATCTCATTTTTATCCGAGATTGCTTATATGTAAGTATTTACTGGGGTTACGTTTATCATCCATGACCATGTTTTCTAAAAATGTTTTTATAAAATGTTTACCATTCTTCCATGAATGTTTAAAGTCATTTTTACCCTTTATTGACTTTTTACCACATTGTATGAATGGAATCTTTTCTTTGGTTACCATATAAGGTACTTTTTGACTTTTCCAACAAAAGTACGAGGAGAATGTTATTTTTAACTTATACGGCTTGAAAGGATTTTTACGGTTTCATAACACCTCATTTTCAAGAAGCTTACTCTACAATATTGCATGATTATTTTCAACAAAACCCTTATATTTTAAAATTGCATGGAATTTTGTGAAAAGAAAATGATTTTAAAGAAGAAAGGATATTTTCCTCAAGAATTCATTTCAAGTGTTTTTCTCAAAACTATTTTCCATCTAAGATGAAATTATTTGATATGTATGTTTCAAGTAAAATGTATCTATGATTTAAATGGTATCAATTTTCTTATGATGAAATGATATCAATTGTTTATGGATTATGATGACATGATGTTTAAGAATCCCATTTTATTACATGGGTTATGCAATGATGTATGATTTATGATTTTGTGGCACACATAAGAATGGTTTCATTATGAGATGGGTGGGACCTATATCTCCCTCCAATGCATTGGGTAATGATTTTATATCTCATGAGATAGACATGGCTGGAATGGTAGGTTATACCGGTTCAGTGAAACAGGACTGAAACGAGGGTGACTCGGTTCAGAAAGGGACCTTGTCCACTAAGATAGTCTTGGAAATGAGTCTTGACTAACAAGAAATGATTCTCTATGATTATGTGTGTATTCCACAAAGTTTCATGTTTTAGGTTATGATTATTGGGATTACATTTCACTTCTATGATTTATCCCATGTTATGATATTATGATCTCTTTTGCAGGTTAAGATTTCCAAAAGCTATGTTCTTATGTATATGATGTGATTGATATTTATTTTGTTTACCCTTAATGAGCATTTGATCTCACCCTATTATGTTTTCTTTTCACCAGGATATAAAGAAAGGTTTTAGGTATAAAAAAAAGGAAGATCTTTATGGGAGATGTTGAAGATCTTTCACCAGGATTAGAAGATTATATTCTGAGTTTCCAAAGACACTAAACTATTACGATCCTTGTGTGTGTGTTTTTGTTATGTACTAAGTATTCCGAAAATGTAATGTAATGTCCATGTAAGTCAGGATTCGGGTCTCTACAGTTGGTATCAGATGCAAAGGAGGTAGGAATGTATCCGATCCTTGGGAACTCTCACATGTGAGCGTTGGACGAAGCATGGCTCTCCGCCCAAGGGCTTCATGAGGAAATGGATGCCACTGGGGATGGTGGTGTGTCCCGCTCAGGGGGTGTAGCCGCCCATGGAGTGCCCTGATAGGTATCAATTATAGTCCACTGGAAGTAATTCCAGACCTCTACAGTTGGTATCAGAGGAAAGGTTTAGTCAACCTTTGGAAACTAGGATGCGAAAACGTTAGTGAGATCCCTAGAGATATTTCTAAGGTATGTCTAGGGATGTACCTAAGGTTAAGTATACGTATAGGTTATAGTACTAGAATTACGCTAACGATCATAGAATTAAACCTAAGATGTTAGATATTGAAGGTACTCCCCCTTTATTATGTTGTTTACCCTAGCATGATTTTTACCTCTCACACTATTCTTTTTGGGTTTTAGACGATGGCTGGAACCCGAAGGAACCGTGTTGATCAATGAAATGGACAATGCAATGATTGTCCTCCTGAACAAACAAATGTTATGGGAGATGGAGTGCAAAATCTTATTGCTATACTTACTCAAGCTATGAATCATTCTGGACTTCCAAATGAGCAGAGAAGGGAACAATATTCTATTGAGTCCTTCATGAGGCAACGTCCACCTTCTTTCAGTGGGTCTTCTGATCCACTTGTTGCTGAACAATGGATTAGTACCACTGAAAAGATATTTTCAGTTCTTCAATGTTCTGAACATGATAAAGTCATCTTAGCAGTGTATCTTTTGGAAGGTGAAGCTGATCAATGGTGGAATCTTATCAAGAATACGAGGCCAAGAGATGAAATTGAGTCCATGGAATGGGACGAGTTCAAGAACTTATTTTTCAATAAGTAATTCCCTCGTATTCTTCGAAAAAAGATGGAGAAGGAGTTTCTTGAACTAAAGCAAAAGGATGATGAATCTGTTGGTATATACGAAGCGAATTTTACAAGACTTGCAAGGTATGCATCTGGCATTATCATCCAACCTGAAAGTAAAGTTGATCGATTTTTTAGTGGCTTAAAACCAAGTCTTCGAAGGGCATTAACTATAAGAGACTTCAATAGCTATGAAGAAATTGTGCGTTGTGCTATCAAGGTAGAAATGGAAGTTGGTGTTACATATCTATCTCATGGTTTTGACATGAAATGAAAGATGGAGTTCAAGGAGAAATCTCAGAATAATGGTGAAAAGAAGATGAATGTTCCCTTATGCTCAAAGTGTGGAAAGAAGCATGGTGGAGATTGTCTTAAAGGGACTAGAAAATGTTTTAAGTGTGGAAAAGAAGGTCATCGAGCAGCTGAGTGTCGAGGTAATAGAAAAAGGGTTTCTAATGATGTGAAAAAAGCAAACACTGCAGAGAACGCACCACCAACACTTCAATGCTTCAAGTGCAAGGAAATGGGGCATTATGCTAATAAATGCCCTAATCCAAGGGTTAGTGATGATCAACATGAGAAACCACTGAAGGCAAAGGACAAAGGGAAGTCACATGCGATTGCTATTGGCAATGTTGAATATGACAACGATGTGGTGGAATGATTAAGTGTTTATGTAATGGGATTCCAAAATAATGTGGTATCATAAAGTATTGGAATATTTATGTGTTGGTCTAATGTGGTATTCAAAGTGATTGAGATATTTTTGGAAATAAGATGATATGCGAATAATGAAGGGAAAACGAGAAAATGAAATGTTTAATAGTATTCATGAGCTCATGATTGATATAAGGACTAAGTGATATCATGGTTTGAGTATATAGAATTTTGAGGATTTTGGTATGTGGAAAGTGTTAACTTTTAACTGCATTCATGTTTTCACTAAGGTTCAATGGGTATTCATTCTTCAAGAGAATACATGATTAAGGTATTCACATGTTGGTAATTTGACCAACAAGATAAATGATGGCATTCACGTGATTATTTTCTTTATACTATGAGCTTGGACCGAAGTATTTTAGATAAGCCTAAAGATTAGAATAGATTATGTTGGACATAAGTTAGGATAAAACGTTTTTCGATATTATTGATGGGATGTTATAGTAATATAGCTTTAGAAAAAGGACAACCTGCAGGACGGGCAACAACCCATAGTGTCAGACAAGGATGTGGGAATCGAACCCACAACCGAAGTGCGACTGGCCTTTATCACCTACCACTGGCTTACAGAAAGTCCCTGTTTAGTAGAAACTAGTTTTATTATATTAAGCAGTATGATATATGATGTATAAGTCCATTTTAGGAACCATATATGATTAATCTCACTATAGAATGACTTATGTATATTTAATAACTTTTTCTAACCTTTTGTTTGAGACAGATGGAATGACCCATCATTCTATCACATGATCAATTAACACTTCATGAATAACAAATTCAACTTCATTTCTTTAAGAGATGAAGTGAAAATTGTTCAATGTACGAACAATAGTGATATTGTACCAAAATAAAGTAAG
This sequence comes from Viscum album, assembly GCA_963277665.1. Lineage (NCBI taxonomy): Eukaryota > Viridiplantae > Streptophyta > Magnoliopsida > Santalales > Viscaceae > Viscum > Viscum album. Next base: position 1,419,370,139 of record OY728157.1, on the reverse strand, counting down.
TATTTATTCTAATTCAAATTCTTCAACTTTAGGGAAACGATCTTGAAAACCAAAAATGTTGTCCTAGTGATCTTATATCTGATTAATCAGATGGTACCTTAGATCGTCACAAATTTATGGCTTTGTGATTGCTAGATTTTCCATATCCATGTTCTCTACCACTCTCCATCAGAACTTGATGGTTAGATTTTTCTTCCATATCCATATTTTCACCTATGTTCTCCAACGTGGAAACCCAGTGATGAGTTAATTTGGGTAACCGTTACGTTTTATACTTTTGTTTTTTAAAGATTGGTTTTGGTATTCCTTTTTACGGTGTGGATTTCTATTAAATAAACTTTCGAATAGTAAACCATTTATAACCCCGACGAATTTCGAGGGCGAAATTCATTTTAAGGGGGGTAGAATGTAACAGCCCGAGATTTTATGAAAAATATTCTTTTTAATATTATTAATGTCTTGTGTTGTACGATACACCAAAAGGAGCTTGCACAACACGCATCCTTGACTTGCCTTGCATTACGCGCAATCGTGACCTTCCTTGATAGCGTGTGTAGTACGCAATACCGAGTTTCACTAAACAACAATATGCTATTAAAATATTATTAAAACTAGCCGTTATGAATAGTAATAACCACTTTTTGAAATTTTGTAAATTTTATTTTTCAAAATGGAATTCATTTTTGGATTCGTAATATCGAAATTAGCTTAGGGTGAAATTTTGGTACTTTTTGGATAACTTTCATATTTTGATGAATAATGAAAATTACTAAATTATAATTAAAAACAAATTTTTTAATCGAAATAATTAATAGTGATAAATTATTAATTTGAGTGGTTTTAAAGTTTATTTAGAATATATTTTTACAATTTAATACAATTTTGGTCATTGGATGTAATTTCACATTTAAACCAGACATAAACAAGTGTCAATCTTTTGATAGATATTGTTTCTTAAAAACACGCTATTTGTTTTAATAGCGGGATTTAATTATAAAATTAATTAATGAAACTTCTATGTTATGAATTTGGTAAAATAGACTTCATTTTTGAATTCGGAATATGAAATCTAGCTTAGGATGAAATTTTGGCATTGTTCTGAAAAACATCAATTTTTTATGAATAGTGAAACTACTAAGTGGTAGTCAAAAAACTGAATTTTTCATAAAAATTAATTTTTCCGCTTCTGTGAATGGAATTTCAAAAATCCGAGAGACACGGTTGATGTCAGTAAGTAAAATGTTGTTCAATGAGATGAAAATAATTTTTTGGTGAATAGTAACTTTTTACTTTTTTTACCACGGTTAAAAGTAAATAGGGTAATTAAGGGTAGAAATGATATTATTATTACCCTAACACATGTCCTAATTCTATTGGACAAGTGTAATTCTACCAAAAACAAACTTAGGAATAAAATATGACCATTTAGGCCCACTTGAATTATATTAAGACATTTATTATTATTTAATTCAAAGAAGAGTTAAAAGAGTTTAAATCAAAGTTTATTTACTAAAACATATTTAATATAGGGTTATACATAAGATAAATTCGATTGTAAATATTCATTAGAAAGATAAAAAGATTTCCTACATAATGGTATTTTATTTGTAATTTTTAGACATCAAATAATTTATTTTATTTATGACACAAATATGATGCTGTAATTATATTATTAATGAAATATTGACATAATTGATGTTATAAATACCAAAATAAATGTAATTTAAGACTTTTTATGAATTACAATAATTTTCTAGGTTAATATGACATGTTATTATTTATTTAATTAACTTTTTTCCAACTTATCATTCTGTTATGATTTTCACAAAAATCAATTACTAAATAGTGTCAAAATTGACATAAATTAGTTTTTTAAAAAAATATTATATTATTAATTGTTATTTTATTCCTAAAAATATAAGGTTCGGAAAAATGACTTAGATAAAGTTATATATATTAATAATAAACAAGTTGGGGTTCGTTTGGCTTGATATAGTAAGTTTATTAACCTTATAGTATAAGAACACAAGAAGACATGGTAAAAGTAAAATTATTTAACTTAATGTTAAATCTAAATGATAAGGTTAAAATAGGAACCTAAACTTGTCTAAATTCTATTGGATGAGAGGATTTCGACCCATACCAACCTTAGCTTCTAAATAAATCAATTTGGAGCTATTTAAAACAGAATTTGGCTTTATAATAAAATAATATTTTTAGTTATTCCAAAGATGCCCCTCTCCTCCGTTATAAAAGGGAACCTCCTCCCTCTCCTCCTCACACCAATTTGAGCATTCCAGCTCGGCCAAACCCTGCACAAATCTCTTCTCCACTTCCCTAGTATCATCCTAGAGGTCATGGTCTTCTTAAAAGACCAATTTTAGTGCCCTAAAAGGAGGTCTCAAAGAAGTACTTCAAAGAAGAGGTAATATCCATTACCGATCCTTTCCAATTTCTTTCTTCTTCAACTTCTTCTTCTTTAGTTGTTTCATTATGAAGTAATAAAATCAGTATCACTCATATACGGATATGTTATTATAAGTATGAAACAACCCTATTTAACCATCTATCCATCCTACGGAAAATGAAATCACCGTGCGTGCGTACGTACGGAATACCGTCTCCACGCCGTGGTGTAATCTATTTTCCGCCACAACCTTAATAGGATGGGTATAATGGTGTAATGAGTAACTATATATGATTATTATAAAGTGATATTGATACTGAAATAGTATACAAACACTTCAACACAATTCCACGACCATGGGAATGATATCATCGCTCGTGCGTACGTACGGACTACCGTCTCCACGATGCGATGAGATTTATTATCCATGTTAACCATTCCAGAATGATTATAAAGTATATATAATGAATAATAATGGAATATATGACATGGTAAATCTAATGGATTTATGTATATATATATATGTCATCTACTTACTTCCATTCAAGACAATAAGGAAAGGAAAGCAACGTTCATGCGTACGTACGGACTACCGTCTCCATGAACGGTGTGTTTCATTTCATTTATCTATCTATTATATATATATATATACTGAATATATATGATATATAAATCATACTTTATATTCTGGATGTATGTAAATCATGATATAAGTAATAATAATGTCAAGAACAATAAGTCCAAACACCTACGATAAATGAAACGATTTTACCCAAAACGCTTCTTTAACATGGAATTTACAAAAGAACGGGTAATATAAAGTCATAAGTGAACCATATATGATATCATAACAATGAATATGATTTCGTAATAAGTCAATAACATTATTTAAATCATTATACAGGAGGTTCGGACACTTACAAAGCAAGTCGGACCTAAGGTAAGGGATAAATTTTCAATCTCATTTTTATCCAAGATTGCTTATACGTAAGTATTTACTGGGGTTACGTTTATCATCCATGACCATGTTTTTATAAAATGTTTACCATTATTCCATGAATGTTTAAAGTCATTTTTACCCTTTATTGACTTTTTACCACATTGTATGAATGGAATCTTTTCTTTGGTTACCATATAAGGTACTTTTTGACTTTTCTGACAAAAGTACGAGGATAATGTTATTTTTAACTTATACGGCTTGAAAGGATTTTTATGGTTTCATAACACCTCATTTTCAATAAGCTTACTCTACAATATTGCATGATTATTTTTAACAAAACCCTTATCTTTTAAAATTGCATGGAATTTTGTGAAAAGAAAATGATTTTAAAGAAGAAAGGATATCTTCCTCAAGAATTCATTTCAAGTGTTTTTCTCAAAACTATTTTCCATCTAAGATGACATTATTTGATATGTATGTTTCAAGTAAAATGTCTCTATGATTTAAATGGTATCAATTTTCTTATGATGAAATGATATCAATTGTTTATGGATTATGATGACATGATGTTTAAGAATCCCATTTTATTACATGGGTTATGAAATGATGTATGATTTATGATTTTGTGGCACACATAAGAATGGTTTAATTATGAGATGGGTGGGACCTATATCTACCTCCAATGCATTGGGTAAAGATTTTATATCTCATGAGATAGACATGGCTGGAATGGTAGGTTATACCGGTTTAGTGAAACAGGACTGAAACGAGGGTGACTCGGTTCAGAAAGGGAATTTGTCCACTAAGATAGTCTTGGAAATGAGTCTTGACTAACAAGAAATGATTCTCTATGATTATGTGTGTATGCCACAATGTTTCATGTTTTAAGTTATGATTATTGGGATTACATTTCACTTCTATGATTTATCCCATGTTATGATATTATGAGCTCTTTTGCAGGTTAAGATTTCCAAAAGCTATGTTCTTATGTATATGATGTGATTGATATTTCTTTTGTTTACCCTTACTGAGCATTTGAGCTCACCCTATTATGTTTTCTTTTCCCCAGGATATAAAGAAAGGTTTTAGGTATAAAAAAAGGAAGATCTTTATGGGAGATGTTGAAGATCTTTCACCAGGATTAGAAGATTATATTCCGAGTTTCCAAAGACACTAAACTATTACGATCCTTGTGTGTGTGTTTTTGTTATGTACTAAGTATTCTGAAAATGTAATATAATGTCCATGTAAGTCAGGCTTCGGGTCTCTACATAGTTTCCCAGTAGTTAAGGAACTAATAAACTAATTCTGTTGAAATGTGAAAACCTAAATGGGGTTGGGGTTGTTGTTGTATGCATGCTTCGTGGTAGCAGTACCGAGGCACGTGCTCAGTTTCTCTATTTTGAAGCCATAGGTTGGGCTGAGTGGTTTCTATATATATGTATCTTTTGTGTTTTATTGCACCCCACCCATGTTAAGCACTCAGTGCCGAACACTCCCATTTCATGGGAGAGGGTGTTTTACCCTTAGTTACTAGCTTCCTCCTGCTCCTTCTTCCCTAGGTTGTTATGGCTTGAGGCTACCTTACACCCAAGACTCCTCGGGTAGGTTTCGGTTGGGGTGGTTTTAGCCCAAGACTCTTTGGGCAGGCTTATAGGCTATGATGGCTTGAGACGACCTTACACCAAAGACTCCTCGGGTAGGTTTCAATTGAGGCCCAGGTGTGTACGGGCGGGATATGTGGTGGTGAGGCCCAGGTGTGTGCGGGGGGGGGGGATATGTGGTGGTGAGGCCCGGGTGTGTGCGGGCGGGATACGTGGTGGTGAGGCCCAAGTGTGTGCAAGCGGGATAAGTGGTGGTGAGGCCCAGGTGTGTGCAGGCGGGATACGTGGTTTTGAGGACCAGGTGTGTGCGGGCGGGGAGAGTGTGGCAGCATCAGGATGTTCACCGTTAGGAAGAGAAAATAACTAATGGGGAATGGTGAGAGGTACCCAATACTCTTGTTCTTATATACTACTACCTGTTGTGTTGTGTTTTTGGTGAGTGTGGATGGTGAGGTTGGGTGGATAGAATTCCTTGCTAGGTTCCTTCTGTTGTTCTCACGGGACATTAGGATGTCTCCCCACTTGTGCACGAGAGATTTAGGTTTTCCCTACTAAGTATACTTGTATGCTCACCCTACGTTTACTTTCAAGTTTCCAGGAGGACTACCAGGGCCGTGCGGGACCCTACTAGTCAGACAGTTGGAGTTTTTGTAGTTTTTGTACTCTTGTTTTCTTTTGGTATTGTACTTTTGAGCTTTCTTGTACTTGTACCTTGTTATAAAATTGTTTAAACATGCATATGGGCTTGGTTTGGGTTTATTTCTATACACTTGTTCTGTTCATTTTTGGTGGTTTACTTGTCCTATTTCTTGATCTTAAAATAATAAAAAGGGTAATGCCTCCCATATTTGTGAAAACTCATACCCTTGGTGCTAGTCACCAACTCGGGGCCTACTGGAGGCGGGAATCAGGGGTCATTATCTCCCTTTCACCATTGCCAGCTCAGAAGGGGCATCTTTGGTGGGAGGGGGTCGTGACAGAATGGTATCAGAGGTGATAGTTGAGAGATAAGATGGAGTCTGGAGTTAGGCACTGTGAGGATTGCATGGGATGGTAGGGAAACAATGTTAGTTAATCTTGGTGCGTGACATAGGCTAGGGAAGACCAGCTAGGACATGGGATTTTAGGGCCCCCCGTGATCCGATGCAAGGACTCTGAGCCTACCGAATGACCAAGTGAGGCCAAATTTATTGCAGGGTAGAGACCCTAGGGAAGGTACATGTATAATCATGATTGTGTTTTACTTGATTTGGGTATTATGGGAAAGAAATTGAAATAATGTGATAAAATAAAACCTTGATAATTTTCTTTACTACTTGGGCTTAGGCAATCCTTGTTTACCATACAGCTATGGCACCTAGACGTTGTCCCTATGTGGATCAAATGGCCGAGGCCCAACAGATCCAGGCAGTCGATCAGTTGAGGATTGACCGAGAGGAGGAAGATAGCCAATGGTAGAAGACTCTCCATTATTTCCAGCGGCAGAACCTCAAGAAGTACAAGGGTAGTACTTCGGATGTGGAGACGGAGAGGTGGCTTGAGGATCAAGGGATCACTTTTACCTTGATCCGTGCTCTGAGGGAGTACTGGGTTCCCCTAGCAGTCAGTCAGCTGAGAGGTGTGGCACGACAGTGGTGGACGCTCTACCTCGGAGAGAGGATAGAGGCAGAGGTTCCATGGGCTGACTTTGAGAAGGAATTCCGAGAGGAATTCATTTCTTCCATGATCAAGGTGTAGAAGCAGCATGAGTTACTCTCCCTTCAGCATGGGAGTATGTCGGTGCGAGAGCTGGGGATCAAGTTCAAAGATCTCTTGCGCTTTTCTCTGGATCTCTTTCTGGATGAGGAGTCTCGGGCAAGACGTTTGGAGGAGGCGCTTCATCCTTCGCTCCAGTATGTTTTCACCCCCTTCACCCTTCCAACGTACTTGGTGGTACAGAAGAAGGAAGAGGTTGTAGAGAGGATGCACTCACTGGGAGGTGCACCCCGAGAGGGGAACCAGCCAGGCTCGTCGAAGGGGAAGGCAGTCAGCCGCAGGTCTCTTGCGACGGGACCTTCCAGGTTCAGGCCAGTGGGGAGCAGGCCCCATCAGTTCTAGTTCAGATCTTTAGGTCCTCATCCCTTTTCCATGAGCCCAGGACCAAAGTGTTTTTCTTATGGAGGTTTCAGTCATGTTCAGAGTCGGTGCCCGACCCAAGCTCAGTACAGTGGAGGTGGGCAAGTTCAGCGCCCACCTCAGTAGCACCAGCTGCCGGCGAGGCCCTTCCAACAGCAGCAGGACCATGCTCCTCCAAGGGCAGACTTGGCGGGAGGAGGCCGACCTCAGGGTTCTCCTCAGGGACCTTGACCAGGGTGTAGTCGGGGAGGAGGACGACCTCAGAAAGGCAGGGGAGCTGGGTGTGGACAGTTGCATTCAGCAGAGTTGACAGCTCCAGTAGGACCAGAGGTGGTACGAGGTACGATTTGTTTGTTCTGCACTCTTGTTTCTACTTTGTTCGATTTGGGAGCTTCACACTCCTTTGTTGCACCTGTTCTAGCACATGCTTTGGGACTAGATGTAGAGAGACTTTTCATACCACTGGTGTTGAGTACACCAGTTGGAGGCCAGACCAGTGTATCTTGTGTTTGTCGGAGATGTGGGCTGATGTTGGTACCACATCGATCTAGTAGGGACCTTCTTCTATTACAGATGCGGCCATACAATGTCATCCTAGGCATCGATTGGTTGTTTTCTGTTAGTTATGTTATCGACTGCTTCTGGATAAGAGTCATATTCTCCGATGTAGACAGGCAACGCGTATCTTTTGTTGGTGGGAGGAGCTATCAGGTGGGAATCCGGCGTGTGGAGCCTCTACTTTCCTTGTTAGGAAGGTTATCAGTGGTTCCAACTGATGTAGCGATGATGGATGTCCCAGAGGTTGTTGGGGAGTTCCTCGACATTTTTCCTAAGGAGGTTGTGACTCTAACCCCCCCCCCCCCTCGATGTGATGTTGAGTTCGGGATAAACTTACATCCTGGTGCCCGTCCGATTTCGATGGCCCCTTATCGAATGGAACCTTCGGAGTTGCGGGAGTTACGGATTCAGATTGATGATCTGATGGAGATGGGTTTTGTTCAACCCAGCGTGTTGCCATGGGGTGCTCCAGTTTTGTTCTTGAAGAAGGCAGATGGTGGTCTCAGGCTATGCATAGACTACCGAAGGTTGAACCAGGTAACAGTCAAGAACCGTTACCCCCTCCCAAGGATAGATGATCTCTTCGAGCGACTAAGGGGAGAAGGTTGGTTTTACAAGATTGATCTACGATCTGGATATCATCAGCTAAGGGTGAAGGACAATGACATCTCAAAGACGGATTTCTGGTGCAGGTATGGGCACTTCGAGTTTGTAGTGATGCCGTTTGGAGTTACGAATGCACTAGCTGTGTTCATGGGACTTATGAACTTTGTCTTCTGAGAGTTTCTGGACTAGTTCATCGTTGTGTTTATCGATGACATCATGATATACTCAATATCAAAGGAGGAGCACATTGAGCATATCAGGGCAGTCTTGGAAGTCCTTTGACAACACCAGATTTACGGGAAATTGTCGAAGTGTAATTTCTTGACACAAGAAGTACACTTCCTTGGGCACGTGGTGTCTCAGCATGGAGTATCGGTGGACCCGTCGAAGGTGGAGGCAATTGTTTCTTGGGAAGCACCCAAGAGCATGGCAGAAGTTCGTAGTTTTCTGGGGTTAGCAGGTTACTATCAGAGGTTCATTTCAGACTTCTCTTGAGTTGTTGCTCCATTGACAGCTTTTACTTGGAAGAACCAGGTCTTCCTATGCAGCGAGCAGTGCCAGAGAGCTTTCGACTACCTGAAGGAGAAGTTAGTCAGTGCTCCCGTACTCAGGTTGCCAGAGGAAGGGTTGTTGTATGAGGTGTTTTGTGATGCTTCTGGCCTTGGTCTGGGGTGCGTGCTGATGCAGAAGAAGGGTGTGATCTATTATGGGTCTAGGCAGTTGTGCCCTCACGAGCGTAGTTATGCCACCCATGACCTGGAGCTTGCAGTAGTAGTGTTTGCACTGAAGTTTTGGAGAAATTACCTCTTTAGAGAGTGCTTTTTGGTCTTCTCAGATCATAGGAGCTTGCGTTATTTCTTCTCCCAGCGTGACTTGAACTTGCGGTAGTGGAGATGGGTCGAGTTTCTCCAAGACTATGACTTTGAGATCTCTTACACCGAAGGTAAGGGCAATGTTGTGGATGATTCCCTGAGTAGGAAGTCGCATTAGGAAGTAGTTCGGGAATCCGCTGATGCTTGGAAAGTGATGGGAGAGTTGGATGCCTTGCACTTGGATGCAAGGAAAGAAGGTGTTAGAGGCTGTTTTTTCCAGATGATGGTACAGTCCTCCTTGTTGCAGTAGGTGGAAGAGTCTCAGTGGGGGGACTCTGAGGCGGAAGTGATGCGGGATCGTGTGGATTAGGGGAACACTCCAGAAGGATGGTCAGAGGACAGCTGAAATTAGATTCTTTTCCATGGAAGGTTGTTTGTCCCCGAGACAATGCGTGAGGGAGTTCTCTGTGAGTTCCATAGCCCAGCCTTGGAGGTACATCCAGGAGTTTCAAAAATGTACCGAGGCCCGAGGGATCAGTTTTGGTGGCCCAGGGTGAAACGGCCAGTGGTGGAATTTGTGGCTAAATGCCTAGTGTGTCAGCAAGTGAAAGCTGAACACTGTGTTCCCAGTGGTTTGTTGCATCCTTTAGATGTCCTCGAGTGGAAGTGGGATGACATCTCAATGGAATTCGTCACATGACTACCCAGAGCTCAGGGAGGTTATGATGCTATCTGGGTAGTGGTGGATCGTCTGACGAAATCACCTCACTTCTTAGCAATTAAGGAGTCAGGCCCAGTGAGTACCTTAGCACAGAGGTACGTAGACGAGGTGGTTCATTTACATGGAGTTCCGAAGACTATCATCTCAGACCAAGATACCCGGTTTACCTCATGAGTCTGGAAGGGGTTACAACATGCTTTTGGCACCCAGCTATGCCTTAGCACTGCTTTCCACCCCCAGACTGACGGGCAGACAGAGCGGACTATCCAGACGCTGGAGGACATGCTGCGAGCATGCGTTCTGGATTTCGGAGGGTCATGGGTATGACACTTGCCTTTAGTAGAGTTTGACTACAACAACAACTTACACTCTACCATTGGCATGACACCATTTGAGGATTTGTATTGAAGGCCATGTTGTTCACCCATTAGCTGGGCAGAGGTTGGTGAGACAGGTGCTCTTGGGCCAGAGGTAGTGCAGAGCACCACAAAGAAAGTCCAGCTTGTACGTGAGAGGATGAAGTCATCTCAGGACTGACATAATTCTTATGCTGATCGTCGGAGGAGGCCCTTGGAGTTCGAGGTGGGAGATCATGTGTTCTTGAAGGTTTTCCCCCGACAGGGGCAGCGGAGGTTTGGGAAATGGAGCAAGCTCTCACCTAGGTTCATCGGACCTTTTGAGGTGCTGAGGCGAGTCAGCGAGGTGGCATATCAACTAGCCCTACCACCTCAGTTGGAGAAAGTTAATTACGTCTTCCATGTCTCCCAACTTCGTCAGTACTTACACGATGACTCTCACGTTATTGACTGGGGAGAGTTAGATATGGGAGACGACGCGACCTTCGAGAAACGACCAGCCATAATCGAGGATCGTAAAAAGAAGGTGCTCCGTGGACGAACCATTCCCTTGGATCGTGTGTTGTAGAGGCATGGCGGCCTTGAGGAGAGCACTTGGGAGTGGGAGACCCAGATGCACGCTCAGTACCTGGAGTTGTTTTGACGTGTGTTTTACCTTGTTCTTTTGAGCTTGTTTTTGTACCTTGTACCTTTGTTATATGGAATGCTTGGCTTTTCAGTTGTGAGACCTTTTGTTTCCTTGTTCCCTGGTAATGTGTAACATGTCCGGATGTGTGGGGAAAGGTAAAAAAACCTAACCCTTAATCGAGATGCATTAATGAGGATGCGATTAAACCAGTGCAGGCGAGTCAGTGCCACCTAAAGCGGATAATATCTCGACATAGGAAAAGGAATTTTTCCCCAAACCACGTGTTTGGGCAGTGTGTGGGTTGTGTGGTGTTGGGGGCAGTGTGAGTTGAAAAAATCCTAATGTATGGAAGTGGGAAGACCCGATTCTTAATCGAGACACATTAATGAGGATGTGATTAAACCCGTGCAGGCGAGTCAGTGCCGCCTAAAGCGGATAATATCTCGACATAGGAGAGGGAATTCCTAACACCTATGATTAGGGTTGGTGGTTGGGTTCCTGTTATAACAAGATCCCTAAGAGGTATCTTGTTGGGTTCCCCTAGGTTGGTTTTTGAATTATAGAGGACGAGAATGTTTTAAGAGGTATCTGATGTAATGGCCCGGACCTCTCCGGCCCATTCCTTTGTCAAAAAGAAGTCCACGAAGTGTTTTAGAGGGTAAAATGGACTTTTCCCACACTTTCCAGAATTTTGAAACTACATACCGTGTAGTTTGAGTACATACTATATACCCCCATGCCGGGTATACCCCGTGCTGAAGTCCATGTCCTTGTCGTGTGAAGTAAATGGGTACACGCCATGTACCCTAAATTACACGCCGTGTAGTCCCTCCCCATGTACGCATTACCAGTCAACGGTCGTGTGCCATGTTGAGGACGTGTCCTTGACACGTGAAATAAATGAGTACATGCTGTGTGTCCAAACTACACGCCGTGTAGTCCTTCCCCGCGTATGCGTTACCCTCAAACTGTGTGTTGACCAGTCAATGGCCGCGGAGCCGTGTTGGAAGCCGCGCGGAGACCGTGTGAAAGAACTGAGTACACGCCGTGTACCATAAAGTACACGCCGTGTACTTTTACTTTTCACGCCTATAAAAGGAGGGGTCCCCTCCTTTTCAACACACACCTCTCCTCCCCTCTCCTCTGAGCAGAGCTCTCTCAAGAGACTCGAAGGCTCTTCCTTCCATAACTTCTTCATCCGAGCTCCGATTTACGATCCGTCAGCGGCCATGGGATCGTAATGACAAGGAGGAACTTACGAGCTTGGATCCGTTGAATTTACTTTTTCCTTCCACCTGAGGAGGTTTTTCTAAGACCCGACATAAGTAACGGACGCCGACGAATGTCTTCTAAGGTTGATCCATGGGAACGTTGTGATCAGAACCTGTTGAGGTAGGGATCTCACCTTTTTCTCTCTAATTTGTGTATCATGTGGGACGACTATCCATTTGTTTTCATGAGAAATAGTTGAACCATTAAATAAAGATAATAACTGGTTAAAGAATGGGGTTGGGAAGTTTGTGATTGCTGTTACTTTACTTTTTATATCTTGTGATTATGTTATGAAATGAATAGGCTTATGCCTATTGAAAATAACGGTCGTTGGAGGCCTTTGCTTGCGCAATTAAATGTTTCCCTATCTTTCTAGACTGTTTATGTGGATGGAACCCTATGGAATGTGGAATTTGGTTAATCACATAAAGTTGTCTGATTAAAATCTGGAACCCTTGTGTGATCACCCCGATTAAACAAAATGGAATAATGAACATGTGGGTGTTGGATTGGTTACGTGGCATGTGATGGGGGTGTTTTGTGGGTTGTTGTGGATCAAGAGAGCAGCGGGGTTGCAGTTGACTTGGTTGTGGGTTGGTGTGAATGCTATAATGGTGATGGGCAGCGGGGCTACAATAAAATGGTATTAAAGGGATAATAATGATAAACGGGCTTTGGTGTGGTTGTGGTTATGGTGGTTGGAAACAGGGATGCAGGGATAGGTTTAAATGTGAATGGGCTATGGTTTTGAATAATAAATAAAAGTGGAAGAGATAATAAATGGTGGGTCGTGGTAATGGAACGGGATTAATAATTAATGGGATGGTTGGTTATTAATAAGGGACTTGGTTGTGTTGTTGTGTTTTCCTAACTTGATTTGTGGATGGCAGGGATTTGTTATGAGAATGATTGTCGTGGTTGGTTGTGGATAGTTTCCCAGTAGTTAAGGAACTAATAAACTATTTTTTTTGAAATGTGAAAACCTAAATGGGATTGGGGTTGTTGTAGTATGCATGCTTCGTGGTAGCAGTACCGAGGTACATGCTCAGTTTCTCTGTTTAGAAGCCATAGGTTGGGCTGAGTGGTTGCTATATATATATATATATATATATATATATATATATATATATATGTATATTTTGTGTTTTATTGCACCCCACCCATGTTGAGAACTCAGTGCCGAACACTCCCATTTCATGGGATATGATGTTTTCCCCTTAGTTACTAGCTCCTTCCTGCTCCTTCCCTAGGCTGTGATGGCTTGAGGCGACCTTACACCCAAGACTCCTCAGGTAGGTTTAGATTGGGGTGGTTTTATCCCAAGACTCTTCGGGCAGGCTTATAGGCTATGATGTCTTGAGGCGACCTTACACCCAAGACACCTCGGGTAGGTTTCGATTGAGGCCCAGGTGTGTGCGGGCGGGATACGTGGTGGTGAGGCCCAGGTGTGTGCGGGCGGGATACGTGGTGGTGAGGCCCAGGTGTGTGCAGGCGGGATACGTGGTGGTGAGGCCCATGTGTGTGCGGGCGGGATACGTGGTGGTGGGGCCCAGGTGTGTGCGGGTGGGATACGTGGTTGTGAGGCCCAGGTGTGTGCGGGCGGGGAGAGTGTGGTAGCGTCAGGACGTTTGCCGTTAGGAAGAGCATCTAACTAATGGGGAATGGTGCGGGGTACCCAATACTCTTGTTCTTATATACTACTACCTGTTGTGTTGTGTTTTTGGTGAGTGTGGCTGGTGAAGTTGGGTGGATATAATTCCTTGCTAGGATTCTTCTGTTGTTCTCACGGGACATTAGGATGTCTCCCCACTTGTGCATGAGAGATTTAGGTTTTCCGTACTGAGTATACTTGTATGCTCACCCTACGTTTACTTTCAGGTTTCCAGGAGGACTACCAAGGCCGTGTGGGACCCTACTAGTTAGATAGTTGGAGTTTTTGCAGTTGTTGTACTCTTGTTTTCTTTTGGTATTGTGCTGTTGACCTTTCTTGTACTTGTACCTTGTTATAAAATTGTTTAAACATGCATATGGGCTTGGTTTGGGTTTATTTCTATACACTTGTTCTTTTCATTTTTGGTGGTTGACTTTTCCTATTTCTTGATCTTAAAATAATAAAAAGGGTAATGCCTCCCATATTTGTGAAAACTCATACCCTTGGTGCTAGTCGCCAACCCGGGTCCTACTGGAGGCGGGACTCGGGGGTCATTATCTCCCTTTCACCATTGCCAGCTCAGGAGGGGCATCTTTGGTGGGAGGGGGTCGTGACTCCATAGAGGTGGATCGAAGAGGTGAATAAATAGGAGGGAACACCTAAATTTACTGTTCTTCTAGATTGAGCCTCATGGAGGAATCCCATGTACCCTACTTAGGATACTAAGATCAAAACTCACACAGTTTAATGCCATAGTTTAAGGTCATGTGACAAGACCGATCTATGAAGTATAATTTCATGTGGTAAGGATGCTTGTGCTTTGAAATGAGCATCAATTAGAGATGGTGTGGGGATTACTAATGGAATATTAAATTCACAAGAGGATTGAACTTGGTTGGATAATGTATGGTGCTTATGTATTGAGTTGCTCAAATGTTTCTAGAAGAAATGATGATGTGGATAGATATTACCCATGAAAGCGTCCCAAAGGGACCTGAAGGAGATATAGTTCCCAGATAGAGACATGATCCTTCTTGGATGTGAATTCCTTATAATAATTAGGATGGAAATGGATGGAGTGTTGGGTGTTGGGTTTGGAACTCAAGGAGGCTTCCTACATATCCCAATTAATTGGGAATAAAAGCCAACATAGTTTGAAATGGTTTGGGATTATACCTAAGGAGGAGGCCCATAAGATGAGTATGGTGGGGGGTTATGACTAGGAGAAACCCATTGGAGTCAATTTGGAGGATTTCAAGGTCACTACAAACCTCTAATCCCATGTGATTCATTATCAACATAAGAAATAAAAAAAGTAGCATATCTAATGGTCATATCATGAAAGATGAACCGATGAGAGATGGTGTAGGGATTACACATAGAAGATTCCAGGGAGTGAAGATATATGGACAAAGAGTGAATATCTGTAGACCATGGTGAGAGAAGGTGGAATCCCATTATGAGAATACATGGGGTATTCCATGTTCATTGTACGGGGTGAGACTACAGTTTAATGCCGTGTACTGAGGATGTTAGTGCTAGGAAGTTTTATGTCAAGAATCACAGATGTGGGGGAATCAATCCTTACCCCTTTGTCTTATATAACTACCACTCATTTACCCTTGAGAGGGGGATGGATTCAGTAATGCTAAGGTGTAATGGTGTGGTGGAGTGTCTAATCACAAGGTCCACATTAACATACCTATATTGAGTAGAAAAATGTGTCAGCGTACATATGTTGAGAAGAAAAATGTAAATGGGAATCTTAGGCCATACTTGGAATGGTGTGGGACACAGGAAAGGGTGGAAGATATTAAATTAGGATTGGAGGTGCAGTTGAACTGATCTTGGATGGGTGTGGGGCCTTGGTCACTCAACCTTTGCGAAGCGTTTTCATTAGAAGTGAGGAAACATAGAGAGTGTCTTCACGAATCATAGGGACTCACAAAGAGGTGATTCCTGAAGCTTTGATTCTTCATAGATTTTAGGGGCTTTTCAAAGGAGGAGGATTCCCTAAATAAGGGTAGCCTATCTCTAGATGAAGTCTTAGCTCAAAAAAGGAGTGGTTCATGAAGGCTTAATGCTTCACGAAGCCTCAAGTACCCCTAAGGTCCTTCTTCATTAATAAAGGATAAAGGACTTCACGAAAGGCATTCCCACCACAGGTGGAGGCTTTAAAGATCACACAAGAGGGGTTTTCAAGAATCCCAAGTACCTTGAGTGATCCATTTTGGCCTGGTTCGCGATGGTTGAGGTGTATCCAGAATTGGGAGAAATTCAAAAGATGAAGATCAAGGTCACTATCCTTTGAAGGTCGGAATGAGCCATATATTTATTGGAAAGGGATATCATGAAGCAGGGAAGTTATTCAAAAAGTAAAATTGGGCTTCATGAATGGGTGTGGATTTATAGGGATCACGAAGGTTACCATTAAAGCTTCAAGAATTTGTGAAGTAGTGGCATCATTATCACGGAGGTTACCAACAATGATTCACATGTTCACGAAGGGAGATCCATGGATAGGAGCTTCATGAAGGAGCTTCATGAAGTAGAATCCTAAAAGGTATCTGGGTCCATTTTGGCCTAGATTTTATTTGATCCATTTACTTTTTCCTCAAATATTTCATTAGCATTCATTTTGATTCAAAAAACTACATTAACTATGTTATGTTTGAATCATAACCCATTGGTTAATAATTTGATTAATTTTGGATTAGAAATTGTACATGTAGAGACTTCATTTATTTTCTTTTATGTTTAATTATAATCATCTATGTTAGAAATAATTAAGAAATCTCAAAAGGAGGATCATGTTTTACAGTAAAAGTTAATATCTATTTAAAATGGTAATATCTCCATGTCTAATGCTGATAAAGAAACTATTATCAAATTTGAAAAAATATTATGTGTGCCTTGTGATTCATAGTTGAAGAGATAATTTTTTATTAAATACAATAGGTCCTAATTTTCAATTCATCTATGTAGAACTATGGTTTATAGATACCTTCATAAGTTTTATTGGTGGGATGAAATAAAAATAAATATTGTTGAATTTACCATGAAATGTTTTACTTGTTAACAGGTTAAAATGAAATGAAAATTACCAAAGGGGATGCTTTATCATTTTATAGTGCTATAATGGAAATGGGATGATATATTCATGGATTTTGTGGTGTGATTTACACAAACATATCGAGGAAATAATGTGATTTGGGTTATTGTTGATTTAATAACTAAATTTTGACATTTCTTTCCCATTCAAGATACTATGTATTTAAAACACCTTTCTATGTATTTAAATTTTTACATGGATTTACTCTCCCTATTGTATCTGATTGTGATCCCAAATTTAATTCAAATATTTATAAAGGCCTTCAGAAGTCATTGAGTACTAAATTAAATTTCATCACACCTTTTCACCCTCAATCTAATGGACAATTTGGTGAATGATTTAGGCCTTGGAAGACAAGGTTAGTGCTTGTTCAATAGATTTAATAGGAATTTGGGTTCAATATATTTCATTAGTTTAATTTTCTTATAATAATAATTTTCATTCTAGTATACATATGGAACATTTTGATGCATTATATAGAAATTGGTGTCAGACTCCAAATTTTTTGAATAAAGTGGGAAAATGAAAGTTGTTGGGACCAAAATTAGTTGAATAAATAGTTGAGAAGGTGAAGATGATTAAACATAATATGAGGATGACTTGAAGTTGGTAGAAAAATTATGTAGATAACGATAGGAATGATCTTTTATTTGAGGTAGGCGATAATTTTTTTATTAATGTATCTCCATGGAAAGGTTTTATGCATTTTTGTAAAAAAGGGAAGCTAAGTCCATGGTTAATTAAAACATATTAAATCCTAGATAAAGTTGGATAAATTTGTTATCAAGTGTATTTTCCTCTAATTTTATCTCAAATACATTATGTATTTTCGGTTTCACTCTTAAGAAAATATATTTTAGATTTATCTCATGTTTTGATCTATAAAGTATTTCAGTTGGAAGAAAACCTTTCATGTGAGGAATAGATTGTTCATATTATTGAATGAAAAGAGTAGGTGTTATGAAATATGGTGATTCAATAGGTTATTGTTTTTTGAAAAAACTATATTATTGAAGAAGCAACATGGGAAACAGAAAATGCTATGAGGGAAATATATCCCCACTTATTTAAATAGCAAATAAAATTATGTGGATGGAATTTCCAAAAGGGGGAAGAATATAACAACTAATTAAATGTTAATATAAATTATTTTCATGTATTTTTTAATTAAATATTATATATTTATATTAATTATAAGGATATTAGGTAATTTTATATTCAAATGGAAAAAATATTTATTTCTTACCAAATTAGGTTTTCATGCATTATATGGCAATATTTAAAATATAAATGTCCAAATTATTGAATTTTAATTTGAAAAAATTAACTTAATTTTTGAATTAATCATGTAAAAATTCTCTTAGGATGAATTTTTGAAAATTTTCTAAAAAGTTTGATTATTCAATGAATAGTAAAAAATAATGATTTTTATTGGAAATTGTATTTTCTTTTAAAGTATTTACAAATTAAAATTCTATTTTTTATTACTTTTAAAGTTTAATAAGTTAATTTTTATTAAGAAAAATCAATTATGGTCTTTTTAATAAATTTTATACTTTAATTTGGTATAAAAACATTTTTATACTTAAAAGTCATTTTTATGAAAAATTATTTTTCATCATGTTTTACGGGTTTAATTTTAAATTAAATTTACCCAACTATAGAAATTTAATATTTAAAAATATATTCCATATTTAGAATCATGAGGTTAAAATTAGGAAATATTCTTTTTTTTTCTTTATAAATAGTAACCATAGTAATTTTTTTACTCTCGTAATGGTAAAATGCGTTAATTAGGGTAAACAATAATGTGATACAAATTAAAATTCATTCAAACACCTGAATTTATTTCATTGGATGATTTTATTTCATTAATAATAATCCAAAATCCAAAAATATTTTCTTTTTTCCTTTTATATTTTTTTTATCTTTATATTATTTTAAGTTAAGAAAGATTACGAATTTCACTCTCTTGATTTTAAATTCCTCTTATATGTTTACATCGGGATAAAAATAAGTTATAAATGAAAATTAAGGAAAATTTTAGAATAATGAAATTATGTTTATTATGATATCTTATTTATAATTATTAGTTATTATATAATCACCTTAAATTCTTTCACAATGCTGACATAATGCTTGTGCAAGCAGTAGAAAAATCAAGTATTTTTTTTAAAAACTCTAAAAGTAATATTGTATGGGTGAATTAAAGTTTCCCATGATTTTTTATATAAATATAATATATTATATATTTTTATAGGTTTATATTCAAATTATATTTTAATCTTGATTACTTTAAAGTCAAATTAAATGAATAGTTAAAAAATGATATTAATAATATTTTATAATAAACAATATTTCATTAAATGATTTAAAATTCATAAAAATATTATATCTAGAAAATTTAATGGTATATTATTTAAAATATCATCTATGATCCATTTTTTAGGTTATTTTTATTTTTATAACTTTCTTAATCCCAAAAGAGTAAAAAACATTGATATCATCATAATTGTCAAAGAGATTAAGATGGGTTAAAACAAAGAGATGAGAGTAAAAAAAACAATCCGAACTTGTACGAATTTTATTTTATGATATTATTTAGTACCATAATAATCATATATTTTAATTATATCAATTTTAATCCAATTAAACTTATAAATTAATTTATATTAATTTAATTCTTTAGGAAATTCCAAAAATTCATCTCCCCTCACATATAAAAGGGAGAGTCCTCTCTTCTCTTCCTTGCTGCATTTTAGAACTCTATATTGGCCAATCCCTACCGAAATAAATTCATAAAATCCATAACCAAATTATATAGGTATTATTTTGGGTAGAATGATAACCTTATAGGGATTAAGGTGTAAAAAAGGTGGTTGTCTAAAGAAGAGGTATAACTTTTAACCGAATGTTTTAGTTTTATTTATTATTCTACCTACTTAAAATATTTTCAAATATGATGAAATAATAACACTAGTATATTAAATATACTGATTTTTTTATTTTAATGACATAAAATATATCCATATCCTTCTTATATCAAATGGTAAATGAATCCATCATTTGTGTGTAAGGTGGACTACCACCTCACGCACTGATGTGATTCATTTTCCATCAAAACCTCTTATATATGTATATAATTATAAATTAATTGTATATATATGATATTAATGAAACATTTATAATTATATAAAGATAACATATCATCTAATTTCTTACTTTCCCATCCATTTAATAATGATTACATCGTTCGTGCATACATGTGGATTACCACCTCCATGAAGCGATGTGATTCATTTTTCATAACCACATCATGTGGGTTACAGATATAAGTTTATTTAAATAAATAATTTTATATTTATGATATAATAATAATTTTGGAAATATAAAATAATAAATATCTTCTTTCCATCATGTTCATTGAAAAATGGAAACGTTACTCATACGTACGTACGACCTACCATCTCCATGATTGTAACGTAGTTCATTTTTCATAACAATATTTCATGAATGTTTATAAAATTAAAATTAATATATGAAAAGGATAATTATTTAATAATTATTATTCTAAAGATTATGTAATAATGATATATTTGACTATAATCATCATCCCAAAGTCATTTTAGACATATGAGCTGAGTATCGTCAAAACATTCAATATGAACATAATAAATTAAATAAGTAAATATAAAATGGTAATAAATAAAATAAAAGTAATAATAAACTTGAAATTTTTTCTGAAGAAATTAAATAATTAACATAATTTTATTATTCAATAAGATAAAGATCATACGTGACGAGTTAGACTCAAGGTATGAGATACTTTACCTTAAAACCCCCATTTTAAATTTTTTAATGATTTATTTTATAAATATTTTTCTTCCATATCAGTATTGTTAAAAATATTTTTTATGTTTATTTATATGTATATAAATGTATTTTAAGGTACATTTTATATATCTTTTTGACTTTATGTTTTCAAAAGTGTAGCATTTCAACTTTTAAGAGAGGTATGGATCCTTTTAATTTTAGTTTAAACCTCTTATTTTATCCTTTCCATATCACTTAAGTGACTAAGGAATGTTTTAGAAGTCTCTAAAGCTTGTTTTTATCCCATATATTTAGTTTTTGTAGAAATGGGTAGAGTCACATGGTTGGTTCATGGTTAGTAGTAACTGTGCAACCCAATTGTGCATCCCAAAGAGGAGGAGCACAATTTTTTTAACTATAAAAGGGAGGCCACAAAACTATTCCAAATCAACAATAAATCATAGGTGTGTTGAGAAAGGTTGGGGAACAATTAGTTTAACCATGAACCTAACTGTGTGAGTGGTGGAAGTTTTTTATGGTAATCACGCATAAGTTACGTATGGTTTTTCAAATCGTGCACCTAATCATGTGAGGGGGTGGCACCTTAGGTAGTGGGTGCGCATGGTTTAGATAACCATGCAGCCAAACTGTGAGCCCCATTAAAAAGGTAGAAATTAGCATTCCCCCAAGAATTTAGCTCTTCTCCCATATTTTTCTTACCTAAATCACACAACATCCTTCCTCCTTATTTACACATTTCTTCCTCTATCAAGCTAGGATTTGAGCTAGCCTTTCCATTCATACTTCGATTCAAGTGTTGTTTGTCATGTTGGATAGCTAACAGAAAGAATATAAGTCCTCATAATAATTATATTCATTTATTTTTTAATATTTAATGATAAATATTATTAACCCAATATTCCCATATTTTCAGGGTGTTTGTCTATTTATTTGATTTCTCCCACTATACCTCCAATTATAGGCTAACACTGGATGATGATTCTTCTTCCCATCTAAGGTAGGTGGTTCAATGATTTTAACTAAAATTAAAGTTTAATATATTATGCATCATTGTACCTCATTCCAGACCTTATATGTATCACCTCTTAAATGTTGATTTAATTAATTAAATATTTAATTCATAATATTCGTTAGTCATTGAGACATATTTCCATAATCAGAGGTTGTCTACCTTAATACTAACCACCCCTTAGGGTGTGTTGTTTAAAATATTTGTAAATGCTATGTCTAAATAAGTATTAAATTTCCATTTGAGGAATGTTTAACTATACCCTATAAATTATATACTTAATTGAATTAGATGAACAATGTGACACCATACTTGGCCTATATGCTTGGACATGTGGTTGAACCACCTTATAAGGTATATTAGGATTGTAAATTAAATGAAATGGATAAGTGAGATAAATGGAAGGTGAATGGTATAACCATGTCACCCAAACATTTCTTAATAAAAAAGTGTTATCATTTCTATCATTATAATTTTGGATAGTTGGTTATTATTACTAGATATAGTGTTTTACATTTTTGACTGGGAAAGTGTTGTACATGCCATTCCACTCATACACTATTTCTTAGTTTAGAACATTGGACATGGTGATACCTATAATTGAAAGGAAGGTTGGATATGGTGTTTCCTATCCTTGTTTTTTATTATTGGACATGTCATTCCACTCACACACTATTACTTAGTTTAGAACATTGGAAATGGTGATACCTATAATTGAAAGGAAGGTTGGATATGGTGTTTCCTCTCCTTGTTTTTTATTATTGGAAATGTAATTTTCCATTTTTGACTGGGAAATTTTTTGGCATGTAGTTCTACTCACATACTTTCCCTTCATTTAGAATATTGGACCTAGTGATCCTTATACTTGAAAGGGAGGTTAGAAATGATGTTTATTCCTATCATTATGGATTATTGGATATTATGTTTCTTATTACTATTATATATTATTGGATATAGTGTTTCCACTCCTGGTTATGTATTACTGGACAAGCCATTATTTTTCTTTAAATAAAATGTTGTGCATTGTTATCCAAATCCTTGAATTAGGTGCTCACATGATGATTCTGACACCACATGAATTGACATCAAATCACATGTCTAACTATACTAGGGGGGTGACACCTTAGGCAGTGGATGTGTATGGTTGGCACATAGTTTAGACAACCATGCTGCCTAACCATGTGCCCCTTTAAAAAGGTAGATTTTACTATTTTCCATTCATTCCTTTAACTATTCTCCCCTATTTTGCTTTCCCAAATCACACACAGCCTCCACCCTCTTTGAGAGATCTCTGCCTCCATCAAGCTAGGATTTAATTTATCCTATTATTCCAAAATTAGATTTAAGCATTGATCATCATGTTGGATAGATAACAATAAGTCTACGAGTCCTCTTAAATTTTTTTCTTAATTTATTTTATTATATAGAATGTTAAATCCAGGCGAGATAATATGCCAAATTTTCAGGTTGTTTGTATATTTATTTGATTTCTCCCTTTCAAGCATAGATTAGAGGCCAACACTAGATGAGGATTCTTATACCCATATGAGGCAGGTGGGTTAATTCTTTTCTCTAAAGGTAAAGTTGAATATATTATTCATCATTATATAATGTGTTGAATCTTCAATGTGTTTCTCCTTAAATGTGGAATTGATTAAATAAATTACTAATGCCTAGTATTAGTTAGTCCCTGAGACCTATTTCCATCATCATAGTTTGTTTACCTCAACAAGAACCACCTATTAGGGTATATTGTTTAAAATATTTTTAAATTCTATGTATAAATAAGTATTAAACCACCATTTGAGGTGTTTTAAATTGTACATTATAAATGGGACATTTAAATTTAATTAGATGAATAGCATGACACCATGCATGGCCAATATTCTTGGCCATTTGGCTGAACCACATTATAAGGAGTGTTAGGATTATACCATAAATAAAATGGATAAATGAGATAATAGAAGTTGAATGGTATATTCATGTCACTCATCCCTTTCTTAATTATAAAGTGTGATCATTCCTATCATTATGATTGTGGATAGTTGGTTATTATTACTAGACATGGAATTTTTCATTATTGACTATGAAAGTGTTGGACATGTCATTCCACTCACATGATTTTCCTTGGTTGAAAACATTGGACATGACGATCCATATACTTGAATGGGATGTTGGGAAAGAAATTTACTCTCCTTTTTGTGTATTAATGGTTATGGAATTTTCCATTATTGACTGGGAATGTGCTGGGCATGTCATTCCACTCACACACATTTCCTTGGTTTAGAATATTGGACATGGGGATCCTTATACTTGAAAGGGAGTTTGTATATGACATTTACTCTCCTTATTATGGATTATTGAACATGAAGTTTCACCTCCTTGTAATGGATTATTAGACATAACATTTCTTCTCTTTATTATGTATTATTATATATGGAATTTCCTCTTCTTATTATGTATTATTGGACATGATGTACTTTTTCATTAAATAATATGTTGTACACTAAAATCTAAATATTTTAATTATGTGAAGACATGATGATTCTAGAACCACATGACTTGGAATGATATAGATCCTATTACGACTAGTGTGTGACAACTTGGAACAAATTTCTAGTGCTCGGGTAGACCAACATAGAGGGTGATATGCTAAGGGTATGCCCCTTCAAAATTAAACTTGACTATTAAAGTCATAAATTTTGGGAAAAATCATAGTTTTATTATATTTTTATATTACATAGATGACTCAGATATATTTTATGGGTTCTAGGATTTATTATAAATACTCACACACTTATATAGTATTATTGTTTTACTTGTTCAAAGACATTTCAACTTAGGACGAAGTAGGTAACATTTAATGAGTTAATCATGGGGAACCCAAACTAACTTGGTTTATTTATTTAATATAATTATTCATTATGTATACACACAACTTTTTATATAATCCTTGGATGGATAAAATTAGATGTCATTGGTGTTGGACTACTAATTTTAACTCATACAATGTTTTTTATACCAATCAGTCCATGAAAAAACTTCATGGATGCAGTTAGGGAAAAGGGGAATCACCCAACTTTGGATGCTTGATTTTCTATACTAGTATGAAGTACAATAAAGAAGAACTAATATTATGCTCATGATGATATCAGAGATAACTATTGATATTTTTTTCATTTTTATATCATTTTGTATATGTCTAATGCTCTTTTTCCTCATATTCCCCATTTTATATATAACATACAGATATGAAATCATTGTTTTTTATAGGAATCTAGGAATTATTTATGTTAGTTTACTATGTTTAGATGTTTACTTCTTCTATTAATAATTTATTATGTTTTTGATATTTATTCATTTATTATACCACTGTGCTTATACTATGATAAAATAGGGTATAGTCTCCCCACTATACCACTATAAAACATCATTGCAAGTCAACAACTTCTAGAGTATAAAGAGGATTTCTTGAGACCATGTAAACAACTAGGTTCAGTTTCTTATGAGTGAACCGGTTCTAAGAAATTACAATAAGAAATATTTTTTATATATTTTTTAGGGAGTGTTTTTTACTTTCTTTACAAAAGAAAAAATGTTATATTTTAAGGTATATGGTTTCAAAATATTTTATATCTATTGTGAAAATTATTTTATATTTGGATTCCTTTATAATCTTCAATGTTTTCATCAAATAAAACCACTCCATCCCTTTATTCTAGGTATTTTAGTTTTGAAAATTGGGTTTTAAAGGAAAGGGACATATCAATATCTGAAAATGGTTTAATTATATGTTTAAAAAGACATTTTTATGACTTCAATGATGGAAATTAAAGACTTTATATTTTTAATTCATTTTATGGTCTTTGTAAAATTTTTATGATGATGAATGATCCTAGTATAGCTTATAGTGACGAGTGAGCCTAATATAGCTCTCTAATTCATTGGGTAATGATTATGTTCTCTGGAGAATTTTGTTCGAAGTTTTTCATATTGGTTATTCCAATTATAGGGATTCTTTTAAGAATTCTATGAAGACAATTTCCCAAGGCTCCCGCATGACTTTTACATGCTTGAAAATGAGTTTTTATATATTTTTTTATTTAAAAAGTTAATCTAAAGATAATTTGTTTTAATGGAAATATTATACCTTATTAGGGTAAAAATGTTTGTTTTTAATAATTTTTTTTTCATATGTTATCATGTTTTCTAAGAAACCCCCATGATCATTATTTTTCCTTTATATTTTCTAATAAAGTGTTTTATGGAAAAATTTGGGTAGTAAAGATGATTTTAAGTGTAAGTAAAAAATTAACTGAACTCAAATTTTATTACATTAAAGGAAAACTATCTTTTATTATCTCATGGTTTTAAAGTGGACTAATGAGTTTATTTATTCTTCTTCTTTTTATGTCCCTTACTAATATTTTTGTGCTCATCCCACTTTTTCAAATGCTTTTAACAAGTTTTAATGATGAGTAAGAACAAAGAAGAATTCAAGTTGAAAAATGTAATTATTTTCATGAAAATTGAACATTTTTTTATGTAATTATAATGATTTTTTTTATAAAACTCTAAACCTATAAATATCTTAGATAATGTAAGAAAATGAATTACATTTTAAAAATGAAATTATGGATTGAATAAGGGTATGATACTTATATAAACATCTTAAATTTTTGGTAAAGTAAAGAGAGTGTTGTTTCATAATAATGACATCCATGTATTGATATAAAAATGTTGGTGTAAGTTCTTACACTGATTCACCTAGGGGAAATAACACTAAAAAAGTTAGTTGGAGAATAACTCGATCTTCACTTGGTGCACAAGTATTGGGCCAAACTACACTCTTGATTTGATGCTCCTATGGGACATTATTAGATTTCTCACATGATTAGTTATGAATTATAATGAAGGATTATTTCCTATTGATATCCCTAAACCATTAAATTACCCCTTACTACTACCTGAATACCATTCATTTGATAAGGGTACTTTCATTTTCATCATGAATATTCTTGTGTTTGGATATTCATTTAGTTATCCACATTATTCCATTGAATGGAAAATATTGATAATATCTATATCAATTATTTCTATATGGATAACTATTTATTACTTATCCATGAATATATATGAGATTTCTCAAGTAATATTAATATATGTATTGTTTAAAAATTCCCTCATTTGGCGATTAAATTGAACTTAATTAATTGGTGAGTGGGGCCTGACGTAATATCAACCCTTGATGCATCAATATGTATCATTAGATTTTTTTTTCAGTATTTGGTGTATGAATACCCATTTATTAATATTTCTTGGATATTATCTTAATGAAATGTATGATATTTTGGCCGAGGCCTTAATAGTAATATTAAGAAGTCTTACATTATGAATTTCAACAACATGAAATCATTTATTGTTATCCATGTGATTATTTTCATTGTTATGTCATCCATGAATTTATTTCAATATCAGCTAATCAGTTATATGGAATAATTAAATTTATTTATTATTACTAAATTTATTTATGTCATGCCTATAGTATGATAGTTTCAACTGTACATTACACCTTACTGAGCATATGAGCACACTTCTTTATATTGTTTCCCTTTCCACCATGAAACCATGAAGATTAATATGTATAAAAAATATATTTTCATGAATAAATAATAAATCATCATGTATTTAGTTGATGAAACTTATGATTTCAATTTAATGTTATGTTCATTTATATATTTGGTCCCTGAGGCTGCTAAACTGTTGGATTTTGAAAATTCTGAATATATTTTGTACCTATGTAAAGAAAGAACCTATGGATCTGGGCTATTTTATTTGGGGTGTTAGACTTGGTATGAGAACTAGGGTTAGTAAAAAACATAAAAACTAGAGTTAGAGAACAAAAACCTATGATAAACCCTTATGATATTTTAGAAATATTTATGTATTATATGAGATGAATTTATAAGAAATTCATAGGAACTATATGATTTATTGGTATGTTCATGAACTAATTAAGTATATGTCATTTTCTATAAACAAAGCCTATTTAAAGAAATATATACAATTTCAACACCCATAAACAATGTAGGGATTGACCTATTGATTAAATTAATCGATTTGTTGTTCAATTTTAGAAGATTATGATTATGTTAGGGTAGTTAACACATATTATGATGAATAAACTTTCCCATATGGAACAAACTGTTCCTCCATCGCATAGTGTAACAATGTTGGACTGCATCATGAAGGAAAAACCAACATCCTTTGATTAAAACAAAAATCCATTAGAAACTAAACAATAGATAAAATATCTAGAGAATATATTTCTTTATTTTGGATGTAGTGAAAAAATAAGGTTATCATTGTTATATATCATCTTAGGGGATATTTCAATCAATAGTGGTATTTGATTCAAAACACTAAGAAGGGATAGGAAATAAGGGATATGGATTGGAATTCCTTTAAGGTGATATTATTTTAGAAATGCATTCCTCATGAGAAATGAGTATATATGTAGAGATAATTTTTGAATTTAAGACAAAAGGAAGAGGAAAATGTTGTTGAATATGATGATACAAATAAGCAATAGTAATACATATTATATATTATATACGCAATCTTTAAAGTATAATCAATAACCTATTTTATATATTAAAGCAATATACTATAATGGAAATATTCTCTCAATCATTTTAATCTTATAAGGAGATTGTGAAAAGTGGTATCAAGTCTGAAAAAGAGTTCACCATGTTTCATACTTTTAAATGGAATCAAGAGAAGAAAATGGTGGCTGATCACCATATTGAAATAAATTTTACAAAAAAGTAGAAGGGAAGGGTATAATTCCCATCATTTGATTAATATTTTAATAAACACTCTAGGGATTTTATGAAGAGAATGAGAGTTTTATACAAGTGTGGAGATAAATTCCATAAATATCATGAATTCAAGGTGAAGAATTAATTCAAAACTTATTTGTGATTCAACTTTAATGATATGGGGCAATATGCATACCAATTCCCCAAGATTCATAGTAATCCACCTCGAAAGAAGCCAAAGGAGGAAGGTCAAGATTATGTAATTACAATAGATATGTATAAGGTTCAAATTTTTTCATATTTGGTACTTATATCATAAAATTAAATTTAGATAATGAACAATTTTATTCTAGATCTACACATTCATTCATATCATGAAATTTTTCTAAGAACATTTAATCATCCCTTGATGTTCTAATTAAGAATTTTTTAATTAAAAATCTTTATGAAAATCTTATAGAAAAAATTATATTTATTTATCCCTATTAAAATAAATGGTGTTTCTTTTTTGGCATACCTTGTTGTTATACCAATGGTTGACTTTGACATAATACATTGGATTGATTATCTTCAAAATTATAATGCATTAATCATTTATTGAGAGAAGGAAATTTTAATATCTAAGGATAGAATAGAATCCATTATTTTCAAAAGAGAGACTTTATTCTCTAATTCATGTTTGGAAACACTTCTAGTGACTCAAATTAATTAAATTCTAGGAGAATATGAATTAATGAATGAGAAGGAAACCCTTAGAATAAATTATTTATCCATTTTGAGGGATTATAATGATGTATTTCTAGAGTATTTACCTAGATATCCACCTAAACATTAGGTTTTATTCCCTATTGATTTTATCCCCAATGTGAATCATGTATCCAAGGCTTTGTATGTAATAGATCTAGTGGAATTAGTGGAGCTAAAGAAATAGATGTAGTATTTTCGTGATAATGTGTTCATTTTCCCAAGAGTTTGACCTTGGTGAGCCCCTATTATTGTTGTCAAGAAGAAGGATAGGTCCATGAGGTTGTGAATCAATTACAGGGATATAAATTCCATCAATAAAAATAATATGTATCATCTTCTATGAATTCACGACTTATTTGATCAACTTCAGGGAGCTCAATATTTTTCAAAGATCAATCTTCACTCTGGTTTTCATCAATTAAAGGTGAAGAAGGATTATATACCAAAGATAGAATTTCATATGAGGTATGGAAATTATATGTTTATAGTAATTTTCTTTGGGTAAAATAATTCATCCTCTATGTTTATAGATCTAATAAAGATAGTATTCAATCGACCTCGGAGTGGTGGCGTATCCACTCTCTCGAGCATTAGGGTTTCAACCAAGGATTACCTCCCTTCCCTCCTCCAGCCTCGGTCGTCTAGGCGTCGACGTCCCCTTACTCGATGATCCTCGGTGGCTCAGTTGTCATCATCATATCGTCTCGGTAGGAAATGCTTCCGTCTAGCGGGCAGAGGAATCTTGGTGGCGGATTAGGGCTTGGTGGCAGCGGGTGACAGCTTTGGTCCTAAGCGGCTCCGCATCAGTACCAGTTTGGCTTGGATGGGGGAGGGGCTTTGATGGTTTCATTTTCCCATTTTTTTTAGTTTGGTGTGTGATGATTTTCTGGAGTTCTTGCGTTGGATTCATCTTTGGTGTGCCCTTCTGCATCGTCGGTTCCTCTTACTATCCATGGCTCATTCGTTGAGAAATCCGTTGAGGGTTCTTCTGTGGTAGGGATTTGATCGGCTCCATCCCAGAGAGGCGTTGTAGGCTCTGTTGTGCTCGAATCCCTTCAATGGATACTTTCCCTCGAGGTGATGTCAGTTCTCCCAGTCCTAGGTGATGGAGACCCGACTTCTTTCTCCTTGGATCGTCTTCTTTATTGGGTTGCTGTGGATGCGGATGGAGGAGTTTGTGGTTGCGGTGGGGTGCTTCCTGTTTTGGTTATGGCGCTTTGGCTCTGTGCTGTTGATGGATTGCTTGTTCGAGCTCATGAAGTGGATGGTTCGATTTTGGTTTTGATGACAGTGGAGGGTGTTTATGCAGCTTGGGGGCTGTTTTCTCCTGGCCAGCTTGCGGCGAGGTTGATTTCTAACATGCTGTGATGATGGTTATCCTATGAGGAACGATGATGATTTGGTGTGATTGATTGTTTTGGTGGTTACTATTTTCTGTGGGACAACGACGACTTGGTGGTTTGGTTCCGGTGGCCTCGTCGACGTTCTCTGGTGGGTGCAGTGGTTGAACGACGATGTCGACATCGATGATGGATGGTGACAATGATAGGATACTCATGATGTTGGTGGCAGGCGACTTGATTCAAGATGATCTTCATAGGTGTCGTGATATGTTTGAATTTTGAATTATGAATCTCAGTTTGTTTTGGTTTCAGTTCCCACTCACCCATAAAGAGGGTTTAAGAAAATCAAATAAAAATTGAATTTCAGGTCAATAAAGATAGTATTCAAGGATTATCATGATAATTTTTTGGTTGTATTCATTGATGATATCATTATATACTCTAAAATATATGGGGAGAATGAGAATAATTTGCAAATCATTTTGAGACTCTCAGAGAAAATAAATTATATGGTAAATTTATTAAGTGTGAATTTGTATCTATGATGTTTCTTTTCTCAGTTATATTGTCTCCATGGATAGAATATATATTGATCATTCAAATAAAAAATTAGTCATGGAATATCCAACACCGAACAATATAACTAAGATATATAGTTTTCTTATCTTAGTAGGTTACTATCATTGATTTGTTAAAAATTTTACTTGATTGGACAACCCATTAATCAAGTTGACTTGTGAAGGGGTCAAATTCATATAGTTAATAGAATGTGAAGAATGTTTTTAGGATCTAAATAAGAGATTGGGCAATGCATTGGTATTGACTCTACTATTGAGAAGGGAAGAATTTAAAATACATAGTGACGTGTGAAATAAAGGATTGGGTTGTGTTACTATGAAAAATGATAGAGTGGTTTTTTATACATTAAGGTAGTTAAATATCTGTGAAGAAAACTATCCAACACATGATAGTGATATAGCAGATTCAATATTTTCATTTAAAATATGGATACCTAATATTTATGAAGAATTATTAGTTATATATAACAATCATAAATGTTTGAAATATATATTCACATGGAAGGATATCAATATGAGGAAAATGAGATGGTTGGATCTATTCAAGGACTATGATTTTGCACTACACTACCACCTTGGGATGGAAAACATGATGGTGGATGCATTGAGTAGGAAGGATCATAGAGTCTTAGATATGATGAGGATGGAAAAGGATCCAATGTTCACATATTAAGTGAATTTGGACATGGGAATTGCCAAATAAAGGGAAACATCATTTATTTTCAAAGTAATTGCACAACCATGTTTACTAGGGAAGATAAAGAAGTATCAATGATATGAAAAGGGTTTTCAAAATAATATTTAAGTCCTAGATGATGGGAAATTGTGAGACTTAACCAATGAAGATAGTGTGTTGAATTTTGGAAAGAGAATATATATACTATTAGCACCTAATATAGTGAGGAAATTGGTTGATAAATCTCAGAAATTAATATTTTTTATACACCTTGGTAGAACCAATATGTATAGGGACCTAAGGGAGTATTTTTTGTGGGAAAACATGAATTTGGAAGTTGAATATTGTGTATCAATATTCTTAGTGTACCAAAAAGTAAAGGTTATGAGATAATTTCCAAATATTCTTATGCAACCTATCCCTATACTAATGTGGAAGTGGGACAATATCATGATTGATTTTATCACTAAACTTCTTCATAAACCTAGCAAGAATATTATTATATGGGTCATTGTGGATTGACTCACCAAGTCTGCAAACTTCCTAGAAAAAATGGAGGATATACCTCTTAAACTTCATGTATAAATCTATACCAAAGAAGTTATAAGGATTCATGGTATCTATTTTATATGATCATAACCCTTGTTTCATATCAAAATTTTATAGGACCCTTCAAGAGGATTTAAATTCTATGGTACATTTGAGCACCACCTATCATATTCAAATAGATGGGTAGTCTAAATAGACTATATATACCTTAGAGGAAATGCTGAGTTCATGCCCACTTGACTTCCAATTAACATGGGACCAATACCTACATATGGTGGAATTAATATACAATAATAGCTTCTATCTGAGTATAAAAATTGATCCTTA
Organism: Viscum album; assembly: GCA_963277665.1. Lineage (NCBI taxonomy): Eukaryota > Viridiplantae > Streptophyta > Magnoliopsida > Santalales > Viscaceae > Viscum > Viscum album. The sequence goes on along the minus strand of OY728157.1, from coordinate 1,419,337,473 downwards.
TATGGCCTTGTAAGTAAAAAAATGTCAAACCCCAACCTACTGGGATGTAGTTGGGGAAGTGAGGCTTGTTGGTGCAGAGCTCATTAAGGAAACAAATAAGAAGGTGAGATATATCCAGAATCATATCAGCACTACTTAGAGAAGATTAAAATTCTCTATTAATAATAAAATTAAGGAATTATAATTCGAATTAGGGGATCATGTATTCTCAAAAGTATCACCATGGAAGGGAGATATAAGTTTTGGTAATAAATAGAAGTTAAGTTCAAGGAATATTGGACCTTTTTAAATTTTATAAAGAATTGGAGTTTTGGATTACTATTTGTACATGACACCAAAAATTTCTAAAATTCATGAAATATTCCATGTTTCATTATTAAAGAAGTACATGACAGATCCAATTCACATAACTAAGATAATAGAGTTGGAACCTTACATGCCTTATAATCAAGAGTCTATATAGATTCTTGACACTAGAGAGAAAGTATTGTGGAATCAGACAACTCAACTTTTGAAAGTACGTTGGGATAATCAAAATTTATATGAAAAAACATTGGAATATAAAGAATAAATTATGAAGAACTACCCAAATTTATTACTGATCTAACATATGTCACAAATTTCAAGGATGAAATTATGGGGGGGGGGATTTAAGACTCGGTAATTATTCTATAGCTGGTAAACACCATATCTATAAAAATATTACACAACTCAAATTATATTACCTCAACACCATATAATACAAGTAACATATTGTATTCATTAATATATATAAAACTTATATTTTTAATTTAATAAATAGACATTGTTTTTTTAGATTTTAAATATCGAAATTAGATTAAGGTTATTTTTTGGTGTTGCATATTTTTATAAATTTAAATTAAATTTAAATATTTAAATTATGATAATAATGTTAATTTTAAATATATATATAAATATATTATGAATCATTTAATTAGTAGTTGATAATAAATAAGAATAAAAAACACTATGTATAAAAATGAATTTTCAAAAAAAATTATTTATATTATATGTTTTAATTTAAATTTAAATTTTATAATATTTAGAAATTGAATTATATTAAATGGAAAAAAATTAATATTCAAAATTTGGAAGTTTTTTATAAGGTCTCATCTTATATTATTAGTAAAAAAATAATTACCATGGTAAAAATTTAAATAAGGTTAAATATGGTAAAAGTGGTTAACTTTATTTGAATCAGATTTTATTAATTTTATAGGAAAAAAATACCATATAGAAGACCTTTTTTATGTTTTAAATTCATATATACATGTCTCACCATTATTTACTCACTTAACTCAACTAAATCTCATTAAATTTAATTTTCACCCCAAACCTACCATTCAATTCGAAGGAAAAGTCATTATTTTTCACCTATAAAAGAGGTCACTTCCAACCACATAAATACAAACTCTTAGTTTAACTTAAATTTAACATATATCCATTTTACCTCTCATAAATTCTTATTACACATTTGGAATCCCTTTTTTCCATGAACAATCCCTAAATCCCCAATTTCCAAGAAGTCTCTCAAGAGAAGACTCAAGTCCTAGACACGAGTATTACCCACTCTCTAACATTATTTTCTCTATATTTCTCATCCTCAATCCTCTAAAAATATTAAAAAAATATTAATATAATGAAAATTTTATCATTATTATAAAAAAATGTTATTATATTTATGATATAACCATTATCTATCTTCTTCCCAACCATTTGAAAAATGAAAATTCCTCTCATGTTATGTGTAGGCTACCACCTCCATGAGAAATGTGTTCCATTTATTATAACCACCTCATATTGATGGTTTAATGGAGGTATTTAATTAATAAATATTATATTTATAACTTTATTAATACTATGAAAGGAATAATCAATTTCTACCTCCTTTCATTTCTTATAAAAATAAAAACATCATTCATGCGTACGTGTGGAGTACCACCTCCATGAAAGACATTTTTTATTTTTCATCACCACCTAACATGGATGGTTATAATAATGTATTTAATGATTAAATGTGATATTTATAACATTATTAATATTATTAAAATATAAAATATTTTCTATATTTCTCACATTAAATGGAAAATGAAAACATCACCTCTGTATGTGTACGGACTAACACCTCTATGGGATGATATAGTTCATTTTTCATCACCACACTACATGGATGGTCCTAAGAATGTAATTAATGAATATATATTATATTATTATGTAAATAATTTTTTTGGGGTTTTTAAATTTAATATTAATATTTTACTCATTAATTAAGACACCACCTTTAATTCATTAAAAATTACATAAACCCACTCATCACATATTTCATCCTTTCAAATAATAAGTAAAGTTTGCATGTAATAAAACTAGAACATTATAAATAATTAGGAAAAATATATTACAGTACCTTAAATAATATATGAATTATGAACTTTGCATAAAATAATGAAAAGTGACATCGATATTATGAAACTTATATAAATTAAAATGAAGAAATGGAATTATTAAAAAATGGAGAGTTTTCACGTTTGTGATGTTCTCACCATGGAGTACAAAAAAGGGGTAGAAGGATTGAAAGTTATAAGGGAAGACAAGATTAGATTTATCCCCTTTGTATTTAATTATTTATAAGGGGGACCAAAAATCCATATTTTTTCTTAATTCTTCAATGGATTTTGTGAAGTTGGATTTAAGGTCACATTGTTAAAAAAAATCCAAAAAGGGATATTGTTGAAAACCAAAAGTTGTATGATTGGATTTGTTAACAATAAATATTATATTAGAATGAGTTGGAATTGGATGACATGCTTAATAAAGTAATTATTAAATGAATTAGAAGGAATATTAAATACATTCTATAAAGATAGCCAACTATAGTATGTGAAGTTCTTATCATAAATTCTATAAGAGTATTGAATAAATTTGGACATGGCATGAAAGGGGTCTAGATTTCATAAGGTTGGGAAATATTAGTTATAAGGTTGAGACAAGACACCGTAAGGTTGATGTGAGATTCTCATAAGGATGAGACAATATTTGCAAGGTTGAACTAAGACATTATAAGGTTAAGTATATGGATTATTATGATTTATAAAATTTTAAGGTGTTTTAGTTTCATTCAAGAATTATTTTTCTTAAATATAGTTGATAGTAGGTTTTGGATGATTTTTGAGTGAATATTCCCTAAAAAATAATTCACAAATTCTATAAAATTCTTTTTTCAAAAAGTTCAGGTTAATTTTGAAGGGTATTTAGTGATTTTTGAAGGGTAATCCATTTTTGGAAGGGTATACCCTATTTAGAATGGTTTTTATAAAGGTATAACAATTTCCGAAGGTCAATTGGATGGGCGTGTCTTGTTTTGATGGGTACTCAAAATGGTAAAATATCTTTTTGGTTTCAGAAGGGTGTGTGGAAGTATACTTAGAAGGGTATTTCAAAAGGGCTCCATAGAAGGGTAACTAGATAGTTCAAAAGTGTAACTCCCATTGATGATTTTCCATAACAATTGATCTGTAGTAGATAAAACATGCTTTATTAATCATAATATATTATTAATATTGAAACTAGATTTTAGTATATCAGGCCCTAGAGAACGTTCTTCATATTTCTGTTCACCGATGCAATGATTTTCAGATTTGGATGTTTGAGAGGGTATGACGTTAGTCATCAGATCAGGCCTATGCTTTGACACGTGACACTTGTTTGTCGGTCAGCCATGATTTGGTGGAGAGCCATATCATGGTTATATGCTGGGAAGGGGTAGCTCTACATTTTCATTTTGGTTTTCCTCACATGACCTTTGGATCATGATTGTCTTAAGTCGATGATGTCTGTCAGGGTTTCCCCACTTATTCCATTAAAAAGGGGTTTTTGCTAAAAATAATAACAAATTGAAGGCCTCTGAGCCATTACAGGATGATAGGTTGAGTGTATTTTTAAATAAATGTTATGGCATAAATTTTCACCTTCAGTTTTTATCTGAATTTTGTTATATGAAAGGGAAAATTTTTAGATTTATGAAAAATAAACTACCATGTGAGGAATGAGGCATTGACTCAAATCTAAATAAAAAAAGTATGCTAGATGAAATGGAAGTAAGATATTTCTATATCTTACATATTTCATAGAGTTTATTTGACCCATGGAGTGGGGAGAGATAATAAGAGGAGATATCTCTCTCCTAAAATACATATATTTTTTAAAATATATATTAATCAAGAAAAGAAGTTTTTTTCATATTTTATAAAATATGAAATGTGGTCTCACATGAGGATTTTTTTTAATATATTAGTAAAAAATAACAGAAGAAGAGGATGTAAACACTATTATTCCCAGGAAGCATATGTTCATAGAGATATATAGAGGAAGGAACATTCATGTTATTAAATACCTAATTTCCAGGAGAACAAGAAAGAAATTACTATGTGACAATAAAGTTATTCTATTCGTTGTAGTAGAATTAAGGAGTTCAATACCATGAATAGAATTTTAAGGATTCAAGGGTTTATCCTTATGATGTATTATATTTATTCAGAGATAAAAAGAAAGAGTTTCTATGATAGTGAAGGAGTTCACAGACTAACTATAAAGAATAAGTTGTGAGGATATCAATAGAGAATATACACATATATGAGGATTCACTTATCTATATACATGTTTCTAATAATGGAGGGTCCTACATGTCCTTAAAATATGGGCATTCTTCCCTCGATAATTGTGTAATGTATGAGTAAAGGTTGTGATCCTTGGGTGAGGAGTGACCATGACTAGAAACCATGTACGGAAAGGGAGCCTAAAAGTGACCACAACCTTTCATATTCATCGAAAAAGTGAAGTGGTGGGTTTTGGTGAATCAGTATATTATTGATTGCATGTTCCTTTGACGTATCCTAGTGTGGGTGAGATAAGTAAAATACTGGTGTCCTTTTAATATTTCATTCATCTCTTTCACTTATGGGAATTCAGTGTGGCTGTGAGTAAAATACTTGAGATGTTGGTAGAACACAGTACCAATTTAAGTGGTAATAGTATCAAAATATTAAAATAAGTTAAGTGGGACAATAAGTTTTATATTAGATATACCTTAATTCACGCCCCTCTTAGGGTGCCTTGAGGACCTAATAAATCTCATGGTAGTGGAATTTAAATAGATCTGAGGATACTCCTTGGTTATTCATGCACTAACTCGAGAACTATAATGCTTGAGTTAATGCCTCAACTTGATCATACATAATATATATGAATATGAAATCTACTATGTATTACATTCCATGTAATGCTTGTTTAAATGATAATCATCACATTTGATCAAACAAGATATTAAATCTTAATGTTCTAATACCTAATAAGTATTATAGACTTGCAAATTGAATCATAGCATATGATTCAAGGAAATTTAAAAACATATAAGACAATAAATAACATTTAATATCATTAAATTATCTTTACAACAAAACTAAATGATAGGATACCCATGAATCACATGCATTCAATGGCCTTTAGAGATTCTTTTTCAATCATATGCTAGAATTAAACAATGGAAGTGACATAATATTCCTTTATGATATGGTTTTTGTCATACCATATAATATGTGTAGGTGATATAAATGAAATTATATTTCAAGCATGTATAACCTATATAACATTTTATACATCTCATACATATGACTATAGGGCATATATCTTCTTCAATCTACCACTTGAACTAAATCCAATAAGACTTTGTTCCATTTCACCTTATATTATATTATATATGAATACTCATGAAACCATATCCAAAACAATTTGGGATATCTTTTGAAACTATTTTGGAAACTAATCATTAATTTTACCTTGTATCACATATTATGTAATACTTTGTGAATACCCATCCAAAATACTTTTGGATTAACTCTAAAACAATTTTAGTGTAACTCTCTGATTCAAAATCAATCCCCATTCAATCAACCATAAAGCATGAACCCACATATAATTATATTGTTGATAACAAATATGAATCATTGGATCCATATATGTAAGTAAATAGGTGCCTATAACAAAGAGTTAATGATACTCAAGCTATAAATGGATCTGGTGTGATCTCCATCAGATATATATTTCTCAATAATTATGTCCACCAGCCAAATATCATGCTAGCGTGCACTCTCATAAATTCCTTTTTTCCAAGACATCGAGTGAACATGGGACATGGTGAATGTCAATCATATATATCCAAATCATACATTCTAAATTCTCTATGTATATACTGACATTGTTAATGAATACATAACATGCCATTCATATTTATGGAGGATCACATCACATTCCCCTAATCCAAATAGATAATAATGTCATATGAACTATCTTGGTGTATCCATACACTTCCCATTATATCTCAATCAAGGGTAAAAATTTCATACTCTTCATATGAGAGAAAAAAATTCAATCCTGGTTGAGTTCCAACTAATTACATGACCAAAAATATACCCAATCATCCCCTAATTAGCTAAACCGCAATGTATTGTGTAAGAAAGGTATCAAAGTATGATTGTTATCATGCTATGTATCTAACCATCCTAGGGTAATGGTGAATCTTATATAATTCATGCACCCATAGTATATCAAATACATAGGGTATGACAATCCATCTGGTATACTTAGCTGGTTATCCAGTGAAAAAAAATAATTTTTATTCCTCATGAGCATATTTCGCATCTCATATAATAATACCACTCATTATAACCCTTACATTCCTTGAAAACCTATAATAATCCATGATAAACATCAATTAGAGATAACTTGAATTCATACTATGAAATCTAAATTACCATTACACTTCATGGAATGTATATTTATATATATCTTTATATAATCAATGTGAAAATTGATAAAATATATATTTCCTTTTATATGATACATTTTATATTCTTAAAACTCTTTTAAGAATATTTAAAAAACAAAACATAATAACTTTTTTATCATATCATATATGATGGACTGCTAGACCAACTTTATGTTTGTTGTACAATCTTATTACATCTATATGTAATTATTTCCATATGTCTATGTGACCATCTGATCAAATCCTCTAACTCAATTCATTAGATACTTATATCTATGTAGTACCAAATTTAGAATAATAGTGACATTTAGGAACCATGTTCCTATTATTTACCTCATTGAACATATATATACTCTTAAACTTCACAACATTAAATGTTATAATGTTAAATTTTTTTGTGTACCTAAAACTTTTCTATCTTTATCATCATCATAATTTTAACCAATTCCATATATATTTTTCCTTGAAATAATTTAACTATTTACATTATCACCCACAAACACATCCTAAACTTTTTTAAAGATAATTTGGAAATAACTTTTTAGTTTAAATTGTATAATTATTTCCAAAAAAACAATGATATTCATTCATTAAAATTACTAAATATAACCATTACATTTTTTCCTTTACCCTCACATATCCCAAACTATGATATATTAAGTGAAAAGAAAATAGGCTAGTATAACCATTTATTTTTAAAATTTTAACTTCTTTATGTTCAAATATACTCCCACTAGTCTCTTAGTCACCATATTCAATTTAGAATATCATACTAAGATAAAAAAAACTCCTTTATAAAGGATTTTTTTATTTCCTCTCAGTAGGAATGAATAAAAAATAAACAATTGTTTCTATATCATATATGATTTTCTAATATGTTTGGTTTATTTTCCTGTGAAATTAATACTTTATTAAAATATTCTATTGATAGGTGGAAGGAACTTCTTCCCCTATATTTTAATAGACATTTGGATAAAATATTTATCGTAGATAAAACATTTTTATCCCTATATTCTTCTAAAAACCTGTTATAAAATATTATGCATCATAAATCATGTGTATATAATTAATCATCTCATTTGTTTTCATAATAAATCTTTTTTAATGATCAACTTATCTTATCATATAATATAAATCAAATGAAGATACACATCCTATATGTAGATTCATTTGAGCTTGATAAATTCCTTTACATTCAAATCCTTGATGCATAAACTCTTACTTCACATATTAAATGAAAACTATAATATCTTTCAATTCTTCCATTGATTTTGAATTCATGTATATTTACAATAATTTAAAAGTATGCATTTAGTATCACAAACCCTTAAAAACTAAAAAATAAAATTCAATAACATCAATACCCGATATGAACGTTATTGGTATTTTCCAAGATACCATACTAGTATCTTAAACAATTTCATCCTATATAATCATTGTTCCTTCTAGATTTTATCTTTTGGTTTCAATGACCATGAACAGATACTTGAAGAAACATCATTGGACTCTCTAACTATCTTTTCTTATTTTGGTTTTAACTTTTAATCACTTGTATTGTCTACAGAACACTAGAACCTAGGAATTACAAGCCTAGTTCATATATTCTAAATATTTAAGAACATTGGGTAAATTTTCTTGAACTCAAACATATTATCAAAACATTTTCACAGATGAAAATAATATGAATTCCAAAAAAATAATAAGGCTTAAGGAAACCTTAAATCTCGCCATGTAATTTTCATAGTCAATCATATTTAGTATATGACAGGAGACCAAAATTCCTTTGATCATTTCAAATCATATACCTTTAAAACCCTTAGTGAATCATATTAGGCTTTAAAAGAAATTATATTTACCTATTGAAAGATTCAATACTTGGTAAAATTGGAAAGTATTTCTCTAACACATAGAAACTTTCTTATACTTAAGAACTCTTATTATGTTACTAGTCTAAGGAGTTTATTATATTAAGTTTCTCATTCATAAATATTAGTTTTAAATTTATGTTTGATGAAGATTATGGTATTATCTATAATATAAGGTTTATCAGATGAGTGGGACAAGATGATGACATTATCTATTTCCATTTAATAAGGACTACTTTAAAATGGGCTCCTAATAAAATGATAACCACTTTGAAAATCATAATATCTATTAGTAGGACAAGATATATATTTCATCACAATTTACACTGAGTTAGGTATGTAAATAAACCATTATTATATCTGGTATACAACACTAGTTAGTCGTATCATATATAATTATTGGATGATTGAGTGGAAAACACTTTGTTTAATACATCAAGTGGATAAACACAAATATATTCCATTATTATCCAAACTATTAGTTTTTCCTAGATAGGTATAACCTAAATAAAATTCAAAGAACAAGGCACATAACCATTAGCATGAGCACACTACTTTCTTTCTTTACACAAGATAATTCATGGGCACCTGACCATTAGGGTCACCCGTAATGAATTATTGACATATTAGAATCTTGACAGGTTCCAATTTTAAAGGAATATAACACTTCATAATTAAAGGGTATTTATCTCACCATACTACCTCATGTTATTCCCCTTTATGTATGCATGATACTAACAATTTAGGTTTGGAATCCTATTCCATCCACCAAATCAATATGTTCAAACCATATTGATGCGCAAATCTTTACACAACCCATAGTTTATGTTACTCACGAAATAATATAATCCAGATATATCTATAGATATCCATGCAACTCATGCATAAGGTATGTGAAATATTCCAACAAAATATTAGTATTATATAAAATTTACAATCTCTATATAATTAAGCTTGAAGCCATATATTTCTAACTCTCACCTTTATAGAACAAGGCATAATCCTATAAGCTAGTGGAAAATCCAACCCAAATTACCTCTACATGAGGATAGTTTACTAAGGATAGAATATAATTCCTTTTAAATTTAACACTTAATATGTATAAATTATGTTCAACAACTAAATTCAAGCTAATAACTATAATAATAAACCGATATTAAGGTATATTAAAAATAAAATTTTATGTTTTCATATATAGGATGTAATTTAAGGCTTGATAATTTTATAAGAATCAATTAAACAACTTTAAACTAAATAATAAACATATTTATAACATAAAAAATTTATAACAGTGGATATAAGTAGGGAATAAAATTTAAATAAATGATCACTTCATAAATTTAGACATGAGATAATCATCCTATGGAGAATTCATAAATGAACCCTAACATTTTATAATTATTTTCTATCTATTATAGATATTCCCTAATTATTGAATACAAATACTTTATATTCTATAATATAAACCTTTCATATTATTTATTATATGGAATTTTACTCTAAGTATATGTGAAATGTATTATAAAAATTTATAATCTAATATTTATTATGTAAACAATTTACATAATCTCTATGTCATATAATTAAATTTATTTAAACCTTTGACCGTATTAATCATATTTTTTTATTTGTTTTTAATAATAACCCAAAATAATGTTTTAATTTTAATAATTTCAAAATAACTGATGATGAACTGTTCATAATTTTCTGAACTATAATCATTTTATGTTATTCCTTATTATTCAATTTATAAACACTTTGTAAATTACCCCTTATGATTTATAGATAAACATTTTATTTATAATTCACTAGGTATTCCATATAATCTTATAAAAAGGTATTTAATATTAACTTTAAATATTTAAGGAAAATTTATACACAGTTGTTTCATAAACATTTATTTAATTAATTATAAAATATTTATAAATAATTAAATTTATAAAAACTTTATAAATTAATAATTTTTTAAAAACATATTTTAGCATAATTTATAAATAATTTATAAATATTTAAACTCAATTCACTATCAAATTTTAAGAAAAATATTTTTTTTACATTTATATTTCACAATTTGATTAAGGTCATAAGCCATAGTTTAACTATGTTATCTATATTGTTTTTAAAACTATTAATTGTATGGATATATATGATATTAGATATAATATTGAACGATCTATGTAATATCATTTTTATAATATGAATCACTATTTTGGGAACATGCAATGCAACTATCATATTATACAATATACTAATTGCATATGATATGAAATTTAAAAAAAAGTATTTATACTATATCACAATTTATGATATCACACATTATAGGGTATGAATATATCACTATATAAGATATTGTATATTTTATAAAAACTACAGTACAAATCCCATCTACATGATATAAGGTTATCTCATAATATAATGTCAAGCTTTAGATGAGATTACACTATCAACATAAAGTAATGTAGAGGACCATGGTTTATATTATGTTTATTCTCAAGGTAATTTTGAGTTCTCTGTTGAGATTATTTTATAAACATAACTTAATGAAAACCATTATTCTTTATTTAGAAAATCAATATTTCATAAATCTAATTCATGGATGGATTTGATACTTACTCATAATTAGAAATTTTATTTAGGGGTGAGGTCACCCAAGAAAAGTATCAAAGAGGTATAAAATAATGATTTCATAGGGAATCCCCAAGGATAACATCATTATAATTAAGGGTAATTGAGCAGGTGTTAGAGGAAAATTATGAGAGTTTCATCTGGATCTACTTTAGAAGTAAAGTCATCAACTATCATATTAAAATCATGCCACGTATATAAAATATCCACATCATGCACAATAAAACATCAATAGGTCATAATATTATATGTACTGAACCATTGAGTAGGTGAATTCCTCAATAGGGAGTTTACAACTAAGGTTGAGTAAGATTCCATGATAGTCAATGTCAAGTTGTACAACTTGCTTAAAGTAATACAACTTGGAATAACATGATATTCCTCTAGTTGATAATTAACATGACCATAATATGTAATGTAGGATATAAGAACATAGCCACATGAGTCCCAAATAATTTAATCTCCTCTCATATTTACAAGATCACCCATACAAGAAATCTAGAATTTACATAAAAACTGGGAACAAAAAATGGTATACAATGCATACCATATATAATTTTCCATTGAAACATCTCAATTAATTTGGTATGTGTTTGATAGTAATCACTAAAGAATAAACCCCCACCCACCTCTAGATGTATCCTTGGTACAAGTTGAATCATTTCAATACTTGAAACAAAGTCCCTTCTTCTAACATGACATGCTAGAATCTCATGGTATAAAGGATGTAGAAGAGAATATATCTTTGGGAAGGGATAACCTCTACTGAGCATCATTTATTCATTACCTTCATGGCCTTTTCAAGTGTTATAACCCATGAGTTAATGCTTCAACTTGATCATACGTCATATGCATGAATAAGAAATTCCCCTTATGTTATATACGAGACAATTATTTTTTAAAAATATTCATCATGATTGATCAAAATAAACATTAAACTTTAACATTCTAAATCATGATAAGTATTGTATACCTACTAAATGAATTGTAACATATGATTCATGGAAAGGTAGTAAAATATAATCTAAGCGTAGTATGTGATATCATTATAAGTTCATTTTGACATAACTAAATCATAGTGTGCCCATACATCATATTTAGCAACTGGAATTTAACAATTCCCTTTCAATCGTACACTAGGATTGAACAAAGGTGGTGACATAATACGCCCTTATGATGTAATTCCTATCATACCAAAACATAGGTGTGGGTGATTTTCATGGAATCATATTTTATGTATTCATAACCTATATAACCTTTTATGCATCCCATGCATATGGCTTTGGGGCATATATCTCCTTCATATGTATGTGTATATATATGTATGTATGTGTATGCATATGTATGTGTATGGATGTATGTATGTATGTATGTGAATATGTATATATATATATTGGTATATGTATGTGAATGTGTATGTATGTATGTATATGTGTATATATGTATGTATATGTGTATATACACATACATATATGAGTATGTATGCAAGTGCATGTTCATGTATGTATGTATGTGTATGTGTTTGTGTATGTGTATGTTTGTGTACGTGCGTGTGTATGTGTATGAATGTATGTATTTGGATGTATGTGTATATGTGTGCATATATATTTATGTATGTGCATGTATGTGTATGTGTATGTATGTTAATGAATATATGTGTATCTATGTGAATGTTGTGTATATATGTTTATGTGTATGTGTATGTGTATGTGTATTGTGTATGTGTATGTGTATGTGTATATGTATGTGTATGTGTATGCGTATGCGTATGTGTATGTGTGTGTGTGTGAGTGTGAGTGTGTTGTGTATGTATGTGTATGTTGTGTATGTATGTGTATTTGTATGTATGTATATATGTAGATGTATGTATGTGTCTATATGTATGTATGTTTATGCATCTTTGTATGTGTATGTATATATGTAAGTGTATCTATGTATGAGTATGTATATGTGTTTGCGTATGTATATGTGTTTGTGAATGTATGTATATGGATGTGTATGCATGTATGTATGTTCATGTGTTAAAATATTTATACAATTATTATTTATTCATTTTTAATTAATTTATCGTAAATATTTTATATTTAAATATAATTTTAAATATTTATTCATTTTTATTTTAATATATTCATTTGTTATTATTATTTTTTGTTTTAATTTATGTAAGTTATATTATCTATTCATTTACTTTAATATTTTCATAATTTATTCCTTTTTAATATTTACCCGTTTAAAATTATTAATTGATTTTTTATACATATTCATTTTAAATACTTTTGGAATTTATTAATTTTTTTTATATTTATTTATACATCTTTTTATTTATTAAATTTTAATATTTTTAATGTTTTTGTAATTTTTATAATCAATATTTATTCTTTTTTTATTTTCGTACTTCTATCTCTTAATTTTTATGCAATTATTATTTATTAATTTTTAAATAGTAAATTTTTGTAAATATTTTTTATTTAAATGAAAAGTTTAATAATTTTAATTTTAATTTTAAAATTTATTCATTTTGTATTTTTAAAATTTTATATATTTAATAAAATTTATTCATTTTTAATTTTTATTCATTTAATTTATTTTTTGATTAATTCATTTATTTATATTTATTCATTTATTTATATTTTTATAATTAAATCTTTATACAATTATTATTTATTCATTTTTAATTATTAATTCATTATAAATATTATTTATTCAATTTTTTTTAAATTTATTTATTTTTATTTTAATATTTATTTTATTTTTAATTTTTTGTCTTATTCTCCATAATTAATATTATTAATTCATTTTCTATAATATTTTTTAATTTTTTTAATTTATATTAATTCTCATTGATTCATTTTTGTTTATTTTTAATATTTACTCATTAAATATTTTTTATAAATTTTTTATAGTAATTTAAATATTTTTTAGAATTTATTTATTTCTTAATTTGTATAATTAATATTCATTCTTGTTTATTTTAATATTTTTGTACTTAAATCTTTACACAATTATTATTTATTAATTTGAAATTAGTAATTTATATTAAATTTTTTTCATTTAAATGAAAATGTGAGTATTTTTTATTTTTAATATTTTTGTAATCTATATAATTAATATTATTTCTTCATTTAATTAATAATTCATTTATTATTTTTATAATTTATTTATTTATTAATATTTATTCAGACATTTTAAATTATTAATATTTAATATTTTTACTATGTTTTTAATTTATATAATTAATATTTATTCATTTTAGATATTTTGTCATTTTTAATATTTTTATATGTAAATCTCTATATAATAATTATTTTTTTCATTTTTAGTTAGTAATTTATTGCAAATATTTTTGTTTTTAAATGTAATATTTAGTATTTATTCATTTTTATTTCAGTATTCAATCTTTTTAAATTTTTAGTTGCAATTTATGTAATTAATCTTATTTATTCATTTTCTTCAAAATTGTTAAAATGTATTCATTTTTATTGATTAATTTTAATTCATTTTTAATATTTAATCATTTAATACTATTTTTTCATTTTTAATACTTATTCATTTTTAAAATTGTTGGAATTTATTCATTTTTTATTATTTATTTATGCATTTTTACTTATATTGTTTTAATATTAGTAATATGATTTTACGTTGAATAATTGATATTCATAATTTTTTATTTTAATATTTTCGTTTTTATATCCTTATACTATTATTATTTGATCATTTTTAATTAGTAATTTTTAGTGTTTTTTATTTAAATGAAAATTTTTATGTTTATTCATTTTTTGTATTTTTTTAATTTATTCATTTTTAATATTTATTTTAAGATTTTTTATTTATTAATATTAAATATTTTTCATATGTTTTTTAATTTATAAAATTAATTTTTTATCCATTTTTATAAATTATTTATTTACTTTTATCAACGCTGATAAAGTCTACCTTTATTAGTGCTATATTTAGTGCAGATAAGAGAAAACTTTATTAGCAGAAATAAATTTAGCTCTAATAAAGGTGCTATTATAAATGCTTTTTAGCACTAATAATGTCATGCCTTTATATGTGTAAAGAAAGAGATGATAAATGTTTTATTTATCATTGTTTATCCTTTTAGCGTTGATAAAGGTAATTTTTATCAATGCTTTTAGTTAACACTAATAAAACCATTTCCCTCTTTTAAAAGAACCAAAACAGATTACGTTCGTCATCTTAATATCGTTTGGCTCTCATGGCCAAACTAGGTTAGTCACTTGACCTCAAGTGCACCTCCCCGTATGCCAGAGGCTACTGAATAACAGTGAGGGTGTAAGGAATATTTTGGGAAGACTACATCTTCTGGTAGAGAGTTGTACTAACAACAGAATAAATATGAGAGTAATGAAAATAGTGGAAATAGTGAAATAATAGCATATAAACAAAAAACTGATGGCAACTGAACAATCCAAAAATATGAAAAATAATGTAATGACAAACTAGAATATAGCTAAGTGTCAAGCTAAATGTAAAATAGATAAATGAAAAAACAACTCAAAGAAGAAACCAGAGACCCTAGTCCCGATCCCCACATTGGTCACATCTCCAAGATCCAACCCATACCGTAAACAACAATCGACAACAAGGTCATTTTCCCTTGTCCAAAATTGCATCCATGTAATCTGCTCGAGTACCAAACAATGGCCCAAATAGGGTGTGAGTAAAACTCAATAGGTCAGCATCACCATGTCTAAACAAAATCATTCCGATAGTAAGTGAATGCAATAAAGAGATAAATCAGAGTATTAATTAATCTATTAACATAATATAACAACTAAATTTCTTTGGAACTATGTCAGAATAACTCTAAAAATGTAGCATCACCATGCCTATCGTAAGCATAATTCCATGGTATAATCACATAACCAGACAAATACCTCTATATAAGCATCTCATCATAACCGGGCCAATCCCTTTATATAAGCATTTCAGCATAACTGGGTCCAACCCTTTATATAATAGTTTCAGCATAACAATATCATATCAAAGTATCTCCGGACATTTAAATAAACATGTAATCCATTTTACAAGGTGATCCTATCACAAGTAGTCACCTAAGGTCTCATGTCATGCTAATTTATATTTCAAACCAATATCCAATTCATTATCGTTCAAGGGTAGGATCACCCTATGAGTAGTTGCAATCCAAGTCTCAACACTATTGGATCGAAAGGGGTCTAAGGAGTATTCCAAAAAAATTATTGTCATCACACATTATTCTAATAGTTAACGCGCACGTTGTGTCAGTATGATTGCATAGTATTATACACATTTAAATAAATAGAAACAAACCATATGTTTTTATTCATGACCACCTACCATTATCCAATGATCTATGAAAAACTCTTAATAGGGAACACTAAAAAAGAACAAAGGATAAGGAGATCATAAGGAAAACCATAGATAAAATGCTAGACTAGGACATCTGGGGGGGAAGGAATCACAAAAAAATCGTCTAGAGTCTCCCTAGGGTTCGAGAGAGGAGGCTTCACAATGAATGAAAATAAATCATACATTAAATGTGAATAAAAATTGATAGTCTTTATTAATTCATGTCATAAAACCCTTTCACAACATAAATTCAACATACACTGAAATATGCATCACCTTAGGTTAAAAATACACCGATTGACCTTTTCACAGCCTTTAACAAATTCATGGCTTGTAAGATATTCAAATCCTGAAACTATTTCAAGGCTTCTTATAACCGATGGATTCACATCATGTATTACTTACATGATATGAATATTTCTTATAGGTAGTACTCACTGTATATTCCTATAGAAATCTTGAAAATCATTCAACTCCACCTGATCTTGAGAAGAATCCCTTTATAACCTTAGATAAATTTATAACCGAACCTCATTAATTCAAAAAAAAAAAACACACACATCCATTAACTTTAGGTCATTTTCCATAGTAAAATATCTTCATCCACAATAATGTTTTTGACCAATAAGGTTTATAAGAAGAAGAAGACAACTAAAATAAAGGTTCAAACAAAACCGAAAGAGGGACATGTAGGTTTCGAGCGCAGCGGAAGCCTGTGATAGGCAGTGTCTAACTTTTCTTTTTTACATGATTGATGATCAATATGAGATTTACACAATGATAAAGGTCATGATCAATGGAATTGAATCAAATAATTTATACAAGGGTAATCACATCGTAACCAGAGGGAGGATCATCACATATTATTTATAATTAATTTAATTAATTAAATAATTTCCTTGATAGAATTATATCTTCAATGATGGATCTAAAAATAGCTCTGTGTTTTTGTATAGTTTCTTTATAGTAATCAAGTGCAGATTTCCTGTAGTGGTGATTCAGACGTGTTTTATGAATCTCCAGACATTGACTAAGGAGTCTTTGAGTACTAGCATGATATATCCTTGCGCTTTCATTGGCTGCATATGATTGCTACAAGAAATGCTACCAAATAATTCTCCATAATCTGATGAAGGAAGGATACTCTCCATTCTTGAGAGCATTATTGGAGAAGGGACCTATCTAGGTCTTGATAGAATTCTCCAAACCGTTGTGCACAAAAAAAATGAATTGGACTCTTGAGAAAACAACGCAATTGGGATTATATATTGCTAAGTTTAAAATAAAATAATTTCACAAGTTCCCTTTATTATTTATTTAATCCTAGAGAAAAACCCATGTCAAATAATAATAATAATAATATTATTATTTATCAACATGAGCTTAACTTGAAAATTAAAATTAAATATTATTTAATCAAATAATATTAAATATTTATTATTCTCTCACTGGACCATTTAAACTCGGTCCTCCATTACTCCACGATATTTACGGGGCCTTGAATAGTGACT
This sequence comes from Viscum album, assembly GCA_963277665.1. Lineage (NCBI taxonomy): Eukaryota > Viridiplantae > Streptophyta > Magnoliopsida > Santalales > Viscaceae > Viscum > Viscum album. Next base: position 1,419,319,276 of record OY728157.1, on the reverse strand, counting down.
ATTTATTTATTAAATAAATATCAATTTATTATTCCCCAGTAAATAAATAAATATTATATTCACTAAATAGAAAATAAATATTTATTAAATATTTCCCTAACAATATATTCTATCAAATAACTAGTGACAGAATATATGCGATCAAGATAGAAAGAATAATTATTGTACAACATGTGGAAATAATATTTATTCAATTTTTTAAATTAAAAATAATAATATATTATTTAACTAATATTCTGGATACACTTAGTGTGTGACACTCTATGCCTCTTTCTCAGTAACATTAGGTGAAGTAGCCAAAAGTCCAAGGATAACATCTACAAACACACCAAGGAACCTATAGAGAAATAAGTTAATGCCTGCAGTGACATGTTATCTCATAAAAATTCTTACTTTGTAATATAATAACTTTATCATGATATCTCAAATTAAGTAGGTTGCATGTCAGTGCCATGAACCTATGTACTTGATGTCTCTTTCTTTCAATTTCCAGAAATAGAACTTCCCTATAGAACACCATGATCATGGATTTATTTAGGCTATATCATTTCCATCATAGGGTCTGAGATATCAACATACATTAAAATATAAGGGATAAATTCTTTCTCACATTATTAAATAACTCTACATTACTTTTGATGCACCAAACATATCTTGCCTCACCAAAAACTTATGTTATCATTATTTTCATCAATACATCAAAAAAAGTGACTCATAATATTCATTAATAATAATATTAAAGTATAAGGATCAATACACACGTCCAAAGATAGTAATATCCAATGACACATAGAAATGAAGATTTCTTACTGGTGGGTCTCATTCACATAATATCCTACAAGATATTACCAAGGGAGTACACCATTAGATGTTTCTTAAAAGTCCTATACGTCTCCACCCCTAATAGCCTATATCAATGTTGTTCTCCTGGATCTTCTTGATATCTTCCTACCATGATCAATGCATAGGTAACATCAAGTATAATACATAACATGGAATACATGATTGATCCTATCACTGAAGTGCATGAGAAATTACTCATTCTCTCTTTCTCCTATTGTGCTTGAGGACACATTTTCTTAGAAAGATGCATACCATGTGATAATAGAACCAATCCCCTCTTATATTTTCCATACTAAATATCTTTAGTATTTGGTCAATATATGTACATTAAATTAGTCCAAGTAGCCTCTTGGATCTATCATGAATAATTTTGACCCCTATAATATAGACTACTTCACTTAAGCCTTTCACGGAGACATTTTTTAACCAGTCCTTAATAGAATATAATACTGGTATTTCATTTCCAATAATTAATATTTCATCAACATATACTACCAAGATAATGACCGCATTTCCACTAAACCTCTTGTAAACACATGGATCACATTAATTCTTAATGAAACCAAATTATTTTATGGATTCAAAAAATCAAATGTTCCATGACCTAGATGATTTCTTTAATCCATAAGTGGATATTTGAAACTTGAAAATCCTTTTGGCATCACCTAGAGTCATAAACCCTTCTGGTTGTTTCATATAAAAATCTTCTGGAATATTCCCATTAAGTAATGTAGTTTTGACATCCATCTTCTAAATCTCATATTCATGGTAAGATGTTATGAGAAGTATAATTTTGATGGATTTAAACATGGAAACTAGTGAAAAGGTTTCATCATAGTCAATTCATTGATGTTGTTTAAACCCTTTATGCACTATACTTTTTTATAGGTATTTATATTACCTTCCATGTCAATTTTTCTCTTGAATACCCATTTGTATATAATGGGATTTACATCAACTAGCACATAGACCAGAACCCAAAATTGATTATGACATGGAATCCATTTCAGAAATCATGGATTCTTTCCATCTTTTAACTTATGATATCTCTACTATCTCCTTATAGGAGAGAGTTTCATCATTTTTAACCAATAACGAGTCACCATATTTGGTGAATAGAAAACTATATCTCTATGGTTCCCTTATCTCTCTTATGTTCCTATGAATCACTTATGTGTCAGGAACTACTTCTTTCACAAGGACCTATGGAATATATTCCTATAGAAAATCTTGTGTATATTGAAAATAAAATTCATCAAAGTCAATATTTCTCCCACTATCCATTTCTAGGATGTTCTCCCTCTTAAGAAAGATGAATTTTCTGGTGACATTCACTTTTTTTGTATGAGGGGTTGTATAGGTAGTATCCATTTTTTTCCTTGGGATATCCTATAGGGATACACATCATGTTTTGAGGTTCTAGTTTGCTTCTGAAGAAGGACATAACACATGCCTCACAACCCCCATACACATGTATGTGACAAAAAATGTTTCTTTCCACTCTATTACTTGAAAGGAATTATGTTTTCCTCTTTAATTGGCACTCAGTTTAATGAGTATCCTGAAGTTTGTAATACATATCCCCAAAAGGGTAGTAGAAGATTTTCATTACTCATCATCAACCTTACCATTTCTAAAAAGGTATGGTTCCTCTTTCACTAACAACATTCAACTATAGTGTGTAAGGTGGAGCGAGTTGAGATAGAATCCTAAACACCTATAAATGTCTATAAACTCTTTGTTAATATATTAACCACCTTGATCCGATCGAAGCTTCTTTATCTTATTAACTAGTTGATTCTCTACTTCATTCTTGAATTCATTGAATTTATAAAAGGAATCATACTTATACCTTATTAATTAGACATATCCATATCTACTCAAGTCACCAGTAAAATTTATGAAGTAAGAATATCCACCTCTATCTTCTACTAGAAATGGTCCACATTATTCAGTGTGTACCAATCCTAAAAGATCTGTGGCCCTATCAACCTTTCCACCAAACAGAGGTTTGGTTATTTTTCATTATAAACTATCATGACATATTTCAAGTGGTTTTAGCTCAGAAGAGTCTAAATAACCATCTTGACAGAGCTTTATCAAACACTTATTGTTTACATGACCAATATAGTGATGCTAAAGTTGGGTGTTATAAGGGTCATGTGGACATCATTCATTATCAATTTCCAACACTTTGTTTTCATAATTTAATACAAAAATACCATTATTTAAACTTTCTATACCATAACATATGTTTTTCTTATAAAAGAAACAACTTTTATTTCCAAAAATGAAAATCAACCCATCTTCATAGAGGCATGATACATAAATTACATTATTTATAACCATAGGTACAAAATAACAATATTTTAAAACAAAAAAAATATAATTGGCTATGAAAGGTAGAATTCACTAATAGCTAGGGCATCCAACCTCGCTCCATCATTAGCTCTCAGATCCAACTCTTCTCTATAAATATTTCAAAATATACTTGGATTCTGCATTTGGGCAGAGATATGATCCCCAAAATATTTATTTAATACCCAATGTGTAGATATTGATAAATTACACTCAATAATGAATGTACCTATATCTTTTTTTAGCTTCTGGATTTAGTTCCTCTTCCATTGGTCTCGCCTGACACATGTAAAACATATTGCCTCCTTTTCCTTTCCTTGTCTTTAGTTCTTATTCTTCTTGAAAGGATGGTTCTCAAGAGCTTTAGAATATTTATAAGTCTTAGGATCCTTCCCTTTTTCTTCCTTTTCTTATTCACTATAAGGACTGTGGGTTTATCATTCCCCATATCCATAACCACTTAGAGAATAAAAGTAAGAAGTTTTGAAAAAATATTCTCATTGTTGCTCATATTTTAATTAACAATAAAGCTATAGAATATCTTGGGTGGTGATGAAAGTATGAGATCTATATGTAACTAATATTGGAATTTAATCCCTATGATATCTAGGCATTCAATGTATCTAATAATCTTGACTACATGAGGCCCAACTAGAGCATACTCTCCAAGCTTAGTTGTAAATAAAGCATTAGAGATCTCATACCTCTCTTGTTTCACCTTCTCTTGATAGAGATACTTAAGGTGAGACATCATGATATAGGCATCTATATCCTCATATTGATTCAAAATCTCATTGAACATGGATTATAGCAGGAAACATTCAGCATCTATAGCATCATTATAATGTTTCTCATAGAGAGATATCTCTTCATCACTTTCCTCATTACCAGGTGCTGCAGGAATATTTTCTTCTAGAATATAAAATTTCCGTTCATGGAGAAGGATAAAGTGTAAGAACCTTTTCCATTCTTGGAAATTTGTGCCAGTGAGAATTTTGTACTTCTCAAGTATGGATTAAAACGATATGTTTGATGTCATTTTTATTTCTATTTCTACAAAATAAGATGAGTATAATTTTAGTACTTTATCTGATAAAATTTAGAAAAATAAATAAATTTTATATTTATTAGCCTCCCAATATTTTATGAAAACCCAATAACCCTCACCATTGGTTTTAGAATATCCTATTTATTGGATATTCTAGTGGAAATGATTCATATTACCATTCTCTTTACCTCAAATTTGGTTGGTCAAGAAACTCAATTGGTTTTAGGTAGGAATTCCAAATTCCAAACGCATTAACTCATAGTTCCTTGATTTTTTGAGTGGACTCCCTAATCATGAAATAATTAATTTATATTTCCTCAACCCTTTCATCTCAGTTACACCACAATCAACCCTTGATGTGAACTAAGTTAATTCAACCCAAAAATTCAAGTTAGAATTCCTCGATAATTGAAAGAACCCCAAATTTGACTGATCAATCACTCTGAAATATGGTTTGATTTTAACAGAACTAGGGGAAGGTTATACCAACTTAATATATATAAATTAAGGGTTTTATCCTTTATTCATAAATTTACAATTATTATCTTTATCAAAATATTGTTAATATTAAGTGGATTTACTTAATTTATTAACCATGTATTAGATAATATTTATGCATAATCCAATTTATTTTACTTATATATTTCATGCTTATTAATTTCATTAATTCATGTGATCATGAAAAAACATGTTTAATGAAATAACCAAGTAACATGGAAGAAATAAAATAATAAAGTGATATGATCATGTGATTTTACTAATGGTTAGTTTATCTATTGGTTAATAAAGTAAATTTTGAACTAGGGGAAAAATTCCTTGAACCAATCAATGTTCATGCTGCAGCTTTACACTTGTCCACCAATGTATCTTTCTTGGATTGGTTTCACCTCAGGTCTAAACTTGAACCACCTCCATTATGTTGGGAGCTCCATCCATTACATACTCTTTTACTCACACATAGGTGAGGGGAAAGAGTTTACATAAAAGAATCCATGGGCACACAAACCCGTACATAATAATAGTAGAGAAGGCATGTGATACAACAATTTAATTTAATAACAAATTAAATTAAACCAATCACATAAAAAGGTATGGTTTATGATCATGATAATCCACATGCATGAAATAAATTAAGCATTTAATAAAATAGAATTCAATTCTTAATCATTACTTTTTAAGATAAATCATACGCAAATTAATTAATTATTATCTTTAATTAATCAATTATTTCATCTTAATTCTCATCTGAATTTACTTTATATTCTTATCCATTATAATTTAAAAATAAATAAATAAATTCATTTAAAATTAACCATGTACATAAATGTACCTTGGAGGAAACATGGTGAATAACCGTATGATTCTAATCAACATATATTATACTCATATAATATTTTTCACATATGAAATTTGGTATACATGACTTATCATGTACTTTCATGATGTGTAATTCATATATGATTACATGAATTACAAGATTTTTCAGTCACGTGTTATGCTTCAATGCATGTAGAGTAACTATTGTAATACAACTCATACATGATATATAGATTTGAACATTACATAGATATTAATTAAACACACACACACACACACACACACACACACATATATATATATTAAAACCAATCACATGGAAGGTCCTATATTTATGACCACGTGCAAGTACATGTCTCAAAGTTTACACAACATAATTAATAAAATTTAAATCTGCGTAATTTGGTATAAGTACACGATGTGTACAAGTGAGCATAGGGTGTGTAGGGATCTCACCGTCTATCTAAGGTAGACATCTAGGGACTCGGCATAATAATCATTAATTGGAAATTAGAGTACACGACGTGTCCAATGGGATACATACTGTGTGATCTCTAAATTACATGGTCACCAGTCAGGTATGGCATGTATTGAAATACCAGGACTATATTTGACTTAGAGGGATTACATACCATGAACATGGGATACACGACATGTACTTCAGATGATTGTGTGCCAATATGTCCCATTCAATATTTGGTGTGGGGTAATAACTACATCAGGTTCCATTAATGCATACGACTAAATTAATTTTGAATTAATTCTTGATGAATTGAACCCAACTACATGGTGTATAACTCCAGTTACATGGCATGTACTACTGTTTTATCCATACAGAATCCTTGGAACTTCCAAATGAGATCTTATATTTTTGTTTACTCATAAAAGTAATCATATTTATTAGATCAACGAGAAATGAAGGAGAAATAATAAGATATCGTAATTCAGATTAAAAGAATTATTAAACTTGGATTGAAAAAATAAATTAAAAATTCATAAATAAAAATGATATTTAAATAATTATAAATAATTATAAATAATTATGTGACCGCTCTAATACCACATGTTGGGTCTAGGTGCAGTGGAAGCATATGATGGGCAGTGCCCAACTATTATTTTTTCCAGGATCAATGATCAATCAGAGATTTACACAATGATAAATGTCATAATCTACAAAATTTAATGAAAGAATATAGACAAGGGAAATCACACAGGAACTGGAGGGAGGATTATCACATATTATTTATAATTAATTTAATTAATTAAATAATTACCTTGATGGAATTATTTCTTCGTTGATGGATATAGCAACAAATCTGCATTGTTATGTCTTTTCTTTGTAGGAATCAAGTGTAGATTCCCTCTAGTAGTGATCCACATGTGTTCCATGAATATACAGATATTGCTGAAGGAATATTTGGGTGATATCATGAAAGATCTTTATGCTTGTATCGTCTGCCTGTGATCTCTATGAGAACAGATTCTAAAGCATCCTCCATAATCTGGTTGAGGATGGTTTCTCTCTTTTATTAGGAGCTTTCTTGGAGAACTGATCTCTCTAGGTCTTGATAGGATTCTCAAAATCCATTGTGCACTACCAAGACAAAATGAATTAGGCTCTTGAGAATATTACATAACTGGGTTTATATATCGCTAGGGTTAAAATAAAATAATTGCACAAGTTCCCCTAGTTATTTATTTAATCCTATAAAAAACCCCTTATCAAATAATAATAATAATATTAGTATTTCTTGACATGTGACTAACTTGTGAATTAAAATTAAATTTCATTTAATGAAATAATATTCAATATTTATTATTTTATCACTAGAACATTTAAAATTGGCCCGCCATTCATCAACAATATTTATTCCTTAAATAATGACTATTTATTTATTAAATAAATATCACTGCATTTTCCCCAATAAATAAATAAATTTTATATTCACTAAATAGAAAATAAATATTTATTAAATACTCTGCTCACCTTATATAATCTCAAATAACTGGTGAAAAAAATATGCAATCAAGAAAACATGAATAATTATTAAACCACATGTGAGAATAATATTTATTCAATTTTTAAATAATAAATAAAAATATATTATTTAACTAAGATTCTGGATACATTTAGTGTGAGAACCTCTAGGCCTCTTTCTCAGTGGAATTAGGATAAGCAGCCTAAAGTCCAAGGTTAGCATCTAGCAACACACCAAGACACCCATAGATAAAGAAGTTAATGACTCAATAACATTTTATCTCATATGGACACTTACTGTGTAATATAATCTTTTTTATCATGATATCTCAAATCAAGCAGGTTGTATGCTAGTGCCATAAACATATATGCTCAATTTATCTCTCTTTAACTTTCCAAAAATAAAACTTTCCTATAGAACACCATGGAAATGGATTTATTTAGGTTATATCATTTCCATCAAAGGTCCTGAGATATCAACTTTTGTTAAAACAGAAGAGACAAATCCTTTCTCACATTATTCATAAATGCAATATTACACGTGATACACTCAACATATCCTACATAACCATAAATATTTGTTTTCATAGTTTTTCAATACATTAAAGAACATGACTCATAATATTAATTAATAATAATCTTAAATTATAAGGATCAATACACACATTCATAGTAAGAAATATCCAATGACACATAGAAATGTGGTTTTCTTACTGGCGGGTCTCTTTCTCATAGTATCCTACTGGATATTACCAAGGGTGTACACCATGATAAGGTGCCTAAAAGTCCTATGCATCTCCACCCCAAGCATCCAATATCATTTATGTCTTTAAAATGATATCATCTGGATATAGAACATATATTCAAGAATAGTGTCATAGAACTTCCAGGTTCTCATCATAGCGGGGAACTGCTTTGACCTTTTAGTGAGATAACTACTCTTAGAACATTATCACATACTATGTCATGTAGAAGAACAATCATGATGTGATAAGTATTTTATCAATATTCAAAACAATGAATACATGTTTTCATAAAGTATAAAAAAGTTGGTTCTAGGGCACTAACTCCAACAGGACATACCTAAAAAAGAGTAGATCTTACAACCTCCCCTCCATATAAGAGATCATCCCTGAGATGCTCTATGCATCAATATGGGTTATTAGAAAAACATTTTTGACACTTTATCACACATCATTCACCCTATGTATCCTCTTGAACACACTCATGCAACCACTACACTCGCACTAGAGGTATGGTCCTTCCCTAGAGATACGTCTTACTATGGTCCACAATCTATAGCAGATGATCCTCAAAGGATTCATCTACCCCAAGTTTGATGTCATCAATTTCTATCATATGAGAAGGTTTAGGATGATATATTTGAAGTTGAGATATGTTAAACACATCATTCATGATACTATAGCACTATGGAAGGGCCAATCAGTATGTCATTGGACCGAACCTTTCCACTATCTCAAACTGCCATAAAAACCTAGGTGGTAGCTTTCCCTATTAATTTATATGTATATTTCCTAGCATAGGTGATGCCTAAAGTAAACATGATGAACCACCTCAAACTCTAGAGGTATTATCTTCTAGTTAGTGTACGATTTATGTCATCTTTACACCATCACCAACCTCTTCCTGATCAACTAAACCTACTCAAACATCTCCCGCATGAGACTAGGTGCAACAAGAGTTGACTCACCCACCTTTAACTAGAAAAGAGTCTAACGACATGAAATTCCATAAAATCCCTGAAGGGTACTATCTGGATCAAATCCTAAATGCTGTTATTATATAGAAACTCTAAGGGAGTCTTATGATTCTTCCACAAACCATAGTAGTCCAACATACAAGCTCATTAAATATCCTCTAGAATCTAAATTTTCTATTCAGATTGGCCTTTAGTGTGAGGATAATAAGTTATACTCAAAAGAACCTAGGATCCCAGAGCCTTATGAATACCCTACCATAACTAAGGCATGAAATAAGGATCTATATCAAAAACTATATTTCTCATAACACCATGCATTAAAAAAAATATCCCGTATATAGAGACTACCCAGATCATCAATGGTGAATATCTTCATGATGGGTAGGAAGTCAACTACCTTCTTTTTTCCATATATAATCACCCATTGTTCATTATTAATAGATTCATCTTGGGTAATATCATTACAAATTCTAGAGAACCATCATCCTATTTCCATTCCAAAATGGGATGAGGCTGCAATATCCCAACAAACCTCTAAGGCTTGACCTTCACCTACTGGCAGGTTAACCATCTGTCCATGAATCTTGCTATCACTTTCTTCATTAAATTCCACCAATACTATCAAAAAATATCACAATACATACTTTTCAGACCTAGGTGTACTTCCCATAGAGAATAATTAAACTTACTCATCAGATCCTCACACAAGCCCATATGAATTCATACTCAACCATTAAAAATAAGACAATTTGTACTACAAAGAGACCAAATTAATGGTGGATCCCCACCATATAAGTTTTCCATCAGAGAAAACCCCTTCAAATTAGATATCTTCTTGATCTTGATCCAATATAAAAGTACAGGTAAAGCATATGATGAGGTTAGAGATACTTGTCCCTGAGACTCTTGAACATCTAGATTAATATTTGCAATGAATGTCATCATCTGCCACTCATTGCAAGACTCCCACACTACCTGTGTCTGCATATTTTGAATCAAGGGATTATAAATAACATTTCATTTACCTGATGCATAATCCAAATAAAAGTCGAAATACTATAGATACTCTACCATACCCTATCGAAGGTTTAGGTCCCATTGAGAAAATATGTGCCTAAGGATCTTGTGGTTTGTATACACCACAAACCTTTCTCCCAAAAGATAGTGTCTCTAGAATATCATGGTGCGTATTACTATATCTAAATCAATATCATGATTAGGGTAATTCCTCTCATGTGGTATCTTCTATATAAATCCATAAGAAACCACTTGATCCTCTTACATCAAAACTACTCCTAATCCCACTCCAAATGCTTCATAGTGCATGGTAAAATGCTTTCCTGAAATAGGAAAAGTAAGAATTTTTTTGACTTAACCTTGCTCTTCATCTCTGGAAAAACTCTCTCACAAGCATATGAAAAAACACACTTCACCCATTTATTGGTCATCCCAAACATTGATGCTACCATACGGTATATGTGTGGAATAAAATGATGATATTAACCTAATAGACCATGAAAAATTTGAATATTGAATATATTCTTGGGATTATACAAAGATAATACATTTTCAACCTTCTTGGGGTTGACTTCCATTCCTACCTCTTGGATAACATGACCCAAGATGTGTACTTTCAATCTAGAAACTATATTTGGTTTTCTTGAAAAAAACCTGATGCTATCTCGATGTAATCGAGATGATGTGAAGATGTTGGAAATGATTTTACAAAGATTTGGATGACTGTAGTATGTCATTGACAAAAAACCACTACAAAAAGATCTAGGAAATGATGGAAAACTCAGTTCATCAAGGCAATGAATATCACCAGCACATTTGTTAGACCGAATGGAATCACCACAGACTCATAAAAGTCATAATTAATCCTAAAATTATTCAAAGGTATGTATGATGGATTCAATATAAAATGATGGTAACCTAATGTCAAGTTAATCTTAGATAATATCTAGGCACCTCTCATTTGATCAAAGAGATCATTGATGTGCAGAAGGGGATACCAATTCTTGACCATCATCTCATTCAATCTCTGATAGTATACACTTAAGTGAAACGTCCTATCATCCTTCTTGGTGAAAAGCATGAAATAACCCCAAGGTTATGTACTAGGTCATATGAAACCCTTAGCTTCTAGATCTTATAATTGAAAGATCAACTCCCAAAGCTCCACTAGTTCCATCTTATAGGGTGGGGTTGAAATTAGCTATGCTGACGACACCAACTCAATCATGAAATCAATCTCCTACTTAGGCAGTAACACATAAAACTCTTCAGAAAAAACATCTTAAAAATTTTATACCATTTGAGTAAATGTATCTTGTATAATTACACTATCATCTAGAGAAAGACCTACTATTTAAGTCATAATAAAATCCAATATTCACATAATTGGTCTAGCATGGCTATCCTAAAAATCCCACTCAACCCAATGATAAAATTTATATCCTTCTAGTGGTAGAAAGGTAACTCTCCTCCTATAAAAATCTTCGTGATAATGGTAAAGAACCAACCAATCCATACCCCAAATCAAATTGAAACATGTCATTTTCATCACAAAAATTTCCCAATAGAAACAATAACCCCCAATTTCTAGAAATCATTCCTTGAAACATTTGATGTTCTCTGACCACACTCCCAATAGTGTATTGATGGTCAATATATTATCCAAGAATTAAAAAACAAATCCCAAACCATTTTAATAAAGTGAATATATAAAGTAATTTGACGGTCTTATTTCAAACAAAAAATAATAAAGGGTATATGATACAAGAATCATACCTCTGATGATAGAAAATTCTGTATCATAACTAGTCAGAGTAGAATACATAGAATGAAGCCAACATTCCCCTCTACATTGGGATCCAGTCTAAATTCCTTTCAATAATTCTTCTAGATGGTACTGACACTCCTGTAATAGGGAACCATGTCTTATACATCAACTATAATGTCCAATAGAACTCTAGCTACTGAATTTTTGAGGGGTAGCTGAGTCCTTCCCAGACCCTAGTACCTATCATGATCCGGTTTCATTTATTCACTATTTCACTCTCTTAAAAAACCTCTATAGGTGGCAAAGCCTGCTGTAATAATGACACTCCAAAGTAGGGTATAGACACTGAGGCCCCTTGTGACCAAACTTTTCACACTTATAGCACTACAACAGAACATGGTCCTAAGATTACTGCCCACATCCATGGATACTCTTCCCTCTATTTCCTTAGAAATAACTATTATAGAGGAGATTCTTACCATTAAAATAAGAGCTCCTAGTTCACCATGATGAAACAACCCGGCTGATTCTCGAGTCCTCTCTAAGATTTCATTTCATGATGAGAGCCTGATTCATTATGTCTGAAATGCCACTCAAGAACAAAAATAGTCACTTATTCCTTGATCTCATAGAGAATTCCATCCAAAAAATTCCTCATCCTAGAAATATCATTAGATAATAAATATGGTGTTGAGTCTCATAATATAGTGAAATGTACAACATAGTCAATCACTGAAATTCCCTCTTGCATTAGGTGTATAAACTTGTGAGACTTCTCATCCCTTAATATATCAGGATAGAAGTGGATCAGAAACTTCATCTCGAAGTCCTTCAAGGATAACTTGTCTTAATACCAAAATTTATCTAAAGTTCCCCCCAAATCATGGATGGTCTACAAAAAATGTATTCCGAAATATTCACCCTCCTATCTGCAGGTGTATTGAGGTACTTGAAGGTCATTTGTATTGAATCAATATAGACATCAGTTTCCTGGGGGTTTCCCTCTACAGAGAATATAGGCATATTATACCGCTAAAACTCTATCATCAGCTCATTAATTAAAGTTAAAGCATAAAAATATCCCTTCCCATGGATCACATAACCCTCAGGAATGTTTCGTAAAGAGGAACACCCATCTGTTTTTCATGATCCCAAAGAATTTCCAATTCAAATGTATTAGGATCATACTAATTGTCACTCTCCTGATGCTCAATTCATAGAAGATAAGGAGGAATTTTCTCTACAAGAAAAACACAATCCTTATAACACCATATAACATCAAGGTCAACCTAAATAGGTAAGAAAAATAGAGAACCAATGGATTATTGTATCTCTAAACTTGGATTAATATTTTAATTAGAATGACATAACAGTTTAGTTATTCCCATTTTTATTAGATATAAAAGCGATCTCATTTCACGGTTCATACATGAAAATATATCTCATGTAATAAATATGTCCCTATAATGACCAATTCATGTAAATACATATCCCTATGTTCCTATCATGATGCATTCCTATTCATCTCATGCTATATAGATACATGAGTATAAATCTAAAGAATCAATAACATTACATAACATGTGGATCACTAAAGGTAAAATAATATCAACTGTAATGAGTGAAAAACATGAATAACAATCCCCTCCCTATGTACCAAGTGTTTTCCCCATACATAGGTTATCAACTACCATAAAAAATATCATTATATGGTCTTGAAATGTTATTAATCTCCTTTCTACCTTTCTCAAATAGTAAAGTAATATAAAAGAAAAACATGATCCTATGATACCAATTTATAACATCTCTTGATATAAAACTCTCTCTTGTGGCCAAACTGGCTTGGTCAACATACCTCAATAATGTCTCTTCACATTATATAGGCTGTTGTTTAGTAGTGAGGGTTTAATGGACAGTGGAGAGATGATACCCCCTAGTGTAGAGCTACAATAATAGTAGAATAAATATTAGAATAACAGAAATAGCAGATAAAATACAATAACAATTGATAAAACAAATAATAAAGGAAATTGATCAATCCATAAATAAGAAAAATAATGTGATGATAGGTTGGAATATAGATAAGATTCAAGATAAATGTAAAACAAATAAATGAAAGAAACTCAAAGAAGACACTAAAGACCCTACTCCTAATCCCCATGTTGGTCCTATATCTATGTTCTAACCCATCTAGTAAGAAATAATAAACAATAAGGTTATTTTACCTTGTTCAAACCTACATCCATGTAATTTTCTTGGGTACCAAATGGTGGATTTAATAGGGTGTGAGTAAAAATTAGTAGGTCGACACCACCGTGTATAAACAAAACCTATCTGATAGTAAGTTCACACAACAAAGTGATAGAAAGGAGTATTAATTAATCAATCAATACAATATAACAATTAACCAACTTCAAAAACATGCCGAAATAACTATGATCATGCAACATCACCCTAAAAACTATAACCATAAGTCCATGGAATAATCTCATAATTGGGAAAAGTCCTCTGTATAATAATTTTAGCGTAATTGGGACAAGCCCTTTATAAAATAATTTTAGTATACTAGGACAATCCATTTATATAATCATTTTAGCATAACAATATCATATGAAAGTATCAATAGACATTTAAATAAACAATTAATCCATTTTACATGGTAAGCCTATCACAAGCAATCACCTAATGTCTCTGTCATGCTAATTCATATTTTAAACTAATAGCCAATTCATTATCATTCAAGGGTAGGCTCACCCTATGGATAGCCACAATATGGGTCTCAACACTATTGGATACAAAGGGATTTTAGGGGTAGTCCAAACACATGATTATCATCAACCATTATTTCATTAGTTAACATGAACGTTGTGACGACATAATCACATAGTATTACACACTGTTAAACAAATAGAAACAGACCACAGGGCTTTGTTCTAGACCACCTACCTTTATCTACTAATCAAAAAACACTCTCAATAGGAAAATCCAATTAAGAATTAAGGAGAAGTAGATCATAAGTAAAACAAGAGGTCAAACACTATACTTGGATGTTTGGGAGGGATGTGATTGCCCAAAATTCACCTAAATCCACTCTAGGGTTTGGGAGAGGAGGTTACACAATTAATGAGAATATATCATATGTGTAGTGTGAATAAATACTACTGGTCTCGATGGATTCACATTGTGAAACACTTTCATGGTATGAATTCAAAATACTTGGAAAAACGTATCACCTCGGGTTAAAAATACACCGATCTGTCTTTTCATGGAATGTATCGAATTCACATCTTGTATGACATTCACATCCTAAAACTATTTCATGGATTCTTATAAGTGATAGATTCACATCATGTATTAATTACACAGTGTGAATATTTCCTGTAGGTAGTAGTAACTATAGATTCCTACATAAATCCCAAAAAGTCTTCAAGTCCACCTGAGCCTAAGGTGAGTCCTTTATGACCTTAGAAACATTTATACTTAGACTCTCGTAATTCAAACAAACATAAATCCCTGAACATTATGTCATTTTCCTTGAAAAAATATCTCTATCCCAAAGAAAAGGTTTATCCACCAAGTTTTAAAAGAATAAGAACCCAACTAAAAATTGGTTCAACCAAAACTCAGAGAGGGACTTATTTGGAAAAGATGGGATCTAATAATCCAAACATGATTTTTTGGATGAATAAACCTATAAAACCAATGGTATGTTATTTGTAACATCTTTTTACAGTATTTCTCAACTGATACTTCCTAGGTTTTTCGTAGCTTTTTTCATTATTCTTCCCATTTTCATCTGTAACCAATCTTATTGTACATGGTCATTTGCAACCATTTTTTGGAGTTGTTTTTCTTGATTTTTTGGAAGAACTAACCACCAAAGTATTTTCCATTACCATTTAATATAAATTTTTAAAAGCCTAAAATATATGTTAAGATCTTTAATTTTTAAGTAACTTTCATTATGACTTACTATTTATGTTTCAGAACTAGTTGGGACCATTTTTGAAGGATCCCCTTTTATTTGGTAGAAGTAAACTTGTGTACATTTATTGAGTAAAAAGTTAATTTTTGAATATTATACTAGTACCAATTTTTTTCATTTATATTTCAATCATCACTCTAGAATTCCTTTCTCATTCTCGATCCTGAAACATTTATCAAGCTATTATTATTCTTGAGAAATATCCTAACTTTAAACCTTATCAACATTCCACTAATACTTAACATGATTATCACATTAAAATATAAAAACTAGTAATTATAAATAAAAATAAATGAACACAATATATTTATTATACATAATATAATTCAAATCTATTAATACATGTAAATAATAATTAATACTTGTTATATATATATATATATTAATATATTATAATTACTGAAATTAAATTATTAAGTAACCCTATTCTAATAATTAAATGCAAATGTAAATAATAAAAATCCTAAAATATCAATTATATAGATATTGTTAATAATAAACACTATCATTTTTCTTGGCCCTTGAGATTTTTGTGGTTGAATTTGAGTCTTTTTTCTTCTTTTATTATCATTTAAACTTGATGAAGTGCTTAAGAGTAATGAAATGGAATTATGAAAACAATGATCCTTGTGGTATCAAATTCTCAAAAAATGACGATTTTTAACATTAATAATAAAAAATAATGCTTATGAAATGCCCCAATTTTACACTGTTATAACTCAATTTTAATTTAATAATTGTTATATTTTTATATCAATTAAAAAAATGAAAATAAATAGAGTTTAAATATTTAGGAACTAAGTAAATAAAATCCTATCTAGAATCATAATGAAAAACTATCATGTTATTTAAAAATAATTATTTTAGAGTTTTTAAAACATACTTGTATTGTGTTATATTCAACTATTTATTTATATGTATTTAGATTAGATTACCTTTCATGTGTTATATAATAGGAGTTTATAAATACCATACCTAGTCTATATTAGAAAATGACTTTGATTTCAATTTATCTTGAAAATTGTACCTCCTTCCAATTTTGATAAAGTCATTAGCCTCCCTTGAGGTGATAAGAATAATTTGAATGGTTTTAATTAATTTAGAGTTTACCCATTAACAATTATTCAACCAAATTCATTATTTCTAGAATAGAAAAATTATCTTCATTAAAATGTTAAATTATATTTTATATTTATAAATCCATATTATTGAGTGATTCATCATTATATATTAGAATTTATTCCTTATCATTTATCCTAGAATCATTGAATGTAATGGTATTTATCGAATTTTCTTCCAATGAATATATTTTTTGTTGTTAATTAATCTCATTATATTCTTGAAATAAAAATATATATTAAATGGTTTATAAAATTCATTAGATTTTATTTCCATTATCAAATTTTTATTTCCAATTAAAAACTTTTTTATTGTCAATTTGTTTTCTCATTATCCCTTCTTAGTTTAAAGACATCTTAGACTGCTTCAATTAGATCACGACTTCTCACATTCTTTTAAAAAAAATGAAAATTCCTTTATTCAATAGGACATTTTATTTTTTTTATACAAAAATAAGAAATAATTATCATTATCCTTTATTTTAAAAGTGTAACCATTTTTTCTATTCCCTCTCATCATGATAATTTTATATTTAAATTTCTTAATGACTCATTCAGTATTTATTAATACAAATTATTTTCCCTTAAATATATATAAACTCTATATATTATTCAATTTATTATAAAAAATAGAATTTATATCATTTGTTTTATATAATTTATATATTTATGTATTATAATTTATAATTATATTTTTTAAAGTTATACTTTAAATAATTTATACATGTAAACATGATGCATTATATGAACACCTTCGATGTATTCATTTGTTTATTGTTAAATAATATTATTATTAAGAAAAATTGGATGGAAAAGGATAAAAAATGGATTTATGTAAATTATATGACAAAAGAGTATGGGAACTAGGTTAAAGAGTTCACCATGTTTACAACAGATCATGTATAAGACCCTTACCAAATCATTTTTCCATGTTTATGTTGTCGTTATTCAAGATTATTTTTTTCAAAGGAGTTGTAAGAACACTTGATATATTATGAAATAGATCTAAGTTATAAATGTTGTATTAAACATGATAAATAATTGAATATACCTAGTGACAGGGATAACATTGTGGTTTACGAATCATCTGATATGATAACTACTATAAATGATGTTGGATATCATATTGAGGAAAATGATAACATAAATTGAAGATGACATTTAGGATTTACCAATGATGTTTGAAAAGTAAAAGAGTGGTGGAATGATATCATTGTATATTAATTGTACTAAATATAAAACATTTTCAATGGCACTGAAGCTATATAACTTGAAAGGTGGAAAAAATAGAGTGACACCAACTTTACATAATAAATTTCTCCCTTTAATGATATGTTAAATGAAGGTAATGACATTCCATATTGAACATATAATGCTAAATGAATTATTTTCTCAATAGTTATAATATATGAAAGAATACATGTCTACCAAAATGACTGTATATTGTTTCTCAAGGACCATGAATCACCTAAACAAATGTCCTAAGTGTGGTGTGACTAGATACAAGAATGATGAATCTTGTTTTTCAAAAGTTCTAAGGTGATTTACAATCATTCTAAGGTTTATATGGCTATATGAAATTAAGGATACTACAAGGTAATGAACGTGGTATGAAGATATAAGAATTCAATATAGGAAATGTTATCACCCAGAAAACTCTCCTTAGTGAATGAAAATTGATCATGATTATCTTGAATTTGGAAACAATTATAGAAAACTATGTATTGAGATATATCTATATAGAATGAAACCTTTTATTATACAAAGTAGAACTCATAGTATATGTCCAATTATATTGGTAAATTATAGCTTGTCACTGTGGTTATGCATGAAGAGAAAATACAATTTTTTCTCTACTAATATCAGGACCAAAACAACTATGTAATGATATTGATATTTATTTGGATTCATTTATTGATGTTCTATAATTGATGTGAGATTTAGGTGTTACATTGTATGATACTCATTGAAATAAATATTTCACATTGAGAGATATGTTTTATGGGATTATAAATTAAATTCCATCTTACGGAAACTTGTTAGGATATAAAGTTAAATAAACATTAGGGTGTCCAATTTTTTAAGAAGTTATACACTTAGTTAGGTTGAAACATTCATTGAAGACAATATTTCTAGGACATCATATATTCTTACCCTACTGACATAAATATCAATCCTAGATGACATCATTGGATGATAATTTATAAGAATGTAAAACACTAACTTTATTAAGTGGAAGTTAATAGTTCGATAATGTAAAGGATATTATTATAATTTATAGTATACCCTTTTAGAAAAACTATATGAAAATAGTTTCGAGAAAGAGATCTTTTTTTAATTATCATACTAGAAATGTTTATATGTCAAACATTTTATTCATGTTGTTCACATAGAAATAATATATGTGATAGTTTCATTTGAAAACTACTAAATACACATATAATAAAGGATTTCATTAAGGATAGGTTGGAAAAGATTGACATGGGGGTAAGGGAAGAGCTAGTGTTATTGAAGGGAGAAAGACTAAATTTTCTTCATCCAGTATCTTACAATATTTCTCAGCAAGATACATTTCGGTTTTGAAAATTTACTAATGGTATAAATTTTCTAGAAGGATATTCTTCCAATATAAAAAATATTTTTCTAATAAATAATTTGAAGTTAAAGTGTCTAAAATCAAATGACTATAATGTTTTGATTCAACATTTAATTCCTGCAGCTTTATGTTTCATTCTTTCTAAAAACAAATGGAACACATTAACTTAGATTTTCTTATTTTTAAAACTTATATACAATAATGTTATAGAAGTACAGAAGTTTACAACTATAGAAATGTAAATTGTTGTCATATTTAGTGAATTGTATAAGTTCCTCTCACAACCATTATTTGATATAATGGCTCACTTGATGGTTTACTTGGTTAGAGAGATCCAATTATGTGGTCCTATATATTACAGGTGGTTACAACCCATTGAATATTATATGAATATTTTGAAAGGTAACATAAAAAATTGAAGTTGTCTAGAAGGTTTTATTATAGAGAGATATATTATTGAGAAATATATTGAATTCTATAATAACTACCTATTTGATGGGGATAACACTGGTCTCTGAAAATATCATCATAGAGAGTGCCATATGGGTAAAAGGAATTTATAGAATATTTTTCATAGAAATTAAAATTATAGAGTGGAATAAAGATCACATTTAAGTTTTATAAAATAGTATAGAGGTTGCGCCATATGTTGAAACCCATAAAGGAATTCTTAGTAATTTAAATCTATCAAGGACTAAAAATTTGGATATTAAATACAAATAATCAATGGTTTATATGATGGTTTAAAGACTATATTTTTAAGGAGTTATATGAAAAACCAAATTTAATTTAAGAACGACTTCAATTACTAGATAGAGGAATACATGTATATTAATTATCTTATAATGTTTATATAATTAAATATTATACATTATATATAAAGGAACAGAATTAACACAATATGATAAAAAAATAGTGGTGATACTCTTGTGGATAATGTGATGTATTTATTAGTTACCAAGCGAAGAAGTCCAATTTTCATAAATATGTAATATGTTGGCACAATTGAATAAATATGAGTGTTAGATTATATAATATTTCAATGGATGATTTTTTGATGAAAATGGGTTGATAATAAGAGTGTAGTTATAATTGATGACTTGGGATTTTTTAAAGTTAATTTTAGTAATGAAAGGTATTTTGGTAAACCATTAATAATGGAGTCAAATGAATTACAAGTATTTTATATCTAGAATCCTATAAATATAAATTAGTAAATTTTCCTATTTTAAACTAAAAAAACTTCATGGTCAAAAGAAAATTCCATTGAGGATGGTCCTTTAATTGAGAAATCATAATCATACCACTAGGTCCCAATATAGATAGTGTCTTACCTGTAAAAGGGGACCACAATTAGGGTTTTTAAATACTCAATATAGGGCCTAAATCTCTTTAATATTTAAAGAAAAAAAGTTCAATGAACTGATTAATATTTTCTTAATATATAATGAGTTTTCTTATAATATTATGTATTAACTACCATGTTTACATGATTGAAATTATATTTTTAACTACCTCTATAGAATATGTATTCTCTATATATTGATACTAATAATCCCAAGGAACAACATTTTGATAATTTTGAAAGTGATGAAATGTTAGAAGGTAAACAACATATGGTTGAAAAAAACATAAGCATCATAGTGCAACAGTCTTAACAAAAATTCTTAAGGGGGGGGAAGCAAAGATCTAAAATTCAAGGTTATATGGAATTCACAAGACCAACTTGTAGAACCTAATAATTCCATTGTCATTAGTTATATTGAGTTCACTACACAAATCCACTTGCAGATTAATATAGAAATTTTTCATAGTGGTGTGCCTAAAATGATGATAATAATGTGGGATGACATTAGGGAAACATTATGATATGATTTATATAATTTACTAAAAAATAAAATAATTAACTTTTTTTACTCTCTATTAAAACTCTAAGAATACATTTATATTAGAATATTGAAAAATTAAATTCTAATTAATGGCCGCCTATATAGATCATAGAGCCTTTATGACGCATATTATGAAGAATCATCTTAGGGATAACGAGGTTAATGTAAAACCCCACACAAAAGATATATATGCACACATGATAAACCAACAAACATGGGATGATTTCATTGGTCATCATAAGTAGGAATCACTTCAGGTACATTGTAATTGGTAATATTTTATTACATATTACATGTATTAGTCACTTAGATTTAGAATTATTAATTTATGAAACAAAAAATTAGTGTAAAAAATACTCAAAATTCACCAAAACCAAGATACCCTATCATAAATCAAGGATGGGGTATGATTTACTTGAAAAAAATTGGTATGTATTTTAAATCTATTTTAAATGCATTATGAGATATGAAGAAATAATATAATTATATTTCTTTTCATATTTAAATATCAATGAATTATAATCTAAAACCAATTTCATTCCATGTCCCACACTAGGGAAGAAGGATCGTGTACATAAATAGAAGAAAATAGTAGATTAAAACACACTAAAAGTATGATAATCATGTTTAAGTATTATATAATATAAATATTTCTAATTTAAAACAGCATTTCATAACAATGATTACCCTTTTCCTGTATTTTTTATTTAGTTTAAATAAAATAATATTCTCTTTACACAATGAATAATTACCTTCAATGGATTTTAAATGGCTATAAAAATTTGGAAGTGTTAGAGGTGTTGGTTTTGGAGTGTCACCTTGATCATATTTTGAGAAATCAAAGACATAGGGGGATATAAATGAAAAAATGAAAGACATGAAAACATAAATAGAATATTTAAGAGAAAATTTTAATTTTAATTCCTTTTTAATAGACCAATTTCTTTGAAGGATTAAATGAGAAGAAAAAATATATAAAAATCCACTACTTTAAGAGATACAACCCTAGATTTGAGGCTATCCATTTCCCTTGAAGGCCTGCTTTACCCCAGGAAATCAAATTTGTCATGAAATTTTCCATTGAATATGAATCAAACAACTACTGATACATTTTTTTACTAAAATTATGTAGGTTAAAATTGATTATGATTTATATCCATTAGTACACAATCATTACATTGTTTTTAGGGGTATAATTTACAATATCTAATGAGAATTCTACAAACAAAATCCAAAAGATATTGTGAGAGTAAGTATTCACATAGCTCATGAGATGATCACCAAGATACTTATTCCCCTTTATGATATATATGTTTACATGGATAAAGATGATATTGTAAAATTTATATCATGGCTATTAAATATTATAATTATACATAATGAAAACAAGGTATGTCATTTATAATTTATTTAATATGAAAAATCCATAAAAATTAATGAAAAAAGGATTAAACATAGGAATTCTATTAAAAATGGAGAAATAAAAGGGGGAATAGTAGGTTCAGTCAAGAAAATCTATAGGATCAAACAATAAATCAAAAGGACCTTCTGAGAGTACCTTTACCCCACCAATTCAAATAACTCATTTATTAACATTACAAGTTCATGAGGATGCAACATTAAATGATCAAAATATGTCCTAAATTGAATTTTAAGAATAAATTTATAGAGAGTTCATTACAAACATGAGTGGAATTAATAATGTAAATGAAATTCTCAAGAATTAATTGATGGGAGCCTTATTTGTGAATATATACATGAGGTACATTTTAATTGTCTATTTATCCAATAATTTATCTACTATTTTAGTTAAACATAAAATAATATTCATATTTTATATAATAGTATATATCGATACTGAGTAATAAAAAATCCATGTAAATAAAAATTCAGACTAATTAGTCCCCATGTCACTTCTACACACAAAAATTCAATGAATGTAGAAATTTTTTTAAAAAAATTCATTACTAGTAACCCCAATATTTGTACAGAAAATAATAGATGGAAGACTGTTATTAATATCATAAATTTTGCGGTAAAACTCTATAATATAATCACATAAAATATATTTTCAGTTATTTATTTCTAATTCCTTTTTAGGATGAAGTGGATACTTATTCTGATTAATTTGGATACTCTATAGATTTATTTTTTTTTGATAAAAAGCATGGATATCCAATAACTCGACCACACATGATGTCTCTTATGAATTTATAATATAGTGCATTAAATATTTTACTAATAAAATTATAATTATATTTTTTATATTATATTTTAATAATAATTTTTATATTATAGGGTTGTGTTAATTTATCATCAAAATCATGGTATGAGGATGAAAAATGTGCACCATAGGCCTATGGATTTGTACATGTGGATAAGTATTAGGGTATATATAATGATATTTCACTATCAAAACATATATAAAAATAAATTACTTATTTTTATAAATGTTTTTACAGTGTCTAGAAAAATTCAATGACAATGATTCTGGTTATTATATTTGTGAATTTATGAATGATATTATTTTCTATCCACAAACTAGAATCCTTAAATATGGATTTCC
Source organism: Viscum album (assembly GCA_963277665.1). Classification (NCBI taxonomy): domain Eukaryota; kingdom Viridiplantae; phylum Streptophyta; class Magnoliopsida; order Santalales; family Viscaceae; genus Viscum; species Viscum album. The sequence continues at coordinate 1,419,295,073 of OY728157.1, read as the reverse complement.
AAATGTAATTACAATTTCATTTAAAATATTTATTAATAATTTTATTATATATATTTTTCTAGTACTAATAGGGTTGTTTTCTGTTTGTGTATTCAAAAGAGGAAGTAGATTTTTTTAGAATTGATTTGGTAGCTTACAAGTTTTCAGAATTTTTGTAGACATCATGAAGTGGTGATTTCTTATCATGTTCATATTTCTTATTTCATAGTGATGATGAAGAGTTTGTTTTCCTATTGATTATTTAGTTAATTTTATTATTATTTTAAATTACATCATTGGGGAGAGACTTTATAATGAAAAGGTCTCAATCTTATTAGGAATGAGAAAAAATATATGGAGTGTCATTTTAACAATGTATTTTAAAGTTCTATTATGGATATGGGATTTAGAACCAATATTATTTTAAAATTTTATTGTTTTCTATATTTAGGATAATTTATAATTTATTAAAAAGATCAATAATTCATTTTTTAGGTATATAAATTATCGTCATGTCAATTTGACACATGGTGTGGTTAAATTGACTGAAAGTTCATGTTTTAAGTTTAAAAGTAACATTTTAGATCAAAACATGCCCCACATTGTCAAAACTGCATAAAACACTAAAATTATAGTGATAATTTAGGAAAATTATTTGTGATTTCTTTTTGATATGTATGAATCAACTACAAGTCAATTTGACACACAATGTGGCCTAATTGACTCAAAGTCTACCTTTCCATATACAAGTTTCATTTTAGACAAAAACACTGATCACATACATAAAAACAAAAAAATGTTCTTTAATTATCTTTATAATTTAGGAAAATGATCCATGGTTCATTTGTGATGTGTAGGAATTATCCTCACATCAATATGATAAATGTTATGGTTGTATTGACTAAAAGCATGTGTTTTTAGTTAAAAAAGTGATATTTTAATCTAAAACATGCTTCACATTCATAAAACCTATCAATAATACTCTAATTTTCATGATACTTTATAAAAAATATCAATAATTCATTTTTGATCTTTCAGGATTAATATAAAGAAATCCTAACACACGGTGTAGCTGGTATGCCTGGAAGTGGTTTTTTTATTTAAAAGTGACATTTTAGTTCAAAACGTTAATCACATGATAAATCATAGAAATGTGGTCTGATTATGTTGATAATTTAGGAAAATTATATATGATTTATTTTTCACATGTAAGAATGAAATTCAAGTAAATTTGACACATGATGTGGCTGAAATGAATAAAAGTGTGTGTTTTCAATTTAAAAGAGACATTTTAATCCAAACACACGTCATATAGTAAAAAATAATAAAATGTGCCTATATTGTATTGATACATTAAGAAAACAATAAATAATTCATTTTTATGTATAGGAATTAATCTCACATCAATCCTACACATGGTGTGCCCAGATTGACTGAAATTGTATGTATTCACTTTAAAATGACATTTTGGTCTAAGACATGCATCACATACCCAAAACCAAGAAAACATGATTATATTGTCTTAATACTATATATAAATGATACATGACCCATTTTTTATGTGTATTAATTAAACACATGTCAATTTAAAAAATAATGTCTTTAGTATGACTAAAAGTGTCTGTTTTTAGTTTAAAAGTGATATTTTAAGACAAAACACATGTCACATTCTCAGAACTAGAAAAATTTACTATGATTAGATTGATACCATAGGAAAATAATTCATGATTTATTTTTGATGTTTAAGAATTGACCTCACATCAATCTAACACATTGTGTGATGGGGTTGAAAAAAATGTATGTTTTCAATTTAAAAGTGACATTTTAGTCCAAAATGTGTGTCAGATACTCCAAACCAAGAAAATGTTCTCATATTTACTCGATTATTTATGAAAATATCTATGATTCATTTTTTATGTGTTGGAGTTAATCACATGTCAATCTAGAAAATGATATAGCTGATTTGACTCTAAGTGCTTTTTTTCAATATAAAAGTAACATTTTAGCTCACAACATGCATTATATAGTCAAAATTGAGAAAACATGATTGGATTATCTTAATACTTTAGGTTAATGATCGATGATTCATTTTTGGTATTTAGTAATTATTCAAACATCAATATGACCCACAGTGTGTCTGGATTGATTAAAAGTGTGCATTTTTTTAAAGTGTCATTTTAGTTCAAAATAAATATTGCATACTTAAAACCATGAAATAATGCTTAGGTTGACTTGATACTTTAGGAAAATGATCTATTATTTATTTTTTCTATGTAGGAATTAACTAGATTTCAATTCAGTACATAGTGTGGTCGGATTGACTAAAAGTGCATGTTTTCAATTTAAAAGTGACATTTTAATATCAAACACGCATCACATACTCAAAACTGAGAAAACAAGATCATATTATATTGATAATTTAGGAAACTGATCTTTGATTTCTTTTTTATTTTTATAAATTAAATTCACATCAATTTGACACATAGTGTGGCCGGTATCACGCAAAATATGTGTAAGCAACATTTTAGCCCACAACCTCCTCCACATAGTTAAAATTAAGAAAACACGATTTGATTATATTGATAGTTCTTGAAAACTATTCATGATTAATGTTTAACTTTTAGTTATTAACTACATGTAGTTCCATGACCCTTTTTTCCACTCAAACTATGCTCTGGGATGGTTTTCCACTGGGCCTTAGGCGCACCTCCCCATATTCCAATGGCATCTGACTAGTAGCAAGGGTATGATTAGATGATAGTGGGTAGACTATACCCTATAGAGATGATAATAAAAATGGTTTATATATAAAATATAGTGGGAGAAGGACCATAACTCCGTATAAGCAACAAAATAAACAACCGAAGTAATAATAACAAACACAAAGGCATGATATCATATGCAGATAAACACACATTCCATAGAGGTCATAAAAATGAATAAATAAGCAAGGTAGCAAGTGGTCAGCCATATAAGTATATATATACAAAATCCAAAATAAGGTCTAGATCAATGCAGAGAAACCAACCAGTCCACTATCATCCATCCCATATAGAAGTAGCATATCCCTGATCACTAAGGTCAATCTCCGAGCCCAGTACCTTACCTGATCTCCAAACCATAAAGTCTACATGCATCTTAAGGGATCTGTGTAAGGTGTGAGAATGAGCTCAATAAGTCACCACCAACATGTATCTATATTATTTACATAATTATATATTGTATTCATATATAAATAAAAAACAATGTCATATATAATATAATAACCAACTAGCTCCACTTGTGCTCAATAACCACAATTGAGCGTTATACTTTCCCTGACCAAAGTTGGAGTGGAAAAATATATCCATGGACAATAACATTAAAAGTACCTTGGAATATTAACTATATAAATTTCCCCTAACACCTCATGACATACCACACATCATGTGACACTAATTAAATATCTTAAATCTCATCAGCATGCCCCTCTTCACATCTCAGGTTCCTCAAACCTCCATTCAAGTCACCATTGTCTCCATATCCCAACTTCCCAAGGCATGATGATATCTATATTCCAATAAATAAATAACCATTGTATTCTCAATATACTAACGTCTTGAGGCATGGTGTTATCCATCCTATAATAATCTCAGTACATTAGCCTCAAATATAAGGGCAACCCCAGCCCCCAACCAATGGTCTCAACACCATCTCTCGAAGGTCCATCATAATCAGCCATGGATTTCTATGATGAGAACTTCCTCCATAACTGATTTTCAACACCATCCTCTAAGCTGAAATATCTATAGAGGTCTCCACCCAAAAACAAATGGTCAACACCACCTCAATTGAGTCCAATCAGTGTGAACAAGACTCCAAGGACAATGCTGGACAATGATGATGAGAGATAATCACCAACATTTACCTAATCCACACCAATAATCAACCTCATTTCCACATGTGAACCTTACCACCCAAACATGATTTTCATCACCATCATGAGTTTCAAAGGTCATTACTTCAACCTAATGACCTCTTCACCTCAAACCCAATGATCACATTACCTCAACTTGGTGATCAACATTACCCCATATATCTCGGGCCACACCCTTAGCATAAAAACCATGTCATCTTAGTATCAATGATCAATATCACCTCAATAAGTCAATCCATCACAATAAAATTCCCAAGGAACCAATACAATTATATCAAATTTAATTAATTTAAAATAAATAATCGGCCTAACCTTCCTAATTGGTTAAAATCACCTTAAGCGGTTTAGCTTATGTAAATGGGCTAGAGCATACTAATTAGTATGTCAGAATATAATTTAAATAAATGAAATACAATAATGAATTAATTAAGGGTATCTCTCAAAAAACCCATATGTGAGTATTTAAAGATTCACCCTGTAACACCCATATAATTAAGGATAATGCTAAGCACCACCTACCTTATGCCCGTAGGTTCTCTATCATCAAATACCATCCATTAATTTAGGATGTATAAGAAGACAAAAAAGTTGTAAATAAATGAAAAAATAGGGAAAAAAATCTCATATGGATTTAACATTCTGTATGGAGAGATAAACAAGAAAAATAAGAAAGTGGATTGAATGCCTTATTGATACGCTTCCAACACACCCAATGATGTTTAATTTAGATATTGGCTGAAGGAAAGAGTCTAAAGCCGAGAAGTGGAAGAATGTGAGCTCCACAACTTTTTGAGGCAGAGGCACACATGGTAGGAATAAAATGGGATATGTTTTCTTATGTAAGTTGGGGGAAAAGATCATTTCCCATTTTTCAAAGAGGCACATGGTTTTGATAATCATTTGCAAACCTTGTGCACTCACTGTCCAAAGGTCCACACATTTTAAAACAATTAGCATGATTTGGCCACATAGTTTGGGAATATTGTGAACCAACCGTATGCACCCTCTTTCAAGAGATGTAGACCCCCACACAGTTTACCCTTAAAGGTATCATGGTTAAACCAAACCATGCACCTATGTTTACACCTTTTGAAAAAATGATTTTTGGGACCTGACATGCCCAAAACCTATAATAACCTTCAAGGCATTAAATCATACTTAAAACTCACCAAAAATTATTTCACTGGGGTGTTAATATTATTAGAATTAGGATCTGAAGCCTATATTTCAATTTGGTTCATCCACCAACCATAAAAATTCAACAGGTTTGGGAATTTTGACCTGATCAAAAAACGAAGACATTACAATATCCCCACCATAAGATAGCTTGTCTCCAAGGTATAAGGTATTAAAATTAGATGGTACCAAACATACACATATAATAAAAATAACCCTGTTCTACCTTAATTAATAATCATGGTCAATTCCTCTTTTGATTTACCACTCCTTATAAATTACCTATCCGATCACTTCCCAACCCAACAATCAAACATTATGATGGGTTCACTTACCATCTTTGGTCATAAAAGTCCCCCATGGCCTATATTAATTCCTAAACCACATTAGGTTCTCAATTCATACCCATGTCACACATGCCACCCATCAAGTCCCGCATCTCATTAGTACCCATGTCATGCATGACACCCAATAAGTCCCACATCTAATCAGATGCTTAAGATCCTGTATCTCAATAGATGCTCAAAAATAATCATGTGTCATATAGTAACCAACACCTAGTTATTTCAAATACAACTCATGCAACTCATGCACCAAAAATGACCATGAAAAAAAAGGTCATGCCACAATTAAAGCGTACCTCTAACCATCATCAACTCTTCGGCCAAATCTGAAGCTTCCATATAAATTGCATGTATTTTTCATGAAGATTGACTACCCAAGGTTTGAAATATTTATAGAGCTAAACCAGTTATCAGCCAGTGACCCCACTTTTGGTTCTCTCTCTCCATACCATGACCTACATGTGCAGTATAAACTACATGAGGTGGTCACTTTATATTTATAGGCAAAAATGACCCTTGCACGAAAACCCTACTTAAGCGTGTAATTCACTTCAAGCGCGAAAAACACATCTTCCTCGCACCATCATTTTTCAGGAAATAGGTGTTTTAAGATCAGAAGATTGAAAATTTTCAATGGAATGAGGTGCGTGAAATATTGGAGTAGTGCATGAAAAATGATGGTGCGAGGAAGATGTGTTTTTCGCGCTTGAAGTGAATTACACGCTTAAGTAGGGTTTTCGTGCAAGGGTCATTTTTGACTATAAATATAAAGTGACCACCTCATTTGGAAAAAATGAATACTTAGAGAAGATCCGAGTTCTAATTTGCATAAAAGGTACGCATAAAGGGTATTGCGTGGGAAAATTTATGTTGCACGAAAATGTAGACGTTACGGGTAAAAATTGGTGTTGCGCGTAAAAGTTGAAGGTGCGCAAAAAATTAGACGGGTGCACCTAAAAGTTTATATTGTGAAAAAAAGTCGAAGCTACCCGTAAAAATTGAGGTTACGCGTAAAAGTTGAGGTTGCGCATAAAAGTGAAGGTTTCATGCGAAGGGGATTGGTGTGTGAAATACTTTCTTTGAAAAAATCAAGTATTGTGTGCAAAAGTGAAATCTTTCATGAAAAGTGTAGGTGTTGCACGAAATCATCAGTGTAACCTATTTGCATGTTATGAATATCCAGTTTAGTGGATCAGTTCTTTCAAGTGCATCTTTTTAGGAATTCGATAAAAGCATTGTCTCATGCTGAATAGAGACAAAGAATTAAATAAAAATCTATTGAAGAGACCTTCAAGTCGATAAACTATGTTTGAATTCTCTCAAGGCAGTGAGCTAGGAGGAGTAGATGGAAGTGATCCATGGGATATAGTGAGTGTTCCCTGAACCTTTGTAAAGGCAGTATGCCATGCACAGAGTGACTGTGATCAAAACTTATAATCCATAAACTTGTGAGGATTAGTGGAAGTTGGTATGAATGACACACTATTGGCGTATGATCCTTGGACAAAGCCCTTTTTGGTGAACCAAGTACAAGTGATGTGTCAATTTTCTGCTCTCATTTGTTTGATAGATTTAACAATTTCCTACCAATGTGGGAATAAGATCCACAACTTTAAAAAGAAAAAGTTGACACCCTGATTCACCCCTCCCCTCTTCGGGAGTTACGAGGTCCTTCAAGTAGTATCAAAGGGAGGTTAACTGGTATTTTATTTTTCATATACCTCTATGGACAATTCATCCAATGTCAGGGGAGTCCTTCTCTTTGATGGAAGTAATTTCCAGATCCAGAAAAACAGAATGAGATCTCATCTAAGATCTCTGGGAATATAAGTCCTTTTTTATAATGTGCTAGTATACAAGTCGTTGATCCAGTAGGCCTGGCTATGACTGATGCAGATAGGAAAATTCTTAATGCAGATGCTAAAGCACAAAATGTACTCGCTGCAACTCTTTCTGATCAGATGTATCTAAAGGTGAAGAGTTGCACCTCAGAAAAATCCATTTAAGATAAACTTGAAAATATCTATGAAGGAGATAGTAAAGTGAAGGATGAAAAACTAAAAGTCCTACACAATACGTTTGATGATATGAAGATGCATCCAGATGAGAATACAGACTCATTCTTCAACCAAATTATTGAAGTGGTCGGAGAAATTCAGGGTCTATGCGAAGAAATCAAAGACATTGATATTGTAAAGAAAATATTAAGAATACTTCCACCCCTGTAAAATGAAAAGGTGTAATCCCTTGAGGTAAGAGATCTTTTGAAACTTTCTCTAGATGATCTTTTGAGTATTTTGGTAGCATATGAAATGAGAGTCAAACCATAAGATGTTAAGACTCGAGTGAGTAAGCAAATGGCATTCAAGGCCATAGAGAAACTGAAAATTACAAAAGATAGTGGTGGTGAAGATGATAAGGAAAAAAACTCTTTCTCTCATTGAAAAGAAGTTCCATAAGGGAAAAAGGGAAATTCAAAGGGAATTTACCTCTTTCTTGATTTCACTGTGGAAAAGTTAGGCACATTGCCTCTCAGTGCTTAAGAAAGATCAATGATGAATACAGTGAAGATGAAAACATTGAGAAGATTCATAAAAGGTTTTTCAAAAAGGGAGACTTAAAATATAGAAATAAAGTGTCGAAGAAGAGTTTTATCTATGAAAAGGAAGATGATGATAATGAATTCTGTAAAGAAGGAGATCCATAATTTAAAACTATAAACCATGATTACATGATGGAAACTATTGAAAAATAAAAACCATCAAAAGATAATGGTCGTGAAAATCAGTTGACAACTAATTCCAATCCCGAGTTGCAACTTAAATATTCTGTTTGTAATATTAAGATCAAAGGTAAGAGTTTCAATTAGTGTAAATCAATTGTAGAAGAATCATCTGATTATGTTGATCAGCTCCAAGATGAAATTGAATGATTGGAAGAATTTGTGAAAGTGCAGTCTAAAATTCTTGAAAGCACTGATGATGTAGTGGATCTGAAGCTGAGAATTTAAGAGTAAGAAAAAGTCATCAATGACCTCACCACTAGACTGGAAGAAAAGACCAAGACTACTGAGATTCTTGAAGAGGATGCTGTTACTCTAAGAAGAAAACTTGAGAGTGAATCAATTTCAAAAGAATCAAAGAAGAAAATAATGTTTGGAAGGTTCTTAGATTATGAGGTATTAGAGAGAGCCAAATGTCATTCTAATGAAGTTGAAAAGATTTTGAATGATAAAATACCTGTTTTCATGGGAAATAGCTAAATCGGTTTTGAGTCAGAGTCATAAAATGCTACAAATAAAGGTGACAAAAATAAAGGAAAGCTAAAAGTGGGTAATGTGGAAAATTAATTTGAAGTGCTGAAGAAGAAACCCCCAATTAAATCTGAAAGAAGAAATGAATATTATCCTTGAGCCTCCTGGAAAAATGAGCCCTCAAACTATTTTCCCACAGAATAAGGAATGAGGATAAACATAAGTGAGAAGACATTTCCTCTCATGAAGTGTCAGTTCTTTGAATATTTGGGCCATACCATGTCTTATTGTGAAGAGGCAAGAATCTATCTGAATGGATAAGATATGGGAGTTCAACAGAAGAGAAGAAATTCATATTCTAATTATTTTAGAAGAAAAAGTTTCTATGGATATTGTTTTTATTGTTCTAACTTTTGTCATAAGGCTGTTAATTACAGGCAGAGGAGGGACATGGACACCTCATATCGGAGTTCAAGACAAGTCAAATATCCTCAACAAGATAGTGTTGCTCTTACAAACAAATTGTATCCTCTCAAAGAAGATTTCGACTATGAAGAACCAATGTACATGGAAGAGAGAATTGAAAGGCCATCAGTGTTCTACACTCAATCCAATGTCTTATGGAAAGAAAAGAAGAAAATTCATAAATCAAACCTTGCAGAGGTGGCCATCAAAGCTAAAAAAAAGATACAGTACCTAGATTCTAGATAGCAGTTATTCATCTCATATGATAGGTAATGTAGGACTATTAATGGATATCAAAAGGAGGGTTGATGGAACAGTACAGTTTGGTGATAATGGAGCTCTTAAAATAAAAGGCAGTGGAAGTACTGAATTAGATAATGGTGAGATAAAGAAAACTGAAGTCCTTTATATAAATGGCCTAAGTCATAATCTCCTCAACATTAGTCAACTCTGTGACTTAGGACTTATAGTTACTTTTAATCAGAAAGGCTGAACTATCAATCGAAAGATAAGAAATTCAATTATGAAGGGATGCAAAATAGAAGGTAACCTGCATCAGGTTGAAAGTAGAGAAAATGTTTGTTACATGAATATTGTAGAATAAAACAATTTGTGGCATCAGATACTGGGGAACATCAATCAATAAGACATGGAGAAAATATCAAAATTGAGGATTGTCATGGACATTCCCAACCTAAAGTGTGAACGTGAAAGGTCTTGTGATGCTTGCATTTGTGGTAAGCTAGTCTGCAGTTCATATCAGCCAAAGAAGAAAAGGGCAACACATCTTCTTGATTTCATTCATACAGATGTATGTGGCATGATAAAAGCTTCTGGAACTCATGGAGAAAGGTACTTAGTTCTTTTAATAGATGATTATAGTAGAATGGCATGTGTAATGGTTATATATAGGAAATGACAATTACTTTACTACATAAAAACATATCATCGAATTGCCGAGAATGATACTGGATGAACAATCAAAGTGCTGCGATCAGACAATGGAGGGGAATATATGTCCATTGAATTTGAAAACTACCTGGAGAAACATGGGATACAAAATGAGGTAGCTATCGTGAGAACACCACAACAAAATGGAGTTTTTGAGCATATAAATATAAAGGTAAACAACATGAAAATAAATATGATGATTGAAAGTCATATTCCATAGAATTACTAGAAAGAGGACATTCAAGTTGCAGTGTATATTCAAAATTGAACAGGACTTTATATGGGTGAGATGACGATACCTTATGAATTGTGGCATGGAAGGAATCCCTCTTTGAAATACTTTCGTGTTTTTAGAAGTAAGTGCTTCATCAGAAAAAAAGAAGGAAATCAAGGGAAATATGGATACAATGCAAGTGAATGAATTTTCCTTGGATACCCAATGAATATAAAATCCTACAAGTGTTACAACAAGCGATTAAGAAGGATTTTGGAAAGCATTGATGTTAAGATCATTGAAGAGAAAACCACAAATGCTTCAAGGATTTCATATGCCGATATGATATAAAGTGATGAAGAAAGTGAACATGGAGTAAATACAAATACAAAAATAGAGGAAGGCATAAAAAACACTCAAGAGTCATATCATAATTTTGACTTAGAAGAAGAATCTAAAGAGGAAACCTTAGTTGGAGAGAATGCAACTGAACCTCATAGGAGAAATCAAAGAGCTGAAATTGATCCATCTAACATAATTGGGGATAGAAGTGAACCCACAAAAACAACGAGGATGAGGAATAACACACAATCTTCAATTATGTCAGTTTTGGAGCCATCCTCATTTGAAGAAGCTGCAAAGGATGAATTTTGGGTGAAATGCATGAATGAAGAATTAGATCAGATTTACAAGAACAAGACATGGGATCTTGTCAATAGATCAAAAGTTCACAATGTGATTGGTACAAAATTGATCTTCACAAACAAGTTTTATGAGAATGAATTTGTTATTAGAAATAAGGCATGATTGCTATGTAAAGGATATTCCCAGATTGAAGGTGTTGATGTTGAAGAAACCTTTGCACCAGTGGCTATACTGGAGTCAATCAGGCTTTTCCTTGCCATGGAACTCCAAAGAGGATATAAAGTATATCAAATGGATGTCAAGATATAATTCTTGAATGGTGTACTTGAAGAAGAATTCTACATTGTCCAACCAGTGGGTTTGCGTCTTGGTACTGATGAAGCAAAGGTTTGAAAACTAAAGAAAGCACTCTATGGCTTGAAATAGGCACCACATGTGTAGTACTCCCGACTGGATTCATTCCTCAAGAAGCTAGAATTCAAAAGAGGAGGAGTAGATCACAATCTCTATGGGAATAATTCTCCAAAAGACCAGTTCATGGTTCTATTTTATGTTGATGACATTATATTTGGAGGTAGAAGGCAGAAATCAGTTGACAAATTCACCAATAACATGAAATCATAATTTTAAATGTCTATGATTGGGGAACTCACATATTTATTAGGACTAAAGGTGATTAAAAAAAGGATTAAATGTTCATTTATTAAGAAAATTATGCAAAATAACTACTAAATAAATTTAATATGCATGAATCAAAACCAATGTCTACTCCAATTTCACTTGGAACCAAACTTGGAAAGCATGGGGATGGGACCTCTATAGATCCCACAATGTATAGAAGAATCATTGGGAGCTTATTGTATATGAGATCAACATGGCCAAACATTATCTTTGCAATATTCTTATCATACCACTTTTAGAGTAATCCGAAGGAACAACATATGGAAACAGTAAAAAGAATTATGAGGTATATTCAAGGTACTCACAATTGTGGCTTATACTTTGCTGCGGGAAGAGACAGTGAATTATCAGCGTTTTCTGATGCTAACTGGGATGATGATGTAGTGGACATAAATTCCACCAGTGGTGGAGAATTCTATATTGTGCAGAAATGTGTGGGCTAGTTGAGCAAGAAACAAGAAATTACTTCTCTTAGTACTGCTAAAGCTGAATATATCTCCTCTACAAAGGAATGCACTCAACTACTATGAATGAAGCAACAACTGACAGATATTGGTGATGAGGTGAAACAACCAATATTGATTTATTGTGATAACAGGAGTGAAATTGATCTTACTAAGAATCATGTTTAGAATTCTTGTACAAAACATACTGAAATCAGGTATTACTTTATCAAATAAAAAACTAAGTAAGGCGTGATTAGAATGGATGATGTTGGAATTGATGAGAAAGTGGATGATATCCTGACCAAGACACTGTCAGTGGATGCATTTGAGAAACATCGGTTGAACCTCACTGTTCATCCACCTCCAAGTGCATAAAGAGGTTACAAAATACACCTCTCCCCAGGTATGTTAACTATTTTTAATCTATTTGTTGATGTGATGTAGGTTTATGGGGGGAGATACTATCTAGAGGTTGTCTTCAGCTGTTCAAGGAACAAATAAAAGTCTTTGGATTTATTGTCAATGGGAGAGAAAGAATAAATTCAAGACATGAGATGGACTTGTAATACTTCTGCGACATGATGAGAATTCGATGATCGGAGGAGAATAATTTCATAGGAGAAGAATTTCATTCAAGGCATGTAATGCTTCTGTGACACAGTAAGAGAATATCTTGGGAATATTTGAGAATTCCAAAGCACAGGATCTCAATTCATGCTTCCCCTCTTGTTTTCTACACTAAGAACTACTCACGTAGACTTAGAGTGTTGGCTGAGTTGATTCTTGCGTATTAGGTATTCATGTGGCTAGTGCTCTATTGAATTTATTAATGATAGCCAACAAACCCAAATGGGTAGATTGTTGGAACCATGGATGTTCTTTACAAGAATTCGAGTATACTTTGTGTTTGTTGTAAATCCTTATTGGAAGTTCAGAATGTTTTCCAGTAAAGTGATTATATAGTTTAAGCAGACAGAAGTATTTAAGGTTGCATCATTTTTCAGTGTTTGCTAAATTTTTAGGTCTGAAATTCGGAAAATGAAGACATGGTTTTTTGAAAAAATGAGGTGCATGAAAAATTTGATTAGTGTGAAAAATATTGGAGAGGTGTGAGAAATATTGGAGTGGTGCATGAAATAGAGGATTGGTGTTTTTTGCACAAGAGGAGTTTCAAGATCAGAATCTTGAAAATTGGCAAAGGCATGAAGTGTGCGAAATACTGGAGCAGTTTGCAAAAAACGATGGTGTTTAAAAGATGTGTTTTTCATGCTTGAAGTGAATTACATTCTCAAGGAGGGGTTTTGTGCAGGGGAAGTTTTTTCCTACAAATATGAAGTGACCCCCCTCATTTGGCATGATTGAAGACTTGGAGAAGATCCAAGTTCTGATGTGCGTAAAAGGTGTGCGTAAAGGGTGTTGTGTGAAAAAGTTTAAGTTGTGAATAAATGTAGACATTGTGCATAAAAATTGGTGTTGGGTGTAAAAGTTTAAGGTGTGTGAAAAAGTAGATGGGTGCGCATAAAAGTTGTTGTTGCATGAAGAAGTTGAATCCACCAGTAAAAATTAAGGCTACGCATAAAAGTAGAGGCTGCGTGTAAAAGTGAAGGTTTCCCACAAAGGGGGTTAGGGAGTGAAATACTTTCCACGTGAAAATCAAGTATTGTGCGCAAAAGTGAAATCTTTAGCGCAAAGGGTAGGTGTTGCGCAAAATCATCAGTGTAACCTGTTTTCACATTCCGAATATCCGGTTCAGTGGTTCAGTGATTTCAAGTGAATCTTTTTAGGACTTCGATGCAAGCAGTGTCTCATGCTGAATAGAGAAAAACACTTCAATGAAAATCTATTAAAGACAGCTTCAAGTCAATAAACTGTATATGGCTTCTCTCAAGGCAGTGAGCTAGGAGGAGTAGATAAAAGTAATCCAAGGGATGCAGTGAGTGTTCCCTGAACCTTTATAAAGGATATATGCCAGGTATAAAGTGACTATGATCGAATCTTGTAATCCATAAACTTGTGAAGATTAGTGGATTTTGGTATGACCAACACACTATTGGAAAATGCTCCTTGGACGTAGCCCTCTGTGGTGAACTAAGTAAAAGTGCTTTGTCAATTTTTTTCTCTCATTTGTTTGATAGATTTAAAAAGTTACTAAGAATGTGGGAACAAGGTACCCAACTTTAAAAAGAAAAATTTGACACCCTAATTCACCTCTCCCCTCTCAGGATGTTCCGGGGTCCTTCATTAGCTCCCCGAGATCCCTGGTCAATGCATTGTATGACTTATTCCAAGATCACTATGAGATGCTCATCAAACCATGGCCCAAAAAATTCCATTTATTGTAGATTCCCCACCTATATTAGAGCCTCTACCTATGAATCGTGATCATGCCAAACCTTAGGGGACTCATCCCAACACTCAAGGGTCTCATCCCGACCCTCAGGGGCCTCATCCCATGCATGATCTAGCAGTACCATATCTCCTCCCTCCTGATGCTCCGTCAGAATCCATCTAGGCAGAATCACACTAAAAACCAAAATTCATGGTTAAATATCCATAACCCTCATATATATATATATATATATATCATAGATAAGGAAGGATGTAATAGGTAGTGCATCCCACCACACTTACACTCCCCTACCACTCACATTTCACACAACATCCAACCTCATGGTCACTTACCTACCCATATTAGAGTCTGATATCACATATAATCTAGCCTCATGGATTCTTTCCTACTAATAATATATCCAGGCATCACATATCATGTAAAAAAGATATCATAAATATAGGGTAGCTGAGTGGAATTCCTCTAAAAGGATATATAGGAAAGAATTTTTTATAATTTTGTTAACACTTTAAAAAAACCCACCCCTTTCTTTATCCATGAATACCCGTACAAGGTCAGGCATATACACACTATATACACATATTATCCCTTACTGACCTCATTAGGAATCACATACCTAATCTAGATGAGTATAATTACACTAAAAAATCTAATTAGGAAAACATAATTTAGATTTTTGTTGACATCTTAAACATCCCAACTCCTCTTAGTGAATTCTAGGTTCCCTGTGGCAATCACAAGCATAATCACACATCATATGATCCTAAGTGCCTACCATGATACATAAAACCTCTTAACTATCCATACTGGTCCAATGGTTAAAATATGATAATCTAACAATATCACACCCAAGTGAAGCACTTAAGGTGGAAATCAATCAACTGTAAAAACATAAATCATAGCATCAATTTTCTATCCCTAGAAACTTTTTCTATCTCCCAATCATAGGTCTATAGTCACATAAACATGAGATATTTACCCAATTCTAAATATATCCTTGTATCTAGTTAACCATATCTCAAATAGTAAGACCAAAGATGAAAGAAAACTCATCTTATACCATTTGTATCACCACGACTCAGTTTGTTACTCTAACTATGATCAGGGCTGATTGACCACTAGGCCTTAGGTGCACCTCCTCATACACCAATGGTTTACAACTAGAAGTGAGGGACTGATTAGGTAATAGTGGGAAGACTATACCCTCTTATGGTGATAATAATAATTTTCTATATATATATATAACACAACAGAAGAAGGACAATAACTCAGTGGAAGAAATAGAATAAACAACAACAATAGTAATAACAATCCCAAAGTCATAATACCATTTAAAGATAAACCCACATATCCTAATAGGTCATACAAGAGAATAAATAAGAAAGGTCTCTTGCGGTCAACCATATATATATATACACACAAAAACTAAAATAAGGTCCAACATGATGTAGAAGAACCACCTAGTCAACTTCCATCCATCTCATATAAAATAAGTATAACCCTGATCATTAAGGTCCATCACCCAATCCTGATACCTTACCAAATCTCAAAACTATAAAGTCTACACCTGTCCTGAGGGGCCCATGTAGGATGTGAGAATTAACTCAGTAGGTCACCACCAATTTTTTCATTTATTACATCCATAAATACACAATTCATTAATATGTAAATAAATATCATCAACACGCACAATATAATAATTTACTAGCTCCACTTGTGTTCAACAACCACAAGTGAGTGTTATACCTACCTCGGCCAATGATGGAGTGGAATGATATATTCATGGTCATTAATAATGGAAGTAACTTGGTATATTAACCATATAATTGTCCCCTGAAACCTCTTACCATCCAAAACCTCATGTTCCACTAATCAAATATCTGATATCTCATTAGCATGCATCTACTCACATTCCATGTCCCTCTAACCTCTGTTCAAGTCACCATTGGCTCAAAATCCCCACATTTTAAGGCATGATGATATCCATACTCCAATTAATAAATAAAAACTATTAGATCAATAGTCTGACATCCCAATGCATGGTGATATCTATCCTATAATAATCCCAACACATTGACCTCAAATATAATAGTGATCCCCAACCCCCAACCAATGGTCACAACACCATCTTCTGATGGTCAATCACCATCAACCGTGGATTTATATAGTGATAACATACTCCATAAATTATGGTCAAAAACATACCATAGACAATAATATCTATGGATTCATCTACCCACAATGATTGGTCAACACCACCTCAACTAAGTCCTATCTATGTACACATGACTCCAATGGAAACGTCAACCAATGACGGGGAGTGGAAATCACAAAAATTTACATATTCCACACCAATAGATAACCTCATTTCCACATGTGAACCAAATCTACCAAACCTAATGGTCAACACCATCTCATGTTTTTCAAACCATACCCTCAACCTGGAAACCTCGTCGCCTCAAACCTGATGACCATGTCGCCTCATCCTGGCGATCAACATCAATCCATGTATCTTGAGCCATTCCATAAACCTTATAGAAACCCAAGATTATCATACATGGATATTAAATTTTTTTATATGAATATTCATTACATTATACAAACACATACCTGAGGACCATAATATATTAGTGCCTTTGGAAATATGGCAGACAATCTTCATAATTCATGGTAGATCATTAATGTCTCCCACAAAGATCTTCTCCTTTAATAATTCTACATAAAAAATTTAATCATAGATTGGAAAAATAAAACATAATAAAGGGTGAGATCATATAATTAGTAAGGTTAAAAAAAATAAATATTAATCTATGATCATATGAAATCATAAAATATGCATAAGTGTATGTGATCATGAATATAACTTACAAATTTCATACCAAACCTATAATAGATTACAAAAATGAGTCATGGAATAAATATTGGAAGTTCTTAAGACATGAATCATAAGAGAAACTAAGAAAATGATCTATGTGAGAATAAAATTGTCATAAGACATAGATTTTTGGAATTCATGTAAGCATAGAAAAAATTATGTCAAGGAAACTTACCAATACATTCATAACATGTTAGGCTTAGGATAATCATACATGTACCTGATTTAGGATTGCGATGACCTCTAGTGTACCCTCTTATTTCAGGATTGGGATGACTCCCATGTACCTTCTTGTTTTAGGCTTGGAATGACCTCCTTTTTACCCTTTGAGCTCATATAATATGTATCATTACCCAATGTATTGGAGGCAAATATAAGTCCCATCCATCACATAATGAAAACCATATTTATGTGTTCCACAGGTTCATAAAAATTCATCATATAATAAATCATGAAATGAAATGGGTATCATAAATATTTCATCATATTAGAACATATTGAAATGATATATGTTTCATAATCATTTCATTATAGAATATCCTATGAAAATAAGTAGGTTTCCGAAGTAGTTTCTCAGGTTATAACCCATGGAATAGAAACAAGTTTCATAAAAATCATGCCATTAAAACATAAACCATTAAGAAAAATAATATGAATGGTACCCTTGGATAATATCCATAGTAAATCATAAGTAACCTCAAAGGACATAATCTTAGATAGAGAATTATTTTGATCAATCATTGGGAACATTTATTAAGGAAAATAAACTTTCATTGAAAAATTAATGTTTTAAAACATAAATTTTTTGAATATATATTTATTTTAAAATAAAATTGGAAACTTATAAAGGAATATTTAAAAAAATTAAAACATTTTTTGGGGAAATTATGATTTTTCTCTTTGAATATAGTTTTTAAAACATAAAACATTTGAAAAATAATTTCCTTTTGAAATAATTTATTTAAAATATAATTTTTTTTAAAATATTAAGAATTTGTTTTTTGAAAATCAATTTTAAAACTTATAAGGAAATCTTAAGGAAATGTCATGCATGATAGTGGGGAATACTATTCATGTAGTGCATTTTAAAGACAAATATTCTTTTCACCTTTTTGGTAAAATCCAAACTGGTATTATTTTGGAACTCAACATAAATATTCCTTTAAAAAAAAATTCATAAAAAGTAAAACATGTGTAAAAAATTTTGTAAAAAAATAAAACATTTGTGATTTTTTAGTATACATGGTTTTGAAAGAAAATAGATTTTCGAACAAAGAGATAAATAAAGTTTTATTTTATTAAAAGTATTTTCTTAATTATATTTAGTGCCAAAGAGGCCTAGAGGGCCACACACTAAGTGTATTCAGAATCTTAGTTAAATAATAAATTATTATTTATTATCTAACAAGTTGAATAAATATTATCCCCATATATGGTTTAATAATTATTTATTTACTCTTGATCCCATATATTCCATAACCAGTTATTCGTGAGAATATTATATGAGTGATATATTTAATAATCACTAATTTTCTATTTTGGGAATATATTATTTATGTATTTATTTATTGAAGAATAATGCAGTGATATTCAATTGTTAAATAAAAAGGAAAGGGAACATTTTAAAATATTTATTTCTAAACTCTGGTTCTATTTAAATCCAATTACATTATTTTTTCATCAGAGCCAATTCATTTTGTGTTGTGAATAGTGACAGCTGGAGAGAATCCTCTCAAGCCTTAAAGTGATCCCTCTCCAAGAACGCTCCTAAAAACATAGATCAATATTCCTCCACCTCCATCTCTCGAGTCTATAGTTATCAAGGAGAATTATTTGGAACCAATTATCAAGGTGATCAATGGTGAATAATGAAAGTGATTGAATCTTCCATGCTATCACCCGAATAAACCTATGGCGAGGTTCAAAGATTTTAGGAACATGTATAGATCACCACTAGAGAGAATCTTCTCTTGATTCCTTGAACGAAACAATCGTACAACATATATATACTATCATATCCATAAATGAATAAATACTTAATGTAAGGTAATTATTTAATTGATTAAATTAATTATAAATAATATGTAAGGATCCAATGCTTGGTTCCAACATTCTATTCCTTTTCTGTTTTTATTTGATTCAATTATGTTGATTTTGAAGTTTATCATCATGTTAATATCATATTTATCATCGATCATGAAAAAAATCAAAGTTGGGAATGACCCATAGCACCCTTCCACTACACTCAAAACCTACACATTCCCATTATCTGCATAAATAGATAATTTTTCTCATCACTTCATCATTCAGTTTCTTGATGAACATCCTTTAAACACTTAAAATATTTACTAGTCCCATTAAGATAATTCTCTCCATGTTTCTTCTAACACTTTTTTGCTTAAATGAAAGACTGTATTCTTCTCTCCATGGTTCTTAGATTTTCCTTTGAACTGCATCTTTATTTTCTTGTCAAAACCATAACATTGATACATAACTCCAACCTACATTTACACCTTGATATCACAAAAAACAATTTATTCATAGATACTGAAGTATCTTATGGATAACTCCCTTTGGAGACTTTTTTAAGCCACTAAAGAATCAATCAACCATAATTTAAGGTTCAATGATAATACTAGAAGCATACCTCACAAGTCTTGTAAAATTTGTATCATCGGTACCAAAAAATTCATCATCCTTTTCCTTTAACTCAATGAACTCCTTCTCTATCTTTATATAGATAATAAAAGGAATATACTTACTGAAATTAAGTTCTTTAACTCATCCCAATCCATAGAGTAAATTTCTTCATGCTTCTATGTGTTCCTCATAAGAGTCCACTATTGATCTACTACACCATCCTAATGGAATAAAACTAAAATGAATTTTCATGTTTCAAATACTAGAGAACATAAAATGTATTTTCAATGGTACTGATACACTATTTAGAAACTAGTTTATCCAAATACCCACTAAAAGAAGGTGTATTTTTCCTCATGAAGAGATCAATACAATGTAATTTTATACTTTTTTCGTTTCAAAGTCTGACATGATTCATAGCTTGAGAAAATTTTGCGAGCATAACAATGAGATGTTTTATTCTAGATCCCATAATGTTTGGATAATCATGAGGAAAATCATTTCATTTTCCATGACACTCTACATTAACTTGGATCCTATAGGTTATATCCATTGACTAAAACAAAAAAAAACATAGTGTGAGCAATACTTATCATAGTGGAAAATCAAATGCCTTGATAAAATTATTTAGGTGGTCTAAATCAAGACACCTCCTTTAATCTATGACACATTAGTTTTATCCTATTTCATTCACATTCATCATCTATTTAAATCCTTCATGGTGGTTCATAAAGTGTTTTTAAATTTCTAAAGCATCTCCCCTGAGAGTTTTAAACCAAGTGTGTAGCAATGCCTATTGTCATGCACCAGTTCCTGATTGATTTTAGATCTATACAATTTTTTCGAGGTTGTTACCCCTATGCACATATGTGTCAGATCTATATCCACTTGTAGTATCCATACATGTATTTAATTTCTTAGAAACTACTCTCTAAATCCTTACCAAAATTTTTGGACACATTCCTAAACTTTGAATCGTAATTAGACTTATCCATAGAGACATCCCTAGTCATATCCTTATAAATATCCTCTGGGATCTCACTAAAGTTTTCTTATCCAATTTTCCAAAGGTTAAATAAACATTTCCTTTGATACAAAATATAGTGTTCCAGGATTTTCATGCATGAATATTACATATTTTTATATGATTATTCATTACATTATACAAACACATGCACGAGGAACATAATAGTTTAGTGCCACAATCTTCTTAATTTGTAGAAGATATTTAGTGTCTCCCATAAATATCTTCCCCTTTAATACTCCTAATTAAAACCTTCCTTCATAACTTGGTGAAAGGAAACATAAGAATGGGTGAACTCATATGCCCATTAAGGGTAAAAATAAGAGATATCAATCTATGATCACATGAAAGCAATAGATAAGAATAAGGGTATGTGATCATGAACATAACATAAAATTATCATACCCAACCTATCATAGATTATAAACTTGATTCATGAAATAAAAATTAGTTGTTCTTAAAACACTAATCATAAGGGAAATGGAGAACATGATCTTTGAGAGTATAACATTGGTAGAAGACATATATTTGTAGAATACAAATAAGTTCAAAAAATATTATGTCAATGATACCTACCAAGAAATTCATAAAATTTTAGGATTGGGATAATAAATAATGCTCCTACTTTAATCTTGGGATGACCTCTCATTTACCCTCTTTTTTAGTCTTGGTATGACCTCTCGTGTACCCTTTGATCTCATAGAAGATTTATCATTACTCAATGCATTAGAGGGAGATATAGGTCTCACTTTTCATGTAATTAAAAAGATATTTATGTGTTACATAAGATTATAAACACTAATCATATCATAACCCATGAAATGTAATTTTTATCATTAAAATTTCATTATATTATAACCTGCGTAAAAGATACTGGTTTTATAATCATTTCATCATAGAATAACCCATGAAAAGAATTATGCTTCATAATAATTTCCTCGTGGTATATCCTATGGAAGAGAACGGGGTTTTATAATTATTATGAGATAAAAAAATAAAACATTAAGAAAAATAATATTAATGGTACCCTTGTATCATATCCCCAATAAATCATAAGTAACTTCAAAGGATGTTATCTTAAATAGAGAATGATTTTTACTGACCATTAGGAATATTTCTTATGGAATATAATGTTTCTTTTAAAATAAATTTTTAAAACATAAAAACATTTTGAATATCCATTTATTTGAAAATAACCATGAAAACTTATAAATTAATCTTTAAAAATCATTTAAAGCATTTATTGAGGAAAATTTTCTTTTCTCTTTGAAAATAATTTTTAAAAACATAAAACATTATCAAAATCCTTTACTTTCGAAAATAAATTATTTAAAATGTAAAAACATTGAAAATATTAATTAAAAATTAACATTTGAAAATAAATTCGAAAATTTTTAAGGGGAATCTTGAAATCATTGAGCGGACATTTTAGTTGGAAATATTACCCATGCCTCATGGTTAAAAACAATTATTCTTTTCACATTTTTAGTAAAATCCAAATGGGAATTATTTTGGAAGACGATAATAATATTAATTTTAAAAAAATTAAAAAAAAGTAAATATTGGGTAAAAAAAATATTTTTTCAAAATAATAAAACATTTTTAGTAAATAATGTTTTTGAAGAAAACATATTTCTGACTGAAGATATAAATATAGTCATATTTTCTTAAAAACATTTTATTAAAAAACTATCTTAAAAACATTTTCATAATTATATTAAGTACCAAAGTGTGTAAAATGGTACCATTAAATGAAGATATCATGAAAAAATAGAATAAAAAAATTAATGAGAATTATTGAGAGTTGTATCTATGATTTTAACATTGGATACTTAATCATAAATAATCTTGATAAATGATGAGATTGCAACATAAAATCATTTCCACTTTGGTAACCATGAAATGTAAGCCCCATGAAGGAATAAAATTAAATTAAAATTAAAATATAATGATTATAAATAAATTCATTATATTACATGTCAAAGGGGATATATATACACTTTTTTAAAGAATATATTTGCATAACAAAATGTATGTCTCAAAGAAGGAAATTTGAGACAAAAATTCCTTATTGTTTGAGTAACTTTTTGAATCATAATCCCTGTGAAATAATAACATCAATAGAAACATTAATTAAAATTAAATTAGGTATATTCATGATATATCATGTCATAGGGCATTATATTCACCACAAAAAAGAAATGGGTAGTGAATATGACATAAGTCTCTCAGAAATAAATGTGAGACTAGAAATCCCCTTACCTTAAGTCTTGACTTTCATAGTACTCATTCAATATTCCTGTATAATAAATATAAGTTTATTATAAATATATTAAAAAACCATATTTATATATATCGTACTATATATGATTTTATTATGACATTTTATTACCTATTTATTAATAATTCCATGTTGTTTTTATGTTTTAGATAATAACCGCTTTGTTTTCATATATGTTTTGACCTGTCATTTTTTCCCTCTTACTTTGATCATGGTTTCATCATATAAAGAATTTAAAACATGATATAAATATCACATATATTTATTATTTGTTTATTTATATTAATATAAAAAAATTTGGGGATAGGAAATGAAATACACCATTCATGGAGACGATAGGCCATACATACCCATGAATGTTGTTTCCATTTTTTCATATTGAAAGAAAGAAAAGAAAATAATATATATATATATATATATATATATATATTATTTTCATTATAGTATAATTTATTATATATATATATATAATATTGTTATTAAAATCATCCTTAATACATTTAATATAAAGTTTGAATGAATCAAATCGCTTCGCGAGCTGTTAGTCCTCCGTACGCACGAACAACATTATCATATTCTCACAAAATGGAAAACATGATTCTATGTGTTATATAATTATTCACAATAACATCATAAATATCATATATATTGTAGATACCCGAGGCTTGACGTATAAGGACATTACATTACTTTTGCGGAATACATAGTACATAACAAAAACACACACATAAGGACCGTAATAGTTTAGTGTCTTTGGAAACTCGAAATATAATATTCTAATCGCGGTGAAAGATCTTCAACATCTCCCATAAAGTTCTTCCCTTTTTTTCTTACCTAAAACATTTCTTTATATCCTGGGGAAAAGAAAACATAAAAGGGTGAGCTCAAATGCTCAGTAAGGGTAAACAAAAGAAATATCAATCACATCATATTCATAAGAACATAACATTTTGGAAATCTTAACCTGCAAAAGAGATCATAATGTCATAACATGGGATAAATCATGGTAGTGAAATATAATCACAATAATCATAACTTAAAACATGAATCTTTGTGGAATACACACATAATCTTAGAGAATCATTTCTTAGTAGTCAAGACTCATAGACAAGACTATCTTAGTAGACAACGTCCATTTCTGAACAAAGTTCATTGCTCATTTCAGTCCTGTTTTACTGAACCGGTTTAACTTGCCGTTCCAGCCATGTCTATCTCATGAGACATAAAATCTTTACCCAATGCATTGGAGGGAGATATAGGTCCGACCCATCTCATAATGATACCATTCTTATGTGTGCCACAAAATCATAAATCATACATCATTGCATAACCCATGTAATAAAAATAGGATTCTTAAACATCGCGACATCATGAAACAATTCATATAAGATAAAGGAATTCATAAAAATAATTCAATCAAAACATAATCAAATCAATGTAATAATATGGATATAAACAGAACCCTTTATTATCTTAGATGGAAAACAATTTTGATAAAACACTTGAACTCCATTCTTGAGGAAAATATCCTTTCTACTTCAAAAACACTTTTCCTTTTCTTAACATGTCATAAAATTCTAAACTAAAAGAAGTTGATTAAAAATAAACTTGAAAACTTTTAAAGGAAGCTTCTTGGAAATATTGTTTTAAAAATCCATTCATGCTGTATAAGTTAAAAAACATTCTTCTCGTACTTTTGTCGGAAAAGTCAAAAAGTACATCGTATGAAAAAACGACAAAAGATTCCTTTCATATCTTTTACTAAAAACTCACCAAAGGGTAAAATTGGATTTAAAAAATTTTATTTGGATGGAAATAATATTACATATTGAGAAAACATGGATGTGGATGATAAAATACACCCCATTAAATACCAAAGTATAAACAATCTCGGATAAAAATGTGATTGTGATATTTTCCCTTACCTTAGGTCCGATTTGCTTCGTAAGTGTCCAAACCTCCTGTATAATGATATAAATAATGTTATTGACTTATTCAAGAATCATAATTATTTTTATGATAACATATATGGTCATATTCTTATCGTCTTATTAGTAATATTTCATTACTACTTGTTATTCGGATGTTTATTACTTTTTTGTTCTTATGCCTATTTTGTCGAATAAATTCTTATTCTTCTCTTTAGATTATAGATACCTCATTTACAGAATGGTATTATTTTAATATATAACATATTTATTCACTCAATTCATTTATGTAATCATTATTCAATGAAAATCATGTAGAACGAGTCGCATGACATCGTGGAGATGGTATTCCGTACGTACGCACGAGCGATGATATCGTTCCAATGATTGTGGAATTGCATTGGAGTGTATGTATACTATTTAAGAATAAATACCACTTTAAAATAATTATATATAGTTATTATTTACACCATTATACCCATCCAGGTAAGGTGGTGGTGGAAAATAGATTTCACCACGGCGTGGAGACGGTATTCCGTACGTACGCACGCGCGGTCATTTCATTTTCCGTAGGATGGATATATGGTGAAATAGAGTTGTTTCATACTTATAATAACATATCAGTATATGAGTGATACTTATGTTATTACTTCATAATGAAACAACTAAAGAAGAATAAGTAGAAGAAGAAATAAAGTTGAAAGAATCGGTAAAGGATATTACCTCTTCTTTCGACACGCCTTTTGAAACCTCCTCTTAGGGCACTAAGATTAGTCTTTGAAGAAGACCAGAACCTCTAGGATGTTTCTGGGGAAGTGTAGGGGAGAAATTTTCAGGGTTTGGCCGAGCTTGAAGGCTCAAAGTGGTGTGAGGGAGGAGGTGCCCTTTTATAAGGGAGGAGAGGGGCACCTTTGGAAAAATAAAAAATATTGTTTTATTATAAAGTCATATTTGGTTTTAAATAGCTCCAAATTGATTTATTTCGAATCAAAGGAAGGTATGGGTCGAAATCCTCTCATCCAATAGAATTTAGACAAGTTTAGTTTCCTATTTTAACCTTATCAATTATATTTAACTTTAAGTTAAATAATTTTACTCTTACCTTGTCTTCTTGTTTTCTTACACTATAAGGTTAATAAAATTTCTCTAAAAAGACAAACGAACCTCAAGTTGTTTATTAATAATATATATAACCTTATATAAGTCATTTGGCCGAACCTTAGATTTTTAGGAATAAAATATCAATTAATAATATAGTATTGTTTTAAAAACTATTTTATGTCAATTTTGACACTATTTGGTAATTGATTTTTCTGAAAATCATAACAGAATGATTAGTTCGACAAAAGTTAATTACATCAATAATAAAATATCATATTAACCTAGAAAATTATTGAAATTCATAAAAAGTCTACAATTACATTTATTTGGGTATTTATAACATCAATTATGTCAATATTTCATTAATATTATAATTACTACATCATCATTGTGTCATAAATAAAGTAAATTAATTAATGTCTAAAAATTATAAATAAAATACAATTATGTAGAAAATCTTTTTATATTTCTAATTAATATTTATAGTCGAATTTATCTTATGTATAACCCTATATTAAAAATTATTTACTTATTGAACTTTGATTTTAACTATTTTAACCCTTATTTAAATAAATTAATATTAAATGTCCTAATCTAATACAAGTGGGCCTAAATGGTCATATTTTATTTCTAAGGTTGTTTGTGGACGAATTACACTTATCCAATAGAATTAGAACATGTGTTAGGGTAAGAATAATATCATTTTACTCTTAATTACCCTATTTACTTTTAAGCGTGGTAAAAAAAAGTAAAAAGTTACTATTCACCAAAAAATATTTTCATCTCATTGAACCACATTTTACTTACTGAAATCAACTGTGTCTCTCTGATTTTTGAAATTCCACTCACAGAAGTGGTAAAATTAAGGTTTATGTGAATTTGGAAATTCTCCTAGGAGGTGGGTAAAAGACGGTGAAAAGTTTAATAAAATTTTTATACATATAAAATTATTATAAAATGACTCCAATGAATTGAATTGAACTTATATAGGTATTATGTATCAATTTTTACCTAAAATAAATTTAAATAAAATAAATAATTATTTAAAAAAAGTCGGTTAAATAGTAACCCAGTGTTTTCACTATTCATCAAAAATTAAAAGTTTTCAGAAAAATACCAAAATTTCACCCTAGGCTAATTTCGATATTTCAAATCTAAAAATTAAGTCCATTTTAAAATATAAAATTTACAAAATTTCAAAAAGTGATTATTACTATTCATAATGGTTAGTTTTAATAATATTTTAATAGCATATCGTTGTTTAGTGAAACTCAGTATTGCATACAACAGACGCTATCGAGGAAGGTCCCGATTGCGTGTAATACAAGCCAAGATAAGGTTGCGTGTTGTGCAAGATTCCTTTGTTGTTTCGTTATAACAGAATCCAACCATTTTTCATTTATACATTAAATATATATATATACTCAATGTTTAGTAGAATGACTACTATCAAACGAACTTGAAATTGTGTGTAACACAATCTAAGAAAAGTGTTACGTATACTGCAAGCTAATACGGTGTTACGTATAGCACACGATAATATTTTTGTAGCATAAAACACATAACATCTAATAAATTAAAAATAATACTTACCATAAAATATCGGGTTGTTACATTCTACCCCCCTTAAAATGAATTTCGCCCTCAAAATTCGTCGGGGTTATACATGGTTTTCTACTTGAAAGTTTCTTTAATTGAAACCCACATCGTAAAATGAAATACCAAAACATAACTTTAAAAACTAAAGTATGAAACATAACGTTTACCCAAGTTAACTAATCATTGGGTTTCTATATAGGAGAACATAGGTGAAAATATGGATATGGAAGAGTAATCTAACCGTCATGTTCTGATGGAGAGTGGTAGAGAACATGGCTATAAAAAATACAACAATCACAAAGCCATAAATTTGTTATGATCTAGGGTACCATCTGATTCATTGGATATAAGATCACTAGGACAACATTTTTCGTTTTCAATATCATTTCCCTAAAGTTGAAAATTTTGAATTAGAAGAAATACGTACTTGATTTTGGTATAATATCACTATTGTTAGTGCTTTAAACAATTTTCATTTCATCTCTTAAAGAAATGAAGTTGAATTTGTTATTCGTGAAGTGTTAACAGATCATGTGATAGAATGATGGGTCATTCCATCTGTTTCAAACAAAAGGTTAGCAAAAGTTATAAGTCCATATTATGGTGAGATTAATCGTATATGGTTCCAAAAATGGACTTATACTTTATTTATAATAACGCTTAATAAAATAAAACTACTTTCCACTAACCAGGAACTTCCTGTAGGCCAGTGGTAGGCGATAAAGGCCAGTTGCACTTCGGTTGTGGTTTTGATTCCCACAGCCTTGTCCGACGCGACGGGTTGTTGGCTGTCCTGCAGGTTGTCCTTTTTTAATAATACATTATAAATAATATCAAAAATAAAATTCTAGCCTTAAAAAATACTAACTTATGTCCAACATAATTCATTGCAATCTTTAGGATTATCCAAAATACATGTGTCCAATCTCATAGTATAAAGAAAACGATTACTTGAAATGTCATCAACCAAGCATGTGAATACCATCAAATATCCTTTATATATCTTGCTGGTCACATTCCAATCATGTGAATACCTTAATCATGTATTATCTTGAAAAATGAATACCCAATAAACCGTAGTGAAAACATGAATGATGTCAAAAGTTAACTCTTTCCACATACCAAAATCCTCAAAATTCTATATACTCAAACCATGATATCACTTAGTCCTTATATCAATCATGAGCTCATGAATACCATCAAACATCTCATTATCTTCTTATCCTATCATTATTCACATATCATCTGCTTACCAAAAATATCTCAATCACTTTCCATCATTACCGGTACCATAAAATTATTGAAAACCACAATAGAACAATACATAAATATTCCAATATTCTACGATACTATATACAACATTATTTTGGAATCCCATTACATAAACACTTAATCATTCCACCACATCATTTTCATATTCAACATCACCAATAGTGATCACATGTGACTTCCCATTGTCCTTTACCTTAAGTGGTTGCTCATGTCGATCATCATTTACCCTTGGATTAGGGCATTGATTAGCATAATGCCCCATTTCATTGCACTTGAAGCATTGAAGTGTTGTTGGTGTGTTCTCTGCAGTATCTTCTTTATTCACACCATTAGAAACCCTTTTTCCATTACTTTGACACTCAGCTGCATGATGACCTTCTTTTCCACACTTAAAACATTTTCTAGTCCCTTTAAGACAATATCCACCATGCTTCTTTCCACACTTTGATCATAAGGAAACATTCATCTTCTTTTCACCATTATTCTGAGATTTCTCCTTGAACTCTATCTTTCGTTTCTTGTCAAAACAATGAGATGGATTTGTTACACCAACTTCCAGTTCTTCCTTGATAGCACAACACACAATTTCTTCATAGCTACCAAAGTCTCTTATAGCTAATGCCCTTTGAAGACTTTGTTTTAAGCCACTAAAAAATCAATCAACATTACTTTCAGGTTGGATGATAATGCCAGATGCATACCTTGAAATCCTTGTAAAATTCGCTTCGTATATACCAACAGATTCATCATCCTTTTTCTTTAGTTCAAGAAACTCTTTCTCCATCTTTGTTCGAAGAATACGAGGTAAGTACTTATTGAAAAATAAGTTCTTGAACTCGTCTCATTCAATGGACTCAATTTCATCTCTTGGACTCGTATTCTTGATAAGATTCCACCATTGATCAGCTTCACCTTCCAAATGATATACTACTAAGATGACTTTATCATGTTCAGAACATTGAAGAACTGAAAATATCTTTTCAATAGTATTGATCCATTGTTCAGAAACAAGTGGACCAGAAGACCCACTGAAAGAAGGTGAACGTTGCCTCATGAATGACTCAATATAATATTGTTCCCTTCTCTTCTCATTTGGAAGTCCAAAATGATTCATATCTTGTGTAAGTATAGAAATAATATTTTTCACTCCATATCCCATGACATTGGTTTGGCCAGGAGGAAAATCATTTCATTGTCCATTACATTGATCAACATGGTACCTTCGGGTTCCAGCCATCGTCTAAAACCCAAAAAGAATAGTGTGAGGGGAAAAATCATGCTAGGGAAAACAACATAGTAAAGGGGGAGTACCATTAATATCTAACATCTTAGGATAAATTCTAATATTGTTACCATAGTTCTAGGACTATATCCTATACGTATACTTATCCATAGGGACATCCCTAGACATACCGTAGAAATTTCTCTAGGGATCTCACTAACGTTTTCGCATCCTAGTTTCCAAAGGTTGACTAAACCTTTCCTCTAATACCAACTGTAGAGACCCGTGGCTTGAAGTACATGGACATTATATTACTTTTGCGGAATACTTAGTACATAATAAAAACACACACACAAGGACCGTAATAGTTTAGTGTCTTTAGAAACTCGGAATATAATCTTCTAATCGTGGTGAAAGATCTTCAACATCTCCTATAAAGATCTTCCCTTTTTTTCTTACCTAAAACCTTTCTTTATATCCTAGGGAAAAGAAAACATAAAAGGGTGAGCTCAAATGCTCAGTAAGGGTAAACAAAAGAAATATCAATCACATCATATTCATAAGAACATAACATTTTGGAAATCTTAACCTGCAAAAGAGATCATAATGTCATAACATGGGATAAATCATGGTAGTGAAATGTAATCACTGTAACAGCCTGAGATTTTATGAAAAATATTCTTTTTAATTTTATTAATGTCTTGTGTTGTACGCTACACCAAATGGAGCTTTCACAACACACATCCTTGACTTGCCTTGTATTATACGCAATTGCGACCTTCCTCGATAGCGTGTGTAGTACACAATACCGAGTTTCACTAAACAACGATATGCTATTAAAATATTATTAAAACTAGCCGTTATGAATAGTAATAACCACTTTTTAAAATTTTTAGCTCTCAAAATGGACTTCATTTTTGGATTCAGAGTATCGAATTTAGCCTAAGGTGAAATTTTGGTACTTTTCGGATAACTTTCATATTCTGATGAATAGTGAAAATTACTAAATTATAATTAAAAACAACTTTTTTAATCAAAATAATTAATAGTGATAAATTATTGATTTGAGTGGTTTTAAAGTATATTTAGAATATATTTTTACAATTTAATACAATGTTGGTCATTGGATGTAATTTCACATTTAAACCAGACATAAACAAGTGTCAATCTTTTGATAGATATTGTTTCTTAAAAACACGCTATTTGTTTTAACAGCGGGATTTAATTATAAAATTAATTAATGCAACTTCTATGTTATGAATTTGGTAAAATAGACTTCATTTTTGAATTCGGAATATGAAATATAGCTTAGGATAAAATTTTGGCATTGTTCTGAAAAACATCAATTTTTGATGAATAGTGAAACAACTAAGTGGTAGTTAAAAAACTGAATTTTTCATAAAACTTAATTTTACCACTTCTGTGAATGGAATTTCAAAAATCCGAGAGACACGGTTGATGTCAGTAAGTAAAATGTTGTTCAATGAGATGAAAATAATTTTTGGTGAATAGTAACTTTTTACTTTTATTTACCACGGTTAAAAGTAAATAGGGTAATTAAGGGTAAAAATGATATTAATATTACCCTAACACATGTCCTAATCCTATTGGACAAGTGTATCTCGACCAAAAACAACCTTAAGTGTAAAATATTATCATTTAGGCCCACTTGGATTAGATTAGGACATTTATTATTATTTAATTCAAAGAAGAGTTAAAAGAGTTAAAATCAAAGTTTATTTACTAAAATATTTTTAATATAGGGTTGTACATAAGATAAATTCAATTGTAAACATTCATTAGAAAAATAAAAAGATTTCCTACATGATGGTATTTTATTTGTAATTTTTAGACATCAAATAATTTAATTTATTTATGACACAAAGATGATGCAGTAATTATCTTATTAATGAAATATTGACATAATTGATATTATAAATACCAAAATAAATGTAATTTAAGACTTTTTATGAATTCCACTAATTTTCTAGGTTAATATGATATATTAGTGTTGATTTAATCAACTTGGTTAGAACATATAATTCTGTTATGACTTTCACAAAAATCATATATCAAATAGTGTCAAAATTGACACAAAATAGTTTTTAAATCAAATATTATATTATTAATTGTTATTTTATTCCTAAAAATCTAAGGTTCGGCCGAATGACTTAGATAAGGATATATGTATTAATAATATACAATTTTGGGTTCGTTTGGCATGTTATAGTAAGTGTATTAACCATATCATGAAAGAAAACAAAAAGACACGGTAAAAGTTAAATTATTTAACTTAGAGTTAAATCTAATTGATAAGGTTAAAATAATACCCTAAACTTGTCTAAATCCTATTGGATGATAGGATTTCGACCCATCCCCACTTTAGTTTCGAAATAAGACCCTTTGGAACCATTATAAACCGATTTGGACTTTAATATAAAATAATATTTTGAGATATTCCTAAGGTGCCCCTCTCCTCCCTTATAAAAGGGCACCTCCTCCCCCTCCTCCTCACACCAATTTGAGCACTCAAGCTCGGCCAAACCATGACAAAATCCCTTCTCCACTTCCCTAGAATAATCCTAGAGGTCCTGGTCTTCTTCAAAGACCAATCTTAGTTCCTTAAGTGGAGGATTCAAAGAGGTGTTTCAAAGAAGAGGTAATATCCATTACCAATCTTTTCAATTTCTTTCTTCTTAAACTTATTCTTCTTTAGTTGTTTCATGATAAAGTAATAACATCAGTATTACTTAAATATTGTTATGTTATTATAAATATGAAACAACCCTAATTCACCTTCTATCCATCCTACGGAAAAATGAAATCACTGCGCGTGCGTACGTACGGAATACCGTCTCCACGCCGTGGTGTAATCTATTTTCCACCATCACCTTACAAGGATGGGTATAACGGTGTATTGAGTAACTATATATGATTATTATAAAGTGATATTGATACTGAAATAGTATAAATACATTTAAATACAATTCCACAATCATGGGAACAATATCATCGCTCGTGCGTACGTACGGAATACCGTCTCCACGATGTGATGCGACTTGTTCTACATGATCATCATTAAATAGTAATTATATAAATGAATTGAATGAATAAATATGATATATGTTACAATAATACCATTCTGGATATGAGGTATCTATAACCTTAAAATAAGAATAAGAATTTATTCGGCAAAACATGCATAAGAACAAAAGGCAATAAAGACCTGAGTAACAAGTAACAGTGAAATATTACTAATAAGAAGCTAAGAATATGACCATATATGATATCATATCAGTATGTATGATTCTGGAATAAGTCAATAACATTATTTAAACCATTATACAGAAGCTTCAGACACGTACAAAGCAAATCGGACCTAAGGTAAGGGAAATATCAAAATCTCATTTTTATCCGAGAT
This sequence comes from Viscum album, assembly GCA_963277665.1. Taxonomy (NCBI): domain Eukaryota; kingdom Viridiplantae; phylum Streptophyta; class Magnoliopsida; order Santalales; family Viscaceae; genus Viscum; species Viscum album. Next base: position 1,419,261,290 of record OY728157.1, on the reverse strand, counting down.
TGTTTATTCGTAAGTATTTACTGGGGTGTATTTTATCATCCACATCCATGTTTCATCAATATGTAATATTATTTCCATCAATATAAAATTTTTTAAATCCATTTTTACCCTTCGGTGAGTTTTTAGTAATATGTATGAAAGGAATATTTTGTCGTTTTTCGTACGAGGTACTTTTTGACTTTTCCGACAAAAGTACGAAGAATGTTTTTTTAACTTATACGGCATGAATGGATTTTTAAAACATTATTTCCAAGAAACTTCCTTTACAAGTTTTCAAGTTTATTTTTAATCAAATTCTTTTATTTTAAAGTCGTATGACATGTTACGAAAGGAAAAATGTTTTTGAAGTAGAAAGGATATTTTCCTCAAGAATGGAGTTCAAGTATTTTATCAAAATTATTTTCCATCTAAGATAATAAAAGGGTTCTGTTTTTATCCCTATTATTACATTGGTTTGATTATGTTGTGATGTAAATATTTTTATGAATTCATTAATCTTATGTGAATTGTTTTATGATGTCATGTTGTTTAAGAATCCCATTTTTATTACATGGGTTACGCTATGATGTATGGTTTATGATTATGTGGCACACATAAGAAAGGATTCATTATAAGATGGGTGGGAACTATATCTACCTCCAATGCATTGGGTAAAGATTTTATATCTCATGAGATAGACATGGCTGGAACGGTAGGTTATACCGGTTCAGTGAAACAGGACTGGAACGAGGGTGACTCGGTTCAGAAAGGGACTTTGTCCACTAAGATAGTCTTGGCAATGAGTCATGACTAACAAGAAATGATTTTCCATGATTATGTGTGCATGCCACAAAGTTTCAAGTTTCATGTTATGATTATGGGGATCTCATTTTCACTTCTATGATTTGTTCCATGTTAAGATATTATGATCTCTTTTGCAGGTTATGATTTTCAAAAAGATATGATATGATTTTTATTTCCTTTATTTGCCCTTGCTGAGCATTTGAGCTCACCCTTTTATGTTTTCTTTTCCCCAGGATATAAAGAAAGGTTTTAGGTAAAAAAAGGGAAGATCTTTATGGGAGATATTGAAGATCTTTCACCACGATTAGAAGATTACGTTCCGAGTTTCCAAAGACACTAAACTATTACGATCCTTGTGTGTGTGTTTTTGTTATGTACCAAGTATTCCGAAAAAGTAATGTAATGTCCATGTACGTCAAGCTTCGAGTCTCTACAGTTGGTATCAGAGGAAACGTTTAGTCAACCTTTGGAAATTAGGATGCGAAAACGTTAATGAGATCCCTAGAGATATTTCTAAGGTATGTCTAGGGATGTCCCTAAGGTTAAGTATACGTATAGGTTGTAGTACTAGAATTACGCTAAAGATCATAGAATTAAACCTAAGATGTTAGATATTGAAGGTACTCCCCCTTTATTATGTTGTTTTCCCTAGCATGATTTTTTCCTCTCACACTATTCTTTTTGGGTTTTAGAAGATGGCTGGAACCCGAAGGAACCATGTTGATCAATGCAATGGACAATGCGATGATTTTCCTCTTGAACAAACAAATGTTATGGGAGATGGAGTGCAAAATCTTATTGCTATACTTACACAAGCTATGAATCATTCTGGACTTCCAAACGAGCAGAGAAGGGAACAATATTCTATTGAGTCCTTCATGAGGCAACGTCCACCTTCTTTCAGTGGGTCTTCTGATCCAATTGTTGCTGAACAATGGATCAGTACTACTGAAAAGATATTTTCAGTTCTTCAATGTTCTCAACATGATAAAGTCATCTTAGAAGTATATCGTTTCGAAGGTGAAGCTGATCAATGGTGGAATCTTATCAAGAATACAAGGTCAAGAGATGAAATTGAGTCCATGGAATGGGACGAGTTCAAGAACTTGTTTTTCAGTAAGTACTTCCATCGTATTCTTCGAACAAAGATGGAAAAGGATTTTATTGAGCTGAAGCAGAAGGATGATGAATATGTTGGTATATACGAAGAAAATTTTACAAGACTTGCAAGGTATGCATCTGGCATTATCATCCAACCTGAAAGTAAAGTTGATCGATTTTTCAGTGGCTTAAAACCAAGTCTTCGAAGGGCATTAGCTATAAGAGACTTCAGTAGCTATGAATAAATTGTGCGTTGTGCTATCAAGGTAGAAATGGAATTTGGTGTTACATATCCATCTCATGGTTTTGACAAGAAATGAAAGATGGAGTTCAAGGAGAAATCTCAGAATAATGGTGAAAAGAAGATGAATGTTTCCTTATGCACAAAGTGTGGAAAGAAGCATGGTGGAGATTGTCTTAAAGGGACTAGAAAATGTTTTAAGTGTGGAAAAGAAGGTCATCGAGCAGCTGAGTGTCAAAGTAATGGAAAAAGGTATTCTAATGATGTGAATAAAGAAAACACTGCAGAGAACGCACCACCAACACTTCAATGCTTCAAGTGCAAGGAAATGGGGCATTATGCTAATAAATGCCATAATCCAAGGGTTAGTGATGATCGACATGAGCAACCGCTTAAGGAAAAGGACAAATGGAAGTCACATGCGATCACCATTGGCGATGTTGAATATGATAACGATGTGGTGGAATGATTAAGTGTTTATGTAATGGGATTCCAAAATAATGTTGTATCATGGAGTATTGGAATATTTATGTATTGGTCTAATGTGGTATTCAAAGTGATTGAGATATTATGCGCATAATTAAGGGAAAATAAGGAAATGAAATGTTTAACAGTATTCATGAGCTCATGATTAATATAAGGACTAAGTGATATCATTGTTTGAGTATATAGAATTTTGAGGATTTTGGTATGTGGAAAGTGTTAAATTTTAACTGCATTCATGTTTTCACTAAGGTATTCAAGAGAATACATGATTAAGGACTTTGAATGTTTGGAATGTGACCAACAAAACATATCTTATGATATATGGGGATCGACGATGGTGTTAAATCTCTGGTAATCGTTTTCACTATGTTATGAGAGTGGACTGCAGTATTATGGATAAGCCTAAAGATTGGAATGGATTATGTTGGACATAAGTTAGTATTGTTTAAGGATAGAAGTTTTCTCTATATTATTGATGGGATGTTATAGTAATATAGTTTTAGAAAAAGGACAACCAGTAGGACGGGCGACAGCCCATCGCGTCGGACAAGGCTGTGGAAATCGAACCCACAATCGAAGTGCGATTGGCCTTTATCGCCTACCACTGGCCTATAGGAAGTCCCTGTTTAGTAGAAACTAGTTTTATTATATTAAGCAGTATGATATATGAAGTATAAGTCCATTTTAGGAACCATATATGATTAATCTCACTATAGATCGACTTATGTATATAATTTTTGCTAACCTTTTGTTTGAGACAGATGGAATGACCCGTCATTCTATCACATGATCTGCTAACACTTCACGAATAACAAATTCAACTTCATTTATTTAAGAGATGAAGTGTAAATTGTTCAAGGCACAAACAACAGCGATATTTTACCAAAATAAAGTAAGTATTTATTCTAATTCAAATTTTCAACTTTAGGGAAATGATTTTGAAAACCAAAAATGTTGTCCTAGTGATCTTATACCTGATGAATCAGATGGTACCGTATATCATCACAAATCTATGGATTCGTGATTACTGGATTTTCCATAGCCATGTTCTCTACCACTCTCCATCAGAACATGATGGTTAGATTTCTCTTCCATATCCATATTTTCACCCATGTGGAAACCCAGTGATTAGTTTATTTGGGTAATCGTTACATTTCATACTTTAGTTTTTAAAGCCAAGTTTTGGTATTCTTTTTTTACGATGTGGGTTTCTATTAAAGAAACTTTCGAATAGTAAACCATTTATAACCCCGACGAATTTCGAGGGCGAAATTCATTTTAAGGGGGGTAGAATGTAATAGCCCGAGATTTTATGAAAAATATTCTTTTTAATTTTATTAATGTCTTGTGTTGTACGCTACACCAAAAGGAGCTTGCACAACACACATCCTTGACTTGCCTTGTATTACACGCAATTGCGACCTTCCTCGATAGCGTGTGTAGTATGCAATACCGAGTTTCACTAAACAACGATATGATATTAAAATATTATTAAAACTAGCCGTTATGAATAGTAATAATCACTTTTTAAAATTTTTAGCTCTCAAAATGGACTTCATTTTTGGATTCGGAGTATCGAATTTAGCCTAAGGTGAAATTTTGGTACTTTTCGGATAACTTTCATATTCTGATGAATAGTGAAAATTACTAAATTAAAATTAAAAACAACTTTTTTAATCAAAATAATTAATAGTGATAAATTATTAATTTTAGTGGTTTTAAAGTATATTTAGAATATATTTTTACAATTTAATACAATGTTGGTCATTGGATGTAATTTCACATTTAAACCAGACATAAAGAAGTGTCAATCTTTTGATAGATATTGTTTCTTAAAAACACGCTATTTGTTTTAACAACGGGATTTAATTATAAAATTAATTAATGAGACTTCTATGTTATGAATTTGGTAAAATAGACTTCATTTTTGAATTCGGAATATGAAATATAGCTTAGGATGAAATTTTGGCATTGTTCTGAAAAACATCAATTTTTGATGAATAGTGAAACTACTAAGTGGTAGTTAAAAAACTGAATTTTTCATAAAACTTAATTTTACCGCTTCTGTGAATGTAATTTCAAAAATCTGAGAGACACGGTTGATGTCAGTAAGTAAAATGTGGTTCAATGAGATGAAATTTTTTTTTGGTGAATAGTAACTTTTTACTTTTATTTACCACGGTTAAAAGTAAATAGGGTAATTAAGGGTAAAAATGATATTAATATTACCCTAACACAGGTCCTAATCCTATTGGACAAGTGTATCTCGACCAAGAACAACCTTAAGTGTAAAATATTATCATTTAGGCCCACTTGGATTAGATTAGGACATTTATTATTATTTAATTCAAAGAAGAGTTAAAAGAGTTAAAATCAAAGTTTATTTACTAAAATATTTTTAATATAAGGTTTTACATAAGATAAATTAGATTGTAAATATTAATTAAAAAGCTAAAAAGATTTCCTACATGATGGTATTTTATTTGTAATTTTTAGACATCAAATAATTTAATTTAGTTATGACACAAAGATGATGCAGTAATTATCTTATTAATGAAATATTGACATAATTGATATTATAAATACCAAAATAAATGTAATTTAAGACTTTTTATTAATTACACTAATTTTCTAGGTTACTATGATATATTAGTGTCGATTTAATCAACTTGGTTCGAACATATAGTTCTGTTATGACTTTTACAAAAATCATATATCAAATAGTGTCAAAATTGACACAAAATAGTTTTTAAATCAAATATTATATTATTAATTGTTATTTTATTCCTAAAAATATAAGGTTCGTCCAAATTATATAGATAAGGATATATGTATTAATAATATACAATTTGGGGTTCGTTTGGCATGTTATAGTAAGTGTAATAACCATATAGTGAAAGAAAACAAAAAGACACGGTAAAATTTAAATTATTTAACTTAGAGTTAAATCTAATTGATAAGGTTAAAATAATACCCTAAACTTGTATAACTCCTATTGGATGATAGGATTTAGACCCATCCCCACTTTAGCTTCTAAATAAGACCCTTTGGAACCATTATAAACCGATTTTGACTTTAATATAAAATAATATTTTGAGATATTCCTAAGGTGCCCCTCTCCTCCCTTATAAAAGGGCACCTCCTCCTCCTCCTCCTCACACCAATTTGAGCACTCAATCTCGGCCAACCCCTGCCAAAATCCCTTCTACACTTCCCTAGAATAAGCCTAGAGGTCCTGGTATTCTTCAAAGACCAATCTTAGTTCCTTAAGTGGAGGATTCAAAGAGGCGTTTCAAAGAAGAGGTAATATCCATTACCAATCTTTTCAATTTCTTTCTTCTTTAACTTCTTCTTCTTTAGTTGTTTCATGATAAAGTAATAACATAAGTATTACTTAAATACTTATATGTTATTATAAATATGAAACAACCCTAATTCACCTTCTATCCATCCTACGGAAAAATGAAATCACCGCGCGTGCGTACGTATGGAATACCGTCTCCACGCCGTGGTGTAATCTATTTCCACCATCACCTTACAAGGATGGGTATAACGGTGTATTGAGTAACTATATATGATTATTATAAAGTGATATTGATACTGAAATAGTATAAATACACTTAAATAAAATTCTACAATCATGGGAACAATATCATCGCTCGTGCGTACGTACGGAATACCGTCTCCACGATGTGATGCGACTTGTTCTACATGATCATCATTACATAGTAATTATATAAATGAATTGAATGAATAAATATGATATATGTTACACTAATACCATTCTGGATATAAGGTATCTATAACCTTAAAAGAATAATAATAATTTATTCGGCAAAACACGCATAAGAACAAAAGGCAATAAAGACCTGAGTAACAAGTAACAGTGAAATATTACTAATAAGAAGCTAAGAATATGACCATATATGATATCATATCAGTATGTATGATTCTGGAATAAGTCAATAACATTATTTAAACCATTATACAGGAGCTTCAGACACGTACAAAGCAAATCGGACCTAAGGTAAGGGAAATATCACAATCTCATTTTTATCTGAGATTGTTTATTCGTAAGTATTTACTGGGGTGTATTTTATCATCCACATAAATGTTTCATCAATATGTAATATTATTTCCATCCATCTACAATTTTTTAAATCCATTTTTACCCTTCGGTGAGTTTTTATTAATATGTATGAAAGGAATCTTTTGTCGTTTTTCGTACGAGGTACTTTTTGACTTTTCCGACAAAAGTACGAAGAATGTTTTTTTAACTTATACGGAATGAATGGATTTTTAAAACATTATTTCCAAGAAACTTCCTTTACAAGTTTTAAAGTTTATTTTTAATCAAATTCTTTTATTTTAAAGTCGTATGACATGTTATGAAAGGAAAAATGTTTTTGAAGTAGAAAGGATATTTTCCTCAAGAATGGAGTTCAAGTATTTTATCAAAATTATTTTCCATCTAAGATAATAAAAGGGTTCTGTTTTTATCCCTATTATTACATTGGTTTGATTATGTTGTGATGGAAATATTTTTATGAATTCCTTTATCTTATATGAATTTTTTTATGATGTCATGTTGTTTAAGAATCCCATTTTTATTACATGGGTTACGCTATGATGTATGGTTTATGATTATGTGGCACACATAAGAAAGGATTCATTTTAAGATGGGTGGGACCTATATCTCCCTCCAATGCATTGGGTAAAGATTTTATATCTCATGATATAGACATGGCTGGAACGGTAGGTTATACCGGTTCAGTGAAACAGGACTGGAACGAGGGTGACTCGATTCAGAAAGGGACTTTGTCCACTAAGATAGTCTTGGCAATGAGTCATGACTAACAAGAAATGATTTTCCATGATTATGTGTGCATGACACAAAGTTTCAAGTTTAATGTTATTATTATGGGGATCTCATTTTCAATTCTATGATTTGTTCCATGTTAAGATATTATGATCTCTTTTGCAGGTTATGATTTTCAAAAAGATATGATATGATTTTTATTTCTTTTATTTTCCCTTGCTGAGCATTTGAGCTCACCCTTTTATGTTTTCTTTTCCCCAGGATATAAAGAAAGGTTTTAGGTAAAAAAAGGGAAGATCTTTATGGGAGATATTGAAGATCTTTCACCATGATTAGAAGATTACGTTCTGAGTTTCCAAAGACACTAAACTATTACGATCCTTGTGTGTGTGTTTTTGTTATGTACCAAGTATTCCGCAAAAGTAATGTGATGTCCATGTACGTCAAGCTTCGGGTCTCTACAATCACAATAATCATAACATAAAACATGAAGCTTTGTGTCATACACACATAATCTTAGAGAATAATTTCTTAGTATTCAAGACTCATAGCCAAGAATATCTTAGTGGACAAAGTCCATTTCTGAACCGAGTTCATTCCTCGTTTCAGTCCTATTTCACTGAACCGGTTTAACCTGCCTTTCCAGCCATGTATATCTCATAAGATATAAAATCTTTACCCAATGCATTGGAGGGAGATATAGGTCCCACCCATCTCATAATGATACTATTCTTATGTGTGCCACAAAATCATAAATCATATATCATTTCATAACCCATGTAATAAAAATTGGATTCTTAAACATCGTAACATCATGAAACAATTCATATAAGAGAAAGGAATTCATAAAAATAATTCCATCACAACATAATCAAATCAATGTAATAATAGGGATACAAATAGAAACCTTCATTATCTTAGATGGAAAACAATTTTGATAAAATACTTGAACTCCATTCTTGAGGAAAATATCCTTTCTACTTCAAAAACACTTTTCCTTTCTTAACATGTCATACAATTATAAACTAAAAAAAGTTGATTAAAAATAAACTTGAAAACTTGTAAAGTAAGCTTCTTGGAAATAATTTTTTAAAAATCCATTCATGCTGTATAAGTTAAAAAAACATTCTTCTCGTGCTTTTGTCGGAAAAGTCAAAAAGTACGTCGTACGAAAAAACGACAAAATATTCCTTTCATATCTTTTACTAAAATCTCACCGAAGGGTAAAATTGGATTTAAAAAATTTTAGGTGGATGGAAATAATATTAAATATTGATGAAACATGGATGTGGATTAATAAATACACCCCAGTAAATACCAAAGTATAAACAATCTCAGATAAAAATGAGATTGTGATATTTTCCCTTACCTTAGGTACGATTTGCTTCGTAAGTGTCTGAACCTCATGTATAATGATTTAAATAATATTATTGAATTATTTAAGAATCATAATTATTGTTATGATATCATATATGGTCATATTCTTAGCTTCTTATTAGTAATATTTCATTACTACTTGTTATTCGGGTGTTTATTACTTTTTTGTTCTTATGCATGTTTTGTCGAATAAATTCTTATTCTTATCTTTATATTATGGATACCTCATTTCTAGAATGGTATTAGTGTAATATATATCATATTTATTCACTCAATTCATTTATTTAATCATTATGCAACAAAAATCATGTAGAACGAGCCGCATCACATCGTGGAGACGGTATTCCGTACGTACGCATGAGCGATGATATCGTTCCAATGATCTTGGAATTGTATTTGAGTGTATGTATACTATTTAAGAATCAATACCACTTTAAAATAATTATATATAGTTATTATTTACACCATTATACCCATCCAAGTAAGTTGGTGGTGGAAAATAGATTTCACCATGGCGTGGAGACGGTATTCCGTACGTACGCATGCGCGGTGATTTCGTTTTCCATAGGATGGATATATGGTGAAATAGAGCTGTTTCATACTTATAATAACATATCAGTATATGAGTGATACTGATATTATTACTTCATAATGAAACAACTAAATAATAATAAGTAGAAGAAGAAATAAAGTTGAAAGAATCGGTAAAGGATATCACCTCTTCTTTCGACACGCCTTTTGAAACCTCCTCTTAGGGCACTAAGATTGGTCTTTGAAGAAGACCAGAACTTCTAGGATGTTTCTACGGAAGTTGAGGGGAGAAATTATCAGGGTTTTTCTGAGCTTGAAGGCTCAAAGTGGTGTGAGGAAGAGAGGGAGTAGGTTCCCTTTTATAAGGGAGGAGAGGGGCACCTTTGAAAAAACTAAAAAAATTATTTTATTATAAAGTCATATTTGGTTTTAAATAGCTCAAAATTTATTTATTTCTAAGATAAGGTGGGTATGAGTCGAAATAATCTCATCCAACAGAATTTAGACTGGTTTAGGTTTCTATTTTAACCTTATCAATTAGATTTAACTTTATGTTAAATAATTTTACTCTTACCTTGTCTTCTTGTTTTCTTACACTATAAGGTTAATAAACTTACTATAACAAGACAAACGAACCCCAAGTTGTTTATTAATAATATTTCTAACCTTATCAAAGTCATTTGGCCGAACCTTAGATTTTTAGGAATAAAATATCAATTAATAATATAATATTTGTTTTAAAAACTATTTTATGTCAATTTTGACACTATTTGGTAATTGATTTTTGTGAAACTCATATCAGAATGATTTGTTCGACAAAAGTTAATTAAATCAATACTAACATGTCATATTAACTTGTAAAATAATTTTAATTCATAAAAAGTCTCAAATTACATTTATTTTGGTATTTATAACATCAATTATGGGAATATTTTCTTAAAATTATAATTATTGCATCCTCATTGTGTCATAAATAAATTAAATTACTTAATGTCTAAAAATTATAAATAAAATACTATTATGTAGGAAATATTTTTATCTTTCTAATTAATATTTATAGTCGAATTTATCTTATGTATAACCCTATATTAAAAATGATTTACTTATTGAACTTTGATTTTAACTATTTTAACACTTATGTAAATAAATTAATATTAAATGTCCTAATCTAATCCAAGTGGGCCTAAATGGTCATATTTTATTCCTAAGGTTTTTTTAGTCGAATTACACTTATCCAATAGAATTAGGATATGTGTTAGGGTAAGAATAATATCATTTTTACCCTTAATTACCCTATTTATTTTTAACCGTGGTAAAAAAAGTAAAAAGTTACTATTCACCAAAATTCTTTTTCATCTCATTGAAAGACATTTTACTTACTGACATCAATCGTGTCTCTCGGATTTTTGAAATTCCACTCACAGAAGCGGTAAAATTATGTTTTATGTGAATTTGGAAATTCTCCTAGGAGGTGGGTAAAAGACGGTGAACAGTTTAATAAAATTTTTATACATATAAAATTATTATAAAATGACTCAAATGAATTGAATTGAACTTATATAGGTGTTATGTATCAATTTTGACCTAAAATAAATTTAAATAAAATAAATAATTATTTAAATAAAAAGTCTGTTTTTAAATAGTAACCCAGGGTTTTCACTATTCATAAAAAATTGAATGTTTTCAGAAAAATACCAAAATTTCACCCTAGGCTAATTTTGATATTTAGAATCCAAAAATGAAGTCCATTTTGAAAGATGAAATTTAAAATATTTTAAAAAGTGGTTATTACTATTCATAACGGCTAGTTTTAATAATATTTTAATAGCATATTGTTGTTTAGTGAAACTCAGTATTGCGTACAACACACGCTATCCAGAAAGGTCGCGATTGCGTGAAATACAAGCCAAGATATGGTTGCGTGTTGTGAAAGATTCCTTTGTTGTTTTGTTATAACAGAATCCAACCATTTTTCATTTATACATTGAATATATATATATATATATACTCGATGTTGAGTAGAATGTCTACTATCAAACGAACTTGAAATTGTGTGTAACACAATCTATGAATAGTGTTGTGTATACTGCAAGCTAATACGGTGTGGCGTATAGCGCACGATAATCTTGTTGTAGCATAAAACACATGACATCAAATAAATTAAAAAGAATACTTATCATAAAATATCAGGGTTGTTACATATATATATATATATCATATATAAACTATAAATCTATCCTTATTCCCAACCTAAATGGTCCTAACCTTGATAGGTGTTAATGAAAAAATGAACGACATTGGTTCGTGAGGCGGTAGTCCACCGTACACACAAATGATTATTTGAGAACCCATTTGATAGAAATGTGTGTTTCTATAGGTTATAACTTTAACATAATAGAATCTTAGTATATGTAATATATTTAGGTTATTATATAATCATGGTATAATGATAATTGAAATGGGTGTAGAAAGAAATAAAATAAAGATGCATGTAGAAGAACATTTCCTATTCTTTGGGTATCCTCTTTAGGTTTGTAATAAATCCTTCATAAGTTTTATTTATTCACAAAAAAGGATTATAAGATAAGGGATAGAATATGGGAATTTATTTTTTGAGATCTTGTTCAATCAAAATGGATTGATAGGTGTGAAGAAGTGGGGAGAGTGAGTGTCTTTTTTATAATGGATGTGGGGTGTCATTCTTATAAATAAAAAAAAGTATTCACTATTGGGAGGTAAATATTAACTCAAGTAGCTCTAAAAATTATAATTAAATGTGTTGAGGGATGATATAGTTAATCCAAACCTCCACCACACAATTAAACACATGTTTTAAAAATTTCATTCCATAACTTCTAAGTTTCCTGATTTTTATCATTTTGGGTTTTCACCATGGTAACTATTTTTCTAACCTTGGTAATTTATCTTTAAAGACTGAATTAGAGTGATACTTGTTAGATAGTTTTTAACCACTAATTATAAATATTATATCTAATTTACAAAATATAAATCCTATGTGTGTTGGAAATTAATCTTAACATAAGCGCATGTAACATGAAAAAAAACCCTTTAACCATAACCAGGCTAAATATGTTTTTTACTATATAAAACTCAATATAGTCATTATAATAGAAAAATTTATACATGAATGGAAAATAGTTTATATTTATTAATATTTAAAAATCAATTTATAGAGGATCTGATTTTTTTAGTAATTTTAAATCAATTAATAAAATAAAATTTATTATAAAACGAAATTAATGTCAATTTTGACATTAAACATTTAATTTGAATAAAAAAATATCATGAAAATAATTGAATTAGAATATATTATGTTCACACCTATGTAACGTGATATAATCATCTTAAAAAATATTGTAACACAATAATTCATTCAATTTACTCCACTTTTATAATTTTTAGTATCAATTATTTTATTTTTTTAATAACTAAATAATTAATGTGTTGGAATTAATTAAGAATTATAAGTAACTAATTCATACCCAAAAATTAAAAATTAAATATTTTGATAAAAATAATTTATTTATCTTTAAAAAGAGTATGTATTACGGAACCAATGTAAGAAAATTATTTTTTTTAATTTTCTTTACTTAAATTATTACATGGATCATATTCAAGGGAAATTGGAAAGTGTAACAACCCAGACCCCAATAACCTAGATTTTGTGGTCATTTTATTACAATGGCACAGATACAGGTGATCACATCACCAAGGATCAATAACTTTATTAGTGTTGAAGGACTATACACATACATGGTTCCCTTATTACATTGGTAATTAAATATAGAAAATAACAAAGGAAAATAAACTGCTTCCTTGAAATTTATTCAAATATTTCATCTTCATTACCTGAGGAAGGAAAACAAGTAAAAGGGTGAGATCTAACGCTCAGTAAGGGTTACATACAACATAAAAATGAATCAATAATAAGTGAATCATTGTAAATAAGGAATAATCAATATGGTAAGGTAAATAAATAAAAAAACATGCCTATAATAAACTAAGAATGAAAAGCGATCCATAGATTTTTTTATAGTGAAAATATCACAGAAAATAATCACTGAGTACTAAATGAAGAAAATGATTAATTATTGGATGTTATCTGGAACATGAACCAATATACTATCAATAAATTTAAGTCTTTGTGAAGAAACTCATCTGATTTTTCTTGTAAAAACACGAAGGGTCTGTTGTAAACTAATTTCATCTTATGAGACTACCGATGTATTGAAAGTCTTACATTAATCATTCCCCAACCCATAGGGATTTCATTAAATGCTCACCAACCCGTGTCAAACAAGTCAGAATCATTATTCACAAATGGATTTAATTCATGAAAATAAACCTTATAAAATATCCATATTGAGTAGTGGATAAAGAATTATCAATATTTTCCTAGATAAAACAACATTCAAAGTAAACCCCATATGTAAAAACGGTATATAGCTTAGACAATAATTATATCCATGATATAAGAAATATAGATATTTAAGATAAATTGAATTTCAAATGAAAAATTACATCAAAGTGTAAGTAGATACATCACATAAAAACTATTAGGTGCACAATACCAGGTAAGTCTCAATGAGAAGGAAATTAAGAAAAATCCCTTACCTTAATCCCTCCTTAATTACATCGCTTTCGTGCCTACTAAATAAAAAATTAAATATATTAAAACATTGATACATAGGTGAATTATATTCATTTATAAAAATATTTATCAATTATAATTATTGTATTATATTTATTAATTTCTGTAGAATAAATTGAAGTGTTTTGATATCATGTTTTTTGTAAAAAAATCCCATTTTTCCTCGATTTTACTATTTTTTAAATGTAAATTATACATTATTATAATTAATTACAAAAGAATATAATAAATATAATTACATATTTATATGTTATATATAATTCATACTATCCATCCATAATGGTGGTTATATGAATTGTTTTTGGAAATGTCTATGTATGTGGTTAACCGAGCTTTAATGGGACGTTGTCATAAGAGCGAGAAAAGGGAGTATGAAATTTATATATGTCATATATATGATACTTTCAGTAAGTTAAAATCATTAATATATTGTTAACTTAATACATAATTAATATTGTATTATATGGTTTTGAAATTTATTAGGAAAAAAGAAGAAGAAGAAAAAAAGATGGAGGAGTTAATAGAGACATACACTTTATTTGGTGCGGTTTCTCTTGTACGACACTATAAATCCTTTGATTTTCGGAGTGGAATTAATTTATAACGTGACTATGGTTTCTGATAGGCTTAATAGAGAATATTTGGTCAAATATTTGGCTTTGTAATGGGTGGGATGAGTGGGTTTCCAAGGGAAGGGAGTAGAATTATTTATATTTAGGGAGAGAGGTATTTTTAGAATAAAATATTAACTAAAATATTATATCAAAGGTGATACTTTTAATAGTGAATTTTTGACAATATAAATCATATATTAATATAATATAATGGTTTTAATACATTAAAACACCTTTTTAATTTGAATTTAACATTTTATTAAAAATAAAATTTGAAAAAAAAGAAAAAAAATGTTATTTTAAAAAATCACTTTTGACTTTAGGTTTTAGAAAATTATTTTTAGGTTTAAAAGTTGAGTTAATTTTATTTTAATGAATAATTTTTCAAATTTAATATATAATATTAAAACATAAAGTTCTAGAAAATATTATTTCACTAATACATCATGAATGATGTAATTTAAGTTACAATGGTTATATAAAAACTATATTTTTACTATTAATCATAAAATTGAAATATTTTAAAAAATTAACAAAAAATAAAGATTGAAATTTTTTGATATATTGATTTAAAAAATATAATCCATTTTATGAAAATAATTTTCTAAAAATTATCAATTTAATTTTTAATTAAAATAATAATTTATTTGAAAAATACAAATTTTTAAATTATAACTGATTTTATGAAACTTTGATAAATTAATTAAGGTATCATAAAATTATCTTATAATCATAAAAAATTATTAATTTATAAATCTATTTTGTGAAAATAAATTCTATTTTAAAACATTATATCAATTATAAAATTTTAACTAAATATTTACATTTCACAAAAAATACCAACAGCTAATTTATCATTTTTAAAACATTCATTTACTTATTCTATTATATAAATACTTTATACTTTCAATTCTGAGAAACCTAAATTTTATTTATGATTTCATAGTTGAGGTTGCTATTCTATTATTCAGGTAACTATTCTTAATGGTCACATTACTATTCTAACAGTCATGTTAATATTTAATAGTATATCATGGTTTGTTTTGGAACAGTGTCACATCATACATAAGCTTTCGAGTAAATTCAATTTATATAAGAAGATATGTTCCATTAAATCTTGTGGTGTTATATAAATAAATTTTCATATTTTAGATACTTTAATAGAAAAGGTCAAAATAAACCAATTAAATAAAATTAATAAAAAAATTTAGGTCATTTTCACTCTCATCATTCTAGTTTAACCCCAGGTAAATCTAGTTTAACCTTAACCAGAATAATTAATTTTTATTACATTCACTATTAATTTTGGTCAAAAATTAATTTTACCTTATTAGTCATTATAAATTATGTTGATTCAAAATAAATAATCCATTTTTACAAATTCATATCATATAAGTAATAAAAATTAATTTAAAATTAATCTTGCCGATGTGACGAGAATACAAGCTTTTAAAGAGAAAATGTTCAAAAGTTTGTATGTTTTTATATCAAAATTCAATATGAATTTGATTAAAATGACCAATATTATATTAATTGATATAAAATTGAACCAATTTTACTTTAAAACCAATTCAAAATATAATTTAATATTATAAATAATTTAAATGAAAAGAAAATTTTCAATTTAAAATTCAGTATTTCCACTATACATCAAAAAATGAAACTTTTTATAAAAATACATATAAGAATTCCATAAGATAATTTCAATATGATTATTTATAAAATGAAGTTTTTATTATAAAATAAATTTTCTAAAAGTGTTAAAATGTAATTTTAAATTATGTTTGCAAAGTGTTATTAAACATCGTTTTGTTTAAAACTCAGCAATGTGTGTAACAAAAACTGAACAGGTTTTTGTGTAGTGCAATATTAATTTTTTGTGTATAACACAAGATAAAATAATTATTACATTTAATTAAAAACAAAAAAATATAGAAAATATTAAATTTAATTAATTTTTTTTCACAAAATATTAGGGTGTTACAAACCTCACCAACCATGTTGTCTCAGTCTCAGTGATCAACATCACCTATATACCTTGGTCCATGCACATCCCAATCCAAAGGAACCAATACAAGAATATCACATTTAATTAATTTAAAATGAACAACTGGCTGAATTTCCCTAGTTGGTCAAAAGTTCCTTACCCAACTTAGCATATATAAATAGGCTAAAGCATACCCATCAACATCTCATAATATGGTTTAAATAATTTAAAGATAAACCTTAATTAATTAAGGGTCTCTATCAGACAATCCAAATTTATATCTTTAAATATGAACCCCATAACACCCATATAATTAAATAGATAGCTTAGTACCACCTACCTTATGCTCATAGGTGATCACACATTGAATATCGACCTCCAATTCAATCCATATCAGAAGAAAAATGAGTTTTAGATAAACACACTGAAAATAGGGAAGAAGAGATCATACAGATTTGGAATTTTGTATGAAATGATAAAAAAGAAAAAGAAGCAAGTGGATTGAAGACCTTACCACAATGCTTACAATTTACCTGAAAATGTTCAATTCAGATCTTGGATAGAGGAAGGAGGCCAACTCCTACAATATGAGGAATGGGAGTCCCCGACTACTGGAGGGAGAGGCACAAATGGGAGGAAGAAAATAAAATTGGGATTCTTAAAGGAGGGGTAAAATATAAATTTCCCTCTTTTTAAAGAGGCACACATTTTCGATAACCAAGTTCCAATCTTGCACACTCATTGTTCAAAGGGACACCCCTTTAAAACAAGTCACATGATTTTTATAGACGATTTGGCTAGACCATGCACTAACCGTGCACACCCTCTCTGAAGAAATACAAACACATGCATAGTTCCTATTAATGGCTTCATGGTTAAACAAAATCATGTGCTTTTATCCACACCTTTTTAAAAATTGGTTTTCATGGACAAGTACACTTGAAACCCATCCAATCCCCTAATACATTCACTTAACCAAAAAACTGACCTTAAAATACCACATTAGGGCATTCAAATTCTTGAAATTAGGTTCCTATGTCTATAATTAATGTTATTCCATCCACCAACTATAAAAATTAAAATAGGTTGTAAATTTCAACCAGCTCAAAAACCAAAGATGTTACACTACATATAAATATGAAATATGGTGTGGTTTGATTGTCTAAAAGTGAATATTTTTATTTAAAAGTTACATTTTATATCAAAATTCATAATACATACTCAAAACTAATCAATCAAACATATATTATATTAACACTTTATGAAAACTATCAATGATTCATTTTTTATGTGTACGAATTATCCTCACATCAATCTAACACACGATGTGGGAAAATTGATTGAATATGATTATTTTAATTTTAAAAGTGTCATTTTAGTCCAAAATATGCATCGTAAACTCAAATCCATGAAAAAACACATGGATTGTCTTGATATATTAAGAAAATTGTCTTTGATTCATTTTTTATGTGTAGGAATTAACCTAACATCAATCCTAAATGCACAGTGTGGCTAGTGTGATTGAAAGTGAAACTTTACATTTAAAATGAAATTTTAATTCAAAATATGCATCTAATATTAAAAAAATGGAGAAACGATCTTTGATTATATTGATTATTTAATATAAAAAATAATAATTTATTTTGGATGTTTATTAATTAATTAAATGTCAATCCCACACATGGTGCGACTATTATGGCTGAAAGTGCATATTTCCATTTAATAGTGACTTATAAGTCCAAAACATGCGCCAAATACTTAAAAATGATAAAAAATTCACGTACTGTCTTGATAATTTCTGAAGTTATTATTTATTCATTTTTTTTGTGTAGAAATCAACCTCACATCATTATGACACACGGTGTGGTTGATATGGCTTAAAGTGCATGTTATCAATAAAAAAGTAACATTTTACCTCACAATACACATTACATAGTAAAAAATGAACAGATACATTCATATTATCTTTATACTTTAGGAAAAAGATTCATGATTTATTTGTGATGTTTAAAAATTAACCTCACATCAATCTGACACACGAAGTGATCAGATTGACTAAAAGTGCATATTTTCAGTATAAAAGTGACATTTCAATTTAAAATGTGTGTCACATATTTAAAACCAAAAAAATGTGGATGAATTTTCTTGATAATTTATTAATTTTTTTTGATTCGTTTGTTATGTGTAGGAATTAATCTCAAGTCAATCTAACACATTATGTGGCCGGTATGACCGAAAGTGCATGTTTTCATTTAAAAATGACATTTTAGATCAAAACGTGCATCACATGATCAAAATCGAGAAAACACACTCATATTGTCTTGATATTTTATGGCAATGATCAATAATTATTTTTTTACAAGAATGTATTAATTTCATTCTAATTTGACACACATTGTATCTAGTATGACCGAAAGTTCATGTTTCTATTTAAAAGTGAAACTTTAGTTCAAAATTTATGTTAGAAACTCAAAACGAAGAAAACATGATTGGATTTTTCTGATAATTCATAAAAAATATTCACAATTCATTTTTAACATGTAGGAATAAAACACATGTGAATCTGATAGATGGTGTGTCTAGTATGACTCAAGGTGCACGTTTTTAATACAAAAGTAACATTTTATCTCACAAAACATGCCACATATTAAATACTAAGAAAAAACATTGAAACTATCATCATTAATTATAATAAAATTCTATTTATTCATTTTTTACATGTAGGAAGTAACTTAATATAATTCAAATTTGAAAGGGATTAAATAACATATCATTTTATAATTTTTTTTATTTATTTATGTATTATTACTAAATTAAGAATTGTTTTTTTATTATAGACTAGGAGGTTTTGTTGATCATTGGAAAGGGTCACCTATGAGGGTTTTTTTGTATTGGTTGCAAATAATTTCTTTAGTGAATTTTACATCAATTTAAATGCATTGTATTAAAATTAATTAATTTAATGTTTGTATAGAAATTTTGGTGTAATGTGAAGTTAAAATATTTTTAGTTTTAATGTGATATTTTTATTTCAATTTAAATGGTTTTTTAGGTTTTTCATAGGGTGATATTTATAACTATGGTACTGATCTTCATCAGTGCAAGGTGTCATATTAATATTAATCAATCATTCTCTACGTTATCTTAAACCCTAATAATCTATCATAAAACCTCACCTACCACCCAATCGTTCTCATCTCAGCCAACAACCACCCACCTACCGCATCACCCTTCCTCACCAAATCTCACCATCATTGTCATATATTACCTCACCTCGACCTGTCTCTATTTCACTTCACTGAGTCGTTGTTTTCTTCACTGCCCCACCTTGCCTCACCTTACTATTATGGAAGTGATTAATTGATAGATAAATAATCATAATGGTGTTCATATTTGCTTAAATTTTGGATTAATGTTTTTTATATATATATAGTGTACGGTTATATGATTTTAGGGGACAAATTAAGATGGTCAAGTTTTGTGTTAGATGTTTTCTTTGATTTGAGGCTTTCAATATTGAATAATCAAAGGGATAACATTGTTTTCTTTCCCTCATCACAACCCCCACTCAGGATTAACATCACTGCCTCCATCAGTCACCCTCTCCACTACCCCTAGCCTGACTATCTCTCTTGCCTTTGTCCCCAATCGACCTCATTACAACCATTGGCCTTCCTCACCATACCCTTCCCATGATCCTACATCATTGAACCTCATTATTTTTTTTCATATAACTCATTAATGATTTTTATTATGAAAATACTTGATGAAAATCCATATAATGGATTACTCATTTTTATTAGGTTATTAATTTAATAAATTATGAAACTTGGTTTGGATAAAACCTTGATCGTTTAAATTTTGTTTATTTATATTAGATTTTATTCTTGGTTTTATTAATAATATTTATTAATCTTGTTATTTTTCATTATTTATACAACATACATGGCTTTGGAACATATTAAATTTTTTTTATACATGTATATACATTATTTGGAATGAGTTTTTGTATGAACATTATATATTTTGAGAATCTACTTATATAATAAGAAACTTGGGTAGTGAAACAATATTTTTTAGATACATTCCCCCTCGTTACTTTGTTATGTTTAATTATAAATATCATTTATTTCAAGTTTATATTGTATGAGTTATATGCCAATGTTATAAACATATCCATGGTTAAGAGATCACATCACTGGTGATGTAACAACTAAGTTACTCTAAATGGTTTGAGTGTAAATTTTTGTGGTTTCCAGCACTTACATGTTCTAATCCTTTGGAAACATGAGTTTTTTTATAAAATATACCTTTCCAAAAATGTTTTTTATGTTTTATTTTAAAAAAAATTAATGTTTTAAAACTCTAAATTTCTTATTTTATTTTATGTACTAGCATTGAATTTGGTTTGAAACAATATTTGAAAACAATAAAATGGTTTTCAATAATCTATATATCTTTTCAAACATAATATTTATTAGTCTTCATACCAAAAGATAATTTCATTGAAAATGGAATTTAATTATTCTATATAGTAAAAGAGTAATGTAAAAAGGTTTTCCTTTATATAATATACTCTTTCTATAAATGAAAATTTACCCTTAAAACAAGGGTTAAATTTGGAATATATATCTTCCATAGTATATTTCCTTTAGTGTGGGATAAAATTTTTTTTATGTTTACCTAGTGTTTTATAGGTATTAAATGGGTTGTCTTGAATTATTGTCTTGAAGTAGGAATATTTCCATGAATTATTCCATATTTGACTAGATATTGGCCTGTTTAGCTGTTACATTGTGATAATATCTCAACGGTCTAATTTTATAGTATGATTTATTACAAATGAACTTGTTTAATGTTATGTTAATTATTACTCATATTTCTTGAACAATAATTTTGTTGGTTTGTTATATTAATATTCTTAGTTGATACAATGAGAAATCTACCTTCATCATGGTTACTGCTTTAACAAGTTGAGCATGTTATCATCTTATGGAATTTAGAATGTTATTGTTTTATTATATTAAGCATATTGGTTGGTATAATTTTAAGTCTATCTTTAGAATAGATAATACTTTAATATATTTAATGGAATTATATAAGGGTTATTTGGTTGTGGTATAAACTATAATAATTTACAAAACTAAGGTCTATGATGAATGGGATGGGTTCATAGTGCCTTAACTCTAGTATACCCCTTCCCCCATCCCCAAAGGGATGGTCCAATAGTTCTCTAACTTATTTCACACCTTTCCCTTCCCATTGGATGTTATTATTCCCTAAATTTAGTATATATTTCCTTCTAGAGGGAATGGACTGGAAGATTGACCCTTCCTTTAGTTATTTTATCAAAAACAGGCTAGACCGAAAGCAGGCGAGTAAAAATTTGGATCCTCTCGATATAAAGAGTTAATTATTATAAGATGATCTCATTTTTAAGGTCGTTCCATGAAACTTGAAGAGATCATTATAGAGAAAACTTGTAAATAGGGGATTCTAGTCAATAATTATTGTTCAAGGTATGTCATGCAGTTTGACTACTTCTCTTAGGAATATCTCTGCCACTATCTTTATTGTGTAGGGTTGTTTGAGTTGTATGAAGTGTTCATAATCTCTTTACTTATCAACCACCACTAATAAAACTTCATACCCTTATATCTTTAGAAACCTAGATACAAAGTATATAGTAACTTCCTCCCAAACCAAATTCAGAATCGACAAGGGTTATAGTAGCCTATATGGTCTTACAATGTCATATATATTTTTCTAACACACTGGACACTCCCGTCCAAACTGCAACACACTTCAGGTCATCCAAGTCCATACCACTCAGTTAGAAAGTTGTTTGAACATTTTCAAATGGTCTAAATGACTTCTCGGTGGAGATGAATGGTTTTATTGCAATAATATTAGAATCTAAACAGACTATTTTTGGAGAACTAACTTGTTTTGAAAAAACAAGAGTCCATTTCGATACGTATACCCTGATTTCCCTAGCCCACCCTACAACAATTTCATAATCTAAATAGATTGTTTTGATGGTAATAGCTTTTTCTTTTCAAAACAAGATTCCATTTCAATATGTATAACACGATTTCCTTATCCTACCCTGTGACAAGTTGTTAGCTATTTTATTTAATAAGTCATCCTACAATATTTTCTCCCTTATAATATTCTTCATAGGTTGGATGTGATACAACCATAGTCAAACACCGATCATCCTTAGATACCCATGACAGATCACCCACTATGTTATTATGCTTCCCTTGATTGAAGATAACTTCAAAATCATACCCGATTAATATGGCATGCCAACACTAGTGATCCATCAAGACTACCCGCTGGCCGAGATGATTCTTTAGTCTATGATGATCCATAAATACCTCAAATCATAATCCCAACAAGTATTGTTTCCAGTGATGTATGGAAAACACAAGTTATATGATATCATTTTCATAAACTGAATTTAAAAATATGATATGACAAAATTATTTTCTATAATAATAAAGTGGCCTATCCCTCCCCCAATAACATCACTACCCTTACTCTATATCCCAAAGCGTCACATTCAACTATGTAATTTTTTTGAAAATTATAGCATTATTAGCATTGGTGTTGTGGAAATTCTATATTTGAGTGATTTTAAGGCCTATTGGGCCTCACTTTTATATTTATTCTCCTCCTTTTTAGTCAGTGTGATCAATATTATAATAATATTTCCATAGTTTTGGATAAACATCTAATAGTTGTAAAGAACCTGACCCTAGTATCCCAGAGTTAGCGTTTACTTTATTACATTAGAATAAGATGCAAGGAATTGTATCCCAAAAGACTGGATATTTTAGTAGTCTTGGTAGAAAAATAACTTTTTTGAATCTCATATTGTAGTTGAAAACATAAAATAAAACATAGTATTTTCTTTGAGTTCACCATAATTCCAATTAGTATATCCCTGCATATTAATCTCAAAACACTTACTAAAATCATAGGGAAAGGAAACATAAGAAAGGGGTGAGATCTAGTCCTTAGTTAGGGTATGAATACAAAAGAAGATATCATAAATAAATAAGTCATAATCAATATGAAAAGTTAAATAACTGAAACACATGTCACCCAATCAATTACTTGAGCATAATATGACAATAGTAAATAATGATCAAATAATGTCATAAATAATAACATGAGATTAAAAATTAACCATGTATATTCTAAATAATATAATAATCACATGATACATCAATATCCAATTTCATAATAAGGGAATTCATAATTCCGAACATCATAATCATACCATCAAGGGCTCTTGCCAAGACATCTTACAGAAATGGGTAAGGCCTCAGACAAAAACCAAAGTTAGTTTGTTTCATGAGATCTACCGATGAATTGAGGGGTTATAGAAGAACCTGAATATCACTTATTTTGTCCAATGCATTATTCATACAAAAGTGGTAAAACATAATCTACATAAACATTCATATTGAAAAACTATAATACACAATCTTAATAATTACCCTAATCAATAAACATAATCATAAACCATCCAGAGTAATATTAATGGTATCATACTGGTACAACCCAAGTAAAAATGATCCAAAACCATCTATATAAATAATAAGTATGATATCATTACCACATATTTCCAGTGGGGAATATGTTTAATAAGTTTTGTTGTCTTTGATGAGTTGAAATTCCCAAAACAGGACATTAAAAACATTATTGAGGAAAATAAAATTTCCTCTTTGAAAATTACTTTTTAAAACTAAAAATTCAAAAATTATTTTAGAAATATTTTTCATTGAAAATAAACTTATAAACTTATAATGGAATCCTAAAAATATTGATTTGTCCTTATGGCGATAAATTCTTTACATGTTGTGTAAGTCAAAAAAACATTCCTTTCACATTTTTATAAGAAAAGTCCTAAATACCTTGTTTAGAAAATGTTAGAAAGATTCCTTTTAATTTTTTTTAAAATAAAATAATGGGTAAACAGGTATTTAATAAAACATTTTGTGAATGATAAAACATTTATTGAAAACAATATTAGAAAACAAGGTTTTGGAAGAAAAAATATTTTTGACTGAAGAGAGAAATAAAGTTAGATTTTATTAAAAACAATTCTCAATCATTTTAAGTATTAAATAGAGGAAAAATGGTACCAATACATTAATTGTTCATGAATTACCATAGGATAATAAAATTCATGATTTTTTGAGAGTTATATTATAATATTTAATCATCAGAAACTTAGTCATTCAAAATCCTGATAAACAATGAGATTATGATATAAATCTTTACCACTTGGTAATTTTTGTATCATAGTTCCCATGAAATAAATTAATAAAAATTAAACTTTAAATACCATGAAGATAAATTATTTCATGATATAATATATCAAAATTTTCAGTATATACACTACATAAAAGAACTAAGTGGTGAATATGACATATCTCTCATGAAAGTAAAATCTAGGTGAGAAACACTTAAAATGATCATAATGTTGAAATGACAATTAATAAATGAATCGATTATGTGTATAAAATGTAAATCCACATAAAATAATTATAAATAAAACATAATATAATCAAAATTAATTAAATATGTAATCTAATAATATCAATTACAATTAAGTAGTAATATAACCCAATGAAAATAAATGGAGATACGAAATTCCTTACCACGTGACAATTTTCAAGCCAAATCATCCTGGATGAAATAATTAAAATTGAAACTTAAAACACCATTAAGTATGAATGATATATGAAATTACATGTAAATTTGACATTATAGACACCATGTTAAGAAATTAAACGTATAACCTTACAACATGCCTCAATGAAAAAAATTGAGACAAAATCCCTTATCTCATGTCTGATTTCTTCCATACATGTTTAAACCTTCACAATAATAATTATATAATTATATAAATATATATAATAACCATAATCATATATTTCATATCATATATTATTTAATCACAGTTTTTTATTATTTTTTTATTAATAATTCTTTGTTAAAATCTCTATTTTAGGTGATAATTGCTTCATTTTTACAGTATATATTGGTTGAGTAATTTCGGTCCTTTTACATTAATCATGGTTAAATTATATATATAAATTTAAACATGATATAAATATAATATATATCCATTACATAATTTTTTTAGTAGTCAATAAGATTTAGAGATGATAAAATGGCTTACACTATTCATGGGGACGACATGTCGTACATATGTATGAACACTGTTTCTATTTTCCAACAGATAATAAAAAAAAATAAAAACATTATTTAAATTTTTCAGAACAATTATTATATCAAATATATAATTTATATTCATTAAATATATCCTTGTTTCCATTCATTTCAAAATAAATTGAAAAAAGCTTCACATTGCTACGTAGAGGCAGTAGTCCACATATATGCATGAGTGACGTTATTATTTTCCCATGGATTGGAAGGAATGAATTTATATGAAATATTATAATTAAATAAGTATATAAAATTTATAAATATCATATTAATTTATTAATTCCATCATTATATCCAACCGTGAGAGAAGGTGATGAAAAAAGAGTTACATCAGTTCGTGAGGCGGTAGTCCACCATACACACGATCAATGGTTTTGTTTACAATTTGATGGAAGTGTAGATGAATATAAGTTATTAAATTAACATAATGACATATAATTATATAATATAAACTAAGTTTATTGTTTTAGAAAATTTGGATAGATTTTAAGGTGGTTGAAGAAGGAATAAAACAAAATGTAAGTTTAAGAATTTTACCTTTTCTTTGGAGAGCCTCTTTAGGTTTATACCTAAAACATTCTTAGGAGAGTTTAATAATAAAAATATGTATTATAGGATATAGGGAGAGATTTTAAGAATATATTTTTATAGATATTTTATAATCCAAATATATTTGTAAGTGTGAAGAGGGGATGCGAGGGGATGACCTTTTATAAACAGGGGAGAGGACACACTGGAAAACTTTTAAAATAAAAAGGGACACCCACATTGTTTCGATGCCAAAGGCTCCAAAATGGTTCATTATCAAAAATTATATGTTATAAGGCCTAAATATTATCATAAAATATGATTTAGACTAGTTTTTGGTTATTTTTAATCCTTATTTACTAGTTTAATCTCCCAATAAACCCATTTTTACTTTAACCATAGTAATTAATTCTTACTGTTTTCAATATTAATTATGGTAATAATTAAAGTTTAATTTATTAGATAATATTAATTATGTTTATTAAAAATATAAAATCCTTTTTTTTCCAAATTCCATTCACATAAGTGGTAATATTAAATTTAAAAATAAACCCACAAACACGATGAAAAAGCGATTTTCCAAAGAAAAAATTATCATATGTATAGAAAGTTTTAATATCAAAATTTAAAATTAATTTTAATAAAATTACCTAAATTGTATTTATTATAATATAATTGAACTAATATTACTTTTTAAACAATTTTATATCAAAATGGATCTTTTAAATTTTTTAAATGAAAAGATAGATTTCAATAAATACTAGTATTTTCACTATTCATCAAAAAATTGATCTTTTAGAAAATTCTAAAAAAATAAATCTAAGATAATTTTGATAGGATGATTTCAAAAATTATGTTTATTTTTTGAAATAAATTTTATAAAAATTTTAAATTTTTTTTTAAATTATCTTCAAAAGAGGCGATAAGACCACCTTTTAGAAAAAATAGTTTTTTCAGAAAACATTTTATTTCCATTAAAATGATTATTAATTTATTTATAATTAGTAGATAACCATTGAATTTATTTTTTACATGTGTAAACAATATAATTTTCATAATTTATTTAGTTTTTTTCATACTAGTCAATTTAGTGGTTAGGTTATAATAGTCACAATAAATAATAATATTTTAATGGTATATTGTGGTTAGTTTAAACTTAGTGTTGCATGTAGCATAAATTATCAAACACAATGTTACTATTTTAAAATCTTGGGGTATTACA
Source organism: Viscum album (assembly GCA_963277665.1). Taxonomy (NCBI): domain Eukaryota; kingdom Viridiplantae; phylum Streptophyta; class Magnoliopsida; order Santalales; family Viscaceae; genus Viscum; species Viscum album. Next base: position 1,419,233,680 of record OY728157.1, on the reverse strand, counting down.
TTATACCCCCCCTAAATAAATTGCGCCCCCACAATTCTATTTTTTCCATTATAGGTCTAACCTTTATTGAAAACCCACATCTTAAAAAGTGTAAATAAAACTTTCTTGATAAGAGGTAAAGAGAAGTGTTAAGGTTATCTAAAATAAAACATAAATGAGTTTCCAAAAATTAAAGCATTAGTGGTAATTGAAAATATATACTTGGAGGAAAAAATTAAATAAATATTTAGAGTGATAGGGATCATTGATCAAAATAAATTGAATGATAAAATGAAAGTTTACAATCAAAAATCCATAAATCTGTGATGGAAATGAAGGTAATATGATACCATTTTAATTTCAAGGTACTTTTATTAACATTGATGGATTATTTTATAATCTAGAACAAGATCATGATGAAATATACGTGCTTGATATCTTTCTATTTTATAGAAAAAATTTCATCATTTGGTTGTGCTTCAATCAACTCCCACTTCATTTATTACACCAAGAGATGAATATCCAAGATGATTTTTTATACATGAAAACCTAAAACTTACTTTTAATGGATCATATGATCTATAAAATAGTTAAAATTACTCCAATATGTCTATGAATATTTACCAAAACCAAAATAGTTAGCAGGAGTCATCCAATATGATAACTTAATCTATAAACATTAACAATAACACCCAAATTTCAACATAATCCATTAAATAGGCATTTATCCATCAAATAATTTAAGTAAAAACAATGTATTATTAACTAGAACATGACATAGGCCAATGGTAGGCGTTTCACCCATTTCAGCCTTCAGTTTTGGGTTCAAGCCCCATGGTCTTACCGGATGCGACGAATAGTCACCTGACATACATATCATTTTTTTTCTAAAACCATATCAATATAAAGTATATCAAATGGATGTCAAGATATAATTCTTGAATGGTGTACTTGATAAAGAAGTCTACATTGACCAACCAGTGGGTTTGCATCTTGGTACTGATGAAACAAAGGTTTTAAAACTAAAGAAAGCACTCTTTGGCATGAAATAGGCACCACATGCGTGGTACTCCCGACTGGATTCATTATTCAAGAAGCTAGAATTCAAAAGAGGAGGAGTAGATCACAATCTCTATGGGAATAATTTTCCAAAAGACCAGTTCATGGTTCTAGTTTATGTTGATGACATTATATTTGGAGGTAGAAGGCAGAAATCAGTTGACAAATTCGCCAATAACATGAAATTATAATTTGAAATGTCTATGATTGGGGAACTCACATATTTATTAGGACTGAAGGTGATTCAAAAAGAAGGATTACATATTAATTTATTAGGAAAATTATGCAAAATAACTGCTGAATAAATTTAATATGCATGACTCAAAACCAATGTCTACTCCAATTTCACTTGGAACCAAACTTGGAAAGCATGAGGATGGGACCTCTATAGATCCCACAATGTACAGAATAATCATTGGGAGCTTATTGTATATGAGAGAAACATGGACAAACATTGTCTTTGCAAAATTATTAGTATACCACATTTAGAGTAATCCTAAGGAACAACATATGGAAACAGTAAAAAGAATCATGAGGTATATTCAAGGTACTCACAATTATGGCTTATACTTTGCTGCGGGAAGAGATAGTGAATTATCAGCATTTTCTGATGCTAACTGGGATGATGATGTAGTGGACAGAAATTCCACCAGTGGTGGAGCATTCTATATTGGGAAAAAATGTTTGGGCTGGTTGAGCAAGAAACAATAAAGTACTTCTCTTAGTACTGTTGAAGCTGAATATATCTCCACTACAAAGGAATGCACTCAACTACTATGAATAAAGCAAAAAATGACAGATATTGGTTATGAGGTGAAACAACCAATAGTGATTTATTGTGATAGCAGGAGTGAAATTGATCTTACTAAGAATCATGTTTAGAATTCTTGTACAAAAAATACTGAAATTAGGTATCACTTTATCAAATAAAAAACTGAGCAAGGCATGATTAGAATGGATAATGTTTGAATTGACGAGAAAGTGGATGATATCCTGACCAAGACACTGTCAGTGGATGCATTTGAGAATCATCGGTTGAACCTCACTATTCATCCACCTCCTAGTGCATAAAGAGGTTAAAAAATACACCTCTTTCCAGTTATGTTAACTATTTTAATCTATTTTTTGATGTGATGTAGGTTTATGGGGGGAGATACTTTCTAGAGGCCGTTTTTAGCTGTTCAAGGAACAAATAAACGTCTTTGGATTTATTGTCAATGGGAGAGAAAGAATAAATTCAAGACATGAGATGAACTTTTAATACTTCTGTGACATGATGAGAATTTGATGATCGGAGGAGAATAAATTCATAGGAGAAGAATTTCATTCAAGGAATGTAATGCTTCTGTGACACAGTAAGAGAATAGCTTGGGCATCTTTGAGAATTCCAAAACACAGGATCTCAATTCACGCTTCCCCTATTGTTTTCAACACCGAGAACTACTCACGTAGAATTAGAGTGTTGGCTAAGTTTATTCTTGTATATTAGGTATTCATGTGGCTAGTACTCTATTGAATTTTTTAATGATAGCCAACAAACCCAAATGGGTAGATTGTTGGAACTATGGATGTTCTTTGCAAGAATTAGAGTATACTTTGTGTTTGTTGTCAATCCTTATTGGAAGTTCAGAATGTTTTCTAGTAAAGTGATTATAGAGTTTAAGCAGACAACAATATTGAAGGTGGCGTCATTTTTCAGTGTTTGCTAAATTTTTAGGTCTGATATTCGGAAAATGAAGACATGGTTTTTTGAAAAAATGAGGTGCATGCAAAATTTGATTAGTGTGAAAAATACTGGAGAGGTGTGTGAAATATTGGCATGGTGCATGAAATAGAGGATGGGTGTTTTTTTCACAAGAGGTGTTTCAAGATCAAAAGCTTGAAAATTGGAAAAGGCATGAAGTGTACGAAATATTGGAGCAGTTTGCAAAAAACGATGGTGCGTGAAAGATGTGTTTTTCATGCTTGAAGTGAATTACATGCTCAAGGATGGTTTTTGTGTAGGGGCAGTTTTTTCCTATAAATATGAAGTGACCCCCCTCATTTGGCACGATTGAAGACTTAGAGAAGATCCAAGTTCTGATGTGCGTAAAAGGTGTGCGTAAAGGTGTTGTGCGAAAAAGTTTAAGTTGTGAAAAAATGCAGACATTGTGCATAAAAATTGGTGTTGGGTGTAAAAGTTTAAGGTGTGTGAAAAAGTAGATGGGTGCGCATAAAAGCTATTTTTGCATGAAAAAGTTAAAGCCACCAGTAAAAATCCAGGCTACGCGTAAAAGTAGAGGCTGCGTGTAAAAGTGAAGGTTTCACACAAAGGGGTTGGGGAGTGAAATACTTTCCACGTGAAAATCAAGTATTGTGCACAAAAGTGAAATCTTTAGCGCAAAGGGTAGGTGTTGTGCAAAATCATCAGTGTAACCTGTTTTCACATTCCTAATATCCAGTTCAATGGTTCAGTGCTTTCAAGTGAATCTTTTTAGGACTTAAATGCAAGCAGTGTCTCATGCTGTATAGAGAGAAATACTCCAATGAAAATCTATTAAAGAGAGCTTCAAGTCAATAAACTGTATATGGATTCTCTCAAGGTAGTGAGCTAGGAGGGGTAGATAGAAGTGACCCGAGGGATGCAGTGAGTGTTCCCTAAACCTTTATAAAGGATATATGCTAGGTATTGAGTAACTATGATTGAATCTTGTAATCCATAAACTTGTAAAGATTAGTGGATTTTGGTATGACCAACACACTATCGGAAAATGCTCCTTGGACATAGCCCTCTGTGGTGAACTAAGTAAAAGTGTTGTGTCAATTTTTTTCTCTCATTTGTTTGATAGATTTAACAAGTTCCTAAGAATGTGGGAACAAGATCCACAACTTTAAAAAGAAAAAGTTGACACCCTAATTCACCTCTACCCTCTCAAGATGTTTCGGGGTCCTTTATTAGCTCCCCAAGATCCCTGGTCAATGCTTTGTATGACTTATTCCAAGATCACTATGAGATGCTCATCTAACCATGGCCCAAAAAATTCCATTTATTGTAGATTCCCCACCTATATTAGAGCCTCTACCTATGAATCGTGATCAAGAAAAACCTTAGGGGACTCATCCCAACACTCAAGGGTCTCATCCCGACCCTCAGGGGCCTCCTCCCATGCATGATCTAGCAGTACCATATCTCCTCCCTCCTGATGCTCCGTTAGAATCCATCTAGGTAGAATCACACTGAAGACCAAAATTCATGGTTAAATATCCATAACTGTCATATATATATATATATATATATCATAGATAAGGAAGGATGTAATAGGTAGTGCATCCCACCACACTTACACTGCCCTACCACTCACATTTCACACAACATCCAACCTCATGGTCCCTTACCTACCCATATTAGAGTCTGATATCACATATAATCTAGCCTCATGGATTCTTTCCTACTAATAATATATCCAAGAATCACATATCATGTAAAAAATATATCATAAATATAGGGTAGCTGAGTGGAATTCCTCCAAAAGGATATACAAGAAAGAATTTTTATAATTTTGTTAACACTTTAAAAAACCCACCGCTTTCTTTATCCATGAATACCCATACAAGGTTAGGCATATACACACTATATACACATATTATTCCATACTGACCTCATTAGGAATCACATACCTAATCTAGATGAGTATAATTACACTAAAAATTCTAATTAGGAAAACATCATTTAGATTTTTGTTGACATCTTAAACATCCCAACCCCTCTTAGTGAATTCTAGGTTCCCTATGACATTCACAAGCATAATCACACATCATATGATCCAAAGTTCCTAACATGATACATAAAAACTACTAACTATCCATACTATTCCAATGGTTAAAATATGATAATCTAATAATATCACACCCAAGTGAACCACTTAAGGTGGAAATCAATCAACTGTAAAAACATAAATCATAGCATCAATTTGCCATCCCTAGAAACTTTTTCTATCTCCCAATCATAGGTCTATAGTCACATTAACATGAGATATTTACCCAATTCTAAATATATCCTTGTATCTAGTTAACCATATCTCAAATAGTAAGACCAAAGATGAAAGGAAACTCATCTTATACCATTTGTATCACCACGACTTAGTTTGTTACTCTAACTATGATCAGGCCTGATTGACCACTAGGCCTTAGGTGCGCCTCCTCATACACGAATGGTTTACAACTAGAAGTGAGGGTCTGATTAGGTAATAGTGGGAAGACTATACCCTCTTATGGTGATAATAATAATTTTCTATATATATATAACACAACATAAGAAGGACAATAACTCAGTGGACGAAATAGAATAAAGAACAACAATAGTAATAAAAATCCCAAAGTCATAATACCATTTAAAGATAAACCCACATATCCTAACATGTCATACAAGCGAATAAATAAGAAAGGTCGCTTGCGGTCAACCATATATATATATACACAAAACCTAAAAGAAGGTCCAACATGATATAGAAGAACCACCTAGTCCACTTCCATCCATCTCATATAAAATAAGTATAACCCTGATCATTAAGGTCCATCACCCAATCCTGATACCTTACCAAATCTCAAAACCATAAAGTTTACACCTGTCCTGAGGGGCCCATGTAGGGTGTGAGTATTAAATCAGTAGGTAACCACCAATTTTTTCATTTGTTACATCCATAACTACACAATTCATTCATATGTAAATAAATATCAACAACACGCACAATATAATAATTTACTAGCTCCACTTGTGTTCAACAACCACAAGTGAGTGTTCTACCTACCTCGACAAATGATGGAGTGGAATGATATATTCATGGTCATTAATAATGGAAGTACCTTGGTATATTAACCATATAATTTTCCCCTGAAACCTCTTACCATCCAAAACCTCATGTTCCACTAATAAAATATCTGATATCTCATTAGCATGCCTTTACTCACATTCCATGTCCCTCTAACCTCTGTTCAAGTCACCATTGGATCAAAATCCCCACATTATAAGGCATGATGATATCCATACTCCAATTAATAAATAAACACTATTAGATCAACAGTCTGACATCCCAATGCATGGTGATATCTATCCTATAATAATCCCAACACATTGACCTCAAATATAATAGTGAGCCCCAACCCCCAACCAATGGTCTCAACACCATCTCCTGATGGTCAATCACCATCAACTATGGATTTATATAGTGATAACATAATACATAAATTATGGTCAGAAACATTCCATAGACAATAATATCTATGGATTCATCTACCCCCAATGATTGGTCAACACCACCTCAACTAAGTCATATCTATGTACACATGACTCCAATGGAAACGTCAACCAATGACGGGGAGTGGAAATCACCAAAATTTACATATTCCACACCAATATATAACCAAATTTCCACATGTGAACAAAATCTACCAAACCTAATGGTCAACACTATCTCATGTTTTTCAAACCATACCGTCAACCTGGAAACCTCATCGCCTCAAACCTGATGACCATGTCGCCTCATCCTGGCGATCAACATCAATCCATGTATCTTGAGCCATTCTACAAACCTTATAGAGACACAAGATTATCATACATGGATATTAAAATTTTGTATATGAATATTCATTACATTATACAAACAAATACCTGAGGAAAATAATATTTTAGTGCCTTTGGAAACATGGAACACAATCTTCATAATTCATGGTAGATCATTAATGTCTCCCATAAAGATCTTATCCTTTAATAATTCTACATAAAAAATTTAATCATAGATTGGAAAAATAAAACATAATAAAGGGTGAGATCATATAATTAGTAAGGTTAAACAAAATAAATATTAATCTATGATCATATGAAATTATAAAATATGCATAAGGGTATGTGATCATGAATATAACTTACAAATTTCATACCCAACCTATAATAGATTATAAACATGAGTCATGGAATAAATATTGGAAGTTCTTAAGACATGAATCAAAAGAGAAACTAAGAAAATGATCCATGTGAGAATAAAATTGTCATAAGACATAGATTTTTGGCATACATGTAACCATAGAAAAAATTATTTCAGGGAAACTTACCAATACATTCATAACATGTTAGGATTAGGATAATCATACATGTACCTGATTTAGGATTACGATGACCTCTAGTGTACCCTCTTATTTCAGGATTGGGATAACTCCCATGTACCATCTTGTTTTAGGCTTGGAATGACCTCCTTTTTACCCTTTGAGATCATATAATATGTATCATTACCCAATGTATTGGAGGGAGATATAAGTCCCACCCATCACATAATGAAAACCATATTTATGTGTTACACAAGATCATAAAAATTCATCATATATTAAATAATGAAATGAAATGGGTATCATAAATATTTCATCATATTATAACATATTGAAATGATATAGGTTTCATAATCATTTCATTATAGAATAACCTATGAAAATAAGTAGGTTTCTGAATCAGTTTCTCAGGTCATAACCCATGGAATAGAAACAAGTTTCATAAAAATCCTGCCATTAAAACATAAACCATTAAGAAAAATAATATGAATGGTACCCTTGGATCATATCCATTGTAAAGAATAAGTAACCTCAAAGGACATAATCTTAGATAGAGAATGATTTTTATTAATCATTGGGAACATTTATAAAAGAAGATAAACTTTCAATGAAAAATTAATGTTTTAAAACATAATTTTTTTGAATATATATTTATTTTAAAATAAAATTGGAAACTTATAAAGGAATATTTAAAAAAATTAAAAAAAATTTGGGGAAAGTATCATTTTTCTCTTTGAATATAGTTTTTAAAAACATAAAACATTTTCAAAATCATTTCCTTTTGAAATAATTTATTTTAAATATAATTTTTTTTTAAAATATTAAGAATTTGTTTTTTGAAAATAAATTTTAAAACTTGTAAGGAAATATTAAGGACATGTCATGCATGTTAGTGGGGAATACTATTCTTGTCATGAATTTTAAAGACAAATATTCTTTTCATCTTTTTGGTAAAATCCAAACTGGAATTATTTTGGAACTCGACATAAAGATTCCTTTGAAAAAAAATTCATAAAAAGTAAAACATGGGTAAAAAATTTCGTAAAAAAATAAAACATTTGTGATTTTTTAGAATACATGGTTTTGAAAGAAAATAGATTTTTGACCAAAGAGATAAATAAAGTTGTATTTTCTTAAAAGTATTTTCTTAATTATATTTAGTGCCAAAGAGGCCTAGAGGGCCACACACTAAGTGTATTCAGAATCTTAGTTAAATAATAAATTATTATTTATTATCTAACAAGTTGAATAAATATTATCCCCATATATGGTTTAATAATTATTTATTTACTCTTGATCCCATATATTCCATAACCAGTTATTCATGAGAATATTATGTGAGTGATATATTTAATAATCATTAATTTTCTATTTTGGGAATATATTATTTATGTATTTATTTATTGAAGAATAATGGAGTGATATTCACTTGTTAAATAAATAGTCATTATTCAAGTCCTGATAAATCTTATGTAGGAATGATAGATCAAATTTTTAGATCTGATAAAAAATAATATATATTTAATATTATTTCATTAAATAATATTTAATTTAATTGTCATGTTAAGCCCATATAGAATAAATATTATTATTATTATTATTTTGACATAGGGTTCTATATGGAATTAAATAAAAAGGAAAGAAAACATGTTAAAATATTTATTTCTAAACCCTGGTTCTATTTAAATACAATTACATTATTTTTTCATCAGAGCCAATTCATTTTGTGTTGTGAACAGTGATAGTTGGAGAGAATCCTCTCAAGCCCTAAAGTGATCCCTCTCCAAGAACGCTCCTAAGAACATAGATCAATATTCCTCCACCTCCCTCTCTCGAGTCTATAGTGATCAAGGAGAATGATTTGGAACCAATTATCATGGTGATCAAAGGTTAATGATGAAAGTTATTGAATCTTCCATGCTACCACCTGAATAAACCTATTACGAGGTTCAGAGATTTGTGGAACATGTATAGATAACCACTAGAGAGAATCTTCTCTTGATTCCTTCAATTAAACAATCGTACAACATGGATATACTATCATATCCATAAATGAATAAATACTTAATGTAAGGTAATTATTTAATTGATTAAATTAATTATAAATAATATATAGGGATCCAATGCTTGGTTCCAACATTCTATTCCTTTTCCGTTTTTATTTGATTCAATTATGTTGATTATGAAGTTTATCATCACGTTAATATCATATTGATCATTGATCATGAAAAAAATCAAAGTTGGGAATGACCCATCGCACCCTTCCACTACATGCAGAAACTACACATTCCCATTATCTGCATAAATAGATAATTTTTCTCATCACTTCATCATTCAGTTTCTCGATGAACTTCCTTTACACACAATATTTACTAGTCCCATTAAGATAATTCTCTCCATGTTTCTTCTAACACTTTTCTCTTAAAGTAAAGATTGTATTCTTCTCTCCATGGTTCTTAGATTTTCCTTTTAACTCCATCTTTATTTTATTGTCAAAACCATAACATTGATACATAACTCCAACCTATATTTACACCTTGATTGCACAAAAAACAATTTATTCATAGCTACTGAAGTCTTTTATGGATAACTCCCTTTGGAGACTTTTTTAATCCACTAAAGAATCAATCAACCATAATTTAAGGTTTAATGATAATACTAGAAGCATACCTCACAAGTCTTGTAAAATTTGTATCATAGGTACCAAAAAATTCATCATCCTTTTGCTTTAGCTCAATGAACTCCTTATCTATCTTTATATAGATAATAAAAGGAATATACTTACTGAAAATAAGTTCTTTAACTCATCCCAATCCATAGAGTAAATTTAATCATGTTTCTATGTGTTCCTGATAAGAGTCCACTATTGATCTACTATACCATCCTAATGGAATAAAACTAAAATGAATTTTCATGTTTCAAACACTAGAGAACATAAAATATATTTTCAATGGTACTGATCCACTATTCAAAAACTAGTTGATCCAAATACCCACTGAAAGAAGGTGTATTTTTCCTGATGAAGGGATCAATATAATGTAATTTTATATGTTTTTCGTTTTGAAGTCTGACATGATTCATAGCTTGAGAAAATTTTGTGTGCATAACAATGAGATGTTTTATTCTATATCCCATAATGTTTGGATAATCATGAGGGAAATCATTGCATTTTCCATCACACTCTGCATTAACTTGGTTCCTATAGGTTATATCCATTAACTAAAACAAAAAAAAACACAGTGTGAGAAATACTTATCATAGTGGAAAATCAAAAGGCTTGATAAAATTATTTAGGAGGTCTAAATCAAGTCACCTCCTTTAATCTATGACACATTAGTTTTATCCGATTTCATTCACATTCATCATCTATTTAAATCCTTCATGGTGGTTTATAAAGTGTTTTTAAATTTCTAAAGCATATCCCATGAGAGTTTTAAACCAAGTGTGTAGCAAGGCCTATTGTGATGCACCAGTTCCTGATTGATTCTAGATCCATACAGTGTTTTCGAGGTTGTTACCCCTATGCACATATGTGTCAAATCTATATCCACTTGTAGTATCCATACATTTATTTAATTTCTTAGAAACTACTCTCTAAATCCTTTACCAAAATTCATGGACACATTCCTAAACTTTGAATCATAATTAGACTTATCCATAGAGACATCCCTAGTCATATCCTTATAAATATCCTCATGGATCTCACTAAAGTTTTATTATACAATTTTCCAAAGGTTAACTAAACATTTACTTTGATACAAAATATAGTGTTCTAGGATTCTCATGCATGAATATTACATATTTTTATATGATTATTCATTACACTATATAAACACATGCATGAGGAACATAATAGTTTAGTTCCATTAGAAACATAAGACACAATCTTCTTAATTTGTAGAAGATATTCATTGTCTCCCATAAATATCTTCCCCTTTAATACTCCTAATTAAAACCTTTATTTAAAACTTGGTGAAATAAAACATAAGAATGGGTGAACTCATATTCCCAGTAAGGGTAAAAATAAGAGATGTCAATCTATGATCACATGAAAGAAATAGATAATAATAAGGGTATATGATCATGAACATAACTTAAAATTTTCATACCCAACCTATCATAGATTATAAACATGATTCATGACATAAAAATTGGTTGTTCTTAATACATTAATCATAAGGGAAATGGAGAACATGATCTTTGAGAGTATAACATTGGTAGAAGTCATATATTTGTAGAATACACATAAGTGCAAAAAATATTATGTCAATGATACCTACCAAGAAATTTATGACATGTTAGGATTGGGATAATAAATCATGCTCCTACTTTAATCATGGGATGACCTCTCATTTACCCTCTTTTTTAGTCTTGGTATGACCTCTAGTGTACACTTTGATCTCATAGAAGATTTATCATTACCCAATGCATTAGAGGGAGATATAGGTCTCAATTTTCATGTAATTAAAAATATATTTATGTGTTACATAAGATCATAAACATTAATCACATCATAACCCATCAAATGTAATTTTTATCATAAAAATTTCATTATATTATAAATTGTGTAAAAGATATTGGTTTTATAATCATTTCATCATAGAATAACCCATGAAATGAATCATGCTTTATAATAATTTCCTCGCGGTACAGCTTATGGAAGAGAATGGGGTTTTATACATATTATGACATAAAAAAATAAAACATTAAGAAAAATAATATTAATGGTACCCTTGTATCATATCCCCAATAAATCATATGTAACCTCAAAGGACGTTATCTTAAATAGAGAATGATTTTTATTGACCATTAGGAATATTTATTATGGAATATAAAATTTCTTTGAAAATAAATTTTTAAAACATAAAAACGTTTTGAATATCCATTTATTTGAAAATAACCATGAAAACTTATAAATTAATCTTTAAAAATCATTTAAAGCATTTATTGAGGAAAATATCCTTTTCTCTTGGAAAATAATTTATAAAAACATAAAACATTATCAAAATCCTTTACTTTTGAAAATAAATTATTTAAAATGTAAAAACATTGAAAATATTAATTAAAAATTAACATTTGAAAATAACTTCGAAAATTTTTTAGGGGAATCTTGAAATCATTGAGTATACATTTTAGTTGGAAATATTACCCATGCCTCCATGTTAAAAACAATTATTCTTTTCACATTTTCAGTAAAATCCAAATGGGAATTGTTTTGGAAGACGATAATAATATTAATTTGAAAAAAATTAAAAAAAAGTAAATCTTGGTTAAAAAAATATTTTTTCAAAATAATACAACATTTTTAGTAAACAATGTTTTTGAAGAAAATATATTTCTGACTGAAGATATAAATAAAGTCATATTTTCTTAAAAACATTTTATTAAAAAACTATCTTAAAAACATTTTTATAATTATATTAAGTACCAAAGTGTGTAAAATGGTACCATTAAATGAAGATATCATGAAAAAATATAATAAAAAAAATTAATGATAATTATTGAGAGTTATATCTATGATTTTAACATTGGATACTTAATCATAAATAATCTTGATAAATGATGAGATTTCAACATAAAATCATTTCCACTTTGGTAACCATGAAATGTAAGACCCATGAAAGAATAAAATTAAATTAAAATTAAAATATAATGAGTATAAATAAATAAATTATATTATATGTCAAAGGGGATATATATACACTTTTTTAAAGAATATATTTGCATAATAAAATGTATGTCTCAAAGAAGGAAATTTGAGGCAAAAATTAGTTATTATTTGAGTAACTTTTTGAATCATAATCCCTGTGAAATAATAACATCAATATAAACATTAATTACAATGAAATTAGTTATATTCATGATATATCATGTCATAGGGCATTATATGCACCACAAAAAATAAATGGGTAGTGAATATGACATAAGTCTCTCAGAAATAAATGTGAGACTAGAAATCCCCTTACCTTAAGTCTTGACTTTCATAGTACTCATTCAAAATTCCTGTATAACAAATATAAGTTTATTATAAATATATTAAAAAACCATATTTATATATATCATACTATATATGATTTTCTTATGACATTTTATTACATGTTTATTAATAATTCCATGTTGTTTTTATGTTTTAGATAATAACCGCTTTGTTTTCGTATATGTTTTGACTTGTCATTTTTTCCTCTCACTTTGATCATGGTTTCATCAAATAAATAATTTAAAAAATGATATAAATATCACATATATTTATTATCTGTTTATTTATATTAATATAAAAAAATTTGGGGATAGGAAATAAAGTACACCATTCATGGAGACGGTATGCCATACATACCCATGAATGTTGTTTCCATTTTTTCATATTGAAAGAAAGAAAAGAAAATAATAATATATATATATATATATATATTATATTTTCATTATAGTATAATTTATTTTTCATATATATATAATATTTTTATTAAAATTATCGTTAATACATTTAATAGAAAGTGTGAATGAATCAAATCGCTTCACGAGCTGGTAGTCCTCCGTACGCACGAACGACATTATCATATTCTCAAAAAATGTAAAACATGATTCTATGTGTTATATAATTATTCACAATAACATCATAAATATCATATATATTGTAGAGACCTGAGGCTTTACGTACAAGGAAATTAAATTACTTTTTCGGAATACTTAGTACATAACAAAAACACACACACAAGGATCTTAATAGTTTAGTGTCTTTGGAAACTCGGAATATAATCTTCTAATCGTGGTGAGAGATCTTCAACATATCCCATAAAGATCTTCCCTTTTTTTTCTTACCTAAAACCTTTATTTATATTATAGGGAAAATAAAACATAAAAGGGTGAGCTCCAATGCTCATTAAGGGTAAACAAAAGAAATATCAATCACATCATATTAATAAGAACATAACATTTTGGAAATCTTAACCCGCAAAAGATATCATAATGTCATAACATGGGATAAATCATGGTTGTGAAATGTAATCAAAATAATTATAACTTAAAAAAATGAAGCTTTGTGGCATACATACATAATCTTAGAGAATCATTTCTTAGTAGTCAAGACTCATAGCCAAGACTATCTTAGTAGACAAAGTCCATTTCTGAACCGAGTTCATTCCTCGTTTCAGTCCTGTTTCACTGAACTGGTTTAACCTGCCATTCCATCCATGTCTATCTCATGAGATATAAAATCTTTACCCAATGAATTGTAGGGATATATAGGACCCACCCATCTCATAATGATACCATTCTTATGTGTGCCACAAAATCATAAATCATACATCGTTGCATAACCCATGTAATAAAAATGGGATTCTTAAACATCATGACATCATGAAACAATTCATATAAGATAAACGAACTCCTAAAAATAATTCCATCACAACATAATAAAATAAATGTAATCATAGGGACATAAATAGAACCCTTTATTATCTTAGATTGAAAACAATTTTGATAAAACATTTGAACTCCATTCTTGAGGAAAATATCCTTTCTACTTCAAAAACACTTTTCCTTTCTTAACATGTCATAAAATTCTAAACTAAAAGAATTTGATTAAAAATAAACTTGAAAAATTGTAAAGGAAGCTTCTTTCAAATAATTATTTAAAAATCCATTCACGTTGTATAAGTTAAAAAAACATTCCTCTCGTACTTTTGTCAGAAAAGTCAAAAAGTACCTCGTACGAAAAAATAATAAAATATTCCTTTCATATCTTTTACTATAAACTCACCGAAGGGTAAAATTGGATTTAAAAAACTGTAGGGGGATGGAAATATTATTACATATTGAGGAAACATGTATGTGGATGATAAAATACACCCCATTAAATACCAAAGTATAAACAATCTCGGATAAAAATAAGATTGTGATATTTTCCATTACCTTAGGTCCAATTTTCTTTGTAAGTGTCTGAACCTTATGTATAATGATTTAAATAATGTTATTGACTTATTCAAGAATCATAATTATTTTTATGATATCATATATGTTCATATTCTTAGCTTCTTATTAGTAATATTTCATTACTACTTGTTATTCGGGTGTTTAATACTTTTTTGTTCTTATGCATGTTTTGTCGAATAAATTCTTATTCTTCTCATTAGATTTTAGATACCACATTTCAAGAATGGTATTAGTGTAATATATAACATATTTATTCACTCAATGCATTTATGTAATCATTATGCAATGAAAATCATGTAGAACGAGTCGCATCACATCGTGGAGACGGTATTCCGTACGTACGCACTAGCGATGATATCGTTCCCATGATCGTGGAATTGTATTGGAGTGTATGTATAAAATTTAAGAATAAATAAAACTTTACAATAATTATATATAGTTATTATTTACACCATTATACCCATCCAAGTAAGGTGGTGGTGGAAAATAGATTTCACCACGGCGTGGAGACGGTATTCCGTACGTACGCACGCACGGTGATTTCGTTTTCTGTAGGATGGATAGATGGTGAAGTAGAGTTGTTTCATACTTATAATAACATATCATTATATGATTGATACTGATGTTATTACTTCATAATGAAACAACTAAAGAAGAATAAGTAGAAGAAGAAATAAAGTTTAAAGAATCGGTAAAGGATATTACCTCTTCTTTCGACACACCTTTTGAAACCTCCTCTTAGGGCACTAAGTTTGGTCTTTGAAGAAGACCAGAACCTCTAAGATGTTTCTAGGGAAGTTTAGGGGAGAAATGGGCAGGGTTTGGATGATATTGAAGGCTCAAAGTGGTGTGAGGAAGAGAGGGAGGAGGTGCCCTTTTATAAGATAGGAGAGGGGCACCTTTGGAAAAACCAAAAATATTATTTTATTATAAAGTCATATTCGGTTTTAAATAGCTCCAAATTGATTTATTTAGAATCAAAGGAGGGGATGGTTAGAAATCCAATCATCCAATAGAATTTATACAAGTTTAGGTTCCTATTTTAACCTTATAAATTAGATTTAACTTTAAGTTAAATAATTTTACTCTTACCTTGTCTTCTTGTTTTCTTACACTATAAGGTTAATAAACTTACTATAACAAGCCAAACGAATCCCCAGTTGTTTATTAATAATATATTCATTTGGCCAAAACATAGATTTTTAAAAATAAAATATTAATTAATAATATAATATTTGTTTTAAAAACTATTTGATGTTAATTTTGACACTATTTGGTAATTGGTTTTTGTGAAAATCATAACAGAATGATTAGTTCGACCAAAGTTAATTAAATAAATACTAACATATCATATTAACCTATAAAATTAGTGGAATTCATAAAAAGTCTCAAATTACGTTTATTGGGGTATTTATAACATCAATTATGTAAATATTTCATTAATATTACAATTACTACATCATCATTGTGTCATAAATAAATTACTTTACATAATGTCTAAAAATTATAAATAAAATACCATTATGTAGGAAATATTTTTATATTTATAATTAATATTTATAGTTGAATTTATCTTATGTATAACCCTATATTAAAAATGATTTACTTATTGAACTTTGATTTTAACTATTTTAACCCTTATTTAAATAAATTAATAATAAATGTCCTAATCTAATCCAAGTGGGACTAAATGGTCATATTTTATTACTAAGGTTGTTTTTGGCCGAATTACACTTATCCAATAGAATTAGGACATGTGTTAGGGTAATAATAATATCATTTTTACCCTTTATTACCCTATTTACTTTTAAGCGTGGTAAAAAAAGTAAAAAGTTACTATTCACCAAAAATTATTTTCATCTCATCAAACCACATTTTACTTTATAACATCAACCATGTTTCTCGGATTTTTGAAATTCCACTCACAGAAGCGGTAAAATTAAGTTTTATGTGAATTTGGAAATTCTCCTAGGAGGTGGGTAAAAGACGGTGAAAAGTTTAATAAAATTTTTATACATATAAAATTATTATAAAATGACTCCAATCAATTGAATTGAACTTATATTGGTATTATGAATCAATTTTGACCTAAAATAAATTTAAATAAAATAAATAATCATTTAAATAAAAATTCGGTTTTTAAATAGTAACCCAGTGTTTTCACGATTCATCAAAAATGGAAAGTTTTCAAAAAAAATACCAAAATTTCACCCTAGGCTAATTTAGATATTTAGAATCCAAAAATGAAGTCCATTTTGATAGATAAAATTTACAAAATTTCAAAAATTGGTTATTACTATTCATAATGGCAAGTTTTAATAATATTTTAATAGCATATCGTTGTTTAGTGAAACTCAGTATTGCATACAACACACGCTATCGAGGAAGGTCGCGATTGCATGTAATACAAGCCAAGATAAGGTTGCGTGTTGTGCAAGATTACTTTGTTGTTTCTTTATAATAGAATCCAACCATTTTTCATTTATGCATTGAATATATATATATATATATATATACTCAATGTTGAGAAGAAGGACTACTATCAAACGAACTTGAAATTGTGTGTAACACAATCTAAGAATAGTGTTGCGTATACTGCAAGCTAATACGGTGTTGCTTATAGCACATGATAATCTTGTTGTAGCATAAAACACATGACATCAAATAAATTAAAAAGAATACTTATCATAAAATATTGGGTTGTTACATTCTACCCCCCTTAAAATGAATTTTGCCCTTGAAATTCATCAGGGTTATACATAGTTTTCTACTTGAAAGTTTATTTAATTGAAACCCACATCGTAAAATGAAATACCAAAACATAACTTTAAAAACTAAAGTATGAAACTTAATGGTTACCCAAGTTAACTAATCACTGGTTTCCATATAGGAGAACATAGGTGAAAATATGGACATGGAAGAGAAATCTAACCGTCATGTTCTGATGGAGAGTGGTAGAGAACAAGGCTATAAAAAATCCAACAATCACAAAGCCATAAATTTGTTATGATCTAGGGTAACATCTGATTCATCGGATATAAGATCACTAGGACAACATTTTTGGTTTTCAATATCATTTCCCTAAAGTTGAAAATTTTGAATTAGAAGAAATACGTTCTTGATTTTGGTATAATCTCATTGTTGTTTGTGCTTTAAACAATTTTCATTACATATCTTAAAGAAATGAAGTTGAATTTGTTATTCGTGAAGTGTTAACAGATCATGTGATAGAATGATGGGTTATTCCATCTGTTTCAAACAAAAGGTTAGCAAAAGTTATAAGTCCATATTATGGTGAGATTAATCGTATATGGTTCCAAAAATGGACTTATACTTTATTTATAATAACGCTTAATAAAATAAAACTACTTTCCACTAACTAGGGACTTCCTGTAGGACAGTGGTAGGTGATAAAGTCCAGTCGCACTTCGGTTGTGGTTTTGATTCCCACAGCCTTGTCCGACGTGACGGGTAGTCGCCTGTCCTGCAGGTTGTCCTTTTTTTAATACTACATTATAAATAATTTCAAAAATAAAATTCTAGCCTTAAAAAATACTAACTTATGTCCAACATAATTCATTCCAATCTTTAGGCTTATCCAAAATACATGTGTCAAATCTCATAGTATAAAGATAATGATTACTTGAAATGTAATCAACCAAGCATGTGAATACCATCATTTATCCTTTATATATCTTGCTGGTCACATTCCAATCATGTGAATACCTTAATCATATATTCTCTTAAAAAATGAATACCCAATAAACTATAGTGAAAAAATTAATGCTGTCAAAAGTTAACTCTTTCCACATACCAAAATCCACAAAATTCTTTATACCCAAACCATGATATCACTTAGTCCTTATATCAATCATGAGCTCATGAATACAATCAAACATCTCATTATCTTCTTATCCCTTCATTATTCGCATATCATCTACTTACCAAAAATATCTCAATCACTTTACATGGTTACTGGTACCATAAAATTGTTTAAAACCACAATAGAACAATACATAAATAGTCCAATATTGTACGATACTATATACAACATTATTTTGGAATCCCATTACATAAACACTTAATCATTCCACCACATCGTTGTCATATTCAACATCACTAATAGTGATCGAATGTGACTTCCCATTGTCCTTTTTCTTAAGTGGTTTCTCATGTCAATCATCATTAACCCTTGGATTAGGGCATTGATTAGCATAATTCCCCATTTCTTTGCACTTGAAGCATTGAAGTGGTGTTGGTGCGTTCTATACAGTCTTTTCTTTATTCACACCATTAGAAACCCTTTTTCCATTACTTCGACACTCATCTACTCGATGACCTTATTTTCCACACTTAAAACATTTTCTAGTCCATTTAAGACAATCTCTACCATTCTTTTTTCCACACTTTGAGCATAAGGAAACATTCATCTCCTTTTCACCATTATTCTGAGATTTCTCCTTGAACTCCATCTTTCTTTTCTTGTCAAAACCATGAGATGGATTTATTACACCAACTTCCAGTTCTACCTTGATAGCACAACGCACAATTTCTTCCTAGATACAGAAGTCCATTATAGCTAATTCCTTTCGAAGACTTGGTTTTAAGCCACTGAAAAATCGATCAACTTTACTTTCAGGTTGGATGACAAAGCCAGATGCATACCTTGCAAGCCTTGTAAAATTCGCTTTGTATATACCAATAGATTCATCATCCTTTTTATTTAGTTCAAGAAACTCTTTCTCCATCTTTATTCAAATAATACGAGGGAAGTACTTATTGAAAAATAAGTTCTTGAACTCGTCCCATTCCATGGACTCTATTTAATCTCTTGGCCTCGTATTCTTGATAAGATTCCACCATTGATCAGCTTCAACTTCCAAACGATATACTGCTAAGATTATTTTATCATGTTCAGAACATTGAAGAACTGAAAATATCTTTTCAATAGTACTGATCCATTGTTCAGAAACAAGTGGATCAGAAGACCCACTGAAAGAAGGTGGAAGTTGCCTCATGAAGGACTCAATAGAATATTGTTCCCTTCTCTTCTCATTTGGATGTCGAGAATGATTCATAGCTTGTGTAAGTATAGAAATAAGATTTTTCACTCCATCTCCCATGAAATTGGTTTGGCCAGGAGGAAAATCATTGCATTGTCCATTACATTGATCAACACGGTTCCTTTGGTTTCCAACCACTATTTAAAACCCAAAAAGAATAGCGTGAGAGGAAAAAATCATGCTAGGGAAAACAACATAATAAAGGGGGAGTACCATTAATATCTAACATCTTAGGATAAATTATAAGATTGTTACCATAGTTCTAGGACTATATCCTATACACATACTTATCCTTAGGGACATCTATAGACATACCTTAGAAATTTCTCTAGGGATCTCACTAACATTTTCGCATCCTAGTTTCCAAATGTTGACTAAACCTTTCCTCTGATACAAACTATAGAGACCTGAGGCTTGAAGTACATGGACATTACATAACTTTGGCAGAATACTTATTACATAACAAAAACACACACACAAGGACCATAATAGTTTAGTGTCTTTGGAAACTCAGAATATAATCTTCTAATCGTGGTGAAAGATATTCAACATCTCCCATAAAGATCTTCCCTTTTTTTTTCATACCTAAAACCTTTCATTATATCCTGGGGAAAATAAAACATAAAAGGGTGAGCTCAAATGCTCAGTAAGGGTAAACAAAAGAATTATCAATCACATAATATTCATAAGAACATAACATTTTGGAAATCTTAACCTGCAAAAGAGATCATAATGTCATAACATGGGATAAATCATGGTAGTGAAATGTAATCACAATAATCATAACTTAAAACATGAAGCTTTGTGGAATACACACATAATCTTAGAGAATCATTTCTTAGCAATGAAGAATCATATCCAAGACTATCTTAGTGGACAAAGTCCATTTCTGAACTGAGTTCATTCCTCGTTTCAGTCCTGTTTCACTGAACCGATTTAACTTTCCGTTCTAGACATGTCTATCTAATGAGATATAAAATCTTTACCCAATGCAATGGAGGGAGATATAGGTCCCACACATCTCATAATGATACCATTCTTATGTGTGCCACAAAATCATAAATCACACATCATTGCATAACCCATGTAATAAAAACGGGATTCTTAAACATCGTGACATCATGAAACAATTCATATAAGATAAAGGAATTCATAAAAATAATTCCATCACAACATAATCAAATCAATGTAATAATAGGGATATAAACAGAACCCTTTATTATCTTATATGGAAAACAATTTTGATAAAACACTTGAACTCCATTCTTGAGGAAAATATCCTTTATACTTCAAAAACACTTTTCCTTTCTTAACATGTCATACAATTCTAAACTAAAAGAATTTGATTAAAAATAAACCTGAAAACTTGTAAAGGACACTTCTTGGAAATAATTATTTAAAAATTGATTCATGCTTTATAAGTTAAAAAAACATTCTTCTCGTACTTTTGTCGGAAAAGTCAAAAAGTACCTCGTTCGAAAAAACGACAAAAGGTTCCTTTTATATGTTTTACTAAAAACTCACCGAAGGGTAAAATTGGATTTAAAAAATTGTAGGTGGATGGAAATAATATTACATATTGAGGAAACATGGATTTGGATGATAAAATACACCCCAGTAAATACCAAAGTATAAACAATCTCGGATAAAAATGAGATTGTGATATTTTCCCTTACCTTAGGTCCGATTGGCTTAGTAAGTGTCCCAAACTCCTGTATAATGATTTAAATAATGTTATTGACTTATTAAAGAATCATAATTATTGTTATGATATCATATATGGTCATATTCTTAGCTTCTTATTAGTAATATTTCATTACTACTTGTTATTCGGGTGTTTATTACATTTTTGTTCTTATGGGTGTTTTGTCGAATAAATTCTTATTATTCTCTTTAGATTATGGATATCTCATTTCCAGAATGGTATTAGTGTAATATATATCATATTTATTCACTCAATTCATTTATGTAGTCATTATGCAATGAAAATCATGTAGAAGGAGCCACATCACATCGTGGAGACGGTATTCCGTACGTACGCACGAGCGATGATATAGTTCCCATGGTCGTGGAATTGTATTAGAGTGTATGTATACTATTTAAGAATCAATACCAATTTAAAATAATTATATATAGTTATTATTTACACCATTATACCCATCCAAGTAAGGTGGTGGTGGAAAATAGATTTCACCACGGCGTGGAGAAGGTATTTTGTACGTACGCACGCGCGGTGATTTCATTTTCCGTAGGATGGATAGATGGTGAAATAGAGTTGTTTCATACTTATAATAACATATCAGTATATGAGTGATACTAATATTATTACTTCATAAAGAAATAACTAAATAAGAAGAAGTAGAAGAGGAAATAGAGTTGAAAGAATCAGTAAAGGATATTACCTCTTCTTTTGACATGCCTTTTGAAACCTCCTCTTAGGGCACTAAGATTGGTCTTTGAAGAAGACCATAACCTCTAGAATGTTTCTAGTAATGTTGAGGGGATAAATTGGCAGGGTTGGGCTGAGATAGAAGGCTCAAAGGGGTGTGAGGAAGAGAGGGAGGAGGTAACCTTTTATAAGGGAGGAGAGGGTCACCTTTGGAAAAACTAAAAATATTATTTTATTATAAAGTCATATTCAATTTTAAATAGATAAAAATTGATTTGTTTAGAAGCTAAGGTGGGTATGGTTCTAAATCCTCTCATACAATAGAATTTAGAAAAGTTTATGTTCCTATTTTAACCTTATCAATTAGATTTAACTTTAAGTTAAATAATTTTACTCCTACCTTGTCTTCTTGTTTTCTTACACTATAAAGTTAATAAGCTTATTATAACAAGCCAAAAGAACCCCAAGTTGTTTATTAATAATATATATAACCTCATAAAAGTAATTTGGCCGAGCCTTATATTTTTAGGAATAATATATCAATTAATAATATAATATTTGTTTTAATAACTATTTTATGTCAATTTTGACACTATTTGGTAATTGATTTTTGTGAAAATCATAACAGAATGATTATTTCTACCACAGTTAATTAAATCAATACTAACATGTCATATTAACCTATCAAATTAGTGTAATTCATAAAAATTCTCAAATTACATTTATTTGGGTATTTATAACATCAATTATGTGAATATTTCATTAAAATTATAATTACTGCATCATCATTGTGTCATAAATAAATTAAATTACTTAATTTCTAAAAATTATAAATAAAATAACATTATGTAGGAAATATTTGTATCTTTATAATGAATATTTATAGTTGAATTTATCTTATGTATAACCCTATATTAAAAATGATTTACTTATTGAACTTTGATTTTAACTATTTTAACCCTTATTTAAATAAATTAATATTAAATGTCCTAATCTAATCCAAGTGGGCCTAAATGGTCATATTTTATTCCTAAGGTTGTTTTTGGTCGAATTAAACTTATCCAATATAATTAGGACATGTGTTAGGTTAATAATAATATCATTGTTACCCTTAATTACCCTATTTACTTTTAACCGTGGTAAAAAAAAGTAGAAAGTTACTATTCACCAAAAATTATTTTCATCTCATTTAACCACATTTTACTTACTGAAATCAACCATTTCTCTCGGATTTTTGAAATTCCACTCATAGAAGCAGTAAAATTAAGTTTTATGTGTATTTGAAAATTCTCCTAGGAGGTGGGTAAAAGACGGTGAATAGTTTAATAAAATTTTTATACATATAAAATTATTATAAAATGACTCCAATGAATTTAATTGAACTTATATAGATATTATGTATCAATTTTGACCTAAAATAATTTTAAGTAAATTAATAATTATTTAAATAAAAATTCGGTTTTTAAATAGTAACCCAGTGTTTTCACTATTCATCAAAAATTGAAAGTTTTCAGAAAAATACCAAAATTTCACCCTAGGATAATTTCGATATTCCAAATCCAAAAATGAAGTCCATTTTGAAAGATGAAATTTACAAAATTTCAAAAAGTGGTTATTACTATTCATAATGGCTAGTTTTAATAATATTTTAATAGCATATCATTGTTTAGTGAAACTCAGTATTGCGTACAACACACGCTATCGTGGAAGATCGCGATTGCGTGTAATACAAGCCAAGATAAGGTTGCGTGTTGTGCAAGATTTTTTTGTTGTTTCGTTATAACAGAATCCAACCATTTTTCATTTATACATTGAATATATATATATATACTCAATGTTGAGTAGAATGACTACTATCAAAAGAACTTGAAATTGTGTGTAACAAAATCTAAGAATAGTGTTGCGTATATTGCAAGCTAATACAGTGTTGTGTATAGCACACGATAATCTTGTTGTAGCATAAAACACATGACATCAAATAAATTAAAAGTAATACTTATCATAAAATATCGGGTTGTTAAATATATATATATATATATATATCATATATAAACTATATATCCATCATTATTCCTAACCTGAATGGTCCTAACCTTGATAGGTGGTAATGAAAAAACGAACGACATTGGTTCGTGAGGCGGTAGTCCACCGTACAAACAAATGATTATTTGAGAACCCATTTGATAGAAATGTGTGTTTCTATAGGTTATAACATTAACATAATAGAATCTTAGTATATGTAATATATTTATGTTATTATATAATCATGGTATAATGATAATTGAAATGGGTTTAGAAAGAAATAAAATAAAGATTCATGTAGAAGAACATTTCCTATTCTTTGGGTATCCTCCTTAGGTTTGTAATAAATCCTTCATAAGTTTTATTTATTCACAATAAAGGATTATAAGATTAGAGGATAGAATTTGGGAATTGATTTTTTGAGATCTTGGTCAATCAAAATGGATTAATAGGTGTGAAGATGTGGGGAGAGTGAGTGCCTTTTTTATAATGGAGGTGGGGTGTCATTCTTATAAATAAAAAAAATTATTCACTATTGGGAGGGAAATATTTACTCAAGTAGCTCTAAAAATGATAATTAAATGTGTTAAGGGATGATATAGTTAATCCAAACCTCCACCACACAATTAAACACATGTTTTAAACATTTCATTCCATAACTTCTAAGTTTCCTAATTTTTATCATTTTGGGTTTTCACCATGGTAACTAGTTTTCTAACCTTGGTAATTTATCTTTTAAGACTAAATTAGAGTGATACTTGTTAGATAGTTTTTAACCACTAATTATAAATATTATATCTAATTTATAATATATAAATCCTATGTGGGTTGGAAAGTAATCTTAACATAAGCGCATGCAACATGAAAAAAACCCCTTTAACCTTAACCACGCAAAATATGTTTTTTACTATATAACACTCAATATAGTCATTATAATAGAAAAATTTATACATGAATGGAAAATAGTTTATATTTATTAATATTTAAAAATAAATTTATAGAGGATATGATTTTTTTAGTAATTTTAAATCAATTAATAAAATAAAATTTATTATAAAACGAAATTAATGTCAATTTTGACATTAAACATTTAATTTGAATTAAAAAATATCATGAAAATAATTGAATTAGAATATATTATGTTCACACCTATGTAACGTGATATATTCATCTTAAAAAATAATGTAACACAATAATTCATTCAATTTAATCCACTTTTATAATTTTTAGTATCAATTATTTCATTTTTTTAATAACTAAATAATTAATGTGTTGGAATTAATTAAGAATTATAAGTAACTAATTCATACCCAAAATTTAAAAATTAATTATTTTGATAAAAATAAATCATTTATCTTTAAAAAGTGTTTGTATTACTGAACCAATGTTGTTTTCCCCTATCTTAAGGAATTATATATATTAAAAGTAAGAATATTATTTTTTTTAATTTTCTTTACTTAAATTATTACATGGGTCATATTCAAGGTAAATTGGAAAGTGTAACAACCCAGACCCTAATAACCCAGATTTTGTGGTCATTTTATTACAATGGCACAGATACAGGTTATCACATCACCAAGGATCAATAACTTTATTAGTGTTGAATGACTATACACATACATGGTTCCTTTATTACATTGGTAATTAAATATAGAAAATAACAAAGGAAAATAAACTGCTTCCTTGAAATATATTCAAATATTTCATCTTCATTACCTGAGGAAGGAAAACAAGTAAAAGGGTGAGATCTAACGCTCAGTAAGGGTTACATACAACATAAAAATGAATCAATAATAAGTGAAGCATAGTAAATAAGGAATAATCAATATGGTAAGGTAAATAAAAAAAACACATGCCTCTAATAAACTGAGAATGAAAATCGATCCATAGATTTTTTTATAGTGAAAATATCATAGAAAATAATCACTGAGTACGGAATAAAGAAAATGATTAATTATTGGATGTTATCTGGAACATGAACCAATATACCATCAATAAATTTAAGTCTTTGTGAAGAAACTCATCTAATTTTTTTGTAAAATCATGAAGGGTCTGTCGTAAACTAATTTCATCTTATGAGACTACCGATGTATTGAAAGGCTTACATTAATCATTCCCCAACCCATAGGGCTTTCATTAAATGGTTACCAACCTGTGTCAAACAAGTCAAAATAATTATTCACAAATGGATTTAATTCATGAAAATAAGCCTTATCAAATATCCATATTGAGTAGTGGATAAATATTTATCAATATTTTCATAGTTAAAACAACATTCAAAGTAAACCCCATATGTAAAAATGGTATATAACTTAGACAATAATTATATCCATGATATAAGAAATATAGATATTTAAGATAAATTTAATTTCAAATGGAAAATTATATCAAAGAGGAAGTAGATAAATCACATAAAAACTATTAGGTGCACAATACTAGGTAAGTCTCAATGAGAAGGAAATTAAGAAAAAGTCCCTTACCTTAATCCCTGCTTAATTACATCGCTTTCATGCCGACTAAATAAAAAAATTAAATATATTAAAACATTGATACATAGGTGAATTATATTCATTTATAAAAATATATATCAATTATAATTATTGTATTATATTTATTAATTTCTGTAGGATAAATTTAAGTGTTTTGATATCATGTTTTTTATAAAACATTTCCATTTTTCCTTGATTTTTCTATTTTTTTAAATGTAAATTATACATTATTATAATTAATTCCAAAAGAATATAATAAATATAATTACATATTTATATTTTATATATTATTCATACTATCCATCCATGATGGTGGTTATATGAATTGTTTTTGGAAATGTCTTCGTATGTGGTTAACCGAGCTTTAATGGGACGTTGTCATAAGAGCGAGAAAAGGGAGTATGAAATTTATATATGTCATATATATGATACTTCCAGTAAGTTAAAATAATTAATAAATTGTTAACTTAATAAATAATTAATATTGTATTATATGGTTTTGAAATTAATTAGGAAAAAAGAAGAAGAAGAAAAAAAGATGGAGGAGTTAATAGAGACATACACATTATTTGGTGCGGCTTCTCTTGTACGACACTATAAATCCTTTGATTTTCGCAGTGGAATTAATTTATAACGTGACTATGGTTTCTGATAGGATTAATAGAGAATATTTGGTCATATATTTGGCTTTTTAATGGGTGGGATGAGTGGTTTTCCAAGGGAAGGGAGTAGAATTATTTATATTTAGGGAGAGAGGTATTTTTAGAATAAAATATTAACTAAAATATTATATCAAAGGTGATACTTTTAATAGTGAATTTTTGACAATATAAACCATATATTAATATAATATAATGGTTTTAATACATTAAAACACCTTTATAATTTCAATTTAACATTTTATTAAAATTAAAATTAGAAAAAAAAGAAAAAAATGTTATTTTAAAAAATCACTTTTGACTTCAGGATTTAGAAAATTCTTTTTAGGTTTAAAAATTGAGTTAATTTTATTTTAATGAATAATTTTTCAAATTTAATATATAATATTAAAACATGAAGTTCTAGAAAACATTATTTCACTAATACATCATGAATGATGTAATTTAAGTTACAATGGTTATATGAAAACTATATTTTTACTATTAATCATAAAATTGAAATATTTTAAAAAATTAACAGAAAACAACCATTGAAGTTTTTTGATATATTGATTTAAAAAATATACTCCATTTTATGAACACAATTTTCTAAATATTATCAATTTAATTTTTAATTAAAATAATAATTTATTTGAAAAATAAAAATTTGTAAATTATAACTGATTTTATGAAACTTTGAAAAATTAATTAAGGTCTCATAAAATTATCTTATAATCATAAAAAAATTATTAATTTATAAATCTATTTTGTGAAAATAAATTTTATTTTAAAACATTATATCAATTTTAAAATTTTAAATAAATATTTACATTTCACAAAAAATACCAACACCTAATTTATCATTTTTAAAACATTCATTTACTTATTCTATTATATAAATACGTTATACTTTCAATTCTGAGAAACCTAAAATTTATTTATGATTTCATAGTTGAGGTTGCTATTCTATTATTCAGGTAACTATTCTTAATGGTCACATTACTATTCTAACAGTCATGTTAATATTTAATAGTATATCATGGTTTGTTTTGGATCAGTGTCACATCATACATTAGCTATCAAGTAAATTGAATTTATATAAGAAGATATGTTCCATTAAATCTTGGGGTGTTATATAAATAAATTTTCATATTTTAGATACTTTAATAGAAAATGTCAAAATAAACCAATTAAATAAAATTAATAAAACATTTTAGGTCATTTTCACTCTCATCATTCTAGTTTAACCCCAGGTAAATCTAGTTTAACCTTAACCAGAATAATTAATTTTTATTACATTCACTATTAATTTTAGTCAAAAATTAATTTTACCTTATTAGTCATTATAAATTATGTTGATTCAAAATAAATAATCCATTTTTACAAATTCATATCATATAAGTAATAAAAATTAATTTAAAATTAATCTTGCAGATGTGACAAGAATACAAGCTTTTAAAGAGAAAATGTTAAAAAGTTTGAATGTTTTCATATCAAAATTCAATATTAAATTGATTAAAATTACCAATATTATATTAATTGATATAAAATTGAACCAATTCTACTTTAAAACCAATTCAAAATATAATTTAACATTATAAATAATTTAAATGAAAAGGAGATTTTCAATTTAAAATTCAGTATTTCCACTATACATCAAAAAATGAAACTTTTTAGAAAAATACATATAAAAATTCCATAAGATAATTTCAATATGATTATTTCTAAAATGAAGTATTTATTTTAAACTAAATTTTCTAAAAGTGTTAAAATGTAATTTTAAATTATGTTTTCAAAGTGTTATTAAACATCGTTTTGTTTAAAACTCAGAAATGTGTGTAACAAAAACTAAGATAGGTTTGTGTGTAGTGCAATATTAATTTTTTGTGTATAACACAAGATAAAATAATTATTACATTTAATTAAAAACAAAAAAATATAGAAAATATTAAATTTAATTAATTTTTTTCACAAAATATTAGGGTGTTACAAACCTCACCAACCATGTTGTCTCAGTCTCTGTGATCAACATCACCTATATACCTTGGTCCATGCACATCACATTCCAAAGGAACCAATACAAGAATATCACATTTAATTAATTTAAAATGAACAACTTTCTGAATTTTCCCAGTTGGTTAAAAGTTCTTTACCCAACTTAGCATATATAAATAGGCTAAATCATACCCATCAATATCTCATAATATGGTTTAAATAATTTAAAGATAAACCTTAATTAATTAAGGGTCTCTATCAGACAATCCAAATTTATATCTTTAAATTTGAACCCCATAACACCCGCATAATTAAATAGATAGCTAAGTACCACCTACCTTATGCTCATAGGTGATCACACATCGAATATCGGCCTCCAATTCGATCCATATCAGAAGAAAAATGAGTTTTAGATAAACACACTGAAAATAGGGAAGAAGAGATCATACAGATTTGGAATTTTGTATGAAATGATAAAAAATAAAAAGAAGCAAGTGGATTGAATACCTTACCATGATGCTTCCAATATACTTGAAAATGTTCAATTTAGATCTTAGATGGAGGAATGAGGCCAAATCCTACAATATGAGGAATGGGAGTCCCCGACTACTGGAGGGAGAGGCACACATGGGAGGAAGAAAATAAAATTGGGATTCTTAAAGGAGGGGTAAAATATACATTTCCCTCTTTTTAAAGTGGCACACATTTTTGATAACCAAGTGCCAATTGTGAACACTCATTGTTCAAAGGGACACCCCTTTAAAACAAGGCACATGATTTTGAAAGACGGTTTGGCTAGACCATGCACTAACCATGCACACCCTCTCTGAAGAGATACAAACACATGCATAGTTCCTCATAATGGATTCATGGTTAAACAAAATCATGTGCTTTTATCCACACCTTTTGAAAAATTGGTTTTCATGGCCAAGTGCACTTGAAACCCATCCAATCCCCTAATACATTCACTTAACCAAAAAACTGACCTTAAAATACCACATTGGGGCATTCAAATTCTTGAAATTAGGTTCCTAAGTCTATAATTAAAGTTTTTCCATCCACCAACCATAAAAATTAAAATAGGTTGTAAATTTCAACCAGCTTAAAAACCCAAGATGTTACACTACATATAAATATGACATATGGTGTGGTTTCATTGTCTAAAAGTGAATATTTCTATTTAAAAGTTACATCTTATATGAAAATGCATAATACATACTCAAAACTAATCAATAAAACATATATTATCTTAAAACTTTATGAAAACTATCAATGATTCATTTTTTATGTGTAGGAATTATCCTCACATCAATCTGACACACGGTGTTGGAAAATTGATTAAATATGCTTATTTTAATTTTAAAAGTGTCATTTTAGTCCAAAATATGCATCGTAAACTCAAATCCATGAAACAACACATGGATTGTCTTGATATATTAGGAAAATTGTATTTGATTCATTTTTTATGTATAGGAATTAACCAAACATCAATCCTAAATGCACAGTGTGGCTAGTGTGATTGAAAGTGAAACTTTACATTTAAAATTAAATTTTAATTCAAAATATGCATCTAATATTAAAAAAATAGAGAAATGATCTTTGATTATATTTATTATTTAATATAACAAAAAATAATTTATTTTGGATGTTTACTAATTAATTAAATGTCAATCGCACACATGCTGCGACTATTATGGCTGAAAGTGCATATTTCCATTTAATACTGACTTAGAAGTCCAAAACATGCGCCAATTACTTAAAACTGATAAAAAATTCACGTACTATCTTGATAATTTCTCAAGTTATTATTGATTCATTTTTTTTGTGTAGAAATAAACATCACATCATTATGACACACGGTGTGGTTGATATGGCTTAAAGTTCATGTTATCAATAAAATGGTAACATTTTAGCTCACAATACACATCACATAGTAAAAAATGAATAGATACATTCATATTATCTTTATACTTTAGGAAAAAGATTCATGATTTATTTGTGATGTTTATAAATTAACCTCACATCAATCTGACACACGAAGTGATTATATTGACTTAAAGTTCATATTTTCATTATAAAAGTAACATTTTAATTTAAAATGCGTGTCACATATTTAAAACCAAAAAAATGTGGATGAATTTTCTTGATAATTTATTAATTTTTTTTGATTCGTTCGTTATGTGTAGAAATTAATCTCAAGTCAATCTAACACATTATGTGGCAGGTATGACCGAAAGTGCATGTTTTCATTTAGAAATGACATTTTATATCAAAACGTGTATCACATGATCAAAATCGAGAAAACACACTCATATTGTCTTGATATTTTATGGCAATGGTCAATAATTATTTTTTGACATGCATGTATTAATTTCATTCTAATTTTACACACATTGTATATAATACTACCAAAAGTTCATTTTCTATTTAAAAGTGAAACTTTAGTTCAAAATGTATGTTAGAGACTCAAAACCAAGAAAACATGATTGGATTTTTCTGATAATTCATAAAAAATATTCACAATTCATTTTTAACATGTAGGAACCATACACATGTTAATCTAATAGATGGTGTGTCTAGTATGACTCAAGGTGCACGTTTTTAATACAAAAGTAACATTTTAGCTCACAAAACATGCCACATATTAAATACTAAGAAAAAACATTGAAACTATCATCATTAATTATAATAAAATTCTATGTATTCATTTTTTACATATAGGAAGTAACTTAATATAATTCAAATTTGAAAGGGATTAAATAACATTTCATTTAATAATTTGTTTTTATTTATTTATGTATTATTACTAAATTAATAATTGTTTTTTATTATAGACTATGAGGTTTGGCTGACCATTGGAAGGGGTAACCTATGAGGGTTTTTTTGTATTGGTTGCAAATAATTTTTTTCTTTAGTGAATTTTACATCAATTTAAATGCATTGTATTAAAATTTATTAATATAATGTTTTTTATAGAAATTTTAGTGTAATGTGAAGTTAAAATATTTTTAGTTTTAATGTGATATTTTTATTTCAATTTGAATGGTTTTTTAGGTTTTTCATAGGGTGATATTTATAATTATGGTACTGATCTTCATCAGTGCAAGGTGTCATATTAATATTAATCAATCATTCACTACGTTATCTTAAACACTAATAATCTATCATAAAACCCCATCTACCACCCATGAATGTTGTTTCCATTTTTTCATATTGAAAGAAAGAAAAGAAAATAATATATATATATATATATATATTATATTTTAATTATAGTATAGTTTATTTTTAATATATATATAATATTTTTATTAAAATAATCCTTAATACATTTAATATAAAGTGTGAATGAATCAAATCGCTTCACGAGCTGGTAGTCCTCCGTACGCACGAACGACATTATCATATTCTCAAAAAATGGAAAACATGATTCTATGTGTTATATAATTATTAACAATAACATCATAAATATCATATATATTGTAGATACCTGAGGCTTGACGTACAAGGAAATTACATTACTTTTTTGGAATACTTAGTACATAACAAAAACACACACACAAGGACCGTAATAGTTTAGTGTCTTTGGAAACTCGGAATATAATCTTGTAATCGTGGTGAGAGATCTTCAACATCTCCCATAAAGATCTTCCCTTTTTTTTCTTACCTAAAACCTTTCTTTATATTATAGGGAAAAGAAAACATAAAAGGGTGAGCTAAAATGCTCAATAAGGGTAAACAAAAGAAATATCAATCACATCATATTAATAAGGACATAACATTTTGGAAATCTTAACCCGCAAAAGATATCATAATGTCATAACATTTGATAAATCATGGTAGTAAAATGTAATAAAAATAATCATAACTTAAAACATTAAGCTTTGTGGCATACATACAAAATCTTAGAGAATCATTTCTTAGTAGTCAAGACTCATAGCCAAGACTATCTTAGTGGACAAAGTCCATTTCTGAACCGAGTTCATTCCTCATTTCAGTCCTGTTTCACTGAACTGGTTTAACCTGCCGTTCCAGCCATGTCTATCTCATGAGATATAAAATCTTTACCCAATGCATTGTAGGGATATATAGGACCCACCCATCTCATAATGATACCATTCTTATGTGTGCCACAAAATCATAAATCATACATCATTGCATAACCCATGTAATAAAAATGGGATTCTTAAACATCATGACATCATCAAACAATTCATATAAGATAAACGAACTCCTAAAAATAATTCCATCACAACATAATAAAATCAATGTAATCATAGGGATATAAACAGAACCCTTTATTATCTTAGATGGAAAACAATTTTGATAAAACACTTGAACTCCATTCTTGAGGAAAATATCCTTTCTACTTCAAAAACACTTTTCCTTTCTTAACGTGTCATAAAATTCTAAACTAAAAGAATTTGATTAAAAATAAACTTGAAAACTTGTAAAGTAAGCTTCTTTGAAATAATGTTTTAAAAATCCATTCATGTTGTATAAGTTAAAAAAACATTCCTCTCGTACTTTTGTCAGAAAAGTCAAAAAGTACCTCGTACAAAAAACAATAAAATATTCCTTTCATATCTTTTACTATAAACTCACCGAAGGGTAAAATTGGATTTAAAAAATTGTTGGTGGATGGAAATATTATTACATATTGAGGAAACTTGGATTTGGATGATAAAATACACCCCATTAAATACCAAAGTATAAACAATCTCAGATAAAAATGAGATTGTGATATTTTACATTACCTTAGGTCCGATTTTCTTTGTAAGTGTCCAAACCTTCTGTATAATGATTTAAATAATGTTATTTACTTATTCAAGAATCATAATTATTTTTATTATATCATATATGGTCATATTCTTAGCTTCTTATTAGTAATATTTCATTACTACTTGTTATTCGGGTGTTTAATACTTTTTTGTTCTTATGCGTGTTTTGTCGAATAAATTCATATTCTTCTCTTTAGATTTTAGATTCCACATTTAAAGAATGGTATTAGTGTAATATATAACATATTTATTCACTCAATTCATTTATGTAATCATTATGCAATGAAAATCATGTAGAACGAGTCGCATTACATCGTGGAGACGGTATTCTGTACATACGCACGAGTGATGATATCATTCCCATGATCGTGGAATTGTATTGGAGTGTATGTATAATATTTAATAATAAATACCACTTTACAATAATTATATATTGTTATTATTTACACCATTATACCCATCCAAGTAAGGTGGTGGTGGAAAATAGATTTCACCACGGCGTGGAGACGGTATTCTGTACGTACGCACGCGTGGTGATTTCATTTTCTTTAGGATGGATAGATGGTGAAATAGAGTTGTTTCATACTTATAATAACATATCAGTATATGATTGATTCTGATGTTATTACTTCATAATGAAACAACTAAAGAAGAATAAGTAGAAGAAGAAATAAAGTTGAAAGAATCGGTAAAGGATATTACCTCTTCTTTCGACACACCTTTTGAAACCTCATCTTAGAGCACTAAGTTTGGTCTTTGAAGAAGACCAGAACCTCTAGGATGTTTCTAGGTAAGTGGAGGGGAGAAATTGGCAGGGTTTGACCAAGATTGAAGGCTCAAAGTGGTGTGAGGAAGAGAGGGAGGAGGTGCCCTTTTATAAGGGAGGAGAGGGGAACCTTTAAAAAAACCAAAAATATTATTTTATTATAAAGTCATATTCAGTTTTAAATAGCTCCAAATTTATTTATTTCGAATCAAAGGAGGGGATGGGTCGCAATCCCCTCATCCAATAGAATTTATACATGTTTAGGTTCCTATTTTAACCTTATCAATTATATTTAACTTTAAGTTAAATAATTTTACTCTTACCTTGTCTTCTTGTTTTCTTACACTATAAGGTTAATAAACTTACTATAACAAGCCAAACGAATCCCAAGTTGTTTATTAATAATATATATAACCTTATCTAAGTCATTTGGCCAAACCTTATATTTTTAGAAATAAAATATTAATTAATAATATAATATTTGTTTTAAAAACTATTTTATGTTAATTTTGACACTATTTGGTAATTGGTTTTTGTTAAAATCATAACAGAATGATTAGTTCGACAAAAGTTAATTAAATAAATACTAACATAACATATTAACCTAGAAAATTAGTGTAATTCATAAAAAGTCTCAAATTACGTTTATTTGGGTATTTATAACATCGATTATGTCAATATTTCATTAATATTATAATTACTGCATCATCATTGTGTCATAAATAAATTACATTACATAATGTCTAAAAATTATAAATAAAATACCATTATGTATGAAATATTTTTATATTTATAATTAATATTTATAGTTGAATTTATCTTATGTATATCCCTATATTAAAAATGATTTACTTATTGAACTTTGATTTTAACTATTTTAACCCTTATTTAAATAAATTAATATTAAATGTCCTAATCTAATCCAAGTGGGACTAAATGGTCATATTTTATTCCTAAGGTTGTTTTTGGCCGAATTACACATATCCAATAGAATTAGGACATGTGTTAGGGTAATAATAATATCATTTTTACACTTTATTACCCTATTTACTTTTAAGCGTGGTAAAAAAAAGTAAAAAGTTACTATTCACCAAAAATTATTTTCATCTCATCAAACCAAATTTTACTTTCTGACATCAACCGTGTTTCTCAGATTTTTGAAATTCCACTCACAGAAGCAGTAAAATTAAGTTTTATGTGAATTTGGAAATTCTCCTAGGAGGTGGGTAAAAGACGGTGAAAAGTTTAATAAAATTTTTATACATATAAAATTATTATAAAATGACTCCAATGAATTGAATTGAACTTATATAGGTATTATGTATCAATTTTGACCTAAAATAAATTTAAATAAAATAAATAATTATTTAAATAAAAATTCGGTTTTTAAATAGTAACCCAGTGTTTTCACGATTAATCAAAAATGGAAAGTTTTCAGTAAAATACCAAAATTTCACCCTAGGCTAATTTCGATATTTCGAATCCTAAAATGAAGTCCATTTTGATAGATATAATTTACAAAATTTCAAAAAGTGGTTATTACTATTCATAATGGCTAGTTTTAATAATATTTTAATAGCATATCGTTGTTTAGTGAAATTCAGTATTGTATACAACACACGCTATCGAGGAAGGCCGCGATTGCGTGTAATACAAGACATGATAAGGTTGCATGTTGTGCAAGATTCCTTTGTTGTTTCTTTATAATAGAATCCAACCATTTTTCATTTATGAATTGAATATATATATATATATATATATACTCAATGTTGAGTAGAATGACTACTATCAAACGAACTTGAAATTGTGTGTAACACAATCTAAGAATAGTGTTGCGTATACTTCAAGCTAATACGGTGTTGCTTATAGCACATGATAATCTTGTTGTAGCATAAAACACATGACATCAAATAAATTAAAAAGAATACTTATCATAAAATATTGGGTTGTTACATTCTACCCCCTTAAAATGAATTTCTCCCTCGAAATTCATCAGGGTTATACATAGTTTTATACTTGAAAGTTTCTTTAATTGAAACCCACATCGTAAAATGAAATACCAAAACATAACTTTAAAAACTAAAGTATGAAACATAACGATTACCCAAGTTAACTAATCACTGGTTTCCATATAGGATAACATAGGTGAAAATATGGACATGGAAGAGAAATCTAACCGTCATGTTCTGATGGAGAGTGGTAGAGAACATGGCTATAAAAAAGCCAACAATCACAAAGCCATAAATTTGTTATGATCTAGGGTACCATCTGATTCATCGGATATAAGATCCCTAGGACAACATTTTTGGATTTCAATATCATTTCCCTAAAGTTGAAAATTTTGAATTAGAAGAAATACGTACTTGATTTTGGTATAATCTCACTATTGTTCGTGTTTTAAACAATTTTCATTACATCTCTTAAAGAAATGAAGTTGAATTTGTTATTCATGAAGTGTTAACAGATCATGTGATAGAATGATGGGTTATTCCATCTGTTTCAAACAAAAGGTTGCAAAAGTTATAAGTCCATCTTATGGTGAGATTAATCGTATATGGTTCCAAAAATGGACTTATACTTTATTTATAATAACGCTTAATAAAATAAAACTACTTTCCACTAACTAGGGATTTCCTGTAGGACAGTGGTAGGTGATAAAGGCCAGTCGCACTTCGGTTGTGGTTTCGATTCCCACAGCCTTGTCCGACGCGACGGATTGTCGCCTGTCCTGCAGGTTGTCCTTTTTTTAATACTACATTATAAATAATATCAAAAATAAAATTCTAGCCTTAAGAAATACTAACTTATGTCCAACATAATTCATTCCAATATTTAGGCTTATCCAAAATACATGTGTCCAATCTCATAGTATAAAGAAAACGATTACTTGAAATTTCATCAACCAAGCATGTGAATACCATCATTTATCCTTTATATATCTTTCTGGTCACATTCCAATCATGTGAATACCTTAATCATGTATTCTCTTAAAAAATGAATACCCAATAAACTATAGTGAAAACATGAATGCTGTCAAAGGTTAACTCTTTCCACATACCAAAATCCTCAAAATTCTTTATCCTCAAACCATGATATCACTTAGTCCTTATATCAATCATGAGCTCATGAATACAATAAAACATCTCATTATCTTCTTATCCCTTCAGTATTCACATATCATCTACTTACCAAAAATATCTCAATCACTTTCCATGGTTACTGGTACCATAAAATTATTTAAAACCACAATAGAACAATACATAAATATTCCAATATTGTATGATACTATATACAACATTATTTTGGAATCCCATTACATAAACACTTAATCATTCCACCACATCGTTGTCATATTCAACATCGCCAACAGTGATCGAATGTGACTTCCCTTTGTCATTTTCCTTAAGTGGTTGCTCATGTCGATCATCATTAACCCTTGGATTAGGGCATTGATTAACATAATTCCCCATTTCATTGCACTTGAAGCATTGAAGTGTTGTTGGTGCGTTCTATACAGTCTTTTCTTTATTCACACCATTTGAAACCCTTTTTCCATTACTTCGACACTCAGCTACTCGATGACCTTCTTTTCCACACTTAAAATATTTTCTAGTCCCTTTAAGACAATCTCTACCATGCTTCTTTCCACACTTTGAGCATAAGGAAACATTCATCTTCTTTTCACCATTATTTTGAGATTTCTCTTTGAACTCCATGTTTCGTTTCTTGTCAAAACCATGAGATGGATTTGTTACACCAACTTCCAGTTCTACCTTGATAGCACAATGCACAATTTCTTCATAGATACAGAAGTCTATTATAGCTAATTCCTTTCGAAGACTTGGTTTTAAGCCACTGAAAAATCGATCAACTTTACTTTCAGGTTGGATGACAAAGCCAGATGCATACCTTGCAAGCCTTGTAAAATTTGCTTCGTATATACCAATAGATTCATCATCCTTTTTATTTAGTTCAAGAAACTCTTTCTCCATCTTTATTCAAATAATACAAGGGAAGTACTTATTGAAAAATAAGTTCTTGAACTCGTCCCATTCCATGGACTCTATTTCATCTCTTGGCCTCGTATTCTTGATAGGATTCCATCATTGATCAGCTTCAACTTCCAAACGATATACTGCTAAGATTACTTTATCATGTTCATAACATTTAAGAACTAAAAATATCTTTTCAATAGTACTGATCCATTGTTCAGAAACAAGTGGATCAGAAGACCCACTGAAAGAAGGTGGAAGTTGCCTCATGAAGGACTCGATAGAATATTGTTCCCTTATCTTCTCATTTGGATGTCGAGAATGAATCATATCTTGTGTAAGTATAGAAATAAGATTTTTCACTCCATCTCCCATGACATTGGTTTGGCCAGGAGGACAATCATTGCATTGTCCATTACATTGAACATCACGGTTCCTTTGGTTTCCAACCATCATTTAAAACCCAAAAATAATAGTGTGAGAGGCAAAAATCATGCTAGGGAAAACAACATAATAAAGGGGGAGTACCATTAATATCTAACATCTTAAGATAAATTATAAGATTTTTACCATAGTTCTAGGACTATATCCTATACATATACTTATCCTTAGGGACATCCCTAGACATACCTTAGAAATTTCTATAGGGATCTCACTAACATTTTCGCATCCTAGTTTCCAAAGGTTGACTAAACCTTTCATGCAATACCAACTATAGAGACCCGAGGCTTGAAGTACATGGACATTACATAACTTTTGCGGAATACTTAGTACATAACAAAAACACACACACAAGGACCATAATAGTTTAGTGTCGTTGGAAACTCAGAATATAATCTTCTAATCGTGGTGAAAGATATTCAACATCTCCCATAAAGATCTTCCTTTTTTTTCTTACCTAAAACCTTTCATTATATCCTGGGGAAACGAAAACATAAAAGGGTGAGCTCAAATGCTCAGTAAGGGTAAACAAAAGAATTATCAATCACATCATATTCATAAGAACATAACATTTTTGAAATCTTAACCTGCAAAAGAGATCATAAGGTCATAACATGGGATAAATCATGGTAGTGAAATGTAATCACAATAATCATAACTTAAAACATGAAGCTTTGTGGAATACACACATAATCTTAGATAATCATTTCTTAGCAGTGA
Source organism: Viscum album (assembly GCA_963277665.1). Classification (NCBI taxonomy): domain Eukaryota; kingdom Viridiplantae; phylum Streptophyta; class Magnoliopsida; order Santalales; family Viscaceae; genus Viscum; species Viscum album. The sequence goes on along the minus strand of OY728157.1, from coordinate 1,419,193,342 downwards.
AGACTCATATCCAAGACTATCTTAGTGGACAAAGTCCATTTCTGAACCGAGTTCATTCCTCGTTTCAGTCCTGTTTCACTGAACCGATTTAACTTTCCGTTCCAGCCATGTCTATCTAATGAGATATAAAATCTTTACCCAATGCAATAGAGGGAGATATAGGTCCCACCCATCTCATAATGATACCATTCTTATGTGTGCCACAAAATCATAAATCATACATCATTGCATAACCCATGTAATAAAAATGGGATTCTTAAACATAGTGACATCATGAAACAATTCATATAAGATAATGGAATTCATAAAAATAATTCCATCACAACATAATCAAATCAATGTAATAATAGGGATATAAACATAACCCTTTATTATCTTATATGGAAAACAATTTTGATAAAACACTTGAACTCCATTCTTGAGGAAAATATCCTTTATACTTCAAAAACACTTTTCCTTTCTTAACATGTAATACAATTCTAAACCAAAATAAGTTGATTAAAAATCAACTTGGAAACTTGTAAAGGACGCTTCTTGGAAATAATTATTTAAAAATCGATTCATGCTGTATAAGTTAAAAAAACATTCTTCTCGTACTTTTTTCGGAAAAGTCAAAAAGTACCTCGTTCGAAAAAATGACAAAAGATTCCTTTCATATGTTTTACTAAAAACTCACCAAAGGGTAAAATTGGATTTAAAAAATTGTAGGTGGATGGAAATAATATTACATATTGAGGAAACATGGACGTGGATGATAAAATACACCCCAGTAAATACCAAAGTATAAACAATCTCGGATAAAAATGAGATTGTGATATTTTCCCTTACCTTAGGTCCGATTGGCTTAGTAAGTGTCCAAACCTCCTGTATAATGATTTAAATAATGTTATTGACTTATTCAAGAATCATAATTATTGTTATGATATCATATATGGTCATATTCTTATCTTCTTATTAGTAATATTTCATTACTACTTGTTATTCGGGTGTTTATTACTTTTTTGTTCTTATGCGTGTTTTGTCGAATAAATTCTTATTATTCTCTTTAGATTATGGATATATCATTTCCAGAATGGTATTAGTGTAATATATATCATATTTATTCACTAAATTCATTTATGTAATCATTATGCAATGAAAATCATGCAGAAGGAGCCGCATCACATCGTGGAGACGGTATTCCGTACGTACGCACGAGCGATGATATCGTTCCCATGATCGTGGAATTGTATTAGAGTGTATGTATACTATTTAAAAATCAATACCAATTTACAATAATTATATATAGTTATTATTTACACCATTATACCCATCCAAGTAAGGTGGTGGTGGAAAATAGATTTCACTACGGCGTGGAGAAGGTATTCCGTACGTACGCACGCGCGGTGATTTCGTTTTCCGTAGGATGGATAGATGGTGAAATAGAGTTGTTTCATACTTATAATAACATATCAGTATATGAGTGATACTAATATTATTACTTCATAATGAAACAACTAAATAAGAAGAAGTAGAAGAAGAAATAAAGTTGAAAAAATCTGTAAAGGATATTACCTCTTCTTTCGACATGCCTTTTGAAACCTCCTCTTAGGGCACTAAGATTGGTCTTTGAAGAAGACCAGAACCTATAAGATGTTTCTAGTGAAGTTTAGGGGAGAAATTGGCAGGGTTTGGCCGAGCTTGAAGGCTTAAAGTGGTGTGAGGAAGAGAGGTAGGAGGTGATCTTTTATAAGGGAGGAGAGGGTCACCTTTGGAAAAACTAAAAATATTATTTTATTATAAAGTCATATTCGATTTTAAATAGATAAAAATTGATTTATTTAGAAGATAAGGTGGGGATGGTTCTAAATCCTCTCATAAAATATAATTTAGACAAGTTTATGTTCCTATTTTAACCTTATCAATTAAATTTAACTTTAAGTTAAATAATTTTACTCCTACCTTGTCTTCTTGTTTTCTTACACTATAAGGTTAATATGCTTATTATAATAAGCCAAAAGAACCTAAAGTTGTTTATTAATAATATATATAACCTTAGAAAAGTAATTTGGCCGAATCTTAGATTTTTAGGAATAATATATCAATTAATAATATAATATTTGTTTTAATAACTATTTTATGTCAATTTTGACACTATTTGGTAATTGATTTTTGTGAAAATCATAACAGAATGATTATTTCTACCACAGTTAATTAAATCAATACTAACATGTCATATTAACCTATAAAATTAGTGTAATTCATAAAAAGTCTCAAATTACATTTATTTGGGTATTTATAACATCAATTATGTGAATATTTCATTAAAATTATAATTACTGCATCATCATTGTGTCATAAATAAATTAAATTACTTAATTTCTAAAAATTCGAAATAAAATACCATTATGTAGGAAATATATTTATCTTTATAATGAATATTTATAGTTGAATTTATCTTATGTATAACCCTATATTAAAAATAATTTACTTATTGAACTTTGATTTTAACTATTTTAACCCTTATTTAAATAAATTAATATTAAATGTCCTAATCTAATCCAAGTGGGCCTAAATGGTCATATTTTATTCTTAAGGTTGTTTTTGGTCGAATTACACTTATCAAATATAATTAGGACATGTGTTAGGTTAAGAATAATATCATTGTTACCCTTAATTACCCTATTTAATTTTAACCGTGGTAAAAAAAAGTAGAAAGTTACTATTCACCAAAAATTATTTTCATCTCATTTAACCACATTTTACTTACTAAAATCAACCGTGTCTCTCGGATTTTTGAAATTCCACTCATAGAAGCGGTAAAATTAAGTTTTATGTGAATTTGGAAATTCTCCTAGGAGGTGGGTAAAAGACGGTGAATAGTTTAATAAAATTTTTATACATATAAAATTATTATAAAATGACTCCAATGAATTGAATTGAACTTATATAGGTATTGTGTATCAATTTTGACCTAAAATAAATAATTATTTAAATAAAAATTCGGTTTTTAAATAGTAACCCAGTGTTTTCACTATTCATCAAAAATTGAAAGTTTTCAGAAAAATACCAAAATTTCACCTTAGGCTAATTTTGATATTCTAAATCAAAAAATGAAGTCCATTTTGAAAGATGAAATTTACAAAATTTCAAAAAGTGGTTATTACTATTCATAATGGCTAGTTTTAATAATATTTTAATAGCATATCATTGTTTAGTGAAACTCAGTATTGCGTACAACACACGCTATCGTGGAAGATCACGATTGCGTGTAATACAAGCCAAGATAAGGTTGCGTGTTGTGCAAGAATTTTTTGTTGTTTCGTTATAACATCATCCAACCATTTTTTATTTATACATTGAATATATATATATATATATATATATACTCAATGTTGAGTAGAATGACTACTATCAAAAGAACTTGAAATTGTGTGTAACACAATCTAAGAATAGTGTTGCGTATACTGCAAGCTAATACAGTGTTGCGTATAACACACGATAATCTTGTTGTAGCATAAAACACATTACATCAAATAAATTAAAAAGAATACTTATCATAAAATACCAGGTTGTTACATATATATATATATCATATATAAACTATAAATCCATCATTATTCCTAACATGAATGGTCCTATCCTTGATAGGTTGTAATGAAAAAACGAACGACATTGGTTCGTGAGGCGGTAGTCCACCGTACAAACAAATGATTATTTGAGAACCCATTTGATAGAAATGTGTGTTTCTATAGGTTATAACTTTATCATTATAGAATCTTAGTATATGTAATATATTTATGTTATTATATAATCATGGTATAATGATAATTGAAATGGGTGTAGAAAGAAATAAAATAAAGATTCATGTAGAAGAACATTTCCTATTCTTTGGGTATCCTCCTTAGGTTTGTAATAAATCCTTCATAAGTTTTATTTATTCACAAAAAAGGATTATAAGATTAGAGGATAGAATTTGGGAATTGATTTTTTGAGATCTTGGTCAATCAAAATGGATTGATAGGTGTGAAGAAGTGGGGAGAGTGAGTGCCATTTTTATAATGGAGGTGGGGTGTCATTCTTATAAATAAAAAAAATTATTCACCATTGGGAGGTAAATATTTACTCAAGTAGCTCTAAAAATGATAATTAAATGTGTTAAGGGATGATATAGTTAATCCAAACCTCCACCACACAATTAAACACATGTTTTAAACATTTCATTCCATAACTTCTAAGTTTCCTAATTTTTATCATTCTGGGTTTTCACCATGGTAACTAGTTTTCTAACCTTGGTAATTTATCTTTTAAGACTAAATTAGAGTGATACTTGTTAGATAGTTTTTAACCACTAATTATAAATATTATATCTAATTTATAAAATATAAATCCTATGTGTGTTGGAAAGTAATCTTAACATAAGCGCATGTAACATGAAAAAAAACCCCTTTAACCTTAACCACGCAAAATATGTTTTTTACTATATAACACTCAATATAGTCATTATAATAGAAAAATTTATACATGAATGGAAAATAGTTTATATTTATTAATATTTAAAAATAAATTTATAGAGGATCTGATTTTTTTAGTAATTTTAAATCAATTAATAAAATAAAATTTATTATAAAACGAAATTAATGTCAATTTTGACATTAAACATTTAATTTGAATTAAAAAATATCATGAAAATAATTGAATTAGAATATATTATGTTCACACCTATGTAACGTGATATATTCATCTTAAAAAATAATGTAACAAAATAATTCATTCAATTTAATCCACTTTTATAATTTTTAGTATCAATTTTTTTTGATAACTAAATAATTAATGTGTTGGAATTAATTAGGAATTATATGTAACTAATTCATACCCAAAAATTAAAAATTAATTATTTTCATAAAAATAATTCATTTATCTTTAAAAAGTGTTTGTATTACTGAACCAATGTTGTTTTTCCCTATCTTAAGGATTTATAGATATTAAAAGTAAGAAAATTATTTTTTTAATTTTCTTTACTTAAATTATTACATGGGTCATATTCAAGGTAAATTGGAAAGTGTAACAACCCAGACCCTAATAACCCAGATTTTGTGGTCATTTTATTACAATGGCATAGATACAGGTTATCACATCACCAAGGATCAATAACTTTATTAGTGTTGAATGACTATACACATACATGGTTCCCTTATTACATTGGTAATTAAATATAGAAAATAACAAAGGAAAATAAACTGCTTCCTTGAAATATATTCAAATATCTCATCTTCATTACCTGAGGAAGGAAAACAAGTAAAAGGGTGAGATCTAACGCTCAGTAAGGGTTACATACAACATAAAAATGAATCAATAATAAGTGAAGCATAGTAAATAAGGAATAATCAATATGGTAAGGTAAATAAATAAAAAACACATGCCTCTAATAAACTGAGAATTAAAATCGATCCATAGATTTTTTTATAGTGAAAATATCATAGAAAATAATCACTGAGTACTGAAAAAAGAAAATGATTAATTATTGGATGTTATCTGGAACATGAACCAATATACCATCAATAAATTTAAGTCTTTGTGAAGAAACTCATCTGATTTTTCTTGTAAAAACATGAAGGGTCTGTCGTAAACTAATTTCATCTTATGAGACTACCGATGTATTGAGAGGCTTACATTAATAATTCCCCAACCCATAGGGCTTTCATTAAATGGTTACCAACCTGTGTCAAACAAGTCAGAAGCATTATTCACAAATGTATTTAATTCATGAAAATAAGCCTTATCAAATATCCATATTGAGTAGTGGATAAATATTTATCAATATTTTCCTAGTTAAAACAACATTCAAAGTAAACCCCATATGTAAAAATGGTATATAACTTAGACAATAATTATATCCATGATATAAGAAATATAGATATTTAAGATAAATTTAATTTCAAATGGAAAATTATATCAAAGTGGAAGTAGATACATCACATAAAAACTATTATGTGCACAATACCAGGTAAGTCCCAATGAGAAGGAAATTAAGAAAAAGTCCCTTACCTTAATCCCTGCTTAATTACATCCCTTGCGTGCCGACTAAATAAAAAAATTAAATATATTAAAACATTGATACATAGGTGAATTATATTCATTTATAAAAATATATATCAATTATAATTATTGTATTATATTTATTAATTTCTGTAGGATAAATTGAAGTGTTTTGATATCATGTTTTTTGTAAAAAATTCCCATTTTTCCTTGATTTTTCTATTTTTTTAAATGTAAATTATACATTATTATAATTAATTCCAAAAGAATATAATAAATATAATTAAATATTTATATTTTATATATAATTCATACTATCCATCCATGATGGTGGTTATATGAATTGTTTTTGGAAATGTCTCCATATGTGGTTAACCGAGCTTTAATGGGACGTTGTTATAAGAGCGAGAATAGGGAGTATGAAATTTATATATGTCATATATATGATACTTTCAGTAAGTTAAAATCATTAATATATTGTTAACTTAATACATAATTAATATTGTATTATATGGTTTTGAAATTAATTAGGAAAAAAGAAGAAGAAGAAAAAAAGATGGAGGAGTTAATAGAGACATACACTTTATTTGGTGCGACTTCTCTTGTACGACACTATAAATCCTTTGATTTTCGGAGTGGAATTAATTTATAACGTGACTATGGTTTCTGATAGGCTTAATAGAGAATATTTGGTCATATATTTGGCTTTGTAATGGGTGGGATGAGTGGTTTTCCAAGGGAAGGGAGTAGAATTATTTATATTTAGGGAGAGAGGTATTTTTAGAATAAAATATTAACTAAAATATTATATCAAAGGTGATACTTTTAATAGTGAATTTTTGACAATATAAATCATATATTAATATAATATAATGGTTTTAATACATTAAAACACCTTTATAATTTCAATTTAACATTTTATTAAAATTAAAATTAGAAAAAATGAAAAAAATGTTATTTAAAAAAATCACTTTTGACTTTAGGATTTAGAAAATTCTTTTTAGGTTTAAAATTTGAGTTAATTTTATTTTAATGAATAATTTTTCAAATTTAATATATAATATTAAAACATGAAGTTCTAGAAAACATTATTTCACTAATACATCATGAATGATGTAATTTAAGTTACAATGGTTATATGAAAACTATATTTTTACTATTAATCATAAAATTGAAATATTTTAAAAAATTAACAGAAAATAACCATTGAAGTTTTCTGATATATTGATTTAAAAAATATACTCCATTTTATGAACACAATTTTCTAAATATTATCAATTTAATTTTTAATTAAAATAATAATTTATTTGAAAAATACAAATTTTTAAATTATAACTGATTTTATGAAACTTTGAAAAATTAATTAAGGTCTCATAAAATTATCTTATAATCATAAAAAAATTATTAATTTATAAATCTATTTTGTGAAAATAAATTTTATTTTAAAACATTATATCAATTTTAAAATTTTAAATAAATATTTACATTTCACAAAAAATATCAACACCTAATTTATCATTTTTAAAACATTTATTTACTTATTCTATTATATAAATACGTTATACTTTCAATTCTGAGAAACCTAAATTTTATTTATGATTTCATAGTTGAGGTTGATGTTCTATTATTCAGGTAACTATTCTTAATGGTCACATTACTATTCTAACAGTCATGTTAATATTTAATAGTATATCATGGTTTGTTTTGGATTAGTGTCACATCATACATAAGCTATCAAGTAAATTGAATTTATATAAGAAGATATGTTCCATTAAATCTTGGGATGTTATATAAATAAATTTTCATATTTTTGATACTTTAATAGAAAATGTCAAAATAAACCAATTAAATAAAATTAATAAAACATTTTAGGTCATTTTTACTCTCATCATTCTAGTTTAACCCCAGGTAAATCTAGTTTAACCTTAACCAGAATAATTAATTTTTATTACATTCACTATTAATTTTAGTCAAAAATTAATTTTACCTTATTAGTCATTATAAATTATGTTGATTGAAAATAAAGAATCCATTTTTACAAATTCATATCATATAAGTAATAAAAATTAATTTAAAATTAATCTTGCAGATGTGACGAGAATACAAGCTTTTAAAGAGAAAATGTTCAAAAGTTTGAATGTTTTCATATCAAAATTCAATATTAAATTGATTAAAATTACCAATATTCTATTAATTGATATAAAATTGAACCAATTCTACTTTAAAACAAATTCAAAATATAATTTAACATTATAAATAATTTAAATGAAAAGGAGATTTTCAATTTAAAATTCTGTATTTCCACTATACATCAAAAAATGAAACTTTTTAGAAAAATACATATAAAAATTCCATAAGATAATTTCAATATGATTATTTCTAAAATGAAGTATTTATTTTAAACTAAATTTTCTAAAAGTGTTAAAATGTAATTTTAAATTATGTTTTCAATGTGTTATTAAACATCGTTTTGTTTAAAACTCGGAAATGTGTGTAACAAAAACTAAGACAGGTTTGTGTGTAGTGCAATATTAATTTTTTGTGTATAACACAAGATAAACTAATTATTACATTTAATTAAAAACAAAAAAATATAGAAAATATTAAATTTAATTAATTTTTTTCACAAAATATTAGGGTTTTACAAACCTCACCAACCATGTTGTCTCAGTCTCAGTGATCAACATCACCTATATACCTTGGTCCATGCACATCACATTCCAAAGGAACCAATACAAGAATATCACATTTAATTAATTTAAAATGAACAACTTGATGAATTTTCCTAGTTGTTTTAAAGTTCCTTACCCAACTTAGCATATATAAAAAGGCTAAAGCATACCCATCAACATCTCATAATATGGTTTAAATAATTTAAAGATAAACCTTAATTAATTAAGGGTCTCTATCAGACAATCGAAATTTATATCTTTAAATATGAACCCCATAACACCTGCATAATTAAATAGATAGCTAAGTACCACCTACCTTATGCTCATAGGTGATCACACATCGAATATGGGCATCCAATTCGATCCATATCAGAAGAAAAATGAGTTTTAGATAAACACACTGAAAATAGGGAAGAAAAGATCATACAGATTTGGAATTTTGTATGAAATGATAAAAAATAAAAAGAAGCAAGTGGATTGAAGACCTTACCATGATTCTTCCAATGTACTTGAAAATGTTCAATTCAGATCTTAGATGGAGGAGGGAGGCCAAATCCTAAAATATGAGGAATGGGAGTCCCCGACTACTGGAGGGAGAGGCACACATGGGAGGAAGAAAATAAAATTGGGATTCTTAAAGGAGGGGTAAAATATACATTTCCCTCTTTTTAGAGTGGCACACATTTTTGATAACCAAGTGCCAATTGCGCACACTCATTGTTCAAAGGGACACCCCTTTAAAACAAGGCACATGATTTTGAAAGACGGTTTGGCTAGACCATGCACTAACCATGCACACCCTCTCTGAAGAGATACAAACACATGCATAGTTCCTCATAATGGATTCATGGTTAAACAAAATCATGTTCTTTTATCCAAACCTTTTAAAAAATTGGTTTTCATGGCCAAGTGCACTTGAAACCCATCCAATCCCCTAATACATTCACTTAACCAAAAAACTGACCTTAAAATACCACATTGGGGCATTCAAATTATTGAAATTTGGTTCCTAAGTCTATAATTAAAGTTTTTCCATCCACCAACCATAAAAATTAAAATATGTTGTAAATTTTAACTAGCTCAAAAACCCAAGATGTTACACTACATATAAATATGACATATGGTGTGGTTTCATTGTCTAAAAGTGAATATTTCTATTTAAAAGTTACATCTTATATCAAAATGCATAATACATACTCAAAACTAATCAATAAAACATATATTATCTTAAAACTTTATGAAAACTATCAATGATTCATTTTTTATGTGTAGGAATTATCCTCACATCAATCTGACACACGGTGTGGGAAAATTGATTAAATATGCTTATTTTAATTTTAAAAGTGTCATTTTAGTCCAAAATATGCATCGTAAACTCAAATCCATGAAACAACACATTGATTGTCTTGATATATTAGGAAAATTGTCTTTGATTCATTTTTTATGTATAGGAATTAACCAAACATCAATCCGAAATGCACAGTGTGGCTAGTGTGATTGAAAGTGAAACTTTACATTTAAAATGAAATTTTAATTCAAAATATGAATCTAATATTAAAAAAATAGAGAAATGATGTTTGATTATATTGATTATTTAATATAACAAAACATAATTTATTTTGGTTGTTTACTGATTAATTAAATTTCAATCGCACACATGGTGTGACTATTATGGCTGAAAGTGCATATTTCCATTTAATACTGACTTACAAGTCCAAAACATGCGCCAATTACTTAAAACTGATAAAAAATTCATGTACTGTCTTGATAATTTCTCAAGTTATTATTGATTCATTTTTTTTTGTGTAGAAATCAACATCACATCATTATGACACACAGTGTGGTTGATATGGCTTAAAGTTCATGTTATCAATAAAAAGGTAACATTTTAGCTCACAATACACATCACATAGTAAAAAAATGAACAGATACATTCATATAATTTTTATACTTTAGGAAAAAGATTCATGATTTATTTGTGATGTTTAGAAATTAACCTCACATCAATCTGACACACGAAGTGATCATATTGACTTAAAGTGCATATTTTCATTATAAAAGTAACATTTTAATTTAAAATGTGTGTCACATATTTAAAACCAAAAAAATGTGGATGAATTTTCTTGATAATTTATTAATTTTTTTTGATTCGTTCGTTTTGTGTAGGAATTAATCTCAAGTCAATCTTACACATTATGCGGCCGGTATGACCGAAAGTGCATGTTTTCATTTAAAAATGACATTTTAGATCAAAACATGCATCACATGATCAAAATCGAGAAAACACACTCATATTGTCTTGATATTTTATGGCAATGATCAATAATTATTTTTTGACATGCATGTATTAATTTCATTCTAATTTTACACACATTGTATATAATACGACCGAAAGTTCATGTTTCTATTTAAAAGTGAAACTTTAGTTCAAAATGTATCTTAGAGACTCAAAACCAAGAAAACATGATTGGATTTTTCTGATAATTCATAAAAAATATTCACAATTCATTTTTAACATGTAGGAATCATACACATGTGAATCTAATAGATGGTGTGTCTAGTATAACTCAAGGTGCACGTTTTTAATACAAAAGTAACATTTTAGCTCACAAAACATGCCACATATTAAATACTAAGAAAAAACATTGAAACTATCATCATTAATTATAATAAAATTCTATTTATTCATTTTTTACATATAGAAAGTAACTTAATATAATTCAAATTTGAAAGGGATTAAATAAAATTTCATTTAATAATTTGTTTTTATTTATTTATGTATTTTTACTAAATTAATAATTGTTTTTTATTATAGACTATGAGGTTTGGCTGACCATTGGAATGGGTAACCTTTGAGGGTTTGTTTGTATTGGTTGAAAATAATTTTTTTATTTAGTGAATTTTACATCAATTTAAATGAATTGTATTAAAATTCATTAATTTAATGTTTGTATAGAAATTTTGGTGTAATGTGAAGTTAAAATATTTTTAGTTTTAATGTGATATTTTTATTTCAATTTAACTGGTTTTTTAGGTTTTTCATAGGGTGATATTTATAACTATGGTACTGATCTTCATTAGTGCAAGGTGTCATATTAATATTAATCAATCATTCACTACGTTATCTTAAACACTAATAATCTATCATAAAACCTCACCTACCACCCAATCGTTCTCATCTCACCCAACAACCACCCACCTATCGCATCACCCTTCCTCACCAAATATCACCATCATTGTCATATATTACCTAACCTCCACCTGTCTCTATTTCACTTCACCGAGTCATTTTTTTCTTCACTGCCTCACCTTACCTCACCTTGCCGTTATGGAAGTGAGTAATTGATAGATAAATAATCATAATGGTGTTCATATTTTCTTAAATTTCGGATTAATGTTTTTTGTTTATAGATATAGTGTATGATTATATGATTTTAGGGGCCAAATTAAGATGGTCGAGTTTTGTGTTAGATGTTTTCTTTGATTTGATGCTTTCAATATTGAATAATAAAAGGGATAACATTGTTTTCTTTACCTCATCACAACCCCCACTCAGGATTAACATCACTACCTCCATCAGTCACCCTCTCCACTAACCCTAGCCTCACTATCTCCCTTTCCCTTATTCCCGATCGACCTCATTACAACCATTGGACTTCCTCACCATACCCTTCCCATGCTCCTACATCATTGAACCTCATTATTTTTTTCATATAACTCATTAATGATTTTTATTATAAAAATACATGATGAAAATCCATATAATGGATTACTCATTTTTATTAGGTTATTAATTTAAAAAATTATGAAACTTGGTTTGGATAAAACCTTGATCGTTTAAACTTTGTTTATTTATAGTAGATTTTATTCTTGGTTTTATTAATAATATTTTTTAATCTTGTTATTTTTCATTATTTATACAACATACATGGATTGGGAACATATTAAAATTTTTTATACATGTACATACATTATTTGGATTGAGTTTTTGTATGACAATTATATATTTTGAGAATATACTTATATAATAAGAAACTTAAGTAGTGAAACAATATTTTTCAGATACATTCTCCCTCGCTACTTTGTTATGTTTAATTATAAATATCATTTTTTTCTAGTTTATATTGTATGAGTTATATTCCAATGTTATAAACATATACATGGTTAAGAGATCACATCACTAGTGATGTAACAACTAAGTTACTCTATAGGAATGTAAATGGTTTGAGTCTAAATTTGTTTGGTTTCCAGCACTTACATGTTCCAATCCTTTAGAAACATGAGTTTTCTTTATAAAATATAACTTTCCAAAAATGTTTTTATGTTTTATTTTAAAAAAAAATAATGTTTTAAAACTCTAAATTTCTTATTTTATTTTATATACTAGCATTGAATTTGGTTTGAAACAATATTTGAAAACTATAAATTTGTTTTCACAAATCTATTTATCTTTTCAAACATAATATTTATTAGTCCTCATACCAAAAGATTATTTCATTGAAAATGGAATTTAATTATTCTATATAGTATAAGAGTAATGTAAAAAGGGTTTCCTTTATATAATATACTCTTTCTATAAATGAAAATTTACCCTTAAAACAAGGGTTAAATTTGGAATATATATCTTACATAGTATATTACCTTTAGTGTGTGATAATTTTTTTTATGTTTACCTAGTGTTCTATAGGTATTAAATGGGTTATCTTGAATTATTGTCTTGAAGTAGGAAAATTACCATGAATTATTCCATATTTGACTAGATATTGGTCTGTTTAGCTGTTACATTGTGATAATATCTCAACGGTCTAATTTTATAGTATGATTTATTACAAATGACCTTGTTTAATGTTATGTTAATTATTACTCATATTTCTTGAACAATAATGTAGTTGGTTTGTTATATGAATATACTTAGTTGATACAATGAGAAATATACCTTCATCATGGTTACTGCTTTAACAAGTTGAGCATGTTATCATCTTGTGGCATTTAGAATGTTATTGTTTTATTATATTAAGCATATTGGTTGGTATAATTTTAAGTCTATCTTGAGCATGGATACTACTTTAATATATTTAATGGAATTATATAAGGGTTATTTGGTTGTGGTATAGACTATAATAAGTTACAAAACTAAGGTCTATGATGAATGGGATGGGTTTATAGTGCCTTGAATCTAGTATACCCCTTACCCCATCCCCAAAGGGATGGTCCAATAGTTATCTAACTTATTTCACACCTTTCCCTTCCCATTGGATATTATTATTCCCTAAATTTAGTATATACTTCCTTCTAGAGGGAATGGACTGGAAGATTGACCCTTCCTTTAGTTATTCTATCAAAAAACAGGCTAGACCGAAAGCAGGCGAGTTAAACATTGTATCCTCTCAGTATAAATAGTTACTTATTATAAGATGAACTCATTTTTAAGGTTTTTCCATGAAACTAGAAGAGATCTTCATAGAGAAAACTTGTAAATAGGGGATTCTAGTCACTAATTATTGTTCAAGGTATGTCATGCAGTTTGACTACTTCTATTAGGAATATCTCTGCCTCTATCTTTATTGTGTAGGGTTGTTTGAGTTGTATGAAGTGTTCATAATCTCTTTACCTATCAACCACCACTAATAAAACTTCATACCCTTATAACTGTAGAAACCTAGATACAAAGTATATAGTAACTTCCTCCCAAAATAAATTCAGAATCGACAAGGGTTATAGTAGCCTTTATGGTATTACAGTGTCATATATATTTTTCTAACACACTAAACACTCCCATCCAAACTACAACACACTTCGGGTCATCCAAGTCCATACAACTCAGTTAGGAAGTTGTTTGAACATTTTCAAATGGTCTAAATGACTTCTCGGTGGAGATGAATGGTTGTATTTCAATAATATTAGAATCTAAACAGACTATTTTTAGAGCACTAACTTGTTTTGAAAAAACAAGAGTCTATTTCGATACGTATACCCCAATTTCCCTAGCCCACCCTACAATAATTTCAGAATCAAAATAGATTGTTTTGAGGGTAATAGCTTGTTCTTTTCAAAACAAGATTCCATTTCAATATGTATAACATGATTTCCTTAGCCTAACTTGTGACAAGTTGTTATCTATTTTATTTAATAAGTCATCCTACAATATTTTCTCCCTCATAATATTATTCTTAGGATGTATGTGATACAACCATAGTTAAACACTGATCATCCTTAGATACCCATGACAGATCACCCACTAAGTTATTATTCTTCCCTTGATTGAAGATAACTTCAAAATCATACCCAATTAATATGGCATGCCAACACTACTGATCCATCAAGACTACCCGCTGGCATAGATGATGCTTTAGTCTATGATGATCCATAAATACCTCAAATCATAATCCCAACAAGTATTGTTTCCAGTGATGTATGGAAAACACAAGTTATATGATATCCGTTTCATACACTGAATTTAAAAATATGATATGACAAAATTATTTTCTATAATAATAATGTGGCCTATACCTCCCTTGATAACATCACTACCCTTACTCTATATCCCAAAGCGTCACATTAAACTATGAAATTGTTTGAGAATTATAGCATTATTAGCATTGGTGTTGTGGAAATTCTATATTTGAGTGATTTGAAGGCCTCTTGGGCCTCACTTTTATATTTAGTCTCCTCCTTTTTAGTCAGTGTGATCAATAGTATAAAAATATTTCCATAGTTCTTAATAAACATCTAAAAGTTGTAAAGAACCTGACCCTAGTATCCCATAGTTAGTGTTTACTTTATTACATTAGAATAAGATACAAAGAATTGTATCCCGAAAGACTGGATATTTTAGTATTCTTGGTAAAAAAATAAATTTTTTGAATCTCATATTGTAGTTGAAAACATAAAAGAAAACATAGTATTTTCTTTGAGTACACCATTATTCCAATTAGCATATCCCTGCATATTAATCTCAAAACTCTTACTAAAATCATAGGAAAGGAAACATAAGAAAGGGGTGAGATATAGTTCTTAGTAAGGGTATGAATACAACAGAATATATCATAAATAAATAAGTCATAATCAATATGAAAAGTTAAATAACTGAAACACATGTCACCCAATCAATTACTTGAGAAAAATATGACAATGGTAAATAATGATCAAATAATGTCATAAATAATCACATGAGATTAAAAATTAACCATGGATATTCTAAATAATATAATAATCACATGAGACATCAATATCTAATCTCATAATAAGGGAATTCATAATTCCGAACATCATAACCATACCATTAAGGCCTCTTGCCAAGACATCATACAGAAATGGGTAAGGCCTCAGACAAAAACCCAAGTTAGCTTGTTTCATGAGACCTACCGATGAATTGAGGGGTTATAGCAGAACCTGAATATCACTTATTATGTCCAATGCATTATTTATAAAAAAGTGGTAAAACATAATCTACATAAACATTTATATTGAAAAACTATAATACACAATCTTAATAATTACCCTAATCAATAAACATAATCATAAACCATCCAGAGTAATATTAATGGTATCAGACTGGTACAACCCAAGTAAAAATGATCCAAAACCATCTATATAAATAATAAGTATGATATCATTACCACATATTTCCAGTGGGGAATAATTTTAATAAGTTTTGTTTTCTTTGATGAGTTGAAATTTTCTAAATAGGACATTAAAAACATTATTGAGGAAAATAAACTTTCCTCTTTGAAAATAATTTTTTAAAACTAAAAAATCAAAAAGTATTTTAGAAATATTTTTCATTGAAAATATACTTATTATCTTATAAAGAAATACTTAAAATATTGATTGGTCCTGATGGCGATAAATTCTGTACATGTTGTGTAAGTCAAAAAAACATTCCTTTCACATTTTTATAAGAAAAGTCATAAATACCTTATTTAGAAAATTTTAGGAAGATTCCTTTTATTTTTTTTAAAATAAAATAATGGGTAAACAGGTATTTAATAAAACATTTTTCGAATGATAAAACATTTTTTGAAAACAATTTCAGAAAACAAGGTTTTGGAAGAAAAAATATTTTTGACTGAAGAGAGAAATAAAGTTAGATTTTATTAAAAACAATTCTCAATCATTTTAAGGATTAAATAGAGGAAAAATGGTACCAATACATTAATTGTTCATGAATTACCATAGGATAAGAAAATTCATGATTTTTTGAGAGTTATATTATAATATTTAATCATGAGAAACTTAGTCATTCAAAATCCTGATAAACAATGAGATTATAATATAAATCTTTACCACTTGGTAATTTTTGTATCATAATCCCCATGAAATAAATTAATACAAATTAAACTTTAATTACCATGAAGATAAATTATTTCATGATATAATATATCAAAAGCTTCAGTATATACACTATATAAAAGAACTAAGTCGTGAATATGACATATCTCTCATGAAAGTAAAATCTAGGTGAGAAACACTTACAATGATCATAATGTTGAAATGAAAATTAATAAATGAATCGATTATGTGTATCAAATGTAAATCCACATAAAATAATTATAAATAAAACATAAGATAATCAAAATTAATTAAATATGTAATCTAATAATATCAATGATAGTTAAGTAGTAATATAACCCAATGAAAATAAATAGAGATAGGAAATTCCTTACCACGTGATAATTTCAAGCCAAATCATCCTGGATGAAATAATTAAAATTGAAACTTAAAATACCATTAAGTGTGAATGATTCATGAAATTACATGTAAAATTGACATTATATACACCATGTTAAGAAATTAGACGTATAACCTTACAACATGCCTCAATGAAAAAAATTGAGACAAAATCCCTTATCTCATGTCTGATTTCTTCCATACATGTTTAAAACTTCACTATAATAATTATATAATTATATAATTATATAAAATAACCATACTCCTATATTTCATACCATATATTATTTAATCATAGTTTTTTATTAGTTTTTTATTAATAATTCTTTGTTAAAATCTCTATTTTAGGTGATAATTGCTTCATTTTTGCAGTATATATTGGTTCAGTATTTTTTGTCCTTTTACATTAATCATGGTTAAATTATATATAGAAATTTAAACATTATATAAATATCATATATAACCATTACATAATTTTTTAGTAGTCAATAAGATTTAGAGAAGATAAAATGGCTTACACTATTCATGGGGACGGCATGCCGTACGTATGTATGAACCCTTTTTCTATTTTTCCTAAAGATAATAAAAAAGAAAAAAAACTTTATTTAACTTTTTCAGAACCATTATTATATCAAATATATAATTTATATTCATTAAATATATCCTTGTTTCCATTCATTTCAAAATAAATAGAAAAACTTTTCACATTGCTATGTAGAGGCAGTAGTCCACATGTATGCATGAGTGACGTTATTATTTTCCCATGGATTGGAAGGAATGAATTTATATGAAATATTATAATTAAATAAGTATATAAATTTTATAAATATCATATTAATTTATTAATTCCATCATTATATCCAACCGTGAGAGAAAGTGATGAAAAAAGAGTTACATCAGTTCGTGAGGCGGTAGTCCACCATACACATGATCAATGGTTTTGTTTACAATTTGATGGAAGTGGAGATGAATATAAGTTATTAAATTAACATAATAAAATATAATTATATAATATAAACTATGTTTATTGTTTTAGAAATGTTGGATATATTTTAAGGTTGTTGAAGAAGGAATAAAACAAAATGTAAGTTTAAGAAATTTACCTTTTCTCTGGAGAGCCTCTTTAGGTTTATACCTAAAACATTATTAGGAGAGTTTAATAATAAAAATAATTTTTATAGGATATATGGAGAGATTTTAGGAATATATTTTTATAGATATTTTATAATCCAAATATATTTTTAAGTGTGAAGAGGGGAGGCAAGGGGATGACCTTTTATAAACAAGGGAGATGACACACTGGAAAACTTTTAAAAGAAAAAGGGACACCCACATTGTTTCGATGCCAAAGGCTCCAAAATGGTTCATTATCAAAACTTATATGTTATAAGGTCTAAATATTATCATAAAATATGATTTAGACTAGTTTTTGGTTATTTTTAATCCTTATTTATTAGTTTAATCTCCCAGTAAGCCCATTTTTACTTTAACCATAGTAATTAATTCTTACTGTTTTCAATATTAATTATGGTAAAAATTAAAGTTTAATTTATTATATAATATTAATTATGTTTATTAAAAATATAAAATCCATTTTTTACAAATTCCATTCACATAAGTGGTAATAGTAAATTTAAAAATAAACCCACAGACATGACGAAAAAGTGATTTTCCAAAGAAAAAATTATCATATGTATAGAAAGTTTTAATATCAAAATTTAAAATTAATTTTAATAAAATTACCTAAATTGTATTTATTATAATATAATTGAACTAATATTACTTTTTAAACAATTTTATATCAAAATTGATCTTTTAAATTCTTTAAATGAAAAGATATATTTCAATAAATACTAGTATTATTCACTATTCATAAAAAAATTGACCTTTCAGAAAATTCTAAAAAAATAAATCTAAGATTATTTTGACAGGATGATTTCAAAAATTAAGTTCATTTTCTGAAATAAATTTTATAAAAAATTTAAAAAATAATTTTAAATTATCTTGAAAAGGCGCGATAAGACCACCTTTTAGAAAAAATAGTTTTTTAGAAAACATTTCATTTTCATTAAAATGATTCTTAATTTATTTATAATTAGTATATAACCATTGAATTTATTTTTTACATGTGTAAACAATATAATTCTTATAATTTATTTACTTTTATTCATACTAGTCAATTTAGTGGTTATGTTATAATGGTCATAATAAATAATAATATTTTAATGGTATATTGTGGTTAGTTTAAACATAGTGTTTCATGTAGCATACATTATCAAACACAATGTTACTATTTTAAAATCTTGGGGTATTACATTATACCCCCCCTAAATAAAGTGCACCCTCACAATTCTATTTTTTCCATTATAGGTCTAACCTTTTTTGAAAACCCACATCTTAAAAAGTGTAAATAAAACTTTCTTGATAAGAGGTAAAAAGAAGTGTTAAGGTTATCTAAAATAAAACATAAATGAGTTTCCAAAAATGAAAGCATTAGTGGTAATTGAAAATATATACTTGGAGGAAAAAATTAAATAAATATTAAGAGTGATAGAGATCATTGATCAAAATAAAATGAATGATCAAATGAAAGTTTACAATCAAAAATCCATAAATCTGTGATGGAAATGAAGGTAATATGATACCATTTTTATTTCAAGGTACTTTTATTAACATTGATGGATTATTTTACAATCTAGAACAAGATCATAAAGAAATATACGTGCTTGATATCTTTCTATTTCATAGAAAAAATTTCATCATTTGGTTGTGCTTCAATCAATTCCCGCTTCATTTATTACACCAAGAGATGAATATCCAAGATGATTTTTATGCACGAAGACCTAAAACTTACTTTTAATGGATCATATGATCTATAAAATAGTTAAAATTACTCCAATATGTCTATGAATATTTACCAAAACCAAAATAGTTAGCGTGAGTCATCCAATATGATAACTTAATCTATAAACATTAACAATAACACCTGAATTTCAACATAATCTATTAAATAGGCATTTATACATCAAATAATTAAATTAAAAACAATGTATTATTAACCAGAACATGACATAGGCCAATGGTAGGACTTTCACCCATTTTAGCCTTCAGTTGTGGGTTCAAGCCCCGTGGTCTTACCGGATGCGACGAATAGTCACCTGACATACATATCATTTTTTTTCTAAAACCATATTAATATAATTCCTATAATGTTTTGAAAAATATGACGAATATCCTAAAAAATAAAACTGGTCATCAAATAAATTTTCTTGGCCATTAGTTCCATTCAACATACGATTTTAATTCCTTAATGAGAAACCACTATAATACAATCCTTATACATTTCATGATTATTATAACTAGAATACCATTGACAAAAATACTCCAACAATAAAATTCCTTCTGGTTCTAACAATTGACTAAAACCAAAAATCATAGTGTGAGAAATAATAATCATAGTAGAATACCATGTAATCATTTATAGGTTTTCTAAATCATGAAACAATCTTTTCAATCTATGAAACCTTAGGTATAACTTAGGTTATACATAATTATCATCTATTTAAATCCTTCATGATGGTTCATAAAGAAAATGTGAATTTACCCAAGAATATCCCCTAAGAGTGTCAAACTAAGTGCATGGTAAGGCTCGTTGTCTTGTAATAGGTAACACTAAAGTCAATTCCAACAAGAATTTTTCAGAGTTATTACCCCTAGGAACATCTATACTAGAACCATACCCACTTTTAATATCGATAAATGGATGTATTTATAGGTAATCCACATAATCTATCTCACATAAAAAATTAGGATGTTATTATATAATTATCCTCAAAGTCTATCATAGGGTTATGTCCCTTACTCTATGTTTTACCAAATATACACTACTACAAAAATGGGCTTTATCAGCGCTCAAAATGGGATTTAACAGTGCTAAAAAAGCACTGTAAAGCTCCGTACTGATGGGGGGGGGGGGGTGCCCTTTATTAGCGCTCAAAAAGTGCACATAAAGGGCTCCTTTATTAGCACCGCAAATGCGCTGAAAAGGGATCCTTTATCTGCGCTAAAAAAGCAATGATAAAGGGCTCTTTTATCAACGCTATTTTAGCGTTGATAAAGGCTCCCTTTATGAGAACTTTTTTGAGCACTGATAAATTCCCTGCTTGCTGTAACATGAAATTCTACACCAGTACACCCAAACAAAACCAGAAAAAAATCAGCATATCAAACTAGTAGTTCACACAGATAAAATATGCAGTGGTAGTCAATTTGGGATCAAAAAGATGTGAAAAAGTCCATACCCAATGTGATGTACTAATTATTCATTATAATTATAAAAATGTACCATTAAATACTATCTCCTCCAAATTATATCTTACATTGCTTCAGATAAAATATATAGAGAGAGTTCAATGTCATAACCTTAAGAAAAATTTGATTAAGGCATGCATGTGAATGCATTTGGTCTGTTTTATGTATGTCAATGGTTGCGGTGGGGTTGAATCTTTTATATCACACATGACCCATGGATCATTGGAATCAACTATCAACACAATCCAAATGTATTTGGTCGGTTTTCCGTATGTCAGTGGTTACATTCACTTAAAATTTGTCCATTTTAAACAAAAGAGAAACACTTTGAGTGATACCGGTCACACCATGACTCGGATTGAGGTGGGGTTGATTATTACATGTCAAAAATGGCCCATGGATCATTCTAATAAAGTATCAACACAATCTGAATGTGTTAGGTCACTTTTTCGTATGTCAGTAGTTGTTTTCACTTAAAATAATGTCCATTTTAAACAAAATAGAGAGACACTTTGAGTGATACCGGCCTCACCGTGCCCCAGATTTAGGAGGGGTTGACTCGTACATGTCAAAAATAACCCAAGGATCGTTATAATTAATTATAAACACAATAAAAATGCATTTGGTCAGTTTTCCATACATTAGTGGTTGTTTTTACTTAAAAATTATGTCAATTTTAAACAAAAGAGAGACACTTTGAGTGATACCGGCCACACTGTGCCTCCGATTGAGTTAGGGTTGACTCTTACATTTCATAAATGATCCATGGATATTTCTCCTAAAGTATCAATACAATATGAATGTGTTTGTTCATTTTTTCATATGTCAGTTGTTGTTTTGACTTAAAATTCTGTCCATTTTAAACAAAATAGAGACACTTTGAGTGATATTGGACACACCGTGCCTCATATTGAGGCAGGGTTGAATATTTCATGTCTCACATGACCCATGGATCATTTTTATAAAGTATAAACACAATTAAAATGTGTTTGGTCAGTTTTCCCTACGTTAGTGGTTGTTTTCACTTAAAAATTATGTCCAGTTTAAACAAAAGGGAGACACTTTGAGTAATACCAGCCACACTGTGACTCGGATTGAGCCGAGGTTGACTCATAAACATAAAAAATTACCCATGGATCTTTGGAATAATTTATCAACTCAATAAGAATACGTTTGGTCATTTTTCCATACATCAGTTGTGGTTTTCACTTAAAATTCTATCTATTTAAAAAAAGAGACACTTTGAGTGATACCGGCCACACCATGCCTCATATTGAGGATGGGTTGACTCTTACATGTCAAACATGACCCATGGATCATTGGAATAAATTATCAGCATAATATGAATGCATTTGGTTAGTTTTTCGTACGTCAGTGGTTGTTTTCACTTACAATTTTGTCCATTTTAAACAAAAGAGAGACACGTTGAGTGATAACAGCCACAATGTGCCTTGGATTAAGGTAGGGTTGACTCATAAACATAAAAAATGACCCATGTATGATTATAAAATATTATCAAAACAATATGAATTCATTTGGATGGTTTTCCATATGTTAGTTGTTGTTTTCACATAAAAATTATGTCCATTTCAAATAAATGAGAGAAAATATGAGTGATACCGGACACACCGTTCCTTGTATTGAGGTAGTGTTGACTCTTACATGTCAAAAAAGACCAATGGATTGTTGGAATAAAGTATTAACACAATATGAATGCGTTTGGTCAGTTTTTCATATGTCAGTGGTTGTTTTCACTTAAAATTCTGTCTATTTTAAACAGAAGAAAGACACTTTGAGTGATACCGGTCACACCGTGACTCAGTTTGAGGTGGGGTTGACTCGTACACATAAAAAATGACCCATTTATCATTATAATAAATTATCAACAGAAACCTAATGCATTTGGTCCCTTTTTTGTATGTCAGTTGTTGTTTTCACTTAAAATCTATTCATTTTAAACAAAAGAGAGACACTTTGAGTGATACCGGCCACACCGTGCCTCATATTGAGGATGGGTTGATTAATACATGTCAAAAATGACCCATGTATCATTTTACTAAATTATAAACATAATACAAATGTGTTTGGTCTGTTTTCCATACGTCAGTGGTTGTTTTCACTTAAAAATTATGTCCATTTTAAACAAAACAGAGACACTTTGAGTGATCCCAGACACACCGTGCCTCAAATTGAGAAAAGGTTGACTCTTACACATCCCAAAAGTCCCATGTATAGTTATACTAAAGTATCAACAAAATATGAATGCGTTTGGTCGTTTTTACATACGCTATTTTTTGTTTTCATTTAAAATTATGTCCATTTTAAACAAAAGAGAGATATTTTGAGTGGTACCGGCCACATCATGCCTCGGATTGAGGCAAGGTTGACTCTTACATGTCAAACATGACCCATGGATCGTTGGAATAAAGTATAAATACAATAAGAATGCATTTGGTCAGTTTTCCATATATCAATGGTTGTTTTCACTTAAAATTCTGTCCATTTTTAACAAAAGAGAGACATTTTGAGTGATACCGGCCACACCATGTGTCAGATTAAGGTTTAGTTGACTTTTACATGTCAAAAATGACCCATGTATCGTTCTACTAATGTATCAACACAATATATATGTGTTTGGTTAGTTTTCCATATGTCTGTTGTTGTTTTCACTTAAAAATTATGTCAATTTTAAACAAAAAAAGAGACAATCTTAGTGATAACGACCCCATAATTCCCCATATTGAGGCGGGGTTGACTCTTACACATCATAAATAATCCATGGATATTTTTAATAAATTATCAACACAATTCTAATGCGTTTGGTCAGTTTTCTGTACGTCAGTGGTTGTTTTCATTTAAGAATTATGTCCATTTTAAACAAAAGAGAGACAATTTGAGTGATACCAGCTGCACCGTGCATTAGATTGAGGATGGGTTGACTCATAAATATCACACTTGACAATGAGTTGTTTTACTAAAGTATCAACACAATCCAAATGCATTTTTTCAGTTTTCCGTACGTTGTTGTTTTCAATTAAAAATTATGTCCATTTTTAAAAAAAGAGAGACACTTTGAGTTTTATTAGCCACACCGTGCCTCAGATTGAGGCGGAGTTGACTCATACACATCATAAATGTCCCATGTATCATTATACTAAAGTATAAGCACAATTTTAACGTGTTTGTTCAGTTTTTCATATGCTAGTGGTTGTTTTTACTTAAAATTCTGTCCATTTTAAACAAAAGAGAGACACTTCGAGTGATACCGGCCACAATGTGCTTCGTATTGAGGATGGGATGACTCTTAAAAATCAAAAATCACCCATGGATCGTTATCCTAAAGTATAAACATAATATGATTTCATTTGATTGGGTTTCCGTACATCAGTTTTTGTTTTCACTTAAAAATTATGTCCATTTTAAACAAAAGAGAGACAATCTGAGTGATACCGGCCACACCCTGCCTCGGATTGAGGCAAGTTTGACTCTTACATGTCAAAAATTACCCATCTATAATTTTACTAAAGTATTAACACAATCCTAATGCATTATGTTGGTTTTACATATGTTAGTGGTTGTTTTCAAATAAAAATTATGTCCATTTTAAACAAAATAGACACTTTGAGTGATACCAGCCACACCATGACTCGAATTGAGGCAGGGTTTACTCATACATGTCAAACAATGACCCATGGATCATTATATTAAATTATCAACATAATTGAAATTCATTTGGTCAGTTTTGAGTAGGTCAGTTGTTGTTTTCACTTAAAAATTATGTCCATTTTTTTAAAAAATAGACACTTTGAGTGATACTGTCCACACTGTGCCTTCAGTTGAGGTGGGGTTGACTCATACATGTCACACATGACCCATGGATATTTGGACTAAATTATCAACACAATCATAATGCATTTGGTCAGTTTTACGTACCTTAGTGGTTGTTTTTACTTAAATTTTTGTCCATTTTAGACAAAAGAGAACACTTTGAGTGATACCGGTCACATCCTGCCTTGGATTGAGGTGCGGTTGACTTATACACGTCAAAAATGACCCATGTATAATTCTCCTAAATTTAAAACATGGATGTTGGTGGGGGTGAACCTATAGACGAAGGAGGTTCCAACAATGTTCATTTTCCTTATTATGGATAATCAGAAAACATACAATTTCTACGAATGAAAATGTTCAATGCATGTGAATCCATTTGGAATCTTGATTATCATAAAACAATAAATTTTTGGTGGATAATTTTATTTATCTTTTCTTTGAATGTGAGTGGGCATGCGTCATATGAAGGTATTTTGGAGATTATACTGGTTTTTCTTATCCAGAGCCCAAATAAAAGTGGTTCATCATTCTTGCTTGTTGCTGGTGAATTTCATCTTTTAAAATGGAAAGATGAATCATTGTAGAATGGTTTTTTAATAACAATAAAAATTTTCCTACAAAAATTTACAAACAACAATGTTTCTTCTTTTGATCTCCATGAACCCCTCTAAAAAATGTCCGCCAATTGTAGATGTCCCCAAGTCAGATCTTCATGCTATTTGAGTACAATATTCCATCAGGTATACGACTCACTAATTTTTGTAAAAAACTATATCGTCTTGTGAATATGATGATTTTTGAGAGTCATAGTAGTAATGCAAAATATATAAATAAATAATTAATATATAATTTAAATTAAATATTAGTTGTTTTTGAAAATAACTCTTTAGGGATGCTAGTTGGTTCATGGAAAATGATCTCTCTCATAAATTTACAAACATAATAATCGTAATATTTATCATTTTTTTGTTTTGGACACTGAAAAAACTTTGATCATTAGGTGAATAAGTAACTTTTTTTGATATGTGTTTGGATAGTGAAATTTTATTATATATACCCTGATACTTGTCAAGACATAGTAGTTGTTGTCCTTCTTATGTTTAACCCCTGTCCTCATTCCTTTTTTAGACGATATTTATACACCACCCTATAATAACAAAATCCTATATAAAATATAATATAAATTATATAACTTGATGTTAAGACCTAAAATATAATATGTAGTGTCTTACAGATTCAAAAACTCCATCATGTGTAGTCGGTTTGTTGGATATCCTTGCATTAAATTCAAAAAAAAATCTTTGGAGTATCCAAGTTCACCACAATTAGCAACCAATGTTTTCTAAAAACAAAATAAACCAATAAGTAATGAAGGAATTGAAAACATAATTGATATGATTTAATCATAGAGTTTTAACCCTACATGGTTGGTATTAGGAAGAGTTTTTCATCTATATTCTTGATTTCAAATGTTTTCAGCAAGCCTTTCATTATTTCATCCCTTATTGATGGCTCTAATTTCGTTAGTTGTGTAGATGTGGTATGAGGACTAACGAGTCTAAATTTTGGATCGTGGGGAAATCCCTTCAACTGTTTTTCATATATAGGTCATCCAATAATATAAAATTCATTTAGTCATAATTATCACATTATACCAGATTTTAGCAAATAAATTAATGAAAACATACCTCATATATACATTTACAACTGTGACACCTAGCTAACCGTATTCTAGGATTTCATTTAAATTTTCAGCAGCAACGTAATATGTAATTTCTTATCCGTATATATTATCTTAAAAAACAACTATATGACTACTACCACATTTTAGCTTCGTATCCAAATGAGTCTTCAATGCTAGTAAATGTTGATAGAGAACATGCAATGTAATTATGCTTTCAGTAGATATTTTGGATCGGTTGGTTGATAATTTATATTCTTTTGAGCCCATGTTTCTTATCACCCCTTCCCTTTCTCTATCTATAATAAAATTCATTTGTTCAGACCCTTTTTTTATTAATTGTTAAAGGTTTAGCTTAAAAAATGGAAATAAATACCTCTTCTTCCACATGTACTCTTAAAAGTTGTGATGGACATGAAATTAATGTCCTAATAGCCTTTTTCAACTGTATGAATATCATCTTCATCAAGTGGAAAAGGTAGCTCTACATTTGGCTCATGAGCTACAGTAATCGTCACTTTCAGATGATCTGTTGGAAGTGGTATATTATGCAGCTTGTCCTCTGGGATGTCGAACCCCATAGCCCTCGCTACAAGGTGATAGGTGGGTGTTGACAGATATAAATCTTAGTCATTGTCACCCTGTAGAAGATAAATACAAGAAAGTTATCAGTGTTTTTCAGATTCACATTTCATGGGAACAATTATTAGAATATTTATTACCACATCTAAGACCGCTCTTTGAGGGGAATGGCGCACCTTAAAGCTGGTGGGGGTGGGTGGGATCTTCATGTGCTGGTTGTTCCTGAGTTGTGTCTTCTCCTTTCTTCTTACCCATAAAAGTTTCTAGAAACTCTCCCGGGCATTGAAATCATTCTTCAAGAGTTTCTAGTCTTTCGCTCATTTGTATCATTTCTTCATTTGTATCATCCGTTTGTTTTTTTCCTCAAAATATACTCAGGGTGTCACCCCAAACCCCACACCTCTGACATGAACGTATTGTTATAGCTTCCTCAAATATGTCGATAATACATCTGCATCTGCTATATGAGTAGCTGATTCTTGTAACTATCCAATATAGGAAAATAAGTAATTATTTTTATGCAAAAATAATTTAAAACAAGACTTTTTATCGTGTCCTACTTACATATATTTCCAACACTTTTTGTGTGTTTTCATCTACTATATTACCTTTCTTATTCACATATGACTCCTTCCATAGAACATGACATGGTATGGAAGTGTCTTTGGATTTAGACTCGTAAATGCACATATAAATTCAGAATGATAATTATGATGTTGTTTTTTGAACATAACAATATTATTGTAAATTTAAAATACATACCATTTTCTTTTCTATTGAAGTGTACCCAATCCTTGCTTTATGATAGGGGTATGTTTATTTTGATACATGTTCCATATTTTTAGTACTGAGTTGTTATTTCATAAATGAAATATTGAGAATCAAAGTGATGAATACATGTATCCTCAAACAAAGTATTATCAGCCACAATGTACTTGAAACTTCTCATCCCCACGGTGGCCAATAAATTCATCCTGTGCTTCTGGGGATATCAAGTGAGCATAGAAAGGGGGGGTGCAGGTCTATTTTACCTTTGGAATATTTCAGGTGACATTTTGTTAAAATAGTGCGAAAACCTCAATGAATCCTTCCTGAAAGACTTAGTACATAATTCTTGTGTGAATCATCTACTATAAATGTACTCTACAAGGTATTGAGAAGAGTAAGGCACGATTTCATTATTTTATTTTCTAGTAAATTAAAGAAATAATATCATAATTATGACAACCCTGATCTTTTATTATACAATTAAACATAATTTATTACATAAAATTCATTTGACATAACATAGAAGATCAAGAGTTCTAGTGTATTTGGGGCTTAGGATCATTACATAACAACTTATAACATAAAAAAACATCTTTATTAAAAACTTATTTTACATGACCACTACATTCCCTCGTACTTATAATTTCATGGGATAACCTGAGGACATGCATAAGATAAGGGTAAGCTATAAATCCCAGTAAAGGAATAATCATGGAATAACATGAGGAATACAATACATGTTATACAATAGGCATATCAATAGAGCACAAGAGAAGCATAAACATAAATTCATGATAAAGCATGATAATCATAACATGGAAATGTGGCAACAACACTTAACATGGAATTATCATGACCCAAGGCTCATTACACATAGAGCATGAGTAAAACCTCATTGCACATGAAGCACGAGTAAAACCTCATTGCACTTGATTTAGAATGAGTAAACACCCGTTGCACATGACGTATCATGATAGTATTCTTTACCCAATGCATTGGAGAATTATAAGGGCACACCCTTCTTAAACATTTCATTTAATGCATAAGTGTTCCACATGGATCATAAACCATTGAATCATTCAACATAATATTTTATTCCATGATAAACAAATGTGGAATATATACATGAAACTCTTTAAAAAAATTAAATGTGTATAAAGGTGAATACCCTTGATAGAGAAATGGGTATGGTATTCACTACCCAATGACTTTGGATTGGAAAAACGTGGTGCAATTTCGCCAGCATAATGGAATGACATAAGAACTCATAAAAATGGTTGATGAGATAGAAAGGGGTGTCTCATCATATGTACATGAAATGTAAAGTAAGGGGGGGGGTCATATATATACATGTCCCAACAATTGTAATGTAATTTAGATTCATAATACAAAAAGGATTACTTGGATGTAAAAGAAGAGAGAGAAATCCCTTACGGAATTTTGGCATTGTAACGGGTGTACATGGGAGGCATTTATTGAGAGAGAAAGAGGTTTTCCATCATTAAAACATAAATAGGGAACTATGGGGGAGGTTTGAAACCATACCCCAATATTTGTAATTGAAATTAAAAGGATATAATAACTTAAAGAATATTGGACAAAAATGAGAAAGGAAGAAAACCCTTTACTTGGAAGTGTGATTCCAAAGGCTTGAGAGAGGCTTGACAGAGGCTTATTGGGAGCTTGAGGGCACCTTGGGAGGATTCTAGAGAGATTATGGAATAGGATGGACGAACTCCAAAGGCTTTGAGTGAGGAGGAAGTGGGATCTTGGGTGGGTTTATATAGGAAAGATGAGGGAATTCTTTATTATTTAGGTTTGGGACACCTCACATTAAACTAATCCAAACCACAAACCATCCCATGGTTTTTGGAAAAGGGAAGTGGAAAAAAATATTTTATAAGGCCAAAGTCCGAACTTCTTAATATAATGGGGTTGCTTATGTGGAGGTGAGTCACACTCCAAAGGAAAACAATTTTAAAAGACAAGATATTTAATAAGTCTTGAAGGGTCCATTAATGCTTTGTAAAATAGATCAAAAAAACCCAAAATCACATTATTTTAATGTTAAAACATATATTGTTTGATCATAAAGATTATAGTATTTTATTACATCACTATTGGGTCATTATGATGTCATAAAACACATTATATATTTAAACGGTATATAATTTTTACCCAAAAAATTTGAATGACATATAAAATTATGAAAAATTCACCGTTAGATAATTTCGACGTCCTGATTCCAAAAATAATATTCCTTTTATCTAAATAATTTTTTAAATATGTTAATTTTCACTTTTAAAATAAAAACCGATATTTATAAAAAATTCATGGGTTTTTGACAAAAATGGATTTCAAACCATAAAAAAATAGAATTGCATTCATAAAATTATACAATCATTTATATTTAATAAAAAATAATTTAATAATAATAATAATATTTTATTAAAATATTATTTATTTCAAAAATCCATTAATTCATCAAAATAGCTTTCTTAGTTGAACGCTAACTAAAAATACTATTTATGCTTCAAAAACTATTTACAGGGTAATATTAATAAAATGAAATTATATTCATTATTATATTCAAAAATAATGTACATAACCATAGTACTAGGTATTTGTTACATAACCCCTTAAAACATCCGTATAAGACCTAAGGGTAGGGTTTTCGATGGTGACAGGCTCTTGAGGTGGCTTAGATAACATTGCACGCGTGGTGATCTCTATCAACTATGACTTCTACTATAGATGATTCCATTTGATATTGATGTAAGAACCTGGATCTTCTTTTCAGGTACGCCTTTCCTTTTTTTTGGATTTTTTGAGAAAAATGAAGTTTCTGTAAATTTTCGAAGTACACGACGTGTACTTTATGAGTACACGTCGTGTACTCTTTTTTCCGCTCGAAGTAATGTGTTGTACGTGTCCGGGCCACACACACAGTGTGTAAGGATGATGTGGAGGCCTATTTTAACAGAGTACAGAAAAACCTAGTACACGCTGTGTACTCTAAAAGTACACACCGTGTACTTTTCTTTTTTCATTAAACAGACTGGGGTCGTGCCTGATGCACAGAAAGGTCTTCTTCTAGGTTCTGTTCATTTGAGAGCACCGAGGATCCGTGAATCTTTGACGAGCCCCTACCTCTCCGTCCATTCTCCATTTTGAGCACTGTTGATTGCGTTGGAATCACAGTGGTGAGTTATCCCTTATGATAGAGCCTTGTTTTCCAAGTTATCTTAGTTTATGTGTTTCAGTTGTTTTCTCAGATCTACAATGTTCTAAGGAGAATATGTGGTCATTGTTCATGTATATCGATCTCCTAGGATTGAGGTAGGTGGTTTGTACCTTTATTTAGGAAGTCCTTCAATATTTGGTGCAATTTCACCAATTCCCTTGAACGATAATTGTGCGTTTCCTATTTTTCCCTTGATTATTTTCCTACTTTCTTGATTGCTATAGTAGAGGTTTACCTTTTTGAATAGAGTAGTTTTTTTGTACTATGGATTTTTGTCATATTTTCTTTGCCTGTTAGGTGTTATGACAGCTTCCATGCCTAGTTGTAGGATAGTGGAACTATTGTGCTATTTTTCTGATGATCCTTAGAATGATAGCCAAGCAGTTCTTGATATTTACTTGGGCGATACACACACGCTATGCAAGTTTATATTACACAGGGCTAAGAGAACCTAGTGTATGGACCAAAGGGAGAATGGACATAAGGGCTTCTTTAGAGTGTCTTTAATTTATGATCTGAGACAACAGGGGGAATTGACATTGAGTGCTTCCTCAGAGAGTCTGTAGTTCTTCAAAGCGGGCCACAGGGGGAATTGATGTTGAGTGCTTCTCTAGAGAGCCTTTAGTATGATACAAGACTATAGGGGGAATTTACGGTGAGTGCTTCCCTAGAGAGTCTATTCTTTAGCTGAACCAGAGGGGTGAGACTGTGTGTTCCTCCTAGGGGGTTGCTAGTACTTATATCTTGAACCATAAGGGTTAGGCTGTGAGAACTACCAAGGGGGTTACCTATTTTTTACTTATTGATTGTTTTATTATTGGGTAGTTTATATGCTAGACTATAAATCGTAGCTTCTGTGTATTTTCCTGTTTTCTGTTCCTGTACTTTACTTTCCATGTATTCATTGACTATTAGGCACAGATATTTGGGTGGTTTCCTACTGGGACTTTGTCACACACCCTGTTTGGGCCATGCTTTTGGGCCCAAGAATACTGTGTTGTTGTAGGTATAGATAAGGGAAAGTGACCTTCTACTTCAGGTGTTTGACGTGCTATGGAGATGAAGAGCATGGGACCAAGCTACGGCTTGCGATGCTGCTGGAGTTGCTGTTTATTTTGTACTTTGTGTTTAGTTGTATTTCAGCACGTTGTTGTGTTTGCTTCTTTCCTTAGATACTTGTACCCACTGCATCATTATCATCATTGCTATATATTTATTCTTCCACTGTACTGTTACAATTATGTATGTTGTTACTGCTTTCGCTATAGACTGTTGTTTTCCTTACCTTATATACCTCACAAAATGAGGGCATAGTTTCCCTAATAACTTACCAAGGCCCTTGCTGATAGTCAGTAGCCTCTGGCATTTTTGGGAAATGCGCTTGAGGTTATGTGGTGAACGAGGTATGGGGCATCAGTGGAGGGGCTCCAGATTTGGGTCATTACAAAGTGGTATCAGAGGCATTTCTTTTCTCTTGATTTACTATTTAGAGCCTTTAGCCAGGGATAGGATGGATTCGGTACTTGGTACTAAGCTGTTCTCGGGAGTAGCTAACCCTTGTATAGGGAAAATCCATACTACCTCATTAATTGCAGTTTGCTAGTTTTGAGATTTTACGGTTGATATGATTTCACCTAGAGTGATTCACATGCCTTGTGTTGTTATTGTCTTAACTATTGTAGTTCTATTTCTATTGACACCTAATGAGATGATAGTATGCCATCTCATGCATCATATAGGCACTTGTAGAAATCACATTCCATGCATTCTTTCCATGCCATCTAGGGTGTATTAGTGATTTCATGCTATTGTGATAGACTCTTTGTAGATTATGCATGCTGTTGTGATAGATGCTTGATAGAATATCTTATGTCGTGTTAGAGGAATGTTTTTATTCAAATTTTCTTAAATGAACACCATGTTTGGATTCATGGGGAGTATGGGCCCTCACGAATCAGAATTTGGCACCTCCTTGCCTTGTTTTTAGTGTTTTCTGGGCTTCTGTGCATTTTTTGAGCTACTGCCCAGAAAAACCCAGAGTACATGGCATGTACTTTTTGACTACACACCGTATAGTTTTTAGACCGTGTCACTGACCGTGTGAGCAGGGACACACTATTGTAGAAATAACTTCATGAACACGCCATGTACGGTAGGTACACACAATGTAGTTCAGAGCCGTGTACCTGGCCATGTCACTAACAACATGGGCCAAGGAATCTCGAGTAAAACATGCTGTGTTCTAAAGGAACACGCCATGTAGTCCTGTCCAGGTACTCGACCGTGTCACCAACAACATGGGTTGGAGTTACCTTCTATTAGACACACCGTGTTGTTTTCGGAACACACCGTGTACTCTTGTTCAGGTACCCGGTCGTGTCACGAACAACACGGGACAATGTCAGCTTCACCTATACATGTCGTGTTTGTTCGGAACAGGCCGTGTAATGTTTAACCGTGTAGACAGCCATGCATTTAAAAACACGGGCCGCCGAAGCCTTGTCTAGTACACGCCGTGTTCATTCAGAACACGCCATGTAGTCTCAGGTTAAGTCAGACTGTGTGGGTTAGCCGTGTAAACAGACTCGGGTAGGGGAATAGTTTTAAAGTACATGCCATGTGTGTGGTCAACACGTCGTGTAGTTTGAGGTGTTACACAACCGGTAGGGAAAGGGTACACGCCCATGTCAGTGGCTTAAGATGACACGCCGTGTTGTTTTTATACACACCGTGTAGTCGTGTTTTGTAAACTTGTGTGTTTTCCTTTTCCTGTTCCCATTTTGTACTCTTGTGTTCTCAGTATTTGTTAATCCTGATCTAAGGTGTGCTTTTGATCTTTCAAAGCTATGCATCTGAGACATCCTCCAGTTGTTCATCAGTTGCCAAACGGTGATCAGACACCAGATATGGCTGATCAGGGACCTCCGATAGATCCTCCTGCTATGCCAACCTTGGAACCAACAGTTATACCCATTACTGGCACTGATGTGTAGTTTTGGAAAGGATTTACGAGGATGATGCAAACCTTTC
The DNA here is from genome assembly GCA_963277665.1 of Viscum album. Classification (NCBI taxonomy): domain Eukaryota; kingdom Viridiplantae; phylum Streptophyta; class Magnoliopsida; order Santalales; family Viscaceae; genus Viscum; species Viscum album. The sequence continues at coordinate 1,419,158,535 of OY728157.1, read as the reverse complement.
AGGGAGCACTGCCTCCTGCCACGTCTATGGCAGACTTGACGCGGGTTTTCCAGCAGCAACATCCTCTTACTTTATTGGGGGAAGGAGGACCACAAGCTACAGAGTCATGGCTGGAAGCCATGATGACTATCTTTGAGCATCTAGAGATACCTCCAGAGAGTCGGGTCAAGCTCTCTACCTACATGCTCCGAGACTCCACCAAAAGGTGGTGGGACATGATCTCACAGGCGGGTCATCAGCAATTTATGGCTTGGGAGGAGTTCCATCGCGTGTTCTACGACTACTTCTACCTGGAAACCCTGAGGGCCGATCGAGCCTGGGAGTTCGTGAGTCTAGAGTAGGTTAATCTATCTGTTATGGAGTATTCCTCTCATTTTTCAGAGCTTCATCATTTCACACCCCTCTGGGGTGGAGATGGGATGTTCTAGGCATGGAAGTTTGAGGATGGACTCAGGCTGGAGAGCTGCTCACAGGTGAATATCTTCTAGTTGACTTTCATCACTTCCATCGTCAACTGGGCACTGATTTCGGAGCACAATCTGAGAGACTCCAGAGCTACGAGCCAGGGCGGTTCTGCTTCCAGAGCTAGTGATCCTCTAGTTGATAGCAGGAAATTCCATAGGAAGTCTTCACGCGGTGACCCAAGGAGGTGAGATACATCTTCTAGCAGCCAGGTTGTATGCTACCAGTGTGGTAGGAGTGGGCATACGAGGCCGCAGTGCCAGAGGGACCTAGTGGAGTGCCGATCCTACAACAAGATGGGTCAACATCATCGTTTCTGCTAGGTTTTTTCACCAGTTGCTGATGACGGGGGTTCTTCCACGACTCCTCATTCAGGAGAAGCCCCACCAGTTTCACACTAATCGGGGAACTGGAGTTCTTCTGGCCATTCGGTCCGAGATGGAGGTGGAGGTTGTGGCAGTCAGTCATTGGTCCTTCAGCGCCAATAGAGAGGTTCAGCTCAGAGTGGTCACGTAGGGTCACAGGGCCGCGGGGCATACCAAACTTTTGCGGTGGAGCAGACCTATCAGGAGAAGGATCCCAGACCTTCTACAGTTAGAGGTACAATTTTAGTAGCCTCAGTTTTATCTTCAGCTCTTTTTGATACTGGTGCTACACATAGATTTATCTCTGTTGTTGTTGTGAAGATCCTTGAGCTCTGTGTCTTTTCTTTTTCCGACTCATTGACACTAGACACACCATTAGGGATGAGGACATCTAGTGTACGCCAGGGTAGAGAGTGCCCTCTCGAGGTTGTAGGGTATCGTTTCTTAAAGGATCTCTATGTCCTAAAGATGACAGGCAATGATGTCATCCTCGGGATGGACTGGTTGGTTCCCTTCCAGGCAGTCGTCGATTTTTATTACCGCAGAGTGAGTTTTGTTTCACCAGAGGGTGATTCTTTTCTTCATAGAGGCGAATGGGATGTTCTGGCGTGTCGTGCAGTACTCGAGCATCATGGGCTGGGAAGGGTGACATCCCAGATTGCTAGTCTTTATCTGGATGATCAGGGAACTTCGCCGTTGGACCTTCCTCCAGTGGTTGATTGTTTTAGGGATGTATTTCCAGAGGACATTTCAGGGTTTCCTTCAGAGCATGAGGTAGACTTTTTAATTGAGCTCATGACAGGAGCAGCACCGGTGTCCATTACTCCTTATAGGATGGCTACATCTGAGATACAGGAGCTCAAGAAGTTGTGGGAGGAGTTGCAGGAAAAGGGTTTCATCCAACCCAGTACTTCTCTTTGGGGTTCGCCTGTCCTGTTTGCGAAGAAGGCAGATGGTACCCTTCGGATTTGTGTGGATTATCAAAAGCTGAACCAGTTGACGGTCAAGAACCGATATCCCTTTACGAGGATCGATGACCTCTTTGATCAGCTTCGAGGAGCCCAGGTATTCTCTAAGATCGACTTGAGGTCTGGTTATCATCAGTTGTGCATTAGACCATCAGATATAACTCTGACAGCCTTCAGGAGAAAGTATGGTCTATACGAGTATACAGTCATGCCGTTCGGTCTCACGAATGCACCTGCAGTTTTCATGGCACTAATGAACCTAGTATTCCATCTTTACTTGGACTCCTTCATCATGGTCTTCAAGGACGATATCTTGGTTTACTCTCACACTCAACACGACCATTCCATACATCTTTAGATCGTTATGAGTACACTAAGAGAGCATCACCTCTATGCTAAACTCTCAATGTTCCACTTTTGGATGGAACAGATTCACTTCTTGGGTCACGTCATCTCAGAGGTAGGAGTATCTTTGGACCCATAGAATGTGAGAGTTGTAGTCTCATGGGAGCAGCCGAAGAATGTTTTTGAGGTACAAAGTTTCCTAGGGCTAGATGGATACTACAGATGCTTCATTCAGGACTTCTCACGCCTAGAAGCACCATTGATAAGTCTGGCCAAGAAGAGGGTGAAGTTTTTATGTTCAGATTCTTGTGAGTTAGCCTTTCAGGAGTTGAAGGGAAGACTGACGTCGGCACCGATACTAGTCTTTCCAGATCCAGGAAAGAGCTATACTGTCTATTGTGATGCTTTAGGTATCGAACTGTGCGTTGTGCTTATGCAGGGAGATGGAGTCGTTGTGTACGGGTCTAAGTAGTTGAGGCCACATGAGAGGAACTACCCTACGCACGATCTGGAGTTCGCAGTTTTTGTTCATGCCTTACGCTGCTGGAGACACTATCATCTGGGAGAGCACTTTTTGGTCTTCACCGACCACAAGAGTCTAAATTATATCTTCACTCAGTGTGATATGAATCTAAGGCAGCGCAGGTGGGTCGAGTATCTTCAGTCTTTTGATTTTGAGCTTGCCTATACACCAGTAAAGGGCAACGCAGGGGTAGATGCGTTGTGCAGGAGAACTCAGATTCAGGTAGTTTAGGAGTCTAGCAGTGAGTGGAAACTTATGGCTCTGTTCTCTAAGATGTATTTGCAGCTACACGATAGACAGGGACAAACCGTCCTATCTTATGTAGTTGTTACCTCTACACTACTTGATCAGGTACAGATGAGGAAGCTATTAGACTCAGAAGGCTTAGTCCTGCAGGAGAGTGTGTTAGGAGAGGATGCTCTTCCTGGATGGACAGTGGCTGAGGATGTGATCTTGAATTTCCAGGGACACGTATGGGTGCCAATAGACATATGTGAGGAGCTGATGCGGGATTTTCATTCCTCGGTTTGGGCAGTTCATCCTGGCATCACCAAGATGTATCGAGATCTTCATCGCCAGTAATGGTGGCCAGGTATGAAGAGGGATGTTGCTGGTTTTGTCATCAAATGCTCTACTTGTCAGTAGGTGAAGGTGGAGCATCAGCGACCAGCAGGCCTTTTACAGCAGTTACCCATTCCAGAGTGGAAGTGGAACGATGTTGCGATGGACTTCGTGACCGGGTTGCTGAGGTCACCTCGGGGGAATGATGTTGTTTGGGTTGTTGTCGACAGGCTCACAGAGGTTTCTCACTTCTGCCGATCAAGGAGACCTTCAGTGTCGATGATCTGGGATGAATTTACATCAGAGATATCATTCGTCTGCAAGGAGGTCCACACTCTATTGTTTCAGACAGAGATTTTTGCTTTACCTCTCAGTTCTTGCAGGGACTTCAGAAGGCCTTGGGTACAAAGGTACTTTTGAGTACAACATACCATCCCCAGACTGATGGCCAGTCTGAGCGCATGATCTTGGTGCTTGAGGATATGCTCCGATCTTGCATCCTAGACATTGACGGTTCTTGGGAGAAGCATATCCCTCTTGTGGAGTTCACCTACAACAACAGTTTCCAGGCGACCATTCAGATCGCACCATACAAGGATTTATATAGTAGGCCATGCCGATCACCCCTATGCTGGCTGGAGGCAGGAGAGGTAGCTTTGCTAGGACCTCGTCTTGTTCAGGATACATCAAAGAAGATAGAGCTGATTCAGAAGAGGATGGCTACAACATAGTCTTGACAGAAGTCTTACGCTGATCAGCGAAGATGACCTCTGGAGTTTGAGGTCGGGGATCAGGTTTTCCTATGCGTTGCACCGAGGTTGGGACACAAGAGGATTTGGAGGCAGGGTAAGCTTTCACTATGGTACGTCAGGCTGTTTGAGGTTTTGGAGAGAGTTGGGCCAGTCGCCTATTGGTTGCAGCTACCCAAGAGGTATCAGGCCATTCACGACATCTTCCACGTCTCTCAGATCCGATGTTACTTTTCAGACTCATCTCATGTCTTTCAGCCTGAGGAGGTTGACCTCGAAGTGTATGCATCGTTTGAGGAGAATACCATCCGAATTGTCGATCGCAGTACGAAGCTTATCTGTGGGCGGTCTGTCCCTCTTGTACGGGTGCTATGGCAGCACGGGCGAGTACAAGATGAGACATGGGAGAGGGAGGCCGATGTACGATCATAGTGGCTGGAGCTGTTCGAGGTTTCTTCTTCTACGCCTCGCTAGGGAAATTCAGGGACACATTTCATTTAGGGGGAAGTTTGTAAGAACCTGGATCTTATTTTCAGGTACGCCTTTCCTTTTCCTGTAGTTTTTTAGAAAAACAATGTTTCTGGAAATTTTTGAAGTACATGCCATGTACTTTATGAGTACATGCCATGTACTTTATGAGTACACACCGTGTACTCTTTTTTCCACTCGAATCCATTTACTGGCCATGTTTGGGCCACACACACGATGTGTTAGGATGATTTGGAGGCTGATTTTAAAGGAGTATGGAAAAACCTATTACATGTCGTGTACTCTATAAGTACACACCATGCACTTTCCTTCTTGTTCATTTAACGGACCGGAGTCGTGCCTGACGCACATAAAGGTCTTCTTCTAGGTTCTGTTCATCCGAGAGTGTCAAGGATTCATGAATCTTTGATGAGCCTCCACCTCTCCGTCTGTTCTCCGTTTCGAGCACCGTTGATTGCATTGGAATTGCAGTGGTGAGTTCTCCCTTCTGTTTGAGCCTTGTTTTCCAAATCCTCCTCTTTATCAAGTTATCGTGGTTTATGTGTTTCAGACATTTTCTCATATCTATGACGTTCTAAGGAGAATCTATCATCGTTGTTCATGTATATCGATCTCCTAGGATCGAGGTAGGTGGTTAGTTCCTTTCTATAGTAATTCCTTGAATATTTTGGGAAATTTCTGCAATTCCCTTGAATGAGAATTGTGTGTTTCCTGTTTTTCCCTTGATTGATTTCCTGCTTTATTGATTACTATAGCAAAGGTTTACCTTTGTGAATAGAGTAGTTTTTGTTGTACTATGGATGGTTGTCGTACTTGCTTTGCCTGTTAGGAATTATGTCAGTTTCCATGCCTAGTTGTAGGATAGTGTAACTGTTGTGCTATTTTTCTACTGAGCCTTAGAATGATAGCCAAGTAGTTCTTAAGGTTTACTTGGGCGATACACATGGTCTATGCATGTTTATATTACATAGGGCTGAGAGAAACTAGTGTATGGACCAAAGGGAGAATTGATGTAAGGGATTCTCCAGAGTGTCGTTAATTTATGATGTGAGACCACATGGGGAATTGACGTTGAGTTCTTCCTCATAGAGTCTATAGTTCCTGGACGCGGGCCACATGGGGAATTGACATTGAGTGCTTCCCCAAAGATCCTTTAGTACGATTCGAGACAATAGGGGGAATTAACGGTGAGTGCTTCCCCCGAGAGTCTATTCTTTAGCTGAACTAGAGGGGTGAGACTGTGTGTGCCTCCCAGGGGGTTGCTGGTACTTATAGGTTGAACAATAAGGTTTAGGTTGTGAGAACTACCCAGGGGGTTACCTTTTTTTTACTTGTTGATTGTTTTATACTTGTGTAGTTTATATGCTAGAATGTAAATTGTAGCTGCTTTGTATTTTCTTATTTTCTGTTCCTGTACTTTACTTTCCATGTATTCATTGACTGATAGGCATAGATCTTTGGGTGGTTTCCTAATGGGACTTTGTATCACACCCTATTCGGGCCATGCTTTTGGGCCCAGGCAGACTGTGTTGTTGCAGGTATAGATAAGGGAAAGCTCCCTTCTACTTCAGGTATTTTATGTGCTGTGGAGCTGGAGAGAATGAATTCAAGCTACGGCTTGCAATGCTGGTGGAGTTGTTGTTTCTTTTGTACTTTGTGTTTAGTTGTATTTCAGCATGTTGTTGTGTTTGTTACTTTCCTTAGATACTTGTACCTGCTACATCATTATCATCACTGCTATATATTTATTCTTCCACTGTATGGTTACAGTTATGTATGTTGTTACTGCTTCCGCTATTGACTGTTGTTTTCCTTACCTTGTGTACCTTACCAAATGAGGGCATAGTTTCCCCAATAACTTACTAAGGCCCTCGATGCTATTAGTTAGCCTCTGGCATTTTAGGAAATGTGCTTGAGGTCATGTGGCGAACGGGGTACAGGGCACCAGTGGAGGGGCTCTAGATTCGGGTCCTTATAATTGACATGATGAAGCTTTTCTTGGGTTTGGTCAAGAGCGAAGCCTAATGACACCACCTATTTTCTAAGTTCTGACAAATGGGATTCATATGGATCAATTCAACTGGATGAGGCCATCACTTCCTTTGTCTGAGTAAATTAGATTCATTAAATCCCTATATTTATACTAATCATGTGAACTCTATTCAATAGCTATATTTGCAACAGTCACAATTATTAACATAAAACCAAAGAAGTTGACATTTTATATAAACATTTTACATAAAGATATATTTAATTAGATCAAGATAGATTTACATTAATGAAATTTTGGGTCATTACAATCTTCCCCCTTTAAGAAATTCTGCCCTCGAAATTTCCTTTTCCCACAATAAAACAGATGTGGGTAACTCTGCTTCATCATTTCCTCTGATTCCCACGTCGTTTATTCGAACTTGTGGTTTTTCTACAACACCTTAACAAGGAGAATTGTCTTATTTTTTAGAACTCTTTATCTATGATCTAAGATCTTCACGGTCACTCCTCAAAAGAAAGATCATCCTCTAACTGTACCACCTCCAAAGAGAGTACAGGTGAAGGGTCCAGTATATACTTACTTAATAGGGATACATGAAGGACATCATGTAACTTGGCCATGGTAGGTGGATGTACTAGTCGATAGGCCACATCCCAAACACGATCGAGAATCTCGAAGGGGCCGATGTACCTTGGACTTAACTTCCCTTTCTTTCCAGACCTCATGACCTTCTTCTATGGAGATATGCGTAGAAATAACATGTCTCTAAATTTAAACTCAATGACTTGTCGATGATTATCTGCATAACTCTTCTGTTGACTCTGGGCTGCCTTGATATGTTGTTGTATGGTTTTCACCTTCTATACCATTTCTTCAACCATTTCTGGTCCAAGCATCTTACGCTCACCAACCTCATCCCAACATGTCGGTGTTATGCGCCTTCTCCCATAAAGGGCTTCATATGGTTCCATTTGGATGCTCGAGTGGAAACTATTATTATAATAGAACTTAACCAGAGGAAGATGTTGATCCCATCCTCCTTTAAAGTCCATTGAGCACACTTTCAACATGTCGTCAAGTGTTTTGATGGTCCGCTTGGATTGGCCATTAGTTTGAGGATGATAAGCCGTACTAAAGTTTAGTTCAGTATTCAGAGCATGTTAAAGACTCTTAAAAAACATAGAGGTGAATCTTGAATCTCTATTTGAAACAAAAGATAGTGGTACTCCATGCAGCCTTACCACTTCCCTAATATATATTTGTTCCAGTTGATCCAATGATAAATCCTCCCAAATAGTAATGAAGTGTGCAACCTTTGTAAGATGATCCACAACAACCCAGATTGCATTTTTGCCTTTGGATGTCTTCAGAAGTCCAGTGAAAAATTCCATGGTGATGTTCTCCCATTTACATTCTGGTATGGGCAATGGTTGCATCATCACCTTAGACTTCTTCCACTCTGCCTTCACTTTCTGACACACCAGGCACTTTGATGTATATTCAGCGATCTCCTTCTTCATATTATCCCACCAATAATGCTCTCAGAGATCTCGATACATATTTGTGCTCCTTGGGTGGATAGAGATGGTCGAGCTATGTGCATCATTAAATAACTCCTTCTTTATATCATGATCGGATGGTACACATAGTCGCTTCCCAAATCTTACAACTCCTTCCTCATCAACTTTGAAATTAGAGGATTTCCCATTTCTAATAGCTTCCACCCTTTTCTGAATTTCCACATCTTTGAGAATCCTTTATTATATCCAAGAGGGATGGTTGAGAAATCATTTGAGAAAGGATTGATGATGTTCCTCTCTTAATAATTCCCATGTCAATCCTTTTCAAATCTAAAAAGATCATATCCTTTTCAATTCTCATAATTGATAAAGATGCAAGATCTTTTCTACTTAGAGCATATGCCACCTTGTTTTCCTTACCAGGATGGAAGTGGATTGAACTTTCATAATCCTTATTGAAATCTATCCATATTTTATGGCACATATTAATCTCTTTTTGGGTGACTAAATATTTGAGACTCTTGTGGTCAGTATATATCTCACATTTCTCCCCATAGAGATAATGCCGCCAAATTTTCAAAGTGAAGATCACTGCAGGAAACTCGAGGTCATGTGTTGGATAGTTCTATTCATGAACTTTCAATTTCCTTGAAACATAGTAAATGACTTTTTCATTTTTCATCAACACACATCCCATTCCATTCATCAATGCATCACTGAATACCACAAAAATTCTCCACTTGTGGGTAAAGTGAGCACGGAGGTATTGATAAGCCTCCCTTTCAACTCCTTGAAGCTTTCTTAGCATTCATCACTCCAACAAAACTTTACTCCCTTCTGAGTTAGCTTGGTAAGAGGGTTGAACAATCATGAGAAATTTATCACAAATCATCGATAATTTGTAGCAAAACCCAAGAAGCTACGAATATCAGTTACCGATGTTGGACTTGGCCATCCCTAAATTGCATCTATTTTAGAGGTATCCATGGATATCTCATTACTTGTGATGATATGGCAAAATAAAGAGACCTCCTTCAACCAAAACTCACACTTTCTGTACTTTGCATAGAGCTTCTCCTTCCGCAAGGTCTCTAGTACAGTTCTTAAATACCCTTCATGATCCTCCTTGGTTTTGGAGTATATTAGAATATTATCTTTAAATACTACCAAAAATTTGTCTAGGTAATCTCTAAATACCCTATTCATCAAGTCCATTATGATTTCTGGAGCATTGGTGAGTCTGAAAGGCATTACTATTAATTCATAGTGCCTGTATTTTGTACGAAAAGCAGTCTTGGGGATATCTTCTTTCTTCACCCTTACTTGATAATATCCCAACCAAAAATCCACCTTGGAGAAGTATTTTTCTCCACACAGATGATCAAAAAATTCATCAATTCATGGGAGTTTATACATGTTCTTTATCGTGATTTTGTTGAGCTCACGATAATCAATGAAAAATTGCGTTGACCCATCCTTCTTCTTGACGAAGAGGATTGGTGCACCCCATGGTGAAGCACGTGGGCGTATAAACCCTTTATCTAGATTCTCCTATAGTTTTTTATTTATCTCCTCATGATCCAAAACATTCATTGTATATAGAGTCTTGGATATTGGAAATTCCCCAAGTATAAGATCAATTGAGAATTCAACATCTCTTCGAGGAGGAAGACCAAGAAATTCCTCGGGAAACACTTCAGCGAATTCCCTCACAATAGGCATGTCTTCTAGGATGGTTTATTCCTTAGAATCAATCATCCAAGCCAGATACACATGCTCATAGGGCAGTAATATCCACTCTTGAGATGATATATCTAAATAATATTCATCCTCCTCCTTGCACTTGTAAAGAATCGGGGGTCAATTCTCCATATGGAGAGTGATTTCCCATTCACGAAAATTTATGTTGGATCTATATAAGGGAATACAATCCATGCCAATAATTGCATCAAATTCCAACAGAGGGAGTTTTATGAGTTTCCTCGGGAAGTTTAATCCCCAGATTATGATAGGGGAGGAGTTATATTCATGGGATGCAATGATTTCCCCATTTTCCATACTCACTGACATCTTCACTTCCATGATTTGTGGTGGTGCTAGGATTGTTCTAATAAACTTTCAAGATACAAAATAATGCATAGAACCTGAAAAAAAAGTATGTTCGCCATTCTTGAATGAATAACTAGGGTACCTGTCACCACATCATTGTCGGGGTTCACTTCGGTAGTAGTGATGGAAAAAGCTTTCCCTTGCTGTCTTGGAGGTTGTTGGTTTCCTCTGAAAACCATTGGCTTAAGGCACTAATTTGAAAGATGCTCTGGTTCATTGCAGTTGCAGAAATGGACCATGTGTTGAGGATTGAACAGATCGTTCCTCTCCTCAGTCACAACCGCGGGTCTTTCTTTCGAAAAGTTAATAGCTAGGTACCCTTCTCTTCCACAACTAAAGCATTTCCCCATCCCCTTTAGGAAATTTCTAGGGTACTTATTTCCACACCTTTGGCAAGTGGGTGCTAGATCTTCTTAGCACCGTTGGATTTATCCATTAGACCACCAGCATTGAATTCCACATTAAGCTTCTTATCCCCATGATACCCCTGATATTCTATGATCTCCATTTCAACATTGAGGGAACATTAGACAATTTCCTCATAGCTATATAAGTCATGGATCACCAGCCCTTTCCGGAGGCTAGGTTTCAACACCAAAGAAGCGGTCAACCTTGCATTTTGGGGTAACGATAAATCCAGAAGTTTATCACACAAGCCCTATGAAGTTTTCCTCATATTCCCCAATAGATTCATCATCTTTTTTTCTTAAGGTCAAGGAAGTCCTTTTCCATTTGAAGTTGGAGGGTTCACGAAAAATATTTATCACAAAACATCTTCCACAAATCCTTCCATTAAAACGCCTTGATCTCCTCTTCATGAATCATATTTTTTATCAACATCCACCATTGATAATATTCACCCTCTATATGATAAGAATCCAGGAGAACGTTCTTTTATTCAGAACATTGAAGGACGAAGAAGATCTTTTCAATGGAGTTGATCCATTGTTCAGCTATTGAGGGATCAGATGATCTATTAAAAGTAGGAGGCCTTTGCCTCATGAATCTCTCGATAGCGACTTCATCTTTATTAAGGGGGGTTGAACGTTCCTCTTGACCCATGTTTCTATTAAAAGCTTGAGTTAGCTAAGAGAGAAGCATGACAAAGTTTGTGATTCCCGCTCCCATCAGATTGGGCACCTCATTAATACATTCATCACATTGATCTTTACATTGGTTGTTTGCCTGATTCCTCCTATTACCGGACATTGGTTGGAATAAAAGTATAGTTAGGAGTAACACATAATGATTAATCCAAAGACAAAAGTTTATTACTTATAAATAACTTTTATTTCTTTAACTTATGAATCTATAGGCTTTAATCGATGTTATCTATGATCTACTTTCTAACATATATTCTTAGGGGAATTTTTTTGAATTCCCTTAATAAGGGTTGATACTAAGATTATGGATTTACTAAAGAATATCCCCCGCAAGTGTCATAACCAAGAGTGCAGTAAGGCCTATTGTCGTGTACCAGGATACCCCGGGTCAAGCCTGAAACACCTTGTTGGGGGTTTTCACCCCTAGATACATCTGTGCCAAACCCGCCTCTACCCGCTCGTATCCAGACAGGGATATATTTTCTTGATAAAACACTTACTCAATACTCACCAAAACTAAGGGATGTTTTTATTATACTTAGTATTTTATCTAAGGCTTTACTAGGGTTTTCTAATCCTAATCCCAAAAATAACTAAACCTTTCCTCTGATACCAACTATGACAACCCTGATCTTTTATTACACAATTAAACATAAATTATTACATAAAATTCATTTGATACAACATAGAAGATCGAGAGCTATAGTGTCAGTGGGGCTTAGGATCATTATATAACAAATTAAAACATAAAAAAACATCTTTATTGAAAACTTCCTTTACATGACCACTACAATCCCTCGTACTTAGCATTGCATGGGATAACCTGAGGATATGCATAAGAAAAGGGTGAGCTATAAAGCCCAGTAAGGGAATAATCATAGAATAACATGAGGAATACAATAAATATTAGACAATAGGAATATAAATAGAGCATAAAAGAAGAATAAACATAAAGGCATGATAAATCATGATAATTATAACATGGAAATGTGGCAACAACACTTAACATGGAATTAGCACGAGCCAAGGCTCATTGCACATAGAGCATGAGTAAACCCTCATTGCACATGAAGCACAACTAAAACCTCATTGTAATTGAATTATAATGAGTAAACACCCATTGAAAATGAAATATCATGATACTATACTTTACCCAATGCATTGGAGCACTGTAAGGGAACACTATTCTTAAACATTTCATTTCATGCATAAGAGTGCCACATGGATCATAAAACATTGAATAATTAAACATAATATTTTATTCCATGATAAAAAAATGTGGAATAAATACATGAGACTCTTAAAACAATAAGTAAATGTGCATAAAGGCGAATACCCTTGATAGAGAAATGGGAATGGTATTCACTACACAATGAATTTGGCTTGGAAAAGCGTGGTGCAATTTCAGCAGCATAATGGCGTGACATAAGAACTCATAAAAAAGGTTGATGAGATAGAAAGGGGTGTATCATCATATATACAAGAAATTTAAAGTAAGGGGGTCATATAGATACATGTACCAACAATTGTAATTGAATTTAGATGCATAATACAAAAAAAGTATTACTTGGATGTAAAAGAAGACAGAGAAACCCCTTACGGAATTTCGGTATAGTAATAGGTGTACATGGGAGGAATTTATTGAGAGAAAAAGAGGTCTTCCATCATTAAAACATAAATAGGGAAGTATGGGATAAGTGATAAACCATACCCCAATATTTATAATTGAAATTAAAAGGACATAACAACTTATAGAATATTGGAAAAAAATGAGAAAGGAAGAAAAACCCTTACTTGGATGTGTGCTCCCAAAGGCTTGAGAGAGGATTGAGAGAGGCTTCTTGGGAGCTTGGGGAACCTTGGTAGGAATATAGAGAGAGGATAGAATAGGCTGGATGAACTCCAAAGGCTTTGAGTGAGGAGGTAGTGGGAGGTTGGTTGGGTTTATATAGGAAAGGTGAGAGAATTCTTTATTATTTAGGTTTGGGACACCTCACATTAAAATAATCCAAACCACAAACCATCCCATAGTTTTTGCCCATGGTTTTTGAAAGAGGGAAGTGGAAAAAAATATTTTATAAGGCCAAAGTCCTAACTTCTTAAAATAACGGGGTTTCTTATGTAGAGGTGAGTCACACTCCCAAGGAAAACTATTTTAAAAGATAAGATGTTTAATAAGTCTTGAAGGGTCCATTAATGTTTTTTAAACAAATTAAAAAAAACCCAAAATCACATTATTTTAATGGTAAAACATATATTGTCTGAACATTAAGCTTATAGTATTTTATTACATCACTATTGGGTCATTATGTTGTCATAAAACACATTATATATAAGCGGTATTTAATTGTTTCCCAAAAATTTGACTGTCTCAGAAAATTATAAAAAATTCACCGTTGGATAATTTTGACATCCTGATTCCATAAATAATATTAATTTTATCTAAGTAATTTTCTAAATATGTTAATTTTAAATTTTAAAATAAAAACTTACAATTATAAAAAATTGATCGGTTTTGACAAAAAATGGCTTTCAAACCTTAATAAAAATTACAATTGCATTCATAAAATTATAAGATAATTTATATTTAATAAAAATTAATTTAATAAAATAATAATATTTTATTAAAATATTATTTAATTTAAAAATACATTAATTCATCAAAATAATTTTCTTATTTGAACACAGACTAAAAATACTATTGGTGCTTTAAAAACTTTTTACAAGGTAACAATAATAAAATGAAAGTATATTCATTATTATGTACAAAAATAAGGTACATAACCATAGTACTAGTGATTTTTTACATAACCCCTTAAAAAATCCGCATAAGACCTAAGGGTAAGGTGCGCGATGGTGAAAAACTCTTGGGGTGGCTCAGATAACATTGCACGTGTGCTGATCTCTATCAACTTCCACTTCTCCCGTAGAAGATTCCGTTCGAGATTTACATGATGAAGATCAGCTTGGGCTTGGTCAAAAGATAATCCCAATTATGCTACCTCCTTTTCAAGCTCCGAAAAAATGGGCTTTGTATGGAGCAATTCTACTGGATGATGCCATCACATCCTTTGTCTGAGTAAATTTGATTCGTTAAAGCCCAATATTTATACTAATCACGTGATCACTGTTCAACAACTATATTAGCAACGATCAAAATTCTTAACATAAAACCAAATAAGTTGAAATTTTATATAAACATTTTATATAAATATATATTTAATTAGATCAAGAGAGATTTCCATTAAGGAAATTTTGGGTCGTTACCATAATGTTACCGTAATTTCTTCCCAGATCACATCCTTCATCCCGGACACAACATGGTGTCATGAATCTATGTTAATCAGCACACATTTCTAAGTGATAATTCCAATGTAACTAATAAAAATATCCTTGTTGGGATTCACATGTTGGCCTCGTGCATTCCATCTGACATCAAATTTGATGCCTTTTCTTTTCTCCGTGTGAACTTTGGCTAACACCGCCAAACTACGATGCACCTATGTTTTTTGCGATGTCGGTCCTTCATCCCCGAACATTTAATCGATAAGAAAATCATCAATATGTTCATATAGAATGGTAGCAATGACATATGATGATGGTTGTTGGACCTAAACACTAGGAGCATCAATAGGTTCAGAAACGTGTTGTTGCTATGCACTGTGAGCAGCAGCAGTAGCAATATCAGCTTGAGAGACTTTTTCAGCCTCGAGGTTAGGAGCACAGGAATGTGCATAATTCATTATATACAAAAGTGGTTGAGTAGTTAAATTATATTAGATAAATTTAGTAATGACAAGATAATATCATGAGATAACAAGATCTTTATTACAAGCAAAATAATACATATTTATTGAACTCTCTTTATTTTTTTAAAAGGATAAAGGGATTTGAAATTTCTATCGATCATCAAAATACCTTCATTGTGGTCTCCTCTAATATAAAAAACGTCATATACATTGGATCCTTTGTGAAATGATTGAGACGTACCACTGAAAGTATCATACTCAATTGAATTTTCATCAGACCCTTCAATAGTTTTGGACAATAACAGAACAATCAACAACTTTCAGTTTGTGGGTTCTAAAACAGAAAATACTTTTTCCGCTTGTGATGCCATTATAAACTATTCGTCTTTGTACCTTTATTTACTAAAATCAACTTTTATAAATCCCAATTCGTCTATTTTAACACCACTATTGTTATCAAACCATTTTCATTGAAAAATCAGCAATTGGAATGTCATATAATCCAACTCCCATATTTGTTTTATAATGCCAAAGTATGACATATTCACATAAATTGGATTTCTTCCCTTACTACTAGATACATGCATTGCTTCATCCACAAGTGTAACTCCTCTATTTTTCATGGTACTATCTTCATCATGTTCATCTGTATAGATTGTATAACCATTAATTACATAACCATTGTAAGATAATACATACACACTTGGTCCGACGGCTATCCATCAAATTCACTCTGAAATTGATTCAGTATTTTCATCTAACTCCTTAAAAATATAGTCCCCAAACCATCTTATAAACTAGTGATTATGTGTATTTGATATCAATTTTTCAGTCCTTGATGGATTGAACTACCAAAAAATTTCTTTGTGGGTTTAAATATATGGAGAAACCTTCTAACTATTATGAAAAACATAAAGGTGGGCCTATTACTAATCTATAATATTGATTGTCACAACATATTTTTTAGAAATTCTCTCACCCTCAATGCATCCAGTGTGATGAGATTTCAAGAGACCAATGCTTTCCACATCAGATAGGTATTTGGTACAGAATTAAATGGCTTCCTCAACAATATATTTCTCCACAATACAACCCTCTGACTGACTTTTATTTTTGACATACCCTTTAAAAAATTTTACATACCATTCAACGGGGTACATCCATCTATAGTACAAAAGACCACAATGTAAAATCTATTTCACCAAGTGAACCATCAAATGAACCATCATATCAAATAATGATGGTGGTAAGAACATTTCTAATTTAAATAATGTGATGAAAAATTATCTTTCCATAGATGTAAATTTCACCGGGTCTAAAAATTTGCTGCAGATAGCTTTGAAAAAGAAAAAAAATTTGGTTAACGTATGATGAAAATTCTCTAGAAAAATGAAACATAAAGCTATAGTAATTAAATCTTTCATAAAAACCTAGAATTCATGTGATTTCAAACCTTTTAACTTCAAATAATTCATTGACACAATGTTCTTGATATTTGATGAATACCCCTCTGGAACCTTTATATCATTGAGGAAGTTGAAAAACACATATCTCTCCTCCCTGGAAAGAGTGTAAGCAGCTGGAGAAAGAAACATTCAATTTTCACCCTTCACAGGATCCAACTCTTCTTGTATTCTCATGTCAACCATGTCCAAACTTGCCTTAATTCCATCCATTGTTTTTCCAGAGGAATTTAACAACATTCCGATAACACTGTCACATACATTTTTTTTCTACATGTATCACATCATGAAAATGTCTGACGTACAAACAATTCTAGCATGGAAATTCAAAAAAATTGATCTCTATTTTCAAACCATTTTTGGTAAAGTTTTTGAAAAATTGACTACCAAAAACAGTGTTCACATATTTTACTTTCTCATATAGCTGATCACCTATTAGTGGAGATGGTGTTGTGCATTGTTCTGAAATTACATTGAATTATGTTGTCCAAGATCGATACTTATGCCAATAGGGTAGAAATCTACGATGTCCTAGAAACAAAGATTTCGATGAATATTTCAACCCAATTGATTCTATATCTTTTTCGCACACGAGACACCCTTGAGTTCATTTAATGATATATCTTGAAAAATTTCCATAAATAGTGAAATAATTTATCATCCCATACAACATCACTCTCAATGTGAAGTATTCACTTTTATAAGAATCATAATACATAACACCTAAATCCCATAATAACTTCAAATCCTCGATCAAAGGAGAAAAATAAACATCAATGTCATTACCTAGTTGTTTTGGCCCTGATCTGATCATAGATAAAATGATGAATTTCAGTTTCATGCATAAATTGGGTGGAATGTTATAATTTACCAACATAATAGACAATGTACAGTGAGTACTGGTTTGAAAACCAAAAGGATTCACTCCATCTGTAGATAATGCAAGACAAAAGTTTCTAAGATCATTTCAAAATTCAAGATACTCAAGATCAATTATCTTCCATTTAGGAGATTCAGTCAGGTGACATAATTTCCCAGCTTTATTTCTTTTATCTACATGCCATGACAATTGTCTTGAAGTTTCTTCACTTCCATATAGATGCCTTAACCTTGGAATGATTGGAAAGTACCATACAACTTTCGTAGAACTGGATTCAACTTTCTTGTATCGAGAAGAACCACACTTTGGGCATTATTTATGTGATTTGTTATCCTTGAGAAACAATATAGAGTCTTTTGGGTAGGCATGTATTCTTTTAGAAATCATTCCCATCGAGCGTTGAAATCATTTAGCTTCATATATCTGGATTGGGAGCTCATTATATTCTGGGATCATGTCATTAAGGAGAGAAAATAGTTCCGTAAAACTGACATCACTCCATTCGTTGCCATATTTCAATTTATACAACTTCAGTACAGCTAAAAATGTTGTATATTTAGTGAAATCAGCATAAAATGACATCTTTTCACAACTCTTTTACTTCTCAAACAATTTTGGGCAATCACATAGTTCATCTTCAACTGTCCTTGTCATTTCCTTAATATTATCTTCATCATAATTGACATCTATAATCACATCCTCTATATGATATTCTTCATTATCCATATTTTTAATCATATCTGATGATCCATAGAACACAGTTTTATCCCATCCAGTATCTACATTCTTTTTTTCTTCATGTTTATTCCAAAATTTATAACTCCGATCTATTTTGTGACATATCAAATGTTCTTCCAACTCTTGTAGAGTAATTATTCTAGAATAAAAACAACATAAACATGAACAAAAGAATTAATAAGGATCCTTTGTGTGATCCTTTGCAAACTTGATGAACTCTTTCACTCCATTCTCATAATCTATTGTCAAACAATTAGAATCCATCCAATATTTATTCATCTCCATCCTATCTAAATCTCAAATATTATTATTTATGATTCAAATACATAAAAAATACTTCCAAATACAGTAGAAGAGAACCAATACCTTATAAAAATAGAGATTAATAGAGCCTAACCATTTCCAATAAATATTTGAAAATCAACAGAACAAGGATTGACCCCCATCAAAATCAACACAATTTCCAGCCCCCTTACCAATAGTTCTAGCACCCACCACCCTTTTAGTAAAACATTAAACATACTTTTAACCACCCCTACTAGAAACCTCATTCATAATAAAATAATCACATTTAATATCCCAAAACTAGTGACCACACTCAAATAAAATGAAAACAAGGATGCAATTTTGATGAGAAAACTAATATAGTATATACATTTCCTAACACAAAGGGGTTCACGGGGGAGACAAATAACCTAGGTTGATCCAATATTACTATGAAATATCATAGGTTTTGTTACCCAAATTAGCATAAGAAATGGAAAATTGAGGTTAGTAAACAAAAATTCTATAAAACCTACTCTCACTAACTATTAATACCTTCTATAATATTGAAAACATTTGTGAAATTAATTTTATAAATAAATTATTTATCAAAAGCATGACCTTTAGATTATAAAAATTACCATCCATTTAGGTAAAATAGAAATATGCTTCCTTTTTTTCTGATGAATCATTAAATTTGGACAAACAAACTAACCAACTCAATAAAATTCATATTTGTCACATAAATTTGAAGGTAAAGAGAGATAAATAATTCCATTGAATATAATTCAATTGAATCTTTTAGTATAAATTGAAAGAGGGTATTGGTTAATAAATGTTTGAGGTCAATAACTCAGGACATAATCATGCCTAGACTCTCAAACCAAACTCACCACATCCAAAAATTTTATCAACTAAAACATGAAAATCTGACTAAATAAAACTACACCTTACGGAAACCAAGAAACACCATAAATCATGGGGGACTCATACTATGGATGCCCCTCTGCTTAACCGTTGAAATAGATCAACTATACAGTTATGGTACACCTTGAGATACTCAACCCTAGGGCATAATACCCACCCAACATCTATAAAATCTCATCACTCCCTTATTCCGTATTCCATTAGGACCACAACTCAAGGCACCATATTTAGACTTCTAAGGAATACAAAGAAAACCCCTCTTGATAAAATTATCACAATCCCTCATATACAAGAAAAACCTCAAACATAAACTCACAAACTTCCTTAGAATATCTAACCTCAAAGATAACTCAAAATTATAGGGGTTTCATTTATCCATCAACCAAGTGTTCTAATAAGTAGACCATCAATGCACAGATGTGAATCCCAAGGGAAAGCACACTATATCCATCTTGATTAAATTCCATGATATTCTCTATACACTCATACTTATATATCTAGGGAATAAAAATATTCCTAAATCCACTTTTGACTGAACATGATTTTTCTTCCATTATTCTCAAGCCACCCTTAAAAGTAATCCAACTACTAAGGAAACCCATAAATGAGCTAGAATATTTTCCAATTCAAAACCCTCCTCAACTGCTTCTAGCCAATTCTTAACCTTAAGAACCAACATCTAGACAATAAACATCAACACCTTTTACTATTGAAATTTGACAACACTCTATCCCATGTGTCTTTCTACTTCCTACGCACTTTACCATGATAATTTTTCAACATGTATAAGCATCAAAATTATTAAATTTAGTCCAAAAAATTAAATAACTTACCAACACCAAGGGATACTCTTCCACACTAAAAGAATCATATATACCCAACACTTATAAACTACAAAACCAATTCATAATCCGTTACAAGATATTATATTTCCATGAAATAATTACCATAAGACCCTCCAATAACACAACCACCTCATCACCCCATGCCACCATTCTAAAATCCATCAAAAAATCTAACAACCTCTTTTATCCTTCTCATGAATCACATTTATAATAGAGTTTTTAGAATAATCTTAATCATGAAAATAATTTAAAAAAACCCTATAAGTAATAAACAATTCACTTGGTAAAAATTTAATCACTTCATGCATTTTTGAAAGAATGTGACTTAAAAACGTAGCCCAAACACACAAAAAAACCCAAACCAAACCGAACTAAACCAATATAATTAATATTATAATAAAAACAAAAGTAAAAAAAATGAGGATGAGTAGAGGAATCACCAAAGATCAAAGATGGGAAGCCGAGAATCTAACCTCTTCAAAAGGAAGCCCAAACACTTGAAGTAGGGTTCGTAGGGAGTAGGGTCCAGCGGGGAGGAGGAGAAGTAGGGCTCGCGGGGAGGAGGATCCGTAGAAGGGGTTCGAGGGGGGTGATAAAAATTATGGTTCACGACAGATTAGGTCTAGAAGTAGTAGAGTAGGGCTAGAGGTGGTGGAGTAGGGTAGTAGTGGCAGAGTAGGGCAGTGGCGGCGGAGGTCCGATAAAGAGAAGATTGGGGGGGGGGAGTTTTCACAGGGTTACAGTCTCATGAGAGCTTGAGTAAAAGGTAAACAGAGGGCACTATGCACCCTATTTTATAAAATGGGACTATGATTTTATTAGTGTTAGAAAGGCACTAATAAAGGATCCCTTTATCAATGCTAAAATTTTAGTGCTAAAAATGGTTTCTCTCTATCAGTGATAGAAAAGCACCGATAAAGATCTCCCTTTATCAGTGCTAAAATTTTAGCACTAGTAAAGGATCACTTTATCAACACTTTTCTATCATTGATAAAGAATCCCTTTATTAGCACTAAAAAACCACTGATAATGTGACCCTTTATTAGTGCTTTTTACTAAGCGATGCTAAAAGGTGGTGCTTACCTTGCCAATTTTTTTAGTAGTGATAGTTTCCTAGGTTTCTAATAAACTTCCTATGATGCCAATTGTAAAGACCTCGACCCTAGTATCCCAAATTCAGTGATTAAATTTTTACATAGACATAAGATACAAGTAATTACATCTTGAAGGACTGAATAGTTTAAAAGTCTTGGTAAACTTGATACATACTTGAATCTAATATAACAATAGAAAAAAATACAAAACAACATAGTATCTTCTTTGAGTACACCATTATTCCATTTATCATATCCTTGAATATTAATCATAAAACACTTTCTAACATTCGAGGGAAAAGAAATACAAGAAAGGGGTCAGATCTAATGCTCAGTAAGGGTATGTGTACAAAGGAATCTATCATGAATAAATAATACATAATAAATATTTCAAGGTAAATAACTAAAACAGATGCCATTCAATCAATTACATGTTAATAACATGACATGAATAAATTATGACAAAATAATTCCATATAAATTATCACATGAGCTTGAAATTTAATGACGAATATTCAAAATAATTGAATAATCACATTGAACATCAATAACTAATCACATAATGATGGAATGAATATTTTTTTACCTCATAAGCAAACTATTAAGGCCTCGTGCCAAGTCATATTACATAAATGGGTAAGGTATCAGCCAAAAACACAAGCAAGTTTGTCTCATGAGACTTACTGATACATTTAGGGGATATAACGAGCCCCTTTCATCACTGATTAAGTCCAATGTATTCCTCGTATGAAGGGAGTAAAACATAATCAATATTAAATTTTATATTAAATAACTACAATAAAAAATGTTAACAAATACCTTTATCAATAATAATAATAATAAACTATCTAGAGTAATATGAATGGTATCAAAATGGTACATCCTCGGTCAAACTAAACATAAGCCATATAGAAAAATAACAAGTATGATATCATTACCATATATCCCTGATGATGAATGATTATAATAAGGTTTTTTTGTCATTGATGAATAGAAAAATCAAAAAGAGATTGTTAAAATCATTTTTGAGGAAAAAAACATTTTCATATTGAAAATAACTTTTTAAAAATAAAAATTCAAAAAGTAGTTTTAAAATAATTTTCTTTGAAAATAACATTTGAAACTTATAAAGGAATCTTTAAAGCATTGAGTGGTCATAATGGTTAGAAATTTTGTACATGAAGTATTATTTTAAAAAATATCCCTTTCTCATTTTGGTAATAAATGTTAAAAAGTACCTTGTTTGGAAATTTATAAAAAGATAAACTTTAAAATATTTTTTGAAAATATAATCATGTATTGAATTTTTTTTAATAAACTATTTATTGAAAATATTTTTATAAAACATGGTTTTGAAAAAAATGGATTTTCGATCGAAGAGAAAATCATATTTTCTTAAAAACATTTTATCCATGATTTTAAGTACCAAAGAGATGAAAAATGGTAATAAAACTTGAAAACCACATTAATAACCAAATTATAATTAAATTAATGAGATTATTAAGAGATAGATCATAAAATTTTATTATTAGAAACTTAATCATAGACAATATCAATAAATAATGAGATTGTGACATAAATCTTAAAAATTTGGTACTTTCTAAACCATAATCCCCATGGATTAGATAACTTAAAATTAAACATTAAATACCATGAAGATAAATATATTAATTATATAACATATCAGAAAGGGAAGTATATATACCACACAAAATAACTAAGTGGTGAATATTACATATGCCTCACAGAAGTAAAAGTGAGGTGAAAACCCATTACAATGATCATAATGTTGAAGTGAAAATTAATAAAATTATGTATATCAAATTTATATCCACATAAAACATGTATAAATTTTAAATATGATAATAAAAAGTCATTAGACGCATAATCTAAAAATACAAACTAGAACAAAGTAGTAATATAACCCAGTAAAACAATTTGAGTTATGAAATTTCTTACCACTTGGTAATTTTCAAGTCAAATACCCTTAGATGATATAATTAAAATTGAAACATAAAATAACATTAAGTATGAATTATTTGTGATAATATATGTAAAAGAGGTAGTATATACACCATGTAAATAAATTGGGTGCATAACATTACAATGTGACTCAATGAATGGAAATTGAGACAAACTCCCTTATCTCATGTTCGATTTCCTTTGAACCCATTAAAATCACATTTATAATAAATATATACTTATTATAAATATATTATAGAACCACAATCATACATTTAATACCATATATTGTTTAATTATAGTTTTTATGACCTGTTTATTAATAATTCTTTGCTAAAATCACTGTTTCGGGTGATAATTGCTTCATTTTCAGGAATATTTTGGTTCAGTAATTTTGGTTCGTTTACTTTTATCATTGTTAAATTATATATAAAAAGATAAAAATTATATAAATATCATATATAATAATTATATAAGTATTTATAATAGTTTATAAAAGTTATAGATGTGAAAATGAGTTACACCGTTCATGGAGACGGTAGACCATACATATGTATGAACACTGTTTCTATTTTTCAAGTAGATAGAAAAAAATAAATAAAAATAATATTTCACAATTAAAGTACCATTATTATAACCGATATATCAGTTATATTCATTAAATACATCTTTATTACCATCCATGTCAAAATAAAATGAAAAATATTTCACATCGCTACGTGGATGTGACATCCCACTCGTACCCACAAACTACGTTATTATTTTGAAAAGGATTGGTAAGAAAGAAGGTACATGTGATATTATAATTACATAATTATATAATTTTCATAAATATAATATAAATATGTTAATTACATCATTATATCCATCCATGATATTCGGTGATGGAAAATGAGTTACATCGGATCGTGAGCCGGTAGTCCACTGTATACACGATAGACAGTTCTGTTTCCCATTTAAGGGAAGTGGAGATGGATATAAGTTATTATATTAACAGAATAATATCTCAATATATAGTATACATAATTTTTATTATTTTATAATTTTTATATAATATTTTAATTAGGTGAAAGAAGAAATAAAACAAAATGAAAGTATAATAATTTTACCCCTTCTTCTAAGAGTCTGTTTTCGTTTATAACAAAAGACTTCATATGAGAGTTTAATAATAAAATTAAAGACTTAAAGAATTGGGTATATATTTAAGGAATATATTTGGGTAGGAATGGGCCAAACCAAAATGACTTTTAAGTGTAAAGAGTAGAGGATAGGGGGTGACCTTTTCATAAGTGGGAGAGAAGACATGGAATTTTTGAAAAGAAAAAGTGACTCCCACATTATTCACATGAAAAAAGCTCAATAATGGATAATTATATAACCTTATACGTGATACGGTCTATATATGACCATAAAATCATAATTAGATAAGTTTTTTGTCATTTTAACCCTATATGTTTAGATTAACTCTCCAGTAAACCCGTTGTTACCTTAACCGCCATAATTATTTTTTAATATTTTCAAAATTAATTCTGGTAAAAAAATATTTTGTCCTTATCATATAATATTAATTATATTTATTTAAAATATGGAATCCATTTTTCCAAATTTCATTCACATAATTGGTAAAATTTAATTAAAATTAAACTCACTAACATGATGAAGAAACAGTTTTTCAAAGAGAAATATCTCATAATTATAAAAAAATTTAATATAAACATTCAAAATTAATTTGAATAAAATGTTACAAATTTTATCAATTATAATATGATTTAAATAATGTTACTTTTAAAAAAAATTTATTTCAAAATGATGCTTTTAAATTCTTTAAACGAAAAGAGAGTTTTTAATAAAAACCAATATTTTTTACTATTCATAAAAAATTAATCTTTTCATAATGATCTAAAAAATTTAATCAAAGATAATTTTGAAATTATGATTTAATTTTTTTTCATTTTAAAAAATATTTTTTTTAAAACTAATAAAAATTAACTTTAAAACATGAACGAAAAGTGCGATGAGACTACCTTTCAGAATAATATATTTTTTCAGAAAACATTTCTTTTTCTTTCAAATGAGTGTTATTTTATTTATAAAAAATATATTGAAATTTATTTTATTTTATACACATGTAAACCTAATAATTTTCATAATTTATGTATTCTTATTCATACCCATCAATTTAATGTTCAGTTTATAATAGTCATAATAAATAATAATATTTTAATAGTATACTGTGGTTCGTTTAAGTTCGGTGTTGTGTGCCATATACTCTGTTGTACACAATGTTATTTTAAAATCATCAGGTGTTACAATAGAACCCCATCAGGCCCAAAAAATTCATCACTTATTTGATATTCCTTGGTTTCAGCCACTACATAATTACCACAAACTTTTTTGGATCCATTGAGACCCCTTCTTCAGAAATTATATGTACCAAATAGTGCACCAATATACTACCAAAAGTAAATTTCTTCTTGTTGGTAAAAAATGCATTCAATTCTCTAATCAACAACACTTTCTGTAACAAGTCTATGTGTTCTTTCCACACTTTAATATAGACTTGTATATCATAAAAAACACCAATAAACCTCTCCTAAAAATTGGATAAAAAATTTCATTAATTGTTGTTTGGAAGGCTGGTGGTGAAATCATTAACCTGAATAGCATTACCAAGTACTCTTAATTCCAATCATGGGTCTTAAATGCCATTTTTTTTCAAATCCTCAGCCTTCATCTAAACCTGATGGAAGGTGGATTTCAAATCTATCTTGGTAAATTTGGATACCCAATGAAACTAATCCATTAGCTCTTCTATCCTTAGAATTGGATACCAATCTAGTAATGTCAACTTAGTCAATGCCCAGTAATCAAAAATCATCCCCCACCCTCCATCCTTCATCTTTTTTTAACCATGATTATTAGAATCGAATATGGGATTATTTTGTGTTAAATGAATTTCTACATCAACAATTCCTGAATTTTCTTCTCCACCCCATTCTTCATATAACATACTAACTTGTATGGTCGTATGTTAACCGGGTTTGCACCATCATTCAGCTTAATGGCATGATTTGTTTCTCTACCAAGAGGTAACTCCCTTGGTACTTAAAATATGTATTCACATAACTGTAAGAACTTTTTCAACTAGTTCAAGTAATTTTGATTGATTCTTATACTTCCTTCTTCTCTAATAGCTCCTAATGTCCACTGTATTCCCTGTATTAAGTAGATTCCCCTTTTTAGGTATTCTTGGAATGTTCTTGAAATCCCATGTTGTTGTTCAACTCCCCGAAACACTTATGGTCACCCCTTCCAAACAAACTCCATCTTCATCTTCCTCCAATGTGTAGTCACATACCCCAAAGTTTTGATCTAGGATTTTCCCAAGACCAAATATGGTCCTCTGGTATCAAAGATGTACGTATCCATCTCAAATTATTCTTTTCCCAAGATCATTTTTAATGTCTCACTAAATCCCCTTATGACTACCCAATTCCCATCTCCCACCAGGATATGAAATGGAACCATATCTATGATCTGTATTGTTAGATACCTTAATAATTTTTTTTGAGATAAAATCATGGTTATCCCCATTGTCCATTAGTACTATTATTTATACTCCTTTAATGCATCCTTCCATAATCATTTTTTGATTGTGACTTTCCTTGTGAATTCCTTATGTAGACATAGTTTTCCCTAGAATTTCAAAATCCCTTAATTCTCCTAGAATCTATTCTTTTAACTCACTATAAACGAACTCCAGCTATACCTCCTCCCATGGATCAATACACTCTCACACCATGAGTTTAAAGACCATATTGGAGAACTTTTGTCTAGGGATAAATTTCAATCCACATGAGTAACAGATCCCTTTCACCATTCTATCTTAATGTTCTTTCTTAGACATGTTCTTAACTCTCATCCTAATAGATTCTATTCTTTCTCTTCATTCCCTCTCAGGTCCCTCACTTAGAGAAAGAATTCATATGTATTTTGTGCTCTATCCCCTTCCTGAACCCCTTAGAACTTCTAATTATGGTTGTCAAATTGGTTTTTTGAGAATTCCCTTTACCAATAACCCACTCTCCTTGTGAAGTTAAAAATTTAATATCCTATATTTACTCTTTCAGTCATGTGTTAGTATCGTATTTACACCCTCATCCATTAATCCCCCAATAAACAAGCTCATATATACCACCTTTTTGAGAGATCTATAATCCATAGGGCCACACACTCAAATTCGTCAATGTAAACGTTAACCATTTAAATTTTTCATACCTTATTTAGAAACATCAATGGATATTCTTCTTACTCATTTCCATAACTCCTAAGCATCTCCTGATTCAGTTGAATCCAAGTGAGTTCTGGCCATACTGACTTTAAAGAGATCATCCAATATTTCACCATTCCATCCGATCATATTTAATCCATCAACACCTTTAAATATTATTGTGTATAATGAATTAAAAGTATGTTTCCATGTGGGAAATCCAAGACACTAAATAATCCTTGATGAATATCATCATTTCTAACTTTCTAGTGTGTAATTCCCTATCCAAAAAGACACAAAATAGGTTCTTTGATCTAGTTTTCTCCATGACCTCAAGTGGGCCTCCTCATATTCCAGAGCCTTTTGATTAGCAATGAGAGTTTAAAGTGGATGGTGAGGAGTTTTCACCCTCATATTAGAGTGCAAAATCAGAATTAAATAACTAAACATCATACACCTTAGAGTAAACAAAACAAAAACAAAAACATGATGTAATAAAATGAAATTCAATAAAGGCCCAAACAACCATGTCATACATATAACCAATATATAATTGGACTAGTTACATACATAACAAAATAAAAGAAACTACTAAATGTCTCCATGTCATCGCCAATCCAAACCCATTTAGTCACCTAATACCACTTGAGCAATCCTGCTCAACCAAACCATACTCTGCAAAGGGCCTCATCCCAAACTTGTGCATGTGGTAAACATGTGAGAGATACTCGAGGTATCCAAGTGCAATGGCGACCTGAGCATGTGTGAGTAAAACTTAGTAGTCCACCTCCAACAGTTTCTAATGAAAATACCATTCAATACACCAATGTATATTGATAAATAGTGGAATAAATAAATATTATATAAAATAGATACAAGCCAAGGAACATGCTAACTCGACTAGTGCCCACTAGCCCAAGGGTTCTAAGGTGAAAATTAGTCCAACCAAACAAGAAACGACCTAAACCTATCCTATAAAGAATAAAATATGATATAAATCATTTCTAAAACTATAATGGGGTTAATTCCAATTAATTCAACTCAGAAAGAAAATAAAACATACATCCATGGCACCTGTCTCTTGTACCTATGCCATTCATGCCCGAAAAATTGGTCTGACATTTAAATCAAAATAAACATAAAAATAAAATGTGTATATAACCACCATCTATAACCTAAAAATACACTAAGCTATCAGTACCACTACTGAACAATGAGTCTATCAAAACCATCATAAAATATACCTGTAATTCTCATAGCCTTTTTCCAGCATCCATCTATACATAACATTGGTGGTTCCTAGAGCATTAGTCTGACCCAGCCCAAGGAGAAGGCACATCAATCCAACATCCTATTCCACATGGTACCACATCATCACCCCGATAATCAGTCGAGGACCCTAACCGTGAAGTATAAAATTAGAGTATAGAGAATCATTCAGACACCATATCTGTAGTATACTTCCTACGCCTGAAGCATTAATCCAACACCCTAACCATTCCCTCATTTATCAAATAAAAATATCAACATCATGACCATAAAAAATGTTCAATAGAAACACAACAACCCTTTTAAAACCATTAACAGTTACTAAGGTCCCTATAGGCCTTTAAATAATAACATGCCTTAACAAGTCCAAACCCTTTTTCACATTCCAAAATAAACTTAACTAAAAACTCCTCGTTAAACATTTTAGATCCACTCTCTTAAAACATGGGTCTTTTTCTATGAAAAAAAAACAAGTAGAAGGCATTCCTTTTCCATGGAAAATATTTTAAGGATTTATCATGAATTTTTTTTCCGAAAAGGTCACCACATACCCATTTTAAATCAACATTCAAAATACATTTAAAATCCCATTTTTGTTACCCACTATTAGGTTAAAACATTCTTTTGAAACACTATTTACCACCTTTGACACCCAAAACTAGGTTTAATCCCAAAACACATATTTAAAAACATTACAAAATCCTCATAGGAAAATAAAAAAACATATCCCATAAACACCACATTTTATCCTTTTAGAATTTTCAAACATTTATTTATATGTTTTTTCCCATTAAACCTTTCTTTTCTATTTGAAATAAACCATCACATAAGCTTAATTAAGTTAGGATCACCACCCAATTACCTTAATACACTGAAAGAAGCTAACATGATACTCACGGGCTTTATGGAACACACCACAAACACATGGAACTAAATTAACAAGACTGTGGGTAAAGCTCTTAGACAACCTACCTCTTTAACGAAGTTTTACAGAACATTTTTCATGAACAAATACCTTGTAGAGATTCGTCCAAGTCCCGTCCAACCTCTTTAGAATCCAACTAAGACTTACAAAACCACATGGGCTCTATTATCACTCCAAGAATCCAAAATTATTTAATTATAATAATTATAATTAATTTATTAATCAAATACCAACTCGATATAATGATAAAAAACTCACTGGATCGTCGTACTACATCCAAACTGAAGCCAACCACTCACCAAATACCTGCATCATCACCCTGACCACATTCTGACCCAAATCACTAAAAGGTGACAACAAAATGGAAACTAATTAAATTAAATAACTATAAAAAACCTAAGAAAATTCACCATAGTCACATACCTTAACAAAACTCCACACAATGCCATGATGAATCTATCTCAGGATCTACTTTACCCAAGCTGACCAAAAGAACCATGAGAAACATATTATTCCACTATGCTCTGGTGGAATCTTCAATGAACCCTAAACTGAAGAGCTCTAAAATTAGAGATAAATACAAATATGAATAATGGAAACCAATGGAGGATTATATTTCATTTAAATTACCAAAAAATATCTAAAAAACACCCCCAAAATTGATGGAGGGAGGAGCAGGAAGGGGGTTGGAGAGCCCCCGGTTCATGCACTTATAATATGGGAGATAAGGGTGGAGAGACTCAAAATCCCAAGGTGTTATTTTGGTCATTTAAATTTCTTTAAAGAAATCTAGGAAGCCGCACGGTTTGGCTACATGGTTTTCCAATTCCTGTGCCAACCATGTGTTTGTATCTGTTTAAGAACAACCCCCCTCATAGTTTGCCTGAACCATGTGCTAACCGTTCACAAATCACTGGACCTATCCACATAAGGGATCACAGTTTTTCTAAAACCATGTGAAATCCATGAACCATGATTTAGGCCCTCCTCATCCTCACATGGTTTCCACTTGGACCACACATGGGTTTTCCGTAATCATTGGTAACTGTGAAACCAAAATGCGCTTAGTTCATAATGAACTGAAAACCTCCTAAGCCACAAGGTGTTGCATGGTTTCTCCTCGAATGACCAATTCAAACCTGAACTCTCCCATCGTAGTCGAAACAATACACCAAACATATCTTTAAACCTTCCTCATACACATTATGCACTAACCCCAATCAAACTATCCTCGACCGACTCATCCTAAAAAGAATGTCTGACTCCGTCTTCCAACCTGTTGTCATCTCACTTGATCACAATGCATTCACTCCAAAATTCATTCAACAACCACTTGAGAATACCCACTAGATTCTCTACCTAACTTCCTTTTTGATCCACCTAGATTCCAAAACTAATGCTCAATTTAATCATTTTCTTCAACTAATTTCCCCTTATCATTCCGTATATAATTTTAAGTTCACGTCCCAATGGATTTTCACTGGAATCACAATTCCACCTGACTGATCCACAAACAATTACACACACCCATGAACTATATTACACAAGGGTTGTATCTACATGACTAGCGCTCACTCACCACCATAGGAGTTCTATCATCACAGCCTCACTCGAGAAACTCCAACCATCACGACTATCTCTTTTTCACTAGATAAATATGACAAAGCTTCAACTATCACCCATCTCCAAATTACAAGAATGTTAAACATAGTATCCACCAATATCCAAACCATCGTAATTATCTACTTATGAATAATTGTTGGTGCACTCCACCATACAATTCCACTAACACTGCTCCATAAGTGTCACCTCCTCTGAGGAATATCACCATATCAAAAGAAATTTAGGTAGCTAGGTGTAAAGGAAAACCTCTCGTAGTGTACCCAAGATGATTTCAAGATATTGGGAATGATTGTCATCAACTAAGACTACACTAAGATTTTATCAATGAATACCACCACAACACATTCATTTTGAATGTCACCACTAACTACAGGGACATAAAAAACCCATCCAAAAGTCTCATGCCTCCCCACTAACAAGAGTCTCATCATGTTCACATCAGTTTTCAACCAGCTCACGATTGATTGCCCTAACTCAAAAACATTGGCATACACTCCCTTAAAATCCAATCCACAAGAAAAATGTCATAGAGAATCACCAAAACTTATGCCTCCAACATCTCATTAACACTTAACTATTACACGCTATTGTGTAACCCAACCACAAAACTTGTTTACCACACTAGAGAGTTTCATTTCATGAAGCCTTAGATCCCTATACATAACCAATACTCATGCCTCTATCTCATGCCCATATCAACCAATGTAGGGAACCCTTGGGGATTTGAAAAACCAAAAAACTCACCAAACTAAAACCACATGCACAAGCATTTAAGACTAGAGAATCATTCAAAAGTTATACAAAGTTCATGAATGCTCGCACTGTGTGGTCCTAGAGACGCATCCAGAGCTAATCGAGCTTGGTACCAAACCAGTCCTTCCATAAAAAAACACATGTAACTGAAACATCATCACTCCAACTTCCTTTTCATATGAAAGAAAACTAGAAACCTCCTTGGTCCCACTACAAAAAAAAATATCACCCACACGTTTCCCACTTGAAGTGGAATCGCACACATGAAACCACAGTTCCTCGAGCACCTCTTATGCTCTCGATCTAACTCCTATCCAACAGGAACACTCATATGCACATCAATTACCTGGTATAGGCATCCAAATAATCTCACCCTTCTATTAGTCAACCATAAGGAAAAAACGCTAACACTCAAGTTATCTTTCCCAAAACCAAAGGAATCCTATGTGCCAAAACCCATATTTTGATTCACCCTTTGTCCACTATTGTTAAAAGTCCAAATCATCCACCGTAAACTAAAATTCCCAAAATAACACATAAACCAACAAAACTCACTCGTGGCCCACCCTTGAAAGTCACACGAAACCACTCCCAAAACTATAGTCACATAAAGAAGGTCACTAGATCCAATCACCCTAGGTCTACGCAAACTCACAGAAGGCCAAAAATCATGGGGCATCAAAATTAACCTGTATCATCATTAAATGACATAATAAAGTCAAAACACCCCCTCTAGGATTTCACACCATAAAGGTATAATATATAAACTGACTACCCACAACTAGGGAACCTTACCTCTTCAATAACCTAC
The DNA here is from genome assembly GCA_963277665.1 of Viscum album. NCBI lineage: Eukaryota > Viridiplantae > Streptophyta > Magnoliopsida > Santalales > Viscaceae > Viscum > Viscum album. Next base: position 1,419,125,775 of record OY728157.1, on the reverse strand, counting down.
ACATCAAACCTCTCTATGGAGGACCCGAACATACATCCAAACTCAACCCAAAAGCACCCTCAAGGGTCCAATAGTCTTATAATTTCAATTTATTGACCCTCATGGGTCATTACACCAACCACACACTAGGAACACACTAGCTTCCTCATCGTTGGGTGTCTCACTATAGATCCACATAACCTTCTATCAGAAGGAAATCCATTAAATCACATACTAGAATGCCTATAATATGTGGATCATACAATCCTAACATTATGCTTGAGATAACAATTTCGTCTAAAGGCCAAGATTTAAAAATATTCACAGAACTTTTTATAATGGTCCAAGAGCCTAAAATACCTCATAAACCATCAAATCCAAACAACATGTGGGTTGTATGAAGCAAAAATCACGTACAATCATAACAAAAAAAATCCAAAACATCAATATCTGCCACTAATAACCTGGAATTCCTACCAAAATAGGTTTTCATGATGAACCAGCCTAACATCCATATCATGCTCCAACACATTTATATATCTCCAATCTAATAAATCCTAAATATTAAATTATTAGAAAAATAAAACCCTTTTATACCACTTTATAACACCCCAACCCAGAATCCACTAAACTAATGCTTCAAGATGGTTCTCTACATAACCTCAAGTGAAACTCCTTGTATGGAAGAGGCTATCGACTAGTAGTGGGAGTCTAAAGTGGAATACGAGGAGACTACCCTTATATTAGGGTGCATGACCAAAAGTAAATAAAAAAAATTAATGCACATTAGAGTATGAAAAAATAATAAATAACTGAAAAATGCTGTAATAAAATGAAATGCAGTAAAGCCCCGAACGACCATGTTATACCTACAACCAACCGCATACCAGACTAATTACATTAATACAAAAATAAAACTACAAAGGGGATCCCCAAAATCCCTAAGACAAACTCATCCACTCACATGATACCACTCAAACAATCCTTCTCAACCAAACCATACTCAACACGAGGCATCATCCCAAACCTATGCTTGCGATAAACATGTCAAAGATGCTCAGGTACCCAAGTGCAATGGAATCCCAAGTAGGGTGTGAGTAAAACTCAGTAGGACACTACCAATAGTGTCTAAAGTAAATACCGGTTAGTACAACAGTGTATGTAGATGAATAGTGTCATAAATAAATAGTATATAAAAGTGATATATGCTAATGAACATGTCAAATCAATTATTTCCCACTAGCCCAAGGGTTATAAGATGATAACCGGACCAACCAAACATGAAATGTCCTAAATTGGTCCTCCATATCATAACACAAGAGATACATCATATCAATACTAATAATAGAGTGGATTATTATTCATTAAACTTAGGGAGGCAATAAAACATACATATATTGTACCTGTCTCATGTACCTATTCCATTTGAGCCCATAACATCGGTTTAGAATCTAAATCAAAAATAAACATCAAAATCAAATGTGGATGGAACCACCACCCGACACCTAAATATATAATAAACTATCGATACTGCTACTAAACATTGGTTCTTTCAAACCCATCATAAAACATAATAGTAATTACTGAAGCCTTATCCCAATATCCATCTATACATAACATTGATGTTTACTGGTGCATTAGTCTTACCCATCCCAAGGAGAAGGAGAGTCGGTCCAATATCCTATTCCACAAGGTATTCCATCATTGCCTAGAGAATCAGGAGGGGACTCTAACCATGAAGTATACTATCAGTTTTTAGAGCCTCAGTCAGACACCATATCCATAGTATACTCACTATTCCTGGAGCATTAGTTCATCACCTAAACCATCCCATATTTTCTCAAATACTAAGATCAATATCATGACTATACAAAATTTTCAAGAAAAACACAACCCATTTTAAACCATTAATACTTAATAAGGTACCCATAGTCTTTAAAACCATTACACGATTCAACATGGAAAAATTATTTCTCACATTCCAAGAAAAACTAAACCAAATACCCCTCATTAAACATTTCAAAACCACTCTCTTAAAACATGGGTCTTTCACTATGAAAACAAAACAAGGCCCAATGCCTACCTTTTCCATAGAAACCATTTTATAGAGTCATCAATAAATTTTCAACAAAAAGGTAACCATATAACAATTTCAAATCAAAATTTAAATACTAGTTAAAAACCCCTTTTTATAACCCACTTGGTTTTCAACAGCTCCTTTCAAAAAAAGAATCTCTCAAAACACTTTTTACCCCTTTGAAACTCAAACCGAGTTTAACCCCAAAACAAATATTTAAAACCAATAAAAAGGCCTCATAGGAATATCAAAAAACTCATCCCATACACATTTTATCCTCTTATAAGTCACTGCCATTTATTTTCAATTTTTTTCCCATTATCCCTTTTTTTTCTATTTGAAACAAACAAATCCATGAGCTTAATTAATTTAGGATCACCACCCAACTACCATACTTAACCCAAGAAATCTAAAATTCCAATCATGTTATTTAAGTAACACACCAAAAACAAATGGAAATAAATTAACAAAAATATGGGTAAATATCTTAGACCACATACCTCATTAATGAATCTTTCCAAAATATTTTCCAAGCATGACGACCTTGACGAGTTCCATCCAAGTCCCATTAAACCTATTTAGCATCCACCAAGCTTTAAACAACCACACTATCTCTATTCCTACTCCATGTAAACACAATTTTTTATTTATAACAATTATAATTAATTAATTAACCAAAAACCAACTCAAAATAATGTTGGGAAACTTACAGGGTCATCATATTGTATCTAAACCGAAGTCAACCACTCAATAGAGTCCTACAAAATCACCCCAACAATATTTTATCCCAAATCCCTAAGATTTGAGACCAAAAAGAAAAATAATTAAACTAAATAATTAAGAAAAACCTATGAAAATTCACCATGATTGCATAACTTGAAGAAACACCACACAACTTCATACAAAATCCATATCGGGATACCCTCTCCCCAAGCCAAAAAAACCCATGAGAAATGGACAATTGCATAATTCTATGGTGGAATCATCAATGAAACCTAAATAAAAGAGCTCCAAAATCATATATAAACATAAATAGGATAAAAAAGAAACCTATAGAGAAGGATATCCCACCTCAAACTCCACTAAATCTTTAGAAAACACCCCCAAAATAAATGGAGGGAGGCAGAGGAAGGGGGTTAGAAATCCCCTAATTCATGTTCCTGGAATGGGTGAGATAGGGGTGGAGAGGCTAAAAAAACCAAGGGGGGTATTTTTATCATTTACCCACATTTTTAATGAAATGTGGGTAGCTTCATGGTTTTACCACACTATTGGAAAAATCATGCGCCAACCATACACAAACCACCGAACCTCTCTACAGAAGGGTGCACAGTTTGTCTAAAACCATTCACAGGTCATGCACCATACTCCAGGCCCTCCACATCCTCACACAGTTTCCCCTTGGACCCCACATAGTTTTTCCTTAACTATGTGGTAACCATAAAACACAACCTTGGTTAGATAATAATGAACTGAAAACCTTTTGAGCCTTATGGTGTTAGACGGTTTCTCTTAAATCATGTAAACCAAATCGTGAACCCCTTCCAAAAGACTCCAAAACTCTTGAAACTTAACCCAACTCCACAAGGATCATCCAAACATATGAGATACTTCCTTAAAATCAATCCTAATATAAAAACACTCTTTTGAGATATTCCAACTCTTACAAACTCATTTCGTATCTTGATTCAAGATTCGACCGATCCAGTAATGAAAATTCAAATTCCTTTAAAAAATTCCTGTCCATATGGATGCAGGATCTTATTACATAGTGTGTGCGCTTAGGCCACATCGATATTCCTCCTTCAATCCCCATATGTTTTTTCATTTCTTTTCTAGTATCCATTGATGAAATTCTCATATAGATTCTACCTTCTACTTTGATGGTGAACTATACTTATCAGGAACTGTCCATAACTCGCTGAATTACACCATATAAATGAATTTATCTGACTTGAAGCCATAAAAATATCTTGAATATTCTACTTGAAATGCTATTTCATCTCATGGATGGTCATCTCTAGGTTTTCTTACCACATGACTCTTGTCTTTAGCTCAGTAAAAGCCATTTCTAGAGATGCAATTTTGTTTTCCATATGTGTGTTCATAAACATCCCACACAACCATAAATTCTCTCACTATTATACTATATCCAATTATGAATCAGGTTATCTCAATGAAAGAATCAGATGATAGAGAGTAAATCAGATAGAAGAAGATAGAGTTTAGAATAATTCATAAATCCCTTAGAAAACAAGTAGTAGTGTTCTACAAACCATTTGGATTACACTCATCATAGGCTCTCCCCACTTAAGACATGGCTTAAAACCTCTTAATTACCTAAATTACCATATGTACCTAATTAGGTTCATCCTTATATTACTTATACACCTATATATTAATGTATAAGTACAATTACATTACTACCCCTAGGCAGTTATAACAGCTTTTTCATGGACTCCCCTTATCTAGCACACCCTCCTATGATATGTATACAATAGTGGTGGTTGGTTTCTCCCCCCTATATTATTGTCAAACCCCCCTCTTCTAATCTATAAATGTATATAAATGAGTATACATATTTTTATACTTTGGATTACACCTTGTATAGTTTGATTAAATTCACATGGATATATCATTATTACCTTCATGTTATTAATTTATTGTAGAGTTTTTTATCTTTTGGAAATGACAAATATATAGACTAGTCATGTATTTTCCTCATAGTAAATTGATCATTACTTATTATTTAATTCAATGGAGGCAAATCATTCCTTGTAATTACCTACTACCTTTCTGTTAGGTATTTTTTTATGTTTTATTTTAGTTTCCTTTCCCAGTCGAGTGTGTTTCATCAACCTTGAATTAAGAGGATACCTATAACGGCGAAGTCATGGATTTTTTGGATTTTCTGAATGAACCTACAATTTCTACTATTTTATGGGATGTTACATGACATGTAATGAGATTAAATGATGTGTATTAGCTTCCATACACATCCCATGAACTGAATACACAATGTGAGTTTTTACACATTGTGTATGGGTTACACATCTTATAATTTGAAAATCAGGTTTTTAATTAAAAAGGTGATGTGTTTTTTCAGCATAACTTAAAATATAATGGATTCATGACATGTAAAATATTACATATTGTCTAATTCATCAAGTTTTATTTATTAGGGTGTAGTGTATATGTTTTAGGCTTCAATATATCTTTCAAATTTCACCTCTCAGCTAGATCTCTTACCCTAGGAAATTTTTGGGATCTTCATTCCATCTAGAATAATTCGTTCAGTAATTAATTAGTATAATTATGCACTTAGTCTCTTGGGGTAATCCTTACTCTAAGTTTCCCTCTCATTTTTTTTGAAACAACATTTTTTGTAGGGATTGGTAATTTGATTGTGTTTTCTATCAATCATTTTCAGTATTTGGTCATGCCTTATATTCCAAAGGAAAATCTTGTTATGACAACCCTTCTTTTATTACAAAATTAAACATAATTTATTACATAAACTATTCACTAGATACAACATGGAAGATCGATAGGACTAGTTTCTTTGGGGATTAGGATAATATCATAACAACTTAAAATATGAAATACAACATCTTTATTGAAAACTTCCGTTACATGACCACTACATTCCCTCGTACATAGCATTGCATGAGATAACCTGAGGACATGCATAAGAAAAGGGGTGAGATATAAAGCCCAGTAAGGGAATAAACATGGAATACATGAGGATTAAAATACATGTTAGACAATAGGAATATCAATAGAGTATAAGAGAAACATGAACATAAAGGCATGATAAATCATGATAATCATAACATGGAAATGTGGCAACAACACTTAACATGAAATTAGCATGAGCTGAGGCTCATTACACACAGAGCATGAGTAAATCCTCATTTCATATGAAGCACGAGTAAAACCTCATTGCACATTAATTATCATGATCCAAAACTCATTGCACATGACGTATCATGACACTATACTTTACCCAATTCATTGAAGCACTATAAGGGCACAACCTTCTTAAATATTTCATTTCCTGCATAAGTGTGCCACATGGATCATGAAACATGGATTCATAAAACATAATCATTTATTCCATCACAATGGAATTTGGAATGAAACTTTATAATCAATAAGTAAATGTGCATGAAGATTAATACTCTTGATGGAGAAATGGGCATGGTATTCACTACCCAATGGCATTGTCTTAGAAAATTGGTGCAATTTTGGCAGCATAATGGCGTGATATAAGAATTCATAAAAAATTGGTTGATGAGAGAGAAAGGGGTTTCTCATAATATCTACATGAAATGGATAGTAAGGGGTTCATATAGATATATGTACCAACAATTGTAATGGAATTTAGATTCATGATACAAAAGTATTTCTTGAATGTAAGTGAGGAAAGAGATGTTCCTTTCGGAATTTCGGCATAGTAACAGGTGTACATGGGAGGAATTTAATGAGAGAGAAAGGGGTCTCCCATCATTAAAAAAATAATAGGGCAGTATGGGGGAGGTGTGAAACCATACCCCGGAATTTATAATTGAAATTAAAAGGTCATAACAATATTAAGAAAATTGGACAAAAAAAGTGAAAGGAAGAAAAACCCTTACTTGGAAGTGTGCTTCCAAAGGCTTGAGAGAGGCTTGAGAGAGGATTCTTGGGAGCTTAGGGCACCTTGGTAGGATTCTAGATAGATTGGGGAAGAGGTTAGACAGAATCCCAAGGCTTTGAGTGTGGAAGAAGTGGGAGCTTGGGTGGGTTTATATAGGAAAGGTGAGTGAATTCTTTATTATTTAGGTTTGGGACCCCTTACATTAAACTAATACAAACCACTAATCAGCTCATGGTTTTTGCCCATGGTTTTTGGAAAAGGGGAGAGGAAGACAATATTTTATAATTCCAAAGTATGAACTTCTTAAAATAATGGGGTTACTTATGTGGAGGTGAGTCACACTCCCATGGAAAGTAATTTAAAAAGACAAGATGTTTAATAAGTCTTGAGGGGTCCATTAATGATTTGAAAAATAAGACAAATAAACCCAAAATCACATTACTATAAGGGTAAAACATATATTGGCCGAACATAAAGCATATAGTATTTTATTACATCACTATTTAGTCATTATGATGTCATAAAACACATTATGTATTTAAATATGATTTAATTTTTACCCAAAAAGTTGACTGTCTCAAAAAATTATGAAAAATTCACCATTGTATAATTTCGACATCCTGATTCCATAAATAACATTTATTTTATCTAAATAATTTTCTAAATATGTTAATTTTAACTTTTAAAACAAAAACTGACATTTATCGAAAATTCAAGGGTTTTGACAAAAATGGCTTTCAAACCTTAATAAAAATTACAATTGCATTCATAAAATTATAAGATCATTTATATTTATTAAAAATTAATTTAATAATAATAATAATATTTTATTAAAATATTATTTAATTCAAAAATCCATTAATTTAATAAAATATAATTCTTAATTAAATAACAACTAAAAACCCTATTTGTACTTTAAAAACTATTTACAAAGTGTCAATAATGACAAGAAGGTATATTCATTATTAAAAACAAAAAATAATATACATGAACATAGAAACTAGCGATTTGTTACATAACCCCTTAAAATAGCCACATAAGACCTAAGGGTAAGGTGTGTGATGGTGACAGACTCCTGGGGAAGCTCAGATAACATCGCTCGAGTGGTAATCTCTATCAACTTCCACTTTTCCCATAGACGGTCCTATTTGAGCTTGACACGATGAAGCTCAGCTTGGGCTTGGTCAAGAGTGAAACCCAATGACGCCACCTCTTTTCCGAGATCTGATAAATGGGCTTCGTATGGAGCAATTCTACTGGATGAGGCCATTGCTTCTTTTTTCTGAGAAAATTGGATTTGTTAAAGCCCTATATTTATACTAATCATGTGATCACTGTTAAATGGCTATATTAGAAACAGTAAAAATTCTTAACATAAAACCAAAGAAGTTTACATTTTATATAATCATTTTACATAAATAGACGTTTAATTAGATCAAGTAGGATTTCCATTAATGATACTTTGGGTCGTTATAATATTCCCCCCTTAAGAAATTTCACCCTCGAAATTTCCTTTTCCCACACTAAAACAGATGTGGGTAACTTAGCTTCATCACTTCCTCTAATTCCCATGTCACTTCTTCAAACTTGTGGTTTCACCACAACACCTTGACGAGGGGCATTGCCTTATTTGATAGAACTTTTTCTCTATGATCTAGGATCTTCACTGGTTTCCCCTCATAAGAAAGATCATCCTCCAACTGTACCACCTCAGAAGAGAGTACATGTGAAGGGTCTGGTATGTACTTCTTTAAGAGGGATACAAGAAAGACATCATGTAATTTGGCCATGGTAGGTGGAAGTGCTTGTCAATAGGCCACAACCTCGACACGATCAAGAATATCGAAGGGGATGATGTACCTTGGACTTAACCTACATTTCTTTCCAAACCTCATGACCTTCTTCCATGGTGATATGCGTAGAAAAACCATGTCTCCAACTTTAAACTCAAGGTATCATCGAAGATTATCTACATAACTCTTCTATCGACTCTGAGCTGCCTTGATATGATGCTAAATGGTTTTCACCTTCTCCACCATTTCCTCTACCATTTCCAGTCCAAGCAGCTTACGTTCACCGACCTCATCCCAACACATCGGTGTTCTGCACCTTTTCCCATAATGGGCGTCATATGGTGCCATTTGGATGCTCGAGTGGAAACTGTTATTATAAGAGAGATCAACCAGAGGAAAACGTTGATCCCATCCTCCTTTAAAGTCCATTGAGCATGATCTCATCATTTCCTCAAGTGTTTGTATAGTCCACTTGGATTGGCCATCAGTTTGAGGATGATAGGCCGTACTGAAGTTCAGTTAAGTATTCAGAGCATGTTGAAGACTCTTCCAAAACTCAGAGGTGAATCTTGGATCTTGTTCAAACACAATAGATAGTGGTACTCCATGCAGCCTTACCACTTCCCTAATATATATCTGTGCCTATTGATCCAATGAGAAATCCTCCTGAATAGCATTGAAGTGTGCAGTCTTTGTAAGACGATCCACAATAACCCATATTGCATTGTTGCCTTTGGATGTCCTCGGAAGTCCGGTGACAAAGTCCATGGTGATGTTCTCCCATTTCCATTCTGGTATGGGAAATGGTTGCATCATCCCCTTATACTTCTGCCTCTCTACCTTCACTTGCTGGCACACCAGGCACTTTTGATGTATATTCAGCGATCTCCTTTTTCATATTATCCCACTAAATGTTTTCTCAGAGATCTCGATACATCTTTGTTCTCCCTTGGTGAATAGAGAAATTTGAACTATGTTCATAATCCAAAAGTTCCTTCTTCATATCCAGACTTGATGGAACACATAGTCTTTTCCCAAATTGCACAATTCCTTCTTCATTAACATTAAACTCTGAGGATTTCCCTTTTATGATAGCTTCCACTTTTTCATGAATTCTCACATCATCCTTTTGAGAATCCTTTAACCTTTCCAAAAGATACGGTTGAGCAATAATTTGTGAAAGTATTGATGATGTTCTCTTCTTTATGATTCCCATGTCCATCGTCATCTAGTCTAAGAAGATTGGATCCTTCTCAATTATCATCATTGATAGAATCGCTAGGTCCTTTCTACTTAGGGCATCGACCACCTTGTTCGCTTTCCCAAGGTGGTAATGTATTGAACAATCATAATCATTAATGAGCTCTATCTATATTATTTGGTGCATATTAAGTTCTTTCTATGTGAATATATATTTAAGACTATTGTGGTCAGTATATATCTCACATTTCTCCCCATAGAGATAATGCCTCCAGATTTTCAAGGAAACGATCACCACTGCCAACTCCAGATCATGTGTTGGATATTTTCTCTCATGGATTTTCAAATTCATTGAGGCATATGATATCACTTTATCATTCTGCATCAGCACATAGCCTAATCCCTTATTTAAAGCATCACTAAATACCACAAAAATTTCCCCACTTGTGGGTAAAGTGAGCACAGGCATAGTGATAAGCCTCCTTTTCAACTCCTTGAATATTTCTTCTCATTCATCACTCCAAGATAATTTTACTCCCTCTCAAGTTAGCTTGGTAGGAGGGTTGTAAAATTGTGATAAATTTGTCACAACTCATCGATAATATCCCACTAACCCCAAGAATCTATAGATATCCGTTACCAATGTTGGCCTTGACCATCCCTCAATTGCATCTGTTTTGGAGGGATCCACAGATATCCCATTTCTTGTGATGATATGGCCCAAGAATGAGACCTACTTCAACCAGAACTCACACTTTTTGTGCTTTGCATATATCTTCTCCTTGCACAAAGTCTCTAGTACAGTTCTTAAATGATCCTCATGATCCTCCTTGGTTTTGGAGTACATTAGAATATCATCTATAAAGACTACCAAAAATTTGTCTAGGTAATCTCTAAAGACTCTATTCATCAAGTCCATGAAGATTAATAGATCATTAGTGAGTCCTAAATGAATTACTATGAATTCATAATGCCCGTATCTTGTATGAAAAGCAGCCTTGGGGACATCTTCCTTCTTCACCTTTACTAGATAATATCCCGACCACAAATCAACCTTGGAGAAGTATTGTGCTCCACGCAGCTGATCAAACAAGTCATCGATCCATGGTAGATGATACCTATTCTTTATCATGATTTTGTTATGTTCACGATAATAGATGTAAAACCACATTGAACCATCCTTCTTCTTTATGAAGAGGACCGGTGCACCCCATGGTGAAGCACTTGGGCGTATAAACCCTTTATCCAGATTCTCCTGTAGTTGTTTCTTCAGCTCTTCAAGCTTCACAACAGCCATTATAAATGGAGTCTTGGATATTGGTAGTTTCCCTGGTATAATTTCAATTGAGAATTCAACATCTCTTCTAGGAGGAAGACCAGACAGTTCCTCAGGAAACACTTCAATGAATTCCCTCACAGTAGTCATTTCTTCAAGGATGGTTTCTTCCCTGGACTCAATCATCTGAGCCAGATACGCGTGCTCATAGAGTAGTAATATCCATTCTTGAGATGATAGAGGTAAATTAGATTCATCTTCCTCCTTACACTTGTAATGAATCAGGGGTCAATTCTCCATATGGAGTGTGATTTCTCTCTCCCGACAATTTATGTTTGATCTATTTAAGGAAAGCCAATCAATCCCAAGAACTACATCAAATTACACCAGAGGGAGTATGAAGAGGTTATCTGGGAAATTCAATCCATAGATTATAATAGGAGAGGACTTTTATTCATGGGATGCAATGATTGCCCCATTGGTCGCACTCATCGACATCTTCTCTTCCATGATTTGTGTTGGTGCTGGGATTGTTCTACTAAACTTTCGAGATATAAAATAATGTGTAGAACATAAATCAAAAAGTACGTATGATATTATTGAATGAATAACTAGATTACATGTCACCACTTCGTTGTCGAGGTTCACTTTGGTATAAGTGATGGAAAAATCTCTCCCTTGCTGCCTTGGAGGTTGTTGGTTGCCTCCGAAAACCTTTGGATTAGGGAACTGATTTGAAAAATTCCCCAGTTCTTTGTAGTTGTAGTAATGAACAATGCATTTCGGTTCGAATAGAGCATTCCTCTCCTCTGTCACAGCCACGGGTCTTTCTTGCCAAAAGTTAACAGCTAGGTGTCGTTCTCTTCCACACCTAAATCATTTCCTCGTCCCCTTGAGGCAATTTCCAGGGTTCTTTTTTCCGCACTTTTGGCAAGTGGGGTGCTAGATCTTCTTAGCACCGTTGGACTTATCCATCGAACCACCAACATTGAAGTCCAACTTACGCTTCTTGTCCCCATGATACCCCTGCAATTCCTCGATATCCATTTCGACCTTGAGGGTACATCGGACAATTTCCTCATAGTTGTCAAAGTCACGGATCACTAATGCTTTCCACAGGCTAGTCTTCAGCCCACCAAAGAAGCGGTCAACCTCTAATTCAGGGGTAACGAAAAAGCTGAAAGTGAATCGTGAAAGCCTTGTGATGTTTTCCTCGTACTCTCCAACAGATTATTCTACTTTTTTCTTGAGGGAAAGGAAGTCCCTTTCTATCTTAATCCGGAGGGTGCGTGGAAAATATTTATTGAAAAACATCTTCTGGAAATCGTTTCAATCCAACGCCTCGAACTCCCCCTTAGGCTTCATATTTTTGATCAACATCCACCATTGATCAGCTTCACCCTCTGTACGATAAGCCACTAGGAGAAAATTCTATTTTTCATAACATTGAAGGATAGAGAAGATCATTTCAATGGAGTTGATCCATTGTTCAGCGATCATGGGATCAGATGATCCACTAAAAGTAGGAAGCCTTTGTCTCATGAAGTGCACGATAGCAACTTTTTCTTTATTAGGGGGGTTTGGATGTTCCTCTTGACCCATGTTTCTATTAAAAGCTTGAGTTAGCTGAGAGTGAAGTGTGACAAAGTTCACATTTCCCGCTCCCATTTGATTGGGCATCTCATTAGTACAGTCATCACACTAATATTCACATCGATTGTTAGCCCGAGTCCTCCTATTACCATCCATTGGCTGGAATAAAATGAATGTTAGGGGGTAACACATAAAGGGTAATCCAAAGAAAAAAGTTTATGACTTATAAATAAACTTTTATTTCTTTAACTCATGAGTCTATAGGCTTCAATCTAGGCTTTTCATGATCTACTTTCTAAAATATATTCAAGGGGTATTTTTTTAATTCCCTTAATAAGGGTTCATAATAATCCTGTGTATTTATCAAAACATATCCCCCGGGATTGTCATAACCAAGAGTGCAGCAAGACCCGTTTTCGTGCACCCGTTCCCATTTGAGTCTAGCTCAAAGAGGTGTTTTCAGGTTTTACCCCTAGGATACATCTGTTCTAGAGCCGCCTCTACCTGCTTGTATCCAGACAGGGATGTATTTGTTTGATAAACTTCTTACTTAGTACTTAACAAAATTTAGGTATGTTTTTATTATACTTAGTCTTGTCTCGAAGGATTTACTTGGGTTTTCTAATCCTAATCCCAAAAATAACTAAACCTATCCTCTGATACCAACAATGACAACCCTGATTTTATTTCAAACTTAAACATGATTTTTTACATAAACTATTCACTTGATACAACAAGGAAGATCGAGAGGTCTTGTGTATTTGGGGATTAGGATCCTTACATAACAACATAAAACATGAAATACAACATCTTTATTGAAAACTTCCCTTACATGACCACTACATTCTCTCATACTTAGCATTGCATGGGATAACCTAAGGACATGTATAAGAAAAGGGGTGAGCTATAAATCCTAGTAAGGGAATAAACATGGAATACATGAGGAGTACAGTACATGTTAGACAATAGGCATATCAATAGATAATAAAAGAAAAATGAACAAAAAGGCATGATAAATCTTGATAATCATAACATGGAAATGTGGCAACAAAACTTAACATGGAATTAGCATGAGCCAAGGCTTATTGCACATGGAGCATGAGTAAATCCTCATTGAACATGAAGCACGAGTAAACCCTAGTTTCACTTGAATTAGCATGAGTCAACACTCATTGCACATGACTTTTCATGATACTATAATTTACCCAATATATTGGAGTGCTATAAGGGCGCATACTTCTTAAACATTTCATTTCATGCATAAGTGTGCCACATGGATCATAAAACATGGATTCATAAAACATAATCATTTATTCCATGAAAAATGAATGTGGAATGAAACTTTATAATCAATAAGTAAATGTGCATGAAGGTTAATACTCTTGATGGAGAAATGGGCATGGTATTCACTACACAATAGCATTGGCTTAGAAAATCGATGTAATTTTGGCAGCGTAACGGCGTGATATAAGAATTCATAAAAAATGGTTGATGAAAGAGAAAGGGGTGTGTCATCATATCTAAATGAAATGGACAGTAAGGGGGTCATATAGATACATGTCCCAACAATTTTAATGGAATTTAGATTCATAATATAGAAGTATTGCTTGAATGTAAATGAGAAGATAAGTTCCTTTCAGAATTTCGGCATAGTAATGGGTGTACATGGGAGACATTTAATGAGAGAGAAAGGGGTCTCCCATCATTCAAACAATAATAGGGTAGTATGGAGGAGGTTAGAAACCATACCCCAACATTTATAATTGAAATTAAAAGGGCATAACAATATTAAGAAAATTGGACAAAAAAAGTTAAAGGAATAAAAACCCTTACTTGGAAGTGTGCTTCCAAAGGCTTGAGAGAGACTTGAGAGAGGCTTCTTGGGAGTTTGGGTCACCTTGGTAGGATTCTATAGAGAGTAGGTCAGAGGTTTGATGAACTCAAAAGGCTTTGAGTGAGGAGATAGTGGGAGCTTGGTTGGGTTTATATAGGAAAGGTGAGTGAATTCTTTATTATTTAGGTTTGGGACCCCTTACATTAAACTAATCCAAAACAAAAATCAGATCATGGTTTTTGCCCATGGTTTTTCAAAAAGGGGAGAGAAAAACAATATTTTATAAGGAAAAATTTCTAACTTCTTAAAATAATGGGGTTGCTTATGTGGAGGTGAGTCACACTCCCATAGAAAATAATTTAAAAAGACAAGATGTTTAATAAGTCTTGAGGGGTCCATTAATGCTTTGTAAAATAAGTCAAAAAAACCCAAAATCACATTATTTTAATGGTAAAACATATATTTTTCGAACATAAAGCTTATAGTTTTTTATTACATCACTATTGGGTCATTATGATGTCATAAAACACATTATATATTTAAACAGTATTTAATTTTTACCATAAAATTTGACTATCGCAAAAAATTATGAAAAATTCACCATTGGATAATTTCAATTTCATGATTCCAGAAATAACATTTATTTTATCTAAATAATTTTCTAAATATGTTAATTTTCACTTTCAAAACAAAAACTGACATTTATCGAAAATTCACGGGTTTTGACAACAATGGCTTTCAAACCTTAATAAAAATTACAATTTCATTCATAAAATTATAAGATCATTTATATTTAATAAAAAATAATTTAATAATAATAATAATATTTTATTAAAATATTATTTAATTCAAAAATACCCTAATTTAATAAAATAGAATTCTTAATTAAATAACAACTAAAAACACTATTTGTACTTTAAAAACTATTTACAAAGTGTCAATAATGACAAGAAGGTATATTCATTATTATATACAAAAAATAATATACATGAACATAATAATTGAGATTTGTTACATAAACCCTTAAAACTACCGCATAATACCTAAGGGTAATGTGTGAAATGGTGAAAGACTCTTGGGGTGGCTCAGATAACATCACTCGAGTGGTAATCTCTATCAACTTCCACTTTTCCCGTAGACAGTCCCGTTCGATCTTGACATGGTGAAGCTCAGCTTGGGCTTGGTCAAGAGTGAAACCCAAGGACACCACCTCTTTTTTGAGATCTGACAAATGGTCTTCTTATGGATCAATTCTACTGGATGAGGCTATTGCTTCTTTTGTCTGAGTAAATTGGATTTGTTAAAGCCCTATATTTATACTAATCATGTGATCATTGTTCAACGACTATATTAGCAACGGTCAAAATTCTTAACATAATACAAAAGAAGTTTACATTTTATATAAACATTTTACAAAAAGAAATGTTTAATTAGATCAAGTTGGATTTCCATTAATGAAACTTTGGGTCGTTACACTTGGGTTTTCTAATCCTCGTTGTCAAAGGTGGTTAGTTTTTATAAGATCTTGAGGTAGGTGGATCTATTTAATTATTCTAATTTATTGAATTACTTATTTTTCATATTGATTCCTTGATATTTGAAATGTTAGTTCTCATGTTGAAATTTAAAGAGAATGGTTTCATGTTTGAAAAGGGGTTTTTTCTTTAAAAACAGAACTTCCTTGATTTGAAATGAAAAATGGATTTTTAAAACCCTGAAGCATATTGGATTGGTTTTGATTTTTTTTTATAATAATGTGAGCATGGTTTTTAAAATATAAATTGAAAAACATTGTATATTGGGAACCTTGGGTACATTGGGATAGAGACACAAGTAGCCTTAGTGTATGTGACACAACTAAAAGGTAACATCTTGTATGGTGACGGTCTATGGAAATCCTCAATGTTATTTGGGTCCAACCTTATGTCTTTTTAGGCTTGTGAGTTTCTAGTACGTACTGTCCCATAGGATAGATCTTTATTAGAAGGTGAATTATTGTTTGTGGTTATTTATTACATGATATTTTATTACATTATTGTTGGATATCATGTATATTTTTATTTTGTTATTTTTACGTATTTTTTTGGCTTTTGAAAACATGGAATTAAATTTATGAAAATAGAAGGATTTTTCAAAAAAACATTTCAAATTGATTTATTTATAAAAATGCTTGAAAACTATTTTTTTAAATCCTGGAATTGTAAATTCTTATTACTATAACTTGTTTAGATCACTTTGTGGTATCCTACTAGGTTATGTTGCTCACACCTTACTTTTTCATGTGGGTTTCTACATGCCATGTTTTGTAGGATTCATTTAAATGGAAGACAATTATGTATCATGCAAGATTATAATTATGTTTTTGTTTCATTTTCGGATAGTTTGAGGTGTTGTTTGGTCACATGGAGACTTGTTGTCTAGACTTTTTGTCAAGAACTAACCCGGGTCGACCCTGAACCGGTCACTTGAGATGGACCACGACATGTCCCTAAGGAAATTCTCAATCCCCACAGGCTGACAACTAGTTCCGAGCATCAAGATAAATCAGTTGGGAATGATTTGGACCATGAAAAAAAATAAACAAATAAATGAAAATCGAACTGAAAAATATAAATAAATGCTTGCAGAAGAAATAAATAAATTAACACACCTATCTACATGTGATCTCATGGTTCTACACCAAACAAATAATGAAGATCTCTACAAGAGCGATCCAACACTAGAGGAACCTGAAACTGAAAAGACAAAGTAGGCATGAGAACTGAAATGATCAGTAGGAATTCCAATGATAAACCATGGAATCCATTTATTTTCATTGCACAAAACAATCCATTGACACTAATTTTAACATATATATATAAAAATTGGTTTTTAAAATTTAATAAAAAACACCGATTTTATTTTAAAATGAGCCATTCCATACTTACATTTTCAAAATAATTGATTTTCACTTTAAAACCATATTCCAAACCCAAATAAATTGGGCTACACTGAAAAATAAATAAGATAATAAAGTACCTAAAAAAACTAAGTGAAGAGAAATACAAACAAGTAGAAATAAAAAAAACCATGTGTGATCATAAACATCCCTAGAAGACCCTTGGATATACTCAGTTCGGAATCACCTTCAGGCATATGGTGAAGCCCCTAAGTCTATGACCAACTGGCCACCCTCAACTATCCAATCTAATGGCACATCCCGCCTGGGATATCTACAATCCTTAGGGTACCAACATGTCTAATTGAGTTTGGTCAGTAAATGTCACTCAATACCCTAAAAGATTCCTAGAAACCCATAGTAATAGTAAACTATGTAAATATGAGGCCCTCACATGCATGACTCACCTTACCTTCCACCACCGCACTTGCCTACCCCAAACACGGACATCCCCTATACAATAACCCATAAATAGAAATCATAGATATGTTTTCCAACTATTTACATATACATATATACATCACTTCATCAAAAGTGCCAAGTATTCCATCATATCACCTGTTCATTCATCCCATTATTTAAAAAACATGAAATATGAAAAACGTGCCTTTAGCATTACACACCTAAAGTCATTTTTCCAAAAACACCTCAAAATACATTCTTAAACAATGTGAAATCCCATTTTCATTAATCATTTCCCAACGAGCCTTTAGGTTACATGTTCTAATACATTTTCATAAAGGCCTTTATAAACATACTAGAAATACACATTTTTATAAAACACACCAAATAACTCATTAATCAAAACATTTAGAAAAATGGAATCCAAGTGCCAAATTGGCATACCTTTTTGGATTTCATTTAAACACATATTTTAGAAATCACATGAAGGAACCCACAATCCTTTTTTCCAAACACAACATAAAATTATAACTTGGCCTTCAATACTTTAAAATCCAATATCTCACATTATTAGTTCCAAACCATTTATAAAAATGTGTCCTTTACACAAATGATTTAAAACACTAATTTTACTTCCAAACAATCACTAACACATGTTACGAGGATGAATGTGACAAACCTTTATGAAAAACATTTGAAATCCCATTTATAAATCTCTAGAAGAAACATATAATAATTTGAAATTCATGGGACCATTTGAGAAAAAGAGGGAAGAAGGGAAGATGAGGAAAATTTTAAAAGAATGGTGTCTTAGAGTTCCATTCACATTTTAATGCACATCTGTGTATTCACTCCGTGCACCTATGGTTGTTCCAAAATTAAATGGTACCCCCTTTTATCCATAAAACCCATTTTTAAAACATTTTCAAAACCCCACTAGCCTTTACTAACCAAAACTGAAAATACCACATAATAAAAAGAGATAACCATCCCTATCACAAAATAAGAAAAACATTTTCAAAAACATTTCAAGGTGATTCTTGAGTCATTAAAATAAAACCAAATCACACACCACTCCACTTTATAAATTGGGACATATATAACAATTTACACCAAGTAAAAAACCACAAAAAGGTTTATTTCAAATTTAAAAGCACAAATTACATTTTACAAGACACACTTAGGGAATAATCAAAAAGGTACAAATGAAGGATTTATTTGTAAACGAATTTTAGAAAATACTGTCAATTAAAATCATCACAAATAATTTAATATAGGCGGCATAATTGTGTGAAACATGATCAAAAAATTATTAAGTGAATCCAATCGTTAATGGGATTCAATGGGAAGGAAGAATCATGGATACACCTACCTCAAACATGGAACTTTTTGATGATGACTATTCGAACCGACACTTCTCACTTACACACGCATTCATTTGAACATAGATATATAAATACTCATAGTTACATTACACATATTCCCTATTCCATGAGGGAATATGTACAAATATTTCATATATATATATATATATGCCTTACCCTATGCATGTACATGTAGGAAATATCAACATTCGAAGTCCAAAAACACCGCAACGAGTTCCAACGCACACAATAAATATTACCAAAAACTCAAAACCCACCAAAATACTAAATTAAAATTAAAACAAAGATAAATAATTGAAAATCCTTACCAAATATAATGTCTGGCAGAACAAAATGGTCTGAAATGCATGGCCTTTGGCGGCAGTTGTCAGAATATGGACCAATGTCACTATAAAATCCTGAGTAAATCAAGTCACACTGAAACCCTAACCATTAGTGTCTAAAAAAACCCCACACACCCCATAAAATCAAGATAAACCAAAAAATAATGTAAAGGGGTACTCAATAGAGGGGAATAACGACTTGCTTGAGAGGAAGAGGGTGCCTGAGGGGGTTTGTGCCAGAGGTAGGGGATGCCAGAGGGTATCACACTGGAAATAGGGGTGACCAGAGTAGAGGGATATGCAAGGAGGCACATGAGTAGGTGGGGGAACCAATGAGGGAGGCATGACTGGAGAGGGGGTGGTCTGGCACAAAGGGGTGACTTAAGGGGGAGGTCTTACGCAAGGGGGGAAGCGCAAGGGGGAGGTCTAACACAAGGGGGTGGTGCAATGGGGAGGTCCAACTAGAGAGGTGGATGTATGACATAAGGGGACCATGTAAGGTGGAGGTCCAACACAAGGGGTCTTCATATGAGGTAGGTTTGGCACAAGGGGGGCGACGCAAGGGGGAGGTACAGATGGAGAGCGGGAGAGGCACTATGTGCCTTGTAAGGGAGGGGGGGGGGGTGACCCTATTATTGTTTGAAAAAAAATCCAAAACTAAAATTAAAAATAATAATCATACTAAAAATAATAATTATAATAATCATATTATTAATAATAACATTAATAATAACATCAATACCCATTTTAATTATAATAAGAAGAAAGTTTTTTTTTAATAATAACAATAATAACAATAACAATAATAATACTCATTTCCATTTTTAGTAATAATAATAATAATATTATTATTATTAAAACATTATTTAAATTTTATTTTCATAAAATTTTATTTATTTTAAATATTGTGTAAAGGTACGGTCACCTAGGTTGACAGCACATTTACTGCTAACTGTTCAGTGCTCGTGTACTGGCCCGAAACCCACCAAAATTTCCAATCCTCAAAAATTTTAGAATAGCACTCAACTCAATCCTCAAAAGAATATCCCAATCCAAGAAATAATAAAATTAAATAATTTTAAAGGTCGTGGTGTAAAACTTTTCCTTTTTTATGGTTTATCTTGTTTAGATCAGTTTTATCTCCATCGTTTCTTCTTTGTAATATAGTTGTATTTATTTCCTTTATTATATACAAGACTAGTTTTGTTATCTTTGTTTTACCCCACCCTATGATGGGATGACTTGGGTGACTGGACTAGTTTACCTAGTTTGGTATATTGCAATTTGGTATCGGGGAGGTTACTCAGCCTGAAGTGTTTCAGCACTGTCTGAGTTAGTTATGTGTCTTGGGTATAAATGAGTAGGATCATTGGAATTCAAATAATAGGAGCAGAAAATGGGCTTGAAAACCTTACTCCTATGACTGAATCTGAGTTTACAAGGGTGGTCAAAAAATCATTACTATATCCAAGACCTAGTATGTTGGTTTATTTGATTAAATTTTATGAGCAATTTGTTTGAATTAAACTATCTATAAATTTTGGGGACTTGGATTGTGTGTGGTGATTTGAATATACTGACTGGGGAATTTATTTAAATGAAATCATTATTTTCTAAATGTGTTACCCATTAGTGGTGGAATTCATAACTACTTTAAATTCTTATATTTTTAATGCATTGTTTTGGATTTTTTTTGGTTCAATGGTTTTGGATTTGCTCATGAATAATTATATATTGTCTTATGATAAAAGATAACACCTCAAAGGAGATATCTTCCAAATAAAAGAGGATAATTCACAAGGTAGGTTCCTCTAGTGGACTCTTCTTTAGTAGAGGTAGTAATCTATACCATTCAGACTCTGGGGTTAGTGGGAACATCGAACCCATGACGGGTAGTGGATCATGGCTTATAATTTAACAAGAAACAAATGCATGTCTTATGTCATGATAAAGAACCATAAGATTCATAGGAGTTTATTTAATGAATTGGGAGGATCTTATACTTCTTAAAGTATTCTAAATATTAATAGGTGGGTTTTTAAAAGTATATTCTTGAGGGTCCGGGAAGAAGATGGTGAGATTCTATAGTGAAAGGTAAGTTGATTGAAGGTATTAGATGGGTTTCTTTCAAGGTGATCTTTAATCAGAAATTTTACCCAAAGAATTAACATGTATAAAAGTACTAGGAGTTTCTGATATTAGAGAAAGGAGATCATACCATTCTTGAGCACTCCACTGACTTTGTTGAGTTGGTGTATCTGACACCATCTCTTGTCACTAGAAATTACCTGAAGGCTAGAAGATTTCAGATGGGGATAAGGGTCGATGTTCGGTAAATGATAGTTATTTTACGGATTCCTACCATTGTGGAGGTAGTGGACAAAGAGGATTTGGCTGAGGTATACCTAGCTAGAAGGACAGGCTTCGACGAAGCTTTAGTGGGTGCAATAGTTATCCAAAGTTCTTCCTCTGGTCATAAAAGAAAGAATTGTTTTAGGGGATTCTACATGGAACCAATAGGTTATTTTGTACCAGTATGAGAGGTATGGTCCTACCAAACCTTAGTATATGGAGGTTCCTAAAACTTATGTTCTTTGTGGTAGATCTATCCATCTGAAGCATTTCTGTGATAAGATGTCCCAAGGTGGTAAGAAGGGATACACTTTCACCAAGGGGTCGCATGTCCATGTTGATGCTTCAAAGGGTGGTGGGTCTCATTATCAAGAAAAGGGGGATTTCTAGGTGGATAAATCTAGATGGATTTACGTAGACTAGAGTGAGCCAAAAGGGATTTGAAGTAGGGAAAACTACTGTTAGATATACCGTGTTTATTTTGTCTTTTATAGTGCTATATATTTTTTGATGTAGGTTCTAATAAATATTTTTATATCGCCAAAGATGGTTGATGTGTTGGGTTTGTATTTTTAGCTTATTCCATTATTTTTGGATCTTTACATGCTTTTGGGAAATAAGTCCGAACAAGGTTTCAAATGTCTCATGAGTCAGGTGATGATAGAAAACTTTGAGGTGGTTCGTGACTTCTTAGTGCTAGATCTTGACATCTTTGACTTGATCATCAATATGGATTGTATGATTAGCATGAAAGCCTAGATATACAGTTATCACCATCAAGTATAGTTCTTATCTAGAAATGGTATCACTCATTTTTTTCAAGTTGAGTGGAACTCTTGATCGAGAAGGGCTGAGATGATTGTCCCTTATGCCAGTTTAATATCACACTAGTTGTCAGAATTGTTTCTTGATGTAGTTGACCCATACTTGGGTGGTCAGATAACTATTGTTGTGTGTGTGTACCTTGAGGTCTTTCTAGATGATTATTCCAGTTTTTCACTATAGAGAGAGGTTGAGTTTACTGCTGAACTATTCCCTAGAATGATTCTCATTTCTATACCATCCCATCTAATGACACCTAATGAGTTGATGGAAGTTAGAGTCCAGCTTAAAGAACTATAGGTGAAATGATTTATTCATCCTAGATTATCACCATGTGATCCACCTGTACTCTTTTCTAAGAATGAAGAAATAAGTATTAATATTTTTATTAACTATCATAAGCTGAATCAAGTGACCATTATGAATATGTATAATTTACCCATAATTGATGATCTATTTGATCAGTTGAGGAGGGATCCTTGGTTTTCTATGATAGATATGCCATTGGGGTACCACCAGCTGATAGTCTTAGAAGAGGATATACCCAAGAGGGTGTTTTAGAGTCGATATGGGAATTTTGAGTTTCTGGTTATTCCATTAAGACTCACTAACGCTCCAGTGGTATTCATGGGTTTGATGAATTGAATCCTTCATTAGTTATTGGACTCTTTTGTTGTTGTTTTTATAGATTATATCTTAGTGTACTCCAAAACAGAGGAACACATAGACCATTTGAATACCATTCTTTAAACATTGAGGGAACATCATATGTATGGTAATATTTCCAAGTGTGAGTTTGGGATTCCGGAAGGGAAGTATTTGGGGCATGTGATATCTGATAAGGTTGTATTAGTTGATCCTAAAAAAGGTATAGGAATTTATGATTTGGGAGCATCCCATAAATGTTTTTGAGATCCCAAGCTTCTTGGGTTTGGTAGCTTTCTATGGATGGTTTATTTGGGACTTCTCTAAGATTTCATCTTCGATGAAATCTTTAAAACATAAGGGTTTAAATTTTGAATTGAATGACAAGTGTCAGATAAATTTTTAGGATATTAAAATTATGTTGGATTCATCACCATTTTTTATTCATCTGAAACTAGGTTTGGGTTATGATGTTTTATTTGATGCACCTGGTATGGGTTTGGGATGTGTCTTAATGTAGGGGAAATAGGTTGTGGCTTATGAATCACTCCAGTTTCACCCTCATGATAATAACTAACCCACCAATGATCTTGAATTGTAAGCTATTAAAAATGCACTCAAAATGTTGATTTACTATCTCTTTTGAGAGAAATTTATAGTATTTTATGTTCACACTAGCCAAAAGTATATTTTCACTCAGAGAGATCTGAATTAGAAACATAGACACTAGGTGGTGTATTCTTAGACATTTTATTTTGTTATAGTATATTCCCCTAGGAAAGAGAATGTGATATTCAGTGCATTGAGCATAAAATTATCGACACAATCCATAAATAAATTAGTCAAATAGTGGTCTATAATGAGTTTGTTTGATAATATGTTCTTGGAAGTGGATGAGGATAGTGGAAAAGTGTTATTGGATTTGATAAAATTTGAATCATAATTTGATGAACAAGTTGTACTTGAGAAGATGACAGACACTGAGAGCTGACGCTTAGGAGAAATCCTAAATGGTAGGGAGACATCGTGAGAGTTGTCTAAGTATCCTAGAGGATATTTGCGCTTTTGTAGCAGGTTTGTTGTTCAATGTTTCTTGATACAGGAGTTGGTAGATAGTGGAAACCACTAATGTTGTTTCGTGCACCCTGGGGATACAAATAGGTATTGTGATTTGAGACATCAATATTGGTGGGTGGGGATGAGGCAGTATGTTCTAGATTTTGTATCACGATGTCACACTTGTAAATGTGTTAAGGAGGAACACTTGAGACCTGTAGGTTTTTTTGGATTCTTTACCCATTATGATATATAAATGAGATGATATTTCCATGTATTTCATTTTTGTTTTACCAGGAACTCCTTGTGGGAAAGAAGTGATATGGGTGGTTTTTGACAGACTCAAAAAATTAGTGCATTTCTTACCAATAAAGGAGACAAAAAAGTGAAAAAACATAGGGACTTGTATGTTTGAGAGATTGTGAATCTTTATGGGGTTCCCTATGTGGTTGTTTCTGATAGGGACTCTAGGTTCACATCCAGATTTTGGAAATATTTTTAGAATGAAATGAGTTCCTAGTAGAAATTGATTACAAAATATCATCCATAGATGGATAAAAATATAGATAGTGCTATCCAGGTTCTGGAGGTTATTCTCTGGGCTTGTGTGAATGATTTTGGTGGATCTTGAGAAATACATTTTCCTATGTTTGAGTTTTCTTATAATAATATTTATCAAGCTTCATTCAGGATGGTGCCCTTTTGGGTTTTGTATGGGCGGTCATGTGACCTCTCTTGTGCTGGGTAGAGTTGGGAGAGTGGTCCTTGGTTGGACCTATATTTTTTAATGAGATGATAGAGGTAGGTAAATTTTTCCAAATTTGTTAGATGACAAAAAAGAGTCATTACAAATCTTATATGGTCCTTCGGTGTTGACCATTAGAGTTTTCAGTTGGTGATAGAGTCTTTCTCTGAGTTTCACCTCACTCGGGACATCGTCAGTTGGGTAAGAAGGGTATGTTGGAACTGTGGTTTGTGGGACCCTTTGAAATCCTTGAGATAATAGGGACTATTTCCAATCGATTTTGGAAACCATATAACTTGACTTCTATAAAAAACATGTTGTATGTTTCCCATTTGAAGAGGTATATACCAGTTCCTTCCCATGTGATTAGATGGGAGGGTGTTGTTTTTGAGTTTGATACCATTTTGGTTGAGTAGCTAGTTCAGATTAAGGATTTATAGGATAAGGTAATTCATGATAAAATGATTCCCCTGGTTTGGGTAATATGTAAATGTAGACATGATCACCATGGGATGTGGGAGTATGATTCATTGATGAGGCAGTGATGACCTAAACTTTTGAGGACCCAATATCTTGATCTTTTTCTGGGGACATAAAACTTTTATAGTGGGGAGATTGTAATGCCCCATTAACTTTCCTTCAGTTATTTTCTGATATTTTCTTTTGGTTTCCTTTTATTGTCAAGTTTTTGTCTTCTACCATGAATTGGAAGGATACCTATAATTGGTGAAGTCATGGATTTTTTGTATTTTCAGCATGAATATGCGGTTTATACTATTTTTTTTAAATTTACATGATGTGTAATAGGATTGCATGATCTGTATTGGATGATAGACATATCCCATGAAATAAATATAAAACATGAGTTTTTTAAATGTCGTGTAGGGGTTGCATGTCGCGTAATGTGAAAATATGGTTTTTAATTAAAAGAGTGATGAATTTTTTTGTATAACTTTAAATGAAGGGGATTCAAAACATGTAAAAGATTACATGATTTTTAATTCACCAAGTTTCAGTTTTTAGGTTTGCATGCATATTTTTAAGGCATCAATCTATCTTTTGGGTTTTTCCTCTCAGTCGGAGCACTTACCCTGGGTTATTCTACGTGTCTCTCTTCTATTCGGATCGATTCATTCAACAATTGACCTGTAGGGTTAGGCACTTCATCTCTACAGTTAAGACTTACTATTAGTCTCCCTATCATTTGTGGTTGCGACACTATTTGTTATAGTTATTGGTAATAGTATTGTTTTTTATCAATCCTTTTTAGTCTTTGGTCATGCCATTTCTTCTGAAGGAATATCTTTTGGTTTCCAATCCATATTATCAACGGCGGTTAGCGTTTCTATGCTCTTGAGGTAGGTGGATCATTTCAATTGTTATATTTTCTTGAATTTCTTATTGTTTATATTGATTCATTGATATTTCAAATAGAATTTCTTGTGTTGAAATTGAAAAGGGCTTGAGTTTTTATTTCAAATGGGTATTTTAATATATAATTTCCTTGATTTGAAATATAAAATAGATTCTTCAAACCAAGAATCATATTGACTTGGATTTTAAATTGTTTTATAAAACTTTAGGCATGTTTTTTAAAATAGAAATTGACAAACATTTCATAGTGGTGACCTTAGGTATGTGAAGATAGAGACACATGTAGATTTAGTGTGTGTGACACCACTAGGAGGTAACCCATTGAATGTTTATGGTATATGGAAGACCTTGATGTTAGCTGGATCCAACCTTATTCCTTTTTAGGCATATGAGTTTTTAGTTCATACTTTCCCACAGGCTAGAGCTCAGATGGTAGGTTCATTGTTGTTTCTATTAGTTTATTACATGATATTTTATTTCATGGATGTTGGATTAGTTGAATATTTATATTTTGATATATTTACCTTCTTGAATCTATATTTGGAAAACATGAATTGAAATTTTTAAAAAATAAAGTATTTTTCAAAAAAGGATTTCAAATGGATTTATTTAAAAATATTATTATAAAACTATTTGTTTTAATTCTTGGACTTGTGAATTATTATTATTTGAACTTCTGTAGATATTTTGGTGGAATCTTACCAGTCTCTATTGATCACACCCTAATTCTACCTATGGGTGGTTGTAGGATTTTTTTAGGATTTCGGTAAAGGGAAGAGAATTCTGTAGCATGTAAGTTTATCTTTACATTACTGTTTCATTTTGGGATAGTTTGAGGTGACATTTTCTCACATGGAGACTTGTTTTCTAGACAAGCCTATTTTTCCTAGTTTAGCCTATTTGGATCAGTTGTATCTCTATCATTCCCGCTTTGTACTCTTGTTTTATGTCTTATTTTTATTATATACGATACAAGATTTATTATCTTTGTTTTACCCCACCCCATGATGGTCTAACTTGGGTTACTGGTATGGTTGACCTAGGTTTGTATTTTACATACCCTAATAAAAAACTAAGAACCATAATGTCGGTCGCCAACTGCTGGGGATCCAAGAACACTGTTAGGGAAGTATCCCCCTTATTCAGGAACCTTTAGGGTATCTAGATTAGGGATGCTACATTTACTCCCATGAAACACTTGGTTTGGATTCTTTAACTAAACATCATTTACCTTATTTATCTACGAATATAATGGAATACAATACCTTTATTTTTTCCTTATAGTAATGTTTTATGAATTTACCATTAACCAAAAATATTCTCTCTTCTTCTACATGCAACTCAACTGCTACATCAATCAAAATTAGACAACCTATGAAAGGTCAATGCCACTTTGTCCTTATATTACCAAAGAATATGTTTATAAAAGAATTAAAAATTAAAACATTTTATCCAACCTCAATCTCTTTCTTCTAATTCCTTTTTTATAAATATTACCATTTTCATATTACTCTTGTCTCATTTTATCACTCCCATAAATCATCATGTCCTTTTTTTCTCCTAACTATATTAACTATATTTCAAATCCTTAACTAGCATGAAAGATGTACTCAATCTCCAAAGGAATGTGAAATAAATTCATATAAATAATTTTGTATATAAACATTCTATTGGGAATTTAAAAATCTATTTTATAAACCTAAAGCGCTTCATTCAGTTTTGTTAGACCAATATTTCCTTGAATTTCAAACAATTCTCTCTAAAATATATTTCATATCATTATTTGTGATATCTTCTTTCCCACATGATTAGGGGTTATATGTAGTCCATGTCATGTGTACAACCCTGTATTTATCTATAAATGCACTGGTGCATTTCATTATATACAATGATATCTCTTTGTACTCTAAACCTTGAACCAATATTCTTTACCACTAGAAAATTAGGATATGGACATGAATATATAACCACGGTCCAAGTGGATAGTGGCCATAGAATAAAATATAGTCCTAATAACAAGTATACCAAGGCTATAATATTTATTTGAATAGACTATCTCTATGATAATATGGTAGAAAAAAAATATTGAGCATCCTGTACCCCTTCTATCTCCCCCATTATCCCCCTGTAAGCTTTATTTTTATAATCAATTATTCCTTACCTAATTATTTTACACTAGAAGTCATTCCTCTTGAATTTTATATGTCTATCCCCACACTTTTCTCCCTGAATTTATATCTAATAGGAAAACCCCTTCTATTGGTGCATGATTTATTGAAACTGGCCTTTTCTCTAATAGCTAGACATCATCCCACCATCACCTCCTTTGTCTTTCAATGGTAATAATTTTTATTAGGCATGTTTTCTTATATTATTATTAGTTTTGAGGTTTAATAGGTTTATTTTTTTATTTTTTGAAACATAGTGATCGATATGATGTTTGAATTTTAATTTTAAATGGTATGTGATTTTATTACTGTTTTGCAAGCTATTATGTGATAAGTAAATAAATCATGGTTGTTTCAAACTGATATGCATTTTTTTATGTTTTATGTTACAATTTTAGGATATTATGGTGATATAAATATGGGCATATTGAAAATATTTTTTTTAAATTTAATTTAAATTTTATGGTTTCCTTGATTACTAATAGAAGTATTTAACTATAATATATTAATTACAACTAAAATTATATTTAAGTTCCTGATCATTTAATATAAAATTTAATATAAATATAATTTTTATAATAAAGAATCTGTAATATCATGATGTAATTTTTATGTAATTTACAATTTTTTTTAATATTAGTATCAAATTTACTATATATTTATATATATTTTCTTGACATAGTAATTATTTATAATAATTTTATTTTTCAAATATTAATTTTATTACAAAAATATAATTTTTTTAAACTTTTTAAATGAAAAATATATATTTCAAACATATCTTTTGAAAAAAATTAATCATAGTTTTTAGTTTCTTGATAGAATTATTTACCCAAGTGTTAAAAAAATATTTCTATATTTTATATTTTAATTTATATTTAATAAATCTAAATAAAAATAATATAAAAATGGGTTTTTATGAATAAATAAAAAATTATAATATATGTTATGTCATTAATGAAAAAAATATAATGACCATTTAAAATGTGTAATTTAAAAAAAGTTATCAAGGTGGATGTAATTTTCTCCATTTTTGTTATTAAAAACCTAAAAAAATACATAAAATTTACTAAAAAATACTTTGGTTTATAATGAATAGTTTTTAAAAATTGAAATTATAATTATATTTTTAATTTTCATAATTTTTTTCATCAACATAAATAACTTTTAATATCAATCTTCTTTTATATTATAATGGATATAATTTTGATGTAAAATACTGATTACATCACAAATGAGTTTTAGAACCAATGTCAATTTTTTTTTGGATTTTTCTTTCAATAATGCTTCAGATGGAGGACTGATTAGATGTAAATATTTTGAACGTGTTGGATGACCATGATTATCTTTTGAATATGTGAGTTACTCTATCATAAAAATGGTTTCCAAAATATCATGTATGGTTTCATAATAGAGAAAAAGTTCAAGTGGAGAATGAAAATGAGTCAATTTAAGATATTGGTACGGAGAATTAGATTTAAAATTAGTTTCCATTTATTTCTCAAGTTAACATTTCATATAGATCAGTGTAAGAGGACATGAATATGTGTATACAGTTTACATCTATTGATTATAATAACAATGTCAAGCAAGTTAGGAAACTAATGGAATTTTCAAGTAACATAGTATATCAGGATTGTGTAAAAATGAAAATACTTAATTTCTTAATGTGATTATATCATGGGAAAATTTGTATGAATTTTGTAATATTGAGACTGAATATCACTTTATATTTTTAAAGGACATACTACCTTGTGATGAAATATTTTGAGAAAATTATTATATGACTTCAATTTTAATTTCTAAATATGGATTTTCTTTTATTAAGATACATGCATTCCCTAATTTTTTTATTTATTCTGGAGGGAAAATACAAAGTCGAATCAGTGAAAATTGTGTGGTAAATCAAAATGGAAGTCTAATAATGATATAACACAATTTATTGTGACAGAAAAAGTAATGTAAGTATTTAATTTTTTTCCAGTAATTTAAAAAGATTTCATTTCAAAAGAAATCTAGAAAGTTATGTGATAGAATGAAGATGCAATAAATAGGGAAAATGAATGAAAAATTCATCTTGGAGTTACATTAACATGGTACAAAATTAATAGAAAGCATCCTAATTTTGTATCTGGGCCATGAAATGTTAGATTGAGATTATTATGTGATGGATTCAACCCATTTCACTAGTTGCATACTTCACATAGTATGTGTACTATTTTCATTTAAATTTATAACTCCCCACCATGAATGTGTTTGAAAATTTCATTTACTACCATGATTATATTGATATCTGGATCTACTAATCATGAAAATGATATTGAGAGATATTTTTAACCATCGATAAAAGTTTTAGAAGAGCATAAATGTCATTTTACAATCATATGATGAAACTATAAAAGAATATTTTATTATATATGTTACAATTTTATGGATAATAAATGATTACATAACTAATGTAATGAAATATTTCTGCATTAAAAAAGGGAAATTTTGTTTCACTTTCGATATAAAAGATACTTGTTCCTAGTGATTAAAATTTTTAGAGAGAATTTATCTCCATAGAGCATAATAATTTTTACTGATGTATTATACTTATAGTAAATTGAAGGATAATTTGAGGTTGTTATAGAGAAATAAGAAGCATCTCTATTTTTTTCAACGGATAATATCCTTATGGAATATTATGGTTTGATTTTTTTTCTCAGAAAGGGTCAAATAAATTTCAAAAAGAGAAGGAACATTCATTCAAATTTTTAAGTAAATTTGAGAAAGAAAAATATATTATTTTATTTTTTATAATGGTCATCAAATTTGTTCTGTTACTATTTAGAAGTAATTCATATCGATAAAAAACATGTGTGAAATGTTACTTGTAACTATTTTAAATATTTAGGGGAAAAAAGATTATTTTCACTTATGTCATGACTTAATGTATTGAGGCATAAAACCTAGAATCCATCATGAGTTAATTTGTAAGAATCAATTAACTGTTCCTTTTGTTTTATTTTTGAATATAGATTTCAAGGGAAAACATAGTTACATAATGTATTATAAAATATAATGATTTCAAACAACTATTCAAGTAACATATCAAAATAAGTGAATATAATAGGTGTAAAAGTAAAACAAATAAATAACCATGAATATTAATTTTTGTTTCATGAATTGAATCTCATATCCATTCAAAATATATTTTCAAATAATGAAAGGGGTTTTTTATTATCTTATGTCACTTTTATTGGGACATTTTTACTAAAGGATAATCAAGAGTGTTGTTAAAACATTGAAAATATATGAACCATCCATTCTTTGTGACATGAAAAAAATTCTCTCTATTTTTTATGTGCATGTTACAAATAAATATATATATTCCCACTATATTATTTTTAGTGGTCTCTTTTTATGTCATTGGATGTATCATACTAAAAAATGATTTTTATAATGAAATATTATGTGATGAATAAGATCTATCCTAAATTATAATTTTTTTAAAGGTTATTTGGCATAGGAATGCTTGGATTCATGTTCCTTGTATTTGGGTAAGATTATTTTGGGAAGTAATCACCCAATGATAACTAAATATGACCAATACAATCCCATTGAACTAAAATTTTCAGCAATACCCCAATAAAGGGGGATATCTTGATCACATTCATTGTGTAATTTGAGCATATAAGAGTTGGTAGTCATTAATTATACAATATTGTCGAACCATGGAGTAGTTGATGATTACATCATATAAGTATATTAAATATTATTTATTTTTTCTTATATAATATTTTTATAACTTCTTCCATCTTAATATTTCAAGCATTATAGAGAACATATTGAAATTATAAATCAATCTTATCATTCTTTATATTTCATGAGGATAGATCATTTACGCAGTAAATATTTTCATGAATGGTTCAAATCAAAGGTATCATACTTAATTTTTCACATAAATTAATTATGGATAATTATTTAATACAATATACTAATATATTTCTGTTTCAATGATTTATAATTGATGATGTATCAAATTAGAATAGAAAATTGTCATTTGGTCAGAAAAAGTGTCTTTTGAGTGTAAACCACTAGTCATCAAAAGATTTAAGTTCTTTATGATTAAATGTGCTACTAATATGAAATAATAACATGAAAGTGTTACATTAAGTTCAAAAAAAAGTTTTTAATGTCCACCAAATATTCAACCATGATGATTTATATATCTTATTATGAGGTTGTTTAAAAAATAATCATACTGGATTACTTCACATATGGTCGAGTCACTATGATGAAATGAAAGAGTTTTGATTTAATGACATGATAAGGTATGTATATCAATAATTTTTTAGGGTGATTAACATGAAGCATAAAATTTATATTGATGAACCTTACATCTTTACATCAAAAGAAAAAAAGTCCATTCTGTAATTGGTCATTTAAAACCATAATTCAATGATATTGTCGATGTTATTACAATAAATATTTTCAATGTAGGAATTAATGAAATTTATTTTTTGGATGAATCCATTGGTGGTCACTAAAATGTTCTATGGTATGACACATATGAATCATTTGATAGAAAATATTATAAACTAGAAAATTTATTATATATTTAAAGCATTGAATTATGATATGTATTTATTTTTTTATAATATATTTTTTTTGAATAAATAAATCCACCATAAATGAAAATTATATATTATTATTTATAATATCTCAATAGTTTTTGAAGAACAATATCTTAAGAATTTCATATGATTGTAATGAAATTATAAAACACTAAAAATTCACAAAAATTTTCTTTAGTATAGTTATACACATAACTTTTCAAAAATAAAAGCAATGTATTTTAATTTTTTAATATTTGAAATTATTTCACATTATTACTTATGATAATTATGTTATTATAACACCTTAGGTTTTTAGGAACCATATTATTTTTATAAACCATATGTTTATAATTCTAAATAATATTGTTTTTCTATTTTTACAAGTAATTGAAATTGATTAAGAAATAATTCATTCAATATATGAATTAAAACTAAAAACACTTTATTAATTCATAAGTGGATTGTTATAACAAAAACACATAAAAATAAGTATTACACACCATGGATTATTACACACCATTGATAAAATAAATCAATTTAAAGTTACTAAATTAATATGGTAATGTAGATAGAAATGAATTGAATCTTTATGACTAAAAAATCTAATTGATCATCTTCTACAATGATGATCACCAATAGCCAAAAAAACATATAATGAGGAATATCACCATGAAAGGATAAAGAATTATGAAAAATCTATAATATGAAATAAGAATAATTCCTTGTGAAGTTAAAGTGACATGAAAGAATGATTTAGTAAGTATATATATAGAGTAATGAAATCTGATTATTGCAAATATGGTCATTGCAAATATAGTTGTTGTAAATATAGTCATTGGTCAAATATCCAATAGTTATATTGAAGTCATGTATTGTTAAGTATTAAATATAAAACAATATAATTAAAAATGAATTAAAAATATTATATTAAAATATTATAAATATATATATGCGCTATATATAAATATTAATAATGTTATTAAAATATGAGATGATGTATACCTAAAATTCAAAAAAAGGTTTTAATATCAAAGGAGTATTAAAATTTAATTTTAGAATATAATTAATTAATTTTAATGGTATTTTTTAAACATATTTTTTATAAAAGTAAATTTTTTTAAAGATTGATTTTATTAAGTATTGTATATTGATCGTGCAGTTATCACGGTCTACAGTCAAACAATTTTTTTATTACTCCTAATGAAGCCTAGTGGCTGATCAAGGATTTCTCTCAAAGAGTGGGGTGTGGGAGTTTAACTATCCTATAAATTGTTTTTGTTTTTTTATTAAGATTCAAATATGCACCAAGAAATACTTTTTGGAATTTAGATTTTAAGAATGTAAAGCAAAAGGTATAAGTCAACCACACAAAGTTAGGGTGAAAGAGGGTTGAATATTGGTTCAACTACACAGGTTATTAATTATCTATATTGGTTCTCATTTAATAGTAAAATCAATATCATTTAACGATTAATATTATCTATATAATTTTTGGTTTTGAACACTCATAGAATAAATCTCTCCCTATACATCCAGTTCCACCTCCTCCATAGTGAATAGACAATTAACACACTCAACCAAGGTATCAACTGTCTCCATACCCAACTCCATCATATGTTGTTCATTCATTAGTCTACACAGTTGCACTGGTATACTATGTAGACTAAGAGAGGGAGAGATAATTGATTTGATAAATTGGATGGTCCAATAACTTATCAAAAAGGACAGATGAATATCATGCATTGAGTTCTATCCATTTTAATACTACATCAAAGATGAGAATAATAAATCATAAAATCAAGGATTTGAAGTACCTGTGTAATCTCCCTTGGGGACTTAGACATAAAAATAGCTCTTTGTAATTATGGATTTATAGAGATCCCTAAAATGAAATAGAGGTTGAGAAAAACACTATGAAATTTGGGGATAAGAGAATGAAACAACCTAATACATAGAAAAATAGAGATTAATTCAAATTAAAAATAAAAAAAGAATAACACAATTCCTATGCTAAAATCAATAGG
Organism: Viscum album; assembly: GCA_963277665.1. Lineage (NCBI taxonomy): Eukaryota > Viridiplantae > Streptophyta > Magnoliopsida > Santalales > Viscaceae > Viscum > Viscum album. Next base: position 1,419,090,549 of record OY728157.1, on the reverse strand, counting down.
AGTAAAAATAATTATAAGTGGGAGAAGTGAATTATTTATAGGAATTTGATGAATGTTTTCATCAACCTTGAATTCAGTTTTGAGATCAATCTTCTTATTCAGTTGGATGAGTTCCATCTATACAGATATGAGGGTTGAGATTTTTCCATGTGATAATCACTCAAATATTCTTACTAAAGCATTATATTCCCATGTCCAGCTTCATACAACTTTGAGAATAATCCCAACTCTATGTGATATGGTTAATTATTGTGCATTAAATCCATATTTTTTAGAGTGCTTATGTGAGAAATAGATTTAGTGAATATTACACGGCTTGGATTTTAGTTGGGACTTCGAGAGTTTTATTCAGTCTTGAATGAAAATCAATTGGTGGGCCTTATTCTATGAGACACAATGTGCTTTGAGTGTGAGATGATCTATATTGAAAATTTATCGAACATCCATGATGAATAATTAAAAGGAGGTGCTTGGGTCTTGGCTCAATTGAATCCTTTCTTAGAATAATCTCATGTAATGTTTGAAACATAGATGCCTCACCATTAATTTCGATACCTACTTATGGATTCAGTTTAGTTAAAAAGGTGGATCTCAAGATTGTCTGGGTTTGTTATTGGGTGCACCATGGGTATGGATCTAAGTGTAAATACACTGGTTTGGACATTTGGTCTCCTAATATGGTGTGATTCATTCAGTGTGGACATGGGGTTTTCCTGCTTAAAACTATTTTAAACAAAGTTAATGGGTACTAGTGAAGTGTTGAAGGCTATAAGTTATGGTCTAAAAGTGATGCAGATTAGGCTCAGGTAACAGATCATAATGCTAGCTACTGAAACTCATTGTGGAAATTCTTCAAGCATGCATTATGAACTCTTCTGCAGATCAGTTGCGGGAGCGATGGGAATGGGCCGATGCCCCGCTATATTCAAATTTCTATAGAGGGAACAAAAAAAATCCAACAATAAATTATTTTAGATCAATTTCCACAGTATGAATCCATCCCAAACAGACCTGACCTTGAACTATTCAGTTTTATGTCGACCTCATTCTTCTTTGGACAAGACTTTTAAGAATTAGTGGTATCATTATACACAATGATATCATAAGAGTTCCATCATAACGGTTGAAAATATCATGAAACCTCATACTTCATCTCTCAATATTCAACTGGTCCCTACTTTCAAACTCACGTGATGCTCAGTTTTTTCAAACTTTATTTGAATTTCCAAGATTTTCATCTGAGTGATATCAGGTTCCATTTTATTATACATTCATTAGGATTTAGTAGTCTCATATAGTTTCTAATTGACTGAGCTTGGTTAGTTTTTATGCATTCAACTTCTCCAATCAAAAAATATGTGGCTAAATTTGATGCTTTAAGTAGGGTGTATGTTTAGAATGGGGGAGTGTGAGTGACATAATAGAGGATTGGGGCATAATAGCATGGATGGATTCATAACAATAGGATAAGTGAACATTTTCAGGGGTGTGCTTCCACATGACATCATACTTCTATTTTGGAACACCAATATGGTATCAAGAGAAGGGAACGATAATAGTAGGTTGAATAATATCACTCCCGACTGCACATTTTTTTAACTCCCCACAGAAGAATAATTTTATCATGGTAGAAGAGTCTTAATGATAGAAAATTTTTATCCCTACACGGTAGTAGGTGAAGTGTATGGAATCTGGTAAACCCAAGATAACAAAATCATGTGCATGTTCATAGTAGCAGACTCCTCACTTGGTAGTATAAATTTTCTCATTTAATGGTAATAAAATCATGGAATCAAGTAGATAGATAGAGGTTCATAGATGAAAGTTGGATTCATGACAACATATTGGGATTCTCGATAGCAGAGTTGACCCCACTCATGGTTACAAGGCCTTTAAAATTCCCCAACATGCACAATTTTGAAAAAAAAATCTAGTGTAAGTCAATTCTAGATTTAATTAAAATATTTAAAACAAAATCCAAAAAAAATAAAAATTGATTTTTTTGTCAACTTAAAATATTATTTTTTAAAATTCAATTAATTTCCAGTGAATTATTTTAAAATACATTAAAATTTTGGATATGGAAAATTCACAATTTTAAAAATCAAATTTTTTTTTAAAATAATTTAAATTAATGGGTATCATTTAATTTAAAAAATTAATAAAATTATTAAAACTCATAATTAAATCCATTTATCCTATTAATTATATATTGAGTCAAATAATTATGTTTCTAGTTTGAGAAAAAATGTATGAAAATTAATTAATTCAAAAATGAATAAAACATTAAAAATCATCTATTGATCCATTTATCAAATAAATTAAAAATTACCGACATTATAAAAAATGAATTATTTTATTGGTATTTGAATTAATGGAGGGATATTTTCAATGAAAAATACACATTTTTTTCATTAAATTTTTAGGAAAAATCACACCCCTTCACTTGAACTATTACATCTATAGAAAATTTTATCATTGAATTTAGTTTATTAAGAAGAAAAAAAGGATATTCATCTCTCCATGATCAATATATACTTGTAAATGAAGAAAAAAACCACATATTCATTCATTTTGAAAAAATTATTATGCTTCCCCTATGTGTCAACCCATTGAATCATTTCGATTCAATCAATGTTTAAAGTCCAGAAGTGGAACAAATTAGATTTAAGTGGAATTAAATTTTTAACAAGAAACACCTACATTTATCCCTTTCTCTTAAGTTTCTTATATTAGAGTTCTATTTTCAACTTCATTGATACAACTCAATTGAATTTTTTATAAGTAAATCTCTCCCTTCTTCATCTGGGTTCAATGTTCCCATCATCTAAATTAATTCATTTTTGATAATGAGGAACATTATTATTATTTTTTGATTTTTTTAATTTCACCCAACCATGTATATGAAAAGAAATATACAAAGACTGTTATTGAATATGTACAAATGTAATTGACTCACACACCCAATGCCTAGTGTCTTAGAGATTCAATGTGGGATCCCTATTTCCCATTTTACTCTAGTTTCGAAATACTTATACCAATTTACTTTGAGTTGGCTCCATAAGGTGTTCTTTTTTTAAAATTTTAATTTACCATGGATTAAGTTCAAAAGTATAGTGAACAAATGTTATAAATTTTTTTCATAGAAATATTCTCACTCACACTTTCTTTCCTAGTTCTAAAACCAAACTTCTAAGAAAGTAGTGAAAAATTATATCAACATTCATTTAACTCTCAATATTTAAGAACTAATGAAATGATTATATTATTACGTGAGATTAACGTTAATAATGGAGACATTAAAGTTCATTGAATTTTTCAAAAATAATAAATAAAACTATAAAAAAGGCTATGCAAAGTATAAATAGAGTATTTTTTTGTTTGTTTATACAAATATTTCATAAGAGTTCATAAAATTAATTAAACCAAAATAGGTTTTGTCCCCCCCCCCCCAAATTATTTATAACTTCCCTATTTAGTTCAACATGAATTAAATAAAATTACAATGTGTAAATAGTTATTAAATGAAAGAATCCACATGGTTTTTATTTGTCCAATAGGCTCAAGTTAGGAACTCCCCTAAGTGTTTTGCAGACATCCTTTAGATAACATCATATATTAAGGTATAACTTGGGGAATCCTATAAAAAATATATTAAACATTAGAAATTTTATTAAAAAGTAATAAAATAGAAAAAGAAATATAAGGTAAGAGAGTCCTGTGTTTTTTCCTACAAATAGTGGTTGTATTTAAACTGTTAATAAGCAGACAATTTGGTGGCCATCCCCTTTCTGTAGGAGTATGGCTTTTATGTGATTAAAACCACTACGTATAATTCTGTCCAAATATTCTCAACATAATTTCTACTTAGAAGCCCCCTTTATTATATTTCTTCAAGACCACCCCTCACTGGTGTGATGTACTTGATAAAGTTGGGGTGGAAGGAGAATGTTTGAGGTCTCCTCAGTCTTAGATAAAACTATTATGGATTCCTATTCATCTAGTGGAAACTCTAGTAATACTTCTTGGTCATTTCCAAATAAAGATGACTTAGTAGAAACTTCTATATGAACCAAATAAAATTAGATTAAGTTCACACCCAAGTTTTCCCCTTATATATAAAAACTACATCGTTTGTTTTCTCATGTGAACCCTTTAAGATATTTTTTATTATGTGTCCCTACGATTGATGATCAAGGTGATGCTGAGGGAATGATTACTTCACCATAGTTACTATAGTTTCTTATTCATAATTAGCCACTTCTAGGTTGGAATAATCTTCTAACTCCTCCAGGGCATATAATAACATGGTCGAATATGCAAGATTAATACTTAAAATCCCATGAGTGATTTCAACATTCATCAAATTAAAAAAATAGTCAAAATCAAAAAATTTATCCCTCTAAATAATGATTAAACAATGATAAATTTGTATCATTAAAATAGGAGGGGTTTAGATTCCAATGAAAATTTAGAAGAATTAAATACAAGAGAGTCAAGAGTTTGGTCACCCCACTCATGTCGTAGAGGACATAACTTGTGTTTCTCTTGGAGTGTCTCAATCACCATCTCGGAATTGTGCTTGAGTGTGAGATATTTCAGTAATTACAACTCTAGGATGTCTTTTAAATATGTTGGAGTTTTATGTTTTAGTTCATCATCCATCGATAAATTCTCTTTAGTACTTACTCCATGATAATATAGTAAGATTTACTCAAACAACTTCGTCACTCCATCAATAGTGAGTTCAATTTCAATATGTTCACATGTAGCATTACTATTAATTCGTCGGAGAATAATAATAATCACTTACATACTATTTTATTTTGAGTGAAGATCCATATTTATTTTGTTTTAATTTTAAAAATAATAAAATTATTTACAAAGTGAAAAAGAAAAGTGAATCTTTTACCTTACTCCAAAATATGGCACCAAGTTGATCATGTGGTTATCAAGATTCGTAGTCATACATAAATTCATTATTATTCTTAATATAGACTAATGGTTGACCAGTGTCATATATTAAGGAGTGGGGTGTGGGAGTTTCACTATCCTATTACTTATGTATTTTTGTTTTTCTTTTTCATGTTTAAAAGTAGAAAAAATATATTTTTGGAATTTTGATTTTATGAATATAAAATAAAATACAGAATTCAAACACACAAAGTTAGGGTGAAAGGGGGATGAATCCAAGTTTTATCAAATAGATTCTTTATTATCTATATTGTTTCTCATATGACAATCGAATCAATATCATTCATCAATTTCTCTTCTATATCTATTTTTTGGTTCTAAACACAAATAGAGTAAATCTATCCCTATACATCCAGTTACATGTCCTTTATATTGAAGAGGCAATGAAGGAACTCATTCAAGGTATCTACTATCTCCACACCCAATTCCAACATATTTTTTTCATTCCTCATTCCACACAATTCCGCTACTAAACTCTATAGACCAAGAGAGGGAGTAGGATTGATTTGATAAATTGGAGGTTGTAATAATTCCTTAGAAAGAGAATATGAATATCATCTATCTAGTTCTATGCATTTTACTTTTATAATAAAGATGAGAATAAGAAATGTAAAAAACACAGATTTAGAGCGCCTGTGTAATATCCCTTGGGGACCAGAACCTTGATTTAGATATCCATAATTATGCAGTTATTGAGATCACGAAAATACATAAAGGTTGAGAAATACATTGAGAAATTGAGGGATAAGATAATAAAAAAAACAAAATATATTAACAAAAAAAGAAATTAATTCAAATTAAAAATAATTAAAATAATTAAACAATTATTATGATTCCATAGGTATGATATTAACATTTTCTAAGTGGTATAAGATAATTGTATATAGGAATTTGGTGAATATATTCTTCTTCCACCTTGAATTCACTTCTAAGAGTGAGATTCTTCTTTAGCTGGATGAGTTTAACCTATACAGATCCGAGGATCATTATTTTCCCATGCGGTCATCCCTCAATCTTCTCATTGAAGAATTATCTTCCCACAATAAAATCCATACACCTTTAATAATTATCCCAACAATATGTGCATTGATGCATCATAGTACATCAAAACTATGATCTATTTTAGAGTTATCTTATGGGAAAAAGTTTAGTGCATGTGTAGGGGATTGGATTTGAGTTGAGCCTTAGAGTGTTGTATTCAGGCTTGGATGAAACTCAACTAGTGGGATTTGTTCTCTAGGAAGCAATGGTATTTTAGTGTGAGATGATCCTTACAGGTAATTGATTATACATCCATGATTACAGATTAGAGGAGGAGCTCTGGTCTTGGATAGATCGAATCCATTATTTGAAACATTTCATGAAACGATGGAAACATTAAGGCCTCTTCGTTCTTTTGGAGACCTACTTTGGATTTGGTTAAGTTAAAATAGTGGAGACTGATCTTATCTAGGTTTGTTCCTAGGTACACCTTGTTAAAGGTTAGAATTACAAATACTCTAGTTAGGACATTTGGTTATCATATTCTAGTGTGCCACATTGAGAATGGAAATGGGGTCTATATGATTGAATTTGGATTGAATGAAGTGAAAAGATAATGGTTATGTGATGAAAAAAATATAAATTGTGTGTTGAAATTTATGTAGATCAAACTCAGGTAACAAATCATAATGATGGATGGTTTGAACTCATTGGGTAAATTCTTCAAGCATGTGGAATATACTATCTTATGAACCTTTTTTATGAGTGATGGGAATTATCTAAGGCCTTATAGACTTTGAATTACTATAGAGGGAACACAACACTTCTAGAAAAAAAATTAGATCAATAACAATAATCCCACTTCATCCTAATCAGACTCATCCTCGGCCTCTTCAGTTCAGCATTGACCTCATTTTTCTTCATTGACCACCAACGAGCTTTGGTGGTTTTTCATGCACAAGGATATTATATAGTCCTATTGGACTGATTCAAAAAATCACGTCGAATCATACCTTAACTTTCAATATTCAATTGATCCACAATTTCAGACTCATGCGATGCTTGGTTGTCTTAAAATTCTCTGAATCTTTTTATTTGGAATCGTAGTGATCTTGGGTTCCCTTTGATTATTAATTAATTAGGATTTGAGAGTCTCATACACTTACAATTCTATTGATTTAGGTTAGTTACTGTGTATTTTCCTTCTCTAACCAAAAAATTCACAGCTCGAGTTGATGCTTCAAGCAAGGTACAAGTTAGTAAAGGGGGAGAAAGAGTTGCACCATACAATATAGGGGCCTAGTAGCATTTTTGGATTCATGAAAATATGATAATTTCATGGTCATAGGGGTATGAACCCATAAAATAGAAGAATTATCTTTTGTTGCACCTACATAGTAGCAAGAGAAAGGAATAATAAAACTGGGTATCATAAATGCACTCAAGGCCATAGACCATCTCATGGTCACAAAATTCTTTATCTCCTCACTGAATTATAATTTCGTCATGGTAGAAGAATCTTCATAGTAGTAAAATTTTTCTCCTTTCACAGTAGTGGGTGAAGCATATGGAAGTAGGCAGACCCATGGTAGTATAACGGGATTCATTGTCACAGTATCAGAGCCCTTACATGATAACATATTTTTTATCTTTTCATGAAAGTGGGTGAAGTTCAAGAAATAAGGTAAATAGATGTAGAGGCATATAAAAAAGTTGGTTTTACAATAGTATATTGGGATTTATGGTAGCAGAGATGACCCATTAAATATTTGCACAACCATTAAAAATTTTCCATCTTTCACAATGTGAAAAATATTTTTTTTAATGTAGGTCAATTCTCAATTTAATTAAAATATTGAAAACAATGTCCAGAGAAAAATTCAAATTCATTTTGTTCTGTTAATAAGAAATACAATTTTGAAAATCTCAATTAATTTCAAGTATATAATTTTAAAAACACATTAAAAATTTCAAGATTAAAAATTCACAATTGAAAAATTCATAGTTCTTTTTTTAAAAAAATTTCAATTTATAGATATAATTTAATTACAAAAGTATAAAATAATTGAAACTCATAATTAATTTCATTTTCCTATTAATTTCATATTTATTTAAATAATTATATTTCAAGATCCAAAAAAATTTATGGATATTAATTAATTAATAAATAAATAAAACATTAAAAATCATCAACTGATCCATTTAACAATTAAATTTAAAATTCTCACACTTATAAAAAATAAATTATTTTCTTGATATTTGAATTAATTATGGGGTACTTTTCATTGAAAAACACACAATTTTTCTTATTCAAATATTCAAATCATATCATTTATTTTATCCTAATCGATTAAATTGAATAAATTTAAAATATTAAAATATATAAACTAAATCATTAAATTTTTTTAAATTATAAATTGATATTAAATATTATTAATAACACTTAACAATTAAAAACATCTTTTAAAAAAATAGTTTTTCTCTATATTTTTTATTTTAATTTAAAATATAAACTTATAAATTTTTGAATTTTAATTATATAAAACTAAATCAAAATTTCAATTTATATCATAAAAATTTACTTACTATAAATTTTTTAGTTTATTCTATAAAGGTGTATTTTTAGTCAAAATTTTTTTTGTGAAAATTAAAATTTTTATGGTTTCATCATTATACAAGATAATACTAGAATATTTAAAAACCTTTTATGTAATAAAATATGTATTTAAGTAATACATTTATTCATCTTAGAATATTATTTGAACTTATAAATCCTATGTCCAATATTTTTAAAATTAAATTAAAATGTTTCTTTTCTAATTAATTATTTTAATGGTAAAATTAAGATTTGGGTTTATTTTAAATCCAAATATTTTATTTTATAAAAAAAATTATGTAATAAAAATTAGTGTATATGATAATCTTATCTTGTACATAAGTTTCTAAACTTATAAACACACTTTTTTAAAACAGGTTTTATGTGTTTTGTTTGTTTATTTTAAAATTAACATTTAAAACCCTTCATTAAATTATTTGAAAAAATGATTTCTAAATTTAAAATTATAATTTTTAATTTAGTTAAAATTTATAATCTTATTTTTTCATTAAATTCATTTACTGTGGTTAAAAATTAATCACCAAGGTAAAAGTAAATTAGAGTAAAAGTTAAAAAGTTAAATAGACTTCCATAAAACACTCAAGGAGGATTCCAAAATGAGTGGTTGAGGTGGGTTTATACAAACACTCACTTTACCCTCCTATTTTGAACATTTTTTTCATTAGTGCTTTCATAGTAACTTTATTAAAAATGTAATAGTTACTTCCAAACCTACCATTCTATTAACTTATAAAAAGGTAACACTTATAGTGATTCAATAATCACCTTTCCTTTGAAAATATTTTCTAAAATATATGACACTTTTATCCTCATATAACCCTATCCCATGTCTATATGATTCTTTTAACCTTTATTTTTCTTAATTCCCTCAATTCCAAGGATTTTTCTAAGAGAAAATTCAAACTTCCAACATGTGTATTACTTTCTCATAGTATTTTATTTTACACTACTCCATCCTAAATAATATATAACCTTATTAATATAATTAAATAATTATAATTAGTATGACTAAATGTATTTATATTTATTGTAAAAAAATTATTCAATCCTTTCCATCCACTAAGAAAACAAAAAAGCATGGATCATGTGTACGTGTAGACTACCACCTTCATGAAGTGATGTTGTTCAATTTTAATCACCTTCTCTCATATATGGTAATAAGTATGGATTTGATGAATTATAATGTATTTTTTGGCACATTTATAACTCTAAAATGATAATTTTTCATATATCATATTTCCATTCATTTATTGATAAATGAGATCCTTAATCGTGTATACTTGTGGATTACCACCTCAATGGAATGATATATTCAATTTTTCACTAGCTTCATCATGGATGGTTTTAGTCTAAATTTTATCATTATTTATGATATATATAATTAATATGTTTCATTAATATTTTTCCTTATGTATAATATAAAAATTAATGATCGTTATAAGGGACTCCATAGATATCAGTATAACTCAAAACTAGTTCATCCCCATTTTTTTCATTAAACACTACTAAAACTAACATTTTATGAAATTATAAAAATAATGATTCTTGTAAAAAATAAATTATATTATCTTTAATGGGTTTTAAATGATTATATTTTGTAGAAAAAGTAATACTGACACCACTATTATGAACCTATTTCAAAACGGTCATGATTATTAACACCCGATGTTGAAAAAAGGGTATAATAATATAATATAGGCATAAAAGTATTATTAATAAAGATTATATATATAAATGTACATAAAAAAAGGTTATAAAATTGGTAATTATGATGTTTATCTTCATGATACAGTAGTTTAATGAACTTCCATGGAAATCAAGGGTAAAAGTAAGGGACTTGGTAACTCAAACTTTTTTCTTTGAGTTATAAATTTTTTTTATTGAAATTATTTCTTAAAAAATATTCCATTTAAAAAAAATATTATTTGTTTATTTCTAGGTAAAAAGTGTTTTTTATCCCAATAAATTTTCATTAAAGGTTTTCTTTTCAATTATTTCTTCTCAAAAAACAAATGATAATTTTTGAAAAGAGACTCGTAACTATTATTTTTACAATTATATATACAATAGGTTTTTTAAAAAAAGTTTTCATGTTTTAGGTTTCATTTTATTCAAATTATATATCTTAAATTGAGTTATGTTTCATTTTTCAACCTCTATTTTCTTTAATTATTTGATTATTTTTCGTTATCTAGTATTTGGTTTCAAAATATTTAATTGATAATGTTATTTTATACCATTTGTGTTTTATGAAACCCATTTTATTTCTAAGGGTTATTTATGAAAATTGAATGATTTCCATTTAATTTTTTTATGAAACCCATTTTGTTTCCATGGGTTATTTATGAAGTTACAATTGAATTATTTTTAGGTGGTAAATTTAAGTATGGATGAATGATGGTTGTGGTACTATAACTCCCCTGAATGCATTGGTTATAAGTTTTTATCTCATTATATAGGCATCCATGAGTAAATTTTAGTTTCACATAAGCATGGGAACTAATGTTGTGGATCATGAATGTAATGTTAACCTATGATAATTTTTGTACCATAGTTAAGATATTATATTTGTTATGATATTATGCACTAATGTTCAAGGTTTAAGTAAATGTTTCTAATCCTTGTTATAGATATTATGTTTTCACATTGATCATTTATATATTTAAGTTCTTATGCTGGTAATTTGAAGCTCACTTATGTTTTATGATTATTAATCATTATTTTATGATATTTCCCTTTTAATCATGTTTTTACTTATTCTCATGAACCCATTGAAAAAAATGTCATTCACATTTTACCGAGAATTTGAGATCACCTATTTCTTATTTTTTTCATTCCCCAAATCACGAGGAGGTGTCTTACTAATGGGATGTCTAGAAGATGGTCTAGTATGGCGCCTTTAAGGAGATATGATTGTGAGTTTTGTAAAATAATCTTATTATATATCTAGTATCCAAATAAATAGAACCTATCAGTACTTAGGATATTATTATATATGAAATGTAATGTTTTAAATCATATAAAGGACCTAAAATTATAAAAAAAATGAAAAACCATTATATATTTTGAATATTAAATATGACCATTAAATCTCAGTTATTAATTTTTTTGGTATAAATTGAAGATACCATATTACCAAATCAATAAAGAAAGTAGGAAGAAATAGAATCTAGAAGTAGAAGTCTTTATTATGAAACCTATTCGTTAGAGCTTGGAAGGGCGGTAGATTTTCTAGGGTTTTATCTGTGCACTCCCAAGTTGAACTTGGAAAATCATTGTTTGTTAAAAACTGTGTAGGGAAAAATTCAAGCTCATGGATGTTTTCATAAGGTCAATGCTTGCTGAACCACCACCCTCAACTGTAACCAAATATTATCTGATTCTTAGGTATTATGCAGAGAACATAAGGGGTTATAGAAGTATAAATTAGGATTATATCAATATATAATAAAAATAAAAATATTTATAGATATATCTTGAATTTTTATACTTTTCTAAATGTCATTTTTTATCAATTCTCTTTATGCTAAAAAATGTTCTTTCCATGAAATAGAGTTTTTTTCAATAATTTTTTTATTAATATTGAATAATAAAAAGATTTATTGATTGTACGAATGAAAAGTAAACAATATATTAATTATCAATTTAATTGAAAATGAATATTTAATATACCAAAATTCATTTTCCTATAAAAACATCTTTCTACAACATTTCATGTTTTTAATTAAAAATATACTATATAATTTTTAGGTTGTGGATTTAAAAAATAATAATTAATTTTTACGATTTATCAAGTTAATATTAACATAAGATTAATATTTGAGTGTTTTCAAGAAAAATTGTTTTTATGGTGAATAGTGGAATATACCTTTTTTACTAATACTATGACTTTTATGTAACTATTACAATTTAAGTATGACTTAGAAATTTATAAAACCATTTTCTTGAAAAAATAATTTTTTTTAAGTAACATTATACATTATAAAATTTTTATTATATTATACAAACCTATGATTGATATTTTAGAACTCAAGTAATATTTTTCTCAAAAATTGTTTTAATATGTTATAAAATTATTATATTTATTTTTAAAAGTTTTATAAATTGAAATATTTTATTTTTCAAATTTATAATCATTAGTTCCAAATTATCTAACAATTACCACTTTTTTGAGGCATAAATATTATGTTACCTTGGTTAAAAACTAGCTATCATGCTAAACAATTATTTTTCAAAGAATGATACTCTTATAAATAATGGGTATTTTTTTAAAATTAAATTAATATATTTAAAATTAAGAATATAATATAATGTTTAAATTAAAATAAAAATAAATTGACACTAATTGGATTGGTAATAAATTTTAAATAATATTAAGAACACTTAATGATAAAATTGACATTTTTATACAAAAACGAATTTTCAACACATTATATGTTTTAATTTAAAATTTAATTTTATTCATATTTAAAAATTTAATGTGAATAATAGGTGTCTAAATTCAGATTTAACATGTTTAAATTTGGAATGAAGGGTCATATTATATTTTTAGTGATAAAATAATTACCATGATTAAATTTTAATCAAGATTAATAAGGTTAAAAATAGGTAAATAAATTATTTCAAATTTTTAATAACTAAAAGGCCACTTAAACCTTTTAGAAAGAAATTTTAGGAATTAAAGTCATACCCAAATTCTTTACAAACCATTTATTCACCTAATTCACCTAACTCTCCTATCCCACCTAACACCCATGTGATTCCATTCCTACCCCTTATCTAATGTTTGTTTCCTTGAAAGAACCAATCTTTTTACGTATAAAAGGAGCTAACTTCCGCCCATTCTATCATCCCTCTCCACCCCAAAGGACTTAATCATTAATTTACCATCCATATGTTTCTCTAAATACATCCTAATGTGTTGCTATGTTTCTAAGGAATCCTCCCAATATTTCGGAATGAAATTAGAAAGGTAAGGGTGCCCCTCCTTATTTTGATTCAAGTACTATAACATCCCTTATTTTTATTACACGCTTAAACATGATTTATTACATAAAATATTCACTTAATAAAACATAAAATATCAAGAGTTATAGTGTCTTTGGGGCTTAAGAAAATTACCTAACAACTTAAAACATAAAACACACAACATTGTTTTTGAAAACTTCCTTTACATAACCACAATATTCCCTCGTACTTAGCATTTCATGAGATGACCTGAAGACATACATGGCAAAAGGGTGAGCTATAAAGACAAGTAACAAAGTAAAGAAGGCATAAAATGAAGAATAAAATACATTTATGGAAATAGTCATATCAATGTAGCATAAAATAAACCTGAACATACAGTCATGATATAGCATTATTATCATAATATAGAAATGTGGCAACAATACTTAACATGGAATTAGCATAAGCCAAGGCTCATTGCACATGAAGCATGAGTAAAATCTCATTTCAATTAAAGTAACATGAGTAAATCCTCATTGCACTTGAATTTTCATGAGTAAATCCTCATTTCACTTGACGTATCATGATACTAATCTTTATCCAATGCATTGGTGCACTATCAGGGCGCACCCTTCTTAAACATTTCATTTCATGCATAAGTGTGCCACAAGATCATACAACATAGATTCATTAAACATAATAATTTATTCCATGTAATAGGAATTTGGAATTAATTCATGAAACTCTTCCATCAATATGTAAATGTGCATAATGTTGAATAACCTTGATTGAGAAATGGGCATGGTATTCACTACTAAATAATTTTGGCATGGAAAATGGCGGTACAATTTTGACAGCATAACGACATAAAATAAGACTTCACAAAAAATGTTGATGAGATAGAAAAGGGTTTCTCATAATATGTACATAAAATGGATAGTTAGGGGGTCATATAGACACATGTCCCAACATAAGTTATGGAATTTGGATTCATAATAAAAAATAATTGCTTGAATGTAAATGAGGAGAGAGGAATTCCTTTTAGAATTTCAGCATGGTAACGGGTGTACATGGGAGTCATTAATGAGAGATAAAAGGGTTATCTCATCATTAAAACATAAATATAAAACTATGGGGGAGGTCAGAAATTATACACCAACATTTATAATTTAAAATAAAAGGACGTAACAATATTAAGAAACTTGGATAAAATGAGAAAGGAAGGTATCTCTTATGAAATTTCGATATTGTAACAGGTGTACATGGGAGGAATTAATGAGAGATAAAGAGGTCTATAATCATTAAAAAATTATTAGAGAATTATGGGGGAGTTGAGAAATCATGCCCCAAAATTTTTAATTGAAATTAAAAATGTATAACAACATTAAGAAACTGGGAAAAAATGAGAGTGGAATAAATCCCTTACGGAATTTCGTCTTGGTAATAGGTATACATGGAAGGCATTGATGAGAGAGAAATAGGTCTCTAATAATTAAAACATAAAAGGAAAATTATATAGGATGTGTGAAATCATAACCCAATAATTATAAATGAAAATAAAATGGTATAACAATATTAAGAAACTTGGACATAAATAACGAAGAAAGAAATCTCTTACTTGGAAGTGTGATTCCAAAGGCTTGGGAGAGGGTTGAGGGAGGATTATTGGGAGATTGTAGAACCTTAGTAGGATTATAGATATATTATATCAGAGTTTGGATGAACTCCAAAGGCTTTGAGTAAAGATGAAGTGAGAGCTTGGGTGGGTTTATATAGGAAAGGAGAGAGAATTCTTTATTATTTAGGTTTGAGACACCACACATTAAACTAATCAAAAGAATAAACAAGCCCATGTTATTTAACCATGGTTTTTTCCAAAGGGGAGTAGAATAAAATATTTTATACGACCAATGGATAAACCTTTAAAATAATAGGGTTGCCTATGTGGAGGTGGGTCACACTCTCAAGGAAATCAATTTAAAAAGCTAAAACGTTTTATAAGTCTTAGAGGGTCAACTAAGGATTTTTAAAATAAATAAAAAACCCTAAAATCAAATTATTTTAATGGTAAAAGATATATTTGATAAAAATAATGTTTATATTATTTTATTACATCACTATTGGGTCATTATGATGTCATAAAACACATTATATATATAAACAGTATTTAATTTTTACCCAAAATTTTGACTGTCTCAGAAAATTATGAAAAATTAAAAATTGGATAATTTCAACATCATGATTCCAAAAATAATATCAATTTTATGCAAATAATTTTCTCAATATTTGAATTTTTACTTTTAAAATAAAAACCTATATTTATCAAAAATTCATGAGTTTTGACAAAAATAGCTTTTAAACCTTAATAAAAACCACAATTGTATTCATAATAATTATACACTCATTTATATTATATAAAAATTAATTTAGTAATAATATTTAATTTAAAAATTATTTAATTTAAAAATACATTAATTCATCAAAATATATTTCTTAATTAACTAAAAATGATATTTTTTCTTTAAAAACTATTTACAAAGTAAAAATAATAAAATTGAAGTATATTATATATACAAAAATATTTTACATAATCATAGTACTAGGGTCTCATTATATAACCCCTTATGAAACATGTATATGACCGAAGGGTAAGGTGTTCGATGGTGAAAGACTCCTGGGGTGGCTCGGATAATATCGCTCGAGTGGTAATCTCTATCAACTTCCACTTCTCCCATAGGCATTTCCATTCAAGCTTCATGTTTTGAAGCTTGGCTTGGTATTGGTTAAGAGTGAGTCCCAATGACTCCACCACCTTTCTTGGCTTTGAAAAATGGGCTTTCTAGGGAGCAATTATTATGGATGAGGCCATCACTTCCTTTGTCTAAGTAAATTGGATTTTTTAAAGCCTCATATTTATACTAATCATGTGATCTCTCTTCAAAGACTATATTAGTAAGGGTCACAGTTCTTAATAGTATTTTAAAATAAAAAATCATAAATCCAAGGAAGTGTAGAATTTATATAACCATTTTTTATAATTAGGTATTTAATTAAATCAAGAGGAATTTTCATTGATAAAAATTTAGGTCGTTACAATCTTCCCGCCTTATGAATTTTTTCCCTAGAAATTCCTTTTTTCCATAATAAAATAGATATATGTAACTCTTCTTTATCAATTCCTTTAATTCCCACATTACTTCTTCAAACATTTGGTTTCTTCATAACACCTTGATGTGGGGAATTGTATTATTTTATAGAAATAACTCTCTTCAATATAAGATCTTCACTGGCTTTTCTTCATAGGAGAGTTAATTCTCCAATGGTAACACCTCTGGATGGAGTACATGTGATAGGTCGGGTATTTACTTCCTCAAGAGTGATACATGGAATACATCATGCACTTGAGATAGTTTTAGTGGGAGTGCTAGTCGATAGGCCACTTCTCTAATACGATCAAGGTTCTTAAAAGGGACAATGTACCTTTGAATAAGATTTACCTTCTTCCCAAATCTCATAACTCTCTTGTACAGTGATATATAGAGGAATACCTTGTCTTTGAAATCAAACTCTAGGTCTCGTCAACGATTATCAACATATCTCTTTTATTGACACTGAGAAGCTTTAATATAATTCTGGATGGTCTTAACCTTATCAACCATTTCTTTGACCATCTATGGACCTAGGATTTTTCTCTCCCCAACTTCATCCCAACATGTCGGTGTTCTGAACCTCTTCCCATACAGGGCTTCATAAATATCCATTTGGATGCTTGAGTGGAAACTGCTATTGTATGAGAACTCAACAAGAGGGATATTTTGATCCCATTCTCCTTTGAAGTCCATTTAGAATGATCACAATATGTCCTCTAGTCTCTGGATAGTCCGCTTAGATTGGCCATCAGTTTGAGGATGATAAGACGTAATAAAGTTCAGTTCGGCATTCAGAGTGTGTTAGAGAATCTTCCAGAACATAGAGGTGAATCTTGGATCTCGATTGGATACAATTGATAATGGTACTCCATGCAGCCTTACCACTTCCTTGAAATATATCTGTGCTAGTTAATCCCATGAAAAATCATCCCGAATTGCAATGAAGTGTGTAGTCTTTGTAAGATGATCCACAACAACCCAAATATAATTCTTTCCCTTGAATTTTTTTGGATGTATAGTGAAAAATTACATCGTAATGTTCTCCCACTTTCATCTTGGTATGGATAGTGGTTTCATAATCCCCTAAGACTTTTTCCTCCCACTATTCACTTGTTGACATACCAGTCACTTTGGTGAATATTCAGTAATCTCCCTTTTCGTATTGTCCCACCAAAAGTTTTCTCGGAGATCCTAATACATCTTTATGCTCCCAGGGTGAATAGAGAAGGTTGAACTATTTGCATCATTCATAATCTCCTTATTTATCTTTGGATCATATGGTACAAATAATCGTGACCCTAATCTCACAATTCCATCCTTGTCAACCACGAGCTCTGAGGATTTTCCATTTCTGATAGCTTCCAACCTTTTCTGAATTTCTATATCCTTTATTTGAGAACCCTTTAATTTATCCCCGAGGAATGGTTGAGCAATCATTTGAAAAAGTATTGATGATATTTTTCCATTAATTATTTCCATGTCCATCCTCTGCAAATCTAAGAAGATTGGATCCTTTTAAATTCTCATCATTGATAAAGATGCATGATCCTTTCTACTTAGAGTATCTGGCACCTTGTTCGCTTTCCCAAGGTGGTAATGGATTGAGAATTCATAGTCTTTGATCATCTCTAACCATATTCTTTGGTGAATATTAAACTCTTTTTGTGTGATTATATTTGAGTCTTTTGTGATCCATGTATATTTCACACCTTTCCCCAAAGAGATAATGCCTCTAAATTTTCAAAGTGAAGATCACTGCAGCAAACTCCAGGCCATGTGTAGGATAGTTTTTTCTCATGAACAGTAAATTTCCTTGAATCATAGGCAACGGATTTGTCATTTTTCATCAACACACAACCTAGTACCTTCTTCAATGTGTCAATGAATGCCACAAAAAGTTCTCCACTTATGGGTAATGTGAGCATGAGCACAATGATAATCCTTTTTTTCAACTCCTTGATGATATCTTTGTATTCATCACTCCAAGAAAAATTTACTCCCTTCCGAATTATCTTGGTATGTGGAATGGGAAATCATGGGAAATTTATCACAAATCAGAGATAATATCCAGCTAACCCCAAGAAGCTACGGATATCCGTTTTTGATTTTGGCCTTGACCATCCCTCAATTGCTGTTGTCTTGGAGGGATCCATAGATATCCCATTTCTTGTGATGATATGACCCAAGAATGAGACTTCCTTTAACAAGAACTCACACTTGTTGTAATTTTCATAGAGCTTATCCTTTCTCAAGGTCTCTAGTACAGTTCTTAGATTCTCCTCATCATCCTCCTTGGTTTTAGAGTATATTAGAATTTCATCTATAAATACTACCACACATTTTTCAAGGTATTCTATAAAGACTCTATTCATCAATTCCATGAATATTTCTAGAGAATTAGTGAGTCCAAAAGGCATTACTATGAATTAATAGTGCCTGTACCTTGTACAAAAAGAATTTCTCAAGATATACTCCTTTTTCACCCTTACATGGTAATATCCCGACCGCAAATCTACCTTGGAGAAGTATTGTGCTCCATGTAGCTGATCAAACAAGTCATCAATTCGGGCCCGAAGATACTTGTTCTTTATCTTTATTTTGTTGAGCTCATGGTAATCAATGCAAAGGAGCATTGACCCATCCTTCTTCTTGACAAAGAGGACTAGTGCACCCCATGGTGAAGCACTTGGGTGCATAAATCCTTTATCCAGATTCTCCTATAGTTGTTTCTTCAGCTCCTCAAGCACCACAACATCTGTTCTATATTGAGTCTTGGATATTGGAAACACCCCATGAATAAGGTCAATTGAGCATTAAACATATCTTCTAGGAGGAAGACTAGGCAATTCCTTAAGAAACACTTCAGTGAATTCCCTCACAATAGGAATGTCATCAAGGATGGTTGATTCCTTAGACTCATGAATCTGATCCAGATATGTGTGCTCATAGGGTAGTAATATCTATTCTTGAGACGATGGTGCTAAAGAAGATTCATCTTCATCCTTTCAATTTTATAGAATCGTGGATCGATTCTCTATATGGAGAGTGATTTACCTCTCACGGAAATTTATGTTGGATCTATATAAGGAAAGACCATCCATGCCAATAATTGAATCAAATTCCACCAGAGGGAGTATGATGAGGTTCATTGGGATGTTAACTCCATAAATTATGATAGGGGAGGATTTATATTCATGTTATAAAATGACTTTCCCATTTTCCATTCTCATCGACATCTTTACTTCCATGATTTGTGGTGGTGTAGAGATTGTTCTACTAATCTTTTGAGATATAAAAGAATGAGTAGAACAAGAATCAAAAAGTATGTTCTCTATTCTTGAATGAATAACTAGAGTACTTGTCTCCACATCATTCTCGTGGTTCTATTCGGTGGTTCTGATGGAAAAATATCTCCCTTGCTACCTTGGAGGTTGTTGGTTGCCTCCAAAAACCCTTTTCTTAGGGGAATAATTTGCAAGGTTCCTTGGTTATTTGCTGTTTAAGCAATGAACAACGCGTTGAGGGTTGAACAGAGTGTTCCTCTCCTTTTTCGAAGCCATGAGTTTTTCTTGTTGGTTGTTAATATCTTGGTTCCCTTCTCTTCCACACCTATGGAATTTCCTATTCCTCTTCAGAAAATTCTCAGGGTACTTATTTATAAACATTTAGAAATTAGGGTGCTGGGTTTTCTTAACATCGTTGGATTTATCCATTAGACCAGTATAATTTCAGTCCACCTTACAATTCTTATCCCCATGATACCCCTTGATATTTTCTGATCTCCATTTCAACCTTCAGGGAACATCATACAATTTCCTCATAGCAATCGAAGTCCCGGATCTCCAGGAATTTTCATAGGCCAGGTTTCTGCCCACCAAAAAAGCGGTCATCCTTGAATTGAGGGGTGATGACAAAGCCGAAGGTGTATCGTGAAAGCCATGTAAGGTTTGCATCATACACTCTAATAGATTATTTTTCTTTTTTCTTGAGGGAAAAGAAGTCCGTTTCCATATTAAGTGAGTGGGTGCACGAAAAATATTTATCGAAAAACATCTTTCGGAAATACTTCCACTACAACACCTTGATCTCCTCCTCAGGCATTGTGTTTTTGATCAATTTCCCCCATTGATTAGCATCACCCTCCATATTATAAGCATCCAGAAGAACCTTCTCTTATTCAGAACATTGAAGGATGGGGATGATCTTTTCAATGGATTTGATCCATTGTTCAGAAATTGAGGGATCAACTGATCCATTAAAAGTAGGAGTTATTTGTCTCATGAAGCTCTCGATTGCGACTTGTTATTTCTTAGGGGGATTTGAACATTCCTCTTGAACCATATTTCTATTCAAATATTGAGTTAACTAAGTGAGTATCATGACAATGTTCACGATTCCCGCTCCCATTGAATTTTTCATCTCATTAGAACAATCATCACATTGATCTTCACATCGATTGTTATCTTGAGTCCTCTTATTAGAGACCATTGGCTAGAATAAAGGAAAGTTAGGGGTAACACATAAATGGTAATCCAAGGAAAAAAAATGGATGACTTATAAATAAAATTTATTTCCTTAACTTATGAATCTATAGGTTTCAATCTATGTTATCCATGATCTACTTCCCAACAATTAATTCTTAGGGATTTTTTTATTCCCTTAACAAATGGTTCATACTAATCTTTTAAATTTACCAATGTATATCCCCCAAGTGTGTCGTAACAAAGAGTGTAGAAAGGCCCATTTTCATGTACTAGGATACCACTGGTCAAGCCTAAAACTTCTTTTTGGAGTTTTCACTCCTAGGTACATCTATTCCAGAGCCGCCTCTACCTACTCGTATTAAGACAACGATGTATTTTCTTGATAAACCACTTACAAAATACTCACCAGAATTTAGGTATGTTTGAATTATAATTAGTCTTATCCCTAAGGCTTTCAGTAGGATTTTCTAATCCAAATCCAAAAAAACTAAACCTATCCTTTGATACCAACTATAACAACCCTTCTTTTTATTAAAAAATTAAACATTATTTATTAAAAAATCTGTTCACTTGATACAACATGGAAGATTGAGAGGTCTAGTGTCTTTGGGGCTTAGTAACATTACATAACAACTTAAAACATAAAACACCCAACCTATTTATTGATAACTTCCTTTACATAGCCCTGACATTCCCTCATACTTAGCATTGCATGGGATAACCTGAGGAAATACTTGTGAAAGGGGTGAGCTATAATTCCTAGTAAGGGAGTAAAAAAATCATAACATGAAGAATAAAATTCATGTTACGCAATAGGAATATCAATGGAGAAAAAAATAAAAATGAACATAAAGTCAGGATATAGCATGATTATCATAACATAGAAATGTGGAAACAACACTTAACGTGGAATTAGCATGAGCCAAGGCTCATTGCACATGGAGCATGAGAAAACCCCCATTGCACTTGATTTATCACGAGTAAAACCTCATTGAACTTGAATTAGAATGATTAAATCCTCATTTCACATGACGTATCATGATACTAATCTTTACCCAATGCATTGGAGCACTATTAGGGTGCATCCTTCTTAAACATTTCTTTTCATACATAAGTATGCCACACGATCATACAACATAGATATATTAAATATCATAATTTATTCAATGGTAAAGGAATTGTGGAATTCATACCTAAAACTCTTACATAAATAATTAATTGTCCATAAAGGTGAATACCCTTGATAAGGAAATGGGAATGGTATTCTTTACACAATGATTTTGGCTTGGAAAGTGGCAGTGCAATTTCGACAGCATAACATCGTGACATAAGACTTCAAGAAAAGGATGATGAGATAGAAAAGGTTGTATCATCATATGTACATGAAATGGATAGTAAGGGGGTCATATAGAAACATGTACCAAAATAATTAATGGAATTTGGATTCATAATACAAATTTATTGATTGAATGTAAATTAGGGGAGAAAAATTCTGTACGGGATTTTGGTATGGTAACAGGTATACATGGGAGGCATTAATGAGAGAGGAAATGGGTCTATAATCATTAAAACATAAACAGAGAAGTATGTGGGATGTTTTAAATCATAAAAAAACATTTATAATTGAAAATAAAAGGATATAACAGTATTACAAAACTTGGATAAAATGAGAAAGGAAGGAATCCCTTACAGAATTTCGGTATAGTAACAGGTGTTCATGGAATGCATTAATGAGAGGGAAAGAGGTCTATCATCATTAAAACATAATTAGGTATGTATTATGGAGGTGAAAAATAATACCCGAATATTTTTAATTGAAATTAAAATGGAATAAAAACATTAATAAACTTGGAAAAAATGAGAGAGGATGAAATCCCTTATAAAATTTCAACATGGTAACGAGTATACATGGAAGGAATTAATGAGAGAGAAATGGGTATATCATCATTAAAACATAAAAAGGACAGTATAAGGGAGTTTAAAAATAATACCCCAACATTTATAATATAAAATAAAAGGGTATCAAAATATTAAGAAACATGGACATAAATAAAGATGAAAGAAATCCTTTACTTGGATATGTGATCCCAAATTCTTGGGAGAGGCTTGAGAGAGGCTTCTTGAAAGATTTGGGTGACTTGAGAGGATTATAAAGATAATATGAATGATTTTTGATGAACTACAAAGGATTTGAGAGAAGAGGAAGTGGGAGCTTAGGTGGGTTTATATAGGAAAGGAGAGGGAATTCTTTATTATTTAGGTTTGGGACACTACACATTAAAGTAATCAAAACGACAAACCAAACCATGGTTTTTGCCCATGGTTTTTTCGAAATGGGAGTGTAAAAAATATTTTATAAGTCCAATGGTAGAACTTCTTAAAATAATAGGGTTGATTATGTGGAGGTGAGTCACACTCTCAAGAAAATCAATTTATAATGCTAAAATGTTTTATAAGTCTTGGAGGGTCCACAAAGGCTTTGTAAAATTAATAAAACAAACCTAAAATAACATTATTTTAATAAAAACGCATATTTTATGAAAATAATGTTTATATTATTTTATTTAATCACTATTGGGTCATTATGATGTCATAAAATACATTATATATTTAAACAATATTTAAATTTTACCCAAAAAATCCACTGTCTCAAAAAATTATAAAAAAATCACCGTTGGATAATTTCAACATCTTGATTCCAAAAATAATATTATTTTTATGCAAATAATTTTCTAAATATTTTAATTGTCACTTTTAAAATAAAAATCTACATTTATCGAAAATTCATGGGTTTTGACAAAAATAGCATTCAAACCTTAATAAAAAATCACAATTGTATTCATAATAATTATACAGTCATTTATATTATATAAAAGGTAATTTAGTAATAATATTTAATTAAAATATCATTTAATTCAAAAATCCATTAATTCATCAAAATTGATTTCTTAATTAATAAAAAATGCTATTTTTCCTTTAAAAACTTTTTACAATGTAACAATAATAAAATGAAAGCATATTCTCTATACAAAAATAATGTACATAATCAAAGTAATAGGGTCTCGTTACATAACCCCTTATGACACCCGCATGTGACCGAAGGGTAAGGTGTGCGATGGTGACAGACTCTTAGGGTGGCTCGGATAACATCGCTCGATTGGTAATCTCTATGAACTACCACTTCTCCTATAGGTGGTTCCGTTCAAGCTTCACATGCTGAATCTTGGCTTGGGTTTGGTCAAGAGTGAAGCCCAATGATGCCACCTTCTTTTTGAGCTCTGAAAAATGGTCTTTGTACAAAGTAATTCTACTAGATGAGTCCATCACTTCCTTTATCTGTGTAAATTGGATTTGTTGAAGCCCTTTATTTATACTAATCATGTGATCACTCTTCAACGACTATATTATAAATGTTCAAAATTTTGAATGGTATTTAAAAATACAAATACATAAAACCAAGGAAGTTCATATTTTATATAACCATTTCCCATAATGATACATTTAATTAGATCAAGAGGAATTTTCATTGATAAAAGTTTGGGTCGTTACAAGTACTTATTTCATGATAGAACCTATAGATTTACTTATGATTATAAATTCAAATGTTCATAATCAATTATTTACTATACAACTAATTTCCATTAAATGAGATACAACCCTTCTCTCTCATTATATTCATTTCATAATCAATTTTATATAGGCATCATGATACTAAAACCACTCCATGATTCTCTCCCTTATTTTTCAATTCAAGCACTTTATTTATTATAAGCCTTTGGATTTACATGTTATTATGATTCCAAATTTTCATAGTTAATCCTTTACTATCCAAGTTATTTTCTATAAATTATAGAATACCTTTCTCACTTTTTAAACCCATTCCAAAATCCTTTGGTATAACCATCATGCTACTAAAATCATTTCTTCATTTTCCATCTTCAAGTTGTGAATACCCAAATATAATATACATCAGAGGTATCTATATAAATTAAGTTTGAAAAATTTTTATGATGGGAAAAATGTTCCAAAATATGCGATTAATATACTTATATTTTATATGGGAGCTTAGTGTGCATTTGGTTAAGTAGAGAATCTAGGTAAGAGTTTAGTGTATCAAATTTAATTCCTTCAGAAATATTTCGTACTATTCACCATGAAAATTTTGATATGGTATTATTAATTACAAATGAATTTATTTTACCATATCTAGGGTTTTGAAGATACATATAATTTTCTTTTTTTAATTGAATTTAAATTCAAAGTATACCAAGGTGATAAGGTTATATATTAAATAAACTCAATTACTTAGGATAAAATGATTATTATTGAACTTAATTATTCCATGATTTATTATATAAAACGCTTATAATTTATTTCATTTTACATTATCATCCTCTATGGGATTTTTTGAATTCAATGATTCTACATTTATTAATTTCTTTTTCAAAAGTATATCATAATTTAAAATAATTCCCATCCACATTAATGATGGTTTCCCATACTTGTCCATAATTTCCCATATTTCCAATGTAAACCTTTATAATTGAAAGAATAATTATTTGTTATATCATGAAAACTTCATAGTTCCATTCTCCTCTTTTTAAAAGGATGTGGGTTTTCGACAAGGTTATTTCAAAATGTTAGAAATGTTTTTCCATCCTTTCAAAATAAAAGGTTTTATATTCCACTAAACCTTATTTTTTGGTAAAATTTAATCCTTTTAAAATATATATTGTTGAATATTATTTTTAAAATTAAAAATTTTAAAATTGTTTTCACTTCACCTTTTTAAAACCGTTGGGTCATTTTCAGGGCTCCTTTGTTGAATATTTTTTTAAAAGTAAAATTTTTCAAAGAATTTTCACTTAAAATGTTTTAAATATTTATTCATTTTTAATGAAAAGAATTGGAAGTTTTTTGAAAAAGTATATATTTTTAAATGTTTTCTCTTTACCTTTTAAAAAATTACTTTTTGAAGTACCCATAACTTTTTATTTTATTCCAAAGAAAAAAGAAATTTCTAAAAACTCTTTAACAATTTCACAAATTATTTTCTATTTATCTATAATGGATTTATTTATTTGGAAATTATTTTTTTCAAATAAACTTCTAAATGTTCTTATAGAATAATATATTTGGGTGATTTGATTATTTGTAATAACTATTTACATGCATGAGGTCAATTTTGGTGATATTATATGAAAATATTTTGAAACTAATTTTATTTATTGGGTTATTTATTAAAAAATGATGATTTATTTTATGTTTACACATATTTATGGATGATGACATGTTGGGTCCTATATCACCCTAAAATGCATTGGTTTAAGCTTATATCTCATGATACGGTTAGGCATGGACAGAATGAGTTTGTTCAGATAGGCGTGGTCATGATGGGTTTTCTCACATTTTTAAGCATGTAAATAATGAGTTTTTTTACATAGTATTGAGAATAATGGTTTTCATCATAGATATTTTACTTTTATTATGGTTGTGCCACATTTCCATGTTGGTTTTTCAAGATGCATTTCATTTAAATGAAATGAAATATTTTCATAATTACACATTATTACTAATTTATTTCGCATTTTTATGTAATGACCACATGTTATATGATTATTGAGACGTGTTTTGATCCATGTAATATGTTTTATGATTACTTAATAATATCTTTATTATCTTATTTTACTCTAAAAACTTTTATTATTACCATTTAAGGTCTTTTGATCTTTTATTATGAAATTTATTTCTTCCTTGTGATCTCCTTAATGTAATATTATGTTTTTCCATTATATATCATATGAGAACACACATTTATTATGTATCTATTAATCAGGTTATTAAGATTATTATATCATGTGAGATTTATAGAAGAGGGTATTGAGGATCATTATTATAGAGAATTTTTTTCAAGTGTTTTAAAATAATTTATTTATGTAGCTAATATTTAAGACACTAAACCTTCAGGTCCTTGGGTTGTGAAACTAATTATAAGATGTATTATTTGAATAATGAGATTAATGTATTATTTAAGTCATGATTATCTTGAGTCACTCTAGTTGGTATCAGATAATAGAAAAGTTATTTGTGGAGATTAGTTTATTTACCTTTGGTATTTAGGCTATATAACCTTAATGAAAACTCTGGAGATGAGCCTAAGTATAGGATAATATGATGAAATATTAGTAAACTCTTGATTAGGTGTTATTCATAGAAAAAAATCCTTTTATAGATACTGGAAAGTGGATGCGGATATAGAATAGATGATCCTATTGGCAATCACCCTGAAAACAGTTGGTTGATTATTAATTATATCATCACCCTGATGCACAATGAGTGAGCCTAAGACTACAAAACTAGATATAAACTCCTAGGAGACATACTTTGGTTGATCACAAGATCTTTATAAACCATTATAAAGGATTCATTTCCTAGTTACATTGATGGATTAGGTTTAGAAAAATAAGATAACCCAACTTAAAGTAACATATGTTAAAATAAGATTGATTTATTTTAAACTAAAGTAATTGAAGTCTAACAAGATGATAAGGGTAAAATGTTTTAAGTTTGAATCAATTTTATGTTATTTATTATAATAATTACCCCATTTTATTAATGTTTCATCACTCTTGTAAACCTATTTAGTTTTAGTAATGAATGGAACTAGAAGGAACCATGGGTGTGAGGGAAAATGCAAAGATTAACTCAAAGAAAAACCCATCACAATGAGGCCTTGAGTGATAAAACTTGTGATTTAAAAAAACCATCTATCATGAAATATTGTTAACAATGAAAACATATTCAAAGTCCCAAACATAACAAATAAGAGAATGATGAAGTCTTAAGAAATATCAATAGATTAATATAAGAAAGAAAATAATATTTAATTTTTTATATGTAAACAATGTGGTAATAAGAAATAACCGGATTGGAATATGACTTATTTATGGAAGAGAGGGTTACTGAGCATCAAAAATTTGAGAAAAAAATGAAGAGTTAGGTTAACATGATTGAATGAAATAGAGTTCATCGTGAAGTACCATTAATAATTCATTTTTTATGTTTGGGGAGCTTAGGACTTATCCACGTTAATTCTATAATACTAACCAAGATGATTAGAATCACCAACCTCCATGATCAAGAGTAGAATGGAATACATATACAAGAACTACTCCTAAATTAGATCTTGATATTTAAGGTACATGCACCATCTAATCCGGAGCTGTAGATGACTTGGTGGGATTTAATTCTCAAAACTCCAGTATATTTAACATGTTTTCTAATATTATTAAATCACCACTCTAATGAATTCATTTTAGAATAAATATTTTAATTGTATGATTATTTCATTCCATGTTGAATTTTATAGGAATTTACTTTATAGAAATCTTATTATCTTTTGTTTAAATAAATTCAACACATTTTTAGTGATTGATTGGTTCCCTCCACTTAGAGGAAAAAATATGGGGAAAGGAAAACACATTTCATATTAAATAATTATATTATATCAATTAAGGGATTTTAATAAACACTCTATAGAAAAAAAAATTATAATGTGGGTATTGATGAAAAATAATGGTAGGCTCCTGGTCCCAAATGTTGAAGAACAAGTCAATATAAGGGATAATCATATTATTAGAAAATATATATGTTAACTAAGTTTATAAGGTTGATATATCTTAAGAAATTATAACCCGAGTCATCATTATAATTTAGATTCCCTTATCTATTTATGTTGGTATATGATAATTAAAATTGTGAGGATGTAATTTATTTAATGGAGATATAAAGTCATGATATGATATTTGTCATGACCCATCCCCTAGGGCATGCGCCATGACTACCCAAAGCCTACCTTTCATAGGTCAGGGGCTGGCGAATAGAACTAGAAAGGAATATCGCTAAAATGGGAAGACATTGCCAATTAACATGTATAGACACACTGTACAAGAACACAATAAGAAGCAACCATGATGTAAATTTCTGTAGTAAATGTGTGTTGAAAGTAAAGGGGTAAGAATACTAGCATAACTTAAAAGTAAAAGTACAAAAGAGAAGTAAAAACACATCTAAAAAGTGAAAAACAATTCATAGATCATCCACCAAGGATCCTACCTGAAGGGTAGGTACAATTCACGATCAGTAGTCCCTGCGTCACGTCACGCCAAATAGTCCACCTCAAAGTACCATCCAGTCTTGGCTCCCTTTGCCTCGATCAAGGATTTTTGTCATCTACACAAGACACAAAAAGGTGCTGGTGTAGCCTATGCATGAGTGAGTATAAAGATACTCAGTAGGGACCCTGAGACCCCCTTAGGTCTCCTAGAGTTCCACAAAGAAAATACCACAAACGAAGACCTCAATATCAAAGCACAAAGAAACAAACGTCAAGTTTATTTAGTTATATACCCATACATATACCTAAGTTATCAGGGCATACTCATCCCTTACATGAGTGGAAAATACCACAAAGGTAACACCATGAAGGTAGAAGTACCACACAGGTAACACCCCAAAGATAGAAGTACCACACATGTAATACAATGAAGACAACACCACAAAGGTAGAAGTAACACACGGGTAACAACACGAAGATAACACCACAAAGGTAAAAGACTCAGCTCAAAATCAGGTAAAACTTAATTACATAAGTACATATCATTAGTCATAATCTAGATTATCATATTTTGTTGTGAAGCACTACTGCTGACTAACACTGGATCGTTAGGTAATAACCCCTGCTAACCCACACAGGATCTGACCCACACAGTATCTGTATGCACTGACCCACATAGAATTTTTGAGCATTGACCCCCACAGGATATGATAAATGATGACCCACACAAGATCAATATATGATGATGCACTTAGGATCGATGTTCTTTCTTCACTTTACAACCTGCAACAGGATTCCTCACACACGGTGCGCTCGAGTTCCATAGAATCTGCCACTCGAGATATCGGTCATACCTCGACTACCACTAATATCCATAAATGAATAATCCAAAGGAAAACCATGTAGTAAAGGTTCCAACGTGACAGACGGTGCATCAATCAAACATCCGGTCTGTGACTTATAAGCATTTTTGTTCTGAGGGCCTAGTTGGATTCGGGTTCGATCCAACCCGGTCATACTCCAACTATCTCCAAAACTCAAGTGAAGTATACCAAAAGTACCATATCACTCTAAGGTTCTCAACATCGTAGAAAGTTCATCAAGTAGATGTTGGGTTCTCAAATTATAGCCCATTATGCAGAATTGGGCTTGGTGGGGTCTGGGTCCGATCCGACCGAGCAGTGCTGGGCCACAGTGGGCTCGGCCCGCTAGGTAGTGGTCTGGCCCATCACACAAAGGGGTGTGGCGTGAACCAGAA
Organism: Viscum album; assembly: GCA_963277665.1. Taxonomy (NCBI): domain Eukaryota; kingdom Viridiplantae; phylum Streptophyta; class Magnoliopsida; order Santalales; family Viscaceae; genus Viscum; species Viscum album. The sequence continues at coordinate 1,419,060,020 of OY728157.1, read as the reverse complement.
GGGGGTTTCCTAGCCCGCAAGGGGGAGGCCCATACCACAAGGGGGTGCGGCCCGCCTGTCTTGTCCGTGGTGGGGTCCGCCCCAACTGGCACGGGGGGTGAGACTCCCGGTCTCCTGAACGGCTCAGAGGCCATTCAAATTGTGAAGCAGTGGAACCACATGGGAGTCGTCCAGTCGCCGTAGAACCCACCAGAGGTTGGGGTTCCTCATCTTTCGTGGCTTCGACTGTGACCCCTTGCTCACTGGCAATGCGTAAGTCATATCGCCCTCGCATTCTGTAGCCGGTCAGTGTGCCAGCCAACTCCTTCACCCGCCACGGCTTCGACCGCGATCCCTTGCACACTAGGGGTGCACGAAGGTGTGCCTCACCTCTTCTGTAGAAATCCGATTCTAGCTGCCCCACTGACCATCATGGTTTAGTGCCACAACATTATCTTGTAGCGTGCGATGACATGCTGCCTCCATCATAGCCAATTGGTGCTACTGTGATGGAAGTCTTCCATAGAGAATGTAAGGGTAGCAAGGTAGTGGAGGGTCTGGGATAGGTTCGTTAGGCCCACACCCTCTGTGCTTGCTTTTAATCATGAGGAAGGATTAAAGGATTTGATAATCACTTGAATTAAACAAAAAACAAATTCCTACCTCAAGAATGATGGAGAACACCCACGATCAAGGATGTACCGATGTTTGTCTTTCTTGAAAAAATCTTCCAACGACGCCGCTTGTACTTCATCCTTCGGTTCATGGTTAAGTATCTCCCATCACCTCTCACTAGAACTGGCTCCTTTCTCCAAGGGTTTGGAATCTCGGTACTTTGTCAGCGCTTTGTTTCTTGGTGAAGGAGTTCTGATACCTCCTCCCAAGCTCCATATAAATAAGGGAGAGGGAGGGTGTCTAACATTCATGAGATTTATGTGGTTTCATTAATTAGGAACATTTCTCATTTACAATGACACTATTACATAGTATTGAAGGTTCAATCTATTTAATGGATTGACACATCGCTGGTTCCACGTTACCACTTTTCTGTTAGAGGAAAAGAAAGAAATAAGTCAAATAACAAAGTTATTTTATTTATTATTTTAAAATTACTAAAATATAACTTTTTCTTCAGACCTGTTGTGGTCAATGTGAAGGCTCCTTGAAGTGAATACCAACACTGTGGATTCAACGGTGCCCTCATTTTTTTAATCCAATCAGCAGTTCAAAAGTTAGAAAACGCCGCTCGCGCGTTTACTGAACGTACCTTAAAAAAAGTTTAGAAATTCATTTCAAGCACATCAGGAATCAGAATCATGCACCGTCAATTTTTATAGACTCATAATAATCCCATATAATTTTAAAAAGTTATATGGAAAATTCGGGTCTTTGTATTCTTCCCACCTTAGGGATTTTCATCTCCTAAATCCACAACATAGACTGAGAAAAAAATGGGGGTACTGATTAGGAATCTAAGCCTCCCGCTCCCAAGTGCTCTCCTGAAAGTTCATGTGATACCAATGAACATGCACCAAAGGTATCGACTACCCATGAAGGACTCACTCCTTTCGATCCTCAATCTCTACTGGAACCTCCATAAACATCGCCCTATCATCAAAGTCCAGCTCATTGTGGTTGATGATGTGAGATTTTTCATGCACGTATCTCCTCAACTGGGATACGTGGAAGACGTCGTGCACCCTTTCCATCTATGGCGGAAGTTCCAAGTGGTATTCCACCTCACCTATCCTCCATATTATTAGAAATTCTTCGATAAACCTCGATGATAACTTGCCGTCTCAGCCAAATCTCGGTAAAACTCATCGAGGTGAGACTCGTAGGAAGACATGGTCTCCATTCTTGAACTCCAAAGGTCTCTTCCTCCTATCAGCATAAGACTTATGTCTGCTCTGTGCAGTCTTCATCTACTCCTAGATGATCTGTACCTTCTCAGTGGTAGCCAGTACCAACTCTGGACCCATAAGTTCTGACTTCCCTGGGTCTGTCTAGTATATAGGTGATCTGCAAGGTCGACCATACAAGGACTCAAATAGTTACATACCGATTGTGGAGTGATAACTATTATTGTATGTGTACTCCACTAAGGGAAATTGATCCTCCCAACTTCGGACAAAATCAAGTATGCATGCACAAAGCATGTCCTCTAGCATCTGAATGGTCTGCTCTGTTTGACCATCCATCTAAGGATGAAAGGAAGTGAGCAAACATAGGTGAATCCTGAACTCCTCTTATAACCACTTCCACAAACAGGATGTAAAATATGTGTCATAGTCAGAGATGATCGTTGATGGAACCCCATAAAGTCACACAATCTATTATACACATAGGTGTCCCACGACCTCTAAAAATCCCTGGTCTCAGATAGGTAGGAAGTGATCCGACTTGGTGATTCGGTCAACAATCACCTAGATGGAATCATGTCCCCTGGACGTACATGGAATCCTTGTCATAAATTCTATGAAGATACCATCCCACTTCCACTCCAGCACCTCTAGTAGCTGCTCTAAGCCTACTGGAACCTGATGCTCAGCCTTCACTTGCTGACAAGTGAGGCCTCGTGAAATAAACTCTGCCACTTCTTTCTTCATCTCTGACCACCAGTGCTGATGCTGGAGGTATTAGTACATCTTCGCCACACTAGGATTCCCTTCCATAGGGGATGTGTGGAACTCACTCAACACCTCCTCCCATAGCACCACTGGTACCATGGTAAATCCTCTGAAATTATGATGTGCTCCCCACCTTCAGAAAATCCTTTAGGAGACTGTCATGAGGATATCATAGCACGTAGAGCCTCACAGTCATTGTTCCCAAGAAGAGCCTCCCTGACACAATGAAAGAGTGGGGGAGTGACTTTCATAGATTGAAGGTAAGCTGCTCTATCTCTATCCATGAAGGATATCTTCAATGAAGCTAGATACTCTATCGCCTCACTCAGTAACTACAGACCAGACCTCATACTAAGTGCATCTTCTACCACGTTCTATTTCCCAAGAGTATAGACTATCTCAAATTAATAGTCCTGGAGGAACTCCAGCCACCACCACTGTCTCAGGTTTAGGTCCTTCTATGATAAGATATACCTTATACTCTTATGATCAGAGTAGACTATAAAATGTTCTCCCCTCAAGTAATATCACCATATCATCAAGGAGAAGACCACTACTACAAACCCCAGGTCATGGGTAGTATAGTTCTGCGCATGATGTCTCAGTTTTTGTGAACCATAAGAGATCACTGCTCGCTCCAGCATCAGGACACATCTATTTCTGGTTCCTAATGTGTCGTAGTAGACTACATACCCAATTCCCTCTTCTGGTAGCCTCAACATGGGGGCACTCGTCAGTCTCTACCTCAGCTCCTGAAAACATTGCTAGCATCTCTCCATCCATACAAAGGGTTGTCCTTTCTTCGTTGCTGAGTTTATCACGATGTCATTGATTAAGACCACCACAAATTGATCAAGGTATGGCTAGAAGATCATGTTCCTGAGTCCCATGAACACTTATGGGGCATTGGTCATACTGAACAGCATAACCAAGAACTCATAGTTGCCATACCAACATCTAAAGGCCATATTCTGAACATCCTCAACTTGTACCTTGAGTTGATGATAGCTTGATCTAAGGTACATCTTCAAAAACCAATGATATCCCTTCATCTGATTGAAAAGATCATCAATCCTTGGAAGTGGATACTTGTTCTTCATGGTCACCTCGTTCAGGAGCCGGTAGTCCACACAGAGTCTCAAACTCCCATCTTCCTTCTTCACAAACAAAAATGGGGCTGCCCATGGAGAAATAGTGGGCCTTATGAAACACTTTATCTGCAAGTCCTCCAACTATACTCATAACTCATGATTCTCTATGGGAGCCATCCGATATGCTGGTGTAGATATCGGTGTTTTCCTAGGGTTCAAGTTGATGTAAAATTCTACCTCTCTGCGTGGAGGTAATCTCAAAACATCATCAGGAAAGACATCAGCAAACTGGTCCACCACTACAGGATAGCTCGAACTCTCAACATCTACTGCTTTAAAGGTAAGGATAGCCAACTAGTGTGTGATCGGTTGCACCATCCTCTGGGTAAGTCCATCCTGTGATGAAAAGGTTCCCTTCTCACTAATGAATGAAAACATGATCCCATCCTCACAGAAACACCACAATTTTTGCCTAATACAGTCAATCTGGGCATGGACTGTGTATAACCATTTCATACCCAATATGAAGTCATAAGGCCTCAATGCTACTACTATAAGATCTCAATAAAATCTCTCACATCCTAGAGTAAGATCACACTACCAATACTAGTGTTTAATCATATAATCCCCTCCTGTAAGAGTCTCTAGCTATAAGGATCGAGCCAACGACTCCACCAGAATATCCAATCTTTGAATGAGGGTCGTGGAAATAAAAGAGTGAGTGGAACCTGTGTCTATAAGTACTGTAGCTAAGGTGGAGTAGACATAGATCATACCTCTCATAATCTCCGGATCACTGTGGTTATAGGCCTCAGCTACATGGAACTAAGATTTTCCCTATCCACCTACTCCCTCTGGTCAGGGTGGACCACCTGGAGGTGGTGGTGGTAGAACCTCGAATCACCACCCTTCACTAGTTTCACGAACAACTCATTTTCCATGTCCTCCAGCTACCTGCGGACCTCCCCGATCAAATCTTTGCCTCTACCTCAGTGGTACATTGACTGTCTGCTAGTCGTCCATACTGCGGGTTGGGCAGGCACGAGCCATGTGACCTTGCCCGCCACATGAGTAGCACTACCTACTTCTAATCTTCCCTCCTCTATCCCGTGATCTCTACACCACCGCACTTGTATATTGAGGTCATCCACCAGAAGGTATAGACCACTTGGGCCACTGAGTCATCCACATACTACCTGCTACAAATGACTCTACTACCTGACATCCGGTGGTGGCTCTTGCTGTCAGTGCCTGCTCAGCTAGGAAGCTCTCTAACAAAAGTTCTCTCTCTGGCACCCCATCCTGCATTGGAATGCTGAGCGATATCATCAATGATTTGATCTCTCATCGGAGACCCTTCTCAATAGTTTAGGCCCTGAAGAAAGGGTCTCATACCATGGTGGTGAAGTAGTGGGAGACATCAGTGAACCTCACCGAGTACTGGCCCCCAGTCATGCTTCGCTGCTGTAAGTGTAGAACCTCCGGTATACCCACTGAGCGTAGAGTTACTTGGATAAACTCTGTCATGAAAAGACTCTTGAAGTCTACACAGATGAGGTTCACCTTGTCGTGTATCTATAGTGTCAGAATCCACTATCTTCTAGCTACTACCTGGAAGATACTGGCAGCTAGGATCGTCATCAGATCAGCCAGTGTCCCCACTAAGAGAAAAACTCAGGCCATAGCCTCCAGCCAATCCTTAGCCGTCTGTGGATCCGTCTCACGTCAGAACCTCAGAGGTCTCTGCCACTAAAACTCATGTAACATTCTCAGTCATCATGCACCCTCTGCTGGTGGGGCTGGTGGAAATGACTACCCAACAGGTAGTGCTGCTGCTGGTACACAACCTAAAGGTGCTAACACCGTAAGAGGGCCCTGCACCGAGGCCTCATTACTCAGTGGGCCATCATCATGTACCCTCTTAGGAATCATGGCTGGCTGTCTATGTGGCGGAATCCTGAAATAAAATAGGTGTTCCACTGTCAACAAGTTATACCTTGTGAGATGACTCAAAGTGATCACAAGAAAAACATTTCAAAAACACATGTAATCAGTGTTTCCGTGTACTAAGTCTAAAATCAGAATTCAGGGTTCTTGGTGTATGGATATGTTGGACACCACAGAAACACTAGATTCCCCAAACTGAAAACTTCCTTCATAACACTTAACACTATCACCACATTGAAAAGATCAGAGTCCTAATTCTTCCATAGAACTGACTCCTATGATATCACTTTGTCATGACCAGTCCCTCAGGGATCGCGCCGTGAGTACCCCAAGACCACCATCCATAGGTCAGGGTCTAGCTACTAGCACCGAAAAGGAATATCCATAAAATGGAAAGGCATTACCTTTTAACCTGTACAGACACATAGTCTAAGAACACAACAAGAAACAACCACAAAGTAAACTGCTGTAGTAAAAGTGTGCTGAATGTAAAAGGACTGGAATACAAGCCCAACTAAAAAGTACAAGTACAACTAAAAAGTAAAAGCAAAACTAAAAAGTACAAACACAACTGAAAAGTGAAAAATAGCTCTGGGATCATCCTCCAAGGATACTACATGAAGGGTAGGTACAACTCACGATCAGTATACCCCCTGTCACGTCATGCAAAATAGTCCACCTTCGAGTACTGTCCAGTCTAGGCTCCCTCAGCCTCAATCAATTTTGTCCATCGTATGGACAAGACACAACATGGTATGGGTGTATCCCATGCAGGGGTGAGTATAAAGATACTCATTAGTGACCCTGTGACCCCCATTGGTCTCCCATAGTTCCATAAAGGAAATACCACAAAGCAAGACCTCAATCTCAATGCATGAAGCAATAGACATAAACTATACTTAGGTATATTCCCATACATATACCTAAGTTATCAACACATACTCATATCATACATCAAGAAATAATACCACAAAGGTAACACCGTGAAGTTAGAAGTACCACACAGGTAACACCACAAAGGTAGAAGTACCACGTAAGTAACACCACAAAGACAACACCCTAAGGTAGAAGTACCACATAGGTAACAACACGAAGATAACACTGCGATGGTAAAAGAATCAGCTCACAATTGGGTATAAAATAAGTACAAAAGTATAGATGATTACTTGAAAGCTAGTTCATCTTATTATATTAAGAAGCACTACTGCTGACCCACATAGGATCATTTTGTAATAACCCCCACTGACCCACACAGGATTGGTATGCGCTGAACCATATAGGATTGTTGAGATTTGACCTACACATGATCTGATAAATGATTACCCACATAGGATCGATAGATGATGACCCAATTAGGATCGATGTTCTTTATTCACATTACAACTAGCCAAAGGATTCCTCACACTCGGTGTGCTCAAGTTCTGTATAATCTTCCAATTGAGATATTAGTTGTACCTCGAATACCACTATTCTATACAAAGGAATAATCCTATGGACCATCATGTAGTAAGGGTTCCAACGTGACATACGGTGTGAAAATCGGACACCTGGTCTGTGAGTTATAAGCATTTTAGTTACGAGGGCCCAGTTGGATTCAGGTTCGATCCAACCCAACCGTACTCCAACTGTATCCAAAACTCAAGTGACGTAAACCAAAAGAACTGTCTTTCTCCAAGGGTCTCATCGACATAGAAGGTTTGTCAAACGGATTCCCGGTTCCAAAGGTATGGCCCTTTAAGAGGAACTGGACCTGGTTGGGTCCGGGTCCAGTTTGACGTATCTTGACCCAGTCTGGACCGACCCGACCCAGCTTGACTCAACCCGAAACGACCCAGATTGGCATGAATCGACCCAATCCAGGTCCAACTCAGATGGTCCGAGCCACGGTCTAGCCCGGCCCGCAAAGGGGTACGACCCGACTTGTAAGTGGCTAGCTTGACCTGCAAGGGGAGGCCCGACCCGCAAGGGGGCACGACCTACTGGTCTAGTCCATAGTGGGGTCTTCCCTAGCCGGTGTAGTGGGTGAGACCCCCAGTCTCCCAAATATCCTGGAGGCCCTTCATCTTGTGAAGTGGCAGCGCCACGTGGGCGCCACTCGGTCACTGCGTAACCCACCGGAGGTGCATGTTCCTCTTCCATCACGACTTCGGCCACAACCCCCTGCTCACCCGTGGAATACTGGTCACACTGAACTGATATTCCATGGTCGGTCAGTGTGTTTTTCACCTCTTTTACCCACTGTGGCTTCAGCCACGACCCCTTGCTCACCAGCGGTGCCCGAAAGCACGCCACACCTCCTTTGTGGCTGCCCGGTTCCTGCCACCCTGCTAACCGCCACAGATTAGTGTTGCGGCCTCCTCTTGCGGTGCGTGATGGTTCCCCACCTCCATCATAACCGATTGGTTCCGCCTCATCAGCGGTCTTCCACAGAGAATGCAAGGGGAGCAAGGTAGCAGAGTGTCCGTGCCAGGTTTGTTAGGCTCGCTCCCTCCGCATTAGCTTTTAATCATGAGTGAGGATTAAAGGATTCAATAATCACTTGAATTAAACAAAACATCAAATCCCTACATCAAGAATGATGGAGACTACCCATGATTGAGGAAGTTTCATCATTCATATTTCCCGCAACAAGCTTCCAATGACGCCTCTCGTATGTCATCCTTCAGTTCGTGGTTCGGTGTCTCCCATCACCTCCCACTGGAACTGGCTCCGTCCTCCAAGGGTTTGGCATCTCGATACTTTTTCAACACTTCGTTTCTTGGTAAAGCAGTACTGATACTTCCCCCAAGCTCCATATAAACAAGATAGGGAGAGGGTGTCTAGTGCTCATGGGATATATGAGGGTTCATTAATTAGAAACATTTCTCATTCCCAATGATTCCATTACTTAGGATTGATGGGTCAATCCATTTAATGGCTTGACATATTGCTGGTCCCATGTTTCCACTTGTCCGTTGGAGGAAAATAATGAAATAAATTAATTAACAAAGTTATTTTTTTATTCTCTTAAAAAGTCCCAAAATCTATGTTTTTCTCCAGACATACTGCGGTGAAGTGAAGCCTCCCTTAAGAAAATCTCAGTGTTTTGGATTCAACGGTGCCCTTATATTTCTAATCAAAGAACAAGTTCAAAATTTAGAGAATTACGTTCATGAGTTTACTGAACATAACTTAAAAAATGTTTTGAAATTCATTTCAGGCAAACCGGGTCTCAAAATCACGCAACCGTCAATTTTTGTAGTCTCGTAATAATCCCATATAATTAAAAAAATTACATGGAAAATCGGGGTATTTGAATTATTTAATTCTAATTTCTCCTTAAACAAATAATATATTAAATATCATGTTTCAAAAAATATAATAAAGGAAAAACCCTGATATATTTTAAATATTAAATATGATAGTTAAAGCTTAGCTGTTAAATTAGCTCGTATAAATTGAAGTGACTATATTGAAAGATCAATAAATAAAGTAGAAATAAATGATATATATATGTGGAAATCTTCTTAACAAAACTCATTTATCTGAGTTTATATGAAAGTTATATTTGTTAGGTTTTACCTAGACAAAGCCCATGATAAACTTGAGAAATTTTATTTTGAGAAAAATTATATATGGGAAAATTTCAAGCTCATGAAGATTGCAATACGATCCATGCTAGCCGATCTATTACCCTCAACTACAACCAGATATTTTTTGATGCTTAGATATTACATAAAGATCATAAGGGGTTTTTTGAGTAGAAATTATTATTATATCAATATTTAATAAAACATTTATATTCATAGATATATCATGATTTTTATACTTTTGGAAAGGTCATTTTTTCCTAATTCACTTTTAAAAAATGTGTTTTCTTGTGTAGTTAGAATGTAGATAAATCTCCACAAGTATCAAAAAATAAGTTTCTTATGTATATAATCTTAAAAGATATTAAAACTTTCATTAACGGGATTGTGAGATGATTTATGAGTTGTAATGTTTATCCTATCAAAATTTTGTAAATAAATATAGATTCATCTGGATTTGTATCAAAGCTAGTATTTAAAGAAGGTGCTTTTAGGATGAGATCTAGAAGTGTGGGTCTAGGGAGATTTAGTTAGTATCCAAGAAAAGGTTTAGTTATTTTTAGATATTATTTTAGATAACCTTAGTGAAAACCCCAGAGATGAGTCTAGGTATAGGATGAAAAACTGAAACATTAGTAAATTCATAGGTAAGTGGTTTTCTTATAAGTACATCCCTGTTTGGATACTAAAAAAGGGATTTACCTGTGGAAAAAAATATCTAGAGTCAATAACCTTGAAATGGTTGGCTGATCATTGAATCTATATTCACTTTAATGCATGATGAGTTGTCCTAATACTACATGCATGCATAGACACTATCGGGGGAAATGATTTGGTTGATCTTATTCTCTTTACGAACCACTATAAAGGATTGATTTCTTTGTTACATTGTAGGATTATGTGGATATGTATAAGGAAACCCAACTTAAATTAAACTAGGTTGAACCGAGATTGATATAGGTTGAACTAATGGAACTATATACCAACATGATAATGAAAAAGAACAAGACATTTTAAGATTTATGTCCTTTTATGATTATGACAATTCCACAGTATTGTTAATGTTTCATCACTCATGTAAACCCTTTTGGTATTAATAATGGTTATAACTGGAAGGAAATATGGGTGTAAGGGGTAATGAAGATATTTATTCAATGAAAAAATAATAAAAATAAGGGATGAAGTGAGAAACCTTAGGATTATGCCAAACTATCTATCAAGAAATATGATTAACAATATAAACATGACCAAATTTCCAAAGACACCAAATAAGAGAAGGATATAGTATCATGAAATATCAATTGGAAAAGAAAAAGTAAAAATTTCAATATTCTATATATCAAAAATGTGGAAAGAATAACCAAGGGAATTGTTTTAAGGGGACTGGATGTTTCTTTACTTGCAGAAGAGGGGGTCATCGAGCATCCAAATGTCGAAGAAAAATAAAGAGTTTGGTTAACACAATTAAAAGAAATATAGTTCATCCTAAGGTACCATTAATAATTCAATGTATTATGTGTGGGTAACTTTGGTATTATTCTATTCAATTCCTTAATCCAAGGACTAACTAAGAATATGATCATTAGTAACCTCTAAGAGTAAGAGGAAAACTGAATACATATGCAAGCACTAACCCTATAGTGGATCTTGATATATAAGGTATAAATACCCACCAATATGGAGTTGTAGGTGTCTTATTGAAATTTAATTATAAGAACTCTATTATATCTTAGAAGTTTTATAAGATCATTAAGTCACCACCCAGATGATTTTATTATTGAATAATTATTCTAGTTGTATGATTATTATATTCAATGTTAATGTTTATATGAATATTCCATGTATAAATCTTATTAATATTCCATTAGATAAATTTAACATGATTTTAATGATGGCTGGGTTCCCTCGGCTTAATGGAAAAATTAGATAGAGTATGGAAAATACATTTCATATTAACCTATTATATTATATCAACAAAAAGATGTAAATAAACACCATTTAGAAAAAAATTATATAATGTGGGTTTTGATACCGAATAATGGTAGAATATTGTATCATATAATTGGAGAAACAAATCAATATTAGGTATAAGCCTCTTTTGAGTAATGGGATACGTTTCCCATGTTTTAATGGTTTATATCACTCTATAAATTATATTTTGAGTTTTCTTTATAATTTATATGACTTTAGATACTTTATTTGGTATGCAATAATTAAATTTACGAGGATTCAATTTATTTAGGGGAAATTAAATGTCACATGTTTTTAGGAATCATATTATTATTATAAACTATATCATTATAATTCTATACTATAAATTGTTTATATTTGTTTAATGGAATTGAAATTAATTAGGAAGTAAGTCATACAAGATATGATTTAAAACTTACAACACATTATTCATTCTTCAGTAGAATATTACAATAAAATAAAATAGAAATAAGTATTTTAAACCATCTATTTTTACTAACCATGGATAAAATAATACCATTAAAAGTGTGTAAATCAATAGGGAAAATAGATAGTAATGAATAAAATATTCATGACTAGAAAATCCCTAAAACCATCTTCAACCTTGAAGATAACCAACATCCAAAAATAACCTATAATGAGGAATATTTCTATAAAAAGGGAAAGAATTCTCAGAAAACTAGAATGTGAAATAAAAACTACAGCTTGCAAAGTGAGAGTGGAATAAATGAATAATTTAGTAAGTATATTTATATAGGAATGAAATCTAACTGTTGAAAATATGATCACTTTAGATATGGTCATTTCAAATATAGTCATTTTAAATATGGTATTTGGTCCTATCCAATAGGTATAATAAATTTTTCTATTGTTAAGTAGTAAATTTAAAATAATATGTATTCACAATGAAATTAAAATATGATATTAAAATATTATATATATATATATTTGTGTGTTATGTGTAAATATTAAAAATATTTTTAAAATATGATTTGAGGTATATTTAAAATTAAAAAAGGGTTTCAATGTCAACAGAGTAGTGAAATTAAATTTTAGAATAAAAAATAATTACTTTTAATGGTATTTTTTAAAGCATATTTAGCGTAAAAGTAATATTTTTTTTTCAAAGAATCATTTTGTTAAGTATTTTATATTCTATCTTAATAGATTAAATTAAAGACTAAAACTATTATTATATATGAACTATTATATTAAAAATATTTAAATTATAAATTGATATGAAATAATATTAATAACACCTAATGTTTAAAAATGTTGTTTTCAATAAAATAATTTTTTATAGTTTATATTTTCATTTAAAAAATAAATTTATAAATGTTTGAATGTGAATTATATAAAACAAACATAATTTTTGGATTTATAACATAAAAATTGTCTTAGTATGAATTTTTGAGTTTATTGTGAAAATGTTGATTTTTAATTGAAAAATACAATTTTTTCAAAAAATATAATTTTGATGAATTTATCGTTATGTAAGAATATCCTAGAAGATTGAAAAACTTTTTACGTAATAAAAGATGTATTTAAGGAAAAAAATTATTCATTTTAAAATATTTTTGAAATTATAAATCCTATGGCCAACCATTTTAAAAATAAATTGAAATGTTATTTTATTATAAATTAATTTTTGTCATTTCATTTGATTAAGTGTTTTGATGATGAAATTTTATTTTAATTACATTAAAATCCACCCACCTTATATTTGTTTTATAATAATCCAATTTATGTCATACAAATTAGTATCTTTGATAATCTTATATTGTACATAAATTATTAAACATAAAAACACACTTATTCTAAAACTGTTTTTACTAGTTATGTGTGTTTATTTTAGAATTAATATTTCACATACTTAAAAAATTTATTAGGTAAAATTATTTCCAAATTTTAAACCAGATAGTTCAAATTATTTAAAGGCACTAATCTTAATTTTTTTCATCAAAATTAACTACTAATTTTAAAAATTATTGGCCAAGGTAAAAGTAAATTTGGGTAAAAGTTAAAAAGATAAAATAAAAATCCCTAAAACACTCAAGGTTGAGTCCATAGTGAAATGTTAAGGTGAGTTTAGAACACCACTCACTTTCTTATCCTTTTTCCATTTTGTTTCAATTTAACCTTAAATTCTAACTTCAAAATATTGCAAATGTAATGCTTACTTCCAAAAATACCCTTATCTTTACTTATATTAAGGTAACACTTCCAACACTTCAATAATCACCTATTATTTAAATTTATTTGAAAATCTATAACTTTTCTTTTGTTTGAAACCTCACCTACCTCTATAATCTTCTTTTTATCTTTATTTTTCTTATTTCTCTCATTGCAAAGTAATTTTCCAAGAGAAAAATCAAGCTTCCATTGTGAAAACTACATTCTCATAGTGCTTTCTTTCACCCCACTACTTCATAAATCATTTATAAACTTATAAATATAATTAAATAATTATCATTAATATGATGAAATTCCATTATATTAATCAGAAATAAATTGTTCTATAATGACCTAGGTTTTCAAAACATTTCCTATGTGAATTCCCAAGGCTTGAATGTGTCAAGGGAGTATTTGAGGTCTTCCTTCCCTAATTTTTAAATGTTAGGTATCATAGTCACACAAATCCTTCTCATTATCATATTTTTTTTACTTGGGTGATAAATTTTATCTCACGGTTGATCTGCTCCTTCACATGGTTGATTGTTTTTTTACTAGGTCGATCAATTTTCTCTAATGGTTGTTCAATTTTCTCTAATAGTTTATTGGTTTATACTTACAATCTATTCGTCCCTTCTCACAATCGATATTTTGTTCGCATTGTTGATCAGGTTTCTCTCATAGTTGATCAGTTCCTTTATAAATTTAATGGTTAGTTTTAATAGTTGATTAATTATTTTCAAATTCAATTCATTCCTTCAAATTATTGATAGTTGATCTCATGGATGATCCTTTCCTAAAGTCGATCACGTCATGGTATCTTCAACAGTTTGAAAAATTAGCATTTTTTCAAAATGCCTTGATTTTTCAGAATGACATGAATTTTTTTAATGTAAATTAAGGAACTTAAAGCTTAAATAAATGTTTTAGAATATGTTTTGTGGGGATTAATTCTAAGAATTTAATTTCATAAACCCCATGGTTTAATAAATGGTTATTACACGTGTTTTAAATGATACCAATTTAAATGAATACTATAAAGGATAGTTTAACATGTTAATCTTAATAAAAAAATATTTGTAATCTTAAAAGCACATGAACATTTCAAATCAAGTCGTTTCTTATTTTATTCATGTTTGGAGAAATCAAAACCCTATTATTTAACCTATAAGAGTCATATGAATCTACTAAGATCCTCTTTATTCAAGATTCCATGACTGTTCCGCAGCTTGGTTCCTAATATTTTTTTACAATTTTTTTTAATTTGAGGTATAATCATGTTTCTACTTAGTTTTCCTCTATTATCTACACATGTTATATGATTGGAAAATTCCTCTTACCTTTTCACTTTCCAAGAAGTGACATAATATTTCCCCAATTTTTAGATTAATCATATTTTAGAACTTGTTTTCAGGTATAGGGTACTCATTCTCCTCTTCTCTTATATGCATATGTAGGAATTACATGATTTTTTAGTCTTTTGGGTGGATAGTTTGGGCTAAAATAAATGTCTCAATCTATAATTAAATGGGATTATAATTCTCGTAATGCTTTTACGTTTTTGCTATATTACCTATTAGGATACTTTCTTTTTTATATTTCTGAAACTAATGATTTTTTAGAACCTTGTTTTCACTGTGATTGATATGTATTATGATACCCAGGATGTGATTATTTGATTAATCTCACCATGAATAAAATTATAATCACATATATATGGTATATGAATCAGTTTCCCATAGAAATCTAGAATTGTATGATAATACCCATGCTATAGAATATGTGATGTTATAAAAGTCCTTAAACTGAAATTGTGATAGATGCAGGAGTCCAAGTAAAATGCTATGTGATGATGTATTTTTTGTGTTTTATGGAGTGATGTGTGAGGATATTTTGGGGTTTTTACCGATGATGGTGGATATTGGATTCATAGAAGAATGTGTTGGGAAGATAATTTGTGGTTGTTTGGTATAAGATGTGATGTGAGCTACTGCGCGATGGTTAGGATGTGTGGTTGTTTTGGTGAGATGGTTGGGTTGTAGAGATGTCTTGAAATATGTTTTTTCATGACCTTTTTTATGTGGGATGGATGAGATACAGTGTGGCGGGCTTTTTTTGGTTGTCTGGTTAGCCATGGAATGATTTGAAATGCTAAAATTGAAATATCATGGGTTGAAATTGATGTGTTGTAATTGTATTAAATGAATCAAAATATGAAAAGTGCATTATATTAATGTGAGATGAAATATTCTAGTAAATGAGATTTATTAGAAACTCAATAATTATAGAAATGGTGGAACTTTTAATTGAAATGTGGCTTATGTATGGATTAGTTGTGTGATGTGTTGCATTAAAGGTGGATATAGATATTGTTGGTGGTTGTGAGACATTTCTGTGATGTCATGAGATGTGTTGGTTCTTTTGTTATGAACCCATGTATTGTTATTTTGTAATATTTATCTATCTTTTATCTTCATGTTACTCCTCTATTCAACCAAATTTTGTCGATTACTATATATTGAAACCAAAATTTTTTTGGGGTTGTTTTCCCAAATATCTAAATAGTAATGAATGGATGGCTGGATACCCCCTCTTCTCTACTCTCTCTTCTAAGAGAGACTGATATGCATTAGGTGCCATGACCAGAAGTCAAAATTGTACTAGAGGAGATGATTTATATGAGGATGTGATGTTTTAGGGTGGGGTCCATGCATGGTAATAGGAGGGAACAAGTTTTATGTCTTCAATGCCCATGATACCCAATTATTTTGGTTATGTGGAAGTGGTTATGGTATGTGATATGGATGTAATGCATTCAATATGTGATATTTATATACCCTCGGTGCTCGGTTCTATCCTAGATCCTATTGAAGGTGGTAATCAAGGGTTGTTGTTTTCCTCCCTATTATCATTATAGGAGGGGTACCCCTAGGGTAACTGGTTCATTAAATATTAAGTCCTTTCCATCCACTAAGAAAACAAAATAACATCGATCGCGTGTACGTGCAGACTACAAGCTCCAAGAAGTGATATTGTTCATTTTTAATAACTACCTCTCATGGATGGTAACAAGGATGAATTTGAATAATTATAATTTTATGTATTTATCATTTATCATTATTATATTTCAATTTATCATATACAATCTTTCTTTCCATTATTTGAGAAATGAGATCATTAATTGTGCATACGTGCAAACTACTGCCTCTGTGGAATGATGCATTCCATTTTCACTACCACCATCATGACTAGTTTTAGTTTTATTATATTATTCTTTATGATATATATAAGTAATATATATAATGAATATGGTTCTTTATGGAAAAAATGTAAGAATAATTATATGATAATCCCTAAATATCGATAGAAACTAGATCATCGCCATTTTCGTCTTCATGAAACGTGAATAAAACTCCCATGAAATGTAATTGTAACACTATTATATTTTTAAAACATCAATTTCAGTACATTTACTGGTTTTTAAATGAATATATATGGGATAAAAATGATGATGAACACCTCTTTTATGAACCTAGTTAAAAATGGTCCTGATTATTAAAAAAGGACACTTTTTTAAAGTATTCTCATAACTATGACTTTTACAATGATGAGTAAAAAATGTTTTCAAAAATATCTACTGATTATTTTCTTTTCTTTATCTTCAAATGAACTATCTACAATAAAGTTATTTTTCATATTTCACTCTATATTTTCATTAATTATGTTATTATTTGGGGTAATCAAGTTTTTGGTATCAAATGATTTAATTCATGAAGTAATTTTATATTATTTTTATATTTCATGAAATCCATATTATTTATATGGGTTCTTTATGAATATTGAATGATTTCTATTTGGATGTTTTATGAAACCCATTTTATTTCCATGATTTGTTAATGATGTTAAAATTGAATCATTTTTAAATGGAACACGTAAGTATAGATGAACATTGTGTGGGGTCATATAATGATATCCAATGTATTAGTTATGATTTTAGATTGAATAATATTGGTATTAGTGAGTACATTTTAGTTTCTCATAAGCTTGATCACTGATGGCAGGGCACATAAAGGTAATGGATCCTTATGCTAATGTTTTTGCAATAATTATGTGATGTTATTCATTATGATATTATGATCTCATTATTAATGGTTTATGTTAAATGATTATATGATATTTTATAGCTATTATGTTTCCATGTTGATATTTTGTTGATTTAAGTTCTTATGCCATATGCTTTGATGCTCACTTATGTTTTCGGTTCTAAATAATAATATCCTAATATTTCTCTAATTCTCATGTTTTTACTTATTCTTATGAACTCATCCTTGATGAAATATTTATTCCCCCCTTACTAAGAATTTGATCTCACCCCTTTTTTATGTTTTCATTCCCTAGGTTATGAGGATGGGTCTTACTAATGATATTTCTAGAATATGATCTAGTATAGTGCCTTTAAGGATAAATGATTGTGATTTTTGTAAAATATGATTATTATATATCTAAACTGTAAATACAATAAACCTATCTTTCCTTGGTATATTATTATTTATGAAATGTGATATTCTAAATCATGTAAAGGATTTAAGAGAAAGGAATATTTAGTATGGTTATATATAGTCATCATTTCTAGTTATGATGTGTTCTATAGAAGATCAATTCCAAAAAATTATGGGTTTGACAAGAGTTATGGGGGGATCCTTTGATCACTTTAGTGAGTATTAGATTTAATTTTTTTTACCCATTTATGTTAAAAATGTTTCATTCATTTTTTATTTTATATTTTTTAGGGATATTCATTTAGGATAAAACATTATTTTTTTAATAATGTAGAGAGTGAGGAGGAAGCGTAGGGAACTCATTTGTATAAAACAATATGATATAATCATTATTAGTCTATAAGTATCCTTACATCTATATTTTATCCATAGTCTATAACTCTCTAGTCACTTGGAAAAAATCTACCACTGATACCGAAAACATATTTTTTTTTCACCTGATGATGACTAGTCCATTTTCTTATCTTTTTCCACCCAAGTCCATTCAAGTGAGTATTACTACTCTTCATATTCCTCTATATTACATATATCCACCATTTTTCATACATGGTACTATACCTTATTTCATTCATCGACCTTATCAGTTTCCACCTTATTCTATATAGGTTATTCCTCTAGGATTCATCCATCCACCACTTCGGTGTCCACCATCATGTGTACATAGTAGTCAAACTTTTTTTATATAACCTTCAACTTTATAGGATACTTCCATTAATCTTAGTTTTTAGATATCAACATAGGGGAATTAAGCTTTCCTTACTTTTGTTTTTCATTTATATTATAATCAATCAAATGAAGGTAACTTTACATAATTTTTTTGAATATTTACTTGTTATTTTTTCCCATGAGTAGTTGATTATTCTAGTCAACATTGAATTCACACCATGATGCATGATGTTTTGAATAGACACATGAAAAATATGGTTGATTAAAATTAGGATATAAAAATTATGGAAATAATGGAAAGGAATAAAAAAGTTTAATGGGAGTATTATCTTCGTATAAGAAAACTATTATCATTTAATTAATTCCATTTATAGAGAGTAGAGAACAAAAGAAGGATAATGTGTGGGTTAATATA
Organism: Viscum album; assembly: GCA_963277665.1. Classification (NCBI taxonomy): domain Eukaryota; kingdom Viridiplantae; phylum Streptophyta; class Magnoliopsida; order Santalales; family Viscaceae; genus Viscum; species Viscum album. Next base: position 1,419,041,021 of record OY728157.1, on the reverse strand, counting down.
TGGGTAAATATTATTTTTTTAATATTTAATTATATCTATTTTATAAATAAATTTTGAAAAATATGTATGTCAATTCTATTTTGATATAACTTCCTCGATGAACATAATGCAAAGATAAAAAGGTTATTTGAATTAAGATAAATATAGTGAGCATTTGGGTATTAACTGTACATAGGATAGAAAAGAAAAGTAGGTACCCATATTTATGTTATACCAATCATTGATGAATTTATAGTTTTTCAGTGAATAGAGTCGATTACATACTGTAAAAGTTTCAATTTTTTATGGTAATATTTATTATAATAAGTAGTAAAGTGTTTTTTAAGTAACATTTTGAAAGTGTGAATAATTTTTTTCGAAATTATAAAAAATAATTAATTTTATAATTGATGTTTTTTGTAGTATAAATGTGAAAGAATCAAAATGAATAAAATCACTATGAAATATATTCACACTCTTTTATGATTATCACTTCTATATCATGAATATACATAAGTAAACTTGAATAATAGTTTGCAACATTTTTCCTCCAATTTTAATGAATGTTATTATTAACCCTTAATTAGAAAATTAACCTTTAAGTCTCATTCATAATATACTATTTAGAAATAATTTCATGGAAGAAAATCATTATTTATAATTTTTTATTAAATTAAGGAAAATTATAAATTGTGAATTATTAAAATTAAAGTTAAAACATGATTTTATATACTAATGTTTAATAAAAGAGTTAGTAATAAAATGATAATATTTTTTTTTCATGTTTTTAATATAATATTTTACGTGAGGTGTCATGTTATTGATTTTTTTTATTTAGTGATGTGATTTTATTTGTGTAATTTTATAATCAAATTTGATCTGAGATACCATGAAAAATTAATTTTTAATTGTTGATATACTATAATTAATTATTTATATTAACTAATAAATAGTGAAATGGTAGTATAAATATATTTTAGAATGACTAGTTATTTTGATTTGGTTGTTATGAAATTTTTTAAATCTAGTTATATTGTAATTTTTATGAATGTATGTTATTAATACGGCAATTTTAGACATTGATTAAAATATTTTCTTATATTTTTAAATGTTTAAAATTAATTGAGATATAATGGGTGGTCTAAATATTATTTTGTAAAGAAATAATATGAATTGAATTAAGTTTTTTATATTTAAAATGATATAAAACTATATATATTAAACCAAGATATATTTTCAAAACCCAAGATCAAAAATTTATTTAGGTTAGAATTTTTACTGAAATAATTTTAAAAATGTTATAAATTACTTGTAGTAATTATTAACGATCATGTTCCTTGATCATCATTATTTTTTAATGCAGGAAAAAAAGGAATGAAGTACACTAAACCATGAAATTTAAGAAATGATTATATTTATAATTTGGTTTTATAATTTTATTATAATCTATTATTTATTTTTTTATCATTTTAATTAATGTAATAATTTTATTAATAGAATTCTATTGAAGATATACAAAATAGTAATCCTAAATTTTTATTCAAAAAGATAATTTTCATTAAGTGTTAAGTGATGAGATCTATGAAAATGTTTACTGTTAGTTAGGAAATAAGATTTTACCATCTAAATATTAGTCTTCCACCAATAATTCTTCAAGAACCTCTACTGGTATTATAGTGACTTGAGTTTTTCCCAATAAGTACATGAATCAAATTTTAAAGGTTTCGTGTCCAAAGTCTTACATAGGGTTAAAATAGTAAATTTACCCATACAGAAGACCATAAAAAACATTTTTGATATTTCTATTGACCTTTGGGTGTTATGTTTACTCTTAGGCTTAGTCTGAGTGAATTTTTGATCACTTTTATTTTTAAAGTATTTTTAATATTTAAAATTTTAAAAAATAATTATTCTACGAGCACATATGGTGATATCATAGAGAACCTAGGGTAATAATTTAAAACCTCTATAATATTCCAATAATATTTTCGAGGATGGTTTTTCAACCATTTCTTTGATTTTGGATCCATAATATAAGGACCCAATCTTAAATCATTACACAATCTTGAGATTTTAGAAACCAATTCACTTGCTTTCATTATAGATGGCCTTTTAGGTTGATATTTTTAGAGAATTAGATCATCACGCATACCTAAAAATCAACATATTACAAATTGGAAAATTCCACTAAGTATCCATTATTTACGTAATATAAATTTTTAAAAATTAAACACATTTTATTTTTATGAAAAATATTCAAGACTTTCAAATTGATTTTTTCTTTGTTCATACTCATCCTTAAACCCCATGAAAAACACTTGAAAACATGGGATGAGAAAAAAAAGCAGTTAAGGATATAAAATAAATAAGTTCATTAGTCTAGTGAAAAACATGAAAACACCTAAAATGTTTACCCTTTGTAAAATATTATTTGATAATATAAAATAAATAAAATCCACACCGGGAAAACACTTTTTTCTCAAATAAAAAAACCCATAGTAAGAAAATTGAAACCCTTTGTGGAAATTTAGATCCTTTTATTCATTATATATGATCACTCAAGTCATAAAAGACTAAAACATTGATAAATACATATGAGAATACTCTTCAGTTAAATAGACCATTCTTTCCTTTTAAGACATGGAACAATAACCAATTCATTGAAGTTCTATAATAGGCCCACCAATCATACAATTGTATCAGAATCACCCTTCGTATAATATTTACTAGGATCACCTGTAATAATTTATAATTATCAAGTACAATATCATGAACATAAAATTTTAAAATTTCCCCTTTTGATCATAAATATCTAGAAAAAACTCTTTTTAACCCACAATAAAAATACGTTAAGTTATCTCCTAAAGATGAGAAACAAATTCTTTTCCCTTAAGAAAAACATTTTAAATTTAAAAATTTCCAAAATATTGAGAAAAAATATCTTATTTTAAAATAACCATGGATACCTATAAAGTAATATTGATAATTAATAATGACTATGATGGAAGGAAAAAGTGTTTAATCCATATAAGTTATAAATAATTTATTTACACTTGTAAAAAATGTCAAAATTTACCCATAAAAAAGAAAATGAAAATATTACTCCTTAAAACATTATAAAGAAAGTAAAATATATTAAAAAATTACCCTTAGAAACATTTTAATAAAAATTAAATCAGTCTTGAAACACTTAAAAGAACGAGTATATAGATAAGAAAGTGTTTAAAAAAATTTAAACAAAGTTTTAAAAGAAAATTCCTTAAATTAATCCTCATTGGGATACATACATTCTCTAAATCCCAAATAATAAAATTATATTATATTTATACACTATTAATTAACTTTATTAGTTTCATTTTATTATTATTATTCCTTTTATTTCATTTATTTCCATGTTTTATTTATTTATTAAAATGGTTAAGTTCATATTGGACATTTTGGGTCGTGAAGTTTAAAACCTCCAAACAAAATCAGTGCATTGAGTGTAGTCAAAGGGATTATGTTTAAATTTTATATAGAATTATAAAAATTTTATATTTATTATATTTATATATTATATACACTTTTCAAACTAACCATTTAATCCAATCATAAAAAATGAACCACATCATTTCATAGAGATGGTAGTTCATATGTACGCATAAATGACACTTTTATTTTCTCTAGTGGGTGGAAAAGAAATAAATTAGATATTATTATAATTTTATATAATAATAAATATGTTATAAATGTCATATTTATTCATTTTTTACCCTTATGACAATCTTTATAAGGTTAAAATGAATGATGAATTACATCACTTCATGGACGTGGAATTCCACATGCACGCATGAACGATGCTATCATTTTTCAATGGATGTAAAAGTAATAACATAGATGATATATTATATTAAAATAATTATAATTATGTAATTAATATAATATATATTCATTATTTCTATCATTTTAACTAACCACATGATCTGGTGATGTAAAACAAAAAATATCTCTTCATGGTTGTGGTATTCCACACGTACACATGACCGATGTTTACATTTCCCATAGAAAGAAAAATGATATGAAAAAGGGTTATAATATAAATATAATAGAATTTAATTATATGGGATATAATGGTTTTATTTTATCATAATGTTTAATAGAGGTTTTAAGGAGGTAAAAGAAGAAATAAAAAGTAAACACTGAAGTTACAAACTATATCTCTTATTCAAACAACCTACTTAGGTTTACACCTAAAACCATATTAGGATGGTATTATAATAAAACCGAGACCTATAAGATGTGAGGAGGTTTTTTAATAAGGGATTTAGGTAGGTCTTCTCTGAGATAAGTGATTTTTTATTTGTGTAAATGATAGTATAGGAGGTGTCCTTTTATAAGTGAGGAAGATGACACACTTTGTATTTTTTTCAAAAGACTAAAATATATTAATGTCTTAATCAAGAAATCTATTTCTAAAAATGACTCATATATGAATAATTTATGATATTGGTTAAAAATAGGACCACAAAATAGAATTTATAAAACTTTTAATGTCATTTTAACCCTTATTATTTTATTTTAAACCCGTCTAGCACGTTTTAACTCTTATCGTGGTAAATGACTTTCTTAAAAAAGTTTCTATTCATAATTAACAAAAATTAAAGTGTACTCATTACCAAAAGTTAGAAATATAATTAAAAATATGGAGTATATTTTATTAAATTAAATTTATATAATTGGAATAAACTAATTCTATAATAAACTCACAAATGTAATGAATAATGATTTTCTAGAAAAATGAATTTTTATGTATAAAATGTTTTTATACCAAAAGAAAGTGTAATTTTGATTCCAATGAAATCTATTTTATTATACTTAATAAAAATTTAGTGATCAAATTTTAAAAAAATATAAAATAGGACATTACTTTTCATATACATGAATAAAAACACAGTTTTCTTTAAAATTTATATTCTCTACTATTCACCCAAAAATCAACTTTTTCATACAATTTTAAAAAATTCACTCTATGATAATTTTGACTTGTTGATATAGAAAATATCATTTTTTCCAAATTCATATTCTAAAATTTATAAATTTATCTTTTAATGAAATCAACATATTAAAATAAAATGTATTTAGAAAGAATAAAGCTATTTTCTTATTGATTGAAAATTAAATTTATATTATTATAATGAATATAACTATATAAAATATAATTCATGAATATAAATAAGGAATGAAATTTATTTCAAATTAAAATTACTTGGGTTGTTACACTCAGGGACTTAGTGATGATATATATATATATATATAAGAAATTGAAGTATGAAGACATCATAACATGACCATTGGTCTCACGACATGGTCTATGGAGTTACATTATGGGTATGATCAATGAGAGGTCGGTGATGCCATGTATCTAGAAGGAGACTTAACCATGGAGTTATTAGTGTTGATCACTTCTTGGAAGGTGGTTTTTAATTAACCTTATGAAAGGTCTTCTTATAAAATAAGGGGACGTAGTCATGATATGAGACTCTAAGCCGATGGCTATCATGACATGGCAACAGTTGTTATATATTAATGCCTCTAGGTTGGTTATGTAGCCCATTCCTTATGTAATTTTGTTTAATGAACTTTATTAATAAATTATATAATTTTATATATAAAAACCCTAACCATTTATAATATTTAATCCTCCTTAGAGACTATAATGGGGGGGGGGGGTAAAACCAAATTAGATATTAGGGGAAAAGAGATGATTGAGCAATATTGAATCTATTATATGAAACGTATGTGGAGGATTGAAATCAAACCTAAAAATTGAACTGGCCATCATCAATGATCGATCTGTTTACAAGGTAGGGACTTTTTATTTCTATGCTGATTAATTATTCATAATTCATATTGATTTGATTATGTGGAAATCCTATTTTTAATTCTATCTAATCATCATTTTGTTAACCCCATGGTTAAAGATCTTAATCCCTAACTTTATCTCCTATGTGAAATTTTTTATGGTGGATCAATGACCATAGATCAACATTATCTCTCTATACTTTTCTTTATTCTTTGATACAATTTCAAAATCTAGACCTATGGGTGATTAATTTTGTTTCAAAATTAGATATTAAGGTATGAATAAGGATAATTGGGGGATGGCAGATCATGGGAAGTGCATTTCTAAAAATACCCATAGGACAGTGATAAACCATACATCATGGGTTTATAATCAGTGATTAAGAATTCTATTTATGGTGAGGTATTTTAACAAATCAACTATTATAGGAACAGTAGTGGTTAATGAACCATTTAGTGTAATTTCATGTTTAATTAGAGGTAATTATGGAAATTAAAGAGATATCATATATGGATTTCCATTGACAGATAACTAAATGAAGAAGAAATTAATAAGAAACCCATGAGGAACATGTCATGGCACAGGGTTTCCAAAACATGGATATTTGAGTGGTCATGATGTTCAAGTCCAATATCATATGTATGATTCCACCCCTTTAGGATTAACTCTTATGTATGTCCATAGTTTTTTGAAAGATGACATGATTTGAAGGATGGGTCAATGAAATGGGTTCACAACTTGAAAAGTTTATCTATGGGATGATAGCCTGGGACCTGGGAGGATTCTAGGTAGTGGGGAAAGAGGTAGGGTCTTGAGAACTCATCAAATTGGGATCACACCATAATGGTGTCTTTCCAGGGTGAGATGATTTCTTTCTATAGTGGTATAATGTAATTACCTGAACATTTGAATAATATTTTTTTCCTAAATATGTATGTTTTACTATGTCATCATCAATAAAAATGTATAAGTATAAATGAAATGTGACCATTGAGTTTTTATTATTATATGACTGTTGATTAATATGACAGTTGGAAAAAATAATGATTTTTAACATTATAATTATTGGTTATAAATAGAAATCATAATGGATAACTAATTTAGAAAGAATAGTCAATGGCCTCATCCAGTAGAATATTATCATATGATGTCCATTTTTCAGATCTTTGGAAGAAGGTAGCATCACCAGATTTCACTCTGGACTAAGACCAATGAAAGCTTCAACAAGTTAATATTGAATGAAATCACCTATGGGAGAAGTTCAAGTTAGTGGAGATTACCACTCGGGCGATGTGATTCGAGACACCCCAAGAGTCTATCACTATCACACACCTTACCCTTAGGTTGTATGTGGGTGTTTTAGGGGTTTATGTGTTGAGTCCATAGATACATAAAATGTAAACCCTTTGTTTTGATAAAATTTTTATTTTATCATTTCTTCTTTAAGAATATATTTTCTTAATAAAATATATGTTTAATTGAGACAAATTTGTTAAAATGATTTTAGAAGTAAAAAATTGTATTTTCAAATATTTATCATAATTTGAGAATTATTATGGTATAATAAACATCATTTTTTAATTTCAAATGTCAAAATTAATCTAGGTTGAATTTTTAGTAGTTATCTAATAAGTTTCAATTTTTTGATGATTAATATTTTTTAATGAATAGTATTTTATGAATAGTATTTTTATAAATATTATTTTATGAATAGTATTATTTTTTATGAATAGTATAAAATATTTTTAAAAAGAAATTATTAAATAATTGATTTTGTGAAATAATATTCAAAAATGTTCATACACGGTTGCGATCAGTAAGATATTTAGAGTCTAATAGGATCAACTGAATTTTTTGGTGAACAGTAACTTTACCCTTTGGAATAGCAATGTTACCCTTATGAATAGTAATTTGACCAATGGAATACTAACCTCACCTAAGGAAGTATGAATATATTTTATTTATCTTAAATAATATTGTGATATAATTATATCACAATATTAGTAAATAAATGTTTTTTAAATTATTAAAAAAGTATAAGTATTTTATTTATTTAGTTTACTTTAAATTAAATTTATTTTTATAAAATGGATTTCATATTTTAATTATAAAAATTGAAAAATGGTTAGGGTGATTTTTTGGTATTTTTCTGAAATAGTTGAATTTCAATGAATACTAAAAATACAGTTTTGAGTTTTTGGTGTGTTTAATGACTTCATAACTATTTTATAATAAAATAATGAGTAAGATAATATTTTGGTATACTATTGTGGATTAAAATATTATGAGGGGTCCCAAGTAGAAAATAACCTGGGCAAGCCCATGGTTTTGCAAATACCACTAATGAGATGTCCTTTGAAATTAATAAAAAACTCCCTCTATTTTACGTTAAATACCCACCCATTATTTCATTTACAGTAAGTACAAAATAATTCCCCTAAAATATATGATAGTATTACCTTTGAAGGAGTCCTCCCAAGGTTTACTCATTTTCTCAAGTTTCTGATCATAGATTTTTAAAAGTTACTCTTAAAGGTAAGTGAATTCTCAACTTATCTTTTTTTCCTTTTAAGTTCTTTTTTTGTTATTCATTTCAAATTTCCCTACCATTTTATTATTTACATTTTATTCCATACCTATAAATTGTTATAAATTTTTATGAATGAATGAACCTTTTCCCCTCACATTTTAATATTTTATAAAACCATGTTTCATACCTGTTATGTTTTAGAATTTTTGTCTCAAAATCACTCTCTTTTTCTCAAGAAATTATTTTATTTATGTGAATACCAAAAAATCTTTCCCTTCCATGGGTATTCATCGATACATAAAAATTATATATTTTATTCTGTAATTTAAATACATAAAACCCTCATTCCCTTTTTGTGGGTTATAAATGACCTAATGATCATGTTTTTAATCATTTTTTTAAAACACCATGGTTTTGATATGAAAATCATTTATTTTATTCTCTTTGGGTTATATATAAAATGATTGAGTACTTTATATTTGGATCACATAAAAATAAATACATATTAATGGTTCACCTTGGTATCTCTCTAATGCATTGGGTAAATAAATTAATCTCTAGAGATGACAAGTTTTACGATACCTTGGTGAATAACCATGGTAATTTTTATGACACCATGGGGATGGACCTTGGAGATATGATTATCAATTTCTAAATTAAATATTTTATCTAGACATTCAATTAATTATTGAGGTTTTTATTATTTCTATTATATGCCTTTTTTATCATTCTTTTTTTTAGATTTCTTATGTTCTTATTGATATCACTCAAGTTCACATGTAAACTATTTCACTTATTTTCCCTCATCAGGCCTTCTGCCCACCCTTTACTTTGTTGTATGTACCCAAGTTATGAGGTGCAATAAATTTACTTAGGATGAACCTTGAAAAATCATTTCATGTGTAATAGAAGGATGTTTTATGTTTTCATGTTTTATGTACCTTATTTCCAAGACACTAAACTTTAAAAGATCCTCCATTTTGTAAAATGTTATGTAAAGTTATATAACAAAAAGGCGAGATGCTATAGTTGGTATGCAAGGATAGTTTAGTCATTTCTGGAAATTAGGATATGAAAATTTTAGGAATAACCCTATAAAAAAGTTTAAATATTGGAAAAATTCTTGGTATTTAGGTGAAATATCAATTGGTTTCTAATAAAATAAATCCTTATCTTGATATGAACAAGTGTATGTGGATCCGACATAGATGTATCTATGGGAAAAACTCCAAAACAACGCTTTGAGATAGACTCAAACGGGAACTGGTTCATGATAATGGGACTTGCTTCACTCCTAGTATGACACTCTCAGGGTAGATATTTGGTGAATCATAAGTTTTTTATGAACCATTATGAAGTATTTATAGAAAATGTAATTGTTGAAAGTGAATAACATTTTTAAGACTGAGGTTTTAAGAAATAAAAAACCTTTAGAGTCATAAGATTATTAAATGAGAAAATTTTCTCACTAATGATTTCTTCTTTTAGAAAATGGTGGAAAATAAGAGGAACCTTGCAAATGGTGACTGTAACAGACCATGCACTTACGGTCTTCTGATGGAGCCAGAATGGAAAATTTATTGAGAATGATGAATAAAATGACTCAAGTTAAGGGAAATAACATGAATCAATATGAGAGACCAATTTTAACAAGAAAGAAAAAAATTACATTGATTCCTTTATGCGTAAACAAACCACTAACTTTTAGTTGATATACTGACACATTGATTGTAGAACAATAGAAAATCTCTATAGAAAAGATCTTTTATGTACTTCGTAGTTCTAGAAAAGAGAAAGTCACCATGGTTGTTTACCGCTTAGAGGGATAATCCGATTAGTTGTGGGTGAAAATTAAAAACATAAGGCCAAGAGGGGAGATTGAATCTTTGTAGAAGGAATAGTTTAGAGGGATCTTCTTCAATAAGTATTTCCCTCATTCGATGAGAAAAAAATAGAGAAGGAATTTCTCAAGTTAAAGCATAAGGAGAATGAATCTATGAGAAGCTACTAGGTGAAATTTAGAAGAATTTCAAGTTACACCTCTCTATTTTTCATGGATAATAATTTGAAGGTTGATATATCCTTAGATGGGATAAGACCTCATAAACGGAAGAATCTATAAAACTAAGACTATGAAAGCTATGAGGAGATCATCAAAAGTTCTCTGAAAGTTGAAATGGAGTTTGGTGAGATGCAGTGGTCCCACAAATCTAATGAAAATATGTGATAAATGGAACAAAGCATGGGGGAGATCTTTGATCGGGGAAGAGGTTGGAAATAAAGTGAAACTTCTCACGTGTTATAAATGTGGGAAGAAGCATTTAGGAAACTTCCTGCTCAAGAGTGGAAAGTTTTAAAAGTGTGGAAGAGATTGCAATATCAATTGGAATTATCATAGTGAGTTTAAGCCTGAACTTCTCAACACTAATTAAAAAGGGAAGATGGTTCATGAATTACCTAAAGTCCAATGCATCATGTTTGGAAATATTGGGCACTTTTCTAATCAATGTCCAAATCCAAGGGAAATGGGGGGGAATCACCATCAAGCTTAGTATAGGCCAAGGGAGTAAGTTTTTTCTTTTTCTATCATTAAAACTGAAGTTAAAGATCCAAATGATGTGGTGTAAGGGACTCTTATTGTTATCTCAAATCTAGGAAGTACTTTATTTAATTTTGCTTCTATTCATTCCTTTATTTCCTCCAAGTTTACATAGAATATAGAATCAATCACTAGACTTATATAAGTATAACTTCCAGTCAATACTCTTAGAGAAATTATCCAAGAATTAATAATGTATAGATACTATAGTATTCACTTTGGTGAGAAAAATATCATTGAAAATATAGTATTCATTCACATGATTCAATTTAACATTATACTAGGGATAAATTGTCTGTCAATGTATAATTCTAAAATAAACTGTATATGAAAGGAAATATCAGTAGTCTTAATTGGACAACCAATAGTTGTTTTCAAAGGAGAGATATCTCAACCTAAGATTTGTCTAGAAGTACCACTAGTAGCCTTCTTTATGGAGTTGATCAGTGAAAAAGAAGAAGGAAATGAGAGTATACAGATAGAGAATGTACCCATAATTCTAGAATACATTAATTTATTTCCAGAAAAGTTACCTGGACCTCCCCATGAATGAGATTTAGATTTATCCATTGAGCTTATTTTTGTATCCAAGCCTATTTCAAAAATCCCGTATAGAATATTGAATGTGGAGCTTGAGGAATTAAATAAAAACTCCAAGATCCTTTTGAGAACGGTTTTATCCCCCTATGTATGTATCCTAGGGGATAATATGTTCTATTTGTGAATAAAAAGGATGTATTGATGCAGTTATGCATTTATTATAGAGAACCTAAAGGTATCACAATGAAAAACAAGTACCCTCTTCCAAGAATTGATGATTTGTTTAATCAGATTCATGGGGATCAATTATTCTCCAAGATTGATCTCTGTTTTGCTTATCATCAATTGAGGGTGGACAAAGAAGATATTCCAAACACCACTATCCATTCAAGAAATGAGCATTATGAGTTTTTTTATGCAATTTATCTTGACAAATTCTCCTTCTATTTTTATGGATTTGTTGAATATAGGATTTTAAGACTACCTTGATATCCTTGTGTTAGTTTTTATTGATGATATTCTAATATATTCCAAAAATTTTAAAGATCATAAAGATCATATAAGGGTTATATTGAAAACTCTAAGGAAGGAGAGATTATTTAGAAAATTTAGAAAATTATAATTTTGATTAAAACAAGTTACTTTCTTCTGGAACATTGTAACCAATGAGGGAATCATAGTTGACCATAAAAATAAAAAGGTTGTGGAGGAGTGGCCTCATACTAAAATAGAAATCGAGATTCATAGTTTCCTTGGAATAAGGATATATTATAGACGGTTTGTGAAAAACATTTCATGGAATTATATTCCATTAACCAAGTTAACTCTAAAAAGGTTCAAGTTCATCTAGAAAAAGGAGTCTGAAGAATGTTTCCAAGAGTTGAATAAGTGATTGGTTATTGCACCCATGTTAACTCTACCCTCTATTAGAGAAGGATTCCTTATTTTTAGTGAGGCATATCTAGAAAAAAATTCGGTGTGTCCTCAAGAAAAATGACAAGGTCGTTGCTTAGGCATCTCAATAGTTGAAGCCTGATGAGAATAAATATCCTACACATGATCTGGAGCTAGCTGTGTTTGTTTTTTCTCTGAAGATATGGAGGCAATATATTTATGGGGAGAAGTGTGATATATACACAAACCATATATGTTTAATGTTTATTTTCTCATAAATGTAATTAAATGTGAGACGGAGGAGATGGTAGGAACTTAATAAATACTATGATTGTTCAATTAATTATCTTCCCAAAAGAGAAAACAAAGTCGCTAATGCATTAAGTTGGAAGTACCCTGTTGTGCTGGCAATGATGATGATTCAAAGAGATCCTTCAATCAAAGACCAAGTAAAATTGAGCATGGTAATCGTAAGGGAAAGAACATCATCAACCCTATATCAAATGATTTCTCAACCATCATTACTAGAGAAGATCATGAAATATTAAAAACAAGATCCTTTGTTACAGAATAAGTTTGAGGCTGTGAGGGATGAGAGGTTTCATGAGATCAATATTGATCAAGAAGGTGTACAGAAATTTTATACAAGACTATGTATTCCAAATATTATAAAAATAAATAAGGAGATGATGGATGAAGTTCATAGCTATACATTATCTATACATACTGGAAGCACTAAAATGTATAGGGACCTTCATGATCATTTTTGGTGGGATAACATGAAAAGGGATATTTCTTATAATACTACAAGGTCCCTAATATGGCAGCAAGTGTAGGTAGAGTTATATCTTCCAAAAGGGGTAGTAAAAGCACTACCTATATCAGAATTAAAGTGGGACAATATCACTATAGAATATTTCACTGGTCTCCCAAGAACTTCTAAAGGAAACTATGTGATATGGGTTATAATGGATCGTCTAACCATGAATGCCCATTTTATCTCTATTCGGGAAGATTTATCTCTAGATCAACTTGTCCAGATTTAATTGAGGGAAGTGGTAAGGATGAATGGGGTACCGCTCTCTATTGTATCTGATCATGATCTGAGGTCCAAATCAAAATTTTAGAGAATTATTCAATATTCGTTAAATACTGAATTTAATTTCAATATCTCCTATCACTCCCAAAATGATGGACAATATAAAAGGACTATTAAAACACTCGAAGAAATGATAAGAACATGCTCAATGGAATTTAAAGGTGGATGGGATCAAAATAACCCATTAGTTGAGTTTTATTACCACCACATCTTCAATTCAAGCATTCAATTGGTTCCTTATAAATATCTATATAGGAATAGTTTTAGAATTCCGACTTGTTGGGATGAAGCTACTGAGAGAAAGCTTCTTGGGAATAATCTTGTGCAAGAGATGATAAAAAAGGTTCATGCCATCCAACAACACATTAAGTTTTCTTAGAGTCGGTAAAAGATCTATGATGGAAACTATAAAAGTGACTTGGAGTTTGATGTTGGTGGAAAATCCTTCCTTTGAATTTCTCTATGGAATAAAGTTATATGGTTTGGAAAGAAAGGGAAGCTCATTCCCATGCACATTGGCCCCTATGAAATCCTTGATCACATAAGAGTAGTGTTATATTGGCCCACACATCTTCTAAATGTAGCTCATGTTCATGATTTATTCCACATATCCCTCTTGAGGAAGTACATAACCGTCCCTTCACATGTACTAAACCCATATGCAGTACAACTGAAACATGATATCTCTTATGACGAGCAGCCGATGGAGATCTTGGATCATAAATACAAGGTTGTACACAACTAGACTAACCACCTTGTTAAATTGTTGTGGAGGATTCACAAATATGAATAAGCCATGTGGTAACCAGAGGAGACTATAAGGAAAAATTACAAACACATTTCCTCTTCTGAGGGTATAAGTTGAAATTTCAGTGATGAAATTTCTTTAGGGGGGAAATTTTAATGACTCAAACTTTGGAATAATATTATTTCCCAAATTTGTATGTTTTACTATTTCATAATCAATAAAAATGTATAAGTAGAAATGAAATTTGATCATCATGTTTTGACCGTTATATAACCATTGGAAACAATAATAATTTTTAATATTATAATTATTGTATATAAATAGAAATTGTAATGGATAATTAATGAACAAATAAGAGTTGATTTCCTCATTCAATAGAATCTTTCCATACGAAGCTTATTCATTGGAGCTTGGAAAGGAGGTAGCATCATTGAGCTTCACTCTAAACCAATCCTAAATTGAGCTTCAACATGTGATGCTTGAACAAAATCGCATATGGGAGAAGTCCAAGTTAGTAGTGATTACCACTCGGGTGATGTTATATGAGCCTCCCTAAGAGTCTATCACCATAACACAACTTACCCTAATGTTGTACGTGAGTGTTTTAATGGGTTATGTTTTGAGGCCCTAGATACTTAAAATTTAATCCCTTTGTATTAATAAAATATTTATTTCATAATTTCCATTTTAAGAATAGTTTTTCTTAATAAAATATTTGTTTAATTGAGAAAAAATTTATAAATTGATTTTAGAAGGAAAAATTGGACTTTTCAGATATTTCTCAGACTTAGAGAATTATTATGGTAAAATAAACATCATTTTTTAATTTCAAATGTCAAAATTAATAAATGGTAAATTTTTAGTAGTTTTTTAAGAGTTTTTAATTTTTTAATGAATAATATTATTTGAGGAATAGAATTTGGTGAATATTATTTTTTATGAGTATTCAATGAATAGTATTATTTCTTATGAATTATAAAAAAATATTTTTAAAAAAATTATTAAATAATTGATTCTGTGAAATGATTTTTGAAAAAATAATATTCACTGTTGTGATCAGGAAGATATTTAAAGTCTAATATGATCAACATAATTTTTTAGTGAATAGTAACTTGAACCTTTAGAATAGTAATGTTACCCTTATGAATATAAATTTGAACAATGGAATAGTATCCTCACCTAGGTATAAATATATTTTAGTCATCCTAAATGGTAATGTGATATAATTATATCATAATATTAACAAATAAATGTTCTAGAAATTATTATTTAAGTATTAATATTTTATTTATTTAATTTTATTTAAAATGAAATAATTTTTTATAAAATTCAGTTATTTTTTTAATTCTAAAAATTGATAAATGGTTAGAGTTAATTATTTGTATTTTTCTGAAATAGTTGAATTTTTAATGAATAGCAAAAGTACATTTTGAGTTTTCTGTATGGTTAATGATATCATAACTATGTCATAATGATGTAACGAGTAAGATAAGATGTTGTTAAATTATTTTGTATTAAAATATGTTATTTGGTGTCCCAATTGGCCAATAGTATAGGAAAATACTAGGGGGAAGCCCAGGGTTTTGCAAATACCACTAATGAGGTGTCAATTGAAATTAATAAAAAACTCTCTCTCTTTTACTATAAATAACCACAAATTACCTCATTTAATTTAATTAAAAAATAATTCCCCTAGAATATATAATATTATTACCTCAAAAGGATTCCTCCCAAGGTTTCCTCAAGTGCTCAAGCTCCCGATCATAGAGTTTTAGAAGTTACTCTTCAAGGTAAGGGAATTCTCAACATCTCTTTTCCTTTCAAGTTAAATTTTATATGGTATGTCTTTCAAATTTCCATACCACATTATTTTATCCATTATATTATATCCCTATAATTTATTATTAGTCTTTTATGAATGGTTTACCCCTTTAAACTCTCTTTTTAATGTTTTATAAAACCATATTTCATACCTGTTATGTTGTAGAATTTTCATCTAAAAAATCTCTAACTTTTTTCTCAAGAAATTATTTTATTTTCTTTATGTGAATACCAAAACTCTTTCATATATAGGGGTATTAATCAAGTCATAAAAATTATTTATTTTATTCTGTAAGTTATTTAAATAAAACCCTCATTCCCTTTTCTTGGGTTATAAATGACGTAATGATCATGTTTTTAAGCACTTTTTAAAAAGCCATGATTTTGATATGAAACCCATTTTATTATTCTATTTTGGTTATTTATTAAATGTTTTATTATGATCTATGTGTATCACATGAAAATAAATACATATTAAGAGTGTTCTCAAATTGTTATTTAATGCATTGGTAAATAAATTAATCTCTAGATATGACATGTTTTATGATACATTGGTGAATAACCTTGGTAATTTTTATAATACCTTGAGGATGGACCTCAGTGATATTCTTATGAATGTATATTTTAAATGTTGTAGAAACAATTTCAATTTATTATTCAATTTATTATTATTATTATTATATTCCTCTTTACCATGCCTTTATGATATTCCTCATATTCTTATTAACATCACTCAAGTTCACATGTAAATTGTTTCACTTGTTTTTCCTTACTGGGCCTTTTGTTACCCTGTAATTCGATGTATGTCCTTAGGTTATTAGAATAAATAAATGAACTTAGGATGGAACTTTAAGAATCCTTTCTTGTGAAATAGAATAATTTTTATGTTTTCATGCATTATGTACCTTATTTACAAGACACTAAACGTTAAAATATCCTTTGTTTGTAAAATTTCATGTAAAGTTATAGAATAAAAATGAGGGATGTTATATACAATATTCCATTCCAAATAGAATGTGATGCTTCAATTATATTAAGAATCAAAGTAAATGCATGAGTTTATATATGTGGTTATATTTCATTAGATCCATAGGTTTGTTAATGAAGATAAATCAAGGATAACAGAGCATTTAGGTAATATATACTCCTCTGGTGGTATGTTTTTTCAGGGAATAGGTCCCCCATATCTCAGATTGGGTTTTATACTCCCACACATAGTCATGGAGAGGTTCATCTACCTTTGGATTCAGTACACCATTGTATACATGATAAAAAAGGATAAGAATCCTCCATTGGGATCAATGCTCCCTCGACTGATGTGTTTTCTCCCGAAATTCATGGGTCCCCAAATATGTCTCTAGATATTAGATGTAGTTTTTTCATAACTGATGATTCATGATGGTAGGGATTATTAATCCCTTGAACAACATTTATTCTTAGTCAATGTGTGGGTTCCCCTATAGGTTTCAATAGTAGTGACTCCGTAAAGGTGGTTAGTAAGAGGAGATACTGCGTCAAATATTGCACAAGTTTTAATGAGTAGTGGTTTTTAATACACTAATATTTTAAAGGAAGACCATGTTTGATAGTGTATATGACATGCAACACCGAGCATTAACAAATGTGAAATATTTTATATAAATAAGATAGTTGTAAACTAATATTAAAATGGAGGACATGAATAGAAGTAAAAAAATTATAAATATATATATAAGTACTTCTAAATATATATTTTTAATTAATTTTTAGGAAATAAGCACTAAATTTTTGGAAAAGCCATTCTGGCCATAAAAAATACAATTTCTTCAAAAATGATTTTATTACCTTTTTTGAGTGAATAATATAATTAATTTATTCTAGTTTTAGAAATTTTATTTAATAAAAATACTAAATTTTTTGAAATCAACATATCAAAATTATATTAATCAGTTTTTTTGGGGATTTTTATAAAAAGAATGATATTTAGTGAACAGTGAAAAATACTAAATTTATAGAAAACTGTATTTTCATTTCAAGTATTTACAAATTATCATTTTATAATTAATTTTAAAATTTAATTATTTAATTTTTATTAAAAATAATCCAATTAATTTCATTTTAATTGAAATTATACTTAATTTTTGCATATAAATAATCATATACTTAAATTGTTTTTCTTCTAGAAAACAATTTCCATCACATTTTTCGAGTTTATTTTAAATGTAATATATTCCACATATACAGATTGAATTAAAAAAAAATATTCCATATTTATAATAATCCTGTCTAAATTTGGTAAATATCTCAACTTTATTTTTTTCATAATGAATAGTAACTATGATAAAAAATTTGTCACTACTGTAAGGGTAAAATGTGTAGAACAAGATTAAAACTATGAAATAAGGTTTCAAAATCATCCATACACTTGATTATATTTCATTGGATTAGTGCAATTTTACCAACTAATTCAAATATTCCTACATATAGAATTTTGGTTCCATTTTCTATTAATATAAACCTTTATATTATTTAATGTTAAGGATAATTCCAAAATGTCTCTTTCTTACTTTAAATATCTATAATATTTTGTGAGTGGGATAAAAAATTATAAATTGTTATAAAAAGGTTAATTTGAATATGAATATGTTTTTATAATGGTAAATAACATTTAATTTTTATTAATAAAATAATTACCTTAAATTCTTAATCAATACAACCACAGTTCTTTGGGGAGTAGTAAAAAATCAGGAAAATAATTTTTAAAACTATAAAAGTATTTTTTTCATGTTATTTATTATGTTGCAATAATTTTTTAGATAAATATGTTTTATTAGGGATGTGTCTAAATTCTATATTCATACTAAATTATTGTCTTCATATTTTTTTCAAATTCAATTATGTGAATAGTTCTGAAAATTAATTTAATGGAATTTTATGATTAATAATATTTTATTAAATTATTTTATATTCATAAAAATATTATCTTTGTCTAATTTAATAGGATATGTTTTATCTTATTAACCATTTTTTATGGTCACTTATCCATTTATAGTAACTTTATTAACCCCTAATGACTAAAAAATTATGATCATGGTAATTGTTAATGTCACGAACTATCCCGAAAACCCCCGTACCCTGATACATGAGCCAAAACTAACATGGCATGAAGTGAATTCCCTATCCACATTGGTTGATGGATAGCACATGAAATCATACAAGAATCAAGTGGGAAACAATTTATCCACAAAACAATGGAAGATAAAAGATACATACTAGTATGTTAACACTCCTCAAGGACAAAGTACAAGAAGAAACAAACTGGTAAAAAAAAGCCTAATAGAGTACTTCATCAAGGACCCAATATCTATTAAAAATAATATGAAAAAACCCTTGTAATAAGTGGATCACATCTCCATTGTTCATATCCATCACTCCAAGTCTCGTGGATCAAGAACATCCACCACCTCCAAGTGGCACTTTCCCTTTTCTTTGACATGGAAAAAGATAATCTACAAACTACAAATGCAAAGGTAGGGTGTGATCTGAACAACCTAGAAGGGTCTCACCATGAGTTATAGAATCAATTCCGTACTAATAAAAAATATATTCATTCAATTTAAATAAAACATGGCATGTTAATACAATTAAATTTTTCCAAAAAAATGATTTCAACTCAAAAAGGATGGTAGATATATGAAAATAGGAATAAATGATCATTTTTTATAAAACATTTATATATACATATTAAAATTAATAAAAATATTTCAATTAATAATTTCATGTAATCAATAAATAAAAATTTATCATAACACCATGTAATGATCCCTATGGTATGTTAGTTTCATGTAATAGTATCCTCTCACTTTTCAATCATCATCATGGATCATGATAGGTCTGCACACTCTATATCAACACCCATTAGGAGAACTATTATTGAAAATCAATCTGCAACCCATTAGGGGCTCCCATTATGTAAAATCAATTTGAACATAGTTTATTTAGTGTTTTCATCATCAATCCATTATTTAGGGAGTCAAAGTCATAACATGGTTTTCCTAATAACCCAATAACTACCTAGGCTCACATGTACTTTAATCAACAAATCAATCACCAATGGACCCAACTAAAAATGTATAAGGTATAAGGAATAAATTTAAGGCACAATCTATTTTCTTAATGAAGGATTCAAACACATAAAACATTGGCTATATGACATATATTACATACACATGAAAATTATCAAGTATATGGGAGATATATCTTAAACCATGTACCTTATGATAGTAGATACCCAGTCATCCAACCCTTTCGTTTGATTTGATTTGAAATGGCCACAGAAACAAAAGAAATAAAAAAACTGTGGAGATATGTCATATGAGATATAAAACACAAGGGATAATCAAACAGAGAAACATCCCATAAATGGATGTAAACAGACTCAAAGACTTATTATGGGATTTTAATCATAATAAATGAAACTCAAATGGCCTATAATCGAAGGATATTCACCCTTAGAAGAGGATAAAAAACATGGGATGAACCTATGTCTTTTAGGAATTAATTGGGGGACAAAATCACGTTATATCATAAAAATATCATGAGGGTAAAAAGTTAAATTTGGCACTTTTAATTAGTTTCATGGTTTGGCCATATGGTTTCCCAAACCATGCACTGACTATGTAAACCCCATTATACAAGGAAAAAATTTTCACATTGTTTTTTGGGATAACCACATGATTTGGAAAACCATTTCCCCCCTCCATCGATCTTCATAGTTATAGTGCATAGTTAGCACTAACCATGCTCTAACCATTCACCATGTGTTGTAGCCCAGCCTTTCAAATTCCAAGTCCTGTACCCCCAAAACTCTCCTAAGATCTTCTTAAATCCCATGAAAATAATTTTATAACTATTTTAAAAATAGTTTAATAAAAATTAAAATAAAAACATACCTCTACAGAGGTCAGTATCTTAAAAACTCCACACCATATAACATATCATCCATAAGTTGTGATCCCTAACAGCACTAATCCAATAAGGTAAAAAGACCAGGTTACCGGGACTGCATATCTTCTTCCCTCTCCCAATTTTCCACTTGAATGTGACCATGCTACTAAAAGAATTAAAATAACCACATGGTCTTACCCTGAAGTGTTTTCTCACTATAATCCATAATATGAATCAGATGCTCCTCGCATCAACTTCAATCTCTACATCAATCACATGAGAAGGGTTAGTGTGATACTTATAAAGATATGAAAAATGATACATTCCATTTATAGAACTATAATACTATGGGATAGATGATTGATATTTTAATAATATGATCCCCTCAATAATCTAGAACTACCTAACATACTTGGTCACCAACTTACCCAACATAGAAATATTACGGTGACCCAGTCTTGATGATACATTAAGGAAATCATGGTCACCCAATAAAAACATGAGAGGTTGATGGTACTGATCGATGTATGAATTTTGTATACTCTAGGATATGGCCATACATTTTTGGATAAACTAAACACTATTTCTCATCTTCTATACAAGACTCAACCCCAACAATACTGATTCACCTACATCCAACTAGCACAATGTTAATCTGCTTGACTTACCAGACAATTCCTCTTATGGATCCATCTAAATAGTCACATGATAACTATTGTTATAGGTGAACTCAATAAGTTATAGGTTCTTCTCATATGTTCCACCAATTCTAGGACACATGGTATTGACATGTACTTTAACACCTAGAGAGTCTACTTAGAATTCCCATATGTCTGTCGGTGGTGGGAAGTTCTAAAAAAACATGAGTGATGAGATCATTCTACAAGCCTTTCTAGAAGCATGACATAAAATGAGTATCTTGATCTAAAAGAATAATCTGAGGCAACTAATTCATTCACACATTCTCTTAAACATAATGTTACACAACTCATCAATGATGAAGGTCACCCAAATTGGTAAGATGTGGGTTACCATTGTTAGGAAGTCCAAAATCACCCATATTACATCAATCATCTAAGGTGTCTTGGGTCAAACATCCATTATATCCATGGTAATGTCATCCCACATCCACTATGGAATGGGAAAGGGCTACAAAGGACCATCTACCACTAATTATTGACCTTCACATACTAAAATGTGTAGAATCACATCACAAAACCTCTAATCACCTTATTTATTCATGACCACCAGTAATATCTATGAAGATTATGATATATTTTAGTCAAAGAATGTTTCAATACCCCTTTCAAATAATGAAAATCATGCATCATCTCATCCCATATACTTGTAGGTACGTAAAAACAATCATGAATTTGAATAACCTCATCTCTATTGATGGTCTTATAAGGTGATATCTCCCCACCATCAAAGTTGTCCCTCAACACTAGAAAATCTTGATCAACATTCAGAATCCTATTGGCTTGGTTCATAAGAGAGGTAACAATGGATAAATATGTGAGTTTCATCAGTTCCCACTCCATCTAAACACATATATGAATCTCAATTAATATGTCCATCAACTTTAATTCATAACTAGACTTCTGAACCACCTGGGTCTATATATTTTGACTCAGAGCATCAGTAACAATATTTCCTTTCTCTAATTTATATAATATCTAAAAATAAAAAGATTTCATGTATTCAAACTTTTGGAACCATGGTCGTTCTATGCATGAGTTGGAGTATGGTTTGTGTTTGTTTTCAATCCTCAATGGAAGTTAAGAATATGTTCCAGTAAAGTGATCATACAGTTAAAGCAGACAATAGTATTACAGGTGGTGCTGTTTCCCAGTGTTTTCCAAATTTTTGGGCCTCAAAATTGGAAAATGAAGACATGGATTGTTGATAAAAGGAAGTGCATGCAAAGAGGAAGTGGTGCGTAAAAAAGGTGGGATGTTCACGAAATATTTGGGTTTTGCACGAAAAACAACGTGGTGCACGAAACAATGCAGTGAGGTTTTTTGCACAAATAGTGTTACGGAATCAGAATGTCAAAAAATGGAAAAGGCATGGGCTGTGAAAAAAATCTAGAGATGTGTGTGAAAAATGATTCCTGTGTGAAAAGTATTGCACACCGAATGAGAGGTTTTTCACACCAAGATGGGTTTTGCACATGGGGGTCTGAAATGCCTATAAATAAGAGGTGACCCCTTCATTCTGGATCGATGGAGACACAGAGAAGATACGAGGTCTGATGCATGTAAAAGGTTCACGTAAAGGGAGTTGTGTGAAAAATTGAGGCTTGCACGAAAGATTCTGGCTAGCATGGAAAAATTGAGAGTTGCACGAAAAATTACAGGTTAAACGAAAAATTACGGCTTGTGGGAAAAATTCCAAGTTGTGCGAAAAATTCCGTGTTGTGCGAAAAATTCCAAGTTGCATGAAAAATTCTAGCTTGTGTGAAAAAGGTGAAGTTGCACAAAAAACTTGAGGTTGCGCCTAAAGCTTGATGTTGCGTGAAATTATTAGTGAAACCTATTTGGGATTTTTTGATTATCTAGTTCAGTGATTCAGTGCATTCAAGTGCATCATTACTAGTCATCGATGCAAGAAGAGTCTCATGCTAAGCAGAGGTAAATACTTCAATGTGAATCTATTGAAGACACCTTCACGTCTATAAATAGACTGGGACTTCATCAAATGCAGTGAGCCAGGGGGAGTCAACAGGAGTGACCTAAGGGACGTAGTGGGCTATCCCTGAATAGTTATAAAGGCTATGATCTTGGGAAATAGTTATTGTTCCCAATCCTTTGTAATCCTCAACTGGTGAAGAATAGTGGAATTTGGTATGACTGAAAACCTTTCGGCATATAATCCATGGATGTAGCCCTTAGTGGTTAACCAAGTAAAAAGTTATGTGTCATCTCTTTGTATGTGAATATTTTACTTCTTCTCATATCCATCATATAGGTTAAACTAGTTTCTACCAATGTGGGAACAAGATCCATCAGTTTATAAGAAAAAGTTGACACCCTGATTAACCCCTACCCTCTTAGGGTGTCTTGGGGTCCTTCACAACCCACCTCCAATGCTATAGATTTATATCACACTGAGAAAAATATATTTAAGGATCTTACGGTCTACATAAATAGAAAACTATTCACTAAGAAGATAATGCCACCAACATTTTAAGGCATGAAATGTTGTGGACAACTCAAGATCATGTGTAGGATAGTTCTATTCATGTGTCATCAAATGTAATGATCCATATTATATGAATCAATCACATTGCATCAATACTTCACTAACTCCAATATTAGATGCATCAAAATACATTTCATATTCCTTACCTAGTTTGCATAAGATTAGAATTTTCATTGTATTCAAACATCCATTATTCCCCTAGAAAGAGTTCTCATATTCTCTAGACAACTCAAAATTTATTCCCTTTTTGGTCAAGCCTGAGATTGTAACATCCAGGTTAGTAAATTACCTAATAATACTTTGGTAGTAACCCATTAAACACAAGAAATATTTGAATGTCAAAACAAATATTAGGATGCTCTCAAGAAACAATCACCCGAACATTCTTATGGTTCACTGATACACCTTCTGAGATGATATAACCTAAGATATGTTATTTTTCCATCAATAAATGATATTTATATATCTTGTAATATACCCTATACACTCTTATCATAGTTGGGATGATTTCAAGATGTTGGGCTTGATTGTCACTAGATTTGGAGAACAATAAGATATTATTAAAAAAGGAAACAAAAAAATACAAATATTGGTGGGATATTTAGTTACTCAAGGACATAAACACAACAGGGGTGTTTATCAGCCCAAAAAACATCACAATGAACTCATAAAATCCATAAATTCTCCTAAAATAAGTCCACGGTATATCAAACTATCTCAACCTTAACTAAATGTACCATGATCTTAAATCAGTCATGGAGAATATATAGGAACCCCTTAGCTTTTTAATGATATCATCAATACATAAAAGTGAATAAGAATTCATAATTTTTATCCTACTCAACTTTTAGTAATTGAAATATAAGCACAATGTTCCTTCTTGTAAAATTGAATTGGAGAACCCCAAGGTGAGATACTTGGTTAAATGAACCAGTAGAGCTTCAAATTTATCCAATTGAGTCTTCATATCTTGAATCTCAACTAGTTAGATTCTATAAAGAGGGATATAAAATGGATAAACCCCAAGAACTGACTTAATAGAAAACCCAATCTCTCCCTCAAGTGGAAACCTTGGAAAATACTTAGGGAACATGTCTAGAAACTGATCCACTATAGGGGGAAATCAACCCTCTCTAGTCCCCCATCATCTAACACAATACTTTCAACCTAGACTGTGAGCTCACCTAGCCACTGATGAACATTCCCAAAATGGATTTCATGAATATATGTTTCTCCATGATGAACACATACATTACCATTAAGATATTTGAAATTCACCATCCTACGGTAGTAGTCAATGTAATCCTAGTAAAAAATTAACAAATATATTACCAAAATCAAGTTAAATCCTAACATATTAAGAATGAAAATATACCAAAAAAAATGTTACCCACCAATGTTGAGGTAACACATCTTAAATTGATAAAAACCCTCTAATAATGCTTCTAATGATGTTTCTATCATCATAACCCCATAAAAGAGTTCCACCTATAGGACCAAACCATTAACAAACTGGGTATATTAAAAGAATATAAAGACTCAATATCATAAAAATAACTAACAATGATATAATACATAAGAATTATACCATGGATAGTTGATGCCCCAAACACTATATCAGAAAGAGTAGGATGAACTACATGAAATTGACTTGTCCCTCTACCTTGATCTTAGACCCGAGTCCCATACATTGTAATACATACTACATCTCTTGTCCAGGAGTACCATGTCCTCTACCTCAACTGATACAATTGGTAGAACTCCAAATTATAGACTGATGTGGGGTATTAGACCCCCTTCTAGTGATTTTTATCAGTCTAGGTCTTCCATCACTAGCCATATACTAAGGGTTCATGCATAACAATTGTATATTCCCCATCCTACAAGAAGATCAAAACTCTATTGGTAGTCAAATAGACTAACCTCAAATGTGACCTAGCCTACCTCACTAGTATAAAAACACTATATCACTTCTCTGAGAGGCCAATCAAATGAATAAACTTTGTAGATCATTCCTTTATCATGGATTTAGGTAAGAATATTTCAAGAACATATCTTGGATGCCCTTTCCATTTCTCTAATCTACTCATCCTGGACATGAATATCCCACTAGTTCTACGCTAGTAACCTCAACCTATAAGATTCCAACTTAACCCAACCCTCTAGAAGAGTATCCAAGTGGTTAAGGATCGTATGGATAGGATCGATCTGAAAATTGGTTGCCCCTATACCACCCACCCTATAAACATCAGGTAATGTTACAGCTGGAACAACCTAGTCAGATTAAACATGGTTGGTGTAGCCCATATTGTATCCTCCTCCATAAACTACAAAAAATCATGTAAAATTATCACATAAATTCTCTTCCACCCTATCACTCAGAACCAACGAGGGCTCTGTTTCTACTATTGGAGGTACATTAACAATATTTCCCACCTATCACCCTACAAGAAAATGCCTTCATAGAGGAATCCCTCTACAATACCAAACACACGTTTCAGGGAATATAACATATAATATACATGGTTACACATAATATGGGTCACAACCAATAGTAATCAAGGTAATACACAAACCCTATCCTAATGGATATGACCAGAACAGTATAACTACACCCAACCTGTCCTATCTAGGTCCATTGGATAACCCAGGGTATATATAATTTTCCAAGTTAGAATCAATGAATTTTATTTTTTTAACAATTAGATTTAACATCCTTTAATTTTAAATAGTTAAAAACTATTTATTAGGAACTATTTATCTTAAACCACAAAGGAATCCTAAAATAAATTTTCTTCCCAAAAATGTTTATTTATTATTTAAAAGAAACAAATCATAACATTCTTCTCCTTGTTTTCCTAATATGATGCATGTCACATAACCCCCGAGTGCTATAAATGATACATGCATACACAAAATCATTCTATACTAAACCATGAATAACATATCATAAATCAATAACATCACCCAACAAGTGCATCGCTGAAGGTGAAATAACATTTCAACAATAACAAGAAAACCAAAAGAACAATAATCCCATCCCTAGAAACCTAGTTCCCCCTACATGGGTTAGATACTCCATTAAAAAAGCTAATTTCGAATCACCAACACATCATATTCTATTGTTTAACTTTGAAAAATAGTAAATAAAAATAAAATACCTCTTTTTATATCACTTTTTAACATCCTAACTTGACTCACTCTAAATAGTAGTCGAACTGATTCACCACATTCCCTCAAGCATGCCTCCCCTTAAACCGAAGGCTGCTTCATAGTAGCAGGGGTCTATTAATGAACTTGGGGAGATATAACAACTTTATCAACATAGAGAAACATTATAAATAATAATAAATGTTAACTAGTAAGTAACCATGCATCACATACAAAATTTACTAAACTGGGTAAGTGCCAAAAATCCAATACAATAAACATTTTATGTCATGATATTCTTTTGTGCCAAAATGGAACCCAAAAGAAAAAAACAATTTGATAATACCCAAAACATGTCTCGAAACCTAGACCAGTCACCACATCCAAGATCCTTCCCATAATTTACCAAATCATCCATCGATCACCAGTCCTTTTATCTTGTCCTAACATACAACGATGAAGTCTTCTTGGGTATTAATGGTTACTTGAACAGGGAGTGAGTAGAACTCAGTAGGCCATCGACAATGATGTCCAAAGAAATAAATAGTCTAATAAAAATTTTATAAAGATTCTCAATAGAATAATAGGTAGGGAAATAAAATAAATCAAATTTTAAAAATAAATAGTTATTTGTTAACCTCTTCGCCCTCGGGTCCCAAAGTGGAACCTGATCAAACCAAAAATTCTTCAGCCAAAGCTGATTGTCTGAACCATAAATCATAGTGTGATATATAATTTAATTAAATAAAATATTTCTTATTGATTGCATAATTCTTCGTAACAAGAAGGATCAATAAAAGGTACCTATACTAGGCTCAAGTAATAATAGTGCTTAGAGCATCAGTCCAGAACTTAAACCATGTTTAAACATTATTATATCCTAGAGATTCATTCTAGAACCAAAACAATGGATGTATATTTTCAGTCCGATATCCCCAAACTATATAAAATACTAATGGTTCCTAGAGCATCATTCTAGTACCCCAACCATGGAAATAGAACATCAGTCCAATATCTATAACCATTCCAGTAATTACCAATTTCTTGGTACAATATACTTAAACCTTTAAACACATAAAGAAGATAAGGATACTATATTTCATCATTTGATATTCAAAAAATTCAATCATACTAAAATCCTTTAAAAAATTAAAATTTATACTATTTCATTATTTACTCGTACAAAACCACCATTAAATGTAATTTAAATCCATTTATCCAATTAAACATTTGATTTCAATCATTATCTTTTTCATCGTATTAAAATCTCATAAAACATTTATTCCTAGGTAAAACCAAGTATCCCCTTTAATCACACTATCAAGATGACCAGAAATCCTAACCAAGTTAAGCTTTAAAATCACATATTTCTCTATTTTAACTCCACCAGACAATTTTCAAGAATTATTACACCCCATGGGTGGTTGTAAGATCGACCTTATAATGACCAATGGACATGAAAAAATATTTAATAGATCGAAGGAATCAATTTACATCCCAATCTATATTTTTAATCAATGATTTAAACATGAAACATAATGGCATTATCATAGATACTACAAACACATGAAACAATATCATGACTATAAGAAATTTCTCTTAGAATATGTACCTTATACTTTTAAATATCTACTCATCCAACCCCAACCATTGATTAGAGATAAAATAGTTACAAACATAAAAGTATAAACAATAATTATAGATAGGGATTATGAGATATAAAAGTTGACGGATAACCAAGTAGAACAAAATCTTAACAATGGAAGGATACAGACTCGTAGACCTTCCCAATGTTTTAAATCATAAAAAACAACGCTTAAATTAGACTATAATCATAGGTGATTTAGCCATGTAAGAGGAGGAGAATATTGGGACGCACCTAGAGCCATTGGTAATGAAACAGGGGAAAAATCAGGTGAATTCATAAAAATAACTAGATGAAAAAGTTGTATGTTTATCACTTTTAATGTGGCACACATTTTTTGAAACCATATGATGACCATGAGAGTCCCATTATCCAAGACCAACCCTTTTCACATGGTTTACTAAGGCACTGACATAGTTTGAAAAATCATTCTACCCCATCCATAAATTCACATAATTATGGTCATAGTTAGTACTAAGCATGTGCTAACCATGTACCATGTTCTATAAGCCCCAAAACCCCAAAACGCTCATGAGACCTTCCCTAATCCCATGAGAATAATTCCATAACTATTTTAAAAAGTAGTTATCCAAAAAATGTATCTATATAAATGTCAAGATCTTAAAAATCATTCTTATGAAATGGAAAGAAATAAAGTTACTATATTTTATCATGTTCTCTTTCCTGATGGTAAAATAATCCCTCAACTCAAATAATAATATATTTAAATTGAAAATATTTTCCTTTCTTACAATAATTTAGGATGAATTGATGGTATTTTTTACAGCTCATTGGTTTATGGTTTTATGGTAATTGAATTTCTCATTATCATTCACTTTCTTATGATAAATGTTCTCTATCACTCTCTATTATTATTTGGAAATTAATTTTCTCTTTTATGTCTATATTTTAACATCCCATTAATTGTAACCTATTTGAAAACCAAGTTATGTGTTATTCCAGATGACCATCATATTTCATCTTTTCAAAAGGAATTTTTATTGACCCCTTTTATGATGTGGGTTTTCAAAAAAAGTATTTTCAAAATTAAACCCTTGAATCAACAAGAAAATGATAAAAATAATAGGGTAAAATTTTTATAATGGGTATAACATAATTCCATAATATTTTAAAATAGTACTATATTCTATAGTGTATAAGACACAAAACATCGAGCTTTAATAACAGTGAGATATTATAAATTAAGTATGACCATTATAAACTAGAAATTGAATCGGAGAATATGAATTAAATTAAAAAAATTATAAAAAATATGCATAAAGGACCCACTCAATTCAAATTTATTTATTAATTATTATCAAATAATCACCCATTTTTTGGAAAATTGTTTTTATGCTTCATAAATATAATTTTTCTAAAAATGATATTTATTGATTTTTATGAGTGAATGTTATAACTAATTTAGTAAATTTTTTGAAATTATATTTTCAAATAATGATATAATTTTTTAAATAATAATATCAAAATTATATTAGGGTGAAATTTTTGGATCTTTCTAAAAGATTAATTTTTTAGGGAATATAGAGAAATTGATTTTATAAGAAACATTCATTTATTTTAAAGTATTAACAAAGTCACAGTTTTTAATTAATTTTAAATTTTAATTAGTTAATTTTTATTAAACATAATCTAATTAATTTTATTTAAATCTACATTATTCTTATTTTTGGAATAAAAACATTTTTATATTTAAAATGCATTTTTTAGGAAAACTATTTTTATCATATTTTGTACGATTATTTTAAAATAAATTTCCACCACTTATAGGGATTGAAATTTGATAAAATGGATTCTATATTTGGAATTATGATTTTTACATTTTTTAAATAGGATAACTATATTTTTTGTCATAATTGATATTAACATTAGTAAAAATGTTGTCACCATGCTAATATTAAAACATGGATAACAATGTTTAAACTATCAAATAAGGCTTCAAAATCATACATAAACCTGACTATATTTCATTTTATGAGTATAATTTTACCACACCCTTAAAATATTATAAAACATGTCATTTTAGTTAATTTTTATTTGATAAATACCTTTATATTATTTTAATTAAAGGAAAATCCTAAAATATCTTTTTCTTTATTTTAATATCAAAACTATTTTTTGAGAGAGATAAATAAAATTTATGATTGGTTATAAAAGAATATTTTTATTATAAATATTTTTCCATGATGGTAATTTATTTTAAATTTTAGTGATGAAATAATTACTTTAAATGTTTACGTAACATCGACACAATGCTTTTTCAAGCAGTATAAACATCAAATAAATAATTTTCAAAACGATAAAAGTAATATTTTTTGGGTCGGTTATATTATTCTAGGATTTTTTTCATATAGATATAATATTTTAGTGATGTGTTAAAATTTTATATTTTATCTACATCAATACCATCATATTTATTTTAAATTTAATTATGAGAATAGTCCCAAAAAATGATTTAATGGTATTTAATGTACAATAATATTTTATAAAATGATTTAAAGCAGAGAAAAATATTATATTTTCCCAATTAAATGTGATATGGACTATAATATCAAACATTATATATTTATGGTTCACTTTTCCTTTTATATTAGCTTTCATGATCCTTAATGTCTAAAAAAATTTGTTATTGCATTAATTTTTAAAAGGTTTAATGAGAGGTTAAAACTAAGAGAGAAGGATTAAAAAAATAAAAATTGTCTAAATTTTATTGAATGATAGGATTTAAAATTATCTCTATCCTAGATTTGAAATACGATAAATTTATTTTACTTAAATGAGAATATTATTTTAATTATTTTAATACTTTATATAATTCTAAGAGTGCCATTATCATCTCTTATATATGGACATCGCATATCTTATCTTCCTCACACTTCTTGTGCCACTTATATTGAAATAAACCAAAAAAAACATCTTGTTATCTTATGTATATAAATTATATAGGTGATATAATTTTTAAAATACCATCCCTAGGTCCCAAAGGAGAGATCCAAAGGATATTATTCAAATATGAGGTAATCACCTTAACCGAAAATTTTCATTTTAATTCTTCTTATTCATCATTATATACTATAATAACCTTTAAAATATTAAAAAATATTTATATAAAATATAATTATATTTTATTACGTTAATTTTTATAACCATATTGATCTCATTTCCATCAAATGGGAAACAAAACAATCATTTGTGCGTATGTGCAAACTACCGCCTCGCGAACCGATGTATTTCATTTATCATCACTGCCTCTCATGGCTGGTTATTATTTTTTATTTAATATATATATTATATTAATTTTTTAATTATTATTATTTAAATATAATATATAATCTCTCTCCATATAATTCAAATCATTAAAAAATTGAATCATTGCACGTGCGTACGTACAAACTACCGTCGCCACATAGTGTTGTACTTAATTTCTCAATATTATCTCTCATGAATAGTCATGGGGATTAATTTAATGAATTTATTTTGTTTATAAAATTATAATTATTTTTTAATTATAATATTATAATTTATTTCATTATTTTCCATCCAACTAAAACTAAAAACAGCGTTCGTGTGTACATGCAGACTACCTCCTCACTATTCGATGTATTCTATTTTCCATGAATGATTTTAATGGATGAAAATAAAACTGTATTTAATGAATAAATGTGATAATTATGTCATTACTATAATTTTTTATATTATTGAAAAATGAATCCTTTGACTACGGCCATCCTATCAATGTCATTTTACAATTATGAACCAAACATCCTTAAAACAACAAACATGAACTTAACTGAGAAATTAATTAAATAAATTGTTTAAATAAATGATATAAAAATTTAATGATTAATTAATATAATTTTATAAGGTTATTAAATAATTAAATAATTAATATAAATGTTTTATATTGATTTTAAAGGGTACACATAGTACGTCTGGACTCGAGGTAAGGGGTTTTATAACTAAATTTCCATTCATTTAGTTATAACACTTCTTCATTGACGTTTTTATGATGTGATTATGTGTGAATTGATATATAAATTATTTTATGATATTTTTAAATACTTTTAATATGGATTTAAAAAAATTCACATAATCACTTTGTGGATTATTTATCAATTCAAAAGTTATGATCCTTCCAAGGGTTTTCTTTATCTCAATTTCATTTTCTTGAGACATGTTTCATGTCATGCACCATGATGTTCTTTTATGGAGTTCTTACCAAACCATGAATTAATTTTTTAACATTAATTAATTTAATTTCTTGGATTTATAGATCTATATCATATTCGTTATTTCATTGTTTTTTTATTTGAAAGTTACCAAAGTGGTAATGAATTTATGTTTCAATCTCATTTCTTTTTTTAATTATTTCTGTTCAAGAATACATCATGTGAAAATTTATGATATTAATTTATAGAAATAAAATATCTATTATTATCTAATGATTATTTATAAGTCTTATATGATTTTGACTTATTTCCATCCCTTTTTTTATGTAAAGATATCAAAAAAAGTTTTTAAAGAAAAATGGAACTTTTATCTCTTTTTGTTTGGGAATATTTTCTCTTATATATCCATGAACATAAAAAAAATCAATAATGTTAATTTTTTTTAATAAATTATTTTTTAAATTTATTATCAACTATATTTTATTTTCTTAACAATGGATTAAAAGGAACATTTTTGTCATTTTTCAAACATGGTACATTTCTTTTTTATCGAAAGTGTGAAACATATCTCTATTTTAACACTTACCAAATGAATGGGATTTCCTTCTATCATAAATATTATTTTATTTGAGTTCTACTATATATTAATCTATTATTATTTTTAAATAAAATATTCTTCTCAATATTTATAAATTTTTTTAAAATATTATCATAAGAAAATGAAAATTTTACCTCATTAAAAAAAATGTATTAAATATTTTTTTAAAGGTATTTTTCATTTGTAGAATAATCCAATATTATTTTCCTATGAAAAAATGGGATTATTTTCCAATGATAACATCATTGTTCTTTCTCTATATGGATTATGATGTTTTTATGTGATTTGCAAGAAACACATTTCTTTTTTAAAGGTAAACCAAGATATAATGGAATGTAAGTTGTTCTAAAAGGTTTGAGGACGTAAATTGATGGTTAAATGTGTCATATTCATGTATGGTACTTAGGAATTATTGATAATAATTGGTGTTAACGATATATCTCATGATGATGGGTGAGACTGATATAGCTTATATGAAAATTGTTCCCGATATTTCTCTTCAATACATTAGGTAGTGTTTCTTGTATTTAAAGGAAATAAGGATGAAGTTAGCTGGGGATGTTTGCCATATTAATTTAACTAGGATTTAGTTATTTCTCACATGAGTGAACATAGTTGATGAAGATAATGTTCCAAGATACCAATATGTTTTCTCTTTAATGATTCCTTTAATCAAGACTGATTTAACAAGGATCATGATTAATGAATCCTATGAATCTTTTCTTTGCTAAAGAATTATTCCATGTCATATGTTTTATGATCTATGTTTTTATGGGTTTGAATTATATTATGTTACCCTCACTGTATTTACACTCATATGATCATCTTATGCTCATTAAATATATTCAATTATTAATTCCCATGTTTACCCATTCTGAGAATTTGAGCTCAACCATTTCTTATGTTTCCTTTTACTCAGGTTATTAAGAAATATTTTATGGGAGATATATATAGAAGAGTTTCATGTAGGAGAGGATAAATTATTAATGTGGAAAAAGTAATATTGGGTATAGAGAAAAAATGATCACTTAATAAAATGGGTAATGTTATGTAAGAATTTTTCCTAATTCTATAAAACTATAATTCAAAAAGGTTATTGGTTATATAATTGATAAAATATTTTTTCATGATGTTTAATATTTTATATGTCTAAAATTGTTTCTTGGTTTTAGGTATCATAGGAAAAAATCTAATGATTATGTTTTCAACACCAAATTCAGGAGTACAGGCTTGAGGATATTATGTGGGTACTCATTTATGATCTACAGTGGTGATGTGGAAGTTGGAGTGGTTAATAAGATCATAAAATTTGATACTTATGACTAATTAATAATACCTTGGTTTTGTTTGATATTTTACTTACTATTGGGATATCAACATCTGGATTTTTTTTCTTTTTGATGTTTTGATCATCTCTAGTTTCTCAAGAGACATGACCTTTAAGGATTGGAACTGAGATAGGTGGGACTTATCTATGTCCTTGTTAATTCTAGTGGTTGAAAAAATATAGATATTTACAGGTATTACTCTTGAATATACCATCATTCATGA
Organism: Viscum album; assembly: GCA_963277665.1. Taxonomy (NCBI): domain Eukaryota; kingdom Viridiplantae; phylum Streptophyta; class Magnoliopsida; order Santalales; family Viscaceae; genus Viscum; species Viscum album. Next base: position 1,419,005,708 of record OY728157.1, on the reverse strand, counting down.
GTTTGATCTAACTTGTTTCTTCTCTTAATATTGTAGTTTTGAGGAATCCTACTAAGTATGTTTATACTCACCCTCACATAGGATTTGTGACCAGTCATATTGATTCTGTGAAGATGATGCATAGTTAATATATAAACTTGGTGGATGTGGAGATTGTGAATCTGGTTCATAGATGATGACTAGGGATTCTTGGTGATGCATGGTGGAGTATGGGGGTTCATGATGGCTGTGATGACTGTCGTAGCTGGAAAATGATCTCGGAGCACACATAGTGAGAAGAAGTTTCCTAGAGTGCAATTTCTATCAAATTGAATGAATTTTTAGATGTATAATTCCTTTAGTATTTTAATATTTGAATTTTCATTTTATTTTAGGTCTAATGCATGTTTTTTATACAGTTTAGTTATTTTTATATGCTTGATGTTGTTATTGATAGTTATTTTATACATTTGGGATATGTTTATTTTGCGGATTGATATAGGTTGAGGCCTACTGTATTGTGTGATATTTGAAATAAATTTTATTAATTGACCCCTAACCTATTGGATGTCATATTGGGGTAGCACACTTGGCCTACTACAATCCTGAGTGGTCACCTAGTGGAGTGGGTTATAACAGAGTGGTATCAAAGTGATCAAGTCCTAGGGTTAAAATTGGAGTTAATGATCATGTAAAGACTGGTTTGGGAATTTTGGGAAATTATATTAAGGGTGTATTGATTTTTATTATTAGAATAAGGTAACCATTTTAGGTGAAACAATTGATTTACCCTTTCTCAGTGACTCAAATAACCCTTAGTATACATAGAACTCTATGGAATTGATTTCAGAGTATAATAATGACTATACTTTCATCATATAGTTGTTATTTATGAGTATGGGTTCATCTTATAATGTTTAGGGTGATACCCATTGATATCCAGCTTCTGTACGGAGGTAGGGTCAAGACTATTCCATGTTTGTAGTTAGGATTTTTTTACCTATTAGTAGATGATTAGCCCTTGTTTGGGAGAATCTATTTATAGATATCTATATCCAATGATCTAAGTCAGTATATATGATTTTTATACTTAATGAATGAATTCTAGTAGATCATATGGTAGTTCCCACTAAGTTTAATAAGGCTCCCCATAGAGTAGATATACTACTTGTGTTATAATGATATCGACTTCATGGTTTTTAGGGAGAGACTGATCCTCTCATGAAAGAGGTTTGGTTAGATTATAAGACTCTTATTTCCATCTAGCTTAAATTCTCACTTACTTTATTATATTTCTTGCACTGATATCCTGACACAACATAGTGATACATTAGTGGACAATGTTTTTCATAAACTCATGATGAGATTGTTCTACCATGGTTAGACATTCATCCATTATTTAATATCAAGTATTATAAGAGAATGTTGAACCCTTCACTATATAGAATGACTATTTATGAGTATGCATTTTAGCCCATTGAAATTACATGGTGTTCTTGGGATATGTTTTGTAGAGAAACTATTTAAGATCATTAGTTTGAGTGGATACTTTTGGGGAAGAGTAATCAATTTTTTGATTTCTAATGAAACACCACCTATATCAGAGATCGTTGATCAAAAAACAATAGTTAAGTAATCTTGAAATAGAAGTGCCTTGGATTTTTGATTAGGATAGAATTAACATGAATACTACCAGAGTGGTATTGTGAATGGACCTCTATATAAGAGATACTGTTGAGATAAGATCCCTCCCTCTCATAGTCCTAGTTTCATACTATAATGATATTTTTTGGAATAACAAATGGTGTGAGAGTATCTTAATTTAGAATATGCATTGGTCCACTCCCACAATCACCACCTCAGTTTAATTCTAATCATGAATGGGTTACTAATAGTCAAAATAAAAAGAAGTGTCACATGATAAATGATTATAGTTTTAATTCAACATATACACTGTAGGGAATTTTTTCCCTCTCTTGAGTGATACTTATACTAGATGCTTCAAGTGTGAGTTTTTCTTTCATAACATTATGTTTGTGAGTTATGGATTCCAGTGGAACCCCTGGAAAGACCACAATCATCTAGAGAGTTTCCATTGATGGATATAATCTTCCGCTCATCCCATTTTTTTGAAAATTGAGTTAATCCTTAGAATAGAAAGATGTATTTCATAAGGATCCTTCATGGGAGATATAAGATCTAGTGGTTCCTACCACAATATGGATTTACTACCAATCCTAGTATAGTGACAAGTGGATTCCAAACTCAAATAATAGTACTCATCTACCCATTATATGATAAGAAATGATTTATAAACTACATCAATGTATAATAATTCAATTCCTATGAATATAGAGGAATGTAAGAATGGATTCTAAGGCTGAACCATGTTTTTACTCAATAGGAGACTAATGTATTCATATAATTTCTTTCTAGATATGGAATTCAAGTGTTTCTAGGTAGAATAATAAACACCCATGTGGTGTTTATGAATCATATAAATCAAATCCTTCATTGTATCGGTTCAAGATGGAGCCTATTAGGAATTTAGGGAATCTCCCCTGTCTTACCTCCAGATTATATGCTATGTAGAAACCTCTCATATCATGATTTTTGGATTTATTTAGTAGTGTTTGGACTTTAATATGTTAAATTCATGATGGATGATGATATTAGGATTCAATAGTAGAAGCATGGTAGTTAATACTTCTAGAATAATATTATGTGTTTGGATAATGAAGCAGGTTCATGAGTATCTAGATATGGATCTATTGATTCTGGCATGGGGAGGGACAGGTTTCTGACCTTAAATTTACAATGGTAGTCCCAAAATGTTTCCTTTGATGAGAGTCCCATAGTGGTTCTCTTATCTTAGTGAACTTGTATGGTTGGGAAACCCTAGGTGATGGATCTGAAGGGTTTTACCAAAGTTAGGGATCATGTCTTCCACGTCCCTAGGTAGATAGTGGTTTTAACTTGATTTTCAAATTGAATCTCATGATGTATACCCTGATTAGATACAAATCTAGTGGAGTGTGACCCCCCAGTGTGGTGCATCCATTGAATCTTTGTGGGTGTACCGATCACAGAGAAACTCTAAATATGTTGTGTAAAGGGACGTTTTCTCATGAGGTTTTGGATTTTGACTTATCAAATTTATCATTAATTTTCATGGGTTCTAGGTCTGAAATAATAGGGTCATCATAATGGTTAAGACCATCCAATTTGAATTATGTTGGATTGGGACACCAGATGGGAATCGATGTGGTGTGTAGTAGTCTAATGAGGTAATTTCTATTCCAAATTTGATCATTGTTATATTTCATAAAATAGACATTTCATCACCATAATCCTATCTTCGATAGTGATTTCAAACCCATTGGAGATTGAGATATGTGTTATAGAATTTCGCAGATGTTGAGGTTGGGAATATAGGAACATGTTGTCTTTGTACCATGAGAAAGAAACATTAGATATTAATTCATTTGAGAAGGTGATGAAAGATAATATATGGTGGGTCCATAATATTATACCACCTTATGATTCTTCTAGTTTAAATATGAAATCTTGCAAAGTTATTGATGAAAGATTACAGTTTGGATATGTTTCAGTCATATGGTAACCATTAGGAATGATCTTTAAAGGTGGGTAGTAGATCACTTTCACTAGTGATAAACTTGTTGATAATCCATTTTGAGATAAATGTTAGTGGCTTATCGATTCACTTCATCCCAAGTGGTGTGGGTGACCTTTTGATAAGAAAAGGTTTTGGGTACTAAGGCTTAGTAAGGATCATATTGATAAAATGTGTGGTTTTTGTTAATTTTTTTCTTCAATATAATCTTTAGATGATAGTATTTGGTGATGAAATAATATTTCCCCTTCTTGGGTTGTTGTGTATTGAGTTTTTTTTAAATATTTGACCTTTTAGTATGAATGAATTATGCATGAAGGTGAATTATTTTTTTTCATGTGGTTGTCTTATAAAATTACTTTATAAGGAACCATAGTTGTTTTATTTTTATGTATGAAATTAATTAAAGTAGGGTAAGGGGGAGTTCATAGAAACCCATGTTTTTTCTAATAAAATCTTAACTTAAATCATGATTGTATTGAGTCATCAGACCACTCCATGGGTAAAAGAATAAATTTTCACTAGAATATGACCCTAGAAATTTTCTATTATGGTTATATTTACTCGAGGTGGAGTGTTTACCCTCAAATTGAGTCTAATTGAATTTATGAGTATGTTGAGTTCTTAGGTATTTTCAAATATTATTTAATTAAATAGATATCTATCCAACAAGAATGGATGGTGATATCTTTAAAACCCTAAGGTTTTAATTTCAAACCTTTTTAATAATCTTATAATATTTTGAGGATCATCATTGAGTCATTTCATCGATATTTCATTCTTGAGGGCATCAAAGATGATATATATATATATTTACATACTGAAGAATTTTAAGGAAGTATATGTCAAAAAATGTCCATTGGTGTTATAGTATGGATTATAGTGAAATGACATGGTGTGATCTACTAGAGGTTGGTCCCACCAATGAGGAGGATAACTAGTCATGGTATGATGGGTGTTGGTCATGGAATGGTATGTAGTTCTGTATTATTCTTACAAAAGGGTTTCTCATGGCATGAGGGGATTTGGTCATAGCATGAGAGACTTGGTAGGTGACCATCAAGGTATGGACACAACTTCCACAACATGACACCCTAGGGTTGGATCCATAGTCCAATACTCCATGGATTCGTTTAATAAATTGGATTAATTAATGTTATATATGAAAATCCAAACCATTTTTAGTGTTTAATACTCCTTATAGACTATAACTAGGGGGTGTAAATCCTAATTAAATAGGCAAGGAGGGGTATTACTGGGAGATTTTGAGCCTATGGACATGAGCTACATGAAGGATCAACTTTAAAATCATAATTCAACATGGTATTTATCATTCATCTATATATTGGGGAGGTAGGTTTTCTAATTTCCATGTTTCCCCATTCTTTATAACTAATATTAAATTGACTCTACTAAAATCCCATTTATAATTATCTACAATCCTAGGGATGCGAATCTCTAGGTAAGAAATTTAAACCATAATTTTACTCCAAGTATGTGTGTTCTTGATGGTGGATCAATGATCCAACCCTAAAATTATATCTATCCCCTTTTCATTATACTTTGTTATGAATTAAAAATATGATATCATAGGTGATTTATTTGGGGTTTTCACATAATATAGAGGTATAAAGAAGGATCATTGGGTTATAGAGGATCACAGGAGGAACATTAGTAGGGATACCCATAGAGCAATGAATAATTGGGAATATAGGGTTCATGATTAGTGATTTTGAATTCTGTTTCTAGTAAGGAATGATTGGATTTTACTATTAGAGGCACAATAACAGTATATGAGGATTATGATGATTCTTTGAGGCTGATCAGGGTAAAGGATGAAAAAACCAATGATATACTAGGTGGATTTCCCTAAAAGGGTCATCGTTTCATAAAGTAGGTAGTTACAACATGACATGATATCTTGGTGGAACATATTGTGGTCTATTTATACCATGAAATGATCTTCTGAGTGGCTGATATGGTTATGTATAATATAATTCATACGGGTGAACCTCATGTGGATTTACTCTTATGTATAGTCATGGTGCGGTGAATTATTCCATTATGTGAAGGATGGGTGTAGGCTGTGAATCCACAATATTAAAAGAGTGGGCATGACATGATGGTCTGGGAACTTGGAGGCTCACATGAGGCTGAGAAATAGATCGTTCTATGATTCCTCATCTAAATGGCCCATCACAACATGACCAACATGGTCACACCATGAATGTGTCCTTCTAGGGTGTGGTGATTTCTTTCCATGTCGATATGGATTTCCTTCCATATTGAATGTAATGGTGAACTTTTCTTTGGTATAAGAGTTGAGATATTAGGTAATATGTGTGGTTCTATCTCTTTAGCTATGTTGGGCTGATGATGAGGATTGAGCACAGTGATCAAAATATTCATGAGGTAGTTACTTTAATGGTGGTGTGTTTATATCATGGAGTGGGTTATCTATATCTTAGAAATGGTATGATAATACTATAAATACTTTTAGTGTAGGTCCCCTGTTTGTTTAGTTGGTACTTCCCCATCTATGAGATCAGGTAGGGTGAAGGTTCTCTGTCGTGTTTGGAACTACCTCGAATGATATTTTTCCTCTGACATGGAATAGGTCCCCACCCATAGTTTTAGATATATTATGTGAGTTTTCTAATAACTAGGTATTCATTATGGAAAGGTTTAGTACTCTATTGATTAATATTTATTCTTGGTTAAGGTAAAAGTTCCCATATAAGTTTATATAGTGATGAATTGGTATTGTTTGTTAGTAAAGGGTTGTACTCACTTGACTGATACACATGATTTTTCATGGGGTTGGTCCTCATTCATGGTTTATAGTGGAAAATTTGAAGTTGGAGAGGTTGATTAGATCTAATTCTGTAAGACTTATGACTCTATATACACCCCTAGGTTTCCTTTGAGATGTGATGTATAATTAGTCTATCTACTTCAGGATTTGTCGGATTTCTGGTGCTCTGAGCATCCCTATATTCCCATGATATATGAACTTCATGTAATGAAGTTTATATGTATAATAATTAAATTTATACATGATAATTTTAGTGTTTGAGAATATCTAGATCATTTCTTATCTTACTCCTAGCTACCCTTTTGTTCTATAGTTTGAGCTAAATTGTTTCTTTTATTTATTTTGTGGCTTTAGGGTATCTTAATAAGTTGGTTTATAATCACTTCAGCATGGGATTTATGCCAATATGAGTTATGTATATGTAGATTTTTTTAGTTTGGAGATGGTATTGGTAGACATAGATCTAGCAAGGCTTGTTTGAAGCTTATTCCTAGTGATTTGTGGTGAAACATAGTGGTTCATGATGGTAGTAGTGACCATTACAACTAGAGATTGATCCAAGAGTACACATAGCATAGAGAAGCTTCCTAGAGTCTTGTGTATGTAAGATTCATAGGCTTATTATATGTACACTCAATTGGTATTTAACTATGAGACATTGCAGTTTTATTTTATTTCTTTTTCATGGGTTTTATAGAGTTCATTTATTTATATATTCATGCTTCTTATGTTTATAATTATTTTATGCATTGGAGATATGTTTCAATTACAAGTTTATATATGATAAGGCCTCCCATATTGTTTTATCTTCCTACATGGTGCTAGTAACCATCCCATGGAAAATTTTAGGTAGCCTTGTGGTGGAACACTAAGCCTACTGCCATATCGAGAGGGCCCCGGGTGGGTTGGGTTGTGTCTTGTATGGTTACAGAGGATAAGTTGTATGCTATTATCAAAAAAGGAATATATAATTTTTAACAATATTTATAGAAACAACATAATAATATGAATAAAAATTTAATCAATGTAATATCAACTATGTGTTCTTTAATCCCACTTGAGAGTGAAGCAAAGATTGGTTCTTTTTTAATGACCATGTTGTCTATTTTTAATGATTCATGTTTAGCTAATCCAAATTATTATCTAGATGTTAATTATGATGAAGTGGTGGTCAGGGTAAAGTGGTGGCGTTATCCATCATGGTTATAATTCTATTGATGGTGATTCTGGTGGTGGTGTTGATGATGGTGGTGGTGGTTATGGTTATATAAATACTATAGTAGTGTCTCGACTAATCATGAGCATCGTTTTTAATGTAGAATAAGTATGGGATCACCATAATTTTGCATTGATAAGCATAATTCTTATAATTATTTATCATCTGCATATATGTTCATATCACTATTAATTTGTAAATTGTTATTTTGGATATATTGGTTTGGATATAGGTTAATATTTTTATCTTAGGTCAATAATACTTCTGTTTTTGATATATGTTGTTTATGGCCATAGTCAATGACCATGGATATAAGACACATATAGCTATTTCCATTTATTGTGGAGATAACCATTAAATCCATGGTCAATAACCATTTATATAACCATTAAATCCATAGTCAATGATTATGGCTAAAGATGATTATACATGAACTGATCTTGACTAAAGATATATAGCCACAATCAGGTAACAATGGTGGATATACCCATATTTTTATGGAAAATGAGGTCCTATTAGAAATGTAAAATACAATTTTAGGTTTAGATTAAGCTAATCTGAATGATAAATTTTGTAAGATATAGTCCAGCCTAATGTTTAGACCAACATTTATGATAGTTCAGCACAGATAGGGTTCTGGATGTTATGTTTCAAAAGATGTGTGAAATGAACAGTTGTTCAAAAGTTGAATTTTGTGAGTTATATCACACATATAGTTTTATGATGATGATATGTAAAGTTCATTCCATACATTTTTCAGTAAAGGATACAACTTAAGATTTATTAGATAGAAAATATGAGTAACTTTCACTGTTTATTTGATTGCAATGGTTAAAAGAATATTGTTATAGGGAATCTTAGTTTACCATTGTATACGGAGGGATTCCCGATAGTCAAAGACACGGGGAAATCAGTTGACCAACTGGACCCTACTATAAGGGTGTGACTATATTCACTTCTTTTGGTGTCATTTTTATGTAATTAGTAAACTACTTTGATAATTTTTCAGAGTGATCGTAATCTTGTAACTTCTATGAAATGTTAAGTGAAGTAGTGTTCTATCATAGATGTAAGAATTAGCAATCTAACCACATAATCCTTATATGTTTTTCTATACTTTATTTGTCTTGAAGGTTTTTTTCATGTTCTTTGAGTTTATTTAAGTGTTTAAAATCAATATTTACATGGTGTGGCGATAAAGGGTGTAAAATAAATTACTAATTATGATATATTAATGTTTGAGGCATATTTAAAACATGGTAGGTTTCATATATTTATTCTATTGTGATTTACATTCTATAGGTTGTATCTTCTGGTGATTAGTGACTGGAAAACCCCAACAAGTGTTTTTGGAGAATGTTATTGTTTTGATTCACAACACACCTAGTAAAATAACCCAGAAAAATTATTATCTTGTCATTATTTTTATTCAGTGGGAAATATTTTTTATAAGTTATGGAATCAAAATAAGGAAAGGTCCAAATAGATAAATTTTACAGGAAATATTTTATTTTCTAGTGGATAAAATTGAATAAAAATATGATTCAAATATATCATTAGGTTCCATTAATGGGAATAAAACCAAATATAATGGATAAAGGGGAGTGGGAATATATTTATAGAAAACTCTTTGAATGAATCAGATTTCGTTAGTATAGAATGTTTCATTTAACATCCAAGAAGTGAAGACCACATTTGAGTTGAGGAAAAATCTAGAGTACATTTACCAGAAGCCAAAATATTTAAAAAATTTGTATAGTATGTATAGGTAATTCAAAAAGATATTATTAGAAGTAATATAAGTGCTGGATTATATGAATGACTTAAATATGATTCAGAGTGAGGTCAAATCACATAAATTAATGTTCATAGAAGATTTTTTTGGAATTTTTGTTTTTATCATTTATTTTGGAATCATAGGACATAATGGTAATATCCATAATTAAATCTTGAGGGGAATATAATAGGGTGTTTAAGGATATGAGTGATCTCAATATGAATAGTGAACTCAGGTAGATATATTTCGCAAAACATATAGAAACAATAATGAATACGAAATTTATAGTTTGGTCTCCTCACTACAGAGGTCAAGGGAAATTTAAAGTTAGATCAAGGGAGAGAAGTCTATGTAAATTTATTTGGCTTAGACCAATATATTGTCATTTCACACTATTAGGAAATGGACATATGACCACACATTTTAAGATACTATTTACAAAAACCATGTCTATAGGTTTCCTTTATCCAGGGCTTGTCTAAAACATATAAATATTCCCACTTACAACAACAATGTTTTGAAATTAGGGAAGTATAGGGATGAAATAACTATCTTGGGTATGAGGGTACCATAAAAAATTTCAGAATGTGGTAGTAAATGGATATTTACATGGTTTTAGAGAATTGTGGAAATATACCTAACATATTAACATGATTTTATACAATTATGGAACATGCCTCACAAAAATTACATATTTACACAGTTTTAGAGAACCGTAGAAATAACCCTCAAATATTTCCATAGTTCTATACAACCATTGAAATAAGCCTCCTAAAAATCACATATTTCCATGTTTTTAGAAAAATGTGGTAATAGTACTTCCACAACTATCCAATCTCCATAGTTTTAGAAAAATGTGGCAATAAACCTCACATATTTCCATATTTTTATACAAAAACAGTAATATGCCTTTCACAAATATCCTATTTCAATAGTTTAAGAGAGCCATTACAATAGCCCTCACCCATTTCCATGGTTTCTAAAAAATGTATCAATATATTTTTTTGGAAAAATATAATTTTAATTTTTTAAAAATATTAAAAATTATAATTATATAAAAGTATAAATAAATATATATATATATATATATATATACACTCATATATTCATATAAGAGAGCACAACATAGTTGTAAAGTGTTAGGAGTATTTTAGAAGAGGTATCGAGATCAAGACAAGGAGGTTCCATTTTTTTAAAGTCTACCTCCACCGTTTAATAAACCATGGTAGAAAGGTCCACATGGACCATGGTGATTACTCACATATTTCCACAATTAATTACACTATTTAAATAGTTCTCATTGGTATAACCTAACACCATAGTCGACAATGACCATGGCTATAGCTATCCTATTATCATGGGACCTAGCCTTCTCCCAATATCTCGTGCAACACTTAGATATCTTCCTCACACAAATCCTAGAAAACTTCATCCTTTACACTCTCATAATAGAAGTAAGATCATAAGGGATGTGCTTGAAAATCTAACAAGACACAAGTGCAAAGAATATATCTATTGGTCTCAACTCTTGTGTGTCTTAACAAATGAGGATACACTCCCTATACATAGGGGATGTTGTAAAATTCTAAAGCATTCAATAATATATACACTTACACCTGATTTGAGATAATTCAATCCTACTCTACAAGAATATACATGGATATTTCTAAAACCTGTAGAGATCCTCAACCTTTCTTGGAGTCCTAGAATGTTCTCAAGCCTTCAAGGCCCAAGGGGTGTTTTGAAACACTCCCGAGAAGTATGGAATAGTCCGGAACCTAGAGAATATGTAGAGAAATTTATAAGATTCTAGATAACCTCATCACCTGGTCTTATATCCATTTGTAATGGTGTGACATCCTCTCCCACCTATTCTAGAGATTTCCTCAGCACATCCTTGATGATACTCCTCGATTTCCCTTATGAACTACCTCAAGTCGTCTACAAGTTCCAAGTTTTCCTTGCATTATGGTAAGCCCTTCAATTTTTTAGGTACTCCTTACATTGTGACACTCCACTCTGCCAAACTATCTGATCATCGAGTATGAGATCCATCTGCTTGTCCTACGACTCAACAACCATTATGGGAACCCTTGTAGTCACCCCTCTTCTCGGGTCCTCCATGTCTTCATGATATGGCCTTAGTATACTGATAAACACAATTTTATTGAATATATTATTGATAATAAATGAAATAACTTCCTCACATTATGATAAATATGTTAATTTATAGAATATTTGGGATTAGATCATTCATTTGAAAATTTGATGGAAATTCCAGTTTTACCCATTTAAAGTTCACTGTAGTATTTTGGGAATAAATATATTTTTTTAATTTATTTTGACTCAAATTTTGTAACTATGTTCCTAACGTAATGAGATAAAAATAATATTTAGGACATCAGAGCTGGATCGTGCATTTGAGTGGGGTAAATGGGCCAGGAAGACAAAGACGGATTGATCTATCAAGATTGGACATCACTTCACCATTTGGGCTGTATCTTCTTCTTCTGAAGATGGATTTGGCCCAAATTTGTAGGAAAGCTCAAGAAAATGACTATTCCCAAATTAACCTTCTATTAGTCCATCTAATTCTTGCATTTTGGAGGTCAACTATGCGGTGAAATTGAGATTAAAATTTTTTCCCAAATTTCCCTTCACATTTATAAAAGTATTGTAACCATAGCACTCCCCAACTCAATTTAAAGGATTTTTTTACTCTTTTTGAGGGTTTTTCAAGGCTTTTGGATGGTGTTTCCGAAAGGGTTGTTCTTGGGAAAACCTCACAAACCTTGGATAAAGTAAGTCCTTGTACAAAGATCTCTTCCAAGAAGGATCTTATCTCCCACCTCCACTTTGTTTTTCATTATTTTCATGCTTGTATGTTGAATTTTTCTTCAATTAATCTTCTATGTTTCTCTCTCTTCATCTTATTATTTTTATTCTTGCGATGGAATATAAAAGTGGAGATGAGATTAGGTTTTCCCCTTTCAATCCATTACTTATGGAAAATGTTTCCACGATGACAACTCTACCCATGGAAGAGTGATTTAATTGGTAGTTTATCTAATACGCACCCCCTTCATTTATTTATTTTGAATCCTTAAAAATACTATAATTCATAAATTATGATCAATTAATTGATTTTTAATTTATAAAATTTCTCCATCGACTTGCACTTGACCGTGTGGTGGGCTTGTGTAAAGCGTGTGAGTGAAACCTCAATCGAAAAATATAATCAACCTGGGAAAGAATTGTAGGGTTCAAGTATTATCCCTAAGAACAATTAATTCTCAAATGTAAGGAAGATATGTTGCCATAATTTACCATTGACCATATGTTTTATTTTGGATCATAATCAAAGTAAGGTTCTCTGATTGGAACTCCCGAAGTTGATCAATGGCTCATTTTCTAATATTTTTGGTCATGTTAATTTTCATAGGGTTCAGAGGATTATTTCTAATACTTTAACTGGGGAACGCGCGCATCCATCGCGCATGGGAGGACATGCAGCTTGTGGCCCTGCATTCTCGCTTTCCAAAGGCGAGCGACATCTGTTCCTTATTTAGGGACGTCTACTCCTTGATCGAAACCGGGAAGATGGGATTTCAGTTCTTTCTTCCATGGATTCCTCCTAGGATCTCATCACCTAGTATAGGTATCCCTCATAAATTTAAGACATATTTGTGAATCTCGTTCTTGGTGCCATATCTTCATGGAAACCATTTAATTACGCTACTTCTATTGAGATGCTCCAAGGGGTCTGGTCAGGGCAGCAACCTTTAGTTAGGAGAGTGGTCATGTTGAGGCATTGTTGGTGTGTCTTGATGCTGGGGGATTGGCATGTCTATCTTCTATCCCTTATTATAAGGCTTCTTGAGGGCGCGGAAGTCCGAGGAATCCCACATCGAACGCAGGGAATTGTATGTCATAGGCAAGCATCTGAGGTTTTCCTCAGCTTCCCATGTTTAACATAGGTGTATTCCACGAGTTTAACGTACAGAGGAGATATATTGGACTGATCGGAACACTAAGAGTGGGTCAGATAAAAGAACCCCTTGAAGGGAACTCTGATGTCGGGGCCATCACCTGGGCGGCTTCCAAGATAATGTGGAGTGGAATGAGGTGGCTTGATCCCACCGGGATGTGGCGGACTGGGTATGAATCAGGATGGGTGAAGAAGTGAAGGGGATTGAACCTCGTGGAGGCTTTATACATACCATGCCTTATCACGGATCAAAGTCCCCGTAGTTCGGGTATACAGTCTAACGTTATGTGGGACGAGAGCATATGGGGATTATGCTCTGAGGCAGCCCACAATGATGGATATGGGGCTTACGCTCTAAGGTGGCCCACAATGATTGATATGGGGCTTACACTCTAAGGCGTCCCACAATGATGGATATGGGGATTACGCTCTGTGGCATCCCACAATGGTTGGTGAACAGATGCGAAGGGGTCGAAACAACTGAGTGATGGGCTTGAACCTCATGGAGGCTTCCTACCTATCCCTATGGCAAGGAATCAAAGTCCACGTAGTTCGGGTGGTGCAATTTAATGTCATGCGGGATGGGGGCATACAGTTTAACGTCATCATGGATGGGCTTACGCTCTTAGGTGGCCCATAATGGTGGGGCTTAAACCTCATGGAGGCTTCCTACGTACCATGCCTTAGCACGGATCAAAGTCCCCATAGTTTGGGTTAGAATGGGGCTTACGCTCTGAGGTGGCCCATAATGGTGGGTCTTGAACCTCATGGAGGCTTCCTACGTAACATGCCTTAGCACGGATCAAAGTCCCCATGGTTCAGGTTGGAAAGGGGCTTAAGCTCTTAGGAGGCCCATAATGGTGGGGCTTGATCCTCATGGAGGATTCCAACTTACCATGCCTTAGCACAGATCAAAGTCCCCATAGTTCGGGTTGGAATGGGGCTTACGCTCTGAGGGGGACCATATTGGTGGGCTTGAACCTCGTGGAGGCTTCCTATATATCATGCCTTATCATGGATCAAAGTCCCCGTAGTTTGGGTTGGAATGAGACTTATGCTCTGAGGCGGCCCATAATGGTGGGGCTTGAACCTCGTCGAGGCTTCCTGCGTACCATGACTTAGCACAGATCAAATTACCCGTAGTTCGGGTTGGAATGGGGCTTACGCTCTGAGGCGACCCATAATGGTGGGTTTCAACCTCGTGGAGGCTTCCTATGTACCATGCCTTAGCACGGATCAAAGTCCCCGTAGTTCAGGTTGGAATGGGGCTTATGCTCTAAGGCAGCATGCTGATGGATTTGATGAACTATTCTATGATTTTGATGATGTCTATTATGATACTTATGCTATTTGTGAACATATTTTAGTTTCTTCACTATCTCCATCCATACAACACCTCCTATATTGGAACATAAGCCATTTCCACCTATTCTCAAATACTCAAACTTTTTGGGTGGTAAAAGATTACATGTTATCATTGCTAACAATCTATCTTTTGAACCTAAAAAAGAACTTCAAAATCTTTTGAGGGAGAGAATTATGGAAATTGTGTGGTCCTTGTATGACATATCAGGTATTATCCCCTCTTTTTTCAATCATATGATTCTTTTGGAGTATGGGGCTAAGCCAGTTAGGATGACACAAAGGAGATTGAACCCAACCCTTCTGGAAGTTATAAAAAAAGAGGTTAAAAAATTTCTTGAGGTAGGTATAATCTATCCCATTTCAGATTCCAAGTTGGTGAGTCCTATTAAGGTTTTTTCTATGAAAGGCAGTGTTATTATCATTAAAAATGATATAGAGGATTTAGTTCCAATGAGGGTGAAAACAGTTTTTGAGTGTGTATTGATTATAGGAAACCAAATCAATACAGTCACAAGAACCATTTCCCATCACATTAATTGATCAAATGATTGAGAGACTAGATGAGGAGACACATTATTGTTTCTTGGATGGATTTTATGGATATTTTCAGGTTTCTATAGCTCTAGAGGATCAGGAGAAGACAATATTCACTTGACCATTCAACACATTTACCTACCAAAGGATGCCATTTGGACTTTGCAACACCCCAGGTGCCTTCCAGATATGCATAGTGAGTATTTTTTATGATTTTATTGAGACTAGTATGGATGTATTTATGGATTATTTTATAGTGTATGGATACTCATTTTATGAATGTATAAGTATTATGGGAAAGGTATTGAATCATTGTATTGAGAAGAATCCGGTCTCAAACTTTGAAAGGTGTCATTTCATGGTAGAGTATGGTATGGTCTTAGGGAATGCAGTGTTAAAACAAGGGATAGAGGTTGATAGATCTAAGATAGATATCATTTCATCCTTACCCTATCTTTCATGTGTTCTTGATATTAGATCTTTCCTTGGGCATGCAGGATTTTATTGAAGCTTCATCAAAGATTTTAGTAAGATTTCCCTTCCTTTGTTAAGATTACTTCAAAATGATTATGATTTTGTGTTTGATGATTCATGTAGGGTATCATTTGATGAGCTGAAGAATTGTCTAACCACTCCACCAATCATACATCCCCCACAATGGGAAATTCCTTTTGATCTTATGTGTGATGCATCCAAATTTTCAGTTGGAGATGTCTTATCATAGAGGGTGGAGGGACATTAACAAATGATTGTCTATGCATAAAGGACATTGGATTCAACCCAATAAAACTACAATACAATGGAAAAGATTTTATTTATGTCATATTTTCTTTAGATAAATTCCATTCATATTTATTAGGATCTAAAGTTGTTTTTTTTCTGACCATGCAGCTCTAAGGTACCTTTTAAAGAAGACAGACACAATTCCTAGATGTATTCGATGGATGATCCCTATTTAAGAATTCGATATTGAAATAAAGGACAAGAAGGGGTCGGAAAACCTACTGTCAGACCACATGAGTTGGCTTACTCACACACTAGTGGCTGAAACCTTGGACCAGGTACCCCTTCGGGGCACTTTACGTGATGAACATCATTATTCCTTCTCAGTTACGCATCCTTGGTATGCTAATTTAGTGAACTTCCTTTTTTCATCTGAAATCCCTAAAAATTTAAAGAAACATAAAATACCAAAATTAAAAAGTGTGTCTAGGTATTATTTGTGGGATGATCCATACTATTGGTGCATATTTAATGATCATGTTATTAGAAGGTGTGTTCCTGATCATGAGTTTGAGTCTGTTCTACATTTCTGCAATACACTTTCATGTGGAAGACCATGTGGACCCCAAATAACATCTAAGAAAGTCTTATAATTTGGATTATATTTTCATAGATTATTCCATGATGACCATGTGTTTTGTAAGTCATTCTCTCATTGCCAACACACTGTGAACATTTCTAGGAGACACGAGATGACCCAATAACCCATTCTATTATGTGATATATTTGATGTATGGGGTATCGATTTTATCATTCCTTTTCATAGTTCAGTTTTGTTCTAATATATTTTGGTTTTTGTTGATTATGTGAGTAAATGGGTGGAGGATAAGGCCACTTGGATGGATGATTCTCATGTTGCTGTGGAAGTTTTCAAAGAACATATTTTTTTGTAGGTTTCGAGTTCTAAAGGCTATCATCAGTGATCAGGGGACACACTTCTGCAATCAGAATTTGGATTCACTCCTTCATAAGTATGGGGTGACACATAAAACATCAACACCTACCACTCCAATCAAATTTCCAGGATGAAGTTTCAAACCATGAGTTGAAACAAATTTTGGAGAAAATTGTGCCACCGAATAAGAAGGATTGAAGGAAGTTCTTGGATGAAGCACTATGGGATTATAATACAACATACAAGAATCCCATTTTCATGTACCCATTTCATATTTTTTTGGGAAGTACTATCATCTCCCTATGGAATTCAACAATCGATCTTATTGATCTATAAAGTAATGCAACATGGATTTAGCCCAAGATGGAATTCAATCGAAGTTGTAAATTCAAGAGCTTGATGAGATTCGATTGTCCACATATGAGAACTCAAGGAACTATAAGGAAAGATAAAAGGCAGATCATGATACAATTATCCAAAAAGGGAGTTTCATGTTGGAGAGAAAGTCCTTCTATATAGATCGTAGTAGAAGCTATTGCCTGGTAAGTTGTGTTCCAGATAGTTGGGTCCTTATATTATATCTAATATTTTTCCGTATGGTGCAGAAGAGATCACACAAGAGGATAATGGAGGGAGCTACACATTTAATGGGAAATGCTTGAAGAAATATATTGAGGGACTTTCTACAGATGTAGTGGATTTTATCACACTACATGACCCCATTATCACTTGAGCATATCAGGCTGTTTCAAACACTTTAAATTTTATATTATTTCTCCTATGTAAAATTCTGTATTTCATGTGTACATATCATCTCACGGGTTCACATTGAGGAAAATGAAATATTTTATGTTTGGGGGAGGGAAAACATTTTTGGGTAGATATTTAGGATTTTCATTTGTGTTTTTTGTTTCTATTAAGTGTTTTATTAAAAATAAATAAAAAATAAAAACAAAAAACCATATATATATATATATATATCAAGTAACATTCTCATTTTAAACATATGGAAAATTCATGTCTCTCAAAATTCATTGGTTGAATGATAATAATGAGTAAAATTAAACCATCAAGGGTTGATATTTTTTAAGCAAATGGAAGTCATTGATGATATGATTGGTTTTGTCATAATAAAAACTTTTAGATTTGGACACCATTCATTGCGATTATTATTCATGGTAAATTGTGTCATTAATTTCTCCACACATATTTTCACACAATCATGACTTATGAGTTTCTCTTACCCAATTGAATGTTTATATAGGGTAATTAATTCTTTTCAAATTATAACATGGTCCTTCCATACATTCATTTATCTTCTGATTTTTTCCATTACTATACTAGATTAACCTATGTTTGTGAACCTAATATTTAACTGTTGTACGTCCTAAAAAAACAAATATATATATATATATCAAAAATAAAAAAATCAATAAAGAGGGGAGTGAATAAATTTACAACATGTGGGGATATTTAGGTTGGGATCTCATAGTTTGAATTCTAGGAATGATTAAATGAGTGGGTTTTGGAATTTTATTGCAAAGGATGATGAATAGGTTTAGTGGAATAAAATCAGGTAGGATGAAAAGTTTTTATTGAACTAAATAGAATGGATAAAGAGTGTAGAGACAATCTTGAAATGATTGGTAGACACACACATGGGGAATTAGTGGCATGGTACACCCATGAATTATTTTTTCTCTGATTAGTGTTATTAATATCACTGGATTTTTTTGGACACAACCTATAAGATAATGAATTTATAATTTATTGATATTTACTCTTTATTAGATTCTTACTTTTCCTATTTTTCTATTATGGTTTGTGAGATATTAACAAGCATATCTTATTAAAAAAATTGTTTGGAATACATTATATGAGGTTTTTCCTAGGAGTGTAAAAGGGTAAGTGTGGGGGAGTTGATAAAACACAATTTTATTGAATATTTTATTGTTAATAAATGAAATAATTTCCTCAAATATTTCTAGATATCTTAATTTATAGAATATTTGGGATTTGATCATTCATTTAAAAATTTGATGGAAATTCTAATTTCATGCTTTTAAAATTTACCATAGTATTTATGGAATTGAATTTTTTTTGTAATTTATTTTGACTTAAAATTTTGTAACTATGTTCCCGATTTAAGGAGCTATAAAATCTTTTTAGGACATGGGAGTTGGATCGTGCATTTGAGTGGAGTAAATGGTCCATGAAAAAAAGTTGGACGAAACTATCCAGATTGGACACCAATTCACCATTTGGGCCATATCATCTTCTTACATAGTTGTATTGAGTCCAAATTTGGAAGGAAGCTCCGGGACATGATTGTTCACAAATCAAACTACTATAAGGACATCCAATTCGCGTGTTTTGGAGGTCAACTATGTGGTGCATGTGGGATTAAAAAATATGGCCGAATTTCCCTTTCACATTTATAATAGTATTGTAACCCTAGCCCTCATAAACTCTACATAAAGGATGTTTTAACTATTTTGGAGGTTTAGTCGAGGCACTGGGAATGTGTGTACAAAGGTTTGGTTCTTGGGAACACCTCACGAACCTTAGAATAAGTAAGGTCTTGTGCAAAGATCTCTTACAAGAAGGCTCTCCTCTCCCACCACCAATTTGTTTTTATTTGTTTTGATGATTTATCATGAATTTTTATTCAATTAATATTATGTTTTTATCTTTTTTCATATTTGTATTTTTCTTCTTTCGATGGAATCTTAGAGTGGATATGATATTGGGTGTTCCCCTTTCAATCCATTTTTTATGCAAAACAAATCCACGATGATAACTCTTCCCATGGAAGAGTGATTTCGTTTGTAGTTGATATTATCCATACTCCCTTAATTTATTTATTTTGAATCCATAAACATACTTTAATTCATAAATTGTGATCAATTACTCGATCGACTTTCACTTGACCACGTGGTCGGGGTTTTGTAAAGCGTGTGAGTGAAACCTCAATTGAAAAATCTAATCAACTTGGGATAGAATTTTAGGGTTATAGTATCATATCTAAGCAAAATTATTTTTCAAATCTAGGGAGGATATTCTGAAATAATTGACCATTGACCATAATTTGTCTTTTGGATCACAATCAAAGTAGGGTTCTATGATTGGAAGTCCCTAAGCTGACTGAAGGCTCATCTTCCAATTTTTTTGGCCTTGTTAATTTTTCTAGGGTTGGGGGGTTGACAAGGTTAGGGGATTACAATTGAATGAATTATAATTATATAGTATAAAAATAAAATAATGATGAAGGGGTAATATTATATCGACTATGTATTATCATATAAGTGTTTTTTAAAAAATTGTGTCTTTGATTGTTCCATCTCATTCACTTGTTTAGTGTATTGTTAAAATGTCACAAAAAACACCCCCAACTTGTGTGTCATTTGTTTTCACTTATTTTTTTTTTCTGTTTTCTTAAAACCTATTAAGGGTTTTTAATTAACTTCTTCCTTGAGAGAATGACCTAGGTCAGCCAATAGGCCGCACTTAGTTAAACAACAATTTTTTTGGTATCGTGTGTGACAACACTCATCATATACTCACATGGAATAATGTATGGATATTCATATTTGGAGGTAACTAAAAGTGGTATGTTACCTCCCCAAATAAGTGCATGACCTCATATGGTCCCCCATATCATTTTATCAAGCCCTTGTGCACCCTTGATTATTCTTTGTACTTCTGAGGCAAGAGATTCACCATCACATAGTTCCCAGGTTGGATGCTCACATCCATTCACCCTTTTCCGTCCCACTTCTTCATCCTATTAGAAGCTTTATGTAGGTGTATTCTCATCATGTTGGTTTACTCATGCCACCCATTTTCCAAATATTGGTAGGTTGGGCTTCTTCCATGGTAATTCACCCTAAGTATTGTTATTTGAGGAGTGAGGGGTTGTTTTCGAGTAACCTACTCAAAAAGACTCCTTCCCCATCGATTCACCCCTCGGCATGTTTTTGGGGAATTGGTCCACATGAAGGAAATTTTCCGAATCCTGCTGGTTGGAACTCACAAAGTGCATCAATTAGAGCTCCAACAAGGCATTCACCCTCTCCATTTCCTCATCTTTCTGGGGGTGAAAGATGGTAGAGTAGTGGATATTATATCCCAACAATCCTAATATCTCAGTCTACAACTTACCCATGAAGCATAGATCCTGATCATTAATGATAAGTTGTGGTATTCCCCAATACTTCACCGCATGCTTGAAGAGTAGACTTACAGCGAGTTCTTCCCTCACATATTCTAGAGTGAGGATGAATTTTGCATACTTAGAGAACTTGTCCACCACCACGATGGTTCTCCCATACCCTTATTACTTCAGCAATGCACTGATGAATTCCATTCGTATTATCTCTTAGGGCCTCTCTGTAATGGTAAATGGTTGCAATAATTCCTTGGGAAACTGATTGTCCACCTTTTCTTGTTGGCACAAAATACATGTATTCACATAGGACTCCACATCATCCTCCATACTCAGAAAATAATATGCTCCTTCTTGTAAGTCCTTTGTGCCATGCTGCCCTGAATGTTCGACCCATTTTTTTTCATGACACATATTGATGAGATCCCTCTACAGGTTACCCCACTTTGGGATATATATCCTCCTCCCTGTGGTATGAAGAGTGCTATACTCCTCACAAAATATCCTTGTCCTGTACTTCACCATAAGATCAATGATTTTTTTGGATATAGGATCATGCACCATGACTTTGTGGATCCTACCTAAGATCTCTTCATCCTAACAAGAGAAGTGGGTGAACACCATCATTCTACTAAGTGCATCAGCCACCACATTTTTAGTCCCAAGCTTTTACTCCAAATAATAATCAAAATCAGCCAAGAATTCCTTTCATCTTTTCTGCTTGGGAGTTTGATTCTTTATGGTTTGGATGTATCTTGTGGCAATATTTTCGGTCTTCACCAAAAACTTATACCCCAAGTGATAATGTCTCCAGGCCCAAAGACAATGTACCGCGACTGTCATTTCCTTATCTTGCACAGTGTACCACCTCTCGGTGTCATTCAACTTCCTTCTCTAAAAATCTATGGGATGTATTTTCTTCATGATAAAACCCCCAATATAAAATTTAGAGTCATCAATGTTTACCTCATAAGGCTTGGTTGGATCCTCCAAGGTCAATATCCGCTCCTCCATGACTGTTTCCTTCAATCCCTCAAATTCCACTTTGAATTTTTCATCCCACCCCCATAACCTGTTCTTCTTTAGCAAGTTAGTGAGTGGAGCCACCTTCTTTGAGTAGTTGAAAATGAATCACCAATAGTAGTTCACCAACCTAAGTAATGATCTCAAATCGAGAACCATGATTGGACTCTCCCATTCAACAATAGCATGGATATTCTCATGATCCATCATGATATTTACCCCTTTGATCTTGTGTCCCAAGAAGAGAACTTCATCCCTTATAGAAGAACACTTTTTCTTATTCACATATAACTTGGTCTCCATCAATACGTTGAACATGGTTTTTAAGTGTTATAAATGGTCCACCATTGTTTCCCTATATATGAAAATTTCATCCAATTAGACTACTATAAACTTATTCAAGTACTGGTGGAAGACGTTGTTCATCAATGAGAAAAATATCACTGAGGCATTAGTCAAACCAAATGGAATAACAAGGAACTCATAGTATTTGTACCTTTTCATGCATGTGGTCTTTGGAACATCCTTCATGAATATATAGATTTGATAGTATCCCAACCTCAAGTCCGTCTTGGTGAACACCCATGCCTTTACCAACTTATCAAATAGATCATCTATCAAAGGGATAGGATATTCATTCTTCATCATAAATTTTTTAAACACACAATATCCCACACACATCCTTAATAATCCATCATGATTTTTTTTAATAACCCAGGAAATCCATATGGTGACTTGGATGGTTGGACTTGTCCCGCATCCAACATATCCTTCAACTGACTCTTCAAATCCTTAAACATGAGTGGAGGCATGTGATAGGGTGCCATGGAAGGTGGATTTGATACTAGAACCTACTCAATTTTATGGTACTCCTATCTCTCAGGTGGAAGTATCTTGGGTAACTCCAGTGGCATGATGTCACTAAACTCCCTTAGCACACCCTTCACCTCCTTCAATAACTCATTTTTGTCATCCACCGGGCCATCTTAACTCAAAGAAACCAAGAAGGTCTCCTATCTGTTATTGAAATCCTTCTACACTTTCATGGAAGAAATTAAAGACAATTCATGATTTCCACATAACTTTTTTGTCATCATGCATGGCCTTTTCTCTTCCATGATCACCATTTTCTCCAAGTGCGGTGTTGGTATAGCCTTGGATTTCATGAAGAACTCCATCCCCAACACTAGCTTGAGCTCCTCAATGGGAACCAACCATGATATCAATAGTTCCCCTCCATTATCCAGTGAAAAGGTTCACTCCATGAACAATTGCACTCACTAGTTGAGGTGTGTAATTCACAGATTTCATACAACTATTTTTCTTTGATACAACTAGCCCACGTCTCTGCTTCTAGTCTTCGGCCACAAAGTTGTGTGTTGCTCCTGTTTTCAGCATCACAAAGGTATCCTTCTCATTAAACTCCACCTTTTAATACATTAACCCATCCTTAGGTGGATCCTTAGGAGGGTTCTTCACCTCTAAAAAAAATAAAGAGCCTTAGAGTCCCCATTTTCCCATCCTTGGGAACTTCCTCCTTCTCTTCAAACATGGATTTGAGTTCCTTCCTCTTGTGACACTCTTTCCATGTATGAGGCCCATCAAAAAATTACCATGCTCGGGGCTTGTGTTCTCTTAATAAGACTTTATTTTACTCATTTGACTTCCCCTAGTCATGGGAATCTCGGTTCCACCTGCTCTATTGGTCTCCCCCAACTTTACCCTTGTACACCTTCTTGGGATTTGGGGGTTCAACTTTCTTCTTGTATTCCTCCAAGTACTAGCCAGTGAAAATGGATTCGGTGAAGGTATTAGTCCATTTACCTCACACCTATTGTTGTTCCTAAGGATGGAGACCCTTGATGAAATCATACATATGATCATAGTCAGGATTTCAACATAC
Source organism: Viscum album (assembly GCA_963277665.1). Lineage (NCBI taxonomy): Eukaryota > Viridiplantae > Streptophyta > Magnoliopsida > Santalales > Viscaceae > Viscum > Viscum album. The sequence goes on along the minus strand of OY728157.1, from coordinate 1,418,981,631 downwards.
CTGGAGCTTTAGAGAGACATGCTACTAAACATACTCATGGATTTTAACTGTATGATTCACAGTCTACAGCTTGTCCCTTGCTTCCCAATCCACCTCTTTAGGGTAGAACTGAGCATAAAACCATTTTTTGAACTCCTCCCATGATGAACGTGCCTTCCCACATATCTTGATCTCTTGGTGCTTCATCCTACACCATAGATATGCATCATCACCTAATTAAATAATGATGCTTTTCACAAAACTCATGTCTTCCATTAAGCCAATAGACATAAAGTATTGATCCAATTTCTAAAATAAGTTTTCTACCACCATGAAACCTCACATTCCATTGAAGTTATTTGTAAAAGGCATGTAAATCATTGGTGTGTCTCGCACAATCACCCCACTAGGTATCTCTTTATAGTAGTTGGACCACTCCCTCAAAAGTTGATCAAGATTTTGGTTGAACCTATCCATAACATCCCCATGTTGTGCCAGGATCTCCATTTTACAATACATGAAAGAATATTTATCAACAAAATTTTCCTTGGCATACCTCTCAACTGATGCCACTTGGTCTTGGATATTGAAGAGTGCATCACATAGGCCCACGATGCTGAGTGCCCCTTTCTCGTCGTCTCCCTCAACATACTCAAGCCTTTCCTTCACATTAGCAAGGCACTGCTCCACCCTTAGGAGATGCTCCTCAGAAGTCACCATGGTCTCACAAGACTTCCCACCCTTCTTTATAGGAATGGGAAGTAGGGTTTCCTTGTCATACATAACAATAGGATCCTCCATATTCAATCTTTCCATCATGAACACTTTCCTTGAACCCCTCTGACACCGACTGTCATGGGACTTGGCCTTCTCCCAAGCTCTCGTATTGAACTTGGATAAAATTTTTAATCAAATACTGGACAAGTTCAACCTTTCCACACTCATAATAGAATTAGTATCATAAGGAAATTTCTTAACAATGTCAAAAGACACAAGTGAAAAGAATCTCTCAATTTCTATCAACATACGTGTGTCTTTACAAATGAGGATCCACTCCATTTATATCGGGGTTGGTGAAAAAGTCAACAACATTATAGAATATTTACACTTCCACATGATTCTAGAGAATTATAGAATACTCTAAAAGAATATACATGTATAATTATAGAACCCATAGAGATCCTCAATCTTCTATGAATTCCTAGAATGTTTCAAAGACTTCAAGTCCAAAGGGGTGTTCTAAAACACTATAGAGAAGTTTTGAATATTCTGGAACCTGGTGGAGATGTAGATAACACTTGAAGATTCTAGAGAACCTCACCATTGAGTATTCTCTCCATTTGGTAGTGTGTGACAGTATAGACACAATTTGAAATGGTGGTCCTAGGTTAAAGACTTATTGCAATGTCCAATACGGAAAAAGTTTACAAAACCATGTCTATAGGCTAATAACACAGTTTTAAACCCTATTTCTATAGTTTTGAATCATAAAAATAGGTGAATTTACTAGTATTGGAAGTAATAGAGGGAATCTCAATAAGTATTGTAGAGATCGTGGGGTGAATTATGGAAGGGAAGTGACACATTCCATATAGGGGGTGTGGAAAAACAATTATTTACTAATTTAAAATGTTGTAATGTTGTCAACCTTAGTTATCTCTAGAGAGGAGAACACAAAAATTTGGTTTTTTCAAATTGAATTAGATGAGAAAGGGGGTACTTTAGAAAAAAAATTATTTTAAAAACACAAAAAATGAAAAAATAATAATGTAATTAATCAATAGATTGAAAACTATGATATAAATTTTTTGATTAGGTTTGGGTCAGTTCTCCAATTTCAATGCTTACCTAGTTCCATGTTATCTAATCATCTTTTTTTAAGATAATTAAATTGATATTTCACAATCACTTCCTCTAACTCTCTTGGTCAAATGGTGGTGTTGAAAATAAAAATTTCTAAAATACCATCTTGTTCTACACTAATTTGAATGTGATATATATTTGTATCAAATACCACCAATTGAATTAATAAATACCCAATTGGGTATTTTTTATCCTAAACAATAAAGAGTATACACAAACACCTAGACACGTATTGAAGATCATTCAGTACTTAACCTCATAGTCCTGATCTATTCTATAATATATAAACCAAAACCTAGTTGGGGGAGGTGATGATAATTTACCAAAGTAATATCAATAACAAAATATAAAAGCAAATACAATTTTACTTGATAATAAAAACTATGGATAAAGATTTAAACCAACATCACAGAAGAGAGAAAAGACTTTTTATTCCATTAAGTGAATGAATTCAAGCATTAAAAAAATAAGACCTCCCCTTCCCTAATCACTCATAATTTTACCCCTACATTTTAAGGGTATACATGAAGATGTGGTAAGAAAAATACATTATAAAACAAATAAGAACAAAAGAGATTAAAGGAAGAGCATAAAATTTATTCTCCAAAATATATCCACTGAAATTTTATCTGTTTTCCAACCATGAGTTTGATTTTTTTCAATGTTACTTCTTAAAAGTTAATCATAATTTTTTTTTTCTCTTGAAATTAAAATTTTTAATTATTTTGGAAACTTTTAAAAAAATTATTCTAAAATTACTCAAGAAATCTTCTTTTGGACAACGGCACCCTTCATCTTTCTCCACTTAGATGTGTGCAACATGTAACATCCCATTACCCACATGTAGGTATTTATATTCTCTATTTTCATTTCCAACCATATTGGGGTGTTCTTTGGGACTCCCAAGTATAGAGATTATTTTATGGAGGAAATGACTTAAATTTTGGGGATTTATGTTTGTTTGAATCAATGGAGTCCCAGTATAGATGTGTTAAATGATTTTAGGGGTTATCATTGAGTTCTAAGAATACCAGTGTTAGTTTTGGGTTTTCATGAGAATTTAAACTTTTCACTGTCTTCACGAGAAATAAACACTGTGAACTATTTTCACAAAATCTATTGGTCACCAAAAAGATGTTATGAGTTTTGTTTAGAGTGTTAATAAATTTCATGCCTTGAAACTTTTAGATGTTATGAAATGTGTTCACCTCATGTATTGGTTTTTGGGAAGATATCAAGAATAGATAAAAGGCATGAAAGTATTAAACATCATGAATATATTTCATGTCATGAAATGGTAATATCAATATTTTTAATCTGAGATTATTTGTTTTTAGTCATTTTTGGGTTTCTTGAATTACATGTCATGAAATGGGGTTTCAAACCATGTAATTATTATGTTCGTTGATTATTATTATAATGAATGGGTGATTGATTATTCATTTTATAACATTATCTTCTATCTTGACCTAGGAACTCTCCTAGGTGATTTTATATACCTATTATTCATTCAGATCACTTTTTTCAACTATTTATTGTTGTTGTAGTTGCGGTACGTCTCTGTAGGTAAGATATCCATAGGTTTACTTATTGAAATTAATTATGGTAGCATCACCGTGTTGATTTATTGAATGTATTAATCAGTGATGATAATCTTATTGATCCTTTATAGATCCTATATATGAAACTCTTTTAAGGGATGATCCTTTGTTGGTTGTGATGTGGTGGGTTTGTGTTCTTTTAGGATTTCATGATATACCCTTTACACTATCTTATTTGTTGTGGGATGTGATTATATGACATGGGAGTAAATATTAAGGAATCTATACTGACCTTGTGTTCCTTCCTAGTTTTTGGATCCCATTACGGGCATGTGAAACCCATGTTTAAGGTTGGTGGTCCCATCTCTAGCCTATATTGGATGAACTGTATTGCACTGGGTTTTTATAAATTTTTTAATAAATGAATTAAAATTACTTAATTGTGTGTATGGAAATGGAGTTTTTTTATAAATGATTATTTACCTGTGTTTTAGTAAAATAATAGGTATCTTAAAATCATTTTGAAATGTATTGTAAAATACAGCACATGGGTAGCCTTTGGGTACTTAGGTGGAATGTTTAACTTGGGGCCATCATCTATTTACTATGGAGGTTCACTTTTTGGGGTGTTCCTCTTACCCTATAGTGTATATGCATGGTCTCTAGGAATGTGTATGATGTTGGGGGCTTCAATTTTTGGGGTGTTCCTATGTTATTGGAGTGTATATGCATGGGATTCATGAACCTTTAGTGCACACCATTCATATGATGTGGTATGAGTATTATACTGACCTACCATAATGAGATCCATAGCATGTTTATTCTCTGTGATGTTGGTTTGTATTAAATTTATGACCTGATATGATATGGGATACATTCTTTGACTTATGTTATTTCTCTAATGTATATGAAATTCTTTAAAACTTTTTTAACTTCTTTATTTGGAATCGTGGAAAAAGGGGGAAATGTTTTACTGTTATTTTGATATTAACATTGTAAAATTGATTATCATACCTTATTTTATTTAAAGATGATCATTGTCTAATATTTTTATAGAGACATGATTTGAAAAACTTATGTAGGATCCTAATAAGACTATTTAGATCATACCCTCTACACCCCTTCAGTAGTTTGTAGACATGTTTATATATTTTGATCCAGGGAAAGTAAAGGTAACACAGTGAGACGGTGAGGTTTCTGTCAGCTAGGTTTGGGTATCTGGTGTTGAGATGGGGGGAAATTTCCAACTTTATCACATGTAGTAGTTAGTTTTCTGTTTCAGTTGTCCTTTGATGTTGTACTTGTAATTTGGGATGTTTTGAATTATTTTGAGTTGTATATTTTATTCTATCTTATTTCAGTTATGGAACGTATATTTATCTCTTCCGGTATTTCTATCTTTTGTATATATTTCTATGTAATTATTTTTCTTTAGGTTGGAATAAATCATTCCCTTGGGTTGTTTTTGTTTTTAGGGTGCTAGTATCGATCCCATGGAGATTGGGAATTCCCTTTGGGTATGTGACAGTTCAGGTTGGGTATTGATTTGAGAGGGTGTCTGAGTCGAGTTTTTCACTGTTTGGCATCAAATTAATTTTTTCCTAAATATTAATTGTATTAGGCTGTTTGGTATAGTAGAGATAGTATTTTTGGGACTTTGGAGGTAGGTTGGGATGAGTACCTGACTAGTTCTTATCATAACGATGCTCAAGTTACCATGGGATGTTGGGATGTGTTTCTCCTATTTTGATATCTTTATCTTAATATCAAAATTTTATTATGGTTTTCTACTTTAAAATGATATTGTTATTATTATTTCATCTATTTAGGTGTATAGTGGTATGCCTCTGGGATGTCCTCCACTGGTTCCTAAAGAGGGTGATACAGAAGCTTCTCATGGTAATCCACTACTAGATTAGAATCTTATCAAGGATATCATGAAAAAAAGTTTTTGTTGTGGATAAGGACATGATAGAAGAGATAAATATGACATAATAGATTGTCTATTATACCCATTCTTTCCACCCAATGATAGATTTCATGGTGCATATGGGAGGAATAGGAAGTTCCATGGTCATCACAGAAGTGGTGGGGGTGGTTCTCAGTAGCAGGCCTCCTCTACAAATTCATTTATAGCCAGTAGTGTTCCTTTAACATGATATTATTTTAATAGGGTATGGAATAATAGATGTAATTTTACCTCCCCAATGAATTTTTTCAATTCTTGAGGCTATTGAAAACCTTAACAGTGTTTCTTTAAGGCTATTTCTATACATCATTATGGTTAGGGATATTCAACTCTATAGGCTATTGCAGCGTAGTCATATGTTTCAAGGACCATAGGGATCTGGCCACATGCCTTCATTGTGAATCGACCTCACTCAAAAAATGAGTTTCTAATGGAGGTATATGTAGGTCCGGTGATACTTATAAGTATCATCATTGTTTAATCTTTAGTAGTGATTAATTTATTTGATACAAGTTCCTCCAACTCATATAGGTCTATCTATTTTTTTGATATTATTAAAATTATAATGGATCTATTTTCTTTTATTATAGAGTTAGCAATACTTCTTGGGAATAGGAAAGAGAATTAGTTTTAGTATCGTTGTATTTTATCAATAAAAAATGAAAAGTTAATCTAGGATTTCCTCATTCTTGATTTAGATCTTTATGATATAATCATCAGGATGGATTAGATTTTCACTCATCATGTTGAGGTTGATTTTTTTCATCAGTGTGTCTCATTTCTTGTAGATAATGTGATCTCTTGGTTGTTTTAGAGATATTGGGATCCAAGGTTTGTTCATGTAGGACATTCCTGGCCAGATATTGAGATTTATTATCTTCTATTGTAGTTAATTATGATGATGTGTCTTCTGTTTTTGATCTGTGCACTATTGTTTAGAATTTTATGGAGTTTTTCTTAGTTCATTTCTCTACAATTCCTTCAGATAGGGAGTTAGAGTTTACTATTGGCCTGGTTTTAGGTTCATAGCCATTTTTGATACCTTATTATTGTAGGAAACCAATAGAGCTAAAAGAACTCAAGATTCATTTGGATGATCAAATAGTGAAATGTTTTATTATCCCTATTTTTTACCTTGGGTATCCCCTATACTCTTTTCCAAGAATATGGATGGTTAAATATGATTGTTTTTGGACAATTGAAAGTGTATCTGGGTAATGATTAAGAACAAGTATCTGTTTCCCCATGTTGATGATTTTTTAACCTTTTTAAAGGGGGGGGGGCAGGGGTATTTAATGATCAATATTTTCTCGATTTATCATCAACTTAGAGTTTGGGAGTCTGATATATCGAAGTAAAATCTTAGGAGTAGTTATGAATATTATGAAAATATTGTGATATCATTTGAAATCAATAACACTCTTTTGATTATATAGATTTGATGAATTTTATATTCTATGAGTTTCTTCACACTTTTATGGTAGTGTTCTTGGATGATGTTCTAATTTATTCAAGAAACGAGTATGAGAACAAGCACCAATTAATTTGGTTTCTAGAAATCATGATGAGTCACCGTTTATTTGGAAATCTTTAAAAACAAAATTTTTGGATTGAAATTTTATGGTTTTTTGGGAGACATGATTCTTGAGCATGGATTATATGTTAATCATGATAAGGTGAGTGCTATTTTTTCCTGGGATGATCCATAAAAATTATTTGACATTTAGAGATTCCATGGTCTTACTAAATATTATCAATGGTTCATTAAGGATTTACAAAGTTATAATCACCTTTGAATAGTATTACTAGTAAAGGGAGTAAATTCATATTGGATTAAAAGTGACAGTTTTTTTTGACAAGTTGAAATGACTTCTATCATTAGATCATGTTTTGATCTTACTTGAGCCTCGTACGGGTTATGTGGTTTTTAGTGATGCTTCAAGCACTAGTGTAAGAAACTGTTTTTCCTATTATGTATGGATACCTTGTTTTTCAATCTAATTCCTTGGTTTTTACCTTTTATTTATTCCTAATGGGGTCATGGGAGTTTCTGGGTGTGTCTTGGGATTTTTCAGATCATGGAGCCCCACTTTCTGGATGATGAAACAAGGCCACACAATTAGTAGAAACTTTGTATCCTAGTACACAAGGTTTCTCCTAACCATGCATATAATTTCAGAGAGAAAAGATGGGAAATTTTTTCCCTAACCATGTAATCCAGTCCACAAGCCTCTGTAATCCACTGGTAGTTTTTATTAGAGGAAAATCACATTTTTTTGTATGATTTCCCAAACCACTTGGTTGCACCATTCAGGTCCCCTCTTTAAATAGCGGGTCACAAATGGCTAGCACATAGTTTGGTCAACCATGAAGTCAAACCATCTGATCCCTCTTTTGAAGGGTAATTTACCATTTTACATTAAATCTATTTTAAATCCCCACCTCTTATTTATTTTCCTCTATTCGATAGATCCCTTCCCCTTTCTTCTCTTATAGAACTTTCCCAAGCCTTCACCATGGTTTCTTGATTCCTCTTTCATCCATACTCTAATTGTACCATCATCATATTCATTGGATATATAAGGTTAATCTCTCTATAAGTTATGCTCTTTTATTCATTATACATTCTATTGATGAAGCTATTTTGGTGTAATCTCATATTCCATATTTTCATGCCCTTTGAGAATTCTCTTGATTTCATCCATTCCGCTTTAAACCCGAAGTCAATATCATATGAAGAGCCTTCCATGGGACTATATTTTTTGTTATAGTTATATTTCATTAAATTTTAGATGATTTATAGAATTTTACATTGTGCTGAATTTTGTACATTTTCATGTGATTCCATAAAATGGGTTCTTCTTCCTTTAATTAAATGAACCACGCTTATATGCTCTTGTATACCCATGTTAGTTGGTTATAGGATGATTACCTTGATTTTCATGACCCCTTTTGGTGTGATAAGTTAAATGATCTATTTTATATAATTTTTGAACTAACCAAACCACCTTCTAAGTGGTTTCGATTGACCTTGAGATAGATTTGACATGATTATAAAATTAGGGGGGTTAATTTAATTTATCGTATGTGAGTGGAAACCTCATTTAACATACTATAAATGAATATTGAATTATATAATTGTGAAACCATTATTTAAATGGATTACTTTAATATGGATATTTAAAATGTAATGCTTATTATTATTGTCATGATTAGATGATGGATATTGGTAAGTGATAAACAATTAAGGGATTTGTTGAGCATGGTATTTCAGGCTCCCTTATGTTGGGTGTCAATCTTGGAATCTCACATTGATCACTTCCTTTTGGATGATGGGCATGATGTTCCTTGTCCACTTGTATCGAGTGTCGGGTATGATGACTAAACCCATTTTCGCAAGTGATGGGCATGACATCTCGTATTCATATGAGATTCAAGGCTAGTACCCTTTTCAGATCCTATCACTCATTAGACTACTCATGTACACCTATGTTATTCCTCAGGTCCATCTAGCACCCAGTATCTATGTATATTCCTACACATTGTAACACCCCGATATTTTTTGAATTATTTTTTCAATTTAATTTTATCCTTTTATTATTTTTCATTTCACACAACACTGAAAATAGTTTATTTTATATTAAATCATTATGTTTGGTTTATGTTATACACAACACAATGATAATCATGAACTAAAAACAACTTAAATTTTATCTTCACCTTCATAGAACATCGATGTTATCTTGTGCTACACACTATAATGACTTTTCTTGATGGCTTGCGTAACACACATGATAGAGTTTTACCAAAAAAATAATATATTAGTAAAATATCATAATCTAATATAATAAGATATAACCTAGAAGTTAAATTATAAGTTATAAATAGTATTAAATAATTTATGAAAATATATTTTTTACAAAAACATACGATGAATTCATAGGTTACCAATCAATTATAAATTAATATGAATGTCGATTGAATATAAAGGAAAATATTAATATTTTTATGGAAACAATGGTATTTTACCCAAATAAATTAATTTAATTACAATTAGTGAGTTATATTTTTTTAATATATATTTTATAAATTCAGTAAAATATTTTTGATATTATTCCAATATATTTGATATAAATAATATAAGAACAAACCTAATTTTATGTATAAAAATCTATATTTGTTTTATAAAGGTATTTTTTCTTCCATTTAATGGAGAACCCATTTTAAATCCAATTTTTGGACTGATTATAGATTTAATATGTTAAAAAAATTTATCTTTGTAATTGAAACATAAAAATTAGGTAGGATATTTTTTTGTTATTTTTCTGTAAAGCTTCATTTTTTAATGAATAGATAAAAATACTGGATTTTAATTCAAAATTTCTTTTTCATATAATTTATTTATAAGGATAAATTATATTTTAAATTAGTTTAAAATTACAATTAGATAATATTTTTATAAATTAATACAATTTAGTTCATTAGAATTAATTTCCCATTGAAATTTGATATACAAACTTATCAAACTTTGATTTTTTTTAATTTAAAAACCCGCAGTGTTGTCCCGTCAGTGGGATTAATTTTAAATTAATTTATAACAATTTAGTGATTTAATTTGGAAAATTAATTCAATATTTGGAATAAGTATAATTTTTAATTTATAATAGCATCATCTTTGTTTTTTTAGTAAAAATATTAGTGAATGTAATTAAAATGAATTAAATCAATTATGGTAAAATTAAGCTTAACTATTGAAAAAAACCATAAATTTAAGACACAAAATGACCTAAAAAAATTTTCTAGAACCATTGGATATCTATATATCAATCCTATACTCCCTTTAATATAATATTTTCCATTATAGGATCCACTTTCAATAGGAAAAATGTGGGTGGAATTCTCTCTTCAAATATTTACTTGAGTGCTACTCCTCTTCCACTATAAAAAGGCCTCACCTCCTCCCACTTCATCACACCACTGAAGCCACATTGGATCATCTAAAATATGACCATGTAGTCTCCCAAAATCCATCCCTTAATCTTTTAAGCCCCCCTTTTTTCTTAAATCCTTCCAAGGAATCCCTTTGGTGCAAACCAAAAGGAGTTACCTAATTAAGTGGTCACATATTCTCTCAAACTCCTTTATTTTATTTTATTTTTACACCCATACGATAACTTTATTACATGCTTGTAAAAGCAAAAATATCCTAAATATACCAGGATATTTTTATTCTAAGGTACCTTCCTACACTTACACACACCTTCATCTAATGGGTAACAAACATATTGTTTACGTGTACGACGAAGTACCACCTCACTAAATAATGATTGTTCATTTTTACTTTACCCCCTATCATAGTGGACATTATGTCGTACACTATATTTTTATATGTTATATATTATATTTATCATGTATTTAATCTTATTTATTCCATTTATAGCATATATTTTTTTACTTTCAATTGGGTGTAATTATGATAATTTCATTTGAGGAGGTGTGGACTACCGCCCCCTCAAAGTGACGTGATTCATTCACACACTACATGGAATGTATTAAGGTTGGGTTTAGTAAAGTCATATTATATATATATGATATAGTTATGCTATTGGAATAATTATATATATAAATATATACACATATATATCATTTACATTTTTTCATTCAATACAAAAATTAAACAGAAATAATGTTCACGCGTACGTACGACCTACCGTCTCCATGAACAGTGTATTCCATTTCATAATTATATATTCTATATAATATTATAATAGAAATGTAATGAATTTACATTATATTTATATCATTATTTAATTTCTAGAGATTATGATATAAGTATAAGGACCAAGGATATAACAAATTAAGACACATGCGAAGAACAAAGTGAATATTACCTGAAGTGAAACCTTAACATAATATGGTTGAAAGATTGTAATATAAGGTCATAATAAAACCATATATAGCATTAAATATAAAATATAGTTATTTAAAATATTTATAATAAATTGATATTTTTTATATAGGTGGTTTGAATGAGTAAAATGAGAGTCAAGACACATGGTAAGGGAATTCCATCACAGTTTTTTATTTCCACAAGAGACATGCTTTATTCACCACCCATTTCTTTAGGGTGGTGTGTATACATAACATGGATGTATTATAAGATTATTATAATTAAAATTATGGTTATTTACATATCAATTTTATTATATTTCTATCATGGGACTTATGTTTCAAAAGTTAGCAAATCAGTAAAGTAATTTTGTCTCAATATGATTTCTTTGAGACACATGCCATGATATGCACCTATATTTTTCCAAGATATGTATATAATGTCTTTAATATTTTATACCATTAATATAATTATTTTTATGATATGTTAATCTTCATTTAATATCATTTTCATATATGGTTAGTATAATTAAAAGTTACCAAGTGGTAAGATTTTATTAAAATAATCTCATCGCTTATCGACATTATTTATGTTTATTCTTACATTGATGAAACATTATGATCCGTATATCAGTAAAATTCCAGAATTTTCTTTCCTTTTGGTTATCCATGATTAATTCATATATTGGTACCATTTTATCAACTCCTCAGCAGATAATATAGTTATAAATTTGTTTTTAAGGAAGCCTAACATTACCCTATCTTCAGTCAGAAATTTGTGTTCCTTCAAGACCATGTTTTATAAAAAGGGTTTCCAAGAATATTATATTATTATCATATAATATTTAAAATAAAATTTTACCATTTTTTATATTAATTTTTTTTCAAAGGAATAATATAATCTCTCTCTGAACAAGGCATTTTTTTTACATTTTTACCATTCAAAAGAAATATTCTTTTTACCTTGTATGACATGTATAGATTTAACTACTATCATTTCTATGAATCTTTATTTGCATTCTTAAATGGTTAATTTTTAATAAAGTTTTTTAAAAATTATTTTCAAATGGATAGTTTTCAAAAAAATAAAATGTTTAAGTAATTATTTTTCAAAACATTTTCAAGCTATCTTTATATGTTACAAAAAATTCAAAGAATTTTTTTAAATTGTTTGAATATTAATTTGTAAGTTTTAAATAAAAAATATTTTAAATATGTTTTCAAGGTTTTTTTTATAAATTTTCATGGAAAAGGTTTTTAAAAAAGTTTTCAAGTCTTATTTATAAATTTTTAAGGTATTTTCAATGAAAAGGATTTCAAAATGGTTTTATGTATTAAAAATCCCTTTTCAAATAAGAAAGTATATTTTCCTCAAGAAATTTTTTTGAATGATATTTCAAAATTAGTTTACATCTAAAATGACATACATTGAAGTTACTCACACCTTTCAAGGAAATGATCTAAAGGTTACATTCATATTATTTCTCTAAATTGGTTATGCTTAATGTAATGGTATTTATGAAACTCATTCCTCTTTCATGGGTTATAAGTTTATGAAATATTTTTCTCTTTCATGGGTCATCTTTTTATGAAATATATTTATATTTAATGGGTTTTATGTTTAGGAAATACATTTTTCTTTCACGGGTTATGATTCTTTTGAAATGATTATAAAACCTGTATATTTTTTCACAGGTTATGATATGATTTCATGTTTATGATACCCATTTAATTTCATGGGTTATGATATGATTGTTTATGATTTTGTGCAACATGTATGTATTATTTCATTATGATATGGGTGGGACCTATATCTCCCTCCAATGCATTGGGTAAAGATTTATATAACACGAGATAGACTAATATGGTATTGGGAGTAAAATTTGACGATTAAGATGGCCATGGGATTGAACGATGACTACCAAGATGGTATGATGAGTGAACTCATGCTACTGAGATAGCCATGGGAGTGAACCATGACTACCAAGATGTTATAGGGAGTGAAATAGTAATACTAATATAATCTTTCCAGTGATTCCTTGGATTCTATGTAAATCATACTATATGTGTATGTGTTTTCCAAAACTCCATGTTTTATTTATATATTATTATTTCATGCATTAGGTTCTTTATTTCATTATGATTCATGTATTATGAACTATAAAGACTTATTCCATGATTCATGGGTATGATATTTGATATATAGTGCATGATCTTCTATCTTCATGATCATTTTATCATACCCTTATGATCATGATTAGTCTTACATATATCCCTTTTAACCCTTACTGAGCATCTGAGCTCACCTTTTTTTTGTTTCCTACCCCTAGTTATGAAGATATGTATTATGTTTGATTTGTCTAAGAAGGGTGATATTCAATACAAACCTAGTGGGAGATAATGTAGTGCACTAATGTACTAGTGTTTATGTTTCTATGATTATAAAGGCACTTGACTAGTTTGGTCTTTAGGAGTCATTTTGTGTAATGTTTTAAGTATTTTGTAAATGTAATGTAATGTCTATGTATGTCATAACTGGGTTTCTATAGTTAGTATCAAATCAAACGTTTAGTTATCCTTTAGAAATTAATATGATATAACTTTATTGAGATCCCTAGGAATATTTATAAGGATATGTCTATGGATGTATCAAAGGATAAGTCTAAGGATGATTTAACATTAATGAAAATGTCATAGAATTTTGGTGAAGGATAGAGTGAGTGGATTCTTATAAATACAACACTATCTAGATACTATAAGTGGATGTGGCTGTAGAACAAATATACCTAGGGGTAACAACTTCGACAAGATGTCTCGGGCCTAACTCATGGTAATATGGTACACAACAACAGGCCTTGTTGCACACCAGTTTAGACACTCTTGGGGGATATGCTTTGGAAATTCAAAATCTCTTCATGAACCATCACGAAGGATTTAAATCTATGTTTTCTCAAAATAACCATGGATGAACATAGAGTTTCATATATTAATGAATGTTTCATTATTTATACATCCTATAAGTAAATATTTTCTTGACTATGGGGATTACTTCTTTGATAAGTAATGTGGACATTATGCTTCTGGTTTTAGTCAATGGTGGAAATCAGAAGGAAATTTATTAATTTTAAATGTGATTGATGATTTTCTAATGATAAGTCAATTGGGATGATCACTAGAGTGAAATATGTTGTGATTATTCCTAATCATTTTTCATGGAACATGATTAATAATGTGTACCTTAACCAACTCTTAGACTCACCAAGGAAGATAAATAAGGAGTTTAATGAGAGTTTGGGTAATGAAAAACATATAGAAAAGATGATTTGGTTTCCTTTGTGTCAAGAATGTGGAAAGAGTCACCTAAGTGAATGTCTTATATGAACAAGAAGATGTTTTGATTGTGGAAAAGATGGACACAAACAAGTGATTATAAGGGAAAAATGAAGAGTTTGGTTAATGAAATAGATGAGAATATTAGACTTCCTAAGACACCATCAATGTTTATGTGTTTTAAGTGTGGAATAAATGGTCATTATTAAACTCAATTTCCCAAGAACAAATCTCTGAGAGATAATCAGAATGGTGGTACTAGTATTGGTTACATTACTTATGATGAAGAGACTATCGATGAAATGTGAAAGGAAAGAGGTATTATTTAATAGGATGAGGAATCCTTTTTAATTTCTTAAGGATGAATTAATCGACATTTTTATGTATTTGGATTAAAAAATTCAGGTTATATGAATGATGAAATATACAAGAATTGTTCTACTTATGTTTTTCACTCGGTATTTACAAGTTTATGTTGAATGTTCTAGATGGAATGGTAAAGTGATTTAATGACAATGTGATATTTTTTCTAAGGGAAGGTAACCATGAATATGTTATTTATGTTAAGATAATGTTTTTTTGGATAAATATGCGTGATTTATGAATAATTAAATTGGATGGTACTGATTATCTAGGAACTAAGTAAGGACTTGTTGATAGGTGGTTTATGCTATAATTGATGAATTTTAAAACATTTTTGTATTTAAGGAATAGATCCAATATAATTTGGAATAAGGAAACATGCATGTTTTTAATAAGTATTTATAGTAATTTAGGACATTACCACATTTAAAGAGAAAATACGACGAGGGTATACACATTTTTTGAATGTGACGACCAAGTGGTACTTGGTGATATATGTGGGATCAATATTAAGCTAATTTTGTGACATTATTGCTAAAGTTTTGTATTTTCATCTTTCAAAAGGGTTATAAGGTTATCAATTCATTAATAGTTTATGTTAAACATTGGAGAAAGTATTTATGTACTAAGATTGTATTGAAAACCTTGGTTAAAAGGCTCTTTATTGATTAACCTTATTTCAAGGATGTATGTCATATTTATTTTGGAAATTTTATTATTGTGGTTTTATAAATGTACATCATGTATGTAGGGTGAAAAAAAATAAATTCCAGAAATACCGTAGGTCTTGAACCCATGAATAATGGATTATATGGGTTTCTCACAGACCACTGGCCTACACGATGTCCTGGTTAATGTGTAATTATTATTTTTGAATAAATATTATAGATGAACCAGTAGAGTTACTTTTTATGTTTTTAGATTAATGTGTAAACTATATTGATTTTGAAGAATATTTAGAAAAAAATAGTTATAATTTTCATTATTTTATGGGCCATAAAATCTGATAAAAGTATCTTTTAGTACTTTAGGAATCAAAGTTAATTTTTGGACATCCATTTGTTGAAGTAATTAATGAATTAGAAATAGGTAAGAACAAAACTAAGTAATGATATTTTATTTAAATAAATATATTAAGTAAGTATATTTCTATATATTCATAATAAATAAAACAATTAATCGATGTTTGGATAATGATAAAAAATGTGTTCTACTAATACCTTAATTTTTTTGAACCAATAGTCTTTTAAATCATCACATATTTATGAGTTTGTGTCCCTTATATTTTCTTTGATAATTCACTTGTTTGTGATTGATGACATCAATCAATACCTATAAATATTTATTCTCTTCTACCATGTCTAATATTTAATCCCAACCTATGTTATCCTATGTGGAAACCCCGTTATATGTTACTTCAGGTAACCTTTATGGTTCTAACCTTCCCTTTTTAAGGGAAGTTTTAGTTTTCATTTTTATGATGTGGGTTTCTATGAATGAAATATTCAAGTGTTAAACCATTGATAACTGTCACGACCCGACCCGTACTGGGGCTCGAGCCGCAACTACCCCAAGACCACCTCCATAGGCTAGGGGCTGGCGACTAGCGCCGAAGGAAGAATAAAGTAGGGGAGGACTTTGCCTAAGAAACTGTACACACACATGCATCTAACTCAATGAAAAAGTTTAGAGAAAGGAAATAAAGATACAACACTACTACAAAAATGGAAACCAACATACATGCATCGACCTCTAACCAGTACAAGTAAAGTGCTGAAAAGTACTGAAAAGTAAACTGAACAGTAAAAGGGGAAGAACACGCGCGAAACTAGAAAGGTGCCACAACCCAGCAGCAGGTAAAAAGAAAGTAAACCATTAGTGAGTGTCAAAAGCAGAAATCCTCCAACGAGCATTGAACGTAGCCCAATCTCATGTGTCCTCTATGCTCCTCCGTAGTCTCGATTGACCTGTCCATCGTTTGCAGGGGCACACTAAGCGTGGGCAAAGCCCAAGAAAGGGTGAGTATAAAGATACTCAGTATGATGCCCCGAAAGATCGAGGGAGAAACAAAGGATGTACTAAAATGGTGAGTAGTAGACAGAACAAAGAATACTGAAAGAGTACAAAAGAGAGAGTGCAGCTCAACACGACAAGAGAAAGGAAGTAGGCTCATCCAACCAAGAGGAGCTATACATGAAAAGCACGTGACATACCACGCGCGTCTTCACCCCTCCTAGAAGGAGAGTAATTGAACCCAAGGAGTGGGTAAAAAAGTAGGATGCATATATATATTCTCAATGATAAATCCAAGTGAGTGTGTAAGAGGATCTCGATCCCCAAGCTCAGCCCAAGAAGAATCGCCAACAGTTCAAAGGATATCCATCACGGATGCCCAACAGTCCCGCACACCAAAGCTGCCTCATCGCTGAATCTTGAAACCAAGTGTCCCTGATGTTATTAATATTTTCATGACTTATTATATACCCCCTTTACTGATTTATATGAAATGTGATTAATCTGTGTGAAATATTAATATTTTAATATTAAGTTTAATTTTTGAGCATTTTTAGAAGTAGACCAACTGAGTTAGTTTACTATTTTATTAATAACTCTCACCCTAATCACTCAAATTGTGTGGTTATTGTTTTTTAGGATTCCCTATTTAATGTATCACATATAATTTGAAGGAATCATAGTCCAATTATCCCATTTTAAGGATCATATGGACCACACAAGATGACACAAATAATTTGTGATGAAACTGGACCAGCCATAATGATTGAGTTACTGGTCTCACTCCCAAAGCACATATTTTGTGAAACTCTACGATTTATTTTTGATTATCTAAAATAATCCTGAGTAAAAATTTCAGGGTCCAACTCTAATAACAAAGGGCACAAATGAATATTTGAATTCCTACCCACCATTCGGGCCGAGAATTGAAATTCAGACACTATTCATGACACATATCATGATATAATCATCACATCAAGTTGAGATTTTGCAGTGTGAAAGAGGAGATATAGGTGGCAGAATTTTCTGAATAAATAATTTGGTTTTGAAGTCATATTACTATTCAAAAACCCTTTCACATTTTAGAATTCAAAAATACTAGATTGAAATGGACAGATTAAATTTGTTTAATCAACATGCCATAACTTTGGCTCCATAAGTCAATATGACTCCGAATTTAGAGAGAAGTCGGACAACTTTATTATCTACAACTTTTAAGAAGGAGATATCTCAATATTAGGCTATCTGAATATATAACATGGTGATGAAAGTGGAGGTACAAATTGGGAATGAAAATAGTCCACTTCCTTGGGCTATAAATGCATCCCCCACCTCTCCTTTAAAGGGTTGTCATTTAAGAAGAGAGGAGTACATATTGTAACGATCAAAGCCTTTAAAAAAATCTTCGGAGGACTTTCCATACTCATGTTTTCACTTGAGATTCCCTTCCTCCTCTCTTTGTTTTCTTTCACTTTTGTGTTGTTTTTTCATTTATAATCTTGTAAGTTTGTGTTTTGTAATTTTGTTTTAATGAAAGTTTCTTCTTTATCTTCTCTTATTCTCATACACCTTCTATAGATTAATATTAATGTTCTTAAAATAGTTTAAATACAGTTGAATCCCCTTCCCTTATTTTACTTCCTCATTCAATCGAAAGTCCGTTTTTTAATTATCATTATTGTTTTTGTGTGTGTGTTCGACGCACCACTCTCTCCTTATCCCATTATTTTTCTTATCTTATTAAACTATAATCATGATCATTATAAACAGATTATTAAACATCCAAATGGATGATTAAATCACCCATTGGGGTGAGTTATAATTTAGGTATGTTAAGTTATTGAGAGCTTTTGCTCGATGAATATTCTTTGAATTAACATTGTGTATGTTGGACTTAACATGTCATGGATTAATGTCTTATTTTTCTTAACATGTGGTTTCCATGGATTATTGGAACTATAAATACACCACCATCAATAAGACCTGATTTATATTAGATCATTATGTTAAGTTAAGTCTTGGATCAAATCCTTAACACTTAGGAATTCTAATCAACGTCATCTTGTGACATCGGGGTTAATTTAATGCAATATAAAGCAAAGCTCAAGGATATGACAAGCTTAACTACCTAATGATGATATCACCCCAATATTTATCAATTTATTAAATCAAACATCATCCATAAATTATTTCATAATCTCTTCAAACAAACCCCCCAACCAGAATATAATTAACAAAAAACAAATGACTATTACAAAGTATCATCGCTGAGGATTTGACCCGAGTACTGCTATACACATTAGCAGAAAACTGGAACATTGACCGGTCGATAGGCAACAATCGGCTATGAATTTAAAAGGGAATAATTGCTAGGGATGGTGATTTATGTAGTCATTAGTTTCTGGTTGTTGTAAAAAAACCCCAAAAAATAAAAGCTCTAAAAAATTGAAAAAAAACACAAAGAGAAACCCGCCTTCCTAATAAAAATCATAAACAAAAAACACTAAAAGAAAAAACCACCTTCCTCTTTCTTCCAACATTTTTATGAATGCCCCGTAACCTCCCAAAAAATTCCTCAGATTTGTTTGGCCCTGAAATTGAGAAAACACTACGCCAACTTAGGAGGAACATAAGAGATAATAAAATAATTCAAGAACCAGTCCTTGTTCAACCAATTGAATTAGATATGGCCAATCCTAGGGAACAAACACATAAAGAACTTGCTACCCCTGATACGAATTACCAACCTCTTGGTATTCAATATCCAAACATAGAGGGTATCTTCGAACTCAAATCGGGTTTGATTCATCTTCTTCCTCATTTCCATAGGCTAGCCAGTGAGGATCCACATCTCCACCTTAAAGAGTTCCAAGTAGTGTGATCTACCATGAATCCTCAAGGGATTTCTGAGGAAAAAATCAAACTCTGAGCATTCCCTTTCTCCCTAGCTAACACTACTAAGTCATGGCTCTTCTACCTTCCTCATGGTACCATAACTACATGGAATGACATGAAGTGACTTTTCATAGAGAAATTATTTCCTACTTCTCGTACTGCTTCTATCCGAAAGGAAATAAGTGGTATCTGTCAGTTCCCAAGTGAATCACTCCATGAGTACTAGGATAGGTTCCAAAAGATTGTTGCAACTTTCCCACATCACCAAATTCCTGACCAAATCATGATCCAATACTTCTATGAGTGGTTATTGGCTATGGAGAGAACTCTCATTGATGTTGCAAGTGGGGTGCTCTTGTTGATAAAACTCCTATATCTGAAAGAGATCTCATAAGTAACATGGCTACAAACACACAAAAATTTCATACTCGAGCACATGATCATGTAAAAAAAGCCCAAGATAATCAATCAATTGAGACGAACAAGATTACTGAGTGGATGAGTAAAATTACAGGTCTTGTGCGACAACTAACTATGGCTACCAAATCCCCAACCTCATCTTCTTCGCAATCAATGTTTCATGGACTTGTCCAAAACTATGGAATCTTCAACTCTTCATCACATACAATAGACACATGTCCACAACTTCAGGAGGATCAATCTGATTCATCTGGACCAATAGATCTCAATGAAACATATGATCAGTGGAACACCAACCCTCAACTATCAGGTCTGTTTGTTAGAAGCTTCAACCAACCTCACTCTGAGCCCTTCTCTTCTTCTTATAACCAAGGCCTTAGGTATGGTAATCCCATATCTCATCTCCCTCAATTCCCTCCTCAAAACACAAACTAGTTTCTATATGGTTAAGGTGTTGGTAATTTCCAACAACCTTATCCTTTTATTCCTAAACTTCAAAGGAACAATCCACCTCCTGGATTCCATTATCCTAGTGATACATCCCTATTCCAAAACCAATACAATCAATTTTCCAAGAACCAAAATCTAGGTAATCCCAATCCGGGACAAACCTCTTCTTCCGAGAAACCATGGGAAAGCACAGTGGAAGATCTGGCCTCCTTCACCCATTCCAGCCTCAAGAATATTGAAACCCAAATCAGTCAACTTGCATCCCTCCTTAGTCAACAACAACCATCCAATTCTTTCCAACTTACAGCTCAACCATTACCCAACCCCAAGGGTAATGTAAGTGAAATTCCACTTATATCAGAAAAGAAAATATTTATACCTCAGGATAAGTCATATAAACAACCTTTAAATGTTGACTTAGATAATGAAAAGAAAAAGAAACTTGACAAAGAACCCAAATCCATTACCTCACCTCCTTCTATTTCACATAGAAACCCAGTTCCTTTTCTTCAAGCCATTTCTAAGCCAAAGAAGTCCTCTAAACCCTATCCTGAAATGCTTGACATATTTAGATGTGTTGAAGTCAACATTCCCCTCTTAGATTCTATAAAAAAATTCCTAACTATGCCATGTTTCTCAAGGATTTGTGTACCCACAAGAGGCAACTTAGGACCTTCGAAAATGTTTCAACCCAAGAGTCCATACCCATTAGGTGCAACGATCCCGGGACCTTTACCATTCCATGCCAAATTGGAAGTTCCAATGTTGATGATGCACTCATAGACCTAGGAGCCTCAATTAATGTAATGCCAAAATCCATATTCTCCAACCTTGTTCTAGGTACCTTACATCCAACAGGTATTTTCATTTAGTTAGCCAATCGAAGAACATCCAGTCTTGAGGGAATAATTGAGGATGTCCTTGTCCGAGTCAATCATCTCATCTTCCCTGTTGATTTATATGTCCTTGTCATGGAAGGTGAGACGACCTCTTCTCGATCTACACTAATTCTAGGAAGACCATTCCTTATGACTGGAAGAACCAAGATTGATGTCCATTCAGGCATCTTATCCAAGGAATTCGATGATGAACTGGTCAAGTTCAACATTTTCCAAGCCATGTGATACCCATATGAGGATCACTCTACATTCTCAATCTATGCTTCTGAGGACACTTCTAAGAGTTAATCAAACCCCAATCCACCATGTTCATCATGTTTTAATGACAAAGGATCTTGTGAAATCTGCACCATGATTAACAAAGTCATAAATGGTGATGTTGATGTGAACCTTTCATTCATAGACTCTATCAGTCTAGAGGATCTTGAAAACTCTCTTAAATCCCACATCAAATCTAATCTCTACTGCTCCACCATGGACAATATTAAGAAGAATGAATCTGAAGCAATTGAAGTCCCTTCCTCCATTCCTGTGTTTTCTAACACACAAATGAAAGACGAGAGTGACTTGAAACCTCTACCTAAAACACCTAAAATATGCATTCCTTTTCCATGATCACTCTTATCCTGTCATTATATCTGCTTCACTTACTGAAACCGAAGAGTCCCAATTTGTTCAGGTGTTAGAGGAAAACAAAAAGGCCATAGGCTGGACCCTAGATAACATACCAGGAATCAACCATGCCCTTTGTATGCATCACATCCATATTGAGGAGTCATCCAAACCAATTAGACAACCACAAAAAAGACTCAATCCACTCATACTTGAGGTACTTAGGGAAGAGATCTCCAAGCTTCTTCAAGATGGTATTATCTTACCAATTTCTGATATTTAATGGGTTAGTCCAATTCAAGTTGTACCTAATAAAGGTGGGATAACTGTTGTCACAAATGAACATGGAGAGGTAGTCACAACTCGAGTGAAGAAAAAATGGAGTGTGTGAATCGACTATAGGAAATTGAATATTGAAACAAGAAAAGATAACTAGCCTCTTCCATTACTTGATCAAATGCTGGAACGATTAGTTGTATTGTCGCACTATTGCTTTCTTGATGGATACACCGACTACTTCCAAATCCCAATCACACCTCAGGACCAAGAAAAGACAAATTTCACATGCCCCTTTGGAACATATGGATATAGAAGAATGCCTTTTGGCCTTTTTAATGCTCCTGCAAAATTCAAGAGGTGTATGCTGATTATATTTTCTGAATTCATTGAACAATGCATGGAAGTATTCATGGATGAATTCACTATTCATGGTGAGTCATTTGAATCATGTTTGAATTCAATCTCTCTAGTCCTCCAAAAGTGTGTCTAGTGTAACCTTTTGATAAATTTTGAAAAATGTAATTTCATGGTTGAAAATGGGATTGTTCTAGGGCACATAGTTTCAAAAGATATTATTGAAGTCGATCCTGCCAAAATTGAAGTGATCCAATCACTTCCTCAACCCACTTTTATTCGAGACATCCGTTCATTTCTCGGTCATGCTGGTTTCTATCAGAGATTCATCCATAACATCAGTAGGATTTCCCTCCCACTCACTCGGTTTCTCCAAAATGATGTCACTTTTAATTTCGATGAGGTTTTCAAGAGATCCTTTGTTGAACTCAAAACTGCTCTAACATCCGCCCAAATAAATCAACCCCCAGATTGGTCCTTAACCTTTGAGTTGATGTGTGATGCTTCTGATAGATCTGTTAGGGCTATTCTTGGTCAAAGAAGAGAAAATATTCCTCATGTCATTTATTATGCGTCAAAAACATTGGATGACACTCAATATCACTACACTATCACAGAAAATGAACTCTTAGCAGTGGTTTTTTCCTTAGATAAATTTTGGTCCTATCTCTTAGGTGCCAAAATCATCATCTTCACAGACCATTCTGCTATAAAGTTCTTACTCAAGAAAAGTGATTCCGAACCAAGGCTAATAAGATGGATCCTAATGCTCCAAGAGTTTGACCCTGAATTCAAAGATAGACCAGGAAAGAAAACCATGTGGCTGATCACTTGAGTAGAATTGCTAATTCTTCTCATTCTGAAATCATTGATCCTGAATTACACACTAAGAACCTTTCATCCTTCACTCCAAAAATACCATGGTATGCCCCAATTGTAAATTACATGGTTTCTGGTGTTTTTCCTTAAAATGTTTCAAACGAACAAAAAGTGAAGTTGAAAAGTGATTCAAAATACTATTTTTGGGAAGAAAATAAGCTTTGGAAAACTAGGGCTGACATGGTAATAAGGAGATGTGTTGATGAAAATGAAAATTCTTCCATACTAGAATTATGTCACTCAATGCCTGGTGGTGGTCACTTTGGACAACAAGGGACTTCCCGAAAGGTCCTAGACTCTAGATTCTTCTGGCCTTCACTCTTCAAGGACTCACATGAGTTCTGTTAGTCATGTCCCACATGCCAAAAGTTTGGCACAATTTCAAAGAGAAATGAAATGCCCCAAAAGCCTTTAATTTTATGTGATATCTTCTATGTTTGGGGCATCGATTTCATGAGACCATTTCCCCCTTCCAATAGATTCTCATACATAATTCTTGCGGTTGATTATGTTTCTAGGTGGGTTGAGGCCAAACTCACTAGAAAGAATGATTCACATACTGTTAGTTAGTTCCTAAAGACACACATCTTCCAACGATTTGGAACACCACGTGCCTTGATAAGTGACTTGGGAATCCATTTTTGTAATAGAACCATGGAATATCTTTTGAAAAATAATGGGGTTGTACGTAATAAATAAACTACATATCACCCCCAAACAAATGGAATGGCTGAACTTTCTAATAGAGAATTTAAAAGAGTTCTTGAGAGAATTGTAAAACCCACCAGAAATGACTGGCCTGAAAGACTTGCTGAAGCACTTTGGGCTTATCAAACTTCCTATAAAACACCCATTGGGATATCTCCTTTTAAGATAATTTTTTGTAACGCATGTAATCTACCAGTTGAAATCCAACATAAGTCTTTTTGTGCAGTGAAAACATGTAATTTTGATCTTGAAAAATCTAGTGAAGAAAGATTGTTGTAATTGACTGAACTGGAGGAGCTTCGCCTTGATTCTTATGATAATTCTAATCTCTACAAAGAAAAATCCAAGGCACTCCTTGATAAACACATCCTGAGAAAGGTATTCCATGAAGGTGAAAAGGTAATTCTCTTCAATTCTCAATTTCAGCTTCACCCAGGTAAGCTTAATTCTCATTGGGATGGTCCTTTTCTTATTACTAAAGTTTACCCATTTGGTGCAGTAGAAGTCCAAGACCCCTCTTTCAAAAGGACATTCAAAGTTAATGGACATAGGTTAAAGCATCACCATGAGAGGATGAACAATCCTGGATCACCATATACTTCCACTAGATCCCCAACTTGTCTAGTCAACCTACCACTAGATGGAGATGGCGACCCACCAAATTCAGACCAGGGGGAACCTCTTTCCCTTTAACTCTCTATCTATCTCTTCCTCTCTCTACCAATTTCTTCTTCTTCATATATCCTTCATTTTTTACCACTTTCTTTATCAAAACCTTTCTTTTTCACTTTCCCTTTTGTGTGGGTGTATCTTTATAAAATAAAAAAAATAAAAACCTAAAAACCTAAAAAAAACAATCACTTAAAAAAAATAAAAAAAATTAAAGAGTCATTCTTACTAACCATTGAGTTTTGAAATTTTTTCCAACCATTTTGGGGAGTTAAGAGACATGTTTTCATCTCCAAAATTTTTTATTTCCATCATGACATTAGATAAATAATTTTGTGTGAAAATTAAAAAATTTTGAATGCTCAATTTTTGATTTGGAAAATCATTTTCCCGAACTGTGAGGAACTACATTTTCTTTCATGCTAAGGCCACCTATGGACATATTTTCAAAATTTGTATTTTCACCCCCATTTGTGATTCTTGATTTTGTGGACCTTCGAGCTGAATTTCCTACTTTAGGGTGCATTAATATGATAGAGGAATTTTCTGAACCACATAAAAATCACAATAGCCAAATATCCTCCCATTTCTCTTACATTAATCCTCCTTTTGAAAGACCCTTTGAGCTTATGAAAACCTTTTTTTTGATAGCCACATTATAACCCCAATACCTTTTTCCAACCAATATCCACATGTATTTTTCATTGCATTTTATTTTGAAATTTAAGTGTGGGGGGATGGATTTAATTATGGGTACCCTTTTTTGATTTCACCGTGTTATTATATGCTTGAGGGCAAGAATCCATTTCATTGTGGGAGAGAGGTTGTAATTCGGTGTGTTTTGGGGAATGTAATGTACTTTCATTTATGTAATTTTGTAAATTTTATTGAAAAGTGTTGAAAAAAAAATCAAAACAATTGTATTGTTTCTTATACAGGTAAAAAATCTCTCTTCCTCAACCTTTGATCATGTTATAACTATTACAATTATTTTCATGAGGAGACCAATAAAGGGTTGGGATATGAGTGTGAGATCTTTTCCAAGTTCAACTTTCAAAAACAGAAAAAAAAATAAAAAAAGAACACTTTCATTATATTCTTATGTCATTTGAGATAAATTTTGTGGTTTGTAAATATTTCATCTTCTCATCCCCATCAAATTTTCGTCCTCTATTGTGTCATTATTCACACAATCATTCCCTTGTAAAATATGTGTTTTCATTTCCTTCCATGTTTTATTTAAAAAAATGTACATTTCTTTTTCTATGTTGGTGTCTTACCCCACTTCTTCTCTCTCTTGGACATTATATTCCTACCATCCCATAGCCACAGAAAAACCCCTTAAGAAACCTCTTGATTATTGTGAACTTTGGATAGGTATTGTATGATGAGAGCTCTTTCAAACTCTAAGATTTTCACTTTTGGTTGGTGAAAGAGTGAACCTCCATAAATGAATTTTATCATCTTGAGAGGTTTGAGTTTTGAGTGTCCACATTTTCCATTTCTAAATTTGAGCATGAAAAAAATGAATTAGTTTTAGGACATTGTTTCTATAAAACCTTGTGGTGGAATTAAAAATGGATGAGTGAAATAGTCTAAACCTCCCCTGATTGGAGAAAATAAAATTTTAATATCTGTTGGTGAGTGAAAATGATTTTGTTATGTTTTTATATATGTTGCACACGAGAACATGAAAAAAACTAAGTGTGGGGGAGTTGATGTTATTTATATTTTCATGACTTATTATATCCCACATTACTGATTTAATATTAAATGTGTATAATTTGTGTGAAATATTAATATTTTAATACTAAGTATAATTTTTGAGCATTTTTAGAAGTAGACCAATTGAATCAGTTTACTATTTTATTAATAAATATAACCCTACTAATTAAAATTGTGTGGTTCTAGTTATTTAGAATTCCTTATTTAATTTATCACATATAATTATAAGGAATCATGGTCCAATTCTGCCATTTGAAGGATCATATGGACCACACAAGATGACCCAAATAATTTGTAAAAAAACTGGACCAGCCATGACGATTGAGTTACTGGTCTCACTCCCGAAGCCGATATTTTTTGAAACTCCACAAAGTGTTCTTTATTATACCAAATAAACATGGGTAAAAATTTTAGGGTCCAACTCTAATAAAAAGGGGCCCAAATTAAGCTTTTAAGTCCAGCCCACCATTCTGGCCAAGAATTAAAATCTAGACACTATTAATTACATATCTCACAATGTAATCCTCATATCAGGCTGAGATTTTTTAGTGTGAAAGAGGAGATATAGGTGGGAAACGTTTTTTAATAACAAATTTAGTTTTGAAGGAATATTCCTATTCAAAAACCCTTTCACATTTTGGACTTCAAAAAGACCGGATTGAAATAAATAGATTAAATTTGTTTAATCAACCGACCATAAAATTGGCTCCATAGGTCCAAATGAATCCAAATTTTGAGATAGGTCGAAAACTATATTACATACAACTTTGAAGATGGTGATATCTCAAGATTCGACTATCTGAATATCTAACCTGGTGATGCAAGTGGAGAGACATATTGGGAATCAAAATAGTCCACTTCCTTAGGCTATAAATTCACCCCCTCCTCTTCTTCAATGGGTTGGCATTTTGAAAGAGGGAAGCACATATTAGCATGAAAAAAGACTTTTCAAAGGCTTGGTAGGACCTTCTATAATCAAGTTTTCACTTGATATTCCCTTCCTCCTCTCTTTGTTTCCTTTCACTTTTGTGTTGTTCTTCATTTATAATCTTGTAAGTTTGTGTTTTGTAATTCTGTTTTAATGCAAGTTTCTACTTAAAATTCTCTTATTCTCATCCACCTTCTATAGATTAATATTAATGTTCTTAAAATAGTTTAAATACAGTTGAATCTCCTTCCCTTCTTTTACTTCCTCATTCAATTGAAAGCCCATTTTTTAATTTTCATCATTATTCGCGTGTGTGTGTTCGAAGCACCACTCTTTTATTATCCCTTTATTTTTATTCTATTCTTAAACTATAACCACAATCAATATAACCGTATTATTAAACACACAAATTGCTGAGTAAATCTCTCATTGGGGTGAGTTATAATTTAGTTATGTTAAGTGATTGAGAGCTTGTGATCGATGAATATTCTTTGAATAAACATTGTGTATGTTGGAATTAACATGTTAGGGATTAATTAATTGTTTTTATTAACATGTGGTTTCCATGGATTATTTGAACCATAAATACACCACTATCAATGAGCTCTGATTGAGATTAGAACGTTAAGTTATGTTAAGACTTGTATTAAATCCTTAACACTTAGGAATTCTAATCAACATAATCTTGTGACATGTGTTAATTTAATGCAATATAAAGAAAAGCTCAAGGATATCACAAGATTAACTACCTAATGATGAACTCACCCAAATATTTATCAATTTTTTAAATCAAATATCATCCATAAATTATTTCATAAGCTCTACAAACAAACCCCCCAATTAGAATAAAATTAACTAAAAACAAATGACTATTACAAAGTATAATCGCCGAGGATTCGACTCAAGTGCTACTATAAAAATTAGCAGAGCACCAGATCCTTCACCGGTCAATAGGCGACAATTAGCTGTGCGTTTCAATCCCACTCTGGTAATCACGAAGAAAAGTCACCGACTAGCCTCATAGAAAGGGTCGAGTTTGGAAGATGTCATCGGGTAACCCACTTCCCAGCCCTGTGGGAGGGTAAACCAAAAGAGGTCATCAGGTAACCCACTGCCTAGCCCCACTGGAGGGTAAACCACAAAAGGTCATTGGGTAACCCATTTCCCAACACCGCTGGAGGGTAAACCTTAAAGTTAAAGGGTAACCCACTGCTCAGCCCCACTGGAGGGTAAACCACAAGAGATTGTCAGGTAACCCACTGCCCAACCCCTGCTGGAGTGTAAACCAAAAAAGGTCATCGAGTAACCCACTGCCCAGCCTCACTAGAGGGTAAACCCTAAGAGGTCAATGAGTAACCCATTACCCAGCCACACTGGAGGGTAAACTTGGAACTGGTCCGATAACTCCACACTGCATGTTCCATCACTAGGTGTCACTAGCCCCGCTACCGTGCATAGTTTCAGAGAGTGTCAAAGGAACCTATGACCAATTCCCTTTCATGTTTCCACATTTAATGAGATCTCGAAAGAGGCTCCACATGCACAAACATATTACACCTCTTTATGCCCATACGACGTCTTGTGGGGCCCACACCTCATTCCATAAAGAGGTCAGGCAAACTACGCCACGACGATGCTCTCGAAAAACACACTGAATCAACGATTAAGGTGCCTCAAACGGATGCCTGATGAAAAAGTTTTTAAATGATACACACATCTTAAAAGACGGCCCGTGGGGCCCACGCCTCAGGTCCGACTTCAATTCCTGAAAACACCTTGGTCAACTTTGCCTCAATGCCAGGGTGACAACATCGCTGATGGCGCCTAAAAAAGACATCAGATGCAGAAGCTACAACTCCCTGCATTACATAAAGCGGGACCCTATGGGGATCACTCCTCGACACCAAAACATGTCACACAGATCGTACCATTGTGTTATTTGTAGATAAACACGCGGGATAGGATATTCATTTTCACTGAAAGGACTTATGTAGCATAATTCATAAAAATGAAGCATACATCTGAAATCCACCTCATGGGGCCCTCGACTCAGGCCTGAATTTATGTGGGCAGATTGCACAGTTGAAATCCCCTCGGAAAAATACTCAGAAACGAGTACTCAAACACCCCAAATAAATGTCAGGTGAAAAGTGGTGTTTCACCGTAAAACGTGAGAACTAGTCCTTGTGGGGCCTGCAACATGTCTCTAACCCAAACGCTTCAGAGAGCAACTCAAAAAGTTCTCACAAGGACCGGGGTCACGCTGCTGGTGACGGTACGTCAATCGGACATCCCAAGCAGGAGTTAGGTTCGACGCAACAATTAATTAATTAATTAATAAATTAATTAATTATTCACATTTACTGTTCCGTACCACCGAGCAACGAAACCAACCCAAAAAGGTTCCAAACCAACTTTGGAAAGACCGTCTTAGTTCCGGGGCCACCGCACATCTGATGGCACATCAAACGAACGTACAGCTCGTGAGCCACGTCCGTCACAAATTTAATAATAATTTAATATTATTAAACTAAAGCGTTATGGGTCGCCCGCCTTTAGGAACATCACCCAAGATCCCCGGAACCCACTTAAAATAGTTTGTTGCACTGACACAGACCTATTTCCACAGACGACACGTCAAACAGATGCGCCGTTTAGATGTTACGACCCCACAAACGCAAGGGGGCCCAATCGGGCCAGTTCACCCTGACTGACCCAGTCTGAACCGCTGGCCCGCGACCTAGCCATGGGTCCGTCCAGAACTGCCGCGTCCTGCTCCAGCCACACCGGACCCACCTTGGGTCTGGTTTCCAAAGCAGACCGGCTATCCTGGACAGTCTCTGCATGTGCCAAGGACCCGCAGGAGGTGGGTCCTATCTTCTCCGCACCCCCCGAGGTTAGCGCCTTGGGGCTTGCTCTGCTGGCTGAGCGCGACAGTGCCAAATCCACCGTGCCGACCTTGTTCCGGCACATGCCAGCTCTGACCGACGTCGCCTATCCTTCGGTTCATCTGGAAGCCCCCTATTGGACACCGACGCGGCGACACGGTGCGCCGACCCCACACTGCCAGGTCCCTCACGCTCCGGCCTCCTCATGCCACCTACCAGAGCCACGGCCGCCTAGGCTCCCTTGCTCTACCGCCGACACATCCAACTCCTCCCAGATCATGCTTATTTTCTACCATCCTGCGAGGCGTACCGCCGCGGCGGTTCCACCAGACGCCGTCGCCTCCTCCTGGTCGGTCTGCCGCGCTCCGCCACACTCCAATGGTCCCTTCAACGGATCACTGCGACTCGATCAGACACTCGATTCTAGATCTGAGGACATTTTTTCAATCCCTATGACGAGACCTTTGTAGTGATTACCTCCAATAGATGATTAGATAGTCAGTTGATGCATCTGAAAATTATAGCGAGTGTTCGCGAAGAACGGAACCATGAATGGGGTTCCAAACATTGATCGATGGTCGTGTTCGTGTAGTCATCGATGCCGATAATTAAAATAAATATGAAAAAAATGGACAATGAAGGATAATTAATTAAAAAAATTGAATTGGAACATAAAAGTAGAAGAAATCCTTCCACATTTTCGATGCACGTCATAGGCGATGCGTCCGTGAGGCTCCTGCCTTGATTCTCCAAAGTTTTAGGGATGACTGGACCTCGATCTGAAAAATAATGATAAAGAACACTGAATAATAGATGAGAGAGAGAGAGGGAGAGATAGAGAAGGGTAAATGGGTCCCCTCCCTTAATTCCAACACTTTGAATTCATAACTCTTAGAAACTCCACCGACTAGCGCAGATTCCAAAACCTCCGTGCCCGCTCATTTTATGTCGCGCCTAGGAAAAATGCCCCATTTTGAACTCAAAAGAAGTCTCAGATTTCCATTCCGAGGATCCGTTCAAATTTTATTTGAAAATAATTCCAGTGATAAAAATCACTAAGTCATTATTTCACAAATAATGATTTTTTCCCTAGGTGACATCTCTCATAGCAGGTATGCGCCTAAAACCTTTACACCCCGCCTAGGGTAAATGACATGCTCTGGTCGCAACCATGCCATCATATTTCTGATACGAGATACCATTTTGGTGAAAACACAACCCCACCATGTGCATAGTATAAAAACACTTAACATTTTTATAAAATTTATTCCGGGCACACCGGGCCTCGGAATCTCATTCCGTCTTCGCACATTCCTCTGGAATTATATATAGAAAAATTCCAAAGTCTTACAGGTTAAAAATGTGGTCTCTACATTATTCCCTACTTCATGATTTTCATCCCTGAAAAGTAAAACTAGGAAAACCAACTCGGGATACAGAGCTCACACCTAGCTCTCCCACTCCCAAGAAAACTTGCACAACACCAACACAGGGTTACACTGATGCCCTGCGTCACCCTCGATAACCCCTCGAACAAGGAGTTATATGAAAATAGTACCTCACACATTGTCTAACAAGTTCTACTGAGAAAATTAGAAAAAGACGCAGAGTGTACCTCTTATCATATCTTGCGTTGCAGAATTGTAGACATCTATAGCACACAGCCGCCCGCAGCCCCATCCGTTAGTTCCCTGAGTCTGACATGGGTTGCCTAGTGGCGGGGGAAGAGCGTCAAAATGTCTTCCACCAACCACAGTTATCCCTACTTTTCTTCCAACCCCACCTCCCTAGGGACCACCCTGTCCTCACCTGGGGGTTCTCTGACCACAACACTACCTTTGTCATGATGGTGCACCTACCAACTATCTGAGAAAAATAGAAAATTTGGTCGGGTAGTCTCACTCCACATGACCTCGCACATCAAAAAAATAGCACTAGTCCTCCCTGGTCCATCTCAGTGCTCTATGTTATCCCTAACAATGTGCCTGAGTCTCATCAAGTAGATACTTCTCGCATCGAGGCCCTGCCAATCGATGTCCATATGATAGAAATTTCTCTGTCACCATTGCCTGATCCAGGACCCCGAGATGAGTGAGGATGCACAAGGTCACTACGCTGGCACGATTCTCCTCTATAGAGATATCGTTCAAACTTATGTGCTCGGAAATTTCCATCATGGAACATGTCCAAAGAGTACCGAGTAAGGTCTATGAACTTAGTCGCGTACTCAGCCACTGCCATCACTCCCTGATGAAACTCCAGCAGCTCTTGAAACTATAAAAAGATTAAGTAGGAGGGGTATTACTCCTCATGGAATAGATGCTAGAAGTCATCCCATGAGAGTACCAACTCATCATGCATCTGAGTAACCCTGGATCTACCATGCCAATATTCTTGGTGGAAAATATAGGCTTTCAAAGCCACCATCTAACCTGTTAGTGTCCAAACAAGCCTGATGAGCCAGACCACCGACTCTATCCAACCCTTCACTATATGAGGGTATGGCTCACTGTGGAACCTCAACGGTATCTGATACTGGAACTCACTTAGAGTTCCCCAGCCCGCACTCGTAATCGTCCCTCGCTACCGGTACTATCTGCTACTCCACAGGTGGAGGTGCTACTACCTGTCCTCCTGGAGAAAGGGTAATCATATGATGGGTCATGAACTGAGGCCTCATTGCTCACAGAGTCGTCATCATGAATTGGAGCTAGTATCCTGGCTGGCTATCATCGCGGAGACTTCCCGAATCTGATCAAGGAGTACCGCGGTCAAATGAGAATATATATATCAACAACTATGGGGAGCTGACTCAAGAAGGACAATCAAAGACTCAATCCAATATGATGCATGAACCAAATTCCCTGCAACAAGTGTCTCAGTGTGCTGAGTCAAAAAGCGGGTTATCAGGGTCCTAGTGAATGGATACGTCGGCCGCTACACCATCACTGGACTCCCTGGAATGAGACCTGCTCTCGAGCCGTAACTACCCCAAGCCTGCCTCTAAAGTCCAAGGGCTGGCGACTACCGTCGAAGGCAAAAAAAACTAGGGGAGTCCTTTACCTAAGAAACTGTACACACACATGCAGCTAACTCAATGAAAAAGTATAGAGAAAAGAAATCAAGATACAACACTGCTACAAAACGGGAATCCAACGTACATGCATCGACCTTTAACTAGTACAAGTAAAGTGCTGGAAAGTACTGACAAGTAAATTGAACAGTAAAAGGGGAAAAACACGTGACCAACTTGAAAGGTGCCACAACCCAACAATAGGTAAAACGAAAGTAACCCACTGGTGAGTCTCACACCCAGAAACCCTCCTATGACCATTGAATGCAGCCCAAGCTCCTGTGTCCTTTACACTCCTCCATAGTCTGGATCGACCTGTCCGTCGTCTGCAAGGGAACACCAAGTGCGGGTAAAGCCTAAGTAGGGGTGAGTATAAAGATACTCAGTAGGATTCCCTGAATGATCGAGGGAGCAATAAAGGAGGTACTAAAATGGTGAGCCATAGACAGAACAAAGAATAGTGCAAGAGTACCAAAGAGAGAGTGCAGCTCAACACAACAAGAGAAAGGAAGCAGGCTCGTCCAACCAAGAGGATCTTGACACGAAAAGCACATGGCATACACCGCACATCTTTTCCCCTCCTATAAGGAGAGAAACTGAACCCAAGGAGTGGGAACAAAAGTAAGATGTATATATATATTCTCAATGAGAAACCCGAACGAGTGTTTAAGGGGATTTTGATCTCCAAGATCAGCCCAAGAATAATCAACAATAGTTCAAAGGATATCCATCACTAATGCCCAATAGTCCCACATGCCAAAGCTGCCTCATCGCTGAACTGTGAAAAAAGGGTCCCGCTCCGGTAATCATGGAGAAAAGTCAACGACTAGCCTCATAGAAAGGGCCGAGTCTAGAAAAAGTCATAGGGTAACCCACTGCCCAGCCCCACTAGAGGGTAAAAAATAAGAGGTCATCAGGTAACCCACTGCCCAGCCCACTAGAGGGTAAACCACAAAAGGTCTTTGGGTAACCCACTGCCCAGCCACATTAGAGGGTAAACCCTAAAGTCAACAGGTAACCCACTGCCCAGCCCTGCTGGATGGTAAACCATAAGAGAATGTCAGGTAACCCACTACTCAGCCCCTGCTAGAGGGTAAACTAAAAATGGTCATTGGGTAACCCACTACCTAGCCTCGCTGGAGGGTAAACCCTAAGAGGTCAACGGGTAACCCACTACCCAGCCTCGATGGAGGGTAAACCAAGAACTGGTCCGAGAACTCTGCACTACCCGTGCCATCATTGGTTGTCACTAGTACCGCTAGTGTGCGTAGGTTTGGAGTGCGTGAAACAAACCTCCGACCAATTCCCTTTCATGTTTCAACATTTAATGATATCTCGAAATATGCTCTACACGCCCAAATAGATTACACCGCTTTATGCCCATATGACGTATCATGGGTCCCGCACCTCGGTCCCAAAAGAGTTCAGGCGAACTACGCCTCTCTGATACTCTCTGAAAAACACATCGAATCGACTATACATATGCCTCAAACAGACGTCTGATGAAAAAGTTTCTAAACGCTGCACACTCCTTAAAAGACTGCTCGTGGGGCCCACACCCTGAGTCTGGCCTCAATGCATGAAACCAAACTGGTCAACTTCACCTCGATGCCAGGGTCACAACGCCGCTAACGGCGCCTAAAAAAGACTTCAGATGCGGAAACTGCAACTCCCCGTAGTACATGCAAGCGGGGCCCTATGGGGCCCACACCTTGACCTCAAAACAGGTCACACAGATTGTACCATTGCATTACTTGAAGATAACCATGCGGAATAGGCTATTCATTTTCCCTAAATGGACTTATGTATCATAAGCTATTAAAACGCAGCATACGTCTAAAAGACGCCTCGTGGGCCACCCACCTTAGGCCTGAATTTAGGAGGGCGGATTGTACCATTGCAATCGCCATGGAAAACACTCAGAAACAAGTACTCAAACACCCCAAATGGATGTTAGGTTAAAAAGTGGTGTTTCACCGTAAAACGTGTGAACTAGGCCCTGTGGGGACCACACCTTGTCTCCAACCCGAACGCTTTGGAGAGCCACTCAAAAAGTCTACACGAGGACTTGGGTCACGCTACTACTAACGACACATCAATCGGACATCCCAAGCATGAGTTAGGTCCGACCCAACAATCAATCAATCAATCAATTAATTAATTATTCACATTTAGCGT
The DNA here is from genome assembly GCA_963277665.1 of Viscum album. Classification (NCBI taxonomy): domain Eukaryota; kingdom Viridiplantae; phylum Streptophyta; class Magnoliopsida; order Santalales; family Viscaceae; genus Viscum; species Viscum album. The sequence goes on along the minus strand of OY728157.1, from coordinate 1,418,945,727 downwards.
TTCATGCGACCGACCAATGAAACCAACTCGCAATGATTCCAAACCAAATTTGGAAGGACCGTCTCAGCTCCAGGGCCACCGTGCCTCTGACAGCATGTCAAACAGACGTCCGGCTCATGAACCACGTTCGTCACAACATTGATAATAATTTAATATTATTAAACTAAAGTGTTCTAGGTCACCCGCCTTCAGGCCCAGAACCCAAAATCCCTAGAACCCACTTCAAATAGTCCGTCTCCCTGACACGAACTTGCAACCGTAAACGGTGCGTCAAACGGACATGCCATTTAGAAGTTACAGCCCCCCGAATGCAAGGGGGCCAAATTAGGCCAGTTCACCCCGGCCGGCTCGCGGCCAAGCCACGAGTGAGGCCTGAACCGCCACGGACCACGGGCCGCGGCCCGCTCTAGACACACCAGACCCACCTCAGGTCCGGTTCTCCAAAGTATACCGACCATCCTGGCTGGTCTCCGCGTGCGTTAAGGACCCGCAGGAGGCGGGTCCTACCTTCTCCGCACCCCCCGAGATCAGCGCCTCAGGGATTGCCCTACCGGCTAAGCGCGACAGCACCGAAGCTTCCACGCCACCCTCGTGCCAGCACTGGTCAGCTCCGCCCGACACTGCCTCTCTGCCGGCTCTTCTTGAAGCCCCCTGCACACCGCTAATGTCGTAGCATGCCACGCTGACCCAACCCCGCCGGGTACCTCGCTCTCCGGCCTGCCCGCACTGCCTACCAGAGCCGCAACCGCTTGGGCTCCCTCACTCCACCACCGAAAAAACTGACTCTTCAAGGCTTGCACCCCTCTCTGCCATCCTACGAGCCACAAAACCATAGCAACTCCACCCGATGCAGCTGCCGCGTCCTAGTCAGTCTGCCGTGCTCCGCCGCCACCGACAGCTGAACTCTGATGGTACATTCGGTGGATCTCCGCGACTTGATCAGACACCCGATTCCAAATCCGAGGACGTTTTTTCTATATCTGTGACGATACCTTCATAGCGTTTACCTTTGATCGATAATTCAATAGTCGGTTGACGGATCCGAAAATTATAGCGGGTGTTCGTGAAGAATGGAACCAAGAAGGAGGTTCCAAACATAGATCGATGGCCGTGTTCGTGTAGCCATCGAAGAAGATAATTAAAAAAAAAGATGAAAAAATTGAAAAAAAAGGATTATTAATTTAAAAACATGAATCGGAACTTAAAAGTAGAAGAAATACTACCTCGTTTTTGATGCACGTCGTAGGTGATGCGTCCGTGAGGCTCCTCCCTTGATTCACCAAAGTTTTGGTGAAGACTGCGACTTGATCCGATAAAGAACAACGAAGAACACTGAAGAACAGATGATAGAGACAGAGGGAGAGAGAGATAATAGGAAATGGTTCCCCTCCCTTAATTCCAACACTTGGAATTTATAACTCTCAAAAACTCCACTGATGGGCGCAGATTCCAAAACCTCCATGCCCACTCATTTTATGTCGTGCCTAGGCAAAATGCCCTATTTGAACTCAGAGGAAGTCTCAGATTTCCATTCTGAGGCTCCGTTAAAAAGTTATTTGAAAAGAATGTCAGTGATAAAAATCACTAAGTCATTATTTCAAAAATGACAATTTTCCCCTGGGTGACATATCTCACAGTAGGCCCGCGCCTGAAACTTTTACACCCCGCCTAGAGTAAATGACACACTCTGGACACAACCGTACCCTCAGATTTCCAACCCGAGCTACCGTTTAGAAGAAAACACAAGCCTACCACATGTATAGTATAAAAACACTTAACCTTTTTATAAAATTTATTTTGGGAACACCGTGCCTCAGAATCGCACACCATCTTTGTGGCTTGCTCTGAAATTATATATAGAAAAATTCCAAAGTCTTAATGGGTAAAAACCGGGTCTCTACAATAACATAGAAAACTTTTGTGGGAAAAATTATTTTATGTGGGGTATAATTTAATACCCCAATATTTTTTGAACTATTTATTTCAATTTAATTTAATACTTTTGATATTTTTCATTTCATGCAACACTGAAAATAGTTTATTCTTTATTAAAGCACTATGTTTGGATTACATTATACGCTACACCAAGTTAATCATGCACTATATGAAACTTAAATTTTAGTTTTACTTACATGGACCACTGAGGTTAGATTGAGTTATCCATAATAATTAATTTCCTTAATGTCTTGCGTAACACACATAACCTAGTTTTACCAAACAATAATATATTATTAAAATATTATTATTTAATTTAATAAAATATAACCTGGAAGTAAATTTAGAATTTATGAATAGTATTAAATAATTTATGAATATATATGATTTAGAAAAAATATTATATGACTTCATAGTTTACTAATTACGTATAAATGAATATGAAAACCAATGGAATATAAAAAATATTAATATTTTTATGGTCACAAAGCTGTTTTAGGATAATAATTTAAATTAATTAAAAATAGTGAGTGATATTAATGTAATATATATTTTATATATTCAATAAAATATTATTTATATTTATCCAATAAATTTTCTTGACATAAGATTAGAACATACCTAATTTTATGCATAAAAACCAATAATTTTTTATAAAGTTAGTTTTTCCTCCTTTTAATGGAGAACCCAATTTAAATAAACTTTTTTGTACTTTTATAGACTTCATATTTTCAAATAAACTCTAAATTTGGAATATAAACCTAAAAATTAGGTTAGGATAAATTTATTTTTACTTTTTATTAAGGTTTCATTTTTAATGAATAGAAAAAAATACGGGATTTTAATTCAAAACAACTTTTTCATCTAATTTATTTATAAGGATAAATTATATTTAAATTGATTTAAATGTATAATTATATATTATTTTTATCAATTAATCCAATTTAGTTCATTGGAACCAATTTCAAAATGATATTGGATATAAAAACATATAAAACATTTGATCTTTTTTACTTTTAAAACCCAGAGTGTCATCCCATAAGCATGATTAATTTTAAATTAATTTATGCCACTTTTATGATTTAAATTTTTAAAAATGGATTAAATATTTTGAATCATCATATTTTATAATTTATTATAATGTCAACATATTTTTTGACCAAAAATATATACGAATGTAATTAAAATTATTTACAACGATTAAGGTTAAATTAATCTTAACTAAGGACTAAACCTTAAATTTAATACACAAAAAGACATAAAAACATTTCCTAGAACCATTTTATAGACATATTTAGACCCTATAATTTCTTGTATCTATTTTTTTCATTATTTTATACACTTGAAACATGAAAAATATGGGTTAAATTCTCTCTTCAAATATTTATAAGAGTGATACTCCTCTTCTGCTATAAACATGCCTTCTCTCCTCCCACTACCTCTCACCTATCAATCCTATTTGTTCATCCAAAATCATCCCATGTAGTCTCCCAACATCCCTAACTTCTTCCATGAATCCTCCCTTTAGAAAAAAATACTACCAAGGAATCCCTTTGGTGTAAACCAAAATGAGTTAACAAATTATGAGGTAACATCTTCTCTAAAGATCCTTTCTTTTATTTTCTTTATCCACCCCTCCAATATATTTATTCTAGTATTGTATTAAAAAATCATCATAATCAATATAATATGATTTATTTTGGCTAAAGGTTCAACCTAAACATACAAACACCTTCATATAATGGGTAACAATCATATTGTTTACGTGCATGATGAGTTACCGCCTCACTAAAAGATGATTATTCATTTTTTCCTTTACCGCCTCTCATGGTGGAAATTATGATGAAAAATCTATTTATATATTTCATATATTATATTTATTATTTATGTAATCTTTTCTATTCCTTTTAAAACACATATCATTTTTTACTTTCTATTTGGTGTAAATATGATAATTTCGTTTGAGGAAGTGCGGACTACCGCCACCTCAAAGCAATGCGATTCATTCACACACCACATGGAATATATTAAGGATAGTTCTGATTAAATTATATGATATATATTATCTAATAATTATACTTTAATACATATATATAAATATATATACATATATTTCATTTACATTTTTCTTTTAATATGACAATTAAACATAAACAACATTCATGTGTCCGTACGACCTACCATCTCCATGAATGGTGTTTCCCATTTCATAATTATATATTATATAGATTATTAAAATAAAAATACTCTTAATATTAATGATATTTATATCATCATATAAATTTTTGAAATCATGATATATGTATAAAGACCAAAGATATAAAAAATTAAGACACATGTGAACAACAAAGCGAATATTACCCGAACTGAAACATTAACATATTATTGTTAAAAGAAGGGTAATGTAAGGTCACAATAAAACCATATATGATATAATATAAAAAAATATGGTTATATAAAATATATATAATTAATTTTCTATTTATCATACTGGTGTTTTGAACGAGTACAATGAGATTCAAGACACAAGGTAAGATAATTTCATCTCACTTTTTATTTCATGAGATACATGTTTTTTTCACGAACCATTTTTTTTGGAATGTATAATGAACAAGGATGTATTATATGATTCTTATAATTAAAATTATTGGTATTTTCATATCAATTTTATGATATTTCTTTCACAGGACTTATGTTTTAAATGTTACCAAATCGGTAAAGTAATTTTGTCTCAATTTGCCTTCTTTAAGAAACATTCCATGATGTGCACCTATATTTTTATAGGAGGTGAATATAAATAATTTGAAAAATTATATAAATATTCTCTTTATTTTCATTATATTTTATGTATAGTGTAATTTAAATTTTTTTATGGGGATTATGGTTCAAAGTTACCATGTGGTGATTTTTTATTGAAAATATTTCATTACTTATCGAGCTTGTATTTGTTTATGCTTCATTTGAAGAAATATTTTGATCTATTTCTGAAGAACATTCCTGAATTTTATTCTCCTATATTTATCAATAACTTATTAATGCATTAATACCATTTTTATTATCTTTGGTAAAAAATATAGTTAAGACAATGTTTTTACAAAAGCCCAACATTACCCAATATTCGATTGGAAATCTGTGTTCTTTCAAAAGCTTGTTTTATAAAAAGGGTTTTCAAGAATATTATACTATTATCCAAGAATATTTAAAATAAATTTTTACAATTTTTTCCTTTTACCAATTTTTTCAAAGGAATATTATTTTTAATTTCCAAACAAGTCATTTTTCTTACCTTGTTACCATACAAAAAGAATATATTTTTTACCTTGTATGAAATATATTGATTTAACTGCTGTCATTTCTATGAGGCATCCTTTACATGTTTAAAAGGTCAATTTTAAAGAAATTATTTTCAACGAAATGGGTTTCAAAAAAATTATTTTTTTCATGTAAAAGGTGTTCAAAACATTTTTAGGCTTTCTTTAAAAGTTTCCAAAATGTTTTCAAAGAAAAATGTTTTAAAATGTTTTGAATCTTATTTTATAAGATTTCAAGGGAAATTATTTTAAAAAAAATCAATATTATTTTATAATTTTTCAATTAAAAACGTTTTTAAAATGTTTTCAAGTATTCTTTATATGTTTTCAAGGTATTTTCTAAGAAAATTATTTTCAAATGGTTTTATGTATTAAAAATCCCTTTTCAAATAAGAAAGAACATTTCCCTCAAGAATTATTTTTGAAATATATTTCAAAACTAGTTTCCATCTAATATAACATCTGTTGATGTTACTCATTCCTTTCTAGAAAATGATCTAAATATTCCATTCACATTATTTCTCTGAATTGGTTATGATTAACATCATAGTCTTTATGAAACCCATTTCTCTTTAATGGGTTATATGTTTATGAAATATATTTATCTTTTATGGGTTATATGTTTATGAAATATGTTTCTCCTTCATGGGTTATATGTTTACAAAATCCATTTCTCTTTCATGGTTTATTCTTATGATGAAATTATTATGAAACTTGTATCTTTTTTCCATAAGTTATGATATGATTGCATATTTATGATACCCATTTCATTTCATGGGTTAAGATATGATTGTTCATGATTTTTTATCACATGTATGTATGATTTCATAATGTGATGGGTGGGACCTGTATATCCCCCTAATGCATTGGGTAATGATTTATATCTCATTAGATAAACTAATATGATCTTGGGAGTAAACCTTAACTACTAAAATGGCCATGGGAGTGAACCATGACTACTAAGATGGCATGAGGAGTGAACTAATGCTACTAAGATGGACATGGGAGTGAACCACGACTACCATGATATTATGGGGAGTGAACCCATACTACTATGATGATCTTTTAAGTGATTTCTTGGATACTATAGAAATCATATTATATACTTATATATTTTTCACAATTCCATGTTTTATTCCTATGTTATGATTCAATTGGTTATGTTCTTTATTTCTTTATGATTCATGTATTATGAACTACCAATAATTATGCCATGATTCATGTATATGATCTTTGATATGTATGGTATGATCTTATATTTTACTAGATCATTTTCTCATACCCTTATTTTCATGATAATACTTACATATCTCCATTTTTACCTGTACTGAGTATATGAGCTCACCCATTTTTATGTTACCTCCCCTGGGTTATGAATATATGTATTATTTTTTATGTGTCTAAGAATGGTACCAGTCAAGACAAACCTAGTGGGAGATAATATAGCTCACTTATATACCAGTGTGTATCTTTCAATGTTCCCAAAGGCACTAGACTAGTATAATATTTGGGAATCTTTTTGTGTAATGTTTTAAGTATTCATAAAATTTAATGTAATATCTCTATATTTCAAGACTAGGTCTCTATACATATGTCCTCATGTATCTATTTCATACACATGTGCATATATTATATATGTATATATTATTATATATATATATTTTTGTGCGTGTGTGTGTGTGTGTGTTAAAATGATCAAAATCATTCTAACTTAACCCAAACTAGGTAGATTCTACCATATTCCCTAAAGGAATCTAAGCTAACTGATGGAATTTTTTAACATTTTTTATAATTACTTGTACCTGCACAATATTAGGTTATATACACTAGTAGGTTTATTTCTAGACACCATTGGTGGTGGACTATTGAGTTTATCTCACACCTGACTCAGAACACCCTTGGTACCTGAGTAGACAACATGATTGTAAGTGTTGATAAGGGAAAGTACCCTATCATATATGGTTAGACTATTTTGGATATTACCATGGATGTAGAGGACCGAGCGTATACTCATGATGCTAGTGGAGATGTCTTTTGGTCTTATTTCTATTTTCTGATAGCATTTTTTTATATGCATGTAATATGTATCCCATGTACTCCCTATTTTAATATTTTTATTTTGTATATGATAGAAAATCAACTTTTTATATTGTCAAAAATTGTATATCCATACAACCTAAGACAACCATCAGTCATGGGGAAAACAATAATGAATACCAAGGGCATCACCCTTAAAAACGACTGATAATCATCCAGTAAAGATCCAACCTACATATAAATTTGGATGGTTTCTCCACCGTACAACCTTGGACCCTCACTACTAGTCCGCAACCTATAGCATATAGGGAGGCATGCTTGAGGCCATGTGACCCACCGGCTCGAGTAACATTTTTGGTGTCCCTTGTATCTGGACGTTATAAAGTGGTATCAAAGGTGTTTCTTTTTTTCCTTTTTCTTAGTATTTGGGTATTACATATGAGATTAGTAAAGTAACAGAATTTGGAAACAATCCTATGCTTGGGAGTATCTAACCTATGTAAAGGGGAAACCCAAATTTTCCTCGGATGGGTTATTAATGTTATTGGTTGTGCCTGTTATAGTTTTTTAATTTCACCGTTTGGTGACACACATGTCTTGTTCTGATATTATTATTGAAATTATTTTTATGATTGAATTTATTTTACATTGGACCCATGAGATGAGGGCATATAATCTCATTCATCATCATTGGCACTTTAGTACTTAAATTGCATGCATTTTTCCATGCCATGTTTACATTTTTCTTGTATTTTCATATTTTATATAGTTTGTTCCTTGATATATATTGGAAATTTGATAAAATTCATAAAGTCAAAAGATAATTGAATTAATTAAAGTTCTTACATCAATATAAATGATGTTTTACCATATATATTGATGAAAAAACCTTAATTATCCTATTATACCATGTTATGAGTTCTGGACCTACTAGTTCCATAGACCAAAATGACATTATATGAATAGATTAGTTGAATGACAATAATAATTTATGAATAAAGTAACTCTATAAATCTTGAATAGTAATCCATTTAATAAAATATTTAAATATGATATGTTATGTTCAGATAATGAATGTAAGGGATAGGTCACAACAATGTGACAGGCTAATTTTATTTTATAAAGAGTATGAATTTTATAAATTTGGAATGGTGATTCATTTAACTAGACTGTGATATATATATATATAATATTAGGAACTAAAATGAAACTAAATATATAAATGAAATGGTCACCATAAATAGAGATTCCAATTTCAACATAAAGGGTGTTTCCTTTAATACCTTACAATTGACACTCTATATACCATAATCTGTATCCTGCGATGAGAGACCTAGACCCAAAAAAGGCCTTAGTAGTAGTTATTTGGGATTGCCTCTTATGCTATTATGGCTTGTTATGGTCTTACATTATCACATAGACCTAGATTTAAGATCAAGCAAAGAGCTGTGACGATTTCCATAGGAAGGATATGTACTTTTTCCTATTATCTACTAGTGATATTTTAAAATACTAAATTATTTCACTAGGTGTGCATTTGGAATTATAGAGTCATGCAACCATGAAAGCCTCGAGCCATATTCCATGAGGGCAGTGATGACCATTCTCTAGAGGCGGTGGGCCCTAAGCCATAATTATTACCTCCATTAGTGCCATTAGAGGAACCACCTATTATTTCTAACATGGGAAATAATACCCAATTTCAAGAGGGATTATTTTATATGTTGTAAAATATGAATGGAGTTTCTTGACCTACCCCGACTACGGTAGAGTTGACTCTATAATTTCAGAAGAAACATCCCCCTAGTTTCTTAGGGGATGAAGGTCCTCAGGCTATAGAATCATGGATAGAGGCCATGTTATTGATATTTATGTATCAATAGACTCCTATAGAGAGGAGGGTCGATATTGTCGCTTTTATGTTGTGTTATTATTCCAAGAGATTGCGGGATATCATTACCTAGGGTAGAAAACATCGATATATGGTCTAGTTGGATTTTTAGATTGTCTTCTATGATTACTTCTTTCCACATACATTGAGACATGGCGGGGCTAGAGAGATCATGAACATGCATCATAGAGTTATGTTTTTGATGGTGTATTGTACCGGTTTCACCAAGTTATAGTGATTTTTACCAACCTTATCTGGTGATGATCTCATGAATATGAGACGATTCAAGGATAAGTTGGTATATGACATCTGATCATAAGTTAAAATTTTATGGTTGATTAATATTTCTAATATTGTTCACCAGGCCCTCATTACTGATAAAAATTTGGGGGAAGATAATGTTGTGATCCCAGGCAGCTCGGCAACCAGACCTGGAAGTGGTTCTTCAAGTAAGATAATGCATTACTTTGAGGTTACTCATAGGGGATGCGGTATTCTGGAAACTAGTACAAAAAACATCATTATATGTCAATAGTGTGGGAATATAAGACACATGAAACCTAACTTCATGTGAGATCTAATGGAGTGTAGAGGATGCAGTAGGATGGGATATAACCAATGGTTCTATAGAAATTTTATACCAGTTCCCAATGAGAGAGGATCTACACCAACCCCACATTATGGAGTGGGCCTAGTAGTATATTATCCGGAAGGCAACTAGAACACCACCGACAACCTATGATAAGGTGGTGGTCAAGGAATAAGAAATAAGACTCAGGATTCACAAAACTAATATATTGGGCCTGCTTGGGGTAGTCAGGTTGTTACTTAGGGATACTATACGATCCAGTTACAAGAAGGGAAACCTATGTTGGAGGAGCAAAGTTCTAAATCTTCTACTATTCATGGTACTATCCTATAATCCCCTATATAAGTATCTACCTTGTTTTTCATTGGTGAAATATAATATTTCATATATAAGGGAATTCTAGAGATTCTAGGCCTCAATATTGAGTAATTATTAGGTATAATGACACTAGATACCTTTTTGGGTATCTAATTCAAGAGTGTTCTCAAATGTAAGGATTTTAACCTTAGGATTGGTAGTTTTCTATTCATGGGGAGTCTTTTCATCCTTGATCTGAAAGGGTTTGATGTAATCCTTGAGATGGATTGGTTAGTTCCCTATAAATCCCATTTTGACTGTTATCCTAGGAAGGGAGACATTTACATCACTGGAGGAAAATAGATAAATTTAGAAGGGATAATTGAATGTATATGAAGATCAATCCAGACCTGAGCATGAGTGGCTGGGAAGAGTGATAACTCATATCACTAGTCTCTACCTATATGATTAGGGGATCCAACCTATCAATTTCTCTCATGTAGTGACTTTTTTCAAGAACTTATTCCCTTGATTAATTTTTTAGCCAACCTAGTGTGAGATAGGTAGAATTCACTATTGATCTAGTTCAAGAAGTGGCACTAGTGTGTACTCCTCTTTATAGGATGGTGTTTGTGGTGATTATGGTGCTCAAGAAGTAGTTGGAATACCTATAATCAAAGGTTTTTATCCAACCTAGTACATCATCATGGGATTCAATAGTTAATTTTTCTAATAAGGTGAATGATACCCTTAGGATTGGTGTGGATTACCAAGGGTTGAACAAGATTTTGATCATGAATTGATATCCACTACCGTGAATAGATGATCTATTAGATATGCTTCAAGGAGAGAGGATGTTCTCAAAGATATATTTGAGGCCATTCTACCATTAGGTTCATGTTATGCCACTAGACATACCTCATAATTTTTTTGTAGTAGGTATGGTCTTTATAAATCACTTTCCATGTCGTTCATCCATAAAAATGCACTGATAATTTTCAAGGCCTTAATGAATTGGGTTTTACACCCATATCTTCATATATTAGTGGTAGTATTTATGGATTCCATATTTGTGTATTATCACACATGGCATGAACATTCCCAACATCCTGAGATTATGGTGAATGCACTGAGTGAGAACCATCATTTCACAAAGCTCACTAAATGCCACATCAAGATTGTTTAAGTACACTTCATGGGTCACATCATCTTAGAGTCAATATTATCAATAGACCCGGATAAGGTGAGAGCTATAGTTTCTTGGGAGCATCCCATGAATGTATTTCATATAAGGAGTTTATTGGGGATCTCCAGGTATTATTGAAGCTTTATTAATGATTTATCAAGTCTTGTAGCACCTTTTACAGGCTTGAAAAAAAGTTTGTGAAATTTGTGTGGTTAGAGGCTTGTAAAAATTATTTCAGAATTTGAAGGAAAAACTAACTTAAGAACTGATCTTGATTCTTATAGAGACATACATGAGTTTTAAAGTATACTGTGATGCATCAAGTATTAGGCTGAGAGAATTTCTGAGGGAGGAAGAGTGATTCATAACAAACAAGTCTCATCATTTGAGCCTCATGAGCAAAATTACCCGGTGCAAGATCAAAATATAACACCTATTGTCCATAATTTACTCTATTGGATGAATTATCTACTTGGGGAGTATTTTTTGGAATTCACTAATCAATAAAGCCTGATTTATATCCTTATGTATCATTATATTAATCTTAGACATCATAGATTGGTAGAATAACTATAGTCATTTGATTTCAATCTTCACTACATTCCTGGAAAAGTCAAAGTTATAGATGATGCTCTAAGCCATATGACTTGGACACAGGCAGTTCAGGAGGTCAATGGTGAGTTGAATCTTATGGAATAATTCAAAGAGAGGCATGTTGAGGATCAAAAGGATCATGGTCAGACTATCCTCTCATATTTAGAGAGGACCTATACCCATCTTGAATAGGTAATAATGATGAAAATTAATGATCTCAAGGTCCTAGTTTTGAGGGAGAGTATTTCATATGAGGATTCATGTTCTGGTAATACCATGGATAAGGACAGGACCTTACATATACATGGGTGTATTTGGGTCCCCAAAAATTTGGAGGAATAAATGATGTGAGATTCCCAAGCTTCTTAGGGGGGTAGTTCACCGAGGTATATCCAAGATGTATTGGGATATACGACGTCAGTATTAGTGGCCTGGTATAAAATGGGAGATAGTTGGTTGTATCACTAGGTTTTCCACCTATCCATAGGTGAAGGCAAAAAATCCGTAAATGGTTGGATTTTAAAATTTGTTATTCATTCCTGAGTGGAAATGAGATGATGTCTACATGGACTTTATGATAGGGTTTTCTATATCACCTTGAGAAAATGATATATTGTGGATAGTTTTTGATTAGTTGATAAAGGTCACCCACATTTTCACTATTTGAGAGAGATTTTCAGTAGATAATTTGGGGAGGTTACACATCGGGGAGATCATACAACTTCATGGATCTCCACATTCTATCACATCTGATCGAGATGCTTGTTTCAAATCTTGGTTTTAGAAGAGGATGTAGAAGGATTTGGGTACACAGGTCCTTTTGACCACATGTGTTCACTCTCAGACCGATCAATGGTTGTAATAGACTATAGATGTGTTATAGAGCATGATTTGAGCATGAATCCTTAATCTCAGATGTTCTTGGGAGAAGCATATCCAACTCAACATGTTTTCCTATATATTTTATGTAGAAATTCAGATGGTTGTTTTTGAGGAATTGTATGGTAGGTCATTCCATTCACCCATGTGCTGGTAAGAGGCAGTTGAGGGAGTGATACTAGGTCCTTGTCTCATTTACTAGAAATCAGAGTATGTTCAAATTATGATGCCCTTGACATATTTATAACTATAATAATATTTTATTAGTTATTAGTATTATTGTTGTTTTGTTTTGATTTATATTGGTTCCATCAAAAAAATTCTTGCATAATAAAATAAGACACATTTTATTCAATAGAAAAATGAAAACATTACTTTGTAATAAGTCCAAAAGACCATAACTACCAAAGAATACCTACTAGAAGGACAATCAGGGTCACTAGAAGACCACCAATCACAATCACTAGACCATGTAAGTAGGGAACATCCTTCAAGTCTATCATAATGAAAAACATTATGGAAAGTTCTATGGCAAAATTAATAAGCATTAAGGGAATGCACAACACTATCCTCTTAGAACAAAAAAATGACCATAAACCTTGGAATAAATTGAATAGGTATTTAAATGGCTATGTTTCCATTGGGGTTTTAAGGTGAATTTTGTTTTTGGGAACAATCCTAAAATTTTATAATCTTTAGGTATTTTATGTATTCTTTTCTATTTTAAGTATTCTAAGTATATGAGTGTTTTAAGAATTTCAATTGTCTAAAAATGATTTAAATGTTTTAAAATTATATATTTGGTTAAATGAAGGCATGTATTTAACTGAAGTTTTATTTTATATTTAGATTTTGAAATTTAATGTTTTAAAACACAAAATGAATACAAACAAATGAAAAAATGGTATTTATAATTCTATTTAACTATGAAAAAATATATATATAAAGAAATTAAAATATATGTTATGTTTTTAAAACATTAAAAAAATTGGATGAGTACAAAATTAAAACATACATGTTCATTAATATTTATCTTATATTTTTATATGTTCTTATGTTTAATGAATTTTTTGTTAAAAAATTTGGATGAGGACACCATATAATTGAGGGAATCCTTGAAGGACAAGCCCTTAAGGTCAGTGGGCATCTAACAAAGGGCATGCAGGATGACTGCTGAGCCACACATGATCTGTGCATGGTGCGGGCTTAGCGCATGAAAGACCCATGTATAGGGCCTACTCAGACACAAGAAGAGTTTGAACCTGGTCACACACCAGTGCAGGTGAGGGTGGTCCAAGGATTGCGGGTGGGGGTACCATGTATAAGGACCCCACTGTGTGTGTTTTTGTCAACAAAATGAAGGTAGAAACATCGATTTATTTAAGTCAGTCTATAAAATCTCCACCTTTATATGTAGGATGTAAATTTTTCCAAGGAATGCAATCCAGAAAATATAATATTGCCGAGTTGGGTCTCAACCATCCAATCTAGTCCAGACTTTGAACCCCTATCGTTGTGGTTTCTTCACAATTATTTTCTAAGATGTTTGATCGAGAGGTAGTGGGTCTCAACCATTCAACCCTTTTAAAACTCACAAATCCCCCATGGCCTTCCAATCAAATCCTTGATATAATCATGTCTGTTCATCTATTTTAAGAACCATGAAACTCATCATAGCCATCCGATTGGACTCAGTAGATCATAGTCATCTATATTTTCCATATTCTTATTCTATTCTTATTATTCTTCCTCGCACCTCACCAGTCGATGTCACACCCCTCCTCCTCCACTATTTATTCCTCATCCCTTGGGTCATCCCATTACTCTCCTTGGACCCAGTTTTGTCATTTTTCCACAATTTTTCCTTGGATGCATTAGTTTAATGTAAACCCTTTTGGTGTATCATGTATTTTTTCCATAATATATATATATATATATTAAAAACGACTAATTTATTCAATTCAACACTGATTATGGTTTTTTTGTCGGTAATAGTAAGATTCAGATATATTCACATTTCATTATTATATTTTATGTTTGAACTGTAGTGTATATATATATACCACTAATATAAACCCTTGTTTGTAGACATAACCCCATGAGTTTTCTCCTCCCTAACCTTTCATCATCTTCTACATGAATCAACATTACCTTTTAAGTCATGTAAGGGTAAATTTAGCTTTTTTATTTGAAAAATACATATATACACTTTGTGTATATGTAGTTTTATGTAATATAAAATCCTAATTTGTTTTGGTTTTTATCAAGTGGTGATTATCAATAATTAATTGATGTTTTTATAAAAAAATTATTGCAAAGGGTTTAATAAGAGTTGTTTTTGATTTTTCTAAACACACACACACACATATTTATTTATATGTATATATGGTTATATATATATATATATGTATTTATGTATATAGTTTAAATTATAATCCAATTAAGTTAATTTACTTCTTAAGATAAGAAATTGTTTTTAAAGGTGATCCTTGTCCTTATATTTTTTTTTAATTCTTGATGCAAAACCTACATGTATATATATTAGTACCAAAAATACATATATACATGTATTGTTTCATTTTAAGACGTTTTGATGGTATTAACCTTGTTATGATTGTATATTTTGAAAGTTATATTTTGATTTGTTCAAAATATATTTGTAAATATGTATATTAAACTTTTTATGACTTTATGTTTTGAATGTTATACTTTGAATTGTTCAAAATTTTTTATACAATACACATGTGATCATATATATTGTTAACCATTTTTCAAAAAAAATGTAAGATAAATGATTTTTATTATAATTTTTTTCTATGTTCTTGTTGTGCCACAAATTAAGTAATCAAGCTAAGATACTTTGCAAAGCAATATAAGTGTTTATATTTCTCTATGTTTTACATTTGTAATAAACCCATGAAGTAGTTGTTTCCAATACATGTCTTAATTGATTATATGATCAAAAATACAATTTTATGTTGGCAAACAATAAAAAAAACCTTGTTTTGTTATTTTGTGCCTAGCATTTTTAAAAGAGGCCATCACCTTGTTATTGAAATTAACATTACATGCATGCATCTCAATTAATAATTGTAGGATAAATGGTTGGAATTAAATTATGATTAATACATATACATATACAAGCATAAACACATATAATTTAGTGTGTGTTTAATTATTCTCTTATGCATCAGTATAACACATGAAATGAATGTTTTAAATTTAAAAATATTATATTACAATTAATGATAAATCTGCCATAAGGAATACTATTAGTTATTAAGGTTGCTGATTTAATTTGTTTAACACTTCAATTTATCATTGTATGGTTTAGAAATAAATTATAACTATATTAAATTAAAAAAAATTATTTTATTATAAAAATGTTTACTTTCATGGAATAAGGGTTTTGAATTTAAGAGTTATTATTTTATGTGACAAACCTAAACAATTTGTTATTTTATGTGCACTAGTTATCAACACATGTGAAAAAAGTGTGTTTGTTCATTCATGAACTTCATTTAAAAATTTGATATTGTTGTAGCCTAAAGTATAACTTACATACCATGCTATTTTTATATTAAAGTTTACATTTATTGCAGGAATCGCTTTATTTATGAATATTGACAGTAATTGCAAAAATGAAATTTATCTCTTATGATAACTTATAGATTAAGAATTTAATTATTCAAAGTGGTATAAGAACCTTTGAATAAGAGAAAACTTAATTATTCAAAGTGGTATGGGAAACTTTGAATAAAATACGTAATTTAATTATTAAAATTGATATGGGAAACTTTGAATAAGATACAATTTAATTATTTAAATTGGTATGGGATACTTTGAATAAAAGACACAATTTAATTATTCTAAGTGTTATGGGAAACTTTAAATGGAAGACATATCAGACATTTGATTAATGAATAGGACCTATTTTGTGATGGGTGAGGCCCACTATAGACTCTCGATGCATTGGTATGTCTCATGAGACAAACTAGGTCCTCGAATGAGGCCTTGACAGAATGATTACGTATGGTCTTGGCGTGAGGCCTTGAAAAGAATTTTTATGATTTTTCAACATTATGCATTACATCATTATTTGATTAGTATTTAATCAACCATGTTTTTATTCAACTAGAATAATATCATTGGTTAAGAATATTTTACTTATGATTATGGTAATAAATGCACATGGTGTAATTTTGGAAGTACTTAGAAAATAATTTATAAAGAAAGTTTAGCATCTATTTTCAGAACTTTAACATAGAAGTTATAAATTTATATGTCATTTCATGAATTGAATTTCATGTGATAATTGACTTATGATATTGTTTATTATACAATTCTAGTCAGGTAGTACTTAATGTTCTAATTTGTACCTGCATCCTTGTATGTTACCTTTAATTTTGTTTTATCAACTCTTATCTTATATACTGCAATCCATGAATTTTTTACAAGTATGTGTACTCTGAAATTTGTTTTACATGTTGCCTTTAAATAAATATATAAATTCTTGTGTATAAGATTTACCTAAAAATTATTTCTAGTAACCTTTTAACAATGATGATGACGTGATACAAGTGATTTTTTTTCATTTAAGAAAATGTTTTATTTATTTATAATTATTTCAAGGTATTTTAAAAAAAATGATTTTTATTGATTATTTTTATAACCCATTAATGAGTGTTTTAAATTCTCACCCTACAATTTTGATTTTGTAACCTAATTAGTAGATTTGTGAGATTTGAGTTATTATTTGGGGTGGAAGCACTATGGTGTTTATCTAATACAATTTTGAAGAAAAGTATCATTTGTATATGATTTTCCCAAACCAAGACTAGAAAGATTCTCTATAATGAGATGTGATTTTTAATTTTTATGAGAATATTTTTATAAAAAAATTACATACCATGTTTTAGGCCCTGGCTTCGGGATTCCGGGTTCTGGGCGTTACAAAAATGATCATAAAATGTATATATACAACTCAATCTAGATAGAAATCATATTGTGATTGATGCTGATGACCTCTACATTATGAGTTTGGGGATCATGTTTTCTTTTGTTTATCACCCAGACATGGGAATTAATGGATATGAAGGTAAGGGAAGTTGTCAAATCATTTTTTGGTCAGTTTGAGATCTTCGGTAGAGTTAGGTTGGTAGCATATCACTTTTCATTTCATCATAGGTATTTTTTCATGCATGACATCTTATACATTTCAAAACTTCACCATTATTATGTTGAACCATCCCATACTTATTATCCCAAGGATGTTTAATTAGATACTGATTCTTCTTTTGAGGAGTATCCTATATGCATCATTGATCGGAGCAAGAAGGATCTTTGAGGTTGGTTTGTCCCTTTACTGCGGGTGGTATGGAAGCATGACCACGTAAAGGATGAGACTTGGGAGTGGAAGGTTGACATACATGCTCAATGACCATATTTTTTATTAGATATTAATTTTCCACCCTTGGAAGAGAAACTTGGCGATCATTTCCTTTAATGGGGGAATATTTAAAAAACTAGGTTTTTCTATGAGGTAAAAACTTTTTTTCAGTCTAAATAATTTTTTGACCTTTTATGAATGCTGAATGAGGTCAAAGGAATTTTGGGGGTGTCTCTGTCTTTTTTGGAGCTTGAAGTCCCATTTTTTTAAAGAATCCTCTAGGCAACATGGTTAGCAGAATCCATATAGACCAATCTGCACAATTTATCCTAATTGTATAGGTAATTTTAGAGATGAGATAAGAGAATATGGTTTTTTCTAACCATGTGAACCAGGTCACATTCTTGTGCGATTCACTTATATTTTTTAATAGAGTAAAATCACACTATTTTCATATGGTTTCCCAAACTATGTGCATGAATCGTGTGGGTCCTATAACCCCTTAGGTTTTTGTGAAATATTTTTTTGAATAAATTAAATTTATTTCATGGATTTAATTATACATAACACCAATTCTATATTTCATTACATGAATCATCAGGTTATATTTACCTGCATGTAATACTAGGTTATCTTGCGCTACACATGATACCATGTTTTAACAAAAACAATGATATTATTATTATTGTTATTTAAATGAGACCATTATAAAGTATTTTTTATACTTAATAAAATGAATATTAATAAATAATTTTTAAATATTATGTACAATGGTTTTATATAATGAAAAAATAATAATAATAAAATACATAATTTTCAGCAAAGTTTTTATATGTTTGGAAATACTTTTTTCTAACAGAAATTATTTTTTAGTTATTTTGTGAACAATAATAAATTAATTTTTGACACTTTTAGAAAATTAATTTGATAAAATAAACTTCATTTTTTAAATTATAATTCCAAAATTATCATTTGGTGTTTTTTTTTTCTGATATGTTTTATTTTTTGATAAATAGGGAAAATACTTAAATTTAAATAAAAATTTCATTTTTGTATTATTTATTTATAAATTTAAATTAAGTGTTTATTTTATTTTAAAGTTAAATTATTTAAATTTTACATAAATTAATCCAATTAATGTAATTGTGATAATTTTCCCAATGAATTTTGATATAAAAACAATTCAAACTTTTGATATTTTCTCCTTAAAAACCAACCGCCTCACCACGTCTGCGGGATTAGTATTAAATTAATTTTTTACATTTCTATGATTTTAATTTTAAAAAATATATTACATAATTTTTCTCATAATAATTTATAATATATAATAAATACAGCTTAATTTTTGACCATAATGATTAGTTAAAATAGTTAAATTTAATCACAATGATTAAAAGAAAACTTGTTTACCAAAGGACTAAACATTAAACTTTAGGTAAAAAATTACCTAGAGACCTATAAACCACCAATTTTATGGAAATATATTGATCTTATCCCATATAGGGTAGATATTTTCCACTATTGTATCCACTTTACATGGAGAAACATTGGGGAAATTCCCTCTTTAGAAAATTTTCAATTTTTCCACTCACCCCACTTATAAAAGGCCCCCTCCTCTCTTCTTTACACCTATAAAAACTTTTGGTTCAGACAATAACATACCCAATCAATGAATAAATCTCCTAAATTTACCATAGAAATTTTATTTTGGATATAAATACACCCAAGGAAGGATTTTGGCACAATCCTAAGGTGGATTCCTAAAGAAGATATAATGTTCACCAATGGACATCTTTCTTATATTTCTTAATTATTCACATTAAGTTATTTATATATCCAGATTATATAATAAAATCAGTATATTATTAATTATTATAATTTTTATGTTAATGTGAATACCTACATCCATTCATACTTCTATAAAATGGGTTATAAAATCATTGTTTGTGTGTACGATGAACTACCACCTCATGAACCGATGTCATTCGTTATTCTATTACCACTTTTCATGGTTGGGAATAATGATGTATTTGTTGTTTATATATTATTTTTAGGATATTTATAATGTTATTATGATTATATAATTGTTTTATAACACATAACTTCATGTTTTCCATCAATTGGGAATACGATAAGGTTGTCCATCTGTAAGGAAAACTACCGCCTTGAGAAGTGATGTTATTTATTCAAAAATTACATGAAATGTATTAAAGATGAGTTTAATAAAAATATTTGATATATAGGAAATGAAAACTATACTTATTTATAATATTAATGTTTATATATATATATCATTTACTTATCTTTTTTTATTCCAATTAAAAAATGAAAAAAAGCGTACATGCGTATGTATGGCCTTTCGTCTCCATGAATAATGAATTTAATTTTTTATCAATAAATTTTATGGATTACTATAAATAAATACAGAATGAATATATTTTATATTTATATCATTGTATAAATTTTGTAGATTATCAAATAATGATTGATTTAAGAGGGAAAAATATAAAAAATCAAAACATATACGAAAAACAAAGCGGTTATTACATGAAACGTAACTATAAACAGGGAATAATTAATAAAAAGTTAATGTAATGTCATGAGAAAATATTATATGGTTATATATATATAAATATGGTTCTGTTATATATTTATAATAAACTTATATTTATTATATAATATTCTTGGGGGAGTATGATGAAATTCAAGACTTAAGGTAAGGGAGAATCTAGTCTCACTTTTTTTCAGAGAGACATATTCCATATTTACCATTGTTTTATTTTTTGGTGTATATAATACCCTATGAAATCATATATCATTAAACTACCAATTTTAATGATAATTAATTTTTCCATTTATTTTATTATTTCACGGAGATTACAATCCAAAATTTACTCCAGCATTAATGGATTTTTAACTCAATTTTCCTTTTTTGAGACATATAATATTCTATACACATATATTTTTTCACGACGTGTATATACATCACAATTTAAATATAAAATCATGAATTAATTCATCATCATGATATTTTAAGTTCAATTTTATTTTATTATTTCATGGGTATTATGATTCAATATTACTAAAGTGGTAACGATTTTATGTTACAATCTATTCGTTTATCCGGATTGTTTATGATCATGTCTCCAATGTTGAAATATCATAATATACCTCTCAATAATTATCATGATTTTTATTTTCCTCTTGTTATTTATGATATCTTACAGTGATAGTATCATTTTACACTCTTTGGTACTTAATATAATTAAGAAAATGTTTCTTAATAAAATACAACATTATTTCTCACTTCTATCGAAAATCAGTTTTCTTCCAAAACAAAGTTTTCTTAAAATGTTTTTAATTTTATTTTTATTATACGAATACTTTTAAAATAAAATTTTACCCATGTTTGGCCCTTTTTAAAAATTCTTTTAATTTAATTTTGATGGTATTTCCCAAAAACAATTTCAATTTGAATTTTACTAAAAATGTTAAAGGAGCATTATTTTTAACATGTATGGCATGAATGAAATTTTAGAATGTCATTAACAATCATTTATTAAAGTATTATTTGATATTTTTTCAATATTATTTTCAAATAAAATTAAATACAAATTTTTTTATATTTTAAAATGAGTTTTTCACAGAATGGTTATTATCCTCAAGAAATGTTTTAAATGATTAATCAAAATCATTTTCCATCTAATATTACATATTTTGATGTTACCTATACCTTTTTGGGGATATAATTCAAGGATAAAATTTTATTCTTTCTTTGAATGGTTTATGTTTTGATTTCATAAATCTTATTAACTTGTTTCTCTACCACAAGTTATTAGGCAATGAAATGTTTATGAAACCCACTTATTTTCACAGGTTATTCAAGGATGAAATGATTATAAAACCTATCTATTTTTCATTATTTATAATATGATTAAATGTTTATGATACCCAATTCATTTTATGGGTTATGATATGATTACTTTTTATGATCTTGTGGAAAACATGAATATGGATTTCATTATGATTTGGGTGGGACCTATATATCCATCCAATACATTACTCAAAGATTTATATATATCATGTGATAAACATGGATGGAACATGGAGTGAACCTATTACAATAATAAAGGGTTATAATAGAGAGTTAAACTGATACAATAATATATGGTAGGAACGAGGAGTTAAATCGGTAAAGTAAAGGCCTTTTTACACTATGACGGACTTGATAGTCAAGATGGAAATGATTTTCTTTGATTATGTGTATGATAAAAATTCCATTTCATTTACAATGTTATGCTCTCATGGATCATATTTATTAATTTACTTATAGTTCAGGTCTTATGAACTACTAATCCTTATTCAATGGCTCAATATTGCGATCTTTTAAATAAAGGGTATGATTTTCAATTATTATGATCATGTTATAATACCCTTATTCCCATGTTATGCTTATGTATCTCCCTTATTTAACCTTATATAGCATCTGATCTACCCCTTTATTAGTTTTCCTTTCCTCAGGTTATAAAGATATATATTATGTATGATATGTCTAAAATGGGTGCAAGTATGGAAGAACATAGTTGGAAATGATGTAGCTCGCTTATGGACGAGTGTTTATGTTTCTGTGTTTTCAATGAAACTAAACTATTATAGTCCTTAGGTATGTGTTTATGTAATGTAATAAATGTCATGTAAAAATGATTTAATTTATATGTATTTTAATCCGGGGTATCTATTTTTGGTAGCATATGATAGGTTTAGTAAAAATTTGTAAAAGAGGATGAGAAAACTTTAGTGATATCCCTAAAGACATGTCTAAGGATAAGTCTACGAATAAGTCAAAGTATATGAAAATGTCTTGGAATTTTGGAAAAGGATAGGGAGAGTGGTTTCTATGAAATTACATCCCCATATGAACACTACAAGTAGATGTTTATCTAGAATAGATGTATATAGGGGTAATAACCTTGAAAACACCATAATAAGCTAGAATTGATCAAGTCCTGGAACACGACAATGGGTCTTACTGCACAACTGGTTTGATACTCCCAGGGGATATGCTTTTGGAATTAACAAACTCTTTAAAAACCATAATAAAGGATTTAAATAGAATATTACTATTAATAACCTAGTATATAGCTATGCTTTCATAGATTAAAGTAGAAGAATTCCTGATTTAGACATCCTATAAGTGATTTTTTCTGATTATGTGGTTCCACGTCATGATTACTATTTCTTAATTTTTTTTGGGATTTAGTTAGTGGATGGAACCTAAAGAAACCATGTTAATGCTAAGTGAGATAAACAATGAAATTATTTTCCTCTTGAGAATCCAAACATCAGGGGATTTAGAATGAAAAATCTCCTTTCTATGTTTAAACAGCTTTCTCAAGCTACCAATTGTTCCAATCTTACAAATAATAAAAGTAAAGAACAATTTTCTATTTAGTATTTTATAAGGAAAAATCCATCTTCTCTTATAGGTTATTTTGATCCAATAGTTCTAAACAATGGATTAATATCACTAAAAAGACATTTTCTGTTCTCGAGTGTTCAAACCATTAAAAATAAATTTTTGTTTTCTACCATTTGGAAGGTGAAGTATATTAATAGTGGAATATTATGAATAATATGAGGCAACATGATAAAATATAATCCATGGATTGTGTTGAGTTAAAGAACTTATTTTTCAATAAGTACTTTCCTCATGTTATTTGTTCAAATACAGAGAAGGATTTTATTGAGATAAAGAAAAAGGACGATGAATATATTGGTACTTAAATGGATAATCTTATAAGTCTTGTGAGCACACATCTAGTATTATCATCCAACCTATATGTAAGGTTGATTTAATAAAACCAAGTCTCCAAAAAGATTATCCATAAGTGACTTTAGTAGCTATGAAGATATTGTTCGATGTTCAATCAAGTAATTTAAATATCAATCTCATGGTTTTGAAAAGAAAATTAAGGATATATTCAAAGGGAAATCTAAAAACCTCCAAAAGAAGAATATAAACATTACATTATGCTCAAAGTGTGGGAAGAAGCATATAGTAAATAGACTTAAGGGGAATACCAAATGTTTTATGTGTGTAAGGGAATAGCGTTAGGCAATTGATTACTGAAGGGATGGGAAGAAGTTAGATATAAATGTGAATAGAGATAAAGATGCATAGAATGAACCTCATAAGTGCTTCAAGTATAAGAATTATTGACATTATGTTAACCAATTCCCAAACCTAAGGGTTATTGATGATGATCTATGTCAGCAACCTCTTAAGCCGAAGGATATGGGAAAATCTCCTGAGATCAATATTTTTGAGGAGGAGTTTGATAACTATATGGTAAAAGGTACACTTACTATCCACTATGGAACATCCAATGTCTTATTTGACTCTGGATCTACCCATTTTTTCATATCTATAGATTTTTTAAGGTTATAAAGATGTCATCCCAATTATTTAACATAGAATTATTAGTGAAAAACCCTAACGGTATGATGATGTCATATCAAGTTTAGGATTTCTTTCTGGATGACGTTGGAGGGAACGTGCTTTGTGAAAATATTATCATTCTTCTTATGGTTGAATTTGATGTCATATTAGGCATGAATGGGTTTTCTCTAACTAAATCACAAATCAACTATTTATTAATGTAAGTCTCATTTGATATTCCAAACTAACCTATTTTCATCCATTAATGTGGCTATAATTATGAGCTTCTGATAGATATCACGTCCATTTTATGGGTCTTAATTTCCATTTATAAGTGGTTTTCACCTCAGCTGGTTGGGGAGAAAAGTGAAATTAATAATATGCCTATCGTGTAAGAATTTTTTTAAGTATTTTTAGAAGAATTTCCTAGTCTTACACTAAAACATGATGTCAAGTTCTATATAGAACTTATACCTAGTACAACACCAATTTAGAAGACTCCCAATAGAATGGACCTGATTGAGTTGTAGGAATTTAATAAGAAACTCTATGAAAACCATGACAAGGGATTCATTCGAACAAGTGTGTCACCATGGGGTGAACCTGTTATCATTGTTAAAAAAAATATGGATCGATAAGACTATGAATTGATTATTGAAAGTTTAACCATATCACAATCAAGAAAAAGTATCATCTACCCTGTATTGATGACTTATGTGATCAAATGTGCCGAGATCAATACTTTTCCAAGATTGAACATCATTCTATATATCATAAGTCAAGGGTTAAGAATGAGGATATACCTAAGATGAAATTCTGCACAAGGTATGGGCACTATGAATATATATTTATGACATTCAATCTTAATAATTCCCCTACTATCATAATGGATTTAATGAATAGAGTATTTAGTTATTACATTGATCAGTTTGTAGAAGTCTTTATAGATTATATTCACATCTATTCAATGAACAAGGAAGAGCATGAATATCACTTTATAATTGTACTAAAGACTCTAAGGAAGGATAAATTCTTTGGAAATTTTAAAAAGAGTGAATTTTGGCTAAAAATGATTCATTTTTACGTCATATAATCTCAAGATATGTTATCTCCATAAATCCATCAAAGATGGAAAATATTGGCCTAGAACAACCATGATGACAGAGATAAATAGTTTTCTTAGTTTAGATGGATATTTTTTTATGGTTTGCAGATATTTTCTCACAACTATCTAATCTTATGAACAATTTTACTCTGAAGGAAGACATGTTCCTATATAAAATTGAATGTGAGAAATATCTAAAGGAACTATAGAGAAGGTTAGTCTATGCACCTATGATTACATTACTATATATTGGAAAATGGTTTTCAATCTAAAGTGACACATAAAATAATGGATTAGGATGTCTCATTATTCATAATTAAATGGTTATATATTATGCCACATTAAAACTGAAGATTCATGAGAGGAATTACCAAACTCGTTATTTAGATTTAACTGTGGTAGTTTTTGAATTAAATATGTGAAGGAATAATATTGTTTTAGAAAAGTGTGATATATATAATAATCATAAAATGTTAAATTATATTTTCACATAGGAGGAGTAGAATCTTCTCTAAAGAATATGGTTAGAGATGATTAAATATTACGACTGCTCAATACATTACCACTCATAGAAAGCAAACAAGGTGGTCGATTCTTTGAGTTTAAAGGATCTTGCTAGCTTATCCATGATGACGATCAAAAAAGACTCAATATTTGTAGGTTTGAAAATGATGGATCTAGAAATCTTGAATTAAGGGAAAAAATATTATAGTTCTCAATTGAATGTTAAACCATCAATCCATGTGAAGATTAAAGAAGCCTAGAAGGAATATATAGAGCCACAAAAAAGGTTAGAAATGTTCCCAAGTTTAATCTTGATCATGAAGGAATGATAAGTTTCATGAAACACATATGTTTTCCTTCCATACCAGGTTTGAAGAAGGGTATGTTAAAGGAAGATCATGGTTCTTCATTCTCTATACATCTGAGAAGTATAAAGATATATAGATATTTGAAAGAGTACATCTGTTGGGAAGGAATGAAGAGAGATATCACAGAGTTTATATCTTGTTTATTGGTATGATAAGATGTTAACAATGAAAGACAAAGTTTTAATGAGATGTTACATACATTACACATAATAGAATGCAAATGGGAAAAAATCGCCATGTATTTTTTCATTAGACTCCCAAAAAAATCTACAATGCATAATGTTGTGTGGGTTTTAGTCGATCACCTGACTAAGTTAGCACACTTCATCACTATCAAGGAAGACTTCTCTCGAGAACAAACTTCTAAGATATTCATTAATAAAGTGGTAAGGTTTCATAGAGTACCACATGCCATTATATCTAATCAGGATCTGAGGTTTACCACAAAGTTATAGTGAAATCTTCAGCAACCTCTTGTTATGAAATTGAGTTTCTACACCAAGTATCATCCTCATATAGATTGTCAATTAGAAAGAATAATTAAAACCCTAGAAAATATGTTGAGATCTTATTATTTGAATTTCAAATGCGATTGGGATAAACACCTTCCTATTGTTGAGTTTTATTCTTACAATATATTTCATTAAAGAATTTATATAGCTCCTTATAAATACAAAAGTGAAAAAATGTAGATTTCAAACATGATGGAATGAAGTTGGAGAAAGAAATCTATTGGGACCTAAGATAATAGTAGAAATGGTAGAGAAAGATAGATCTATTCAGCATCATATAAAGGTAGCTCGGATTTGGAATAAAAGTTATAATGATAATCAATGTCATGATCAATGTAGTTGGGGTTTGTCTTAGTGGTAGGCACCCCATAATCCTACATGAAAAATGGGGGTTCAAAACCCATTGGGTGCAGGTTACTATAGCAGTACTGTAGTGGGACTGTAGCAGTGGAGGCACTGTTCATCAGGGGGTACTGTAGTGACGGAAGGACACTGTAGCGGCGGCAGTACTGTTCAGGTCTGTAGCTGGTGGGTTAATATTCATAGAATGTGAAATGGGCCATATATTTGGGCCTAAGGGCTATGTTATGGGATACAAGCCCACTGGGCCTTAGGGTTATGTAATGAGTTTCCCTCTACCCAGTTAAAAGAGGTCTTTTCTTTGATTAAATAATAAAAATGAGGCTTATATCCCAACTTTAAAAAAATCAATGGCATGATCAATAATTTGATGTTGGTGATAAGGTGTTCTTAAGAATTTTTCTATGGAAGAAGGTTATAATATTCATGAAGAAAGGGAAACGAAACCCTAGAAATATTAGTCCCTTTGGAATTTTTGATTGTAATGAGATGGTATCCAATTTATTTGTGATTTCACCAAACCTATCTCAATTCCATGATGTTTTCCATGTGTATCTCCAGAATCAGTACATACATTATCCTTCACATGTAATGAACTCAAATTATATACCATTAGAGAAAGATAATTCTTATGAAGAACAACCAATTGATATTATAGATAGTATAGAGAATGTTATATAAAACAATAACACTCACTTGGTCAATGATTTATGCCAGAACCACCTGTTTGAAGAATCTGTGTGGAAACATGAGGATATGATGAGCCAAAGTATCCTCAATTTTTTTATATTATATTGATGAATTTCAAGGCTGAAATTAATTTTAAGCGGGGTAGAATGTAACACACCCAATTTTTTAGTGAGTTATTATTTTTTGAATAAATTAAATTTATTTTATGTATTTAATTATATGAAACACCAAGTCAATATTTCATTACATTCAACCCTTGGTAATCTTTTACTATATGCAACACTAGGTTAGCTTGTGCTACACACGATACTATGTTTTAACAAAAACCATAGTATATTATTATTTTTATTTAAATACGACAATTATAAACAAGCCATTAAACTTAATAAAACGAATAGTAATAACAAAGTTTTAAATATCATGTATAATTATTTTATATAAAAAAAATTGATAATAAAATACATAATTTTCAGTAAAGTATTTATATGTTTGAAAATACTATTTTCATAAAGAAATTCTTTTTCTTTCTTTGGTGAATAGTAAGAAAATTATTTTTTGACAATTTTAGAAAATATATTTTATAAAATAAACATAAATATTTAAATGATAATTCCAAAATTAGATTAAGGTGAATTTTTTGGTTTTTTCTGAAAAGTTTTATTTTTTGATGAATAATGAAAAATACAGAAATTTAATTGAAAACTACCTTTAAGTATAATTTATTAATAAAGTAAAATTATATTTTTATTTTTATTTGAAGTTAAATTAGTCCAATTATACGTAAATTAATCTCATTTAGGTCATTATAATTATTTTCTCATTGAATTTTGATGTAAAAACATTTTAACCTTTTGAAATTTTCTTCTTAAAAACTCACAGTCTCGCCGCATCTACGAGATAAATATTAAATTAATTTTTTCCAATTATATGATTCAACATTGTAAAAAAGGATTCCATATTATTAATAGTCATAATTTATAATTTATAATAAGGTAAACTTAATTTTGTAACTTAATGATTAGTGAAAATATTTAAAACTAATCACAACGATTAAGAGAAACATGAGTTTACCAAAGGACTAAACCTTAATCCTAAGAAGAAAAATGACCAAGAGACTTATAAAACACCCATTTAATGGATATATATCGAACATATAAATTATATTATTGATATTTTTCAATTATTGATACCACCTTATGTGGAAAAAATATGGGTAGAATTCCCGTATTCAAAAGCTTTCAAGTTTTCCACTCACCCTACTAATATAAGGCCCTCCTCTTCTCTTCTTCACACCTATCAACCCTTTTGGTTCATCTAATACCTACCCATATATCCTCAAAAATTATCTCCCTTAATACTAGAAGCATTATTTTGGGCATAAATCCAACAATGTAAGGTTTTTAGTATAATCCTAAGGTGGATGACCAAAGAATAGGTAACGTTCATCAACATACATCTTTGTTTTATTTCTTCTTTTAAAAAATTAAATTATTTTTATATCATCAAAATATAATAAACTAAGAATCATTCATATATAGATATTTTTTATGTTAATTTTATTGTCTACAACCATACACACTTACATTAAATGGGTTATGAAATTATCTTTCGCATGCATGGTAGACTACCACATGGTGAACCGATGTCATTTGTTTTTCTATTAGCACATTTCAAGGATGGGTATAATGATGATTTTATAATTTAGATGTGATTTTTATGATGATTTCTATTTATGTTGTTTTTATGATTATTTAATTCTTATATCACACATACCTTCCTGATTTTCATTTTTGGGAATATGATAATGTTGTTGGTGTGTACGACGAACTACAACCTCGTGAAGCATTGTTATTCATTTATGATTTACATGGAATGTATTAAGAATGAGTTAAATAAAAATATATGATATATATGAAATGAAATTTATAATAAATGATAACACACACACACAAAAACACATCATTTACTTTTATTTCTTTTAATCTGATAAGAAAATGAAAAAACAACATTCTTGGGTACGTATGGCCTACAATATCCATGAACGGTGTATTTAATTTCCTATCACTAAATTTTATGGATTAATATAAATAAATATATAATGAATATAGATTATATTTATATCAGGGTTTAAATTATGGACATGATAAAATCATGCTAAATTTAAGATTAAAAAATATAATAAATCAAAACTTATATGAAAAAAGCAGTTATTAATTGAAATACAACTGTAGGCCATACGTACCCAAGAATGTTGTTTTTTTCATTTTCTTATCAGATTAAAAGAAAAAAAAGTAAATGATGTGTTTTTTTGTGTGTGTGTTATCATTTATTATAAATTTCATTTCATATATATCATATATTTTTATTTAACTCATTCTTAATACATTCCATGTAAGTCATGAATGAATAACAATGCTTCACGAGGTTGTAGTTCGTCGCACACACCAATGACATTATCGTATTCCCAAAAATGGAAATCATGAAGGTATGTGTGATATAATAATTAAATAATAATAAAATCAACATAAATACAATAAAAATCACATCTAAATTATAAAATCATCATTATACCCATCATTGAAATGTTCTAATAGAAAAACAAATGACATCGGTTCACCATGTGGTAGTCTACCATGCATGCGAAAGATAATTTCATAACCCATTTGATGTAAGTGTGTATGGTTGTAGATAGTAAAATTAACATAAAAAATATCTATATATGAATGATTCTTAGTTTATTATATTTTGATGATATAAAAATAATTTAATTTGTTTAAAGAAGAAATAAAACAAAGATGTCTGTTGATGAACGTTAGCTATTATTTGGTCATTATCCTTAGGATTGTACTAAAAACCTTACATTGTTGGATTTATGCCCAATAAACAATGAGTTTGTAACATAAAATCATTACTACATTAGTAAAATTTAATCGTAAGACCCATGATATAATAACATATCATTTGGAAAGTACGATCACATGCTATTTTTTAATCGAAGAAGGAGTGGAACCTTGTGGGAATCCTTGATCATTTATTCCTAGATGCTAAAGAGGATGTTTCATGTATGTTTCTGACTAGTCTTTAGTTATCATCATCTCTCTATGAGTATATTCTATAGGGTCAGTAGAAGGATGATGAATTCAAGGTATTTTAATAAATTCTATATGGTGGGGATACCATTTATGGATAGTCTATATCTTTATATGGTATTCTCTATTTTGGTAATTGATTTTTCATCCTAGAATATGTGAGAATCTCGAAATTTTTTTAATTTTATAGTTATTTAAGGGTTATTCATCTGGGCAATATGAAGGTGTATTATGACATGAGACAGTGATATTGGTGGATGAGTATAAAGCGTGAAATTTTATATTATGTGTATTGTTTATAAACATGCGAACAGATAAAGGAATAACATATTAAGACTTATCGATTGCTCCAGGATCATCCTGTGATGGTTTGGGAATGGGATGAGCTGTCCATGGACTTTTTCGTTGGATTACCATGGAATCCCTAAGGGATGAATTCTATCTGAGAATTTATTGATCAATTGACAAAGTCAGTCATTTCATTTTTATTAGAGATACCACTAAAGTTTAAGACTTAAGTAAGATACTTTTATATGAGATCGGGAGGATACATGGGGTTCCTTCTAACATGGTTTCAAACATGAATCCTAGGTTTACTTTTAGGTTCTAGAGGATTCACTAGGAGGTGATGGGGACTCATGTCATGTGGATTACAACTTACGATCCATAGAAATATAGGAAAATAGAGCATGCTATTCCGATCCTAGAGAATATTATTTTTTCTTGAATCTTATATTTTGATGGATCATGGGATAGCCATCTATGAATGGTTGAGTTTTTTTATAACAATAGTTATCGGTTGTTGATCAGAATATCCCCATTTGAGGATTTGTTTGGTCACCCATGAAGATCACCTCTATGATGAGTAGAGGTGGATGAGGCCTCTTTGGTGGGACTGCATCTTGTTTAAGAGATGTGAACGAGGATTCAAGATATACGTCAGTGTCTTGTTACAACTCAGAGTTAACAAAAATTGTATATGGATCATCATCATCATCCTTTGGATTTTTCCGTTGGTGATTAGGTTTTCATGAAATTTTCTCCTCTATTTAGCCACAATAATCTTGGAAAATAGGGAATGTTGTCTTTGAAATATATTGGACCATTTGATATCACTGAGCAGATTAGGTAGGTTGCATATCATTTTTCATTTCTAGTTTAGTTCATAGGAATTCATGATGCTTTCCATATATCGCATCTCAGAAAATACCATCTTGATCCAAATCACATTTTTAGTTGGGAAGGGATTGATTTGGGTCCATATGTTTCTATTTTGGAATATATAATGGATATAATTTACTCACAATTTAAACTCTTACAAGGTAATTCTAATATTTTGGTCATAGTTTTATGGAAAAAATGAATCAGATTCTCACCAACCTTCAGAGCACAAGTCGTTGATGAGGGAGATGCAGCCTCACCTCTTTCCAGACATTATTTTTCTATATGAATTCTTATAGATGGTAAGTCATATGGTAGTGAGTTTGTAACATCTCGTTACCAACTTAAAGTTATTTATATTCTTTATTTTTGTTTCCATCCTTATTTGGGTTCATTTTGAGACTCTTGAGGATAGATATAATTTACTGGGGAAAATGACCTAATGTACAGGGATGTATGTTTGTTTGAAGAAATGTAGTATAGGTATAAATGTGTTAATGTATTTGTGGGGTTATCTATGATTTTGGAGAACACTGATGTAGGTTTGTATTTGTAGGAGAATCGAGAATTTTTTCTGTCTGTAGGAGAAAAACACATCATGATCCATTTACATATTGTGTATTGGTTACCATGAATATTTCATGAGCTTGGTCTAGAGCATGAAAATATTACAATCCATTAAAATTTTACATATTTTGAAAAGTGTTCGCACCTTATATTGGTTGTTTGGAAGATCTCATGAACAGATACATGGATTGAAAGGATTACACTTCCAGAAATAATTTTTCTTGGTGTGAAATGGTATAATAAGGATTTTTAATTTTAAGCGATTAATTTTTTAGTGTTTTTTGGTTTCCTAGA
Organism: Viscum album; assembly: GCA_963277665.1. Taxonomy (NCBI): domain Eukaryota; kingdom Viridiplantae; phylum Streptophyta; class Magnoliopsida; order Santalales; family Viscaceae; genus Viscum; species Viscum album. The sequence continues at coordinate 1,418,912,530 of OY728157.1, read as the reverse complement.
TCACACATCCTGAAATGGGGTTTCACACTCTGTAATTATCAAGGTATATTCTTTTTATGGTGATGCATGGAATATTGATTATTTATTTGATCACTGGATCTTATAACTCAAACAATGAGCTCTCCTAAGAAAATTTGGAGACCTACTCTCTTTCCAAATCATTTAATTTAGTGAATGATCATATTTATAATTAAGGTGTGTATCTCTGGATAAGATATCCTTCTTATTCCCTGTTATTTCTAATCGTGGTTTCATCATTGTGTTGCGTTATTAGATCCATTAAATAGTGTTGATAATCTTGTAGATTATTTCTAGAGCCACTATGTGTTCTTCTTCTGGGGGATGATCCTTTGTTTGTTATGGTAAGACAGGTGCATTTTCTTTGAGGTCTATCAGATATACCCTTCCCTCCATCTGTATTGTTTTGGGATGCAACTATATGTCATGGGACTCAATCGTAGGGACTCTGTTGTTGACGTTATGTTTCTTCCTGGTTGTTGGATCCCATTGTTGATGCATACAACCCAAGTTTGAGGTAGGTGGTTCAGTCTTTAGCCTATGTTGGATGAACTGTATTGCTTTATATTTTTTAAATTGTTTTCTAAATTAATTAGCATGATTAAATTGGGTGTATGGATTTTTTTTGAGAAAATTTGTTTTTAACTTTGTTTTATTAAAATAAAAGGTATTTTCAAAGCATTGTGAAATTATTTTGATGAAATGATTTGGAAAATACAGAACATGGGTATCCCTGTGTACTTAGGTGGAAGGTGTAGCTTGTGGCCACCATCCATTTACTATTGAGGTTAACTTTCGGGGTGTTACCCTTGTTCTAGAGTGTATATGAATGGGATCTAGGAACACATATGATGTTTGGATTTTATCTTTTTGGAGTGTTCCTCTATTCCCAGAGTATAGAAGCATGGGATCCAGGAACCTATATTATGTACTAGTTATATAAGGTGGTATGAGTAGTCTGTTGGACTACCCTTATGTGGTACTTAGTGTATTTATCTTTTTTGATTTTGGTTTGTACTAACTTGGTGACATGATATGATATGTGATACATGCTTTTAATTCTTTAACTACTTTGATATAAATGAAATTCTTTGAAATTGTTTTACCTACTTTTTTTATAACTATGTAAAAAGGGGAAATTTTTTAACATGTTTTTGATATAAAAACTATGAAATTGAATATCATTCCTTATTTTATTTAAATTTGAGTATTGTTTAGATTTTTGTATAGATACTTTATAGAGAACACACATAGGTGGGATCCTACTAGGATTTGTTAGCTCACACATTGAGCACCCCTTCTGTGGTGCACAGACCATTATATGTCTTTCAATATAGGGAAGGGAAAGTCACCAAAGTGAGGTGGAGAGGTTTTTGTCATCTGAGTTTGTTTTTTTGGGGGTGATATGGTGGGATTTTTACCATGATATCAGATGGAGTAGTTAGTTTTATATTTTAGTTTTCCTTTGATGATGGACTTTTACTTTGGGATGTACTGACTTATTTTGAGTTGTATCTCTTATGTTGTATTCTTTTAGTTATGGAATATATATTTATCAATTCCACTATTTCTCTTTTTCATATATATATCTATGACATGTTTTTGCTTCAGGTTGGGATTAATAATTCCCTCTAGTTGTTCACTAGTACAAAAAGTATTTACTATGTTGGCATTTTTTACTTTCGTTATAAATAACCAATGTGAAAAGACATAAAATTGATTTAACACATCAGTAATATTATATCTAATGTAAAAGACTTCATTATGATGACTTATCACATCTGTTATTTTATAACCAACTTGATAAATAAACTATCCCACTTTATTACGTCAGTTATAAAATAATTAAAGTTATAAATGTTATAAAAAACACTATCATGTCAGTTACTAAATAACCAACGTGATAAATCATTTAATTTTTGTTGAATCCCCATATTGAGTTATTGTGGTATTTTTTAATCGGGCGACAATGACTATTCTCTCTTATGCAGAAACCTTAGAAATGATTCCTTGAACCCGTGGCCTCCAACCTCATTTTTCCAGCATCGTTCAACATCTTTTTTATAGTTTCGTCTATCTGATCAACTCACAACAATCAAGTAATCCTCACACACCTCAATTTTGATCATTATTTTTCATTGATGACCTACATTTATGTTTAAAAAAATAATTTTTTAAAAAATCTCCATATCTTGTTTAACTTTTTAATGTTATCATTATTGGACATGGCTACTATCATTATCTATTAGGATGATAGTTTCATCCATGTTAACAAAAAAAAATATTCAATTTAGATGAAATGTAAATAGAAAAATTTATTCATAATATTATATATATTTAGATTATGATATTGAGTTTATCTGTGTTTATAGTATCAATGAATTCAATGGGTTTTTTTATCTCTATTTTTTTGTTATTTTTAATATGTTGTGATCTCCCATGTTGTGTGAATTATTATTAAACTGCTATAAATAGATGGCTAAAATCATATATTTGTTTACTGAAATGGATTTACTAGGAACATATGTCTTTTAACATGCTTTCCTCAAATAATAATGTGGAATATAATGAAATAACCTATGATTAATATGGAAAAATATATGGTATGTGTTGTGATATGTTTTTGTCATTTTTTGTGTGTTCTGGTTTGGTTGTGATGATGTTGTTCATGGGGAGTGGATTTATTGTGTTGGGTTTGGGGAAATGGATGTGTTATGTATAAGGGGTGTGATGGTTGTAGTTGTGCAATTGTATAATGGGATTTCCATTGGGTTTAGTTATGCTAGTAGCCCGTGTAATAATGAAATTAACTACACGATAATTATATGAAATGGGACGCTAATGACTATTGAATAAATAAAATTTGTGGGAGTCTATTAAGGAGTAATTTATTTATAATATGAAATATCAAATTTGGAAAATGTGATTTTAAAAGTTTAAATTGATGTTTGAATTTTGTTTTAATTGTGTAGGGTTATATATTTCAAATTTGTAGCATAAGTTGAGTATATTGTGAGATGTTAATACATTGGTTATGAGCCCTTATGATGAGATGGATTATGGTTGGGGTCGTGTATGGTAGGAGGAGTTAATGAGGTTGGTCTCCTTCTTGTTCACAATACCCTACTACATTAGATGTGAAATGTGATGTGATGAGATGTCCTGAGTGTCTATGGGTGTGATGTGATGTGATGTGATGTTATTTGAAAGTGGTGGGTATTCTATGACATATGACATTGGTAGTGTGAGAGTTATAAGTTGATTGGAAAGATATATGGGGTAACCTATCACTAATGTGATTCATATTTTATAATTATATTTGGATTCCTTATTTGGTTAGTGGGACATGGTGAGTTTGTGGTTTTGGTTATTAAAACCCATAAATGTGACCATCAAAATTAAATGAAATAATGAAAATATTTCAATTAAATACAATCATAAGACTTATTAGGTTAATATTTTAAATAATTAGGATAAAACATAAAGTAACAAAAATCATGCTGTGATGGGTTAATAATACATTACACCAGTGTATAGTGCATTATTTTTACGAAGCGGTTTTCTATCTTTTTGATCAAAAACAATAACATTATAATATTCAAATATGAATATATTTGTTTTATTATATTTGAAAATTGTGTTACTTTAAAATTATGGAATATTTCATATAAATATAAAACTATCTTATCTTACATTATTTTCTTTTTAAAATTATTTCCATACTTATATTTTTCAAATACACGAATATTTGTTTTATATTTCAAAATTATGTTACTGTCATATTATGAAATATTTTGTATAAATATAAAATTCGTTTATCTTAACAAGATGTATTATTTTGATATTTTTTATCGGTAATAATGAGTGGAAGTTGGATTAAGACACATCGAATGAGTGATGAATATGAGTAAGGTGTTGATGAGTTTTTGGAATTTTCTAAACAAAATGTTCTAAACAATGACATGTTTTTCTATCCATGCCTGAAATGTTTAAATATGAAGAAGTTTAAAATTAGAGAGATCAAAGATCATTTAATTTGTCATGTTTTTAATCCAAGTTATAGCCCTTGGATTTGGATTGGTGAAACTAGGATGAATTTCAGATCTACTAATGATGATGCTTTGTAAGATGGTAACTTTGATGAAATTGAAGAAATGATTCTTGATATAGAAGAAGAAAAAATTAAGAAAGAACCGATAATTGAGTACCTATATGGTGATTCTGAAAAACCATTGTATCTTTTTTGTATGAATTTTATGGTTTTATCATCGGTGTTTAGATTGATTATCCAAAAGGAAAAATATGGATGGAGTGAAAAAAAATTTCATAGAGCTCCTATAATTATTGAATGAAATTCTTCCTAAAGACAACGATCTTCAAGATTTACATTTTAAGGCCAAGAAAATATTATATACAACGGGATTAGGATACAAAAAAATACATGAATGTCCAAATGACTGTGTGATATTTAAGAAGGAATATTAATTTTTATCAAAGTGTCTTAAATGTGTGACATTACAATATAATATGAATGAAAAATCATAGGCTGATGTAGAGATTATAGAGATCCCTTCCATGTTATTTCGGCATCTTCCAATAATTCTTCATTTAAAACATTTATTTGATAATTCACTTGATGAAAAAGGTTTAAATGTCATGATGATGAGCGGATATGTGATGGACAAATACGTCATCCAACATATGTTCCACAGTGGAAGAAAATTGGTAAGAAGTATCCTACATTTAGAAATTATGTTATAAATCTCAGACATGGGTTGTTCAGGGATGAAATGAATCCATATCGAAGCCTCAGTATCAAACATATTTCATTGATTGTTTTATTGGTAATTTATAACATATATCCCAAATTTTGTATGAAGCATGAATATTTCATGTTGAATTTAATGATCTCTAGACCAAAGAAACTTAGAAATCATATTGATGTTTTCTTGTCTCCATTAATTAATTATTTGAAACTCTTATGGGAGGATAGTATTTGGGTGTATGATTCTTATATAATAGAATATTCTCAACTGCATGCACTAATTATGTTCACTATAAATTAATCCTCAGTGTATAGAAATTTTTCTAGGTATAGTGTTAAGGGGAATAAATCATGTACAATTTATGGACAATAGACTTTATATTTTCAATTGCATCATGGGATGAAAATAGTATACAAGGGTCATTGATATATTTTGCCTATGGATCACTCTTATAGAAGATTAAAAAAGGCATTCAATGGATCAAAAGAAATTGATATTTCTCTAAAATATTAATCAAATAATAAGAATTTTGATAAGGTTCAAAAATATGATGTGACATTGGGAAAGGCACATAAATCACATAATGATAGAAATATTTTGAAGAAATATTCAATATTTTTTGAGCTACCATATTAGAGATATCATAAAGTGAAACAAAATAATGATTTCATGAATGTGGAGAATAATATCTGTGATAGTTTGATTAGAAAATTGTTATATATTAAAGGAAATACTAAAGATGGGTCAAATGCATGATTAGAATTACTATCAATAGGAATAAATTTGGATTTAGCTCCCACACCTGATGGATGAAAAAAATTTCTTCCCCTATTTTTCATACATTACCCAAGAGGTAGAAAAGTAGATTTTTTTCAATGTCTTCATGATATAAATGTGACACAAAGTTATTATTTAAATGTAATAAAAATTTTCTCCTTCAAGAATTTGAAGTTTGCAGGTATGAAATCTCATGATTTTCACATCATGATGCAAAAACTTTACTATTTCATTGAATAATGTCCATCCAGGTCAGAAATAATATCATGAAGGTGTTTTATTTTTTTAATTCAATTTGTAATAAGGTGATTGACCTGGATGCATTAATTTTTTTGAAAAATGAATAAATTTATATACTTTGTTAATTAGAAATGTATTTTCCTCCATCTTTTTATGATATAATGGTGTATTTAATGGTTTATCTTGTTTGAGAAATAAATAATTGTGTTCATGTATATCTAGGTTGGATTTATCCTTTTGAAAGTTATATGAAGATATTGGAGGGGTATGTTAAGAATCCATATCGACCCGATGCCTCCATTATTGAAAAGTATATTTCTAAGGAGGGTTAATAGTTTTGTACAAGCTACTTTTCTATGGCGGAGCACATTGTCTTTCCTCCATCTCGCCACGAACGTGTTAATATTGTGGGAAAGGGGATTCGTGGATTGAAAGTCAAATCATTGTTAGGTGAACAGATGAAGAAGGTACAATTATACATCTTAAATAACATGGATGATGCTCAACCATATATAAAATTTCATATTAATTAGTTGAAACATTGTCATCAAAAGAATAAATAAATGTGGATTTTGAATGAGAATACTAAAATATTTTTTTCTATTGTTTAAAAAGACCGTGCTTGGTAGATCATATGCATTAGAGACATTAAGATGTTTAGTGAGTGGTAAAAGTTTAAATGTAACAACATGGTATGTGTATGACATAAATGGTTATAAATTTTATAAAAAAGCTCAATACAACAGAAGTGTAGTTCAGAATAGTGTGGTATTGGTGTAGGCAAGTGAAATGTATTTTTCGAGTTCTAAAGACAAAAACCCAATTTCTGTATCAAGTGCATATTATGGAATCATTGAAGAAATATGGGAGGTTTATTACATTAAAATTAAAGTTCATGTGTTTAACTTAAAATGGTTTATTGGTCACAACAGTTTTAGTCATGATGATTTTGGAATGAAACTAGTTAATATAAATAGATTATAAGATATATATTATTTTTTTATATTGGAAACACATGGAAAGAATTCTTTGTTCCTGGTCAATCTGATATGTAGGGGTCTATTATTTTATAAAGAAACAAGCAATATGTTGGTGATGATCAACTTGATGAAGATGATGATTTATGTAAGATCCCTAATTCCATGGAAATATTAATAGATAATAATGATGATCATGTTATAGACATGGTTTCTTCCATAAGGAACAACCATGAAAATGGAATTTGGGAAAACAATCCATTAGTACATTCATAATATTATAGGTAACATATGTTTATTTTCATGTTTACTATTATTAATTTCATAAAATGTTATATTGTATTTTTTGTCTTTTTTAAAACATCTATTAAAATGAATTATTAGAAATTTATGTTTATTTTAGTTTAGTTTTGTTTAGTTTACCATGTTTACTATAACCTAAATTATATATTAATTAATTTTTTTGAATGAAATTATTTTGAATCTATATGTTAAAAAATATTATTTTTTGTGTAAAAAAATGATGTATTATGTTGGACCATTTTTAATATTACTATACCGATTTTGGATATGTTTTCATTCATTTATATGACATTTTATATCTCATTACTATTGTTATCATTTTAGTTAACTATAAAAAATATGAATAATAATGTTTAAAGTTTTAGTTTACTTTTTGGTTATATAATTTTTCTTTTTAATTTTTCATTAGTATTATAATATGTGAATTTATATATTTTGTGTACCAAATTTTTATTTCTTAGATATGAAGGAAAATAACATATCAATCATATAATCGACCACAAACTTCTAGAGATGAGCATCAGGATCATACCTTTGGGGAGGAACATCCAAATTATTCTCTTGAGGTTCCTCAATATTCTTCATGTGCTCCCATAATGGCATAAAAGAGTTCAAGGGTTGGTAAACGTGGCTGCACAAGTTTACCAAAATTATCAGTTGTTCATAACGAAGATGAGAGGATAGTTGTATAAATTGATGATAATGATGTTCCAAGAGGTCCTAATGAAAAACATTTCATGAGTTTTGAGTCAAATCAAGGGAAAAGAAAAATTTATCATTTTGTATAATAATTAGAGAAGTTTTGAAAAAACAACACTAGATCAGTTGTGGGAGACCATTTTGGTAAGATCTTTTTCTATTTTTTAACTAATATTGAAATTTTTATCGTATAATATGTTTTCCTTATTCTTTATCAGATGACATTTTATATACCTAAAACATTAAGAGTTAATATGAAATGTTTATCAATGGATTCTAGGAGATAGAGGAATTTGAAATAAAACATCAAATCTGATTTAATTTTCTGGGATAGGAAACATGACATTCCATGTCATATATATTCTTTTATAGATGAATACACATGGAAAAAATTTGTCGAAAGTAGAAGACAAGAATAATTTTTTGTAATTGTAATGTAATATTTTAGACGTTTTCTTATATTAATGATCTTATTAATTATGTATTAGTGATATATTATTTTTAATTTACAATAATCAAGGATCGCTCATCAGGAGATCTAATCCAGAAACGTATACCCTCATAGTTTATCTCAGAGAGGGAATACATTATTAGAAGAAAAAACGATAGTTAAATTTTTTGAAAAAAACATAGAGTTGATTATTCTGGATCTGGAGAGGTTTCAACTCCACCCTATCCGTCTAGAAATGAAAAATGGAAGATGTCTCAGATGAGAAAAAAAGGGGAATTATCGTACATAAGAATCAAGGGTCTTAGCTGAGAGGATTGTAATTATTTTATTTTATTTATTTAAGTCAATTAAATTATTTATATACTTTGAATAATTAAATAATTTTTCAAATAATTCATATACGATTCTCTTGAGGACCAGAGCACACATGGGGTATTTGAAGCTGATAAAAAGCATGATATTTTATCTAATGCATTGGAAAATCCTGAACACTTGGGTCATGTTCGAGGATACCTGGTGGGTGTAACGATAAGAAAGCTGTTACCAAATTTTTATGATTCTTTCATTGAGGGTATATGAAAAAAATAGCATCTTTGGAGGCTGAAGTTCAAAATATTAATGTGAAGATGGAGGAAAAGATCAAAGTATTGGTACAGTATATGTTTGCAGAAATGAAACCGCAATTTCAGACTATAACTCCCGCTCCATCTCCACCAGCAGCTCCCACTCCCCCAACTCCACCTGCAGACCCCATTATTTATCCTCCTCCTCTGCATACAAACCCCATTATTTATCCTCCATCTCAGTTTGCAGACCCCATTTTTTATCCTACTCTCACACTCGTCCTCCACATCATCCTTGTTATTGTGAGTTGAATATTGATGATCCTAATTGTCATATAGTTGCATATGGAAAATATATTATATAAGAGATACAATTCATCATAAATAGTTAGATGTAGAGAAGTATAGGGTCACTGTACAAGATGTTGTATATATATTAGCTGAATTACCATTACATGCAGATGAGGTGAAGATAGTTGGAAAATGTATCATCCACTTCTTAGTTCGAACATCTAGACTTCTCCAACCCATTACCTTAGAGGTATCTGTATGTTATATATTTTATTTTATTTTTCTATTAATTTTTTTTTTCAAATTTGAAAGTTAATATTTTTTTATATTTATTTATAGAAATAATTTAAAGTTAAAGAAATACTGTATATTCAACAACAAAGACAAAGGGATATGACATCGGATTCAGATTCCCATAGTCTTGACAGATTGTCACGATATTTAAATTTGTTAGTGGTCCATTATACATTCCCAATTCAAGATCATGTTTGTGGATGTTCAATAGATGTTTGGATTCTGAAAATTATATCATGGAGCTTGTTATTGGAGATAAGTTGGGCATCAATGTGGTGCATGTTTTTTCTATGTATGTCTTAAAACAAATATTTCCCTGCATTAAATTTATTGATAATTTATACTTACCTATTTTTTATTCAGTATCTTTATCAAATGTGTGATATGAATGAGAAGACAAATTTACATGGGTTGATGGACATATAGTTTATTTCATCTGAAGGTAGTGAACTTGATGAGGAACAAAAATCCGTTTATATTGTAGAAATATTTCAACAGAATATAATTATGCAATGTTGGATGTTTCCTTTTGATGAGAGGTATGAAACATAAGTTTCACAAATTTTTATTTAACTTTTAATATAATAACCACTAACATTAAATTTTTTTTATATCAATTACCATTGGATGTTAGGTGTTTCTTTCATGAGAGAAAACATTTTATTGGATATTCTCTGTCAAAGACGGTGTACGAGGAAATTTTAAGAACAAGTTGGAAAAGTAAGTTTTAATTTTTTAATAGATGTTTAACTAATAATGAATTTTAAATTTTTTTATTCATATTATTTTATAATAGGTTATGGGAATTATTTTGAATATACACAAAGAAATAGAGTTCCAAGATAAAATATATAAAAGTAATGGTGAATATCCATTTATAATTAGTTCATTTTGGATTACATAAAAATGATATTTTGAATTAAAAATCTCATTTTAATAGAATTTCCATAAACAAAAAGGTGTCATAAAATGCGGGTATTATATGTTAATATTTATGTATGAAATAATTATATCTACAACAATTACGAAGTTTGATCATGTTAGATTTCCTTATAAATTATTCATTAATATTTCATTTGTTTTACTCATTATACATGTTAACTACCTTTTTTTTAATTTCTAGCTATTTGATGACCCAGAAACTTATAGTATAGAAGAGGTAAAATAATTACCAGTGGAATATTCACATTATTTTATAGGTTTGATTAGATTTTAATATGTTTTTACATAATATTTTAATTTTTAATGTTTTAATTATAAATGTGTATTTGGTAGTTGTTTTTGTTAGATTTAAGTTTTTTTAGTTAATATTATAATTTTTAAACATTGTAAATGTGAGTGTGTAATTTTGTGGATAGTTTTTCTTGTTTTTGGTTTGTTTTTTATTGTTTCTGGTTTGGATTGTGGTCTGGTTTTGGTTGTTTTAGTTCTGGTTCTGTAGTGGAGAGGAAGGGTTTCATAATTTTTTTTTAAAATAGTTTTTACGTCGGTAATGTATTAACCGACATTAAAAAGTAAAACAAAAACCATTTTTCCCTGTCATTTTCTTTATAAATGACATGGTATATAGTTTTCATGTCGGTTATTTAATAACCTACATGAAAAATGTATTTTTCACATCGGTTATTTACTAACCGACATGAAAAAGGCATCGAGATTTGGTTTTTTCACGTCATTTTTTTATATAACCAATGTGGAAGGATGTTTTTTACATTGGTTATTTAAATAACTGATGTGAATAACATTTGTGAAGAAACTTTCACATCAGTTATTATCTAACCAGCATAAAACACTTTTTCTAAAGTATCTTTTAAATCGGTTATTAAATTACCGATGTGAAAAACCTCCAATATTATAATTTTTAACGTCAGTTTTTATATAACTAACATAAAAAATATTAATTTTTACACCGCCTTCAACAAAATCACCCAAAATGACATGAAAAACCTAAAAAACAGACGTAAAAAACATTTTCCCACTAGTGGTTGTTGAGTCTTGGGTTCTAGTCGCTAGCTTATGTGAATTGGGAATTCCCTACCGATATGTGACTATTCAGGTTAGGTACTGGTTTTAGAGGGTATCTAGGATGGGTTCTTCAATGAATGGATACCTAATAAGAAATTTCTCCATGAAATTTTATGTGAATGTTTGAAATTGATTCCAATTTTAAATAAATTTATAATAACCAAATTTTTAGGTATTTAAGCCCAGATATGCATCATTTAATGAGCAGTGACCTATTCTATCGTCCAGAATGATTTTTCAAATTTATTGATGTTTTTAGCCTGTTATAGTTCAAATAAGCTCTAGGTATAGTTGAATAAATTGAATTATACAAAAAATGAAGACAAAAAAAGAATAACTCCATTTGGATCATCATTGAAAAGACATGATTGAAATACATAAGCGATAGAAAACTGTTAAAATTTCATAATTAGGTAATTTTATCTTTTTAGCCCAAAATGTACCAAAAATCTAAAAATGATACAAATGATTGTAGTTTTTAAAATTGTTAAATATTATATCTTTAAAATAAATATAAAAAATAATTGAAATATTATCTTTATCAATTCCCCACACACTCAGTACATGGGATCCTTGATAAGTAAGTCTCAAAATCAGTTCAAAGAAGATTCAAACCACATACCCATGAGATCCACCAATTTGAAAACAAGAAATAAAATATATCATTCCTTAATTTTTTTAAGTTCTCAATTTAGATAATTCAATATTTTCCCCTCAATTTTTTCTCTATTTCACACAAAACAACAAACTCACACAAATTTTATCTCATCTCACAAAGATTAATTTTCAACAAAGCTTTTCTCCTACAAACTCATACACGAGTCATCATATTCATGATAAATTCCTATATCACTGCCCTATGTGAGTTATTGAAATTTAATTTCTATGAGGTCCTTTTAGGGTTATTTAGTGGAATTAGGTTTTTATGATTTATATATCAAAAATTCTGAGGCTGAATAAGGCACGTTTTTCTCTCTTTTGATGAAAAATTACATGATTATAATTTTTACTAAAGTATGGTTTACTCCTCAATACCCTTAGTGGAAAATATAAACCAAAATAATTTCAAAATCTATTTCATGGGTAGTCTACACATTTTTAAATTCATCATATTTATCAGAAAAACTATTTCATGAAAACCCAAATTATTATTTTTTCTTTAAAATCTGAAGAAAGGCATACCTTTTCATTCTTTAAAGCTCCATAAGGGCATAATTTTGTTTTTGAAATTTATAAAAAGGAAAAAATTGCAATATAATTGTTTTTAGAAGTAAACATATCTCTTCAGTATTTCAATTTCCATCCAAATTATCACCAAATGATATATCACACCACAAGGAAACTTCCCCCACACTTAATGTTTAATTAGATCATGTGATTTCATTTCAAGAGGATGTTGGGTAGGGAAAATTGGATTTTAATGTGGTTAAATTAAAAGGTTGTTCATAGATTCTATGTTCTACAAGGATTAAATTGACATGTAATTATAGAATAAAAAAGGATTATCTTTAAAATAGTACTTTAAAACCAATGATATTACTCAATCCTTTAAAACAAAAGCACCTCAAACCCTCTTTTTTTGACATGAATAAATCAAATTATGGTAAATCAATAATGAATTAGTTCTCTGAATAAATTTTGTGATATATAATAATATATCAATAGGGTTATTAATCCATATGAGAAACTGATTTCAAAGACATCGAGATGTGGCATGGGATTCAAATATTAGAGGTATTTTCATGAAATTCACAAAATTTTGAATTTGATACATAGTAGTTTTCAACATTAATTAATCTTTAGTTTCATAGAATGAATTGGTTCACTCATTAAAATGAGTTTCTAAAATAAAAAATATAATCATTTGTGCTCAAAATTTTCAATAAATCATAAAAATTGAAAAAGAAACATTCAAAAATTTGAAAAACACATTTTTTGGAAAACAAAAATACAAACAATTTAAAAAACCTAAACTACAAATGTTCCCTCCCCAAACATAAATAAGGTAGTGTCCTCAATGAATTTTAGTGGGTATAACATGAAAGAATATTATTAATTTAATCACTATAAGAAAACATTAAAGAGAGGTATAACATGAATTGTTGTTAGTTCAACACTAAGTTAAGCTCCTAAGTATTTCTCATTGAAAACTTAAAATAAAAAGTAGAAAATAAAAAAGAGGAAATTTATTGAAAGAAGATAAAATATAAATAGAATGAGAAAAGAAGGATTTATCATGGTTTAATATCTTTAGTGGGCCCAGGGATTTTACTACCTCCATATGGGTAGTTCCATTTTGCTATCACCAATCTAATTTTCAATGGAATTTCATTGAGACGAACCACCAACACTTCATCTTTCTAGTTCTAACATCTTCATTTTTAGGACTCCATGAATGTAGTATTCCAAATCCTTCCCCATTGTAATTTAGTGAAAATTTTATGGTTGGGGAGGAAAATAAATGGTTTATACTATTCATTGGAAACAACATATTTGGTCTCTAAAAAATTAACTTTATTTAGGGTATTCTCATTTTACGTTGGTGCATCATGAATTTTAGGAAGGGAAAAGTTAGTGTAAAATTTATTTTTAACTGATTTGAAGAAAAGTAAAATAGTATAAAAATGTTTCCCTTTAATTAAAGTAGTATTACATTCAGTTCCTTGAAGAAAATTCGTTGGGATCTTTTTATGCACTACTTTTAATAAATGATCAAAATGTACGGGGAGCTCCATATGTTTATCAACAGGTGAATATTATTTTTTCTTCTTCATCCTATATGAAAATATAAGAGTTTTAATGTTCCATAAAATTCAAAAAATGGGAGGTAATACTCAATTTATATTCAATTAAATCATAATGAAATGATTTTAGAAAAATATTATCTCCCTATGTTGGTTCAACTTCAATTATTTCTTCAGAAGAAATTGATTCTTGGAGTTAAATTTCACAGGATAGAGGTAGATAGTCAGGATCCTCCATGTTTTCTTCAAATTATACCACTTGAGTGGTTTATTATTCTTATATAGTTAGGGATATAAAAAAATGTGATGGATCTTTTACTTTTTCAAGAATGGGGAGATCATATTGCACCCCATATTAATTCTATATGTCATACAAATATTTTTTATCCACCATAGAAACATCATTGGGAAAATATTCTTCATCAATATCCTTTAGAAATGGTTGTGATATTTGAAATTTATCTTCAAGTATATCCTTATTAAACTCCATAGGTTCATAAAAATAAAATATTATTCAGGAAATCTCTTCCACCACTAGATCAATTTTAGGAGTCTCAGGATACTCATGCACTATTTGTTCCATTTGGTTATTCATATCATGTATATTCTATTTAATTCATTGAAAATGATATTTTATACTATTTTAATATACGTGTACTTAATGTGGAACTAGTTTAATTTCATTAGAAAAAATTTTGGGAAACAAGGAAGACCCTTTTTCTTCCTCAACTATTTATTGATAAAATTATAGGAAGTACTCTTGGAGTTTAATTAATTATCTAAAAACTCCCTCTAACACTAGGTGTTTGAGGAAATACATATGGTCCTAGATGATCTCCTTGAATTAATCCCCCTTAATGATTTGTATTCTATCTCTCTAGATATTATTAGTGAAGAAAGGAACACTATCTTCAATAGACCAAGTTGAGTTAAACATTTTTTTTGATTTTCAATTATAAATTGAAAAGGAAGAGTTATTTATAATTAGATTATTGCCACTACCTCTAAAAAATTATACCATGTTTTGA
This sequence comes from Viscum album, assembly GCA_963277665.1. Lineage (NCBI taxonomy): Eukaryota > Viridiplantae > Streptophyta > Magnoliopsida > Santalales > Viscaceae > Viscum > Viscum album. The sequence goes on along the minus strand of OY728157.1, from coordinate 1,418,897,354 downwards.
AACATTCCTATCATGGGATATATAATAAAAATTAATTTCAAAAGTTAAAATTTATTTTAGTTTCAATCCTAGGTTTTCTCTAGATTGGAGTGCACAAAAATTATGTTTGTCACTTTAAATTAGATGAAAAAGGAGTAGTATTTTATTTTATTTTTTGATTTTTAAAACATAAGAAAACAATGAGAAAAAAGAAATAAATTATGTAAGATATTGAGAACTATGATATCAGAATGCTGATCAAGCCAGGGATAGTTTTCAAATTTTATTTGTATTCATGTTCTATGTTAACTGATCCTCTTTCGCTAAGATAATTAAATTGAGATTTCAAAATTTCTTCCTCTCACTTCCTTAGTTAAATGGTGATGGTGAAAATAAACCTATAAAAAACCATATAATGGTATACAATACTTCTAATGTATGAGATAGTTTCAAAAAATACCCCCAATTGACTTTGTAAAAACCCGATCAGGTCTTCATTATCTCAAAAAATCAAGAGTGTCCACTACCCTTACCACAAACACTGACGATCACTTAGTACTTAACCACTATACCCTTGCATATTACATAATATATGAACAGATCCTATTAGAGGGAGATAATGATCATTAACCAAATAAATATCAATAATAAAATCTAAAACAAAATACAATCATACTTGATAATGAAATCTGCTATTAGAAATCAAAACCAACTTCAGAAAAAGTGTAAAAATGATTTTAATTCCTTAAATTAAAAACTAAAGCATTAAAAAAATAAAAACACACCTTACAAAATCAAAAAAAAAATTTACCCCACTATGTGAGGGTATATATGAATAAGTTGGAGTAAAAATACATTTCAAAACTTAGAAGAACAAAAGAGAGAAAAGGAAATGAAGGAAATTTCTTCTCCAGAATCTGTCTACCAAAGGTTTTCTCCATTTATGCCCACTGGAAGTCCAAAAAATGAAAATTTTTCTAATTAAAAGTTGTTAATAATTGATTTTTTTGTCTAGCATTAAAATTTTAATTCTTTTAGACATGTGTCAAAAAAAATTATTCCCAAATTAATTAAGAATACATTTTCTATCCAAATAGATCCATCATATTTCTCCACTGTGACGCATGAAATGGATACCTTAATTAGTGTATTTCTCCATAAAATTTAAATTTAATGTGATAAATTGAATAATACATTAAATAAATCAAGAATAAACTCATTTAGAGGTCTTTATACGATTATATGCTTTATTTAATTACGAGAGATCAATTTTGTCGGCTATATTTTTTTTTTCAAATCGTTTGATTTTTTTGGGTCTGTTAGATTTTGAATGAGATATGGGTATAGTTGAAGAAATTTAATACCAAAAATAAATGAATCCTAAAAAAACAACAATTCCATTCGGATCAATATTGAAAATTTTATGCTCAAATACATAAGTGATATAAAACTATTAAAAATCAAAAATTAATCTATTTTAACATTTTAGCCAAAAATTCACCAAATATCCAAAAAAAATGAAAATATGCTCAAATAATTACATGGTAAAGTATTTAATCATTGAAATAAATAATAAATATAATAGAAATATGATCACTATTAGGAATCTTTTTTAATTTTATGCTCTATTAATTCGATAGACAAAAGGAATAATTTTTTTTATCAGTAACTGTTAATGCCCTATTGGAATATTAGATCATATATTTTAGGGAATCATTCCATTTGAAATTAGATAATTTATTCCTATAAGATTATGTATCCATGATAATTATTAAGGTTTACTTATCTGAAGATAAATCTCTTACTGTCATGGAGAAGGGGGATATTAAGAATTAGATAAAGAATTGAAGTTATTTGTATTGATAGGGAGTGAGAAACATTCTAGGTTTATAAAAGAATGTAATTTCTTTAGGTAAGTTAGAGAAATTAGGTTTTAAAACAATATTAAAAAATGGGTTATGGAAGATTACACTGGGGTTCCATGGTCATGTCCAGAGGTTTAAAATATGTGATGTTTCATTTTATGGTAAAATTAGATGGAGAGATAATTTATCTAATGAAAACTTTTGAAGGTTTATGGAACTTCCATATTAGAAATATTAATGATAATAACATAGAATTTATTTTATAAAAGTGAATATTTAATCATTATCACAGGGAAATTGGAAGATTGGAATGTTTTATAAATAGAAAGTAAATAAATTTTTTGTTCTACTTGAGTAGAAAAACACAAAAATCATAGAATTTAGAGCTTGTGCACATAGATGTATAGGGTTATGAACCTACCTATTCTCACAGAGGGTCATTTTAATTCATGAATTTTATTGATGATTCAATAAGTAATGTATAGATTCAATTACTTAAACAAAAATCCATGTCATTTAGAGTGTTTTTAATGGAAGTCCATTGAGGGAGATAAGAAATAAGTTAAATGGATTACGGTTTGATAATGGGGGTGAGTAAAATAGAATGGGTTTCTAGAATTTCAGTCAAGGAATTTTTTTCAAGAAAACTATATCTAGAACACCATATCAAAATTCTTAATTAGACGGGTAGAATCAGACAATAATTGAAAATGAATAGATTATGAGACGTAACTATATAATATCCAAGGAATATTATGTATAAGTGGTGAATATTTCAATTTATATTGTGAATAGGATTCCTTTAACACGATTAGGGTTGAATATTCTTAAAAAAATATTGTTTGAAATCCATTTGTTATTATCCACCTCAACGTTTTCATGATTTTATCTTATATCCATATCAATGCAAGGAATTTGGAAAAACTCAAAGCCAAGTACCATACATGTTTCCTTGTGTGATATAATGAAAAAAACATTAGATTTTTAAATTGATATAATTAAAAAAATATTCATATTAGAATCTATAATTATCTATTCCACAAAAATATTTCTTTTAAATAATAAAAAATGGATGAAAAAAATGTTGATAACAAATAATCAGCTGACCAAATTTAAGTTTATGTTAAGTGATACTTTGAAAGGACACAAGTTATAAAATTTTATAGAGAACCGAGATTCTAGAATTATGTACAAAATAATATATACAATTAAGATCAAGGTCTATAGAGGATAAGGTAAGATCTATGAAAGTTGGTTCTGTAGAAGTTGAAGCTCCGAAAGTTGCAGTTCCAGAAAGAGCACATTTACAGGTTTAATTTTAATAATCTACCAGGATTAGATGTCCAGTATGGGTACATATTTTTCTGATATCTTCCTTTTTTATTATAGATTTTTTATTAGTCTATAAAAGTTTTTTTTAACATCCCAAGTAATTAATGAATAATATATATTTTTATCTATGTTTATTAATGATTAAGATAGTGTTATAGAGGCTTAAAATGAAAATAAATACAATCTTAAGCATGTAATACACTAATATTCTTAAAAGATTGTTTTACTGCCTTTTGATGGCAAACCATTTTTGAATCTATATTTTGACAATTTTATAAACTATGTTTGTCAAAATAAACTTTTCCTTTATGATTGGGACATCAAAATTTACCTTGTGTGAATTTTTGGTATTTTTCTGACAATATTCATTTTTTAATGAATAGTGAAAAATACTGCATTTTACATCAAAACTGCTTTTTAATCTAATTTATTTATATGATTAGATTATGTTTTGAATTTATTTTGAAGTGAAATTAGAATATATTTTTACCATTTTATCCAATGGTGGTCATTGGAATCAATTTCACTTTGAAATTAGACTTAAACTGGTGTCAATCTTTTGATACTTATTGTTTTGTAAAAACACGCTATTTGCTCTGGCAGCGGGAATTAATTATTGAATTAATTAATGTGGCTTATATGATTTGAATTTTGTAAAATGGACTTCATTTTTGAATTAGGAATATCAAATATAGCTTAGGGTGAATTTTTGGTAATTTTCTGAAAAACTTCAATTTTTGATGAATAGTGAAACCACTAAGTGGTAATCAAGCAAACTGATTTTTCAGTTAAATGAATGTTTACCACTAATGTGTATTGAATTTTGAAAATCCGACATACATGGTTGTCATTAAGAAGTAAAATGTGGTTCAATGAGATTAAAATAATTTTTTGGTGAATAGTAACTTATTAAGTTCTTAATCGCGATTAGTGGTAATTAGGGTAGTTTAAGGTCTAAATAAGGCTTTAATAACATGAAATGACCTAGACACATGTCCCAACCTCATTGGTTGTGTCATGGCCGACCATGAAATGCCATGGGTCAACTTGGGGACCCCATGGATCCACTTTTGTTGGGAAATGACATAAATTACTTTTTATTTAATGTTAAAGTGAAAATGACACAAACATAATATGTTTTACGAAAACAATTTTTAAGTGGGGTTATACAAGTCCAAATTTTGATTATAAATAGTCATTGGAAAGATAAAAAGATTTACTATATCATAGTAGTTTTTTTATAATTTTTAGACATTAAATAAATTAAATTATTTATGACATAATAATGATGCAGCGATGACATCATTATTTGACGATTTAAATAAAATGGAATGATAATGAAAAATCTAAAACCTACAAATGGCCAAAACCAATTGGAAGAGTGGATTTAGAACCCTTATCACCTTATCCACGAATTATATCAATTTGGGACCTTTTAAAACCGAAACACATTTTCAAATAAAGTAATGTTTCTTTACTTTCCAAAAGTGCCCCTCCTCTCCTCTTATAAAAGGCCCCCACCTCTACCTCATTTCACACACTCTTAAAGCCTTTGGCTCGGCCAACACCTACCCATTTTCTCTCTCCACATCCCTCTCCTCATCATAGAGGATTCCCTTTGGGAATAATCTTTTCAATGGAAGCCTTTAGGCTCAAATCAAAAGGAGTTACACTTTTTAAGGTAATTCGTTCTCTCATGTTCATTTGTTTTATTTTGCTTCTACAACCCCCTAAACTCTTTTTATTTACTTCTTTTGTAAAGAAAACAGTATCTTAAATATACTAGGATGTTGTTATATGATTTATTTGAGCTACACTCTCACACAACTACATCAAATGGTTAAAGAACATATGGTTTCCGTGGATGGCGAAATTCTGCCTCCCGAAACGATGATTGTTCAACACTCATTTAACACCTTCAAAGGTGGCCATTATGATGTCACTATTTTTATATATGATATATAATATGTTTATGTTTTCCTTAAACTTCTATTTTTTTCATTTTTGGCATACCTTTTTGGTTTCCATTATGGGTAAACACGATATCTTCATTTTAGGAAGTGCGGACTACCGCCCCCTAAAAGTGATTTGATTCGTTAATACCATATGTGGGATTTGTAAAGGATAAAGTTAATGATATTATATATGTTATTATACTGGAATTATAATATACTCTTATATCATTATTATTCCATTCCAGAAAATATGAAATAGACATGGAAGTAGCGTTCATGCGTACGTACGACTTACCGTCTCCATGAACGGTGCATTTCATTTCTTACCTCTAAATTATGTAATATTATAAATTCATGTATGTACTGGATATATATGAAATATATGATATCTACATCATGAATACCATTCTAGATATAATGAACCTTTGACCAAATTAACAACATGTAAGTGTAAGAAGTCTATTTTTGACTTAAGAACCAAATACCGACAAAATGAACATTATTAACTTAACTGATTACATGATGTTCATAACATGGTATAAAAGGAATAATGAAATTGTTAAATATTCATAATCAAGTAGAGATTAACTCATGTTTATTATTCAGGAGATTAAATAACGGTCGAGTCAAGTTGGATACGAGGTATGGGACTTCGTCTCAATCTCCTTTCGTTGAGGCATATTTTATTTTATACACAACATTCTTTTATATGGTGTATAAACCCCTTTGACTTTTACGTTTATTCAAAAGGAATCTTTTTTATACGAAGCGTTTACTAAACGACAAAAGGGAATGTTTTTGTCGTACGTATGCGGCGACAACGACTTCTCCGCCGTCGTGACCGTTATTTGAGTTTCGGCTTCCTCTACAAGCCATACCTTCTTTTTTTTAAAAGAAAAATAAATACCATGTTTTACTTTGGTATTGAAAATGGATTTCATAATGTTTTTATTATATCAATGTGTTGTATGGATATCTCGTGATTGAAATTTGGAAATTTTATGTTTCCTTTATACATGTTTTATGTGATATGATTATGTTATGGTTCTTGGGCATTATTATGAAGACGGGTGGTTCCGTGATAAACTAAGGGCGGGTGAGCCCGTTATAGCTCTCCAATGCATTGGGTAACGCGAAGGAGTGAAACGTTAAGGTTTCTCCGAAGAGATTTTTAGGGAATATACTGTGATGGGTATTCCAAACATAACTAAGAGGGTTACTCCCTACGTAAGAATGTTATGAATGCCTCAAGTTACCTTTATGTCTTATGATTTCTATGATTTATTCATGATTTTATGAGGTATGTTAAAGTGCCTATGTTTTATGGTTAAAGTATGATTTTATTATTATGTATATATGAACTCATGTTTCCTTTCCATGTTTTTTTATAACCCATACTGAGTTTTTATGCTCATCCCATGATTTTGAAATGTTTTTCATAGGTCAAGGGAAAGGTACATGATAAGATGATAGAGTCAAGGATGTGTCAAGAAATAATCCATGTTTTATTCTAAATGTGTTTCCATTGATGTAAATGAATAATACTATCTTTATGTAACCACTTTGTTTATATGTGGAATGTAATGCAAGTTTTATGATCTAATTCTCTAAAACTCTAAACCCGAAAAGATCCTCAATGTGTAATCTTGTAATAACTCAAGATTAAGTAAGGTTTAAGGCTGGGGCCTTATAGTTGGTATCAGAGGTCAGTTTAGATAACATTAGGAGTTAGAATTATATTAAATGATTATCCAAAAATATTTTTTTTGAAATGATATAGCATTTAAAGATTACCATGTTGATTCATCTAAGACATGTTTGTTCAGAATGGTTTTCCGCAGAGGAAACAGGGAAGCAGTGCTAGGAAGGCATACAGAAGGAAATAACCTTCCGAATCAGCATCCAGAAATGGTCGGAATTGGAACTGAACAGTTTGTTGCATTAATGGCGCAGTTGACTCAAGCGATAAATGGCGGTGGTATCCATGCACGAGATCAGCCAGATCAACCGCAGAGGAACATGTCAGTGGTGGAACATTTCATGAGGCAACATCCCCCATCATTCAGAGGATCATCTGACCTTGTGCTAGCTGAAGGGTGGATTAAAGCACTGGAGAAGATTTTTGATGTCATGGGGTGTTCAGACAATCAAAAGGTTAGTCTTGCTATTTACCGTTTGGAGGGTGAAGCAGATCAGTGGTGGTCTATGGTTAAAAATATCAGGGACGCCAATGAGATTGATGCTCTTGACTGGGATGAATTCAAAGGTATGTTTCTTGAGAAGTATTTTCCTAAGGCTGTTCGACTTAGGATGGAAAAGCAATTCTTGGAATTGAGGCAAGAGGAAGACTCAGTGGCTGCCTATGAAGAAAGGTTCACTCGATTGGCAAGGTATGCTCCAAATTTTATCCGGGACCTTGATATTAAAATCAATCGTTTTTACTCAGGATTAAATCCAAAGTATCGAAGGGAATTAGCTTCTCGTGAGTTTAAAAGTTATGAAAAGCTTGTTCGATGTGCTGAGAAGGTGGAAATGGAGTTCGCCGATGACCAAGTTTTCTATAACAACCAGCAGAAGAAGTGACCGAGGTGGCAGGAGAAAGGTAAGAATTCTTCAAAAAAGTCTGATGGTAAGAGAACTAAGTTTCCATTTTGTGATAAATGTGGCAAAAGGCATGCTGGGGAATGTCTTCTGAATTCTGGAAAGTGCTACCGATGTTGTAAGATGGGACATAAGGCTCGTGATTGCACTGAAAAGGATCAAGGTGAAGGTAAGAACAAATTTGATTTACAGTTAGTGAAATGTTTTAAGTGCAATGAGATGGGTCACTATGCAAATGAGTGTCCGGCAAAGAGCTTGAGTGATGGGAAGCAGCTAGACTACAAGCAGAAAGGGGTGGTGAAATCCTTTGCAACTACTTCAGCAGATGCCGGGCCATCAAATGAAGTTGTATCAGGTACTTTGTTTGTTTTTTCAGATTATGCCAGTGTGTTGTTTGATTCAGGTTCTACACATTCTTTCATCTCTGAAACCTTTTCTAGTAAAATGGGAATACCATCTCAAGAAATGACTCTTGAACTTTTGGTAAAAACACCTGGGGGAAGTGTCGAGGCAAAAATAATTTATAAGAATCTTCCTATCCTTATCTGTGGAAAGAACCTACTTGCAAACCTTATTGTTCTACCTCTAGTAGAGTTTGATGTTATCCTGGGTATGGATTGGCTCTATATTTACCATGCTAAGATTGACTGTAGAGCTAAAGAAGTTTCTTTTCAGAAAGACTTTCAGTTTGTTTACAAGAATGAACCCTTACTTTTGATAACATATCAAGAGGCCGAGAAACTTGTAAAAGATGGAAATGAATGTTACCTTGCACATGTCGTTGAAAATAAAGGAACTGTTCAGATTAATGATGTGCCAGTGGTAAATGAGTATCCTGATGTTTTTCCTGATGAGTTGCCTGGAATAATACCAGATCGGGAAGTTGAGTTTACTGTTGACTTAGTTCCTGATGCTAAGCCAATTTCAAAACCCCCTTATCGAATGGCACAAATTGAACTTTTAGAGTTGAAGGAGAAATTGCAAGATTTATTAGAGAAAGGTTTCATTAGACCTAGCACATCACCATGGGGTGCTACTGTTTTATTTGTTAAAAAGAAATATGGTTCTATGAGACTTTGTATTGATTATAGAGCCTTGAATAATATCACTGTTAAGAACAAATATCCTTTGCCTCATATCGATGATTTGTTTGATCAGCTCCAGGGAGCTCAGTTTTTTTCAAAGATTGACTTGAGATCGGGGTACCATCAGCTGAAGGTCAAGGAGGCAGATATTCCGAAGACCGCGTTCCGTACGAGATATGGCCATTATGAATTTGTAGTAATGCCTTTTGGGCTAACCAATGCACCTGCTGTATTCATGGACTTAATGAATAGAATTTTCCATGAGTTCTTGGATAAGTTTGTGGTGGTTTTCATTGATGATATTTTGGTGTTTTCTAAAAGTAAAGAGGAGCATGAAAAACATTTAAGGGTTATCTTGCAAACCTTAAAAGAAAATAAACTGTATGGGAAATTCAGAAAGTGTGAGTTTTGGTTGCAACAAATTTCTTTCCTTGGTCACATTGTTTCTAAAGATGGAATAACTGTTGATCCTGCAAAAAAAAAAGTTGTGGAAGAATGGCCAAGACCCACAAATGTAACCGAGATTCGTAGCTTCCTTGGTTTGGCAGGCTATTACCGAAGGTTTGTTAGAAATTTTTCACGGTTATCTAGTCCAATGACAAACTAACTCGGAAGGGTGTTAAGTTTATATGGACAAAAGAATGTGATGATTGTTTTCAGGAATTGAAAAGAAGATTGGTGAATGCTCCAGTTTTGGCACTACCTTCCAGGAATGGTGAGTTTGTTATATACAGTGATGCTTCATTGAAAGGACTTGGTTGCGTCCTAATGCAGAATGATCAGGTAATTTCTTATGCTTCACGACAGTTGAAAACTCATGAGGTAAATTACCCTACACATGATTTGGAACTAGCTGCTGTTGTTTTTTCTTTAAAAATTTGGAGGCATCATTTGTATGGAGTAAAGTGTGAAATATATACCGATCACAAAAGTTTAAAGTATATATTCACTCAGAAAGAGTTAAACATGTGACAAAGGAGATGGATGGAATTAATCAAAGATTATGATTGTACAATTCATTACCATCCGGGAAAAGCAAATAAAGTGGCTGATGCTTTGAGTCGAAAAAGTAATGCTTCATTAACAATGTTGCATTTGGAACGTGATCCTTTGGCTAACGATTTGATGAACTTTGGCATAGAAGTTGTTGGTGTAGGAAGTCCTTCTGTTTTATTTCAGGTATTAGTGAGATCATCTCTATCAGATAGAATCAAGCAAGCATAGAAGCAAGACAGTGAGTTGAAGAAAAGGGTAGAGCTGGTTCAGAAAGGTAAGTTGCCTGAATTCAACATTGATAATGATTGCGTTTTGAGATTTGGGAAGAAATTGTGTGTGCCTTGTGATTCACAGTTGAAGAGAGAGGTGTTATGTGAAGCTCATAGTTCTCCGTTTTCAGTTCATCCGGGCAGTACTAAGATGTATAGAGATCAGCGGGAGTATTACTGGTGGGATGGAATGAAAAGAGATATTGCTGATTTTACTGTGAAGTGTTTGACATGTCAACAGGTTAAAGCAGAGTGGCAGTTACCAAAAGGGATGCTTCAGCCTTTACCAGTGCCAGAGTGGAAATGGGCGAATATATCCATGGACTTTGTTGTTGGATTACCGAAGACATCTCGAGGTAATAATGCAATCTGGGTTATTGTTGATCGCTTGACCAAATCTTCTCATTTCCTTGCTATACGAGATGCTTTCTCTCTTGATCAACTTTCCCGTTTGTATCTTAAAGATATAGTCAGGTTACATGGAGTTCCTCTCTCCATTGTATCGGATCGTGATCCCAGGTTTACTTCTAACTTTTGGAAAGGCCTTCAGAAGTTGTTGGGTACTGAATTAAATTTTAGTACAGCTTTTCATCCTCAATCAGATGGGCAGTCAGAACGAACAATTCAGACATTGGAGGATATGCTACGAGCTTGTTCTATGGATTATCAGGGAAGTTGGGACCAACATATTTCTTTGGTTGAGTTTTCATATAATAACAGTTTTCATTCCAGTATACAGATGGCACCATTTCAGGCATTATATGGGAAGCGGTGTCGAACTCCAGCTTTCTGGGATGAAGTGGGTGAAAGGAAGTTGATGGGACCAGAATTGGTAGAAGAGATGGTAGAAAAAGTTCAGCTGATTCAGAAACACATGAGAACAGCTCAGAGCAGGCAGAAGAGTTATGCGGATAACCGGAGGAAGGATCTATCTTTCGAGGTAGGTGATCATGTTTTTCTCAAGCTTTCTCCTTGGAAAAGCGTGATGAGATTTGGTAAGAAAGGAAAGTTGAGTCCAAGGATCATTGGACCATACGAAATTCTGGAGAGAGTTGGATCAGTTGAATACCGAGTGGCTTTACCTCCTAGTTTATCTCAGGTACATAATGTTTTTCACGTTTCGATGTTGAGAAAGTATATGCCAGATCCATCTCATGTTTTGAGTCCAGAGGTAGTTCAGCTGGAAGAGAACCTATCTTATGAGGAACAACCGGTCCAGATTCTTGACCACAGGGAGCAAGTGTTACGGAATAAGGTGATTCATCAGGTAAAGGTTTTGTGGAAAAACCACATGATTGAAGAGGCAACATGGGAATCTGAAAATGCAATGAGGGATAAGTACCCCCATTTATTCGATAAGTAAATAAATTGTGGGGACGCAATTTTCTAAAGCGGGGAAGGATGTAACATCCCAAGTAAGTAATGAATAATATATTTTTTTATCTATGTTTATTAATGATTAAGATAGTGTTATAGAGGCTTAAAATGAAAATAAATACAATCTTAAGCATGTAATACACTAATATTCTTAAAAGATTGTTTTACTGACTTTTGATGGCAAACCATTTTTGAATATATATTTTGACAATTTTATAAACTATGTTTGTCAGAATAAACTTTTCCTTTATGATTGGGACATCAAAATTTACCTTGTGTGAATTTTTGGTATTTTTCTGACAATATTCATTTTTTAATGAATAGTGAAAAATACTGCATTTTACATCAAAACTGCTTTTTAATCTAATTTATTTATATGATTATATTATGTTTTGAATTGATTTTGAAGTGAAATTAGAATATATTTTTACCATTTTATCCAATGGTGGTCATTGGAATCAATTTCACTTTGAAATTAGACTTAAACTGGTGTCAATCTTTTGATACTTATTGTTTTGTAAAAACACGATATTTGCTCTGGCAGCGGGAATTAATTATTGAATTAATTAATGTGACTTATTTGATTTGAATTTTTTAAAATGGACTTCATTTTTGAATTCGGAATATCAAATATAGCTTAGGGTTAATTTTTGGTAATTTTCTGAAAAACTTCAATTTTTGATGAATAGTGAAACCACTAAGTGGTAATCAAGCAAACTGATTTTTCAGTTAAATGAATGTTTACCACTAATGTGTATTGAATTTTGAAAATCTGACATACATGGTTGTCATTAAGAAGTAAAATGTGGTTCAATGAGATTAAAATTATTTTTTAGTGAATAGTAACTTATTATGTTCTTAATCGCGATTAGTGGTAATTAGGGTAGTTTAAGGTCTAAATAATGCTTTAATAATATGAAATGACCTAGACACATGTCCCAACCTCATTGGTTGTGTCATGGAAGACCATGAAATTCCATGGGTCAACTTGGGGACCCCATGGATCCACTTTGGTTGGGAAATGACATAAATTACTTTTTATTTAATATTAAAGTGAAAATGACACAAATATAATATGTTTTACAAAAACAATTTTTAAGTGGGGTGATACAAGTCCAAATTTTGATTATAAATAGTCATTGGAAAGCTAAAAATATTTCCTATATCATAATAGTTTTTTTATAATTTTTATACATTATATAAATTAAATTATGTATGACATAATAATGATGTAGCGATGACATCATTATTTGACGATTTAAATAAAATGGAATGATAATGCAAAATCTAAAACCTACACATGGCCAAAACCAATTGTAAGAGTGGATTTCGAACCCTTATCACCTTATCCACGAATTATATCAATGTGGGACCTTTTAAAACCGAAACACATTTTAAAATAAAGTAATGTTTCTTTACTTTCCAAAAGTGGCCCTCCTCTCCTCTTATAAAAGGCCCCCACTTCTACCTCATTTCACACACTCTTCAAGCCTTTGGCTCGGCCAACCCCTGCCCATTTGCTCTCTCCACATCCCTCTCCTAATCCTAGAGGATTCCCTTTGGGCAGAATCCTTTCAAAGGAAGCCTTTAGGCTCAAATAAAAAGGAGTTACACTTTTTAAGGTAATTCGTTCTCTCATGTTCATTTGTTTTATTTTGCTTCTCCAACCCCCTAAACTATTTTTATTTACTTCTTTTGTAACAACAACAGTATATTCAATATACTAGGATGTTGTTATATGATTTATTTGAGCTACACTCTCACACAACTACATAAAATGGTTAAAGAACATATGGTTTCCGTGGATGGCGAAATTCTGCCTCCCGAAACGATGATGGTTCAACACTCATTTAACACCTTCAAAGGTGGCCATTATGATGTAACTATTTTTATATATGATATATAATATGTTTATGTTTTCCTTAAGCTTCTGTTTTTTTCATTTTGGGCATACCTTTATGGTTTCCATTATGGGTAAACACGATATCTTCATTTTAGGAGGTGCGGACTACCGCCCCCTAAAAGTGATTTGATTCGTTAATACCATATGTGGGATGTGTAAAGGATAAAGTTAATGATATTATATATGTTATTATACTGGAATTATAATATACTCTTATATCATTATGATTCCATTCCAGAAAATATGAAATAGACATGGAAGTAGCGTTCATGCGTACGTACGGCTTACCGTCTCCATGAACGGTGCATTTCATTTCTTACCTCTAAATTATGTAATATTATAAATGCATGTATGTACTGGATATATATGAAATATATGATATCTACATCATGAATACCATTCTGGATATAATGAACCTTTGACCAAATTAACAACATGTAAGTGTAAGAAGTCTATTTTTGACTTAAGAACCAAATACCGACAAAATGAACATTATTAACTTAACTGATTACATGATGTTCATAACATGGTATAAAAGGAATAATGAACTTGTTAAAGATTCATAATCAAGTAGAGATTAACTCAAGTTTATTATTCAGGAGATTAAAGAACGGTCGAGTCAAGTCGGATACGAGGTATGGGACATCGTCTCAATCTCCTTTCGTTGAGGCATATTTTATTTTATACACAACTTTCTTTTATACGGTGTATAAACCCCTTTGACTTTTACATTTATTCAAAAGGAATCTTTTTTATACAAAGAATTTTTTAAACGACAAAAGGGAATGTTTTTGTCGTACGTATGTGGCGACAACGACTTCTCCGCCGTCGTGACCGTTATTTGAGTTTCGGCTTCCTCTACAAGCCATACCTTCTTTTTTTTAAAATAAAAATAAATACCATGTTTTACTTTGGTTTTGAAAATGGATTTCATAATGTTTTTATTATATCAATGTGTTGTATTGATATCTCGTGATTGAAATGTATAAATTTTATGTTTCCTTTATACATGTTTTATGTGATATGATTATGTTATGGTTCTTGGGCATTATTATGAAGACGGGTGGTTCCATGATAAACTAAGGGCGGGTGAGCCCGTTATAGCTCTCCAATGCATTGGGTAACGCGAAAGAGTGAAACGTTAAGGTTTCTCCGAAGAGATTTTTAGGGAATATACTGTGATGGGTATTCCAAACGTAACCAAGAGGGTTACTCCCTACGTAAGAATGTTATGAATGCCTCAAGTTACCTTTATGTCTTATGATTTCTATGATTTATTCATGATTTTATGAGGTATGTTAAAGTGCATATGTTTTATGGGTAAAGTATGATTTCATTCTTATGTATATATGAACTCATGTTTCCATTCCATGTTTTTTTTATAACCCATACTGAGTTTTTATGCTCATCCCACGATTTTGAAATGTTTTTCACAGGTCAAGGGAAAGGTACATGATAAGATGATAGAGTAAAGGATGTGTCAAGAAATAATCCATGTTTTATTCTAAATGTGTTTCCATTGATGGAAATGAAGAATACTATCTTTATGTAACCAATTTGTTTATATGTGGAATATAATGCAATTTTTATGATCTAATTCTCTAAAACTCTAAACCCGAAAAGATCCTCAATGTGTAATCTTGTAATAACTCAAGATTAAGTAAGGTTTAAGGGTGGGGCCTTATATTTTTCATTTTTTAATATATGGGTTTAAAATGGTTTTGTAAATTATAGAAGTAATTTCAATGTTTTAAAATTTTTTTGGAAATTAAATTGGTAGTTTTAGAAGTGATTTGATTAATTTTTAATGTTTTTTTTGAATTTTTGAAATTAATAATAAATAATTTACTTTATTATTATTAGTTTTTTAATTAAAAATACTAAATCTTATAGAATATACTTAACATTGTGCATGATATAGATGTTTACATAAAGGTAATGGTGTTTGTCTAAAGGTTTCATATAGGTAATCCTTGCTATTCAATAATTGTGTAAGGGAAACTTCATTTTTCTTTAATTTGTGTAAGGTTAATACAATATTTTCAAAATCTTTGTAAATATAGCTTCAAAACACATCAGTTTTATCTGAGAAACATTTTTCTCTAGTATGGGTAGTCATATTATCGTATAATGGCAATCTATAGACCTTAATGCTTTAATAAGGGTCATATTATTCTTATGTAAGGGTTAAACTGAGTTGCATAAACTCTCATAAGGGTATATAATATTTCATATACCAGTGTAAGGGTAGTCAACCATGTAATTTTAAAACCATGTTACCCTTACACAATGCTAGGGTGTCACATATGGGTAGCATACATTTATTTAAACCATGTATTTCTTTACCAAAACAATTTGTAATGTAATTTTAATGTAATTATGGAATTTAATGTGAAAATCTATGGTTTATTTGATTAGGGGTTTTAAATGTTATATTTTGATTCCTATTATTTTTTCAAAAAGTTTTGGACGGGATATTCAAAGAATTAATTTAGAAACTGAAATTTAATTACAACTCAAATTGGGATTTAATATACGTGTATCTTCATATTTCAAGACATATGAATATCTCAATTTATTACTTGATATTATCATGTTTTGGTGACCTCAGACCATCCTCTTGAGTTTTTGTGATCCATCTAAAAATGATCTCAGATTCTTTCTTGTTCATCGAACCTACAATTACCAAGCTAAAGAAATCTCTCTCTCTCTCCTCTTTTTGGGGTACAATGTGAACAATTCTTTCTTCTGAGGTAGGGGATATATCAATTCTTTTTTACATTATAATCAGAAAGTTTCAAATTAACATGCTTTAGAATTCTATTTTTAGATTAATAATATTAATAATAATTTGATAATGAACTGGAAAATAATCACATGAAGAAAGATTATATGATAATATAGAAAATGTAAAATAAGTTGAATAAAAACATGAAATGTATCATAATTAATGAGATAATTTTATTTACATAATTTTAATGGAAGATAAATATATGGAGAAATATTTTATTTTAATAATAACTATGCATTGCATGTTGTACGTTGATATTGTTAATAGGATACATTCATGATTATTTATTTTTAATTAATTAATTATAAGACTTAATGAATTGAGATTGAGGAATATTATTGCATTATAAAAACTATAAGCTATTATATTCCATATTATGTAAGTTATCAGAAGATATAGAAAATAATATCACATTAAAATCCTTACTATTTGATAAAAAACTTAAATTATAACGGAAAGAGAAAGAATTATAACATGTTGAAATATTACTTCCATGACATGGAAATTAAAAGTAACGCATTAATGGAAAGTTGTCGATTATTTTTTTTATCTTTGAGAAAATAATGTTTCATGAAGTGGAATAATATTAATGTGTTATTATTATTTCATTAAATGAAATATAATTTTATTACATACAAATTATGGTTACCCTATTGTTTTTTTCAAATTTAAATTAATAATAATATTACACACTATTTATAATTATGATTATCTTGGAATATAGAAACTTCATGTGAAACATATATATATATATATATATATGTACATAATATTGATGATAATAATATCAAAAATGAAATTAATGATTTATCATATGCATCATTTAATAGTACATGATTATCTATAATATTATTGAAATAAATTAAAAATAAATAATTTCCATTTATAGAATAATTTTTGATTATTCTAGAAATTATATAATAGAGAGAAATTGATATGTTCATGTCATTGTGTAAATATTATTTTATAAAAAAATGATGTTACGATGTAGTGTTAAACTTCTAAAAAAATATTGATGATAGTTATGTTATAATTTTGCATATTAGAGAATTAAAATATTTTTTTTCATGTTTTATTCTTGTTAATATTTTTATAAATAACATTATTATAGGAATAAAACTTTATTCATGCTAGATATTATTATTGAATTACTGAAATAAATTCTTAAAAATGGAATTACTATCACATGTGGATATTTGATATTCAATATTGGAATGTTTGGGATGTATGATCAAATTATTTTGATATATATTTGTTGCCTCTTAATATCTACTATTCAATGTGTTATCTATTTTTATAGTTGTTAATGATGTTTTATATTCTTGGAAATTACATAAAAACTTAAATATGGCAATTCACTGATTATAATAAAAAATAATGTTTGAATAATTATCATTGAGACTATTGATATATGAAATAACAACTTCATCTTGGATTCTAGATTTAATAAATAAGACTTTTCCATGGGAATTTTTGTGGCTAGTGTTTCTGGGATATATTCATTATTAATTGGTTAATTAATGATGTTAATGAAAATTTAATTTCTTATTACATCATTTCTTTTGGACTGATAAAGCTTGTCATTATTTGATAATGGATAAAATTTCTTGTTTGTTTTCCCATAGTTTCTATAAGATAATGTATAGAATAATAAATTTGATATGTATTTATGATCTATGGATTTAGATACATTATGTGATTAGTTTATAACCTAGTATAGTTTGAATATTTGATGAGTAAGGGGATGGGATTTCTGAGACTCTGATGATGTTAATACAAGATGATGAATGTGATTTTATATAGAATGGTTTTCCACATCGGGGTGGTCAAGATAAGTTCAAGGTGAGGATTACTGATTAATTCTTATTACTATATTGATGCCTACTTATTGGCTAATTACTGATTGATATCTATATGACCAGTTCACAACTATAGAATTTAGTTTGATTCTATGCCCTATGATCACATCTTTTAAGTGGAAACATAGGATGAATCGTAGAGTATTAGGATGTTTCTAAAATGATAATCGATTAATAAAAAAATGGGGTTAGTTTTTGAAACTCTCTTATGATGTTGACATACACAAGAATACAAGAAAGAATAAATGGTTCCATCAATGCTTAGATTAGAATAATAAAATATTATTCTAGTAATAGAAAATTGAATAATTTTAATTAATGGGTTATGAATTATTTAATATTTAATTTGATCCTAGTATTATAATTTTACATCTTGAGAATTTCATTGGTAGTCGGGTGTCCTATGTGATAATAATGACAGATGAGTCTAAGGATAAGTAATTTAACTTAGTGTTAATGGGAGATATATCTACTCTGTATATTTTGTTATTTTATACACACCCACCCATATCAGATGGGAAACCTATAACCAGATGTTTTGAGGGGTGTTTCCCCCAACATCTAGGTTGATGAGGATATGGATGGATGACTATCCCTTCACCTTGATCTCTCTTCAGCTGTAGTATTATGTGTGTGTATTGATGTGGGTGATTTTCCACACATGTGTTCTTTCTCCTATGATGGTTTGAGGCTATAATGAATACTTGTATTTGGTCATGGTAGCTTTAGATTCCCAAGAGAGTATTTCATGGGTTGTGATGGCTTGATGTATAATTCATTTACACAGGTTCTAATGGATTACAAAAATACACCAAGTTATAGTTTAGATAGTGATTATGATGATTTGGATATATTGATTGATGAAAACATTTAATGTTGGGCCCTGTATGAGACTAAGGTTGGTAGGTCTGATGTCTGACTCACTTCAAGGGTTACATGATTTATGGAAGGGTTGAGAGCTCATGACGTGCGACGTTGGGGAATTTATAGTGACCCAACCTTTTCTTACATTACTATTACATCATTTCAAAGATAATCAACATAATAGTATTACACATGGAGGATCCAGAGGTTTAGTGTCTTGGGAAAACTAGGACTACACATAACAAGTACAACATCAAGCATAAAAATTCATTTAATCTCTTCTTCTATAGATTCTTAGTAGCACTTGTCTTCTCCTTAGTACATGTAGCCACCTGAGGATATACATCAAAATGGGTGAGCTAAAAGCCCAGTAAGAGGATAGATAAGAACAATATAGCATGGGGTGAGCATAATCATGACATATGAAGAAGATCTTGAACATGAGAGGAGCATAAACAATAAACTTGAAATGTGGCAATGCATAAAAATGAAACATCATGTCTTAGTGGTTAACTACCACACATAATTGTGAACAAAGATAGAATCATTTTCACGCATCAATTCAAATTTACTCATGAGATTCATCACTTTACCCAATGCATTGGAGCGCTATATAATTCCGGGCGCACCCGTCACATCATAACATTATCATTATCATGATTTCCACATAGAACACATATCAAACATGAACATAAATAACCCATGTAAAGGAATGGGTTTCATATCATAATAAAACATTCATAAGCATTGGGTTCCCAAAAGAAATAGGGAACAAAAGACTTGATATAAGAACCATCAACCTTGAATGAGAGGTAAAAGGTGAGATCTCGAAAGAAGAGTTATTTTGGAAAACATTTTGATGGACATAAAAACCACTGAAAACCATGTATATCCCATAAAAGTAAAGTAAATGATGAACAAAAGACCTTTGAGGAGTAACCATATCAAAAATGGAGTGAAAGAGGGAGAACCCGAAGGAAGAAAATTGGGTTCGATATTTCCCCTTACCTTGTACTCGAATGCCTCCTTCTCTTTAATGTCATGTATAATGACATTATATTCATTAATTAGAAATTCTAGAACCTTTTATACATTAATAGGGTTCATTCTGGTTTCATTATTTCATATTATGTTCCTTTGGATGACTTATAGAGTTTAAAAACATTGATCGGGGATGTTCGTTTTCATGGTTTTCTTGAGCGGTACACTTGTATTCTTAATTTGATGTTTGGGAAGATCATGGGTAAACATCCAGAACTGATATTAGATGTAATTAATGATATTAAAGAATATTTAATGATTTTATAATGAGTTATATTAGATCCATGTGGCCGAATCATTAGATAAGAATTAAATGAAGATTATTTGGGCTAATTTGAGCGGTTTTTGGATCACAACCAACTCATTTTAACTTTTCACTTAGTAGTATGGCCATAGGTTATTTTCAGAACTTAAAATAGAACATAATACATATAAAAAATTCTTGTTTAACCATAAAAATGGTTTCATGACCAGATTGAAGGTATCAATGGAAGAAGAGAGCATGTTGTTTTTGAAGGTGATAAATTATCACCACATGAACAACGTTCTCTTTAATAAAATAAAAGGAATATGGAAAGGGTGTGGGGTGATATAATATAACATTAGAATCAGAATATTACAGTATATATATATAATACTGGATTTACAGAACAATTTTGATGAAGATAGGTAGGGATAGATCAAGAATGGACCTTGAACTTGAAAGGAAATTAAAGGAGAAGAGAGAGAGAAATTACCTTTAGAATCCTTCTCTTGAGATCCTCTTTAAGGAAGCTAGGCTTGGTATTTTGATGAGACCAGCAGCTTTTGGACGTGGGGGATGAGATAGAGAAGGTGTTTGGGCAGAATTTAGAGAAGGCTTGGAGCTTGAGAGGTGTGAGGAAAAGAGGGAGTGAAGGGTGGCTTTTATAGTGGAGGGTAGATGGGTTTCCTTAATATAAAATTGATTAGTTTATTAATTTCACCTAAGACAAGGAATATTGAGTCTTGGATGACTAAGAATAGTAAATAATACTTTTGAATTCGGGATTAGGGTGCTTACATCACTTGTGATGTCAGGAATAATTGGTTTTAATTAAAATGTATTTATATGATAAATTAATGTATTCTACTATTCATCAAAAATTCAAGTATCTCAGAAAAATCCCAAAATTTTACCCCAACCATTTTTCGACGTGTAGAATCCAAA
Organism: Viscum album; assembly: GCA_963277665.1. Lineage (NCBI taxonomy): Eukaryota > Viridiplantae > Streptophyta > Magnoliopsida > Santalales > Viscaceae > Viscum > Viscum album. The sequence goes on along the minus strand of OY728157.1, from coordinate 1,418,876,248 downwards.
AATGAAGTCCTTTTTTAAAAAATAATTTTCTAAATATTATTAATTTAATATTTAATTAAAATCATAATTTACTTAAAGAAACAGTTTTTAAAATTAAAACTGATTTTGCCGTTCTTTCAAAAATTACATAGGGTCTTATAAAATTATCTAAAAACTATTAGACATTGATTCAAGAATTTATGAATATATTTCAAGAAAATAAATATTCTTTTAAATTAATTAATTATAATTAATCATTTATGACTTATAAAATATCAAAAATGTTTACTAAGGTCAAATTGTCACTTTCTAAGTTGTCTAAATTTTATTTTATTATTCATAGGTAATGTTACTCTTATTTACTATTCATAAGGGTCATATTACTATTCATAAGGTTAGGTTACTATTCATAAGGGTAGGTTACTATTCACCAAAAATTATTTTTGTTTCATTGGACTCCAAAAACTATCTTGAACACAACCTTGAATGTTGGATTTTTTAAAATTCCAAACATATGGGTGACAAAATTATGTTTAAAGGTCACTTATCACTTAGTAGTTCATTATTTTGTGTTTTTTTGACATAGATATAAGAAGGGAATTTTACATTGAAAAACTTTGGGTCATTACATTCTTCCCACCTTAAGAAATTTCGCCCCCGAAATTTCACTTTACTCAAATAGGTGAGGGTACTTCTCCTTCATTACCTCTTCCGGTTCCCAAGTTGCTTCCTCAAACTTTTGGTTCCTCCACAACACTTTGACAAGGCGGGTTGTCTTGTTGCGTAGAACCTTATCAATTCGGTCCAGAATTTTTACCGGCTGCTCCTCGTATGAGAGATCATCTTCCAACTGTACCACCTCTATGTTTAGTACATGTGAGGGATCTGGAATGTACTTCCTCAGTAGTGATACGTGAAACACATCATGAACTTGAGCCATATTTGGTGGAAGTTCCAAACGATAGGCCACAGCTCCTATATGATCAAGGATCTCAAATAGGCCAATGTACCTTGGGCTTAGCTTCCCTTTCTTCCCGAATTTCATGACTCTCTTCCATGGAGATATTCGAAGGAAGAATTTATCTCCAATGTCGATCTCCAAGTCCCTTCGACGATTGTCAGCATAGCTCTTTTGCCGACTTTGAGCGGCTTTGATATGTTTCTTGATGACTTGAACCTTCTCTGTCATCTATTGATCAAGATCGGGACCAAGTAGCTTTCGTTCTCCAACTTCATCCCAACAGGTTGGAGTTCTACATCGCTTCCCATAAAGAGCTTCATACGGAGCCATCTGAATACTCGAGTGGAAGTTATTATTGTATGAGAACTCAACCAATGGGAGATGTTTATCCCCAACCACCTTTGAATTCAAGAGAGCAGGATCTTAGCATATCTTCAAGTGTCTGAATATTCCTTTTAGACTGGCCATCAGTTTGGGGGTGATAGGCTGTGCTGAAATTTAATTTAGTACTCAAAGCATGTTGAAGGCTCCTCTAGAATTTAGAATTGAACCTTGGATCATGGTCAGAGACAATCAAGAGCGGAACACCGTGCAATCTCACTACTTCCTTCACATAAATCCTTGCAAGTTGTTCAAGTGAGAGGTCTTCCCGAATAGCGATAAAATGGGCAGTCTTGGTGAGTCAGTCAACCACAACCCATATCGCATTATTTCCTCTTGACATTTTCGGGCGACCCCTGACAAAGTCCATAGTAACATTTTCCCATTTCCACATGGGTATAGGCAATGGATGCAGTATACCTTTGGACTTTTTCCACTCAGCTTTAACTTGCTGACATACTAAGCACCTTGATATATATTCCGCAATCTCCTTCTTCATGTTATCCCACCAAAAGTGTTCTCGGAGATCATGATACATCTTGGTACTTCCAGGATGAATAGAGAAAGTTGATCTATGTGCATTATCCAATATATCCTTCTTTATTCCGGGTGATGAAGGCACACAAATCCGCGTTCCAAACCGAATCACACCATCGTCATCGATATGGAACTCTTGCAGCTTCCCTTCCTTTACTGCATTCACCCTCTTTTGTATCTCTACATCATCCCTTTGTGCTTCCTTAATCTTCTGTTGGATGGATGGTTGCGTAATCATTTGGGAAAGGTAGTATGTATCCCTTGCCCTTACGATTCCCAAATCCATCCTTTTAATATCCAAGAAGATAGGGTCTTTCTCAATCCTCAACATGGATAGAGTAGTAGGTTCTTTCCTGCTTAGAGCGTCAGCTACCTTGTTCGCCTTTCCAGGATGACAGTGAATAGAGAAATCGTAATCCTTGATTAGATCTAACCATCTCCTTTGACTCATGTTGAGCTCCTTTTGTGTGAATATATACTTTAGGCTCTTGTGGTCGGTGTATATGTCCCACTTCTCACCATAAAGGTAGTGCCGCCATATTTTCAACACAAAAATCACGACTGCCAGCTCTAGATCATGCGTCTGGTAGTTCTGCTCATGGATCTTCAACTGTTGTGAGGCGTAGGCTATCACATTATAATTTTCCATGAGTACACAACCCAAGCCTTTCTTTGAAGCATCGTTGTATATCACAAAACTTTCTCCACTTTTCGGTAGTGTGAGTACAGGTGCAGTGATCAGCCTTCTCTTTAGCTCCTTGAAGCTTCCCTCACATTCATCCGTCCAGACATACTTTACCCCTTTCCTTGTTAACTTAGTTAGCGGGCTTGACAATAGTGAGAATTTTCTCACAAAATGTCGATAGTACCCAGCTAATCCAAGAAAACTACGGATTTCTGTGACACTAGAGGGCCTGGGACATTCCTCAATTGCCTTTTTCTTTGAAGGGTCCACAGAAATTCCCTTGCTTGTGATAACATGTCCCAAGAACGTGACTTGATTCATCCAAAAGTCACACTTGCTGAACTTGGCGTACAACTTATCCTTTCTCAATGTTGCCAACACAAGTCTTATATGTTCTTCATGTTCCTCCTTGATCTTGGAGTAGATGAGAATATCATCGATAAACACTACCACAAATTTGTCGAGGTAATATCTAAAGACTCTATTCATCCAATCCATGAAGATTGCTGGGGCATTAGTAAGTCCGAAGGGCATCACCAAAAACTCATAATTCCCATACCTTGTACAGAAGGTAGTCTTCTGAATATCTTCCTTCTTCACCTTCACTTGATGATATCCAGAACGAATATCCACCTTTGAGAAGTATTGAGCTCCTCTTAACTGGTCGAACAAGTCATCAATCCTTGGGAGAGGATACTTGTTCTTTATAGTGATCTTGTTGAGTTCCCGATAATCAATACACAGCTGCATGGTACCATCCTTCTTCATCACAAAGAGCACTGGCGCACCCCAAGGTGATGCACTAGGGCGTATGGACCCTTTGTCCAGATGCTCTTGCAGCTGCTTCTTTAACTCATCTAGTTCGATAGGAGCAATCCTATAGGGGCACTTCGAGATAGGAGTAGCTCCGGGTATGAGTTCAATTGAGAACTCTACCTCACGATCCGGGGGAATTCTGGGTAACTCTTCGAGAAATACATCGCCGTATTCCCTTACGATGGGAATTTCCTCAATGTTGGAACTTTCCTTTGACTCAACAATTTGGGCGAGGTATGCTTCTTCATAGGGAATCATCAACCACACCATTGAAGTATTTTTCAAAGGATATTCATGATCTTCCTTGCATTTGTAGAGGAGCATGGGATGGTTCGGAATATGAAAATATATTTCCTTTTCCCGACAGTTGATATGCGCTCTATATAAAGAGAGCCAATAAATTCCCATTATCGCGTCGAATTCCACCAAGGGAAGTATTACGAGATTTGATGGAAGAATATTCCCACATACGTCAACAGGAGAAGAATCAAACACTTGGGTTGCAATGATTGCACCACTTGGTGTTTTTACAGATATCTCTACTTCAAGGTTTCAAGTCTTCGATTCTATAGTTCAAACAAACTTGCAAGATATAAAGGAATGCATAGAACCAGAATCAAATAAGACTTTTTCCATTCTTGAGTGAATAGGAAGTGTACCTTGTACGACTTCATTATCATGTTCCACCTCCGCATTAGTGATGGCATAAGCCTTCCCTTGTTCCTTTGGCTTTGGTGGTTGTTGGCGCTAATTACCCTCAAGAGCTCGAGGTTTAGTGCACTGGTTTGAATAGTGCCCTAGCTCTTTACAGTTGTAGCATTGAACCACGAGTGGTTCTATCCTTTCATCGGCTACATTATCCTTCCTTTTCATGTCTCTTCGACACTCGTGAGCTAGGTTTCCTTCATTCCCACACTTGAATCATTTCCCCGTCCCTTTGAGGTAGTTCCCATTGTGCAACTTCCCACATTTTTGGCAAGTGGGTCATTGTGTTTTCTTCCCATCATTGTCATTAGATCCACCGGCTTGAAACTCCATCTTTATTTTCTTATCACCATAGCCATGGGACCATTCTCCAAACTCCATCTCCACTTTGAGAGCACACCGAACAACTTTTTCATAACTCCCAAAGTCTCGAATTGCAAGAGCCTTTCGAAGATGTGGTTTTAATCCACTAAAGAATCTATCAATTTTTCTATCATTGTTGATAACAAAACCAAAAGCATACCTTGCGAGTCTTGTGAAATTTTCTTCATAGGCTGTGATAGATTCTCCTTCTTTTTTCTTGATCTCTATAAATTATCTCTTCATCTTCGTGCGAAGAGTTATTAGGAAGTACTTATTAAGAAACATTATCTTAAAGTCTTCCCATTCCATCTCTTCAATTTCCTCCCTTGGATTGGTGTTCTTAATCAAAGCCCACCATTGATCAGCTTCTCCATCTATAAGATAAATGGCTAGAGTCACCTTCTCCATCTCGGAACAGTGAAGAACAGAAAATATCTTCTCCATGGATTTGACCCACTGTTCCGCAACTAGTGGATCGGAAGATCCACAAAACGTCGGTGGTTGTTGCCGCATAAAACATTCGATAGCTAGTTGCTCACACTTTGGTGAAGGAGGACGTTCCCCATTATTATGGTTATTATTCATAACCCTAGATAATTGGGTAAGCATCGCTATAAAGTTTTGAACTCCACCTCCAAAATCATTGGGGATGTCGTTTGGGCAATCATTGCATTGGCCCTCATAAGAGTTGTTGGCCTGATTCCTCCTGGTTCCCATCATTTTCTAAAATAGAAAAGGTTAGAACAAAACATAAGTAAACAAGTCATGAATAACTTATTCATTTAAAAAATTATACAAAAAACATAACATATGGGATCCCAAGGTAAATATCCCTGTGTGCATATTTGTACTTAGTCTCATGCTAGAGGTTTTCATTAGGGTTCACTAATCCTAATTCCCAAATTAACTAAACCTTTCCTTTGATACCAACTATAGCGACCCAAACTTTTCTTACATTAATATTACATCATTTCAAAGATAAACAACATAATAGTATTACACATGGAGGATCCAGAGGTTTAGTGTCTTGGGAAAACTAGGACTACACATAACAAGTACAACATCAAGCATAAAAATTCATTTAATCTCTTCTTCTATAGCTTCTTAGTAGCACTTGTCCTCTCCTTAGTACATGTTGCCGCCTGAGGATATACATCAAAAGGGGTGAGCTAAAAGCCCAGTAAGAGGATATATAAGAACAATATAGCATGGGGTGAGCATAATCATGACATATGAAGAAGATCTTGAACATGAGAGGAGCATAAACAATAAACTTGAAATGTGGCAAAGCATAAAAATGAAACATCATGTCTTAGTGGTTAACTACCAAACATAATTGTGAACAAAGCTAGAATCATGTTCACACATCATTTCACATTTTCTCATGAGATTCATCACTTTACCCAATTCATTGGAGCGCTATATAATTCCGGGCACACCCGTCACATTTAAACATTCATATTGCGCTATATAATTCCAGGCGCACCCGTCACATCATAACATTATCATTATCATGCTTGCCACATAGAACACATATCAAACATGTACATAAATAACCCATGGAAAGGAATGGGTTTCATCTCATAATAAAACATTCATATGCATTGGGTTCCCAAAAGAAATAGGGAACAACATACTTGATATAAGAACCATCAACCTTGAATGAGAGGTAAAAGGTGAGATCTTGAAAGAAGAGTTCTTTTGGAAAACATTTTGATGGACATAAAAACCAGTGAATAACATGTATATCCCAGAAAAGTAAAGGAAATGATGAACAAAAGACCTTTTAGGAGTAACCATATCAAAAATGGAGTGAAAGAGGGAGAACCCGTAGGAAGAAAATTGGGTTCGAGATTTCCCCTTACCTTGTACTCGAATGCCTCCTTCTCTTTAATGTCCTGTATAATGACATTATATTCATTAATTAGAAATTAAAGAACCTTTTATACATTAATAGGGTTCATTCTGGTTTCATTATTTCATATTATGTTCCTTTGGATGACTTATAGAGTTTAAAAACATTGACCGGGGATGTTTGTTTTCATGGTTTTCTTGAGCGGTCCACTTGTATTCTTAATTTGATGTTTGGATAGATCATGGGTAAACATATAGAACTGATATTACATGTAATTTATTATATTACAGAAGCTTGAATGATTTTATAATGAGTTATATTAGATCCATGTGGCCGAATCATTAGATAAGAATTAAATGAAGATTATTTGGGCTAATTTGAGCGGTTTTTGGATCACAACCAACTCATTTTAACTTTTCACTTAGTAGTATGGCCATAGGTTATTTCCAGAACTTAAAATAGAACATAATACATATAAAACATTCTGGTTCAACTATAAAAATGGTTTCATGACTAGATTTAAGGTATAAATGGAAGAAGAGATCATGTTGTTTTTGAAGGTGATAAATTATCACCACATGAACAACGTTCTCTTTAATAAAATAAAAGGAAGATGGAAAGGGTGTGGGGTGATATAATATAACATTAGAATCATAATATTACAGTATATATATAATACTAGATTTACAGAACAATTTGGATGAAGATAGGTAGGGATAGATCAAGAAAGGAACTTGAACTTGAAAGGAAATTAAAGGAGAAGAGAGAGAGAAATTACCTTTAGAATCCTTCTCTTGAGATCCTCTTTAAGGAAGCTAGGCTTGGTATTTTGATGAGACCAGCAGCTTTTGGACGTGGGGGATGATCTAGGGAAGGTTTTTGGGAAGAATTTATAGAAGGCTTGGAGCTTGAGAGGTGTGAGGAAAAGAGGGAGTGAAGGGTGGCTTTTATAGTGGAGGGGAGAGGGGTTTCCTTAATATAAAATTGATTAGTTTATTAATTTCACCTAAGACAAGTAATAGTGAGTCTTGGATGACTAATAATATTAAATAAGACTTTTTAATTCTGGATTAGGGTGCTTACATCACTTGTGATGTCAGGAATATAGGGTTTTAATTAAAATGTATTTATATGATAAATTAATGTATTCTACTATTCATTAAAAATTCAAGTATCTCAGAAAAATCCCAAAATTTTACCCCAACCATTTTTCAACGTGTAGAATCCAAAAAGGAAGTCAATTTTTCAAAAATAATTTTCTAAATATTATTAAATTAATATTTAATTAAAATCATAATTTACTTAAAAAACAGTTTTTAAAATTAAAACTGATTTTGCAGTTCTTTCAAAAATTACTTTGGGTCTTATAAAATTATCTAAAAACTATTAGACATTGATTCAATAATTTATGAAAATATTTCATGAAAATAAATATTCTTTTAAATTAATTCATTATAATTAATCATTTATGACTTATAAAATACCAAAAATGTTTACTAAGGTCAAATTGTCACTTTCTAAGATGTCTAAATTTTATTTTATTATTCATAGGTAATGTTACTATTATTTACTATTCATAAGGGTCATATTACTATTCATAAGGGTAGGTTACTATTCATAAGGGTAGGTTACTATTCACCAAAAATTATTTTTGTTTCATTGGACTCCAAAAACTATCTTGAACACAACTGTGAATGTTGGATTTTTTAAAATTCCAAACATAGGGGTGAAAAAATTATGTTTAAAGGTCACTTATCACTTAGTAGTTCATTATTTTGTGTTATTATGACATAGATATAAGAAGTGAATTTTCCATTGAAAAACTTTGGGTCGTTACAGACTTATAGTGGGAAACCAATGGGGAAGTGGTTGTGGGATACCCATTTATATATATATATATATATATTCTTATTATTATGGTTATAGTTTTTTGAATTATTTTTTTGAGTGATTCATTGTGAGGATAAGAAAATAATAGTAAACCTCTTCAGGTGTTGAGATACATTCATTTATTTACTTACTGGGAAATAGTATGCTTCTTTCACATTTTCATGAGAAGTTTTAGGGAGGATCCTATTGGGTATACATATTATAATAATTATATATATATAAACTATTTCTAGGTCACCAGGATATGGTTGGTGATCAAGCTAGAAATTACTCATTTGAGGTGTTGTTTAGGAGCTATTGGAGCTTCGTGGTCACTTATGAGGATTATATCTATAGTATTTTAATTTTATTTGTATTCTTTTTATTTCATTACATCATTTATTAGAATTTAATATTATTTTTTTATGTTAAGGAGTTGTTTGGTGGTTTTTCTCTTCTTATCACTTACTAATTGAATCTTTATAAGGGCAATCTTGTCTATGTGTTTGTGTTTATATACCCTTGATGATAGCATCCAACCCATGGATTATTGGATGTGGGATTCAAGAGTTATTATATCTCTTCCTTAGTTACCAACCCAAGAGAATTACATTTGGATGTAGGGGTCATGAAAGAGTAGTATCAAAGGAGATGGTTGAGTGATAAGATGATATTTGGAGATAGTCACTGATGATGATGAATGGGTAGGTAAGGATAAAAATATCAGATGGTCTTAGTACATTTTATAAACAAGGTTCTCCATATATATAAAATATTTTAGGCACCCTTGTGATCTAACACAAGGGCCATCATGTTTAATAACATGATAAGTGAAGTGATACTACTTTCTGGGTAGATTCCTTGAAAAGTATCATGCATCATGATTTTATTCTTCTGTGTCTGAACTGGGTAGACAATAAAAAATTGGCTGAAATTAATTAACTAATGAACCATCAAAAAAATATGTGTCCCGAGTTAGGATTCCTTAACCATTATTATCTTTCAATAATATCTCTATGCCTACCTCCTCATAAGGTTATTTTCTAAATAATTTTATAAATATATGAGATAAATCATTGTAGAGTGGAGTTTGATGATGAAAACTATTTGAGGAAGACACTCTAAGAGATCCATAACCAAAGTTCACAAAATTACAAGGGATCCATTTAAGATCATGGGGCAGAGACTCGGTTGAATGAGGTGGTAATAGCCTCAGTTGGATTCATTCTCTAAGATAGCTCTATGATTAGTTGGATGTGATGATTCTATACAGGTTATCTTCCCAGTGGTGGTTCTCATTACATGGGGTTATAGAGGATATGGTTGTTTAAATGGGAGGTTTTGAGATTAATTTTAGGATGAGTTTCTTTCTTCTACCAAAAGGGGGAATCTTCTTGGTCATTTATTTTTTTCATCCAATTAGGATTTCTAAGAACCTCTTTTGATGTGTGGTGAGACCATTTAATTTCCTCACTGAGACTAAAAATCATTGATTGATATCTCCTTAAAGTTAATGACCTAGATTATCATCATTCTATGATTGTTATTCCTTCAAAATGAGTGTAGGGAAACATATTCATTCACTTTTTTGAAACACACCAATTAAATATTTGACCCATAGTTTTTTTGAACCAATTAAAATTTTAGCTTCCATCGCACACCTAATTTCCATCAAAGATGATAAGTATAAATCATACATCAAGCCTTGTGTTAAGATGGATATATGTTCTGAGAAAAGGTTTTCTGTGAAATTGATTTTATTATTTGATAACTCTCCCATCAGTATCAATTATGTGAAAAAGGGTTTGGGTTCAAGGGTTGCTATCATAATTTTAATATTATAATCTTCTCTTGGGCTTAGTGTTATAGAAATATTTCCAGTAGAAAGGGGTCATTATATTTATTCTTTATTTTAATCAATACTCTTCACATTGTTATAGTTATTTGGGCAGTAGTTTGGGGAAAATTGAATATTGTATGTTTATATGCAACTTATTTTCTACCTAGTGTTAGACTAATTTTTCTCTATTTGTGAATTAAATTACTTTATGTTATGGGTTGTACATGTAAATTTTCATATGATGTGGTTGTGGCCTTGTGTGGTTACATCTCAATAATGAATTTATCTTATAATTGTAATGTTTTACATTTCCTCTAGAATATAAGGATTAGGGAAACATCACCCATAATGGAATATTATTTTTCATGTTGTATTTTAAAAACATGTGAGAGATTTAGTACTTCCAAAAGTGGAAAATATCATGGTGTATCTGATGGGTTCCTTTTATTTTTAGGATTAAGACATATCGATTTATGTTTATCTTATTGCTTTTATTAGTTAAATAATGTTTTGCAGTGTCAATATAGAACTATTGAAAATAATTACTTGCACCTGTAGTAAATAGTAAATGGAACATTAAATCCATTATAGTTTTTGCAAGAGTGTGTTTTTAGTAAATTAGGATTTGTTAAGAAACATGGAAGATTTTAAATATAGATAAAGTGAATTGTTAAAATATCATATTTTACTTATGATTTATTTCATATGTTAAATTAGGTTATCTAAATTTAACGTTATATTTATTTATATAAACCTGGTAAAGAGTGTGGTTGATCTGTGTTAGTTGAATAAAACGAAATTGATGAAAGCATGTAACTTCTATAAATATGTAAGTTATTCCAGGAAGCATATTAAATATAGAAGGTTAAATATCATTATTGGATTTTCTTTATAATTATAAATTGGTTTAACATGAAACATGTTTCAGTTTCTAATTATAGTAGTGTGTGGATAAATTAAATTTCTCAATGAATGATGAATTAAATTGATTAATTTTTGGACTAGTTTGATTTGTTATTTAGTAATTATTTTTTTGGAAAATAAAAATTTAGTTTGAGTATGTCATCCATGGAAGTTTTCATCATTTTTTATAATAAAATTTAGTGATACACACTTGTAAAATATGATTTTATGGTAATAAGTTTTTTAAATAATCTATAATAGTTATTTTATGAAACTTTCATTTATTTTAAAAGTTGTTTTCCAAAATATATTAGAGGGCTTTCTACAAAGAGTATTTTGATAAATACCTTATTGAAAATAAGGATTAATTTTTTTTTCATTGGATGGTTTTCTAACCTCCTATGTTTGAAATATAAGGGACTTAGTTCAAAAAAAGTAACAACATTATTTTAAAATTTATCAAGTTTTAATATGAGATGTTGACATACATGTCTAGAAAGAAAAGAATCATTTAAAATTATGTTTATGTTTTTAACTCATTATCCAGAAGAACATAATGAATTTTTTTATATATGATACCTAATATTATCAATAAATTATTTTACAACAATGATAATCTACTATGTTCATGATATGTTAAGAATGATATGGTTTGAGTTTTTTTAATCCAAATTTCTATCATGATAAATAATTATTAAGCATGTATGAATTTTCATTTGATGGATTTAAAAATTAAATTTATTAATGTGATGGATTTAATTATGTTTTCTTCCAAAATAGAGTTCTATAACTTTTAGTTTAAATTAATGTGAAGGGATTATTTTTAAGTTGTTTCTTTCTATAGTGTTGTACTGATGTAATGTCTGATTTGATATGCATTGATTGCTGGTATTGCTTTTTTATATAATGCCCATTGATGTTATTATGTGATATTACTTTCGAATATGTGTAATAAATGTCCTCTTAGTATTCAATGTTGTATAATGATTTATTTTGTTTTTACTAAGTTTTTATTCACATAAAGTTATATGAGATTGATTATCTTGTTTTTTGCTAAGATTTATTAATGAACCTCTTCTTTTATGATAGGTATCTAATCTGACAGTTTTTAGAGTTTTTTAAAGTGTTTTTTAATGGATAGTTCCTTAATGACCCGTTACATTACTATTTTTTGGTTGGAGAGTTTTTGGAAGAGGTCTCAGAGGGTTCATAAGAGTTCGATTTTTAGTTCTGTCGCAGCATGAAAATATCATGTTATAAAAGAGGGATTCACAACATCAATGTATTTTTATAGATTGTGATGTTTTTTGTTTACATTATATGGTGAGGTAAAAACATGAAAAAACTTCATGCTATAAAATGGGATTGTACCTTATAAGTTAATTCTTGTTGAGGTTCTATGTTTTTTGTTGAAAAGAAATTCATTTTATGAATTAGTTTTTTTCATCTTGTAACCCACAGACCCTATAGAGTTTATGTTGTAAATATGGAATTTAAACTATAAATTGGGAGACATAAAACCTATATAAAGGTTTAGTTTGGCCTTTTTCCCTCTCATTTAAAAATGGATTCCTCTAATTTTGTGGAATAACCCTTGGAAATTTTGGGAGACCTTTCATCCTATCTTCATTCACCTCGATCCTTGGGTTTTAATGGTTTCTAAATGGTGATCTATGGTGATTTATTCTCTTTTCCCCATTGATTTCCACTTTATATTCTTCTGAGAATCACCAAATTTACATTATTTTGATCAAGGTGTGTGTTGGGTTTGTTTTTTAACAACCCTTTGGTGTGGATCAAAGTGATCAAGGTTTCTCATGTGTGGTTTTGGTTTTTATGCTCTTTCAATCACACCATGGTGCATAGAGAATCAAAAAAATCTTCTTTGAGGTGAGGGATCCTGGTTTTCTCTCTTTTTTGTTTTATATAGATGGGTATTTCATGGATTTTTTTCTTTTTGGTGGATAATAAGTGTCAGTGAAATTATTTAATAAATTTAAATAACTAAAATTGATTGGTATGGGGGAGATATCACATTATTTACTATTTTAATATATATTGTTGATGATATTATTCATGTTTTTTCCAATATTGAAAATAATGGATTTTGGGAGCCTTTTTTGCACTGTAGATGATATGTTGAGAGACCCTTTCTTATTGTTGATTGATTTCACCCTAAATAGAAGTCTAAGAATTCATTTGTGGTTAATAAATTGGTTTCCTATGGAAAATGAGTTTTTGAGATAATACCCAGTCTATATAGAGAAGTAATGTCCTAAAACCCCTGAATAATTGTGGAATTTGGGAAGTATTTTTGTGGAATCAGTTTGTGCATTTTTTGTTGAATTGTGTGGTTCAAGATATTTTGTGATGATGGTGGTGGCCAGATGTGATTTGTAGTGTCTGGATCTATGATTTGGTGGTTGGTTGGCATGGATACGACACAGGAAATCATGGGATGTTGTGCACAATGTTTGAGATTCATAGTTGTTATTGTGCATAGTGGTTGTGGTGTGCAGTGATTATGGTGTACAATGGTTGTGGTGTGTAGTGGTTTTGGCGCATAGTGTTTTTCGTGCATAGCGGTTGTGTTTTTTTTTGGTTGGGATGCACAATGGTTTTGGTGTGTAGTGATTGTGTTTGTGAGATAATTGTGATGCATGGTTTTTGTAGTGAGATGGATTGGTGGATATGGCACAGAGACAATGGTGGATGAATGGTGTTATAGTGATGGTTGTATAAGGTGGGTGAACTGTTCGTTGTGTGGTTATATTAGTTTCTCATTTAGAAATTGAATAAATTATGATAATAAATAAAATTTAAAGATTCATAAATGTGGAATGATATAATGTGAGTGGTGTGAATTATTGAAAAATAGAATATGGTAAGTTGTAAATGAAAGTGGAAGTGTGTGACTTGTGTGGTTGTTGTGTGGTGTGCTGCATATAGTGGTGGAAACGATTGTGATGGTTGATGTGAGGTGCAGTGGTGGTGTTGTGGTGTACGCTAGTGCCATGGTTGTGAACCCATATATTGGGTATTTCGTGCTATCTGTATATCATGTATTTTATATTATTTATATACATGCCTCACTGAGTTATATAACCATACCAACACTTATAGGTTCTGGGTTCTTGGTTTTTTCCCAAATATCTAGAATGATAGTGATATAATTGTCTTGATACCTCATCTTCCTTGATTTTCCATCAGCAGTGATGTCCCCAGTGTCTTCAGGAAATATGTGATGTGATTTCTCAGGTTTATTTGGATGAGATGTGATGTGATTAGTTAGTGATGTGATATGATATGTGGTGGGGGAAATTTATGGTATTAGGAGGAAACGAGGTTGATGTATTTCATGTTCATGATACCCTACTGCTTTGGTTGTGTGATGAGACGAGATGTTATGTGATGACTCAACTATCATTAGGTGAGATGTGTTGCGATGGACTAGGTGTCTTTGGGAAAGATGTTATGTGATGATACCTGATTCTAGCATGATAAACTATAAATTTTGAGGATGGGTTGGTAGGTATGCATCCCAAATCACATCAGAGATGGATGGTTGTGAAGGGATACTTGTGGAAGGGATTAGAGAACATGGAATTAGACATTGGTGAGTAAGGAAGGAATATCAGTAGGGAATTGGTAGTGGGGAACCCTTCTTATTTTTTATCTCTATTATATATTAATTTATCAGATTCAAGAATTGGTGATAAATACTTTATAAGGTTGGGATTGGTTAGTTGAACTATTAACGTTTTTTTGGTTCTTTTGTTTTCCACTGGTGAAATAGAATTCTATTTTTAAATTTTCACTTGAGTACTCAGGTATAATTTTACTCATTATACTTATATACTCACCCAACATATATAAACTATTTTTCATATTTTTAGGAGGACTTTGGGGACCGATCTGGACATTTTTATCATGGGTTGGAGCTACTAATGAGTCATTATTATATGAATTTTCTTTTGTAAATTTACCTTGGAAACATTTATATGTATCTTATGACTTTGATCATGCATTATGGGATGTTTTTGTGTTTATTTTATATTATCTACTAGATTTTCTTGGTGGGTTTTTATCCTATTTCCTAATCCTTTTTTATGTTAGAGGCTAATCCCTCCCATATGTGAGATTTTTATACCCACGTTGCTTGTCTCCATTCTAGGACCTACTATAAGTGGGACTCAAGGGGGATTTCAACTCTTCCTTCATTGCAAGTCCATGAAAGGTACCTTTGGAGGGAGGGGGTCATGAAAGTGTTTTATTAATGTTTTTTGGTTGGGATATAGGATAAATTATGAAGTCAAAAACTATGTGGTTTTCTTTTTCAATTAGGGAAATTGTTCCAGTCAATCTTGGTATGTAACATCGGACGGGAAAGTCCACTATGCCACAATATTTTAGGACCCCCTATGATATAGTGTATAGTATCTATTCTTATTTAATGCCCAAATGAAGTGGTCTCATTTTCTAGGTAGAGTATTAGAAGATATACATGTATCATGATTGACTGTGTTCATGTTTGAATTGGGTAATTGTGGAAATTTACCTAAATAAAATAATTAATTAAATAATTTTTTTATAAAAATCCATTCTAATAGGATTAGTATTTCTTCTTAATTTTCAAGAATGTCCCCTAGTCATCAAACATGAGTGGTTCAGGTAGTTTAGGTTTAGTAGGCTAACCTAGTTGATTTTTGAATGATCGACCTAATAGAGGGGGTGAGGTTTGAAAAATGGTTTTTCATTCCTTCCAACAATAGATTTTGGGAATATATGAGGGGAGAATCACATATGTGGAGATGAGGTTCTAGTTATAGAAGATTGAGATCACATTTGGTCTGATCTGAGAATAGTTTGAGTTATGGGTGCCATTGTCAGTTAGTTAGTTTTGAGGGGGTGTGTGTCAGTAGTGGATGTTGTATCTGGGTGACTAAAAGGAGGAAGATGTGTTGTGGACAGATTTTCATAGGCATTTCCATTAAAAATTATTGTCACCAATTACAAAGGAATTATATTTTCATGAGTTTATTTCCCTTTAGAAGGGAAATCTAAGTGCATGAGATCATGGGACCAGGTTCAAGGATGTCTTAAATATTACTCCAGATGTAATTTCAGATGAAGAGTCCAGAGAGTGTTATCTAGAAGAGGCCTTTCACAGAGTGATCAGTTATGCAGTCACCCTATTTATGATTATTATGTATCAAGAGGTGATGAATAAATAATAGTTCATCGATCAGATTCATTATATGGGATTTAATCCACAATATAGTGTAAAAATAGGTGTCTTAAGGAGTAGATCTTCAGGGAGTGGTTCTTAAATGTTCATGCAGCTAGAGTTTCGACTAGTTGTGAATCTACCACATCAGGTTCTTTCCTATTATTCTAAGGAAGGTTGTTTCTGAGAACCTACCTGGGATTTTCCATTCTCCTAAAATTTCAATGGGAGACATGGTCATCGATCGGTCTATTTTCCGACGATTCCGGGAATCCAATTTTAGATTGGATTTCATGCCCATTTTTAGTATCACTGGTTTCCTATGAGATAGCCTCAATATCAGGGACTACTAGTTGTTGTTCAATAGATAATAAAAGGTAGAGTAGGTAGAGGGAATCCTCATGATGGTCCCCATCCATAGGGACTTAATACATAACTTGGATTTGGAAACCAATAGTAGAGAGGTAGGGGATGGGTATGGTCAGATACACACATTAAATGAATCGATGATAGCAGATCCATTAGTTGTTTTAGGTACAATTAATTTATCACCTACAGTTTTTTGTACCATTTTTGATTCATGACCCTTTAAAACCTTTATTACTCTTACTTTGTTCTGTCATTTGGGACTTGATGTGGAGAGGCTTATTGTTCCCCTGGTGTTATGTACACTGGTTGGAGGTTAGACTAATTTTTTATGTGTTTTGGGGATGTATAATGGCGATGGGGAAAAAAGTCCATGGGATATTTCATCTTACTTCTTAAACAGAAATACGATGTTATCCTTAGTGTGGATTGGCTTTATTTTATGCATGCAGTCATCGCATGTTTCTAGAGGATAGCTACATTTTCTAATGTGACTGTCTAGTGAGTGGAATTCGTTTGAGAGAGAGGTTAATGGATGGGTTGTAGGAATGTAGATACTCTATTTTCTCACTTTGAGGAGATATATGTAAATTCACTAGTGGAAGATGTTCCAAGGGTCATGGAGGAGTTCCTAGATGTTTTTTTAGATGAGGTTGTCAGTTACCCTCACATTATGTTGTCATGTTTTTGATAGAGTTAAAACATTGTGCATATCTGATTTCAATGGATTATCATCGAATAGAACCTATAGAGCTATGTGAGTTGAGGTTGTTTGTGGATGATATGATGTCAATGGGTTTTATTTAGCCCAATGTGTCTCCTTGGGGTGCTCCAGTATAATTTTCCATGAGCACTAATGGATTTCAGATATTTTTCATATACAACTAAATCTTGAATCAAGAAATGTTCAAGAACTGTATCCCTCTTATGAGGATTAATGATATGTTTGACCAGTTATGAGGATCCTGTTTATTTTGGAAGATCAGTCTGCAGTCTTGATATCACCAGTTGAGGGTAAAGTATGAGGATATCATAAAGAGTGGATTCAGGTGTAAGTATGGTCACTTCAAGTTCATGTTTATAGAATTTGGTGTTACAAACACACTAGTAGTGTTCACGAGGCTCATGAAAATCATGTTATATGAATTTATAGAATGGTTCTTCATCATATTTAATGATGATATCCAGATCTAATCTATGTCAGAGGAAGAGCACACTAAGAATATCTTAGTTGTTCTATAGGTCCTTTGACACAATTACTTCTATAGAAATATATCCAAGTATAAGTTCTTTATGTGAGAGGTGTAATTCTTTGAGAATGTGGTGACTCGATAGGGTGTGGAATTAGTTTCTTTGGAATCACACAAGAACATTATAGAGGTTCACAATTTTCTCAGGTTTGGTTGTTATTATCCTAGGTTTTTACATGATATATATTGATTTGTATCCCCACTAAATGTATTTTCTAATAATAAATATGATTTTTTGTGGAATGATTAGTACCAGTAACCTTTTGACTACATGAATGAGAAGTTGGTTAGTTCTCTAATGATTTACTTACCTGAGGGTGTGTTTTTTGAGGATTTTTGTGATGTTTCTCATATGGGACTTGGATTCTTGTTGATAGAATAGAAAACGTGGATCACTTATTGGTCTATGAAGTTGCATCTCC
The DNA here is from genome assembly GCA_963277665.1 of Viscum album. Lineage (NCBI taxonomy): Eukaryota > Viridiplantae > Streptophyta > Magnoliopsida > Santalales > Viscaceae > Viscum > Viscum album. The sequence continues at coordinate 1,418,858,089 of OY728157.1, read as the reverse complement.
ATGATCATAACTATGATCCTCATGATTTTGAGTTGGATATAGTTTTATTTTCACTATTGTGTGGGTGAAACTACCTCATTAGAGAGTGTTTTTTTATTTTCATACACCACAAGATCCTAAAATATATCCACATTAGTGAGATTTAAATCAATGCTAGTGTAGGTGGATGGAGTTTCTACAAGATTAAAATTTTTATATCTCTTACACCTGAGGTAGGGGAATGTCTTTTCCACTACGTTGAGTCTGATATCTTGATGGTATGTGCTTAAGAAGCCTACTAATGTTTGGAATGGGTTGGAAGATCCTATAGCGATGCATATTGATGCTAGAGAGAGAAGAATTCATGGTTTTATTTATCATATGACTGTGGATTTGTATATTATGCAGTAGGTGGATTCTTAGTGGAGAGACATAGAGGTAGTTATGATGTGTAATCAAGTTGGCTATGATGATTTCTAGAGGGATGGTCATAGGATTTTCATAACCAAGTGTTTTTACAGGGAAGCCTTTTTTTTCGGTACGTGATGCATGTGGTTGTAATCCAAGAGTTTCACAGGTAACCTTTAATGGTGTATCTAGGTGTGAAAAAGATGTACCATGTATTGAGGAGCCACATTTTGTAGATGGGGATGAAACAGTTTGGGGATGAGTTTGTGGAAAAGTGTTTAGTTTTTTTGTAGTTTAAAGTAGAGTACCATGTTCTTGGTGGTTTCTTGTGGTACTTGGATGTTCATATATATAAATGGGAAGATATATTGATGGATTTCACCATCGTATTACCCTAGTATTAAGAAGGATTTGATGGATTTTGGGTGGTATTGGACTGGATGAGGAAATTATCTCATTTTTTGGAGATCTGTGAGTCGATTACCATGGATGTTTTGGTGAGGAGGTATGTGTATGACTTGGTTAGGCCTCACAGGGTACCAAGTACCATATTCTCAGATCAGGATACACATTTTTTCCTTATGATTATATAGGGAATTTTGATATTATTTTTTCTATTTTTTATTCCTTAGTATTTCCTTCCACCTTTAGAAAGATGGAAAAATGGAGTGTAACATCTAGGCACTGGAGGATATGTTGTGGACTTTTATGTTGGATTTTAGTGGATCAAGGTTGGGACACCTACCTATGGTATACTTTTCAAAAAATAACAACTATCATTCATCCATTTTCATAGATCTATTTGAGGTGATGTATGGAAAACTATGACTTTCTTTTTTAAACTAGATAGAGGATGTGGAATTAGTAGTTTTTTGTCCTAATGTGGTATAGAGCACAACTAAGAAAATATAGTCAGTATGAGAGAGGATAAGGGAAAAAAGGACTATGAGAAGGCCTTTGTTGATCATATGTGTAGGCCCTTGGAGTTCATGGTAATAGACCTTGTGTTCTTGAGAGTCTTCCCTCGACATGGGCAGGAGAGGTTTGTCAGGAAGTGTAAGATTTCTCCTTAGTTTGTTGGGACCTTTTAGGTGTTATGCCATGTTGGCTAGGTGGTATATTGATTCTAATTTCCACGGTGTTTGGAAAGGATCCATGGAATCTTTAATATGTCCCAACTTCACTAGTATCTTTATGATGACTCCCAAATTATTGACTAAGGATATTTAGATACTGAGGGTGAAGCGATACTCATAGAGTTTCCAGTATAGATCTATGATCATCTAGGGAAATTTCTGCATGGATAAACCATCCCCTTGGTTAATGAGTTGTGGAGGCATGGGGGCCTATAGAAGAGTACTTGGTAATGAGTGATGTAAATGCATAGAAAGTACTTAGAGTTTTTTTAGATTTATTATTTTCCTATTTTTCATTAGTGATGTGATGTTTGGATCCTTATATTTTATGAGATTTTTTATTTTGTTGATGATGTGATGTGTGATAAATGTTTTTCGCATATGAAGAGGGGAAAACGGATTCTTAATAGATAATTGCTATATTATGACATGATTAAAACTATGTGGGTGATCTAGTGCCACCCAAAATGGATACTATCTTGAAATTAAAGAAAATAATCCTTGATTTTTGTGCTCGGGGAAGTGTTGTGTGTTGGTTGTGGAATTTATTGATTTTTTCTATGTGTTTGTTAATATGGTTGTGCATATGGTTATGTGAGAATGAGGAGGTTTGTGGCTGGTACCATGTGACATGGTATTTTACCAATGAGAGGTGGTGATGTGGTTGTGTGAGATTTTTTGTGGGCATTTTAGTTGGTTGTGTTTGGATGGTAGACGAATTTGAGGTGTGACAAGATACTTAAGATGTATCTTGTGGGGTGGTTATCAATACATCTTTCCCTTATTTTATTTTTTTTTGATTCTTGGGGATGAGAATAATGTTATAGGAATATAATTTAATGCATCATGCCTTCCAAGTGCATTACTTTTCTAGTCTTTTGGTTTGAGAGTGTTTGGAAAAGGTCTCAGAGGGTTCTGGGGAGTTGAAGTTTTTGTTGTTCTGTAGTTGGGAAATTTAAATTGTAAAGGATAAATTTATGACATGAATATGTTTTTAAAATATTTTAATGTTTTTGGTTTATGACATGTATATGGAAAGGGGAAAATCATGAAATTTTTTCCTGATATTAAATGTGATTTTACACAGTATGTTGATTCAGGCTGGGGTGCCATGTTTTTTGGAAGAAAAGGAATCCATGTTTTAAATTGGTGTTTTACAAAATTCAAACCATGGACCCCATGTAGTTTACGATAAAAATATGTAATTTATACCATAAATGTGGTGACTTTAAACCAATATAAATGTTTTTTAGTCTTTTTCCATCACATTTGTCTGACACTTCCGCTCATTTTGTGGATAAACCATAAGTGATTTTGGCAGCCTTTGTAGACCGTCTTCTCTCACATTGATCCTTGGGTTTTGGTGGTTTATCATTGGTGATATGTGATTATATATTTTATTTCAACCATTATTTTCCTCTCTTTCATGTAAGGTAAATCACTATAGTGGTGTTGTTTTGATCAGGGTTTGTGCAGGATGCATTTTTTACAACCCTTTGGTGTGGTTTATGGTGATTGTGGTTTTCTGTGCATGGTTGTGGTTTTCAGGATGTTTTTTATCTCCCTATGGTGCATAGTGAATTGAGAAAAAAAATATTTAACTAAGTGGATCCTCTTTCTCTCCCTTTCTTATATGCAATGTGTGGGGATTTCAAAGTTTTTCATTACTTTGGGTGGATAGTAAGGGTCATCATAATAAGATAATAAATTGGAATAACTAAAATTGATGGGTATAGTGGATATATCACATGAATTACTATTTAAATAAACATTACTGATGTTATTGTGAATTATTTTTTTCAATATTGAAAATAATGGCAGTTAAGAGCCTTGTTTTCATTTTAGATTATATATTATGAGACCCTTATGGTTATTGTTTGATCAAACCCAACATAAAATGATAAAGAATGACTATATGGTTAATAAAATGGTTTCATATAGAAAATTGGTTTGTGTGATAATACATATTCTATATAAAGAAGTAAGGTGATAAATCCCCTAAATAATTGTGGAATCTGGGATGTGTTGTTGTGTTGTGAATTTGTTCTTTTTGTGTTTCCTTATGCTGTTCAGGATTTTCTACAATGATGGTGGTGATCGGATAGACTATGTGTAACATCCCAAGATTTCATAGTATATTATCTCTTTAATGTAAGTTAATATCTTATATAACATGGAACACTGACTTGGCTTGCGTTATACACATGATTGAGTTTCTGCAAAACAACACATTGGTATTATAATTATTTAAATGATATATTTATTTATCAATTAAATATTTTAATATAAATAGTGAAAAATAAAATGTAAATGTTATTAATTATTTCTTCACATAAATAAAACATATTTACAATGTAATTTTTTAGTTTTGTAAAATTAGATATATATTTAGAAAACTATTTCTTAAAAGAACTACTTTTTATTTATTTTTGGGAACAATAATACAAATCATTTTAGACACTCCTAAAAATTGAATTTGTTAAAATAGACTTAATTTTTGAATTCAAAATATCAAAATTTTCTTAGGGACATTTTTGGGTATTTTTTCTGAAAACATTCAATTTTTTATGAATAGTGAAAAATACTGCATAGTACATAAAAACCAAATTTTTCATTTAAATAATTATTTTTAATCAAGATTTATCCAATAAGTCAAAATAGATACATAATAAATATATTAGTACAATGTAATTCATTTGGGTCATTTTATAATAAGAATGGATTTTTAAAATTTTATTGAACTTTTTAACGTCTTTTAACCACATTCTATATAACACCCCAAAATTTTATAGTACATTATATAATTAAAGTAATTTAATATTTTGCGCTACACACAACACTGAGTTTAAACGCACCACAACATATCAAACCAGCCATTCAAAAAGATGTTATGAATAGTGTTAACTGTATTTTGAATCTTATATAATCTATATAATTTTCACACCCATATTATGTGTTTCTTAGGAATAATATAAGAAAAATTCAATTTTTCAGATTAATGAAGTATTTTTCAAAAATGATATTTTACCGCCTACTAATGGTGATTTTTTTTAAATTAAATACCTGACACTTTTATATTAAATTTGAATAAATGAACTTCTTATTTAGAATTGGGACATAAAAATTTAGTTTGAACAAATATTTGGTACTTTTCTGATTACTTTCATATTTTGATGAATAGAGAAAAATACTATGTTTTAATTGAAAACAACTTTTTTAATTGAAATAATTTATAGTGTAAAATTATGCATTTGAATGGTTTTGAAGTATAATTATATTATATTTTTTTTCATTTAATACAATGTAGGTTATTATGAGTAATTTCACATTTAAATTTTACATAAACACATGTCAATCTTTTGATAGTTTTTACTTTTTTAAAAACCCACCCTTTGGTTTTGACAACAAGAATTAATTTTAAATTAATAAATTCAACTTATATGTTTCGAATTTGGTAAAATATAATTCATTTTTGAATTTGGAATATCAAAATTATCTAAGGGTAAATTTTTTGTATTTTTATGAAAACTTTCAATTTTCGATAAATAGTGAAAAACAATGCGTTATTATTTAAAACTGACTTTTTATTTAAATAATTATTTATTATATTTAAATTTAATTTAAGTCAAAATAGATATATAATACCTATATATGTTCAATTTAATTAATTGGAGTCATTTTATAATAAAATTAGATGTATAAAATTTTATTGAACATTTTAACGTTTTTACCCACATTTTAGAAGCATTTGCAAATTTGCATAAAACATAATTTTACCACTTCCATGAGTTGAATTTCAAAAATCCAAGAAACATGGTTGAAATAAATAAGTTATATGTGGTTCAATAAGAGGGAAATATTTTTTGGTGAATAGTAATTTTTGACTTATTTATCGTGGTTAAAAATAAATAGGGTAATTAAGTGTAAAATTGATATTATAATTACCCTAACACATGTCACAATTATATTGGATAAGTGTAATTAGAAAAAAAACAACCTTATTAAGAAAATATGATCCTCTTTGATCCACATGGATTAGATTAGGACATTTATTATTGTTTTATTTAAAAAATAATTAAAAGTGTTAAATTCAATGTTTAATAACAAAAGCATTTTTATATAGGGTTACACACAATATAAATTAGACTCTAAATATTAATTAGAAATATAAATATATTTCCTACATAATTTTATTTTATTTATAATTTTTAGACATTAAATAATTTAATTTATTTATGACACAATGATGATGCAGTAATTACCTTATTAATAAAATAATAAAATAATTAATATTATAAATATCCAAATAAATGTTAATTGATACTTCTGATGAATTAAAATAATTTTATAGGTTAATATGACATGATAGGGTTGATTAGATAAATTTTTTCAAAGTGAAAAGGTTTTTATGACTTTTATAAAAACAAAATACCAAATACTATCAAAATTGACATAAATTAGTTTTTAAAACAAATACTATATTATTTGATGATATAATATTCCTAAAAATATTAGGTTCAACCAAAGGGATTAAATAATATTATATATTTAATTAATTAACCATTTAAAGTTATCTTGGAAGTTTATAGTATGTTTATTAACAATATACTTTAAGAATACAAGAAGACATGGCAAAAGTTAAACTACTTGACTAAGAGTTAAATCTAAAAGATAAGGTTAAAATGGTAACCAAAACTTTTATAAAACCTATTGGTTAAGATTATTTCAACATATAACCTCCTAAGTCTTGAACTAAATTTATTTTTAACAATCATAAACCGAATAATATTGTATAATAAATTAATATTCTAATCTTTTCCTAAAGTGACCCTCACCCCTCTTATAAAAGGTCATTTCCCATTATGAAAAAATCACACCTCCAAAGCCTCTAGGATCTTCCAAAACCTTCCCAAATATCGTCCTAATTTCCCTCACATCAACCTAGTCTCCTTACATTGATTATAAATCCAACTTAAGGAGCCCTTTTGATCAACTCTAATGGAAACACCCGAAGAAGAGATAATAATTTCACCACACTCTTTCATGTTCTTTTCATTTTAAACTTATTATTTCTTGGTTGTTTCCATAGAAAAAATAATTATAGTACCGAATACATATTTTAATGTTATTATAAATATGTTACCACCATATTCGTTATTCTATCCATCCTATAAATGACAAAGTCACCATATGTGTGTACCTGTGGCTTACCGTCTCCACATCGTGGGGTAGTTTCTTATTCAAACACTTTATTATTAGGATTAGTATAATAATGAGTATAAATGATGTAAATAATAATTATAACATTTTAATGATTATTTATGGATGATATACCATCCAATTACATAAGATTTCACCATCAATATGATGATATTGTCGCTCTTGTGTACTTACGGATTACCATCTCCACGAACACGATGAGATTCATTCCCCATCATAATAATTCAAGAGTAATTTTCATTTTATAATTTAAAAAAATGTTTAAGAACTTAATATCATTCTGGGTATTAATCAAATACATCCTATCCATAACAAACATGGATTACGTAACCAACTATATAAAGGAAAATGGATCAGTTAACACCCAAAACGATGATACTACTAAAATATTATTAAAAAAGAAATATTGGATGATCAAATATGATATCATATTTATGTATATGATTCTTGTATAATTTAATAAAAATGATTTAACTATTATATAGTAGGTTAACATACCCTAGACCATGGAAAAGTATAAGGTAAGGGTTAATTTCAAAAATATCATTATTATCCAAGGTTGTTTTTACGTAAGTATCTACTATGACATATTTATTATCCATGTCCATGTTTCATAAAATAGTTCTCAAAGGCATTCTTTTAAGTGACATTTCTACTAAAACATCATTTTAAATTTTTAAAAGATTTATTCTTCTAAACCATTCTCATTAATGTCCGTGTTTTCAAAATGGTTTTAGGGATTTATTTATATGGACATTAATGTTTTAAAATGTTAATTTCATTCAAAAGTTTCTAAGTGGTATGGGACACTTTGAATCAAAACTATATTTTACATGACTTCCTTTATAAATTATGCGACTTTTAAATGATTTCATGAAAAAGTGATATTTCTCTCAAAGATTTTTATTAATCATTTTCAACTATGTCAACATCCATTAAGGGATATTATTATTGATCGAGGTTGATTTATTAGGAATCAAATATTCCATATTGTATTGAAGGTTTTGTGATATTTTTTATTATTGATGTGTTATTTTTATACCATTTTTGGTTTATGGATAAATTATTGACATTTCGTATTCAAATTTTAATACAAATGATTATGTTATGTTTAAACCATTTAATATGAGGAATGTATTGGAATTAGTAAGTGATGGGTGGAGCCCGTTATAGCTCTCGATGCATCGGTAGGTCTCATGAGACAAACTAGTGTTTTGGAACAAGGCCTGGACAAAATCTTATTTGTAGTCTTGGCACAAGGCCTTGACTATGTGGTTATGAATTCTGGAATTATGCATTCGATCATTATGAAAGTGGCTATTGATATTTCCTGTGATTATTCAACTAGTAGAATGTCCATGTAAATACGTAAATTGAATTATTTGATTTATATTGGCCATATTATGAAGAATATTATATTTACAAGGCTTATGTTTTAGTCTTATAAATTGTATTAAATGTTTATGTTTATTTATGAATGTTTCCGCTATATTTTTATCCTTAATGAGCATCTATGCTCACCCATTTCTATGATTCTTTCCTAGGATTCCAAGAAGTGTATTATGATTGATAAGTACGGTTAACTAGGGGATTAATGGTGTTATCAAAGGACCAATTATGTTGTTTTTTATTTTCTAATGTGTAATGTAATTTTTATGTATGTAATATATTCTCCAAGAATGCAAAATTGATCGGTCTTTTGGGACTTGATTCCTTGAATTCATACCAATATATTAAAATAATGCAGCAACTCTGGGCTTCAGGGGTCAGGGCATTACAGTTGGTATCAGAGGAAGTTTAGTGATAAACATGGAAATAGATTTAGATAAACTATGATTAGAAAGAATTACCCAAATATAAACTTTGAGGATTAGTATAGAATAACTTCCTAGAATTTTGTTAATGTATTGATTTTGTGTATTTTCCAAGAAATACATCCCTGTTTAGATATAAGCAGGCAGAGGCGGATCTGGCACAGATTTACATAGGAGTGAAAACTCTGACAAGGTGTTTTGGGCTTGACCTAGGGTATCTTGGTACACGAAAATAGGCATTGTTTCACTATTGGTTACGACACTCTCGGGGGATATGCTTATGATAATTCACATTTTCATTACAAACCATTATGAAGCATTTAAATGTAAATACTTTTTAAAGAATTTTTTTTATTATTATAGATTATATTCATACTCTTTTCAATTTACGTTAGGTATTTTACGAGTTTGGAATTATGCATTTCGATTCATAAACTATCCTAGTGTATGCCATTTTTTAAAAATGGCACCAAGTAGAAAGAATGAGAATTCCAACAATACGCATGTTCGAAAGAATAAGAATGATCATATCGTTCATTGAATTAAGCAAACATTTAAAAGGGAAATAGTCTCCAATGTATTCTCATCATATAAATAAATAGTATCATGTGTTAATAAAAAAAAAATAATTCTCTAAGTCCTATAGCTTTAAAGGGAAGAAAGAGAAGAAAAGGATGGTAGAGAGAAAGATGGATAAATGGAAGAGGGGAAACAATGATTTTCTCATATGTGATAATTGTGGAAATAATAACCTTGGTAAATGATTAAAGGTAATGAGAGTTTGTTATAAGGGTAGAGAAAAAGGAACAAAGTACATGATTTCAAGTGTAAGAAAAAGCTTTCAAAGGTACAATTCTTCATCTGCAAGGAGTTGAGACACTACGCGAATCAATGTCCAAAAGATCAGAGTATCCCCCAAATGATGTTATTGGATAATAATCATGTTATTATACTACCACATATAAAGTGGAATGAACATTGTTATTATATTATTATTAAATAATTATTTCATTTGAGTGTTGTATCAACGATGTACTAGTTATATGAATTATGGAAAAAAATACATGTATTGTACTGTATTACAATTTCACTGAGGATTTGAGATTATATGGTTCTAAGAAAAGTGACTCAATAGAAAGATAGAGTTTTTGGAAAATACATGGTTGAAGAAAAGATAAACCTTAATATGGTTCTGATATAGAGATAGTGATTTTAGAATAAGATATGATTGATTTGGATAAATTATATTTGATATTATTGACTAATTTGAAACTAATTAATTGTTTCTTTATACCATTATTATTGGATTTTACAAAATTTTTGGATATAAAAAGTATATCTAGTTTTCTATAATAAATAAGGGAGAATTAATGTAATCAATAAGTTTTTATGAAAATTTATGGTTTTATTGTTTTTTAAAATAATACATAAAGATGATATTCACATGTTATTACGTGTAAAAAATAATCTTCATTGTGTTTACCTTCCTTATAAATTTTGAAATTTGAGTTTGGATAGAAGTATTTTGGTTAAGTATAATTGTTGGAATTGATTATGTTTGATATTGGATATTATTGTTAAGGTTAAATAATTTCTTGAGATTATTTTGGGATTGTTATAAAAAGGACAATCAGAGGTCGGGTGATAACACATCGCGTCTGGCCAGTCCATGAGACTTGAACCCTCAAATGAAGGACGGCAAGGGTGGATCACCTACCACTGGCATATGTGATGTCCTATTTTTTATAATGTAGTTTTTTTAAATTCTCTGACAGATAAATTATAAATTCATTTTTTTGGAACCCTATACAATTAGAATAAATAGAATATTTTTAAATTCTATTATCTTTTAAAGTGAAAGAAGATTTTGTTGTAGGAATTAGTTGAAGGATGAAACTCTAATTTTAAATTATATATTTATAAATATTCCTCTTATTCTAGGAATAAATTAATTCATAAAATTTAGTGAAGGGATCTTAAAACCAAAAATGTGTTACCCTAATACCATTTGTTTTGTTTAACCGATGATATTTTACATCATCTTAGATTGATGGTTTTGAGGCCCTGAATTTTACACTTGTTTGTGATTGATGATCTAAATCACTCCCAATAAATATTTACATTTTCCCTCCAATTATGTGTCTCTAATTTTCTACCAATGTTCTCTTAATCAGGATCATAATTTTGTGGGGACTTTTTCATTTCCCTTTCACTCTAATTAAGACTAAATTTTACTAACCCAATGTCCAATGTGGTCTTTCCACAAAGGTATTTTCTATTTTAATCATTTATTTTCGAAGAAAAATATCAAATAGTGAGGACGCAATTTATTTAAGGTGGGGAGAATGTAACACCCCAAAATTTTATAGTATATTATCTCATTAAAGTAATTTAATAGCTTGTGATACACACAACACCGAGTTCGAAATCTCCAAAACATACCAAAATAGCTGTTCAAAAATATGTTATTAATAGTATTAACTGAATTTTGAATCTTATATGCTCTATATTATTTTAACACCCATATTAACTGTTTCTTAGACAAAATATAAGAACAAATTCAATTTTTTAGATAGAGGAAGTAATTTTCAAAAATAGAATTTTACCGCCAACTAATGGTGTTCTTTGAAATATAATACCTTCCACTTTTATATTAAATTTGAAAAAATAAACAACTTATTTAGAAGTGGGACATAAAAATTTATTTTGGACAAATTTTTGGTACTTTTCTCATAACTTTCATATTTTGATGAATAGTGAAAAATACTATGTTTTAATTGAAAACAACTTTTTTAATCGAAATAATTTATTGTGTTAAATTATGGATTTGAATGGTTTTGAAGTATAATTAGATTATATTTTTATCCTTTAATACAACATAGGTTATTATCAGTAATTTCACATTTAAATTTTACATAAACACATATCAATCTTTTGATAGTGTTTTCTTTTTTTTAAACCAGCTTTTTGGTTTTGACAACGAGAATTAATTTTAAATTAATAAAGTTAAAATCTATGTTTTGAATTAGGTTAAATGGAATTCATTTTTGAATTTGTAATATAAAAATTATCTAAGGGTAAATTTTTGGTATTTTTCTGAAAACTTTCAATTTTTTATGAATAGTGAAAAACACTACGTTATTATTTAAAATGAATTTTTATTTAAATAATTATTTATTTTATTTAAATTTATTTTATGTAAAAATATATATATAATACCTATATAAGTGCAATTTAATTAATTCGATTCATTTTATATTAAAATTACATGTATAAAAGTTTATTAAATCTTTTAACGTTTTTTAACCACCTTCTAGGAGAATTTGAAAATTTGCATAAATCTTAATTTAACCACTTCAGTGAGATGAATTTGAAAAATCCAAGACACACGGTTTAAATCATTAATTGAAATTTGGTTCAATAAGATGAAAATAATTTTTGGTTAATAGTAACTTTTGACTTTTATTTACCAGAGTTAAAAATAAATAGGGTAATTAAGGGTAAAAATGATATTATAATTACCCTAACACATGTCCAAATTAAATTGGATAAGTTTAATTAGACAAAAAACAACCTTATTAATAAAATATGATCCTCTTTGGTCCACATGGATTAGATTAGGACAATTATTATTATTTTATTTCAAGAAGAGTTAAAAGTTTTAAATTCAACGTTTCATAAGTAAACCATTTTTTATATAGGGTTACACATAATATAAATTCGACTATAAACATTAATTAGAAATCTAAAAATATTATCTACATAATGAAAGTTTATTTATAATTTTAAGAAATTAAAAATTTTAATTTATTTATAACAAAATCATGATGCAGTAATTACCTTATTAATGAAATAGTAAAATAATTGATATTATAAATATCCAAATAAATGTAAATTTAGACCTATGATGAATTAAACAAATTTTCTATGTTAATATTAAATTTTAGGGTTGACTAGATAATTTTTTTTCCATGTGATAAGGTTCTTAAGACTTATAAAAAACAAAATATCAAATAGTGTCGAAAATGACATAAATTAGTTTTAAAAACAAATACTATACAATTGGTTGATATAACATTCCTAAAAATATGAGGTTCTTCCAAAGAGATTAAATAATATTATATATTTTATTAATGAACCACTTTTGGTTCTCATGGAAGTTTAGAGTATGTTTATTAACCATATAGTTTAATAATACAAGAAGACACGGTAAAAGTTAAACTATTTAACTATGAGTTATATCTAAAAGATAGGGTTAAAATGGTAACTTAAACATGTCTAAAACCTATTGGTTGAGCGTATTGCAACCTATAACCACCTAAGGATCGAAATAAATTTATTTTTAGCTATTATAAACTGAATATTATTGTATAATAAATTAATATTTTAATCTTTTCTTAAAGTGACCCTCACCCCTCTTATAAAAGGGAATTCCCCCTTCTCTCAAATTCACACCTCCAAATCCTTTTACCTCATCCAAAACTGACCCAAATATCGTCCTAACTTCACTCAAATAAACCTAGATTCATTAAATTAATCATAAATCCAACCTATAGAGCCCTTTTTATCAACTCAAAAGTAAACACACGAAGAAGAGGTAATAATTTCACCACCATCTTTCAAGTTCTTTTCTTCTTCCACTTTCTCTTTCTTTGTTGTTTCCATAACAAAATAATAACTCTAGTACCTTCTATATACTCTTATGTTATTATAAATATGGTTCAACCATATTCGTTATTCTATCCATCCAATAAATGACAATGTCACCATACGTGCGTACGTACGGCTTACCGTCTCCATGTCATGGTGTAGTTTGTTATTCAAACACTTCATTATTTGGATGGTTATAATAATGAGTATAACTGATGTAAATAATAAGTATACTATTTTAATTATTCTTTATATATTATATATATCATCCAATTACATAATACTTCACCATCAATATAATGATATTGTCGCTCGTTTGTACGTACGGATTACCGTCTCCAGGAACGTGATGAGATTCATTCCCCATCATAATCAGTCAAGAGTAATTTTAATTTTATATTTAAAAAAAAATTTATAACTTAATATCATTATATATATGAATCAAATACATTCTATCCATAACAAACATGTCTTACACATCCAATCATATAAAGAAAAACAGATCAGTTTACACCCAAAATGATGATACCACTAAAATATTATTAACAAAGCAGTATTGGAAGATCATATATGATATCATATTATGTATATGATTCGGGTATAATTTAATAACAATGATTTAACTATTATACAGAAGGTTAATTTACCCTTGACCAAGGAAAAGTACAAGGTAATGGTTAATTTCACAATCTCACTATTATCCGAGGGTATTTTTACGTAATTATCTTCAGGGACATATTTATTATCCATGTCCATGTTTCATAAAAGAGTTGTAAAAGGGAATATTTTTAAGGAACTTTTGTACTAAAAAATCATTTTAAATGTTTTAAAGATTTATTCTTATAAACCATTATCATTACTGTCTATGTTTTCAAAATGGTTTTAAGGATTTATTTATATGAACATGAATGATTTAAAATGTTAATTCCATTAAAAAGTTTTAAAGTGGTTTGAGACACTTTGATTCAAAACTATATTTTAAATGAATACATTTATAAATTATGTGACTTTTAAATGATTTCATGAAAAAGAGATATTTCTCTCAAATATTTTTACTGATCATTTTCAACTATTTCAACATCCATTAAGGGATATTATTCTTGATCGAGGTTCATTTATTATGATACAAATATTCCATATTGTATGATGGTTTTGTGATATGATGGACTGTGGATGTATTTTTTTAAACCATTCATGGTTTATGGATAAATATTGACATTTTTTATTCTAGTTTTAATACATATGTTTATATTATATTTAAACCATTTCATATGAGGAATGAATTGGACTTAGTATGTGATAGGTGGAGCCCGCTATAGATCCTCGATGCATCGGTAGGTCTCATGATAAAAACCAGTGTCTTCACAGAAGGCCTTGACAAAATCTTATTTGAAGTCTTGGAATAAGGCCTTGATTATGTGGTTATGAAGTCTATAATTTTTCATTACATCATTATGAAAGTGTCTATTGATATTTTATGTGATTATATGACTAGTAGAATATCCATGTGAGTAAGTAAATGGAATTATTTGATTTATATTGGCCATATTATTTAGAAGTTTAAATTTAAAAGGCTTGTGTTTTAGTCTTATACATTTCCTTAAATGTTTATGTTTATTTATGAAAGTTTCTGATATATTGTTATCTTTACTGAGCATCTTAGATCACCCCTTTCTATTATTTATTTTCCCAAGATTCCAAGAAGTTTATTATGATTGATAAGTAGGGTTAAGCTAGGGGATTAATGGAATTATAAAAGGATCATTTATGTTTTGTTTTATTTTCTAATGTGTAATGTAACATTCATGTATGTAATCTAGTCTTCAATACTGCTAAACTGATCAGTCTTTCAGGACTTGATTCCTTGTAATCGTGCCAACGTATTAAAATAATGCACTGACTCTGGGCTTTTAGGGTCTGGGCATTACAGTTGGTATCATAAGAATTTTAGCTACAACCTTGGAAATAGATTTAGATAAACTCTAATTAGAGAACATTACCCTAAGATAAACTTTGAGGATTAGTATATAATAACTTCATAAAATTTTAGTAATGTAGAGATTGTTTGTATTTTCTAAGAAATACATCTCTATCTAGATACGGGCAGGTAGAGGCGGCTCTGGCGTAGATGTACAAAGGAGTGAGAACTCAGACAACGAGTTTCAGGCAAGACATTCGGTATCATGGTACACAACAACAAGACTTGCTGCACTCTTAGTTACGAAACTCCCAGGGGATATGCTTAGGATAATTGACATTTTCAATACAACCCATTATGAAGGATTTAGGAGTAAATACTTCCTCAATGAAAACATTTTATGATTATAGATTATATGAATAATCTTTTCAATTTATGTTATGTCTTTTACAAGTTTGGACTTATGCATTGCAATTCATAAACTAACCTAGTGTATTCCATTTAGTAGAAATGGAACCTAGTAGATGGAACAAAAATTCCAGCAATACGCAAGATCAAAAGATTAGGAAGGATCATATCGTTCATGTTATTAAGCTAATATTTAAAAAGGAAATAGTCTCTCTCATATTCTAATCATATGAAGAAATAGTATCATGTGTTAATATAATAAGTAAATAATTCTTTGAGTCTTATGGATTTGAAGGGAAGCAAGAGAAGAAAAGGATGGTAGAGTGAAAGATGGATAAAGGGAAGAGGGGAAAGAAATATTTTCTCATATGTGATAATTGTGGAAATAATCACCTAGGTAAATGCTTGAAGGGAATATGTGTTTCTTATAATTTTGGAGAAAAAGTACACAAAGTACATGATTGCAAGGGTAAAAAAGTTTTCCAAGGTACAATGCTTCATCTACAAGGAGTTGGGACACTATGCGAATCAATGTTCAAATCATTAGAGTATCCCCCAAATGATGTTATTGGATAATAATCCAGTTATGATACTACCAAAGATGAAGAGGAATGACTAGTGATATTACATTGTTATTAAAGAATTATTTCATTTGATTATTGTATCATTGATGTACTGGTTATATGAATTATGGAAATAAATAAGGATTGCACTCCAGTACTATTTCATTAAGGATTTTATATTATATGGCTCTAAGAAAAGTAACTCAATAGCAAGTTAGAATTTTTGGAAAATACATGGTTGAAGGAAAGATAAACCTTAATATGGTTGTTATACTAAGGTATTGATTTTGGAATAAGATATGATTGAAAGGGATAAATTATATTCAATATTCTTGACTACTTTGAAACTAATTAATTGTTTTTTTTTCCATTATTATTGGAGATTGCAACATTTTTGGATATAAGGAGTATATCTAGTATTCTATAATGAATAAGGTAGCATGAATGTAATCAATAAGGTTTTATGGTAATTCAGGGTGTTACAGTTTTTTAAAATAATACATGAAGAGGGTATTCACATGTAATAATGTGGAAAAAAATATTCATTGTCCATACCTTCATTATAAATTTTAGACTGTGTGTTTGGACAGAAGTATTTTGGATAAGTCTATAGTTTGGAATCAATTAAGTTTGAAATTGGATAATATTTTTAAAGTTAAATCATTTCTTGAGATTAGTTTTGGATTCTCATAAAAAGGACAACTGGAGGTTGGGCGATAACCCGTCGCGTCTGGAAAGGCCACGATAACAACTGAATTGCGAAAAGGGTAGATTACCTACCACTGGTATACGTGGTGTCCTAGTTTGAATAATATGGTTTTTTTAAATGTTTTGACAGATAAATTAAAAATTCATTTTTTGGAACCCCATACGATTAGGATAAATAGAATATTTTTGAATTCTATTATCTTTTGGAGTGAAATATGAGTTTTTGGTAGGAATTAGTTGAAGGATGAAACTAAAATTGTCAAATATATATACATATATATATATTCCTCTTATTATATGAATGAATTAATTTTTAATCATTAGGTTTTGGATGATAAAACCAAAAATGTGTTACCCTAATAACATATGTTTTGTTGTACTGATGATATTTTACATCATCTTAGATTGATGGCTTTAAGGCCCTCAATTTTACACTTATTTGTGATTGACAACCTTAATAACTCCCTATAAATATTTATGTTTTTCCACTAATTATGTGTCTCTAATTTCCAGCAATTTTATTCTAATTGAGATTATAATTTTGTGGCGAGTTTTTCATTTCCCTTTCCCTTTAATTAATACTAAATTTTGTTAACCCAATGTCCGATGTGGGTTTTCCACAAAGGTATTTTTCAATTTTAAACCATTTATTTTCAAAGAACAATTTCAAATTGTGAGGATTCAATTTATTGAAGGATGGGAGAATGTAACACCCTGTGATTTTATAGTATATTATCTCATTAAAGTAATTTAATAGCTTGTGCTACACGCAAAACTGATTTTGAATACACCACAACTTACCAAACTAGTTGTTAAAAAAGGTTATGAATAGTATTAACATAATTTTGAATCTTATATATTCTATATAATTTTAACAGCCATATTATGTGTTTCTTAGACATAATATAAGAACAAATTAAATTTTTCAGATAAAGAAAGTATTTTTCAAAAATGCTATTTTACAGCCTACTAATGGGGAATTTTTTTTAAAATACAATACCTGACACTTTTATATTAAATTTGAAAAAATAAACTTCTTATTTAAAAGTGGGACCTAAAAATTTAGTTTGGACAAATTTTTCGTAGTTTTTTAATAACTTTCATATTTTGATGAATAATGAAAAATACTATGTTTTAATTGAAAACAACTTTTTCAATATAAATAATTTATAGTGTTAAATTATGAATTTTAATGGTTTTGAAGTATAATTAGATGATATTTTTATCATTTAATACAATTTATGTCATTATAAGTAATTTCAAAATTAAACTTTACATAAACACATGTCAATCTTTTGATAGTTTTTACTTTTTTAAAAACCCACTTTTTGGTTTTGACAATGGGAATTAATTTTAAATTAATAAATGCAACTTATATGTTTTTAATTTGGTAAAGTGGACTTAATTTTTTAATTCTGAATATAAAAATTTGCTTAGGGTAAATTTTTGATATTTTTCTGAAAACATTCAATTTTTGATGAATAGTGAAAACACTACGTTATTATTTAAAACCGACATTTTATATAAATAATTATTTATTTTATTTAAATTTATTTTAAGTCAAAATAGATATATAATACCTATATATGTAAAATTTAATTCATTTGATTCATTTTATAAAAAAATAGATGTATAAAATTTTATTGAACTTTTTAACATTTTTACCCACCTTCTAGGAGCATTTGCAAATTTGCATAAAACATAATTTTACCAATTCTGTGAGTTGAATTTTAAAAATCCGAAAGGCACAATTGATATCATTAATTAAAACATGTTTCAATAAGATGAAAATAATTTCTGGTGAGTAGTAAGTTTTGACTTTTATTTACCACGATTAAAAGTAAATAGAGTAATTAAGGGTAAAAATGATATTATAAATACCCTAACACATGTCCTAATTCTATTGGATAAGTGTAATTAGACTAAAAAACCTTATCAATAAAATATTACCCTCTTTGTTCCACATGGATTAGATTAGGACATTTATTATTATTTTATTGAAAGAAGAGTTAAAAGTGTTAAATTCAATGTTTAATAACTAAATAATGTTTTATATAGGGTTGCACACAATATAAATTCATAAATAAATATTAATTAGAAAGATAAAAAATTTTACTATATAATTTTATTTTATTTATAATTTTTAGAAATTAAATAATGGTAATTATACATGACACAATGAAGATGCATCAATTACCTTATTAATGAAATATTAAAATAATTGATTTTAGAAATATCCTAATAAATGTAAATTGATACTTTTGATGAATTAAACTAATTTTCTAGGTTAATAGGACATTTTATGGTTTATTAGATAATTGTTTTTCTATGTTATAAGGTTTTTATGACTTTTTAAAAAAACAAAACACCAAATAGTGTCAATATTGATATAAATTAGTTTTTAAAACAAATACTATATTATTGGTTGATATAATATTCCTAAAAATATAAGATTCTTACAAAGGGATTAAATAATATTATATATTTTATTAATGAACCACTTGATGTTCTCTTGAAATTTTAGAGTATGTTTATTAACCATGTAGTTTAAGAATACAAGAAGACATAGTAAAAGTTAAACTATTTAACTAAGAGTTAAATCTAAATGATAAGGTTAAAATGGTAAACTAAACATGTATAAAACCTATTGGTTGAGAGGATTTATACCCATAACCACGTAAGTATCTAAATAAATTCATTTGTATCCATATTAAACCCAATATGATTGTATAATAAATTAATATTATAATCTTTTCCTAAAGTGACCCTCACCCCTCTTATAAAAGGGAATTTCCCCTTATATGAAAATCAAACCTATAAAGCCTTTTGGATCGGCCAAACCCTGCCCAAATATCCTCCCAACTTCCTTAAAATTAACCCAGAGTCCTTACTTTGATCAGAAAGGAAACCGAAGGAGCCCTTTTGATTAACTCAAAAGGAAACACCCGTAGAGGAGGTAATAATTTCACCACCCTCTTTTAAGTTCTTTTCTTCTTCCAATTCCTCTTTGTTTGTTGTTTCCATAAAAAAAATATAGTACCTCCTACATACTGTGATGTTATTATAAATATGTTACAACCATATTCGTTATTCTATCCATCTTATAAATGAAAAAGTCACCATACGGGCGTACGTACGACTTACCATCTCTACGTCGTGGTGTATTTTGTTATTCAAACACTTCATTATTTGTATGGGTATAATAATGAGTATAACTGATGTAAATAATAATTATAACATGTTAATTGTTCTTTATATATGATATAATATCCAATTATATAAGAATTCAACATCAATGAAATGATATTGTTGCTTGTGCGTACGTACTGATTATCGTCTCCATGAACGTGATGATATTCATTCCCCATCACAATCATTCAAGAGTAATTTTCATGTTATAATTTAAATAATATTTATGAACTTAATATCATTATGTATATGAATCGAATACACCCTGTCCATAACAAACATGGTTTACCTAAACAAGCATATAAAGGAAAACAGATCAGTTAACAGCCAAAACGATGATACTACTAAAATATTATTAACAAAGAAATAGTGGAAGATCATATATGATATCATATTTATGAATATGATTCTTGTATAATTTAATAAAAATGATTTAACTATTATAAAGGAGGTTAACATACCCTTGACCAAGGAAAAGTACTAGGTAAGGGTTAATTTCACAATCTCATTATTATCCGAGGTTGTTTTTACTTAAGTATATAATGGGACATATTTATTATCCACGTACATGTTTCATAAAATAGTTTTAAAAGGGATTCTATTTAAGGGACATTTTTACCAAAACATCATTTGAAATGTTTAATGATTTATTCTTCTAAACCATTCTTATTAATTTCAATGTTTCAAAAATGGTTTTAATGATTTATTTATATGGACATGAATGTTTTAAAATGTTAATTCTTTTCAAAAGTTTCAAAGTGGTATGGCACACTTTGATTCAAAACTATATTTTAAATAAATTCCTTGATAAATTATGTGACTTTTAAATGATTTCATGAAAAAGGGATATTTATCTCAAATATTTTTACTGATCATTTTCAACTATGTCAACATCCATTAAGGGATATTATTCTTGATCGAGGTTGATTTATTATGATACAAATCTTCCATAATGTATGATGTTTTTTTGATATGTTTGACTATGGATGTATTTTTTTTAAACCATTCATGGTTTATGGATAAAGTATTGACATTTCGTATTTTATTTTTGATAAAAATGTTTATGTTATGTTTAAACCTTTCCATACGAGGAATGCATTGGACTTAGTAAGTGACGGGTGGAGCACGCTACAGCACCTCGATGCATCGGTAGGTATATTGAGACAAACTAGTGTCTTGACATTACGCCTGGACAAAATATTATTTTTAGTATTAGAAGAAGGTCTGGACTATGAAGTTATAAAGTCTAGAAATATGCATTCCATCATTATGAAAGTGGATATTGAAATTGCATGTGATTATTCAACTAATAGAATATCCATGTGAATAAGTAAATGGTATAATTTAATTTATATTGGTCATATTATATAGAAGTTTAAGTTTAAAAGTATTGTGTTTCGGTCTTATACATTTCCTTAAATGTTTACATTTATTTGTGACAGATTCCACTATATTGTTATCCTTACTGAGCATCAGATCTCACCCCTTTCTATGTTTTATTTTCCTAGGATTCCAAGAAGTGTCTTATGACAGATAAGCAAGGTTATGCTAGGGGATTAATGGGATTATCACATTGTCATTTATGTTTTGTTTCATTTTCTAATGTGTAATGTAATGTTCATGTATTTAATATATTCCCCAAGACTGCTAAACTAATCGGTAATTAGTGACATGATTCCTTGTAATCATGCCAATGTATTAAAATAATGCACCGACTCTGGGCTTTTGGGGTCGGGGAATTACAGTTGGTATTAGAGGAATTTTAGCAACAACCATGGAAATAGATTTAGATAAACTCTGAATAGAGAACATTAACCTAAGATAAAATTTGAGGATTAGTATAGAATAACTTCCAAGTATATTGGTAATGTATAGATTTTGTGAATTTTCTAATAAATACATTCTTATTTGGATAGGAGTAGCTAGAGGTGACTCTAGCACATATATACCTAGGGGTGAAAACTATGACATGAAGTTTCAGGCTTGACTAGAGGTATCATGGTACATGACAGTGGGTCTTGCTGCACTCTTGGTTACGACAATCCCGGGGGATATGATTAGGGTAATTCACATTTTCAAAAGAAACCATTATGAAGGATTTAAGACTAAATACTTCCTCCAAGAAAACATTTTATGATTATAAATTATATTCATAATATTTTCAATTTACGTTTGGAATTTTACAAGTTTGGAATTATTCATTGTGATTCATAAACTAACCTAGTGAATGCCATTTTTTAGAAATGGCACCTAGTAGAAAGACTGAGAATTCCAGCAATACACATGACCAAATGAATAAGAAGGATCATATAATTCATGGTACTAATCCAACATTTAAAAGGGAAATAGTCTCACATGTATTCCCATCATATGAAGAAATAGTATCATATGTTAATAAAATAAGTAAAGTATTATCTGAGTCTTGTGGATTTTAAGGGAATAAAGAGAATAAAAGGATTGTAGAGAGAAAGATAGATAAAGGGAAGATGGATAAGATGGATTTTCCCATATGTGATAATTTTGGAAATAATCACCTTGGTAAATGATTGAAGGTAATGAGAGTTTGTTATAAGTGTGGAGAAAAAGGACACCAAGTATGTGATTACAAGGGTAATAAAAAGGTTTCAAAGGTACAATGCTTCATCTGCAAGGATTTGGGACACTACGTAAATCAATTTCCAAATCATTAGAGTATCCCCAAAATGATGTTATTGGATAATAATCACATTATGATACTACCACAGATGAAGAAGAATGACTAGTGTTATTACAGTGTTATTAAAGAATTATTTCATTTTAGTTTTGTATCAATGATGTATTGGTTATAAGAATTAAGTAAATTAATAAGGATTGTTTTGCAATACTATTCATTGAGGATTTGATATTTTATGGTTCTAAGAAACGTGACTCAATAGCAAGATAAATTTTTTGGTAAATACATTGTTAAAAGAAGGATAAACATTAATATGGTTCTGATACTGAGCTAGTGATTTTGGAATAAGATATGATTGATTTGGATAAATTATATTCGATATTCTTGACTACTTTGAAACTCATTAATTGTTTATTTATTCCATTATTGTTAGAGTTTACAACATTTCTGGATATAAGGAGTATATATAGTATTCTATAATAAATAAGGGAGCATGAATGTAATCAATAAATTTTTATAGTAATTCATGGTGTTACCATTTTTTAAAAGAATACAAGAAGAAGGTATTCACATGTTATTATGTGGAAAAAAGAATCTTCATTGTGTTTACCTTCCTTATAAATTATGGACTGTGAGTTTGGACAGAAGTATTTTGGATAATTTTAAAGGTTGGAATCAATTAAGTTTGACAATGGATACTATTTTTAAGGTTAAATCATTTCTTGAGATTATTTTTGGATCGTCAAAAAAGGACAACTAGAGGGTAGGCGATAACCCAACACGTCCGACAAGGCCACGAGACTTGAACCCACAACTGAAGGGCGATAAGGGTGGATCACCTACCACTGGCATACGTGATGTCCTTGTTTTTATAATGTATTTTTTCTTAAATGGTTTGACAGATAAATTATAAATTCATTTTTTAACCCTATATTATTAGGATAAATAGAATATTTTTGAATTCTATTATCTTTTGGAGTGAAAGATGAGTTTGTGGAAGGAATTAGTAGACGGATGAAACTTTACTTGTAAAGTATATATATATAGTCCACTTATTCTATGAATAAATTAATTATTAAACTTTATTTAAGGGATCTTAAAACCAAAAATGTGTTACCCTAATCCCATATGTTTTTTGAACCAATGATATTTTGCGACATCTTATATTGATGGCTTTGAGGCCCTCAATTTTATACTTGTTTGTGATTGATCACCTCACTCACTCCCTATAAATATTTACATTTTCCCTCCAATTATGGGTCTCTAAATTCCACCAATGTTCTTCTAATCGAGATCAAAATTTGATGGGGTCTTTTTCATTTCCCTTTCCCTCTAATTAAGACTAAATTTTATTAACCCAATGTCTGATGTTGGTTTTTCAAAAAAGTATTTTTCTATTTTTAACCATTTATTTTTGAAGAACAATTTCAAATTGAGAGGTCATGATTTATTGAAGGAGGGGATAATTTAACACCTCAAGATTTTATAGTACATTATCTCATTAAAGTAATTTAATAGCTTGCGCTACATGCATCACCGAGTTCGAACGCACCACAACTTACCAACATAGCCGTTTAAAAAGAGGTTATGAATAGTATTAATGGTATTTTGAATCTTTTATACTCTATGTAATTTTAACACCCATATTATATGTTTTTTTGACATAATATAAGAACAAATTATATTTTTCAAATAAAGGATGTATTCTTCAAAAATGCAGTTTTTCCCGCCTACAAATGGTGATTTTTTAAATGAAATACCTAAAAATTTTATATTAAATTTGACAAAATAAACTTCTTATTTATAATTGGGACATAAAAATTTAGTTTTGAAATTTTTTTGGTACTTTTCTAATAACTTTCATATTTTGATGAATAGTGAAAAATACTATATTTTAATTGAAAACGACCTTTTTAATCAAAATAAGTTATAGTGTTAAATTATGCATTGGAATAGTTTTTAAGTATAATTAAATTATATTATCATCATTTAATACAATTTATGTCTTTATACGTAATTTCAAATTTAATTTTTACATAAACACCTATCAATCTTTTGATAAATTTTACTTTTTAAAAACCAGCTTTTGGTTTTAACAATGGGAATTAATTATTAATTAGTAAATGAAACTTTAATGTATTTAATTTGGTAAAATGTAAATTAATTTTTGAATTAGGAATATCAAAATTAACTTTGGGTAATTTTTTTGTATTTTTCTAAAAACATTCAATTTTTGATGAATAGTGAAAAACTCTAAGTTATTATTTAAAACTGACTTTTTATTAAATTAATTATTTATTTTATTTAAATTTATTTTAGGTCAAAATAGATATATAATACCTATATAAGTTCAATTTAATTTATTGGATTATTTTTATAATTAAATTAGATGTATAAAATTTTATTGAACTTTTCAACATTTTTACCCACCTTTTGGGAGCATTTGCAAATTTTCCTTAAACATAATTTTATCAATTTTGTGAATTGAATATCAAAAATATGAGAGACATGGTTGAAATTAGTAAGTAGAATGTGGTTAAATAATTTGAAAATAATTTTTTGTGAATAGTAACTTTTGACTTATTTACCGCGGTTAAAACTAAATAAGGTAATTAAGGGTAAAAATGATATTATAATTAACCTATAACATGTCCTAATTATATTGGATAAGTTTAATTTGACCAAAAAAACCTTATGAATAAAATATGATCCTCTTTGGTCCACATGGATTAGATTAGGACATTTATTATTATTTTATTTAAAGAAGAGTTAAAAGTGTTAAATTTAAAATTTAATAACTAAACCATTTTTTATATAGGGTTACACACAATATAAATTCGACTATAAATATTAATTAGAATGATAAAAATAATTAATACATAATTTTATTTTATTTATAATTTTTATATATTAAATAATTTAATTTATTTATGACACAATGATGATGCAGTAATTACCTCATTAATGAAATATTAAAATAATTGATATTATAAATATAAAAATAAATGTAAATTTAAAATTTTGATGAATTATAATTATTTTATTTGTTAATATGACATGTTATGGTTGATTAGATAATTTGTTTTCGAAGTGAAAAGGTTGTTATGGCTTTTACAAAAACAAAATACCTATTATTGTCAAAATTGACATAAATTAGTTTTTTAAAAAAATAATATATTATTGGTTGATATCGTATTCCTAAAAGTATAAAGTTTGGGAAAAGGTCTTAAATAATATTATATATTTCATTATGATGTACTTGAGGTTATCTTTGAAGTTTAGAGTAAGTTTATTAACCACATAGTTTAAGAATACAAGAATACACAATAAAAGGTAAACTATTTACTAAGAGTTAAATCTAAATGATATGGTTAAAATGGTAACCTAAACTTGTCTAAAACCTATTGGTTGAGATGATTTTTCCTTATAACCACCTAAGTATAGAAATAAATTCATTTTTATCCATTATAAACTGAATATGATTGTATAATATCTTAATATTTTAATCTTTTCCAAAAGTGACCCTCACCCCTCTTATAAAATGGAATTTCCCCTTCTCTCAAAATCACACTTCCAAAGCCTTTTGGATCGACAAAACCCTGGACAAATATCCTCCCAAATTCCCTCAAATAAACCTATAGTACTTACGTTTTTCACAAATCCATCCTAGGGGTACCTTTTGATCAACTGAAAAGGAAACATCCGAAGAAGAGGTAATAATTTCACCACCCGCTTCCATGTTCTTTTCTTCTTCCACTCCCTCTTTATTTGTTGTTTATGTAACAAAATAATAACTACAAGAACCTCTTACATTTTGTTATGTTATTATAAATATGTTACAACCATATTCATTATTATACCCATCCTATAAATGATAAAGTCGTCGTACATGCATACGTACGGCTTACTATCTCCACGTCATGGTGTAGTTTATTATTCAAACACTTCATTATTTGGATGGGTATAATAATGAGTATAAATGATGTAAATAATAATTATAACATGTTAATGATTCTTTATATATGATATTCCATCCTATTATATAATATTTCACCATCAATGTAATAATATTGTTGCTCGTGCGTATGTACGGATTACCGTCTCCACGAACGCGATGAGATTCATTCCCCATCATAACCGTTCAAGATTAATTTTCATTTTATGATTAAAAATAAATTTAAGAACTTAATATAATTCTGGATATGAATCAAATACATCCAATCAATAACAAACATGTCTTACATTACCATGAATATAAAGGAAAACATAACAGTTAAAACCCGAAATGATGATACTACTAAAATATTATTAACAATGCAATATTAAAAGATCATATATGATATCATATTTATGTATATGATTCTTGTATAATTTAATAATAATTATTTAACGATTATACAGGATGTTAACATACCCTCGACCATGGAAAATTACAAGGAAAGGGTTAATTTCACAATCTCATTATTATCCGAGGTGGTTTTTACGTACGTATCTACTAGGATATATTTATTATCCATGTCCATGTTTTATAAAAGAATTTTCAAATGGATAATTTTTAAGGGAATTTGTTACTAAAAAATATTTTTTATTTTTTTCAAGATTTATTCTTCTAAACAATTCTCATGAATGTCCATGTTTTCATAATGGTTTAAGGAATTATTTATATGGAAAATAATGTTTTAAAATGTTAATTTCTTTCAAAAGTTTCAAAGTGGTATTGGACACTTGGATTCAAAACAATATTTTAAATGACTTCCTTTAAAAATTATGATACTTTTAAATGATTTCATGAAAAGGGGATATTTATATCAAATATTTTTCTAATCATTTTCAACTATGTCAACATCCATTAAGGGATATTATTCTTGATCTAGGTTGATTTATTATGACACAAATCTTCCATATTTTATTGATTTTTTTGGATATGTTTGATAATGGATGTATTATTTTTATACCATTCATGGATTATTGATAAAATTTTGACATTTCCTATTCTATTTTTAATACATTTGTCTATGTTATGTTTAAAACTTTTCATATGAGGAATTCATTGGATTTAGTAAGTGATGGGTGGACCCCCTAAATAGCTCCTCGATCCATCGGTAGGTCTCATGAGAAAAAGTAGTGTCTTGGCACAAGGCCTTGACAAAATATTATTTTTAGTCTTGGAACATGGCCTCGAATATTTGGTTATGAAGTCTGGAATTATGCATTCCATCATTATAAAAGTGGCTATTGATATTGCATGTGATTATTTGACTAGTAGAATATCCATGTGAATAAGTAAATGAAATTATTTGATTTATATCGGCCATGTCATGAAGAAGTTTAAGTTTAAAAGGCTTATGTTTTATTTTTATACATTGACTTAAATGTTTATGTTTATTTATGAAAGTATCTTCTATATTTTTATTCTTACTGAGCATCTGAGCTCCCTCCTATCTATGTTTTATTTTCTATGTATTCTAATAAGTGTATTATGATTGATAAGCAGGGTTAAGCTAGGTGATTAATGGAATTCTCAAAGGATCAATTATGTTGTGTTTTATTTTTTTTAATGTGTAATGTAATGTTCTTGTATGTAATCTATTCTCAAATACTTCTAAGTTGATCGGTCTTTCAGTACTTGATTCCTTGTAATCATGCCAATGTATTAAAATAATGCACTGACTCTGGACTTCTGGGCTTGGGGTGTTATATATTAAGAACTTTTGAAAATTAGCATAAAACATAATTTAACTACTTCTTTGAATTGAATTTAGAAAATCCTACAAACACGGTTTGTCATCAGTATGTAAAATTTGGTTCAATAGGATGATTTTTTTGGTTAATAGTAACTTTTGAATTTTATTTACCACGGTTAAGTGTAAATAGGGTAATTAAAGGTAAGAATAATATTATAATTACCCCAACACATGTCCTGACTCTTTTGGATAAGTATTGTTTGAAAAAAATCATCCATTGGACAAAAATGATATCCTTTTTGATCCATTTAGATTATATTAGGACATTTATTAAATTTTCTTTAAAGAATAGTTAAAAATGTTAAATTCAAATATTAATAACTAAACCATTTTTAATATAGGGTTATACAAAATATAAATTAAAATATAAATATTTTTAATAAATCTAAAAATATTTCCTACATCATAGTATTTTATTTATAATTTTTATACCTTAAATAATTAAATTTATTTATGACACAATGATTATGCATTAATTACCTTATTAATGAAAGATTAAAATAATTGATATTATAAATATTAAAATAAATGTAAATTGAAACTTTTTATGCCATAAAAATATTTTTTAGTTGAATATTACATGTTCTGATTTATTAAATGGATTCTATTATAAGGAATCAAGTTGTTATTGCTTTCACAAAAAAATACAAAATAGTGTCAAAATTGACAGAAATGAGTTTATAACACAAATACTATTTTATTAAATGATATAATATTCCTAAAAATATAATATTCCTAAAAATGACCTAGATAAAGTTAAATATTTCATTAATTAACCACGTGAGGTTCTCTTGAAATTTAATAGTAACATATATTAACCATGTAGAATAAAAATACAAGAAGACATGATAAAAGTTGAACTATTTAACTAACGGTTAAATAAAAAATATAAGGTTCATATGGTGACCAAAACATGTATAAAACCTATATATGAGAGGATTTTAACCCATCCCTACCTTAGTCTCAAAATGAATCCATGTGGGGATATTATAAACCTATAATAAATTTATAATAAATTAGTATTTCAGGATTTCCCTAAAGTGCCCCTCACCTCTTTTATAAAAGGTTACACTGCCTTCTCTTAAATTCACACCTTCAAATCCATTTGTCTTAGCCAAAACCTACTCATATCTTCTCCCAAATACCCTAAATTAAACTTATAGGCCTTACTTTGGTCATAAATCCAACCTAAAGAGCCTTTTTATTCAAATCAAAAGGAAGCACTCAGAGAAGAGGTAATTATTTCATCACCTATTTCAAAGTTATTTTCTTCTTCTACATCATATTTATTTGTTGTTTCCATACTAAAATAATAACTCTATTACCATATATATATTAATATATTATTATAAATATGGTACAACCATAGTCATTATTATAATCATCATATGAATGACAAAATCATCATGTATGTGTATGTACAGCTTACCGTCTCCACGTCGTGGTGAAATTTATTATTCATCACTAAATTATTTGGATGGGTATAATAATGAGAATAATTATTGAAAATAATTAATATAACATGATAATTATATTTATTTATGATATACCATCCAATTAAACATTGTTTCACCATTAATAGAATAACATTGTCGCTCGTACATACATACAACTTACCGTTTTCACGACGTGATTAGAATCATCTTTAATGATCACCATTCATGAATTTTTATAAAAATATATACATATTTATTATTAAGAATAAAATATATGAAATAATATATATACTATAATAATATATTTTTATGTATATAAATATATTTCATTTACTTACTTCCATACAATACGATAAGAAAACACAAACCACGTTTATAAGGACTAAAGTCTCCATTAATGGTGTTTCCATTTCATATATCTATCTATTATACATATTTTTATTCTGAATATATATGATATATAAATCATGTTTTCTATTCTTAATGTATGAAAATCAGGATCTAAGTGATACTATCAAGAATAACAAGTTAAAACACGTACTATAAAGAAATCGATTATTACCTGAAATGTTACTTTAACAATGAAATTATTATTAAATAGATAGTATAAAGTCATAAATGAATCATATATGATATAATAAATATTCCTATGGTTCTGGTATAATTTAATAACATAGTATTGTCATTATATAAGAGTTTAAACATACCCTTTACTAAAGTAAAGTACAAGGTAAGGGTTGATCCCTCAATCACATAATTATTAGATATTGTTTATGTGTAAGTATTTATTGGGTCGTAGTTATCATCCATGACCATGTTTCATAAAAATGTTTTCAAAAGGAATATTTTATGGTTTTATGGAAAGGTATCTTTAACTATATCATTATTTTAAATGTTTTAAATATTTATTTTTCTAAATATATTTAATTAATGTCCATAATTTCAAAAATATTTTAAGGATTTATTTATATGGACATGATTGTTTTAAAATGTAAATTCCTTTCAAAATTTTCAAAGTGGTATGGGAAACTTTGATTCAAAAATCTATTTTAAATAATTTCTTTTACATATTTTCTAACTTTTAAATGATTTCATGAAAATGGATATTTCTCTCTAAGAGTTTTACTGATAATTTTCAACTATGTCAACAACATTTACTAGGTCTTATTTTTGATTGAGGATGATTTATTATAATAAAATATTATATATTGTATTGAATGAGTTATGATATGTTTGATTGTGGATGTGCTATTTTTTACAATTCATGGTTTATGTTTAAGGTATTGAAATTCTGTAAGCTAGTTTTAATAAGAATGATTATGTTATGTTTCACCCTTTTCATATGAGGAATGTATATAATTTAGTAAGTGACAGGAATGGCCTACTATAGCCCCTAGATAAATTTTTAGGTCTCACGAGACAATGTAGTGTCTTGGAAAAAGGCCATGACAAAATATTTATGAATGGTCTTGGCACAAGGCCTTAACATAGTAGTTATTATGTCTAGTATTATGCATTCCTTCATTATTAAATTAGTTATTACATGTGATTATTTGACTAGTATAATATCCATGTGTAAGTTGATATGGTAATTTTTTAATTATTTTTACCATATTATGATCAGGTTTTATGTTTAAAAATATTCTATTTTTATTAGACATCTTTCCTTAAACTTTTATACCTTCAACTGAATTATTTACCCTTACTGAGCATCTAAGATCACCATTTTCTTATGTTTTATTTTCCCAAGATTCCATGAAGTGTAATAAGATTGATATGAAGGGTTATTATAGGGGAATAATAAGGTTCTCAAAGGATTATTTATTCTATGTTTTATTTTATAAAGTGTTATATAATGTTCAAGTACGTAATCTATTTTCCAAGACTTCTAAATTGGTCGTTCCTTTGGGACTTGATTCCTTATAATTATGCAAATGTATTAAAATAATGCACTAGATTCAGTCTTCTGGGGTCATGGAATTACAGTTGTTAATGGAAATAGATTTAGAAAACTAAGATTAGGGATCATAACAATAAGACAGAATTTGAGGATATGTGTTGAAGAGAATCGTAGAATTTTAAAATAGAGATTATGCGAGTATTCCTAAAAAATACATCCCTGTCCAGATATTACAAGTGAATGTGGTTCTGGAATATATGTACCTAGGAGTGAAAACTCAGACGAGGTGTTCCGAGTTTGGCTTGGGGTGACCTGGTACATGACAATGGGCCTTACTTAGTACCTAGTTTGACACTCCAGGGGGACATTCTTTAGATAATTCACATTTTAATTACAAACCATTATGAAGCATTTATGATTAAATATGTCTACAAAGAATCCATTTTTTATGATTATGAGATTAGATATGCATAAATTTTTTTAATTTATGTTAAATATTTCACTAGTTTAGAATCATGAATTATGATTCATAACCTAATATTGTGTGTGAAATTTTATAGAAATGGTGCCTAGTAGAATGAATGACTACCACCAATGTACTTGTAACAAATAGTAAGAAGGATCATATATTTCATTCTATTAATCCAACATTCCGATGGAAAATAGTCTCCCATGTATTATCATTATATGAGGAAGTAGTCTCATGTGTTAACAAGCTATGTAAAGAATCCTCTGAGTCATATGGATTTGGAGGGAAGCTAGAGAAAAAAAGGGATGATAGAGAGAAAGATAGATAAAGGGTATAAGGGAAAAAAGGATTTTCCCATATGTAATAAATTTGGGAAAGAATCATCCTGGGAAGTGCTTGAAAGGACTGGGTGTTTGTTATATGTGTGGAGAAAGGGGTCATCAAGAAAAAAATGAAAAGCGAACAAATAAAAGAACAATATTCATTGTTTCAACTATAGTGAAATGGGGCATTACACAAATAAATGTCCTAAGTGTCAAGAAAATATAGATCAGAAGATTCAAAGGGATCAAGGTCAAGCATGAGCTGTTACTACAGTAGATGTGGAATAATTAATGTATTAGTGTTTTTGTATTGAAGAATTATGCCATTTGAGTGTTATATTAATGATGTATTGGTTATATGAATTATGGTAATAAATGAGGATTTTACTATAGTACTATTTCACTAAGGATTTGAGATTTTATGGTACTAAGAAATGCGATTCAATATAAATTTAATGTTTTTTAGAAAATACATGGTTGAAGGAAAGATAAACCATAATATGGTCCTGATACAAAGGTAGTAATTTTGGAATAAGAGATGATTTATTTAGATAAATTTTAAAGGATATTCTTGACTACCATAGGACTAATTAATTATTTGTTTATTTTATCATTGATTGAGTTTAAAAAAAAAATTGGATATAGGAGGTATATCCAATATTCTATAAAAAATAAAGGAGAATGAATGTATTAAATAATGTTTTATGTCAATTTATGGTGTTACCATGTTTTATAGAATACATGATGAATGTATTCACATAATATTATATGTAAAAAATAGTTCATTATATTTACTAAGGCATGTCCATCATATAGCGAGAAAACAAAAATTTATTTTCCAAATGTAGCACAGAGGCTGACCAAGGTCATCTCACTTGAGGAGCTTTCTCATTTGTTCACCTATTTAATCTATATCACCTAAACTAATTATTTTATCCTTTTAATTAATATATTAATGTAATTAAATTTAAAATTCAAACTATATCTTAAAACATAAAATGACAAGAAAATATAGAATGTAATTAGTGAAGAAAGAACTTGGTCCTAGGGTTGGATAACATGAGTTCATTCATTATTTATTTATTATTTAAATTCAATTTGATAATTCATTTATTGAAACCTCATTAATGAAATAATTTCCCTTGATTTATTTAGTGTGTGATTTCAGTATGCCTCTGTCACACCAAACCACTCCTCATCCAATAGTCAAATACCTCAATCGAGAATGCTATCCCAAAGAGACCTAGCTCCACTGTATGTCATTTCTTCCCTTTAAGAAACCCCAACTCCACCGTATGAAGGGTTTGCCTAAAATAAGGGATGGAAAATTAATTAATCAAGGAAACAAAATGGTCACTGAAATAGTGTCACGGTGGACAGCCTTTACACCCATGTAATATTCTTATATCCACCACAAATAGATTTAAGGCATTTTGGATTTGAAGTGGAATATTGAAGAACACAATGGAACCTACCCCAGGGCCAAGACTTGGGTTAGTCACTTGACATTTCAAAGTGATTAGAGATCACAATGGAGATATTGATGATAGAGAATGAGATAATTAGAGTTTTAGAACAAATAAAGATAAAAGAAGAAATGGGAAACACTTTAATAAAAAATCAATGTGTTACATGTAAAAGAAAACAAAAATGAAAATAAAATAAAAGAAAATTACTAAGTCATTATAATGTTTTTAGGCATCCTCTCCAATGATTTTGTTGAACAAACCAATCAATATGGGTGAATTCATCCTTATATAGGCCAAGGGATGCCATCCTTAGTTTTTTAAATTTCAAATCATTAAAATATATGTTTATGATTTCCTACAAATTCTGTCCACCGTACATTTGATCATGGTAGTCAAATTTAGTGGCCTAACTTGGGAGTATTTTATTTTTAATGATATTTCAAAATATACTTTACGTTTTATCCCAAAATTTCAGATTTATCATCCTTGTGTCATATGATATACAGCCAATTAATTCTTATATTTTTATCTGGATGATTGTTTCCTTTGTCTTCCCCAAAGTTTTAGCATACATGGGTCGCCTTAATGAAGTAATATATTCAATATCTTCAATATAATAACTATCAATTTAAGTTTTTTTTCAATTACAATTGTAATAACTTAAAATGGATGTGTTTTGACTTATTTAGTATCAATTAATTGAGGTGAGGTCCACATAATCATCTAGAATAATTTTCAAACATGAGTGAATTTTTTGGACCCTTGGATGGATGAATTAAAACACGGTCTAGCAAAAAAATATGAATAAAATAAATATATTAATCCAATAAAAAAATCACATAAATTTTATATATATTGTAAAATATATGAGCGAATTACTGAAGTGATTAAAATATGTCAATATTTCTAAATTAATCAGTTTTTACATTTAAACTCCAGACACCCTATAAATACAAATTTGAGGTAAATAACTCAAAAATGATAAATTTTTAGTGATTAACTCATTTAATTACATATAAAAAATTATGAATATTTTATTTCTATCATTTACCTCCCATATAATTTTTTGGACTGTGAGTTTGGACACAAGTATTTTTAATAAGTCTAAAGGTTGTAATGGAGTAAGTTAAGCACTTGATCTTTTGTATGAGGTGAAAGTATAATATATTTGATACTTTGACCTAACATATTTTTATTTTATTAAACATATATAGGATTAAGGAAATACTTATATATGATTTATCAAATGTGCTTCAGGTGTAAAAAATAATTTTTAAACATTCATTTCCTAGTGTAAGGGATGAAGTGAAAATAGATCAAAGCACAACCAAATGATGAGATTATGATAATGATAGGTAATGAAATCAATTATGTTTTCTTGAGTTCTTATATTGATAGTAAATTAATCCCTCCTCTTAAAAAAAGTTTCTAACAAATGTGTTATCCTAATACCTTATGTTTTTTTGAAACGATGACACTTTAAATCATCATATATTTATGGATTTGGCCCCCTCAATTTTCCATTTATTTTTCACTTGTTTGCGATTGATGAACTCAATCACTCCTTATAAATATTTATGTTTTCCCTCTAATTATGTATCTCTAATTTACACCAATGTTCTTCTTTTTGAAATCCCAATTTGGAAGTGACTTTTTCATTTCCATTTCCCTTCTTATTAAGACTAAATTTTATTAACCCTATTTCTGATGTGGGTTTTCTACAAAGTTATTTTCTATTTTCAACATTTTTTTTCAAAGAAAAATTTCAAATTTTCTAGAACCAATTTATTGAAGGAGGTAAGAATGTAGTATCCCAATATTTCATAGTACATTATCTCTTTAATGTTATTTAATAGCTTATATTTCATGAAACACCAATTTGGATTGTGTTATAAGCAAGATTGAATTTCTGTGAAACAAGACATTAATATTATAATTATTTAAGAGATATATTTATTTATCAAATAAATATTGTAATATGAATATTAAAATGTAAATATTAAATGTCATTTGTAAAATTTTCACATAAATAAAACATATTTAAGATGAAATTTTTATGTTTTTTTAATTATTTATATATTTAGAAAAACAATTTTCTTAGAAGAACTACTTTTATGTAAATTTGTGAACAATAATAATATTAATTTCAAACACTCTTTGAAATTTAAGTTTGTAAAATATAATTCATTTTTTAATTTGGGATATCTAGATTAGATTAGGGTCAATTTTTGGTATTTTTCTAACACCATTCATGTTTTGATGGATAGTGAAAAATATTATAGAGTACATAAAAGCCGAAATTATAATTTCAATAATAATTTTTAATTAAAATTTATCTTAAATTCAAAATATATACATAATTCATATATTAGTCCAATTTAATTAATTTTATTCATTTTATAATTGGATTGGATATATAAAATTTTATTAAACTTGTTAACATCTTTTACAAACCTTCTAGGTATTTTAGAAAATTTGCATAAAATGTAATTTTACCACTTCATTGAATTGAATTTAGAAAATAAATCAGTAAAGGTTGTCATCATTAATTAAATTGTGGTTCAATAGGATGAAAATATTTTTGGTGAATAGTGACTTTTGAATTTTCTTTACCACGGTTAAAAGTAAATAGGGTAATTAATGGTAAAAATAATATTATAATTACCTCAATACATGTCCTAATTCTATTTGATAAGTGTTTTTTGACCCAAATAAACCTTAGGACAAAAATAATATCGTTTTTTATCCATTTGGATTAGATTAGAACATTTTATATATTTTATTTAAAGAAGAGTTAAAAGTGTTAAATTAAAATATTAATAACTAAACCATTTTTAATATAGGGTTATACATAAGATAAATTATAATATAAATATTCATTAGAAATAAAAAACTATTTCCTACATCAAAGTATATTATTTATAATTTTTAGACCTTAAATAATAAAATTTATTTATGACACAATGATTATGCAGTAATTATGTTATTAAGGAAAGATTAATATAATTGATATTATAAATATTAAATTAAATATAAATTGAAACTTTTTATGCTTTAAAATAATTTTATAGGTTATTATGGAATTTTATAATTTATTAAGTTTATTTTATTTTAAGGAATCAAGTTTTTTTACTTTCACAAATAATAAATACTAAATAGGGTCAAAATTGACATAAATGTGTTTTTAAAACAAATACTATTTTATTAAAAGATAATATTTTTTTAAAAATATAATATTCTTCCAAATGAATTATATATTGTTATATATTTAATTAATTAACTACTTTACATTCTATTGGTATTTTAAAGTAACTATATTTACCATGTCGTATAAAAACACAAAAAGACATGGTAAAAGTTAACCCATTTAACTAAGTGTTAAATCTAAAATATAAGGGTAATATGGTGACCAAAATATGTATAAAACATATTATATGATAGTATTTATACCCATAATCACCTTATAATAAAAATAAAACCATTTTTAGATATTTTAAAATAGAAAATAATTTTATAATAAATTAATATTTCAGGTTTTTCTTAAAGTGTCCATCACCACTCTTATAAAAGGGTATTTCTCCTTCTCTTAAATTCAAAAATATAAATCCATTTGTCTCTAACAAAACCTACACAAATATCCCCCCAAATACCATCAATTAAACTTATATTCCATCATGTTATCATAAATCCAACTTAAGGATCCCTTTTATTCAAATCGAAAGGAACCACCTAGAGAAGAGGTAATTATTTCATCACCTATTTCAAATTTCTTTTCTTATTCTCCTTCCTCTCTCTTTATTGTTTCCATAATAAAATATTAACTCAAGTACCTTCTATATACAAATATTTTATTATAAATATTGTATAACCATATTCATTATTCTATCAATCCTATGAATGACAAAGTCACCATG
Organism: Viscum album; assembly: GCA_963277665.1. Lineage (NCBI taxonomy): Eukaryota > Viridiplantae > Streptophyta > Magnoliopsida > Santalales > Viscaceae > Viscum > Viscum album. The sequence goes on along the minus strand of OY728157.1, from coordinate 1,418,820,188 downwards.
TGTACGTACGTACAACTTACTGTCTCCACATTGTGGTGTAGTTGGTTATTCAACACTACATTATCTAGATGGGTATAATAATGAATAATTATTTTATATAAAAAATATAACATGTTAATGATTTTTATATATAATATACAATCAAATTAAATATTTTTTCACCATTAATTGAATTATATTGTCACTCGTGCGTACGTATGTCTTACCGTCTCCACGACACGCTGTGAATCATCTTCAACGATCACCATTCACGAATTTATATATAAATATATTTATTAAGTATTATATATATGAAATAATATTTATAATCTAATAATATGTATTTACGTAGATAAATATATGTCATTTACTTACTTCCATACTATATGATAAGAAAATGGAAACAACGTACGTAAGGACTACTGTCTTCATGATTGGTGTTTCCATTTCATATATATATATATATCTATTATAAATATTTGTATTATAAATATATATGATATATAAATAATGTTTTATATTCTATAATTATGTAAATCATGATCTAAGTGATATGATCAAAATAACAAGGTAAAACACGTATGATACGGAAAGCAATTATTACCTTAAATGTTACATTTACATGGAAATTATTATTAAATGGGTAGTCTAAAGTAATAAATGAATCATATATGAATTTATAAATATGAATATAGTTATGTTATAATTTAATAACATACTATTATCATTATACATGAGGTTTAACATACCCTCAACTAAAGAAAATTACAAAGTAAGGGTTAATTCTCAATCTCATTATTTTCAGAGATTGTTTATGTGTAAGTATTTATTGGGAAATATTTATCATCCATGTCCATGTTTCATAAAAATGTTTTCAAAAATAATCTTTTATGGTTTTATGGAAGTTTATCTTTAACTATATTATCATATTAAATATTTTAAATGTTTATTTTTCTAAATCCATTTATTTAATGTCCATACTTTCAAAATGATTTTAAGGATTTATTTATATGGGCATGATTGTTTTAAAATGTTAATTCCTTTCAAAAGTTTCAAATTGGTGTGTGAAACTTTTATTCAAAAATATATTTTAAATTATTTTCATTATATATGTTTTAACAATTTAATGATTTCATAAAAAGGGATATTTCTCTCAAAGAGTTTTACTGATCAATTTCAGGTATGTCAACATCCTTCATAAGACATTATTCTTGATTGAGTTTGATTTATTATAATAATATATTCCATATGATATTGAATGAGTTATGATATGTTTGACTGTTTATGTGATATTTTTATACCATTCACAAATTATGGTTAAGGTATTGACATTTCGTAAGATAATTTTAATACGAAGGATTATGTTTTGTTTCACCCTTTTCTTATGAAGAATGCATTGGACTTAGTAAGTGGTGTGAGGGGCCCACTATAGGACCTCGATGCATCAGTAGGTCTCATGGGACAAATTAGTGTCTTGGAACACGACCTTGATATAATATTTGTGAATGTTCATGGAACAATTCCTTGACGTAGTAGTTATTATGTTTGGCATTATACATTCTCTCATTATGAAATTAGTTATTACACATAATTATTCAAATAATAGAATATCCCTGTCTATGTTTATATGGTAATTATTGACTTATTTTTACTATGTTATGATCATATTTTATCTTTAAAATAATTATGTTTTTATTATACATCTTGCCTTAAAATTTTATAGATTCCACTGATTATTTACCCTTACTGAGCATCTGAGCTCACCCCTTTCTTATGTTTTTTTTTTCAGGATTCCAAGAAGTGTAATATGATTGATATGTAGGGTTATGACATGGAAATAATGGATTTCTCAAAAGATTATTTATGTTGTGTTTTATGTTATAAAGTGTTATCTAATGTTCAAGTATGTAATCTATTATCCAATAATGTTAAACAGATCGGTCCTTCGCGAATTTATTCATTGTAATCATGCCAATGTATTAAAATAATGCATCAGCTTCAATATTTTGGGGTTGGGGCATTACACTGTGTAGTGTGTGGGGATGTGATGTAGTGGTTGGTTAGAAAGGATGTGATATGTTTAGTTGTGTAATGTGGTGTGTAGTGGTAACAATGAGTAGTGGTTTTGAAGCATAATCATTGGTTGTGAAGTGATTGTGGTGCATAGTGGTTGTGATACACAATGGTTGTGGTGCATAGAAGTTGTGTCTGTGCAGTTCTTCTGATGATTTTTTGTTGTATTGAGATAATTTTGTTGATGTGGTGTGGTAATGATAGTGGATGTATGGTGTTCTGGTGATGGTTTTGTGAGTTGGGTGAGATGTGTGTGGTGTGGTTATGTTAGTTTCCTAGTTATCAATAGAATATATGATGATACTGAATGAAATGAATAAATGAATGGATGTGTACACATGGAATGAAATAACAATAGTGGTGTGACTTGCTGAAAAATATAATATTGTGAGTTATAAATGAAAGTGGAAGTGTGCGTCATGTGTGGTGGTCGATTGGTGTGTTGTATATAGTGGTGTAAGTGATTGTCATGGTTAATGTGAGGTGTGGTGGTGGTGGTGTAGAGTGAACTAGTGAAGTGGTTGTGAAACAATAGGTTTGTTATTGTGTTCAATCTTTATATCATGTATTTTATGTTATTTCTATATGCACCCACCTGAGTTGGATAACCTTACCATTTCTTGGAGGTTCTTGGTTTTGAGTGTTTTCCCAAACATCTAGGATAGCAGTGATATGCATGGCTGGATAGACCCTCTTCCTCACTCCTCCTTGCTCTTCCTTCAACTAGGATGACCAAGGTGCCTTCAAGAGAGATGTGATTTGATGGAATAGGTGTATTCTAATGAGAAGTGGTGTGATGAGGTAGTGTTATGATATGATATGTAGTGGGATTCATGCATAGTAGAGGAAGGGAATGAGGTTAATGTCCTTCAAAATAATGATACCCTAATAATTTGGTTCTGTGGTGTAGAAAGATGTGATGTGATGGCCCAAGTGTATTTGGGTGAGATGTTCTATGATAAAACTAGTGTATTTGGTGGAGATTTGATGTGATGATTCCTGATGCTATGATGAGATTCTAGACTTTACAAGGGCATGGTGGGTAGGGATATGTCCTGATCCACATCAGATATAGATTATTGTGATGTGATATATATATGGGATGGAATCATAAAATGTTTTATGTTCAGGTTTGAGAGAAAAAAACTAGTGGGGAATTGATATTAGGTAACCTTTCGTTATTCTGATATTGATGCTATATTATTATATTAGAGACATGATTTTTTCTGGGATATATGTTGAGGTTGTGTTTGGTTAATTGTGTTGTTTAGGTGCTTCTTGGTTCTTCTATTTGTTCACTGGAACATTAGCATTCTCTTTTCACATGTATAATTGAGACCATGTGTTTTATCCTACCGAGTATAATTTTTATCTCATACTATATATATAAGATGTTCTTTAGGTTTCTAGGAGAAATTCAGGGATCAAGATAGTCATTTATAGCTTGGGTTGGAGCTGTTGTTGACTCACTGCTATAAGACTTGTCTTTTGGGACTTTACCTTACAGAATTTTATTTTTATCTATGGACATTGATCATACATTATGTGATGGCTTTGATTTTGTTTCATATAATTATCTATAATTTAGAGGTGGTTGTTTATTCTACCCCATGATCCTCTTCTTTGTTAGAGGGTAATGCATTCCATAAGTGATATTTATATACCGTCAATTCTTGTCACAAACCCAGTTTCTGCTAGAGGCAGGCCTTAGGGATTATTATCTCTCTTCCTTCATTGTCGACCTAGGAGGGGTACCTTTAGAGGGAGGGGTCATGAAAGTTGTATAGATATATGATTTTTTCCCACTAGTGTGTTAGTTGTCTTCTAAATAAAGTGATATACTTGATAGGTAAATCTCATGGTGGATGATTTATTCTCTATAATTTCCCACTCTATTCCATTTTTAATTCATAAGGACTAGAATTGTTTGAGAGTTATCTAATATAATGACCATGACTTTCCTAAGTCCTTTATTTACCATCATGGAGTGTCTGGTAGTCTGGAAAAGTTTATCTTATTTTAATAAGTAGTTTCAAAATGTGTTTTCAAATTATATAGGTTGTTTTAATTTTTATTAATTATTTGGAAATTAAATTGGGATTTTTGGAAGTTATTTTATTAATTTATGAGGTGTTTTGTAATTATAGTAAATCATTGACTTTATTATTATATGTTTTTTTATTAGAAAAAATAGTATTTTCAAGAGAATACTTACCCTTATAAATTATTTTAATGTTTTCATAAAAGTAAAGAGTGTTTTTCAAGGATGTGTGATGTTAAGCCTTATTTTTCATGAGTTGTGTAATGGTAATTTTTTTCTTCAATCTACATAAGGGTAAACTTGAGTTTTCAAAGGGTGTGTATAGGATGCCTTGAACTGTTTAGGATCAGATGATAACCTTTATACTTGTGTATGGTTCATCTTGTTCTTATGTAAGGTTTCAACTGAGTTCCCTTAGTTTACATAAAGGTATATTTATCCTTATTATGCTTGTGTAAGGGTACTTATTCAAATAATTGTAAAACCATTTTATCCTAACATAGTACTAGGGTGTCAAATATGTGTTGCAGAAATTTCTTAAAACCACTTTTTTCCTTCTCAAAACATCAGTTAACATGATTTTCAATTTAATTAAGGAAATTAGGGCGGAAATTGATGATTTTTTTGGTTAAGGGTTATAAATTCAATATTGTTACTACCCTTAAGTTTTCTAGGATATTTTTTGGGATATCCAAGGAATTAATTTTGAAATTGACATTTAATTATGGGTTTATTGGGGATTTAACGTCATTATATCTATGTATTTTAAGAATAAAATATTTTCCCCATTAATTCCTTAGTTGGTTTATCAAGTCAAGGTTACCTCAATTCCTCCTCTTGATTCATCAAATATATTTGAAAATGATTGAAGTTTGTTCATTACATGTTTGACCTATGATTACCAAGCTGAAGAAATATCTCCCTACCCTCAGTTTGGGGTTCATCATGAAAACATTTTATTTTTTAGGTAGGGGATATGTCACTTCTCTATATTTTATACTATGAAAGTGCAAAATTAAAAAGCTTTATAATCATCTATTCATATGAATATGATTAACCATAATCAAATAATGAAATAGAAAATAATCACATGAAGAAATATTATATGATAATTTTTGAAAATGTAAAAGGAATAGAATAAATGCATCCAATGTATTACTCATAATGAGATATTTTTATTGATGGGATTAAAATGGAATACAAAAAATATATAAAAATATTTTAATTTCATAAAAAATTTAAATTTTAGGTTATAGGTTGATATTATTAATATGATAATCACATGATTAATTCTTATTAATTAATTTATTATAATCAATTGTTAATTGAGAATAAGGAAAATTATTTCAATCTGAAAATGGTAAGATATTATTTTCTATGTTCTTAAGTTATTGGAAGATAGAGAAAATAGTATCACATTAAAATTCTAGCTATTATATAATAAAGTGGATTTTTTTTGGAAAGATAAAGAATAACCCCATGATGAAATATTGCTTCCATGATATGGAAATTAATTGGAATACATTAATGGAAAGACGTTGATGATTTATTTTATATTTATGAATTTATATTTTTATGAATTATAATATTATTATTCTTATATAACTATTTCAAGAGATTAAATATATATATATTTCATTTATATTATAGTTAAAAACTTATTAGTTATATTAGAATTTAATTAATAATAATATTACATGATGTGGAGAATTATAATTATCAAGGAATTTGAAAAAATGCATGTTAATATATATATATATATACAATATTGTTGATAATAATTTCAAAAATTAAATCAATGATTTACCACATCCAGTGGTTAATAGTGTTTGATAATCTATAATATTATCTAATGTAAGTGAAAATTAATAATTACATGTTATAGAATAATTTTGATTATTCTAAAAATTATCTATGAGAGAGAAATAGATATTCACATGCTATTTTGTAAATATTATTTTATAAAATGAAAATTGTGGCATGTTGCAGTGTTAAACTTATTAAATAATATTGATGAGAATTATTTTATAATTATATACATTAGAGAATTGAAATAGAGAATGTCTCTTGTTCTATTATTATTATTCTTTTGATAATAATATTATTTCATGTGTAGAAATTTATTCATGCTAGAGATGTGATGCACCCACAAAAGTCATTTAATATGCACATGAATTGACAAGACTATAAATTTATTTTCCCAAACGACACTAACTACTAGAGAAAAGTAAAGTAATAGTATGGGGTCGAATCCATAGGGATCATGGTATAACAACAAACCATTTTAACAAACCCCTTTTTAAAGGAGTCCCCACATTCACTCTTCATATTTGGTTTTATTATAACTTTATATTTTGAATTTAAATCAGATAATAACGAAGGGATGAGGGTTGATGTTAGAGTTTTAATTAAAAGATACTACTAAATCTAGCTTGGGATAGTCTATGGATTTGGTTTCAAAGAGGTGAAAAGGTCACCAATTGGTTATGGTCAACCCAATTAGATATACCTATGATGAAACAATCCCATGGCCTAGGTATAGCTAATAACCTAAATGAATTACCCTTAGATTCTATTATATAAAGTGTCACAAGATAATGGTTATCGCCTACTCAACTCTAATTAGGTCTTGTTCATTTAATTTCACCTCACATGGTTAAGGATGTTAAAGAGAATTCAATAAAAAAAATTAACATAATTACTATACATAGAGTTATCGAGGATCAATTAAGAGATTCATTAGGCTCAGAAACAACCCTACTCTTGACCCCTAACCCTAAACAGACTAGTTGTGCATAAAAGGGTTGATAAAAAGAAAATGAATAATAAAAATGCTTCGCATAATCATAAAGATATTCAAAAATAGGAAATCCAAAATCAAAAAAATTAGATACTAAAGATAAACATGTAAAATAAATGATGATTAAATTAAACACTTACTTAGAATCAAGAAACAATGAAGAAACAACAAGTATCGATCTAGTATAATGAACAATATTGAAAACAAGAATTAAAATGGAAATAAAATCACAATGAACGAAGAACGAATGTATATTGGTTAAAAATAAAAAAGGAGTAAATAAAACAATGGAATAAATGAATTAAAACTAGTTTGGATGATAAAAAGATGAAAATTGAGAAATAAAATGAGAGAAAATAATGTTGTTCTAAACTTCTATGCACGATAGGGGGAATTAAATATATATAGGAACAAAAAGTAGACAACATGTAAATCCTTCACTCTTTGTACTGAATTTAAGTGGATTTTCCATGAAATCTTCACATAATATTATTTGTATGCATGCGATGTATTTTAGATCAAAAATCTCCTCTAGAAAATCAGAATGTATCTTTGACCTGGTAATATCTCGACCATTGAACATCATGTAAAATCTTCACGTAGTCTCTATAATTCACTTTCAGTTGGATTCTTTTTTTGAAATTTTCATGAAGTGTAGTACATGTAGACATCTTGCATCAGCTTTACATCTTGTAATGTTATCATGGTCTAGTCTCTGGCTTGTAGGAATCCTGTGAATAAGGAATACACATGGTGTATATTATACATGATGAGTAAATCTTGTTTTCTCTATTTTTCAGTATTTCTTCATTTGATTCCAAAATTAAAAATTATTGAGAAAACAAACCAAAACCTAGTGAATTATCTAATAAAAAATGAATAAAATATAAATAAATTTATCCAAAATATGTATATAAATTCACATTATCATTCTCCCACGCACTTGAACATTTATTTTCCTCAAACAAAACTAATCTCAATAGGGATTCCAGAAGAACCAGTTTTTAAAACAAGAAATATGAATTTCAACCAAGAGAATGAAATTAAGTGTAAGTGGAAAATGTAAGACCTCCATAATCAATCCGATTGAGGAAATCAGTCATGACTCATAGTTTAGTTATTTATTTATATTATATATTCCATTAAGTACAGATTCACTATTGTTCCTTAGAAACTACACCCATTTTTAAATTTACCTCACAATAAATTTTCCCTCATCACTTAAGGTAAAATAAAACTAGAGTTGTGATCATACCCTGAATACATGTTCCAAGACATAATCTTGTATTGGTTTTAACATATCCACTTCATAAATACAATTACAAACTCAATCATGAGGTCTTTGAAACTAAGGTTCAAACTTCTCTGAGTCTGACAGAATATGGGTGGAAAATAAAATTCAAGATCAGAAGGAGGGTAGGTTGTATAGTATAATGCATGATAAATGTGAATAGTGAAATAAAGTGACTCCTCTGAGACTAAATGGTATCCATTCTTCAAATAACTCAAATTGGGTCAATGAATATGTCAATTAAATATTAAGAATGTACCATGTTCCTTTATGTTTTTTTTTCAAAAGTCATGTCTAGGCCAGATCTCACATCTATCACCTAACCAAATAGGATCCATCATATGATTCATCATTCTGGTAATGGTGATTTTTGAAATTCCTATTACATAATCGAATATCTTTTTTTATTATATATATATATATATATATTTTTCTAAAGGAATAGGCGAGGAATAAAAAATTTCAAAAGTAATCATGAACCAAATCATAAAAATATGGTAAAAGTGTCATCGTATGTATCATTAATAACAACATCTCATGTCCACCTGTAGTAAAAATTACACCACACATGTTCAAAAAAAATTATGCATCATACCAAGAGTAGGGTAGAAAGTGATGGTGGGAATAAAGCATATTCATCCTAACAAGTTTATTCATGGATATTATGGGATAAATAAGGAAATACGTATATGTGGGTCATAGAGAATAATGTCTCAACAAAGATTTCCTCAATAATATTAACTATGTATTTGTTCAATCATAGCCTCAATAAGATCTCAATGAAATTTTTGATAGGTATATATGTCCCAAGTATCTATTGAGAAATATGCTCAGAAAAGAATATGATAGTGTAAGTCTAGAATTCACTCAAGAATTAGAGTATATATAATAAATGAAAATCACTCAAGGAATTTTATCCAGTAATTTTTCAATCAAAAAAATTTCAAGATTCTATAATTATAATTAATTTACTCAACTCATAAATCATTCTAATAATATAAACATAAATAAAAATGGATTTAAACTATCTCCAAACTGACATGGTCTTTTATTTAAATAGATGCAATAAAATTTCAAGTTTAAATCATGATTTTAATGAAAAATTTCTCCTATACTAGTGAAAATAGTAAATCATCCAAGTGTATCGATTGTAAAGATCAAGATATACTCATCCACACTTAAAATTTTAGGTTTTGAGCATAGAAGAATCATGAGATGGGTGGTGCCCAAAATTTATTTTTTTCATGATTGATGAGTAATTCAACATTTACACAATGATAAATGTCATGATCTATAGGATTGGATTAATGAAATCAGACAAGGGTAATCACGCTAGAACCAGAGAGAGGATCACCACATATTATTTGTAATTAATATAAATAAATAAGAATAACCTTGATGGAATTATTTCTTCATTGATGGATCTGGTATTCAAAATATTCTACACTATCATTTAATTATAGGAATCAAGTAAACATTCCCTCAAATGGTGATCCACACGTGTTCCATGAATCTCAAGACATCATCAAAATAATATCTAGGTGCTATAACGGTAGATCCATGCACTTTAGTCATCCTCCTATAATATCTATGAGAACCACTTCCAAATCATTCTCCTTGACGTCTCTGGACAAGCGAGGATTCAGTGGAGGAAGATTTCTCTCCATTTTTGGGAGGGTTATTGGAGAGGGGAGCTCTCCCGGGCTTGATAGGATTCTTAAATTCTATTGTTCACAACAAAAACAAATGAATTTTCTTCTTAGGAAAATCACATAATTTGGTTAATATATTGTTAGGGTAAAAAATAAAAAAAAAAATCATAGGTTCTCTTAATTATTTATTTACTCCTAGAGAAAACTCATTTCAAATAATAATTATATTATTATTATTTCTCAAGATTCACTTAGCTAGTGAATTATAATTAAATATTATTTAATCAAATAATATTCAATATTAGTATTTCTCACCAGACCTAAAAACATAGTTCACCATTCCTCTATAATATTTACCAGACCTTAAATTTTTTTTTTTTTTTTAAATAATTATCACTACAATATTCACTACTAAATAAATAAATATTATATTCACATAAATAGAAATTAAATATTTATTAAATATTCTGCTCAGATTATATTCTCTCTAATAACTAGTGATGGGTTATATGTGATCAATCATATATGAATAATTATTAAACCACATGAAAAATTAATATTTATTAAACTTGTTATATAATAAATAATAATATATTATTTAACTATGATTCTGGATAGACTTAGTGTGTGACACTTTAGGCCTCTTTCCCAATGGCATTAGACAGAGCAGGCTAAAGTCCAAGGATAACATCTAAAAACATAATAAGGAACAAATAGAGAAAGAATTTAATTTTACAACAAAATTTTACCTCATATAGATTCTTACTATGTAATATAATTCATTCATTATGATATCTCAAATCAAGAAGGTTTCATGTCAGTACCCTAAATATATATTCTTAATTTCTCTTTCATTGACTTTATGAAAATAGAACTTTAATTTTGAACACCATGTACTTGAATTTATTTAGTATATATAATTTCTATCAAAGGGCATGAGATATGAAATTCCATTAAAGAACAGAAGATAAAAATAATTTCTTTCATTACTCATTAATTAAATATTAATCGTGATGTACCCAACATAGCATACCTTATAGAGAACATATGTCCCCATAGTTTTCATCAATATATCAAAAGACCTTAATCATAATACCCATTAATAATAATCCTAAAGTATAAAGACCAATACACATGTATGCAGATAAAAACATCCAATGATATATATAAATTTGGATTTCCTTCTGATGGGTCTTATTGTCATAATATTCTATAGGATATTACCAAGGGCGTACACCATGGGAAGGTGCCTCAATTTCCTATGAGTATCTATAACTGATAAAATATATTATTTTTTCCCTCAAATTATATCATCTAGATATAAACCATATATTCAATAATAGCATCATAGCAATTCTGGGCTCCCATCAAAGTTGGAAATTTCTATGACCTTTTAGTGTGAAAACTACTCTTAGGAAATTATCACATACTGAATTATATAGAAGAACAAGCATGATTTTATAATAAGTTTATCAATATTGAAAACTATGTATACAAGTTATCATAAAGTAAAAAAGAATTTAGTTCTAGGAAACCATCCCCAAAAGACTCCCACTTTCACTAGATCCAACTGCTAAAAACCTGCAGTCCCTCTGGCTCTCACATGATACTCAATTTTCTACTTAGATAGGCCTTTAGTGTGACACCACAAGGTTTTTTTAAAAAAAATAGAAATGCATCAAACATTGTTTTAAGAAGATATTTATAACTAGCATTGAAAAATAAATTTTCCACTTCTATGTTTTAAATTTCGATAAATGGTCATCTATAATTGTGTTCAGTAAGTTATTTAAAGCATAATGGAACCAAATTGTTTTTTGGTGAATAGTAACATACCCTTTAGAATAGTAATATGAATAGTAATATTCCCCTAATGAATATTAAATTGTAATATTATTTTATTTTCTTATGTCATGAAGATAGTGAAATTTCGGTAAAATTTTCAATGTGATATAAAAGGAGTTATAGTTTTAAAATTGTTAATTTTTTAATTAAGTATGATTTTATTTTAAAAAATAAATTAATGATATTTAGAAACTTATTTTAAAAATATGGACTTAATTTTTTAATTCTACACATCAAAAAATGTTAAGGTTGAATTTTGGGATTTTTCTACAATTCATGAATTTTTGATGAATAGTGAAATATGGTAAAATACCTTATATTCAAAGTATCTGTTAAATACACTATTTATGATAGAATAAGTTATGAAAGGACACTTAGTTTGAACTCAAATTCCATTAATACTATTTTGGATCACATGAATTAAAACTATTCATTGTCTTGACCAAAAATATTATAATAATGATTAAAATATGGAAAAATACCACCTCCCCTCCACTATAAATACCTCCCTCATTTCTCTCTTCCTTCCACACCTCTATGTCCATGAGACATATCTAATTTCTTCCTAAAACTCCTCCCAAGGATCTTACCTGCATCCTAGAGCTTCTGGTCTCACCAAATGGCAAAAACCAAAGGCCTTTAGAAGGATCTTAAGGAGAAGAGATCAAGAGGTAAACATCCTCTTATATTTAATTTATTTTCTTACATTTTATGTTATTATTTTTTATTCCCTCTTTCTTGTATTTGGATATTTCATTACTTATCCCAATTAATTCCCATATTATTTAATTATGATTAGAGACCCATTTTTTCTCAACAAATTATTTTATTAAATTTTAATCAACGCCTTAGGCTGCCGAATTTTCATAAGGAAATTCTTAACACGATTTACATCATTTGGGTTAACCTTATAAGTCATTATTTATGTGGTGTGTAAATTGTTTGTGTGATGAATTATGATTATTTTATGTTTAATTGTCAGTATTTAAAAAGTATATACCTATTTCATCCACTATATTAAGTCTCAATTCAATTATATGATATTTATAAGGGACACTTCTTTTAAAATATTCTTTTAAAATTCTGTTTTATAAAATTCAAAAGCAATGTTTTTATGATATTATTAATGTTGTATGATTATGTTATGGATATTGGGAATTATTTATGATGAATTGTGGGGCCTATATTTCCCTCCAATGCATTGTTTATGTGTATGTTAGAGGTCAACCGTATTGTTACTCTGTGTGTAACTGCGATGGTTACACAAATTGTAAGGTAGTCGTGAGGGTTACAAATTATAAGGTAGCTGGGATGGTTATAATATAATGTAATTAATTCTCCACATTACCTTTATGATTATACTTATGTTCTTATGTTTTGTGTGGATCTTGCGTAAATCTCAAGTTTCACAAAGTAATTATATATGGGTGACAAGTATGTCTTTTGAAAATGATTTCATATGTTACAATTGTTCATAGAATAATGTGTTATTTCAATATTTTTATATCCCTTTCTGATATTTTGTGTTAATACCAAGTTTTTAAATGATTTTCAGAGGTTATAAATATGTGTAAGAAAAAGAAGGAATCTAAGTTAAATGTTTGAAGATTAGTCAAATAAATCATCTTTTATGTGAAAAGTTTTATATTTTTCAAGAAATTAATACTATTTTTATAGTATCCACTCTATAATAATGTATAATTTTATGAATGTATTACTTCCCAATTCTCTAAATATCTAAAATGGAAAATACCTCAATGTCAAAGGAAGTTTTCTCTTAACTAAATTCAAGATTATTTAATATAATAAGGTAATGTCCTTATAGTTGGTATCAGAGGATGGATTATATAACTTTAGGGGTAGGATGATGTTAACATATTATCATAAATGTTTTTTACTCTAGGGTAAATTTAAAATTATATAGAATTTAAAGATTACCATATTTCTTCGACTAAGATATGTTTCTTCAGAAAGGTTTTTCGTAGAGGGAATAGGAAAGCTGAAGAGGAGAGGAACCGACAAAATGAAATCCTTTCCAATTTGTAGCCCATAATGGTAGGAATTGGAACTGGGCATTTTCTGATAGTAATGGATGTTCTAACACAATCAATAAATGGTGGTGGTATGCAAGAGAACAACTAGAGGTAACACAATGTAACATGACAATAGTGGAACATTTTATGAGACAACACCCTCCTACTTTCAATGGATCTTCTGACCCAATGGCTACTAAAGTATATATTAAATCCCTTGAAAAGATATTCATTATTATCGGATGTTCAGAAAATCAAAAGGTATGTCTTGTAATTTATTATTTTGAAGGTGAAGCTGATCAGTGGTGGTCAGTGGTAAGGAATATCATGGATAGAGAGGATTTTGATGCCTTAGAGTGGGATTAATTTAAAAGTCTTTTTCATGAAAAATATTTTTCTAAGGCGATGCAACTTAGGATGGAGAACAATTCCTTGAATTGAAGAAAAATTAGGAGGATTTAGTGGTTGTGTATGAAGTGAACTTCACCTGATTGGCGAGGTTTTCTCTAAATCTTATTATGGATCTTTATAACAAAATCAATTGCTTTTACTCAGGATTGAAGCCACGGTATTGAAGGGCGCTGGCGTCCCGTGAATTCAAATGTTATGAGAATCTTGTATGATGTGTTGAGATGGTAGATATGGAGTTTTATGATGATCACGTGAATTTTGGAAACATGTATAAGAAGGGGACCATATGGAAAGTGATGGGTAAGAATCAACAAAATAAATCTGATGGTAAGAAAATCCAGTTTCTAGTTTGTGAAAGGTGTGGAATGAAGCATCTTAGGGAATGTCTTACCAAAACTGGGAATTGTTTTAAATGTGATCAATTTAGATATATGGCTCATGATTGTATTGAAAATGATCATAAGAATAATCCTAATAAGTAAATTGTAAAGTGTTTTAAATGTGGGTAGATGGGTCACTATTCAAATTCATGGCCAAAGGGAGACCCAAATGATGCAAAGAAGCCAAACTATAAGCAGAAAGGTGTTGTGAGATCTTTTGTGACTACCTCTATAGATTTTAAACCATCCAATGAAGTTATATCAGGTATCTTTATTGTTTACTCGGATTTTTCTAATGTTTTGTTTGATACATGGTCTACACAATCCTTCAACTCTAAAATATTTTCTAGTAAATTGGAAATATCATCTCAACTGATGAGACCAGAACTTGTTATTAAAACACCAGGGGAAAATATTATAGCAAATATGAATTATTAGAATCAATCTATTGTGGTATGTGGAAAGAATTTACCTGAGAACCTTGTTGTTTTGCCTTTATTCGAGTTTGATATTATTTTGGTAATGGATTAGCTTTCTATATATCATGATAAAATTGACTAGAGAGATAAAGAAGTTGTTTTTAAAAAGATTTTCAATTTTTATATAAGAAATAGACCATAATGTTGATAACATATCACGGATCTGAGAGAAACTTTTTAAAGATAGAAATAAAAGTTATCTTGCTCATATTGTTGAAAGAAAGAAACTATTCAGATTGATGATGTGCCTGTGGTAAATGAATACCTTCATTTTTTTTCATAATGAGTTACCTGGTGTCATACCTGATCAAGAAGTCTAATTCACAATTGAATTAGTTCCTAATTCTAATACAATTTTAAAACCCCCTATCATATGGCTCAAATAAATATTCTTGAATTGAAAAATTAGTTATAGGATTTTCTTGATAAAGGCTTTATTCATCCTAGAACATCACCATGGGGTTCTCCTATTATGTTCGTTAAAAAGAATGATGGTTCCATGAGAATTTTAATTAATTATAGATCTTTGAATAACACCACTTTTAAGAACAATTATCATTTTCCTCATATAGATGACTTATTTAATCAGCTCCAGGGAGATCAGTACTTTTCCAAGATTGACTTGAGATCCGGATACCATCAACTGATGTTTAAGGAGGATGGAATCCTAAAAATAGGATTTTGTACTCGATATGGGCATTATGAATTTGTTGTTATTCCATTTTTATTAAGTAATGAACCGACTGTATTCATGAATCTTAT
This sequence comes from Viscum album, assembly GCA_963277665.1. NCBI lineage: Eukaryota > Viridiplantae > Streptophyta > Magnoliopsida > Santalales > Viscaceae > Viscum > Viscum album. Next base: position 1,418,804,442 of record OY728157.1, on the reverse strand, counting down.
AATAGAATATTTCATGAGTTCTTGGATATGTTTGTGGTTGTGTTTTTTGATGACACATTATGGGATTTTCTAAATAAAAAGGGAGCATGAAAAAATATAAGGGTTGTTTTACAAACCATAAAGGAAAACAAACTGTATGGAAAATTCAGCAAGTTTGATTTTTGGTTGCAACATATTTATTTTCATGGGTACACTGTAAATAAGGATGGAATAATAGTTGATCCTGCCAAAAAAGTGGTTTATGAATGGACAAACCTAAAAATTTGTTAGAGATTCGTAGTTTTCTTGGGTTAAGAGGTTATTACTGATGGTTTGTTAAGAACTTTTCATTGTTATATATCCCGATAACTAATTTAACACGAAAAGGGGTTAAATTTATAAGGACAAAAGAATGTGATGGTTGTTTTCAGGAACTGAAGAAGAGATTAGTGAATTCTATAGTTTTGTCCTTTCCTTCCCAAAATGGTGAGTTTGTAACTACAGTGATGCTTCTTTGAAAGGAATTGGTTGTGTTTTGATGCAGAATGATCAGGTAATTTTTTATGCTTCAAGACAATAAAAACCTCATGAGTTAAATTGTCCCACACATGATTTAGAATTGGTAGAAGTGGTTTTTGATTTGAAAATTTGGAGGTATCCTTTAAACAGAGCCAAATTTCAAATATATAAAGACCATAAAAGTCTGAAGTATATATTCACTCATAAGGAATTAAACATGAGGTAGAGAAGATGTATTGAAATGATAAAGGATCATGATTTCATGATCAATTATTATCTATGAAAAGAAAACAATTTGATAGATTCCTTGAGTCAAAAACATCATTCATCATTAACCATGTTATATTTGGAACATGATCCCTTGATTATTGATTTGATGAATTTTGTCTTAGAAGTTGTTGGTACAGGGAATACATTTGTTTTGTTTTAGGTTTTAGTGTAGTCATCGTTATCAGGCAGGATTAAGAAAGCACATAAGGAAGAATATGTGCTATATAAAATGGTAGAATTGGTTAAAATTGCTAAGTTTCTAGAATTTAACCTTGAAAAAGATTGTGTTTTAAGATTTGGTAAAAGGTTGTGTGTGACTTGTGATTCCCACTTGAGGAAATAATTGTTGTGTGAAGCTCATAGTTCTCCATTTTCAGTTCCTCTTGTAAATACTAAGATGTACATAAAACTTCATGAGTATTGTTGGTGGGATGGTTTGAAATGAGATATTTCTAATTTTACAATGAAATATTTGACATTTCAACAGGTTATAGCCGAGAATTAGTTACTGAAGGGTATGCTTCATCCCTTTCCAGTTCTAGAGTGGATGTGGGAGAATGTATCCATGAAATTTATTGTAGGAATACCTAAGACATCTCAAGGTAAAAATGTAATTTGGGTTATTGTTGATCGGCGGACAAAATATTCACATTTTCTTTTCTATTCGAGATACTATGTTATAGGATCAACTTTCTCATCTATACCTCAATGAGATTTCTAGGTTACATGGAGTTCCTAATTCCATTGTATCTGGCTGAGATCCCATGTTAACTTCTAACTTTTGTAAGGGACTTCAGAAGTTGTTGGATACAAAATTAAATTTCAGTAAAAATTGTCATCCTCAATCAGAAGGGAAGTCAGAGTGAATGATTCAGACATTGGAGGATATGCTTTGAGATTTTTCAATGGAGTACCAGGTAATTTGGTATTATCATATTTCTTTATTTTTGTTCTCTTATAATAATATTTGTCATTCTAGTATATAGATGGCACCTTTTGAGGCATTGTATCTAAAGCGGTGTCAGACCCCAATTTTTTTTTTGAAGTCGGTGAAATGAAGTTAATGGGTATAGCATTAGTAGAGGAAGTGGATGAGAAAGTGAAGATGACCCAATAGCACATGAGGAAAGTTCAGAGCAGGTAGAAAAATTATGCAAATACTAAAAGGAAAGAGTTCTCTTTTAAGGTAGGTGACCATGTTTTCCTTAAAATCTCTCATTGGAAAAGTGTGATGTGTTTTGGTAAGAATGGAAAGGTAAGTCTATGGTTTATCAGTCCTTTTGAAATCATGGAAAAAGTTGGACCTTTTTCTTACTGAGTATATTTGCCTCCAAGTTAATCTCATGCACATCATGTTTTTTATATTTCAATGTTGAGGATGTATGTTCCAGATTCATCTCATGTCTTGAGCCCAGAAGAAGTTTAGCTACAAGAGATCCTTTCTTATAAAGGGAAACTAGTTTAGATCCTTGATCGAAGGGAACATGTATTGAGGAATAAGGTAATCCACTAGGTAATGGTTTTGTGGAGAAACCACATAGTAGACGAAGAAACATGGGAGTTTGAAAATGCAATGAGAGAAAGGTACCCTCACTTGTTTAATAAGTAAATAAAATTGCAAGGACACAATTTTCAGAAGGTGGGGATAATGTAAAACCCCAATGTTTTTTAAAATTAAATGGAAATGCACGAAACTTCGTTTTATGTAGATATTTATAACTAGACTTTAAAAATAATTTTGCCACTAATATGTTTTGAATTTCAAAAAACAGACATTTACAATTGTGTTTTGTAAGTTATTTAGAGCCTACTAGAACCAGCTTGTTTTTTTGGTGAATAGTAACATACCCTTATGAATAGTAGTATGAGTAGTAATATGGCCCTAATGAATAGTAAAATTATACTATTATTTTATTTTCTTAAGGATTGAAGATAATGAAATTTTGGTTAATTTTCCAATCTGATAAAAAATGTGTTATAGTTTTAAAATTGTTAATTTTTTAATAAATTATGATTTTATTTAAAAATTAAATTAATGATATTTAGAAAATTATTTTCAAATGATGGAATTATATTTTGAATTATACACATCAAAAAATGTTATGGGTGAATTTTTGTGATTTTTCTAAAATTCTTGAATTTTCGATGGATTGTAAAATACAATAAAATACAATATATTCAAATTATTAGTTAAATATATTATTTATGACATCATAAGTGATGTAAGGAAACTTTGTTTGAACTCACAAGCCATTATTACTATTTAGGGTCACATGAATTTACACTATTCATATTCTTGAGCCAAAATATTATAATAATGATTAACATAATGAAAAATACCCCTCACATCCACTATAAAAACCTCCATCATTTCCCTCTTCCTCCCAAACCTCTCAATCCTTGAGCCTTACCTAGGTTCTACAAAACAATTCTCCCAAGGATCTTCCCCATGTCCTAGAGCTATAGTTCTCACTAAAAGGCCAAAAACCAAAGGCCTTAAGAAGGATCTCAAGGAGAAGAGATCAAGAGGTAAACATCCTCTATTATTTTATTTATTTTATTTCATTTTATGTTATTATTTTTCATTACCTTTGGATAATGTTGAGATATTTCATTACATATCCCATTACTATACATATTATTTAATAATTATGAGAGACCCCTTTTCTCTCATCAAATTATTTTATGAAATTTTAAGCGATGTTGTTATGTTGCCGAATTTTTGTAAGGGAATTATTTACCTGATTTCCATCATTTGGGTTAACCTTATACTTAAATATTTATGTGGTATTTAAATTGTTTGTGTGATGAATTATGATTATATTATGTCTAGTTATGTGTATTTATAGAGTATATACATATTCAATCCACTCTATTAAGTATCACTTCAATTATATGATATTAATAAGGGACCTTTCCTTTAAAATATTCTTTTAAAATTCTATTTTATAAAATTCAAAAAAAATGTGTTTATGATATTATTAATGTTGTATGATTATTTGCTGGATCCTTGGAATTGTTTATGAGGAAGTTTGGGACCTATATTTCCCTCCAATTCATTGGGTATGTGTATGTTGGAGGTCAGCTATATGGTTACTCCAAGTCTAACTGCGATGGTTATACCAATTGTAAAGTAGCTACGAGGGTTACAAATTATAACGTAGTCGAGAGGGTTACAAGATTATGTAAGTAATTCTCCAAGATACCTTGATTCTACTTATGTTCTTATGTTTTTTGTTGATCTTTGGTAAATATCATTTTTCACAAAGTAAGTATAAATGGGTGAGAAGTATTTATTTTGAAAATGATTTAATATGTTACAAGTGTTCATAGACTAATGTGTTCTTTACTTCTTTTTATATCCCTTACTGAGATTTTGTGCTAATCTCATGTTTTTAAATGGTTTTCATAGGTTATAAGGATGTATAAGACAAATAAGGGAGCCATGTTAAATTTTTGAATATTAGTCAGAGAAAACATGTTTTAGGTGAATAGTTTTATATTTTGCAAGAATTGAATAATGTTTTTATGGTATCCAATCTATAATAATGTGTAATTTTATTAATGTATTATGTCCCTTTTCCCTAAATAACTAAACCTGAAAAGATAATCAATCTAAAAGGAAGTGTTTTCTTGAATAAATTCACGATTTTGTAATGTAATAAGGTCGGGTCCTTATATTTAGTCAAGGGGTCCACTACATTCTCTTCCATGGGTAATCTGCTCATTACAAATTCACCCCTTTGACAAAAATAACACAAGAAGTGATACTTTTAGAGTATATTATTTGTTAGTTAGTGTGACCTTGTCTCTTTTACTAGATCCAATACTATAGTATTATTAAATACAACATTATATGGTCTTTAATACTAGGCACCACATCATTCCCCTGGAAAAATTTCTGAATCCAAACAGCTTCTTTGGATGCATTAGAAGCTGCTATATACTCAGACTACACTATAGAATTAGTGAAAACTGGCTACTTTGAACTCTTCCAGCTCACATTTCCTCTATTGAGAGATAAAATAATATTCTCACTATGACTTTAGATCATTCAGATCTATCTGAAAACCTGCTTCAATATTACCCCTAATGACAAGATCCTCGTCTACTCCATACACCTATAACATATGCTTAGTTCTTCATAGATACTTAAGTATATCCTTAACATCTAATTAATGTTGTTCCACTGGATCTTCTTGATATCTTCCTACCATTATCATTACATAGGTAACATCAAGTCTAGTATATAACATGGAATACATGATTAATCCTATCACAGAAGCATATGTGATCTTAATCATTCTCTCTTTCTTCTGTTGTGTTCGAGGACACATTTTATTAGAATGATAAACACCATGTGACCCTAGAACAAATACCCTCTTTGATTGTTCCACACTAAATCTATTTAGTATCTTGTCAATATATATACTTTGACATAGTCCAAGAATCGTCTTGAATCTACCATGAATGGTCTTGATCCCTAGAATGCAGCCTGCTTCACCTAAGTCTTTCACGGAGAAATATTTGATTAATAAGTCCTTAACTAACTATAAGATTGTTATTTCATTTCTAATAAGTAATATTTCATCAGTATACACTATTTGGATAAATACCACATTCCCACTAAACCTTTTGTAAACCCACAACTCACATTCATTCTTAATGAAACCAAATTTTTTTATACATTCATCAAATTAGATATTCCATGACCTAGATATTTACTTCAATATATAAATGGATCTATGAAGCATGAAAATCATTTTTTCATCACCTGGATTCATAAAAACTTCTGGTTGTTTCAAATTGTCATCTTCCTGATGATTCCCATTAAGGAATACAATTTTTTCATCCATCTCCCAAATCTCATAGTCACGGTAATTTGAACTGAAAAGTAGAATTCATATGGATTTAAATATGGTAACTAGAGAAAAGGTTTCATCTTAGTCAATTACATGATGATGTTTAAACCCTTTATCCACTGTCCTTGCTTTATAGGTATTTACTTTACCATCCATGTGTAGTTTTCTATTGAATACTCATTTGCTCTGAATGAGCTTTACATCAACAAGAACATTGATCAAAACCCAAGATTGGTTCTAATACATAGAATCCATTTCTGAATTCATGGATTCTTACCATTTTACAACCTCTAAGTTCTCTACTTAATCCTTGTATTATAAAGGTTCATCATTATCAACCAATAATTATTCTCTATCTTCGTTGACTTGAAAAACATACCTCTCGGGTTGCCTTACCACTCTTATGATACTTTTCAATACTTGTGTTTCATGAAATAATTCTTCCATGAGGACTTTTAAAACAAGTTCATACTCAAACTCTTGTGTATCTTGAACATCAACTTCATAAAAGTCAATATTTCTCGCACTATCCTTTTTAGGATGTTCTCTCTCTTAATAAAGACAATTTTTTTTTGTGAGAATCACTTTCTTGTCTGAGGGTTTGTATAAGTAGCATCCATTTTTTTCCTTAGGATACCCTATAAATATAGAATTTATGCCCTGGGGTGGTATTTTGTTCTTTTAGAAGACGTCAAAAAACCCCTCACAAGCCAATACAAGTTTATGTGATGAAACAAGTTTTTTTTAAAATCTATAAATAAAAGGGGATTTTGTTTTCTGTTTTATTTGAAACTCAGTTTAATGTGTATTCCAAAAATTACAATTCATATCCCCAAAAGGATAATGGAAGATCTATATGACTCATCATTTACCTTACCATGTCTAACAAGATACAATTAATCCTTTCAATAACACCTTCCCCTATGGTGTGTAAGGTGGAGTGAGTTGAGATAGAATCCCAAAATCTGATAGAAAGTAGATGAACTCTTGGTTAAGATATTCACCACCTCGATCCTATCGAAACTTCTTTATATTCTTTCCAAATTGATTCTCAACTTCATTATTTAATTATTTGTTTACGCTACTTTCCATCAAAGAGTCTAAATGACTGAGAAAGAGGAATACCTTAGCACAAATTGATTCATCCTTTAATGAAACATCAAAAACTGACAAAGGCATGAACAAGGATTTGTTTACACTTGGGTCGCACAAGTTTCATCATGGTCATGCAAGTAGAGTTTCACGCAACATCTTGTCCATGCAGGTGACTTGTGCACCCTATCATATTTTCTCCTAGAGTCTTCAACAGCCTATAAATACCTCTTGTGGGCCCCCCATTTAGAGGAAGAAAAATTCCAGAAACTTAGATTTGGGCTCCTGGTGCACTAGTCTCTTCTTGAAGCTTTCGAACACTTATAAGGTAATTTCTTACCTATAACAGAAGATCCAAAGAGGGGGAACAAGGCCTATGTGTTGAAATTCATCAACACCTGTGCGCCTAGGTGTTTAACCCTTAAGGGGAATGAATACACCTACACGTCGCCTTATCCCTTCAACAGAACCTATGCACCACTATTCTGGAAGCCCCTAGGGATAATACTAAGGGCTTGAGCCAAGCCTCGCCCAAGTACTACCCTATGGGTCGACCGTCACGCAAGTACCCATGTGTTGCATAGGTATACCTATGCAACCAGGACATGCGCGCCCACACAGGACCTACATGCCTACTTTTTTTTGGGTTCCCCTCTTTCCTATTCACCTCTTTTATTCAAATCCACCTCTCATATTCAAGATTCAGCCTTCTAAACCCTCTTTAAATCCAGTTTTGGCATGGTTCCCTTGTTGGCTTCCTTGTCTGAAAGAAATTCTGTGGAATATCTCTTAAAACCTAGTGATTTACATATATTTATGTCACTAAGGTTTGATATTTCATTCATTGAACCTCATCCTTTAAAGATGAGAGGATCCTTAACATGGGCCTCCTTTTTAGGAGTAATTCCTAGTCCATGTTCTTTAAATTTGGGCCTCCTCCTTAGGAGTAAGTCCCAATCACAAATTTACAAATCTGGGCATCCTCCTTAGAAGTATTCCCCAGTCATAATTTCGCAAATCTGGGCATTCTCCTTAGGAGTAATCCCCAAGTCCCCTATTCATGGGCCTCCTTCTAAGGAGTAAGTCCCAATCTCAAATTCCAAAATATGGGCGTCCTCCTTAGGAGTAAGCCCCAGTCATAATTTCCCAAATCTGGGCATCCTCTTTAGGAGTAAACCACAAGTTCCCATATTATAAATTCTATTAACCTGGGACTCCTCCCCATGAGTAAGCCCCAGTCATAATTCCCCCTTAACCTGGGCCTCCTTCTCAAGAATAAGCCCCAGTTCTCAAGTCCCTTTAACCTGGGCCTCTTTCTCAAGAGTAATCCTCAGTATCAAATTCCTTAATATAGGCCTCCTTTTCATGAGAACGCTCCAAGTATCTAAATATGAGCATCCTCCTCGGGATTAATCCCCAAGTCATAATTTCTCTTAACCAGTCTTAATTTCTTTTGATTTGGACTTCCTTCTCAGGAATAAAACCCAAATCATAAGACCCCTATAATTTGGGCATCCATCTCAGGATTAAGTCCTAAGTTAAGTATCCAAATCTCCATAATGCACATATACCTTTATGGACCTTTTTCTCAGGTTTCTTCCCTGAATTAAAATCCCAATCTTCTTCTATTTGGGAAGTCATACATACATAAGCCCCACATTATATCTTATGATTGCATCTTTAGTAGCTCAAATCATTTAGTTTTACCAACACCTCTGGTTTATCTCACCGAGCACGAATCACGTGAGCTTAGAGTGTAAAAGAAATTATGACATCTTTCTTTGATCCATAAATCATGCATAAACAACATACTCCCTTACTCGAACTATGGGGGTTCTGATTCCTTTTAAGGATACTTAGGTTTCCCATCTGTGGGTACGATCCCAACTCTGAAATAATCTATGTCCTTATAAATGATAATAAACTTCAAGTGCCCCACTGAGTGGCTTTAAAACCAGCATGGTTATCATAATGAACTAGATATTTCTATATAATTTGTCGATGGATACCATTGACTAAAAATCCCTAAACAAATACATATGATTCTCTATCAATGAATAACCTAGAATAAATATGAAAAGATTCTATAAATATCATACATATCAATCATTGATTCCTAGTTCTAAAGGAAAGACCAATCTTATACTTGGTAATTTAATAAGGATTCACAAACATAACTTAAATCTATAAAGAGAGTCCCAGAGTAGACAATAATTCCCCCCAAAAAGTTGTGATGAGTCTGAACTCCCATCATCTCGACCAATAAAAATTCTTAAGCCTCATCAGTCCACAACTAATGAGAACCTTCATTTGGAATGTAGGTTCAAATGGATATAGAATCATTGGATGTTTCCGGTCCTACGAACAAACCTGTTAGAAACCGATTAGAATGTTTGAACCTTAAACCAACAAGGTCATCCCCATTTCCAGAGGAAACAGAAAATGGTGAACCCAACATGAATCCTTAACCAAGTTATAATGATGTTTACTTATTTCTTAGGCCCCTATTTAAACTCAATGAGAGGGCCAAAAAACAATCAATAACATATGTGTTCATCCAAAAGATGTAGTGGATGAACTTATCTTGATTATGTCTGTTATATCAAACGTGCAATCTTCTCCAAGATCTTCTGTGTTAAAGAAATGGCTTATCTTAAGTTCACACTTATGAATACCTCTGTTGTGAATTCCTATGCTGCTACTCCTTCTGGATCATCGTCTTCTCTGAGGAAGACATCACCTACTCAGTGTCTTCAACACTGGGTATCCAATGCGCTAGTTGAGGAGTACCGTCAACACGGTACCATTCTTACACTTGAGGCCACTTGACAATCCCTCCAAGTCAACAATTCAACCTGGTTGTCCTATAGAGACCCAAATCTTGACGTACATGGAAAATACATTACTTTTTCAGAATACATAATACATAAAAAAATCAAAAATTAAGGATCGTAATAGTTTAGTGTCTTTAGAAACATGGAATATAATCTTCTAATCTTGGTGAAAGATCTTCAACAACTCCCATAAATATCTTCCCCTATTTTTTCTTACCTAAAACTCTTCTTGAAATCCTGGGGAAAAGAAAACATATAAAGGGTGGTATTAAATTCTCAGTAAGGGTAAGCATGGAGAAAATAATACAAACCATATACCATTGAACTTAAAAACATGAACATAATGTTTAAACATAAAAATCTTGAGCAATGATATAAATCATGGAAGTACGTAAGGCATGTATCATAATAGAACATCAATCTTGATAAAATAGCATGGGAATAAAACATGTAATTATGGAAACCATTCAACACTTGTTATGATTTCCATAGTAGCCAAGGCATTGCTTCCAAGACCATCTTAGTGGACAAAGTCCCTTTCTGAATCGAGTTCACTCCTCGTTCCAGTCCTATATCACTGAACCGAATTAACTTACCATTCCATACATATCTATCTAATGAGATATAAATCTTTACCCAATTCATTGGAGGGATATATAGGTCCCAACCATCTCATAATGAAATCATTCTTACTTATGCCACAAAATAAACATAAAACATTCATCATAACCCAAAGAATAAAATGGGTTTCATAAACATCATCCCATCATCACATAATCCATATAAAAGAAATGGATATAATTTCATCATAATAAAAGTGAAACCATGTAAATCATAGAGACATTATACTTGAAACATACACATATTAAATAATGTCATCTTATATGGAAAATTGTTTTGATAAAACACTTGAAATGAATTATTGAAGAAAATATCCTTTCTTTTTCAAAATCATTTTCTTTTCAAAAAATTCCATAAAATTTTAAAAGAGAAGGATTTTTTTGAAAATGGTCATGAAATCTTGTAGAGTAAGCTTCATGAAAATAAGAGTTATAAAACCGTAAAAATCCATTCATGTCGTATAAGTTAAAAAAACATTCTTCTCATACTTTTGTTGGAAAAGTCAAAAAGTACCTCATATGGTAAACAAAAGAAAGATTCCTTACATACCATGTAGTAAAAGTCAAAAATGGTTAAAAGAGAATTTAAACATACATGAAACCATTTTTAGAAAAACAGGTACATGGATGATAAATATTACCCCAGTAAATACTTACGAATAAACAATGTCGGATAAAAACGAGATTTGAAAAGGTATCCCTTACCTTATCTCTGATATGATTTGTATGTATCCAAAACTCAAAATAATGATTTAAATAATTTCATTGAGTTATTAAGGAATCATATTAACTTTTATTATATCATATATGGTTCACTTAGGTATTTATATTACCCATTCATTTGTCAATTCCATGTTAAAGAAGCATTTTGGTTAAAATCGTTTCATTTGTTGTTCTTGATATTACTTATATCATGATTTACTTATTTAAAAAATTTAAAAATGATTTATATATCATTTATATTCAGTATATATATTTATATATATATAATAGATAGATAAATTAAATGAAACACAACGTTCATGGAGACGGTAGGACGTACGTACGCATGAACGCTGTTTTCCTTTCCTTATTGACATTAATGGAAGTAAGTAGATGACATATATATATATACACATAAATCCAGTAGATTTATAATGTCATGTATTTAATTATTTTTGCTTATATATACTTTATAATCATTCTTTAATGGTTAACATTGAGAATGAATCTCATCGCGTCGTGGAGACGGTAGACCGTACGTACGCACAAGCGATGATATCGTTCCCATAATTATTGAATTGAATTGGAGTGGATGATATAATATATAAGAATAAGTATGATGTTATAATAACTATGTATAGTTAATCTTTACACCATTATACCCATCCAAGTAAGGTGGTGTTGGAAAAACAGATTACACCACGATGTGGAGACGGTATTCCGTACGTACGCACGTGCGGTGATTTCGTTTTTTGTAGGATGGATAGAAGGTAAAATGGGGTTGTTTCATATTCATAATAACATATCAGTATATTAGTGATACTTATGTTATTACTTTATAATGAAACAACTAAAGAAGAAGAAGTTGAAGAAGAAAGAATCTTGAAATAATCGTTTGAAGAGATTACATCTTCTTCAATGAACCTCCTTTAAACTTCTTCTTAGGGAACTAGGGTTGGTCTTTTGAGAAGACCAGAACCTATATGATATAACTAGATAGGTTTAGAATATAAATTTTCAGGGTTTGGCCAAGCTTCAAGACTCAAAAGGGTGTGAAGAGAAGTGGAAAGGGGTTCCCTTTTTATAAGGGAGGAGAGGGGCACCTTTGGAAATCTTAAAAATATTAATTTATAATAAATCTAACCCCACTTAAAAACCTCAAAAAATGACTCATATTTGAATATTAGATGATATAGGGTTGTAATATCATCAAAAAATAAAATTTAGAAATGTAGGTAATTTATTTTAAACACTATCAACATGATTTATCCTTATTAAATATATTAAATTTAATTTCTGGTAATAGGATTCTAAATTTTAAATTGTTATAAATAATTACTAATGTGCTTTTAATTATCCATAATTAGATAATTTATGACATTTTAGAGTATATAAATTTCAATTTATAATTTTTAAATATTTTTGTGATTTTTAAACAATTTAATAATATGTTATTTTTATAAAATAACAATAGGGTCAATTTTGACACTATTCATTTAATAAAATTTAAATAAAATCCACACAGAGGATATATTCGAAATAATATATTTAATAGGTTCCTAACATGTCATAGTAATCTAGAAAATTATTGGATCACATTAAATAGTTCATATAATATTTATTGTACTATTTGTAAAACCATTTATTTGATATTTCTCTTAATAAAATAATTACTACAACATTTTTTTATAATTATTAAATATACTTATTTGTTGCATAATAATTAAAAACAGAATACTAGGATGAATATAAATCTTATATATCTCATAATAATACATTTAGTCGGATTTATCTTCTAAAACACCCAAATTTTAAAATTTTATATTTATTAAATTATGAAGGTGACAACTTTGGCATCATATAAAATAAAATAATATAAGTGTCATAATCACTTTTATAATAAATAAAACGGTCATATATTATGTCATTGGATGATTATGGTGTAGATATACATTAACAATAAGTTTCGATCATGTTTGTGGTCCCTTTAATATGTATTACTATTTCAAAAAAAACAATATTATTGATTTTTCACTGAATAAATAATTTCTGCATCATTAATGTATAAGATAATAAGGTAATTAAATAACTCATAAAAATTATAAATAAATTACCATGATAAAGAAAAAAAATTATCTTCCAAATGAGTATTTATAACCTAATTTATATTCTGTATAAACTTATATTAAAAATACTTTAATTATTAAAGTTGAGTGAGACATATTTCACTTTCCTTTAAATAAAATAAACTAAAGGTCTTAATCACCTCCAAGTGGGTACCAATGAATTCCATTTCGACCCAAATATTCCTTAGGATGAAATATAAGCAGCAAATTATATTAAGACAAGTGTTATGGAAATTTTATAATATTATATTTACCCTTAATTACCCGATTTACCTTTTACTATGGACAATAAAATTTACCGTAGTTACTATTCATAATTCCAAAAAATAAAAAGTAGCCTATTAACATAATTTGTACCCACTGATTCCAAATATGGAATCATTTTTTCTAAATTCAAAACACAGAAGTTGTAGAAATTAATTTAAAATTAATCCTGCTGTTAAGAAAATGGGTTTTAACAGATAAAATATTGCCACAGATTGAATTGATATAACCTATGAATTCAATGTAAAATCAACGCTAATGACATAAATTATATTAAATGGTAAGAATATATTGTATTTATACTTTAAAACCATTAAATATTATAATTTTACCAAATAAATTATTATGATGAAAAAATTTGTTTTTAATTAAAATATAGCGTGTTTTTACTATTCATTAAAATATGAAAGTTATCAGAATAATATGAAAATTTTATCTAAGGTAAAATTTTATATCCCGATTCCAAAGAATAATTTTATTTTGTAAAATTGAACTTATAAACATGTCAAAAACTAGGTTTAATGTGGGTGCGCCATCAAAAGGCGACAAAACTGCATTTTTTGAAAAATACTTATTTTACCCGAAAAATTTATTTTATTCGCATAACATGTTCTAGAAAATGAGTAAGATTAATAATAATATTATAAAATAGAAAATGTAGTTAATAATATTCATAACATCTAGTTCTTGATAATATTATAACCATATATTGTTGTTTAGTTAAACCGGGTACTGCGTACATCACACGCTATCGAGGAAGGTTGCGATTGCGTGTAATGAAAGCTAGGTTAGGATTATGTGTAGTGAAATCTACCTTTGGTGTTGCGTAATACATAATTCAAAACTTATTTCATTTACACATTAAACAAAATATATACTTAATGTTGCATAGAATAATTTCTACAAAATGAACTAGAAATTGTGTGTAACACGATCCAAGAATAGTGTTGCGTATACTGCAAACTAATACGGTGTCTCGTATAGCACAAGATAATTTTTGTGTAGTGTAAAACACAAGACATCAATGAAATTAAAAGAATATTCTTCATAAAATCTCAGGGTGTTACATTCTACCCCCCTTAAAATGAATTTCACCCTCGAAATTCGTCGGGGTTATAAATGGTTCACTACATGAATGTTTCTTTAATAGAAACTCACATCGTAAAAAGGAATACCAAAACATAACTTTAAAAACTAAATTATGAAACGTAACGGTTACCCAAATTAACTAATCACTGGGTTTCCACCTAGGAGAACATAGGTGAAAAATATGGATATGGAAGAGAAATATTACCATCAACTTCTGGTGGAGAGTGGTAGAGAACATGGCTATGAAAAATCCAAAAATCACAAAGCCATAAATTTGTGATGATCTAAGGTACCATCATATTCATTGGATATGAGAGTACTAGGACAAAATTTTGGGTTTTCAACATAATTTCCCTAATGTTGATGATTTTTTGTATAAGGATAAATACTTACTTGATTTCAGTGTAAAATCATCATTGGTCATTCCATGAACAATTTCCGCTTCATCTCTTATTTAAAGACATGAAGTTGAATTTTACATTCTTGAAGTATTATAAGATCACGTGATAGAATGATAGGTCATTCTATCTGTCTCTATCACAATAAAAGGTTAGTATAAGATATTAAATATACATAAGTCCATCTATGGTGAGGTTAATCATACATGGTCCCAAAATGTACTTATACTACATCTATCATACCACGTAATAAAATAAAACTAATTTCTACAAATCAGGGACTTTCTGTAGGCCAGTGGTAGGTGATCAAGGCCTGTCGCACTTCGATTGTGGGTTCGATTCCCACAACCTTGTCCGACGCGAGGGTTTGTCACCCATCCTGCAGGTTTTCCTTTTTTCTAAAACTATACTATCATAATATCAAAAACCTCTATCCTTAAACAATACTATCTGATGTCCAACTTAATCCATTCCAACATTTAGGATTTTTAAAAATACTTTTGTCTAATCATATAGTATAAATAGAATGATTACTAAAAAGGTCATATAACAAGAACATGAATACCATCATTTATCCCTCATATATCACAAGATATATCTTTTTGATTGCATTACAAACATGTTAATACCTTAATCTTGTATTCTTGGGAAAAATGAATACCCATTGAACCTTACTGAAAACATGAATGATGTCAAAAGTTAACTCTTTCCACATACCAAAATCCCATAATTTCGATATACTCAAACCATGGTATCACTTTGTCCTTATATCAGTCATGAGCTCATGAATACTATCAAACATATTATTTTCTCCTTATCCATTCATTATGTGCATATCATTTTCATTCCAAAAATATTTTAGTCACTTTTCCAGATTACCAGTACCATATTCTTATTGAAAACCAAAATTAGCAAATACATAGATATTCCAATATACCATAAAAGTACCTCAATAACATTATTCTTTAATACCAATATATAAACACTTCAATCCATCCTCTTCAATGATTTTAATGGAATATGTCCATCCTTGATTTAGAAGTAACCTCTTAGGTCAGGGCATTGAGTTGGGTAATGCCCATGTTCTCCACAGATAAGACATTGAACTCCATAACAGTCGGTCACTCTATGACCCTTCTCTCCACACAAATAACATCTTCCCCTCCATTTGATGTATTCATCAAGGTTCTTCTTCCCTTATTTAGAAATCTCAATCTTCCTTTGTTTATGCTCCTCAACATGCAAACATGCATAAAAGTCTATCTTCCTCATATTTGATGAATTAGGAATACCACTAAATTTCACCTTGTTAATCATATATCGTGATGACTGATTCAGAATAATCACAGTTTCTTTCTCTCAAGGCATTACACAATTTCGTTTCTCATAGTCACCAATTTGTCCATTGGATTCAATGTTAACCGAATTCCTTATGGTTCCCTCCATTGACTAAAACACAAAAAGAATTTTGTGAGAGGAAAAAATCATACAAGGAAAATAACATAATCAAGGGGGAGTACATTCGACAACTAAAATCATAGGTTTAATTCTAATATTGTTACCGTAATTCGAGGACTATAACCTATACTTATACTTAGCCTTAGTGACATCGCTAGACATACCTTAGAAATATCTCTAGGGATCTCACTAAAGTTTTCGCATCCCAGTTTCCAAAGTTTGACTAAACCTTTCCTCTGATACCAACTGTAAAGACCCAAATCTTGACATACATGTACAATAAATTACTTTTGAGGAATACATAATACAAAACAAAAACCAAAACTTAAGGATTGTAATAGTTTAGTGTCTTTGGAAACTCGGAATATAATCTTCTAATATTGGTGAATGATCTTCAACAACTCCCATAAAGATATTCCCCTTTTTTTCTTACCTAAAATCCTTCTTGAATTCCTGGGGAAAAGAAAAAATATAAAGGGTGAGCTCAAATGCTCAGTAATGGTAATCATGGAGAAAATAAAACAAACCATATACCATTGAACTTAAAAACATGAACATAATGTTTAAACATCAAAATCTTGAGCAAAGACATAAATCTTGGAAGTTCATAAGGCATGTATCATAATGGAACATCAATCTTGATAAAATAGCATGGGAATAAGACATGTAATTGTGGCAACCATTTAGCACTTGTTATGATTTCCATAGTAGCCAAGGCATTGCTACCAAGACCATCTTAGTGGACAAAGTCCCATTTTGAATCGAGTTCACTCCACGTTCCAGTCATGTATCACTGAACCAGATTAACTTACCATTCCAGCCATGTCTATCTCATGATATATAAATCTTTACCCAATTAATTAAAGGGAAATATAGGTCCCACCCATCTCATAATGAAATCATTCTTACTTTTTCCACAAAATAAACATAAAACATTCATCATAACCCAAAGAATAAATTGGGTTTCATAAACATCATCCCATCATCACATAATCCACATAAAAGAAATGGATATCATTTCATCATAATAAAAGTGAAACCATGTAAATCATAGAGACATTATACTTGAAACATAAACATATTAAATAATGTCATCTTATATAGAAAATGGTTTTGATAAAACACTTGAAATGAATTCTTGAGGAAAATATCCTTTCTATTTCAAAATCATTTTCTTTTCACAAAATACCATGAAATTTTAAAAGAGAAGTATTTTGTTAAAAATATTTATGAAATCTTGTAGAGTAAGCTTCATGAAAATAATGAGTTATAAAACCGTAAAAAATTGTTCATGCCGTATAAGTGAAAAAAACATTCTTCTCATACTTTTGTTGGAAAAGTCAAAAAGTACGTCGTATGGTAAAAAAAAGAAAGATTCCTTACATACCATGTAGTAAAAGTAAAAATTGGTTAAAAAGGACTTTAAACATACATGAAACCATTTTTATAAAATAGGTACATGGATGATAAATATAACCACAGTAAATACTTACGAATAAACAATCTCAGATAAAAACGAGATTGGAAAAGTTATCCCTTACTTTATGTCTGATATGATTCATATATATCCAAACCTCCTGTATAATGATTTAAATAATGTCATTGAGTTATTACAGAATCATATTAATTGTTATTATATCATATATGGTTCACTTAGGTATTTTTATTAACCGTTCATTTGTCAATTCCATATTAAAGTAGCGTTTTGGGTAAAATCGTTTCATTTGTTGTTCTTGATATTACTTATATCATGATTTACTTAATTACAAAATGTAAAACATGATTTATATATCATATATATTCAGTATATATATATATATATATATAATAGATCGATAAATGAAATGAAACACAACGTTCATGGAGACGGTAGGTCGTACATACGCATGAACGTTGTTTTCCTTTCCTTATTGACTTGAATGGAAGTAAGTAGATGATACATATATATATATACATAAATCCAGTATCTTTATAATGTCATATATTTCATTATTATTTCTTATATATACTTTATAATCATTCTTGAATGGTTAACATGGAGAATGAATCTCATCGCGTCGTGGAGATGGTAGACCGTACGTACGCACGAGCCATGATATCATTCCCATAATTATTGAATTGAATTAGAGTGGATGATATATTATATAAAAATCATTGTGATGTTATAATAACTATGTATAGTTATTAATTACACCATTATACCCATCCAAGTAAGGTGGTGTTGGAAAAATAGATTACACCACGGCGTGGAGACGGTATTATGTACGTACGCACGCGCGGTGATTTCATTTTCTGTTGGATGGATAGAAGGTGAAATGGGGTTGTTTCATATTTATAATAACATATAAGTATATTATTGATACTGATGTTATTACTTTATAATGAAACAACTAAATAAGAAGAAGTTGAAGAAGAAATAAGCTTGAAAGAATCGGTAGAAGAGATTACCTCTTCTTCGACGCACCTCCTTTAAACATATTCTTAGGGCACTAGGGTTGGTATTTTGAGAAGAACAGAACCTATATGATAAAACTATAGAGGTTGAGAAGAGTAATTGGAAGGTTTTTTCTGAGATTAAAGGCTCAAAAGTGATTTAAGAGAAGTGGGAAGGCGTTCCCTTTTTATAAGGGAGGAGTGGGGCACCTTTGGAAATCTTAAAAATATTAATTTATAATAAATCCAATACCACTTAAAAACCTCAAAACAATGACTCATATTTGAATATTAGATGAGATAGGGTTGTAATATCATCAAAAAATAAAATTTAGACATGTACATAATTTATTTTAAACATTATCAACTTGATTTATCCTTGTTTAATCTATTAAATTTTATTTGTGGTAATAAGACTATAAATTTTAAATTGTTATAAATAATTACTTATGTGCTGTGAATTATCTATAATTAGATAATATATGAAATTTTTGACCATATAAATTTAAATTTGTAATATAGAAATATTTTTGTGATTTTTAAACAATTTAATAATATGTTATTTTTATAAAATAACAATAGTGTCAGTTTTGACACTATTCATTTATTTGAATTTAAATAAAATTCACACAGAGGATATGTTTGAAATAAGTTATTTAATAGGTTCCTAACATGTCCACTTAATCTATAAAATTAGTGGAGCACATTAAATAGTTCATATAATATTTATTTTACTATTGGTAAAACCATTTATTTGATATTTATCTTAATAAAATAATTACTACAACATTTTTATATAATTATTAAATATACTTATCTGTTGAATAAAAATTAAACAAAAAAAATACTAGGATGTATATAAATCTAATATCTTTCATTATAATACATTTAGTTGGATTTATCTTCTAATAGCCCAAATTTTAAAATGTAATATTTATTAAATTATGAAGGTGACAACTTTGACATCATATAAAATAAAATAATATAAGTGTCATAATCAATTTTATAAGACTTCAAAGGTTCATATATTTGGTAATTAGATTATTATGGTGTTGATATGAATTACCTATAAGTTTTTATCAGGTTTGTGGGCCCTTTAATATGTATTACTATTTCAATAAAAACAATATTATTGATTTTCTTACTAAATAAATAATTTCTGCATCATTAATGTAAAAGATAATAAGGTAATTAAATAACTCTTAAAAATTAAAAATAAATTACGATGTTAAAGAAAAACATTTTATCTTTAATATGAGTATTTATAACTGAATTTATATTCTGTATAAACTTACATTAAAAATACTTTAATTATTAAAGTTGAGTGAGACATATTTCACTTTCCTTTAAATAAAATAAACTAAAGGTCTTAATCACCTCCAAGTGGGTTCCAATGAATTACATTTTGACCAAAATATGCCTTAGGATGAAATATAAGCATCCAATTATATTAAGACAAGTGTTAGAGTAATTTTATAATATTATATTTACCCTTAATTACTCGATTTACCTTTTACTATGGTAAATAAAATTTACCGTAATTACTATTCATAATGCCCAAAAATAAAAAGTATCCTATTAACATAATTTGGACCCACTTATTAAAAATATGGAATCCATTTTTCCAAATTCAAATCACAGAAGTTTCAGAAATTAATTTAAAATTAATCCCGCTGTTAAGAAAACGGGTTTTAAAAGTTAAAACATTGCCAAAGATTGAATTGATTTAACCTACGAATTCAATGTAAAATCAATACTAATGACATAAATTATATTAAATTGTAAAAATATATTATATTTTTACTTTAAAACCATTCACTATTATAATTTATCCACATAAATTATTACAATGAAAAAAGGTTTTTTTTAATTAAAATATAGCATGTTTTTACTATTCATTAAAATATGAAAGTTATCAAAATAATATGAAAATTTTATCCAAGGTAAAATCTTATATCCCAATTCTAGAGAATAATTTTATTTTGTAAAATTGAAATTATATGCATGTCAAAAAGTAGATTTAATGTGGGTGCGCCATCAAAAGGCCGAAAAACTGCATTTTTTGAAAATAGTTATTTTACCCGAAAAATTTATTTTATTCTCATACCAGGTTCTAGAAAATGAGTAAGATGAATAATAATGTTATAAAATTAAAAATGTAGTTAATAATATTCATAAAATCTAGTTTGTTATAATATTATAACCATATATCGTTTTTTAGTGAAACCCGGTATTGCGTACAATAAACACTATCGAGGAAGGTCGTGATTGCGTGTAATGCAAGCCAGGTCAGGGATGCGTGTAGTGAAATATCCCTATGGTGTTACGTATAACATAATTCAAATATTATTTCACTTATACATTAAACAAAATCTATACTTAATGTTACATAGAATAATTTCTACAAAACGAACTTGAAATTGTGTGTAACACGAGCCAAGAATAGTGTTGCGTATACTGCAAGCTAATACGGTGTCGCGTATAGCACAAGATATTTTTTGTGTAGTGTACAACACAAGACATCAACAAAATTAAAAGAATATTCCTCATAAAATCTCGGGGTGTTACATGTCCGGAAAGTGACGACCAGCGATCAAGAAGCAGGTGGTTCCAACCACCATTTCCAACCATTTCTGGTCATTATCCCCGGAACGCAATCACCAGTCCCTCCCATATTTTGGGGATGTGAATGAGCAGGTCCCTCAAGGACTTAATTAAAAGAGATAGAAGTCCTTACTGAGGTCTCCAATCAAAAATTTCCACCAGACTCATGCAGTAGTACGCCCTCAACATGATGAGGGTGTCATCTCTAGGTGTTCAGCTTAGGTTCCTTAAACCTGAGCATGAAAGACGAACTGCCAAAGGAAAAATCTAGTCAACGGTGAGCAGGTTCTTATCTCTTCCATCTCTGGAGATGTTCACCAACCTAACTTGGTTGCAAGAAATGAGCGGGCACACACACCCATCCGTTTTAATTCCTCTGTCCAGTAGAATCGTCTTGTAGTATCACACCAATCCCGCCAGGCAATTCCAGTGGAGTACTATAGACAGGAACATACACCTGTTTATAAATCATCAGCTAGTCAGCAGGCTCGTCTGACTACATACGATGAAGCCCACCAACCCAATGTGTTGACAACAGGTAAACATGCACATACACTTGCTTACACTCATCAATACTACCAACAACCTCGTCTGTCAGTATTGAAGGAAGCTCATGAACCACGTTCAGTGGAGTGCAATAAGTAGGCGCATACACCTTCTAGTATTGATCAAGCCTACCACTAGTCTCATTTGGTAGCACCCAAAGAAGTCAATTGAAAATCCCCAATGACAAACATGAGGCAGAATCTACTCTCTGCCCCCACACTTGAGTACTGTCAGAATTCAATGACAGGAAAAGAAGGATAGGAGAAGGCACATACATATACTCCAAGCATGGAATGGATGTATATCCCAGTTCCGGTAGCTGATGTCACCAAGCATATTTTGTCAATGGTGAAAGTGCAGAAGGAAATCCCTGCTCATATTCTGGATGCTTGCCAGGATATTATAACAGCTTCAGCAACATCTCAGGGAAAGAAAATAAATCTATTCCTATCAATGGAGTGACTCATCATCTTGTCACCCCGGAGCAGACACACACCTCTATTCTAATCCAAGAGGGTTGTGGGGCATACTCCCCCATATCATATGGACAGCCATGTTAAGAACATTCACCTGATTTTAGTGGAGATAATCAGCCTAACCTGATCATTTTTTTGAGTAGGCACATACACCTGCCTATAATGACCACTTTCTTCAACAAGTGGTTCCTAAAGTGAGTAAGACGACATCTAATAAGAAGACCCACCCAACACAGTCAAGAAATCAAGATCCAATTTGTAAAAAGGACTTGCTCGATACTAGAGTTCTTGAAGCCCTCAGTCAATTATCTGTTGGAATTCGAGATTCTACTCCCTCATTTCCCAAATAGTTGGAATATTAATTCTGATGTTCTTTATCAGACACTTCCTCATGAAGGTTTATTTCATGACAGTTCGGTCGACCTTGAAGTTTGATCTTCAGATGAGAGCCACAAGAACCTTCTGTGCGTTCAAAAGATCAAGGAGAAAAATGTTTCATCTTTTGTTGTAACCCACCATGGTGGTCCTCCCCATGATGATGAATTTAGCTGCGCAATTCCTCTCAGAAGTAGTAATTCACATTGCATGGAAAATGCTCCAATGGACAATGTAGTGATGAGAAATCCCTCTTATCTAGAGGCACTTGCAAATGTGAGGCCAGTCATGTTTGATGCTTTATCATTACCAGGTGAAATACTTTCTCAATCCGAAGATAGCCTGATGTCTAGGTCATTCTCGAAACCACCCATGGGTCATTCATCTTCTAGTTTGATCAGTAAATTATCTTCCAATCTTGTTGAATCTGATGAAGCAACAAGGAAGCACTATCTCTAGTATAATCAGGTAGAAGAATCTTCATTGAATGATAAAGAGGAAATACTGAATATGAGAAAAAAACTGGCAAAAGTTGAAGTGCCAGTCATGTTTTGGCCTTTGGCTGACTCTCAGTATGAAATTTCAGAGATATTGATAGAAGATGGAATTCATGATATTCTTCTCAACATATGGAAAAATAATTGTCAGTTGAAAAAGAAAATATTATCTTATTAAGAATATGAAAATCATGTCAAGATAATAGAAGGGTAACAACGCCAAATTGACTTGGCATCTCACTCAGTTTCTTGATATCCGAAGGCTGAAAAGCACCAGAGAGCCCTTTTGTGTTCATGCCTTGGCGCACTAAGAAGATTGCGCCAGTTAATTTCCAATGCCCCATATGGTATTCTTATCAGGGGATGGGGTGTTCATGGAGCACTACATTTCACTATACACTCCAGCCTGTAAAGCCCGACGAAAATAGTCTCATGCAATGTTATTGCCTATGGCCAGCCACAACCAATTGGCTTTATTTATAATCAAAGGATTCCTCAAGAACATGCCTCAACTAGTTCTTCTCAAAGTCAAGCATACAGAGAACATGTTTTTGAATTACTCCTATATCAAACAAACTAGAATATTGAATAGGCCTCTCGTTTAGAGCAAGCACATCATTATGTGACAGAAGTGTCAGAAATCATCCAACGGACTTTTGAGCCGGGTGATAAAAGTGGATGCAGGTTGATGCATCCAGCCAATTTTTGGACTAAAGTATGCAATATCAAGAGAGATTTTAAGAAAGTATCAGATATAGCATGTCAAGAACCACCCCAACTTACCAGACTGGGGACTCTTTTAACTTAACCTTAAGAATCAACTAATAGGATTCGAGGAGTTGAACAAGAACAGACCTAGTCCACTGGACTTGGGACTTTTTCTAATCCTCAATCTCTTCCTCAGAAAAGTTAGTCTTCTATTTATTAGGGAATATTCCCCAAGAGGAATGAAGAGCCAAATTATTAGGAGATTCCCTACAAATTACTATTCATCAAGAAGTTCATGAGGGATCAAATCGATAAAAGGCAATGTCTCATCTGGAACATGGAAGAAGACAATATCGCAGAAATGATGATATAAGTGATGAAATGTATTATGCATCAATTTATGTCATCAATGCTGTTGTTTCTAATCCACCATAGGAGGCTCACTCATAAGGATCAGATGAATAGGTTCCTACTCAAGAAGTTTTACGCACAGACCCAAATGAAGAAGGTGTGTGTACACAAAATCAAAGGTTTACCCAGAATCTGGGTGTTCCTTCAAATAACCAACTTCCCCCTCTCCGAAAGGCATCCAAAAAAGGGAAAAGAAAGTATCAGGTTACATACCCTTCATCTGGATAAGGCCAATCTCCTTCACTAGAGCATAGATTTGCACAAAAGGAGGAAGAAATGAAGGAATTGAGGGGAATGAATGCAGAACTACTTCAAGGTAGTCTTCCTCCTAAGCGTGCTGGAGTTAGTCAGCCAAGGGAATTTGTTGTGACTACTATGATGGATCAAGAACATCCTCCTCTACCAGTACACCTTCACAAGTATAATCTTACGAGTCAGGTGCAACAACAATCGGCGGTGCTACCATCAGTTGCAGTACCAGCCACCACATCTGTCCAAGCTTCAGTCAGTGCACCTGCTCAAGACTAAGCTCAACCATATGTTTCTCAAAAGTTAATAACTACTATTGAGTCATTAACAACTCGGTTGGAAGCTATGGAGGGAAAGAGTGCTAAAATTCAACCAGAAAAGAGAGCTTACCCTGAATGGGTTGATGTGATTCCTCCCCCATAAAATTTTTCAAGTACCACATTCCCAATCTTTAATGGTTCGGGAGATCCATAGCAACACTTAACACATTTTGTTTCTCATTGTGATCCCATGATGGGAACCCCTCAGCAACAAGAAGCAGTTAAGCTCAGGTGTTTTGTACAGTCATTACAAGGGCCTGCCTTTGTCTGGTATACACACTTGCAATCCCGGTCAATTATTGGATGGGAAGATCTACGTCAATGATTTATTCATCAATTCAGATAAACATTTCCAAAGACAATAGTTTTTGATCTTACAAATTGTAATAAAAGGGAGAATGAAAGAGTTTCAAATTTCATTACTTGTTGGAAGGAATTAACATATTCTCTAATATTAGCACTCCCTCAAGAGGAATTGTTGTAAATATATGTGGAAAATTTGCATGATAAATTATGCACACC
The DNA here is from genome assembly GCA_963277665.1 of Viscum album. NCBI lineage: Eukaryota > Viridiplantae > Streptophyta > Magnoliopsida > Santalales > Viscaceae > Viscum > Viscum album. The sequence continues at coordinate 1,418,779,088 of OY728157.1, read as the reverse complement.
ATTGATCCCTGTGAAATACATAGGAGGGTTTCGAGACCTTACTTCAATTGCTCAACAGATTGAAGATTCTCTTATGAAGACCAAGGATAAAACTCGTGTAATTCTATCAGCTTCAGGAAGGAGAATGGGTAAAGCAAATACTACTACAGTTATGCATAAACAAGCACTTGTACATGCTTCTACTTCAAAACCTTCTTCTTTATAAAGGGCTCCACCTCCTGAGCATCAACAACAAAGGATGTTTTTGTCAAGATGATCAAAGAGATCAAACATAGAAAAAATTTGAGGATCTGAAGAGAAAAGTTTATTCTTTCCGAAATGAATAAGTTCCTGGATAGTTCATTTCGGATCTGGAAAATAATTTGGTTCAATTTCTAAAGACTAAGAGGCCAAAAAAGGAATGAGATGAATATCATCCCAACTATTTCCCCTTTAGTCAGATGTTAGGGAATCCCATTCAAGAGTGTTTTGTCATCAAAGACCTCCGAAAAAAATGGTCGAATTAGGACAAGTCAAATTTAAAGGTTATTCAGCTCAGCTAGCATGTGTTACTGCTAAAAATCTAGAGGAAGAAGGAGAGTGGTAGGAAGTCAAAAAAAGAGCAGAAATATGATGATTGGATGGTCAGAAAAATGATCAACCGTACCCATGCCATTTTGTAAACGTAATTGAAGAAACCAATTGTTTATTCTGCCATGAATTCCATAGAAAAACCCTCTTCATCAAAGGAAAAATCCTCGAAACAGTTTAATTAAAAGAAAGTAGAGCAATCAGAAGAAGATGAGATAGTGTCAAAGCCCAAGTTGTCTTTGACTCTGGAAGATTTTATGCCATCTACTTCGAATCCACGGGCACCGCCCCAGAAAACGGCATAACCTAAACTAGCTAATCAAGCAGAGTCTTTACTAGATGAAGAATTAATCTTTGGTTCTATAAACATGATTCAATTAATAGATCCTTATGCCAGCTGCAGTTTCGATTTTAATTAGCCTGAGTTCCCTGTATCAAATAGTGAAATCAAAGGGAGTTCCAAAGGTTTGGGATACCGAGGAAGACATGGATATCCCAGAAGAAACTATTCCAATTCTACCCCTACCAGAACTATGTATGCAACAGAAACTCGTGGCAGATCCCTTCAGCGGGCTCAACAAGAACATGCTAATTCTTCAACCAATAGTATATTTAGTCCTAGCACAGTTACTTTAGAGCATTGTTTAGAGGTTCCACCTTATTCCTCTCAGCAATTAAATAGACCTAGTCGGTTTAATATTCCAAATCTAGGAGTATTTCCGACTCCTACCCTGATACAGGAAGCATCTACATCCAAAGCATCAACATCTAAGGCACCTGAAAAAACACATGTTCCAGTTGGGAAACACCGACCTTTGGATCAAAAGTATGATATATTGAAACACCTGGTCCAAGTACCAACCAAGTTATCAATTTTGTATGCCTTGAATTTATCAAAGGATCTCCATGAGGCACTTATTGAGGCTTTGTCAATTCCTCAGCAGTTTGAAACTAAAATTGCTACGGCTAAAGTCTACCATGAAGAGAATAATCCTGCAGAATTCCATGTAATGATATCTTCCACAGTTGAAGATGAAGATGATGTCGTGCATGGACATATTAGACCCTTGTACTTATCTGGAAAGGTCAATGGTGTATAAATCCGAAGATCCTTCATTGATAATGGTTTAAGAGTCAACCTCATCCTCATTTGTACACTTCATCGATTCGGCCTCACGGAATCTGATTTATCTCCTTCTACTTTGATTTTGCAAGGGTATGATAAGAATGAACAAGAACCACTGGGTGATATTATACTCAAAACTCAATTTGGAGACCTTGTATCCAATTCAAATTTCATGGTTGTTGATCACGATACAACCTTCAATATTTATCTGGGAAGTCCTTGGCTACATCAACATGCGGCTATCCCTTCATTATACTATCAATGTCTCAAATATTGTTTTGATGGTCATATTGGGACATTGTATGGTGATAAAGCTCCAATCAAGACATGTGAATATCAATACATTGAGGCAAAATTCTATCACATGAAGGGTAAGGAGAAATCCACAGCATGGGAGGTTACCAAGGTTAATGCTCCACTTGGTTTGGAAAAGATTCTAGTAAATCCATTTACATATGTAAGTATAGATTATGTGTTGCCTATCAGTCAAATTGACAAGATAGATCCAAATAAAAAAACTCTTATGGAAACTTCCATAATGTCAATCACGTCAATCAAGCCAGAAAGCATGGGAGAAATTGGGGATTCACCAAATAATTATGAAAGCTCAAATGGGGATTTCTTCATTTCATCTGCTGAAATCCAGTAAGTCTATACTTCACCAACTAGGCCAGAGGAAGTTATAGCAATGTCAGAGGTAAATGATGATGTCGATTCTCAATCCATCATCTCCTCTTTAATACCCAAGGAAGGCCCTTCATCATCAATCGGGTAATAAAGGGAAGCTTCTAATTTAAGATGTTCAAATTTTAACATCTCTTTTGATCATGGAAATTCTACTTCATCATCTACTATGCACGTAGAAATAGAAGAAATAACACATGTTAAAGAAGAAGAGGAAGATCACTGGGATTCTCCTCCACCATTTGAAGAGGGTATCTTTACCACTGTGGATGAACTCAGAGAAATAATTCTTGTTACAAAAGAATATCCACACACCACTTTAATTAGTGCGGCCATGACTCTTGAAGAGCAGGAAATGTATATTTCATTTTTGAAGAAAAATAGAGATATATTTTCTTGGAACTATACATAAATGCTACGCCTTGATCCTAATGTTTCTAATCATCGTTTGGTTTTTCCAAAAGAACATCGAGGATTCAAGCAAGCCGCAAGAAGAACACACCCAACGTATGCTTCCAAAATTGAAGCTGAAGTGGATAAGCTTATCAAAGCTAACTTTATCATAGAAGTTCAATATCCCAAGTGTTGGCTAATATTGTCCCTGTGAAAAATAATAATGGACAAATTAGAGTTTTCAAGGATTTAAGATATATTAATAGGCATTGTCCGAAGGATGATATTCCAGTTCCGATTAAAGAACTCTTAATTGATGCAATAACAAGCTATGAAGCACTTTCCTTCATGGATGGATATTACGGGTATAATCAAATCTGAATGGCTCCATATGATAAAGAATATACAGCCTTCAGAGCACCTTATGGTGTGTTTTGCTATCAGGTAATGCCCTTTGGCCTAAAGAATGTGGGTGCAACATATCATCGTGCTATGCACCGTATCTTAATACCCATTTTACGGAAATTAGTTGAATGTTATGTGGAGGATTTGTTAGTTAAATCCAAACAACGTTCTAATCCCTTGGCTGATTTGGAAGTCCTATTCCACAAACACCAACAACATAATTTCAAGATGAACACCTTAAAATATGCTTTTGGGGTAACCTTGAGAAAATTTATCATCTTTGTTGTACGCCATCGTGGTATTGAAGTCGATCCTAAAAAGAAAAATTCAATCCTTGGTATGTCACCTCCTCGAAATTTGAAATAATTGAGAGGGATTTAAGGACACTTGGCCTATATTTGGTGTTTCATCACCAATTTGGCAGGAAAAATTTTACCCTTCCCCAAATTGATGAAGAAGGGAGTTACTTACCAATAGACTAAAGAATGTCAAGAAGCATTCGATATTCTCAAGAAATATCTCTTGAGTCTACCGGTATTAATTCCACATGTTGAAGGAAGACCACTTATCCTTTCCGTGACAACTTTAGAGCGATCATTGGGTGCCTTTCTTTCTCAGAAGAATGATGATGTGAATGAGAACATCCTCTATCATCTATGTCAGACTATGCTTGAAGAAGAAACCTGATATTCAAGTATTGAGAAGTGCTGCCTAACATTAATCTTTGTAGTTCAGAAGTTGAGACACTACCTGCAACATCACGAGGTCCAATTGGTATCTCATAATAACCCGCTTAAATTTATCATTAGTCGTCCAATGCTTACAGGATGTCTAGCAAGGTGGGAAGTTATTTTGCAGTAATTTGAAATCCAGTATGTGTCTCAAAAGGTGATAAAGGGACATGCTCTAGCTGATTTCCTTGCTGAACATCCTTTAGTAGGAGATACATCTTTAGATATTGAACTTCCTGATGAAGAAGTATTTTCTATTCAAGATAATCTTCAAACATGGGAAATATACTTTGATGGTGCTTCCAGAAGTCCAACAGGGAAGAAAATGGAAGATAATAAATTCAAAAAAGTTGTGTTAAGAATTGTGCACATTTCCCTAGAAAAGGTAGTGCTACCTTATTCCTTCTTATTGTGGGAAGGCAGTACCAACAATAAAGCAGAATACCAAGCTCTCATCATAGGCTTGGAGTTGCCGCTTCAAGAACAAGTGAATCACTTAAAGGTGAATGGTGATTCAAACCTAGTAATCAAACAAGTCAATGGGGATTATGCCATCAGAAAAGAAGAGTTATTCCCATTGTATGATTACATTAGAGAGTTAATGTCAGAATTTCCTACAGAACCAACATTTTCTTATTTCCTGCGATCACAAAATACCCAAGCTGATGCACTGGCCAATATATCCATAGCTTTGGAAGATCCAAATTGAGATGAAACAACCATCAGTATTGCCCATCATCATACAATTTCACCTTATGTTCAAAATAGAACAAAGTAAATCAATAAAATTAGTCTCATTTCTGAACCATATGGTCATACTACAGGATGGATGACACCTATCAGGTAATACCTTCAAAATGGAACACTTCCACCTGATAGAGCTGGGAAAGAACAAATACGGCGACGTGTGGTCAATTTCACTCTTTATGACAGCCCTGATCACCCAGAAAAAATTCTACACTGAAGAGGTTTTGATTGTATTCTCTTCAGATGCATTGATGGTGAAGAGACAATGGTTGTCATGAAATAAGTACATGTAGGAGTATGTGGTGCCCACTAGTCTAGACATAGACTATCTGATCAAATTAGAAGGATTGGATACTTTTGGCCTTCAATTATACATGATTGTGTTGATTTCACAAAGAAGTGTCATTCATGCCAAGTACATGCCAACTTCATTAATCAACCCCCAGAGTTGCTTCATACAGCTAAATACTCATGGCCATTTTCCACATGGGGAATTAATGTGGTGGGACCTTACACTTTAGCTACAACAAAGCAGTTTAAGTACATTATTACTGCTACTAACTTGTTATCCAAATGGGAAGAGGCAATACCTCTCAAAAAAGTTAGTTCTAAAAGCATTGTTAGCTTCATCAAGTCTAACATCATTACCAGATTTGGTGTCCCCCATACCATATTGACGGAAAATGGCACCAACTTCTGTTAATCCGAGGTAAGGGATTTGTATCAAGAATACAACATCAAATCGAACCATTCATCTCAGTATCATGCAGCGGCCAATGGCCAAATAGAATCCTTTAACAATACTCTTTCAAACATACTACAAAATATGGTAGATAAAGATAAGAAGTCATGTCCTGATAAACTCTTCCATGCTTTATGGGATTATCAAAGCACCACCCGCACTGCAACGCAGTCAACTCCATATTCATTGGTATATGGAACAGAAGCAGTTTTTCCCATTGAAGTTCAATTACCTTTTCTCAGAGTATCCATTTGTGATCCGTAATCTACATATAAACAATCTCAAAAGCTATTAGATGAATTGGAATGATTAGATGAGAAAATATTGTGCACCCTGCACCACTTGAAAGTCTATCAATATCGAATAGCACGTACTTTCAACAAAAAACTTCGTCTTTTTTCATTCATTTAGGAAGAATTGGTATTAGTTTTCAGAACTCTAGTGATACTCAGAAAGAAACCTCCCAAGCTTGAGCCAAAATGGGAAGGACCATATTAAATACATAATATCTACTCCAATAGAGCTTATTCTTTAATCTCAATGGATGGATAACTCATCACTACTAAAAACAATGGACGATTTTTGAAGAAGTATATTTTATAACACAAATTCATAACCATCGGTCCATGCATATGCCTTTAAACTATTTTAATGTCTCTTTTCCTACATGAAGTTAAACTATGTTTTCCTTGCTGAAAGACTTTAAACTGCATAGTCACTTATGCCCAGCAAGACATTAAGTTGCACCATCAACGGTCTATGCATATGACCTTAAACTATTTTCACCATCGTCCAACATGACATTAAACTGTGAAAAAGTCCATAATACGTCTTATATGACGTTAAACTATATTTTGTCCTTACTACATGACATTAAACTACATAGTCTCCCTTTCGTCCAACATGATGTTAAACTATATTGTCCCTATCATCTTAGCTACAAGACGCTAAACTATACAACCTCCTTGTTGTCCAACATGATGCAAAACTGTTTTCACATCCAGCATAACGTTAAACGGTGTCCCCATATTTGACTTACATGACGTTAAACTGTACTAATCATTCATTATACATCACGTAAAACTAAACAAAGTCCCTTAATACATCCTACATGATGTTAAACTGTATTTTGTCCCTACTACAAGACATTAAAATGTGCAGCACCAATAGTCCTCACTACAAGACTTTAAACTGCATAGTGCCTTCATGTGTCCTACATGACATTAAACTGTGCATCGTTAGGGTTGTTGCTACCTCTGGTTTCTCACAACGAGTATGAATCAAGTGAACTTAGAGTAAAATTCAACCATAACACTACCTCTAGGCCGATAACCATGCGTAAGTCCTAACACCTTATTTTTAGATCATTATCCTAAAAACCAACTTGATCACCAATTCATTTTTTTTAATTGAACTACGTAGACTTTGATCCTTTACTTCTAGGATGGGTACATAGGAAACTTCCTGAGGTTCAATCCCAAAACTAATCTATTAACATCAATTCTCCTCCATCTCATACGACGTTGATCCATGAAGCCACCCCCAGAATCAATATCTTTACATTGGTTCACTTTTGTCCTTACTATATGACGTTAAACTGTACAAAACTTTTGTCCTATACGAAAATAAACTACAACATTCATTGATACCCTCACCTAAGAGGTAATAATTATTTACATTGATCTCTAATCATGTTATATTCCAATGAATACTTGCATAGTTGGCAATTCCCGAACCTTTTATCTTGTGTCAAACCATCATTTCACTAAAGTCCCCTTTCACCCTTCATATGTACGAACCAAATCTGTACAGAGGGTATTTCAAGATCTATGTACGGATTGATTCCCATACCTATGAGATACGTATAAACGTTCGAGAATCCCTCAAATCCATCCCCAAGTCTTTGGGCCTAACCCCAAATTTTACTTTCAGTCCCCTGGTTGAAAAGTCCCCTTATGAAAACACAAACTATGTACTCCTTATAACGGTCCGAGCTCTTGACCCTAAACTAAGAATTCCTATACTCTCATCCCACATGATGTTAAACCATATTTCAATAAATATGTATGTATTTATTCCCATTCTTATGGGATACGTAGTGAAGTCCAGCATCTTAATTCAGGACCCAACAACAACATGATTATGGTTAGCATTGGTCTGTGTATCTCTACATGCATTGAACAAATGCCCATTTTTATGTGTCATAGTCCTAACCTTAAATAATTCCAGATCTCCATAAACCTTTTCTTGACTTTTGGTCACAAAATGTCCAATTTCTGAGAGTTCTTTTGGCTAACTATGAAACACATTCCCTTAAGAGGCCTTGCATAACCATTCTACATAATAGACTTGTCAGCCAAAAGATACTATTATTTGACTATTCATCCTATGTCCTTAAGTGTCCCTGCATAATTCAACTCCCTAAAAGGTTTGTTAAATAATGGTAACTACATTGTTGGGATGAAAACATCTTTTTTCCTTAGTTGTCTTATGTAGGGATCTGCAAAAATAGCCATACTTAACATATTTGTCCAATACTCCTTTTCATGATTTGAATGTTTTCAAGTCTATGGTTTATATTTCCCTTCCCTATATTTGGGTCAAACCTTCATAGGAGTGACATTCATCCAGTTATTAGAAAATCTTGTTTGGAAATATCTTCTCCATATTCAAGTACCTCTCTCCATACAACAAACTCTATGCTTTGGAAAATTTGAATCTCCATAAACTTCCACTGGATTTTTAGCAGTAGAAAAGTAAATTTCTTAGAGTTCCTTTTCCTGACTATGCAACATGTTCCCTTAGGCAGCCTTACATAGGTAGTCTACATAACAGACCTGTCAGCCAAAAGATGCTATTATTTGACTATGCAACCAATGCCCTTAAGCGACCCTACATAATTCAACCCCCTAACGGGTTTGTTAAATAATGGTAAATTCATTCTTGGGAACTACTTATTCTAATTCCTTTTATCCCTTTTTCATGTCATCCCTCAGATTGAAAATTTCTTAAGTCATAGTTTACATTTTTTCCCCATACTTGAATATGATAATATGTTTTCAGATAAATTATCAAGGAATTGAATCAATTTTAATCCATTCAGTCAAAGCTATTTCGACCGTAAACATTATCCTTTTTTATGTCCAACGTCCATGACTTTAAACTTCCCACAAAAGACAAGGGAACATTGAACAAAATTCAAGTCCCAACTCACTAAACATACATTTCGTATGATTTAGGTAATATTGAGAAAATAGAAAATTCAATGTTTGTAGGATTATTTATAATAATCCTAGAAAAAATCAAACTATGCTTACTAGGCCCATTGTCTTAGTAAAATTTAAAGAAAGTAGCAAAATAAGGCATGTACAAATGATTGAAGATGAAAGTATTCTTCATTGATGCACAAGAAGTATAATGACATCCATAGATTGGAGTCTCTTCTCTTTTTCAGGAATTACAAAAGACTTTCAACATAACTCTTAATTTGATTTACAACATCTTAAGTTTCATTAGCAGCCTCCTGGAATTCATTCATTCAACTGGATACAATAAGAGATTCAGTGATACCAGCTCTTCTTGGAACAATTGTAAAAGAATGTTCTTGAGTGCGGTTTGAGAAAATTTTCTGTTGATCAAACAGTGACTCTATTTCTTTCCGAGATACTTGGAAGATGGATAAATGGATTTGATAATGGAGCATTGGAAGTAAATATCCATTTAGAGTGAGTAATCTTTCCAGATATGGTTCTAATACCATGATATTCTTCTCTCTACCAACTGAGAGAGGAAAACATTTCAGTCCATGGGATTTCCATTTTCATATCTGCAAGGAATTGGCATGGAAGAAAAATTTTAAAGTTCACACCATTGTTGTTGCTCTTAATGCACAACATAATCGAAATGTAGGGGAAATAGTGTAGCTGAATCACAGGCAGATAGTTCTTTGCATCTGAAACGTTGAATCCTTGCAGATGACCATGCCTATACAGAGTCACGTATATGCTCAATGGGAAATTAACATGATATTTCTTCAAGTACATAGCCAAGTATGGGAGAGTGTTGTCGCAGATATCCTAGTAATCATTGACAAAAACGTTCATCATGTCATCAATCTGCTTGCTATCTAGTTCATTAGCCATTCCAATTCTTCTAGGATCCATTGAATCTGCACAAAGGTCAAATAATTAACTCTTAAGTGAGTTGTTTTTTCATAATATTTTGCGAAGAAAAGTGAAAAATGGATAAGGCATTGAGGCACCCAAGTCCAGTTTTGGCAAGAAAATGTAACTGTGTCGCGCAGGTTTTTGGCGCGCAAGTATCACCACACAGGTCAAAATACCTCTATAGTATAGAAACACGGACAAAAGCACTAAACCACAGAAAATCAGCAACCTGCGTGATAGGAGGAACCTGCGTGGTGAGAGCTTGAACTATTCAAACTTGTGTGCTTTGTGGAATAATGACTGCAAATTTATATGCCAGGCCGCAACCCAGCGTGCCAAAGCCTACGCGCCTCACACCTGCACACTGATAGTTTCGCGCTCCGAACCTGCGCACTGCCCTTTCTTTGGTTTTCTTATTTACCTCGGAGTCACATCCTCATTTCTTTCGGATCCAACTCTTAGGGGGGACTTTTGTTGACGATATTTTCCATCACAAAGTATAAATGACTAAAAAAGAGGAATACCTTAGCACAAATTGATTCATCCTTTGAAGAGACATCCAAAATTGAAAAAGGCATGAACATGGATTTCTTTACACTTGGGTCGCACAAGTATAATCCTGGTCACACACGTAGACCTGCACGCCACATCTTGGTCGCGCAGGTGACTTGCGCGGCCTATCTGATTTCCTCCCAGGGTCTTCAGAAGCCTATAAATACCCCTCTTGGGCCCCCCATTTAGAGGACGAAAAATTCCAGAAACTCAGATTTGAGCTCTCAGCACCCTCGTCTCTTCTCAAAGGTTCTGAACACTTCTATGGCAATTTTTTACCTAGAATGGAAGATCCAAAGAGGGGGAATAAGGCCTATGTGTTGAAATTCATCAACACCTATGCGCCTAGGTGTATAACCCTTAATTGAAACGAGGACACCTGCGTGTTGCATTATCCCTTCAATAGAACCTACACACCACTCTTCTGGAATCCCCTTGGGATAATACTAAGGGCTTGAGACAAGCCTCGACCAAGTACTACCCCATGGGTTGATCATTGTGCAAGTACCCATGTGTCGCACATGTATACCTGTGCGACCAGGACCTATGAGCCCATGCAGGACCTACGCGCCTACTTCTTTTTGGGTGCCCCACTTACCTATTCACCTCTTTTATTAAAATCCACCTCTCTTATTCAAGATTCAGCGTTCAAAACCCACTTTAAAGTCATTTTTGGCATGGTTCCATTGTTGGCTTCATTGTCTGAAAGGAATTCTGTGGAATATCTCTTAAAACCTAGTGATTTACATATCTTTATGTCACTAAGGTTAGATATTTCATTCATTAAACCCCATCCTTTAAAGATGACAGGATCCTTAACCTGGGCCTCCTTTCCAAGATTAAGCCCCATTACATGTTCTCTTCATTTGGGCCTCCTCCTTTAGAGTAAGTCCCAATCACAAATTTCCAAATCTAGGAATCCTACTTAGGAATAATCCCCAGTCATAATTTCTAAAATTAGGGCATCCTCCTTAGGAGTAAGCCCCATGTCCCATATTCATAGGCCACCTTCTCAGGAGTAAGTCCCAATCTCAAATTCCCCAATATGGACATCATCCTTAGGAGTATGCCCCAGTCATAATTTACCAAATCTGGGCATCCTCGTTAGGAGTAAGCCCCAAGTTCCCAAACTCTAAATTCCTTTAACCTGGGCCTCCTCCTCAGGAGTAAGCCCCAGTCATAATTCCCCCTTAACCTGGGCCTCCTTCTCAGAAATAAGCCGTAGTTCTAAAGTACCTTTAACCTGGGCCTCCTTCTCAGGAGTAAGCCCGAGTCTCAAATTACTTAATACGGGCCTCCTTTTCAGGAGTAATCCCAAGTCACCAAATATGGGCATCCTCCTCAGGAGTAAGCCCCAAGTCATAATTTCTCTTAACCAGTCTTAATTTCTTCTGATTTGGACTTCCTTCTCAAGAATAAAACCCAAATCATAAGACCCCTCTAATTTGGGCATCCTTCTCAGGATTAAGTCCTAAGTTAAGTATCCAAATCTATATAAAGCACATATACCTTTTTGAACCTTGTTCTCAAGTTTCTTCCCTGATGTAAAATCCCAATCATCATCTATTGGGGTAGTCATACATACATAAGACCCATATTATATCTTATGATTTCATCTTTCATGGCACAAATCGTCTGGTTTTACCAATACCTCTTGTTTCTCACCCCGAGCATGACTCACGTGAGCTTAGAACATAAAAGTAATTATGACATCATTCTTTGAGCCATCAATCATGCATAAACATCATACTCCCTTACTTGAACTATGTGGGTTCTGATTCCTTTTAAGGATACATATGTATCCCATCTGCGGGTACGATCCCAACTCTGAAATAATCTATGTCCTTCTGAATGACAATAAATTTAAAGGGCCCCACTGAGTGGATTTAAAACTAGCATGGTTATCATAATGACCAAGATATTTCTATATAATGTGTCAAAGGATACCATTGACTAATAATATCTAAAAAAATACAGATGATTATCTATCAATGAAGATCCTCGAATACATATAAAAAGATTATCTAAATTTCCTACATATCAATCATTAATTGCAAGTTCTATAGGAAATTTCATTCTTATACTTGGTAATTTAATAAGGATTCATTAACATAAATCAACTCTATATATAGAGTCCCAGAGTAGAAAATAATTCCACCCAAAAAGGTGTGATGAGTCTGACCTCCCATCCTCTTGACCAATGCAAATTCTTAAGCCTCGTCGGTCCACAACTAATGGTCACCTACCTTTGGAAAGTAGGTCCAAATGGATATAGAATCATCAGATGTTTCCGATTCTATGAAAAACCCCATTAGAAACCGATTGGAATGTTTGAACCTTAAACCAACAAGGTCATCCCCATTTCAAGAGGAAACAGTCCTTTAAATTATAAAAGTACATTTACTTATACCTCATAATGTAGATATTTATGTACCTAAATAAGTCATCAGTAAAAGTTATGACATAAGAATATCCACCTCTAGCTTCTACTGGAAATTGTCCACATATATTAGTGTGTACCAATGCCCGAATCAATGTGGATCTTTCACCTTGTCCACAAAATGGTGATTTAGTCATATTTCCTTGTAAAATATTATGACAACTTTCATGTGGTTTTATCTCAAAAGAGTCGCTGATCTTTTTCAAACGCTTCTAATTTACATGACCAGGATGGTGATGCATAGTTGGGTGTTATATGATTTGTGTGAACACGATTTTATAGCAATTTTCAACACTTGGTTTTCATAATTTAATACATAAATACAATTATTTAAATGTTCCATATCAAAAAATATGTTGTTCTTAAATAAGAAACAACTTTTATTTCCAAACATGAAAGTAAAACCATATGTATCTAAGAAGGATACAAAACTTATGGTCTTGGTAACCATAGGTACATAATAAAAGTATTTTAAAACCAAAATCATTCCCATTATAAATTAAAGGTGGTATTCACTAATGGACATATTAGCTATCCTTGTACCATTGGAATCTCTCAGATCCACATCTCCTCTAGAAATATTCAGAATAAACTTGGTTCCTGCATTTTGATATAGATGTGAGAACCAAAAGCTTCATATAATACCCAATGTATATATATTGAAATATTACAATTGATAATGAACACACATTTATAATCCCCTTGGTTTTCCTAGAAGTTCTTCTTCCAGTGGAATGACTTGCCACATGAAAAATTTAACACCTCCTTTTCTTTTTATAGCCTTTGGATCTTCCTCTTCATGGATGGATGGTTCTCGGGAGATTTGGACTATTTATAGGGCTTGGGACCCTTTTCCATGTTCTTCTATTTCTTATTCACCATAAAAACCATGGGTTTATCACACCCACTGTCCTTATCCACCTATAGAGTTAATGTAAGATGTTCTGAAAGACACTTCTCATTATTTCTCAAATTGTAATTGATAATTAAACTATATAAGGTCTTGGTTAGCGATGAGAGTATAAGATCTATACCAAACTCATCTGAAAATTTAATCTCTAAGATGAACATGCATTCAATGGAGCTGATATGATTGACTAAATAAGTCTCATCATACTAAGACTCTCCAAGCGTAGTTGTAAACAAAGAATTGGATATTGTGTACCTCTCTTGTCTCACCTTCTCTTGATAGAGACCCCAAAAGTGAGAAATCATGTTATAGGAATCCATATCCAAATATTATATCAAAAAAACATTGGAAATGGATGATATAATGAAACATTGAACATTTATAGCATCATTCAGATATTTCTCATAGATAGATAACTCTTTATCACATAGATCATTTGTAGGAACATTAGGAAAAGGTTATTTTAGCACATATAATTTCTTTTAATGGTGAAGGATGACAAGTAGTCACCTTTTCCATTATTGGAAATTTGTGACAGTTACAATATTTTACTTCCCAATTATGGATCACAATGACATGTTTGATGTAATTTTTATTGTTGTTTCTATAAATTAGATAAAAATAATATTATTAATTTATCTAATAAAATTTAGACAAATAAATAAATAAATATAATATAATATTTATTAGACTCCCACTATTTTATTGAAACCCAATATCCCTCACCATTGGATTTAGAATATCTTTTTGCATGGATATTCAACAGGAAAGGAACCATACTCCCCTTATCATTACTCCACAATTCTGAAGTCCTTAATTGGATCTCCTTAATATTTTCCTCCTAGTTTTACCAATATTTTATTTGGAAATCAAACATTGATGGGAACTTATTTAATTCAACCCAAAACATTAGGTTTGAATTCCCTAATAATTGAAATCACCTCAACTTTGACAGGTTATTCAATTTGAACAACAGTTCAATTTTAACCAAAGTAATGGAAGGATATACGGAATTAATATATATATATATATATATATATATATAATTGAGTTATTTTATAATTTATGTGTAAATTTTTAATAGCTATATTTATAAAAATATTTTTAATATTAAGTGGTTTTAATAAATTGATTAACCATATCTTAAATAATATTTACACATAATCCAATTTATTTGAGTTGTTTCTTGAATGCTCATTAATTCATTAATTATGTGATCATGACAAGAACATCCATAATGAAATAACCATGAAACTTTATAGAAAAAAATAATAAATCTGTATGATATTGATCTTTACTAATGATTAGTTTATCTAATGGTTGATAAACTAATTACTAACCTAGGGTAAAACACCATGAACCAATTAAGGTTCACGTTACAAATTTCCACATGTCCACTTACGTATCTCAACGGATTGGTTTTTCCTTGGATTTGAACTTGAACTGCATCCATTATCTTAAGAGCTCCATCCATTAAATATAATTTTACTCACATGAAGGTGAGGGGGAAATGGGTTACATCAAAGAAAACATGGGTATATAGGCCCTACATAATAATAGGAGCAAATTTATAAAAGGAAAAAAATTCAGTTTATTAATAAATTAAATAAAAATAATCATAATAAAAGGTCCAGTCTAGCACATGATTAACCTAATGCATACAATGAATTAAGAATTTAATAAAACTAGAATTAAATTATTAATCATTCATATTTAAGATAAATCACACTCAAATTAATTAAATTTCTCTTTTAATTAATCAATTATTTTATCTTAATTCTGATCCAAATTTCCTTGAGATTCTCATCCAGTATAATTTTAAACAAGTTAAATCAATTAATTTAAAATTAACTTTGAACATAAATTTACCTTGGAGGAAATGTGGTGAATACTCATCCGATTCTACCCAAAATGTATTATACTCATATAATATTTTACTCTTGTTAAATTTTTCATACACGACTTATCACATACTTTCATGATGTGCACTTCAAAGATGATTACATGAATTACATGATTTTTTTCATCTGTTATGATTCAATGCACATACAATAACAAATTGTAATAAAAATCATACATGATATGTAGATATAAACATTACCAAAACATTAATTAAACACACACACACACACACACACACACACACACACACACACAGATATATATATATATTAAAACCGATCCCATGGAATGTCCTGTATTTATGACCACACACTAGTACATGTCTCAAGGTTTACGTAGTATAATAAATAAATTTTAAATCTATGTAATTTGGAATATGTACATGGCATGTGCATCCGAGCTAAATGGTGTGTATATCTATTACCATCTATCTAAGGTACACGCATAGGGAATCATTATGTAAATTGTACCTTATAAACAGGAGTAGAAGACATGTCCAATGGGCTACACACTTTATGATCTCCTAATTACATGGTGTAATGCCCAAAGTTTTTCTAAAAATAAATATAAATTCATGGAACATTGTTTTATGTAGATATTTATAACTAGCCTTTAAACATAATTTATCCACTTCTATGTTTTGAATTTCCAAAAATTGTATCTACAATTTTGTTTAGTATGTTATTTAGAGTCTTATGAAACCAACTTTTTTATTTGTGAATAGTAACATACCGTTATGAATAGTAATATGACCTTGATGAATAATATATTTTATTATTATTTTATTTTGTTAAGGCTTATAGATAATTACATCTTGGTTAATTTTTCATTGTGATATAAGAGTAGTTATATAATTAGAATATTTAATTTTTGAATTAAGTATTCTCATATTAAAAAATTAAATTATGAATATTAGAAAATTATTTTCATAAAATGAACTTCATTTTTGAATTCTACATGTCGATAAATGGTTAGGGTAATTTTTTTGTATTTTTCTGAAATTCATGAGTTTTCGATGAAAAGTGAAATACGATAAAATACCGTATAATAAAATTATCAGTAAAATACACTTTTTATGACATAATAAGTGGGTCAAGGACACTTTGTTCGAACTCACATTCCATTATTACTAGTTTAGGTAACATGAACTAAGACTATTCATAATCTTGGGCAAACATATTATAATAATGATAAAAATAATGAAAAATACCCCCTCTCCTCCACTATAAATACCAACCTCACTCCCCTCTTCCTACCACACCACTAAATCCTTGATCCATGCCTACGTTCTACCCAATACTTCTCCCAAGGATCTTCCCCACTTCCTAAAGCTTCTGGTCAGACCAAAAAACCAAAATCAAATCCCATAAGAAGGATCTCAAGGATCAGAGATCAATAGGTAAACATCCTATTTTATTTTATTTCTTTTCTTTCATTTTATGTTGTTCACTTCCTTTACCTTTGAATTATGTTGGGATATTTCATTTCATATCCCCCCTAACTGTCTATATTATGTAATAGTGATTAGATATCCCCTTTCTCTCATCAAACTATTTTTATGAAATTTTAAGAGACATCGTTAGGCTGCCAAATTTTCGTGAGAAATTTATCAAGTTTTCTTTTATTTCAAGATTCCTTTCTTTTCATATTCCTTTCTCACCTCTTCTTAACCAAGAGGCATGAAAGTTCCAGAATAATGTATATTCTGGATGTTATCATGTTCATGGATATTTCATAATCATTATTTTTCTCCTCTCTCACATATTCAAGGAATTAAAAACATTTTCCTTGATGTGTCAAATTACTAACATCGTGGAAGATGTGATTTCAATTTTCATTAATTCATTCAAGTCTTGTCATGAAACCATTTTTATGGTATAACCAGGTTATAATATATGTATTTTTCTCATCCATGTTTCTGGAATTATTTTGTACACGTGGATTTAATTTATAAAACAAATAAGGTCGTTATTATCAGAGAACAACTAAAATGATCTAATCGAACATCATTAATGTTTTAACTTATTAATAATCCACATGTAAGAATTAATAAATGATAAATGGTACAATTTATGGTACTGGAAATATTTAAATATCAATCCATTCCAATTCTAGAGTTTCAATTCCAATCATCAAGAACATCCATCATGAACCAATCTTGGAAATCATGTAAAGAACTCACCCAAAAAATAGTACAAGGAAGAAAAAATTAACAATTAAAAGGTGAAATGATTTTATGAAATAATCATATAATATTTTATAAACCTGAAAATGTTTCTTTAAAATACTAATAAAACTCTTATAACCATTATATAGGAAGTTTATACAAGTTTTAAGTAAGACAAGCCTTAGGTAAGGGAATTCTTAACCCAATTTCCATTCTTCGGGTTAACCTTCTACTTAATTTTTATGTGCTATTTAAATTTTTTGTGTGATGGGTTCTGTTTATATTATGTTTTATTATTTTTATTTATAGTATATACATATAATCCATCCACTCTATAAATCCTCTCTTCAATTGAATGTAATTTTTAAGTGGCTTTCTTTTTAAAAAACCTCTTTTAAAATTCAGTTTTAGGAAATTCAAAGAAATGTTTTTATGGAATTATTCATGTTGTATGATTATGTTTTGGTTCTTGGGAATTATTTATGATGAAGGTTGGGACCTATATCTTGCTCTAATTCATTGGGTAAGTGTAATTTGGAGGTCTGCCGTATGGTTACTTCATGTGTAAGTGTGATGGTTACACAAATTGTGACGTAGCCATGAGGGTTAAAAATTTTATGGTATCCATGAGGGATACAATATTAGGTAAGTAATTACCCAAGATAACTTTATGATTATATTTATGTTCTGGTGTTTTTTGTGGATCTTGTGTAAATATCATGTTACATGAAGTAAGTATATATGGGTAACAATCATGTATTTTAAAAATGATTTTATACGTTATGTGTATTCATGAACTAATGTGTTATTTCCTTATTTTTCATCCCTTACTGAGCTTTTGCGCTCAACCCAAGTTTTTAAAAGATTTTAATAGGTTAATGGATGTTTAATACAAAAAAAGTCTTGTTAAATGATTAATAATTATCAAAGAATCAAGTTTTATGTTTTAATGTTTTATATTTTAAAAGAAAAGAGACAATTTTAATGGTATCCACACTGTAATAATGTGTAATTTCATGAATGTGTTATGTCCAAATTCTCTAAATCTATAATCTTGAAAAGATACTTAATTTAAAGGAAGTGTTTCCTTGTCTAAATTAAAGATTATGTATGTAATAAGGCCCGATCCTTATTGTTGGTATTAGAGGAAGGTTTAGATAACATTTGGGGTTAGGATTATGTTAAAAGAATAACATAAATTATTTTTACTCTATGATTAATTTGAAATGTTATAGAATTTAAAAATTACCATGTTGCATCATCTAAGATATGTTTGTTTAGAGTGGTTGTTCACAGAAGGAATGAGGATGCTGAATTGGAGAGGCACCGACAAAATGACATCCTTCAGGATATACTGCCCAGAATGGTAGGGATTGGAACCAATAGGTTTATGATAGTAATGGCTTAGATAATGCAGGAAATAAATGGTGGTGGCATCCATGCATGAGAACCAATAGAGGTACCATAAAGAAACATGACAGTAGTGGAACATTTTATGATGAAACACCCTCCTTCTTTCAATGGATCTTCTGACCCAGTAGTAGTTGAAGGATGGATCAAAGCCCTTGAAATGATATTCGATGTTATGGGATGTTCATACAATCCAAAGGTTAGTCTTTCCATTTATCATTTTAAAAGGTAATATGATTAGTGGTGGTCAATGTTAAGTAATATCAGGGGTAGATAGGATTTTGATGCCCTAGAGTGTGATAAATTTAAAAGTCTTTTCCTTGAAATATATTTTCCTAAGGTGGTGCGACTTAGAATGGAGAAGCAATTCATGAATTCAAACAAAAGGAGGAAGATTTAGTGGTTGTGTATGAAGAGAAATTCACCTAACTGGCGAGGTATGCTCCAAATATTATTTTGGATCTAGATAGCAATGTCAACCGCTTTTACATAGGATTGAAGCCAAGGTATCGAAGGGATTTTGCCTCCAATGAATTAAAAAGTTATGATAAACTTGTCCGATGTGCTGAGAGGGTAGAGATAGAGTTTACTGATGATCATGTGCATTTTGGAAACAAAGAGAAGAAGAAGTCTAGATGGAAAGAAATGGGTATGAATAAACCAAAGAACTCTAATGGTAAGAAAATCAAATTCACAGTTTGTGAAAATTGTGGCAAGAAACACCCTTGGGAATGTCATAGAAAAACTAGTAAGTGTTTTAAATGTGGTAAGTTGGGATATATGGCCCAATATTTCAATGAAAATGATCCTAATACTAATATTGATAAGCAGACTGTAAAGTGTTTTAAATTTGGTGAGATGGGTCATTATGAAAATGCCTACACAAAGAGTGATCTGAATGATACGAAGAATCCAGACTACAAACTGAAAGGTGTAGTGAGATCCTTTGTGACTACATCAGTAGATGTGATGCCATCCAATAAAGTAGTATCAGGTACTTTGTTTGTTCACACATATCTTTCTAAAGTTTTTTTGATACGGGGTCTACACATTCCTTCATCTCTAAGATTTTTTTTTGGAAATTTGAAATATCACCACAAAAAATGAGACCTGAACTTGTTGTTAAAACACTAGGGGGAAGTATTATTGCAAAGAGAAATTATAAGAATCATTCTATTTTGGTCTGTAGAAAAACTTTACCTGAAAACCTTGTTGTTTTACCCTTAATCGATTTTGATGTTATTCTGTGAATGAATTGGATTTCTGATTATCATCCTAAAATTGACTATAATTCTAATGATGTTTTTTTCATAAAGAGTTTTAGTTATAAAACAAGAATGAACCCATACAATTGATAACATATAAGGATGTTGAGAAACTATTGAATGATGGAAATGAAATTTATCTTGCTCATATTATTGAAAACAAGGGAACTATTCAGATTCATGATGTGTCAATGGTAAATGAATACCTTGATGTTTTTACCAATGAGTTACCCAGTTTCATACATTATCGGGAAGTCTAATTCACATTTTACTTAGTTCCTCATGCTAATACAATTTCAAAACCCTCATATCATATGGCTCAAATAGAACTTCTCGAATTCAAAAATCAGTTGCGAGATTTTCTTGATAAAGGCTTCATTCATCCTAGAACTTCACCATGGGGAACTCCTATTTTATTTGTTAAAAAGATATATGGTTCCATGAGACTTTCCATTGATTATAGATATTTGAATAACATCACTGTTAAAAACAAGTATCCTTTAACTCATATCGATGACCTGTTTGATCAGCACTAGGGAGCTCAGTACTTTTGTAAGATTGACATGAGATCTGGATACCATCAGCTAAAGGTGGAGGAGGACAACATCTCGAAAATAGCCTTTCGTAATAGATATGGGCATTATAAATTTATTATTATGCCCTTTGGGTTAACTAATGCACCTATTGTATTCATGAATCTTATGAATAGAGTATTTCATGAGTTCTTGGATAAGTTTGTTGTTGTATTTATTGATGACATTATGGTATTCTCAAAAAAATAAAGAGGGTCATTAAAAACATCCAAGGTTTGTTTTAAAAACCATAAAAGAAAATAAACATTATGGAAAATTCAGAAAGTATGATTTTTTGCAATAGATTTCTTTTATTGGGAACATTGTAAATAAGGATGGAATAAGAGTTGATCCTGCCAAAACAAAGGTGGTTGATGAATGACCAAGACCCACAAATGTTACAGAGATTCGTAGTTTTCTTGGGTTAGCAGATTATTATCAATGGTTTATTAAAAACTTTGCACAGTTATCTAGCCTGATAACTAAGTTAACACATAAAGGGGTTAAATTTGTTCGGATAGAAGAATATGATGTTTGTTTTCAGTAACTAAAAAAGAGATTGGTTAATTCTTTAGTTTCGGCCTTACCTTCCTAGAATGGTGAGTTTTTCATCTACAGTGATGCTTCATTGAAGGGACATGGTTGTGTTTTGATGCAGAATGATCAGGTAATTGCATATGCTTCGAGACAACTTAAACATCATGAGTTAAATTATCCCACACATGACTTGGAATTGGAAGCTATGGTTTTTTCTTTGAAAATTTGGAGGCATCATTTATACTGATCCAAATGTCTAATATATACTCACCATAAAATCTGAAGTATATATTCACTCAGAAGAAAATAAACATGAGGCAGAGAAGATGTCTAGTACTGATAAAGGATTTGGACTAAATGATCAATTACCACACTAGAAAAGCAAACAAACTAGTAGATGACTTAAGTCGAAAACATCATTCATCATTAACTATGATACATTTAGAACATGATCCCTTGATTAATTATTTGATGAATTTTGGATTAGAAGTTGTAGGTGCAATAAATACCTTTGTTTTGTTTCATGTTTTAGTGTAGTCTTTGTTGTCAGACAGAATTAAGCAAGCAGAGAAAAAACATCATGAGCTACAGAAAAAGGTAGAATTGGTTAAAATGAGTAAGTTTCCAGAATTTAATCATTATAAAGATTGTGTTTTGAAATTTGGTAAAAGGTTGTGTGTGCCTTGTGATTTCCAGTTGAAGAAATAATTGTTGCGTGAATCTCATAGTTCTCCATTTTTATTTCATCTTGGAAGTACTAAGATGTATAGAGACCTTCGAGAGTATTATTTGTGGGATGGAGTGAAAAGATATTAATTATTTTACTATGAAATGTTTGACATGTCAATATGTTAAAGTAGAGTGGCAGTTTCCCAAGGGGATGCTTCATAATTTTCCAGTGCCAGAGTGGAAGTAGAAGAATACAAACATGGACTTTGTGGTGGGACTACCAAAGACTTCTCTAGGTAACAATTCAATTTGGTTTATTGTTGATCAGCTAACAAAATGTGTAGATTTTCTTTCAATTCGAGATACAATGTCTTTGGATCAACTTTCTCGATTGCATTTCAAGGAGATTATTAGGTTACATGGAGTTTCTATTTCCATTGTATCTGACCAATATCTCATGTTCACTTCTAACTTTTTGAAGGGACTTCAGAAGTCATTTGGCCCAGAGTTAAATTTCAATACAACTTTTCATCCTCAATCAAATAGACAGTTAGAATGAACAATTCAAACTTTGGAGGATATGCTTCGAACTTATTCAATGGACTACCAGGGAAGTTGGTATCAATATATTTACATAGTTGAGTTTTCTTATAATAACAGTTTTTATTTTAGTGTTCAGATGTCACCTTTTGAGGCCTTGTATAGGAAGTGGTGTCAGAAACAACATTTTGGGATGAAGTCGGTGAAAGAAAGATTATGGGGACAGAATTAGTAGAAGAAGTGGATGAGAAAGCGAGGATGATCTGACAACACATGAGGACAGCTCAGAGCATGAATAAAAGTTATGCATATAATAGATGGAAAGACTTCTCTTTCAAGGTAGGTGACCATGTTTTCCTTAAAATATCTCCTTGGAAAAGTGTGAGGCATTTCAGTAAGAAATGGAAGCTAAGTCCACGGTTCATTGGTCCTTTTGAAATCTTGGAGAAAGTTTGAACAGTGGCATACCACATATCTTTGCCTCCAAGTTTGTCACATGTACACAATTTTTTTCATGTTTCGATGTTAATAAATTATGTGCCAAATTTATCACATTTCTTGAGCCCAAAAGTAGTTCAGATGGAAGAGAACCTTTCTTATGAAGAGAAACCAGTTCAGATTCTTTATCAAAGAGAACATGTATTGCGGAATAAGGCAATCCACAAGGTAAATGTTTTGTTGAAAAACCACATAGTTGAATAAGCAACATGGGAGTCTGAAAATTCTATAAGGTAAAAGTACCCTCAGTTGTTTAATAAGTAAATAAAACTATGAGGACGCAATTTCCAAATGGTGCGGATAATGTAACACACCAAGTTTTTCTAAAAATAAATAGAAATTCATATAAATTTGTTTTAATTACATATTTATAACTGTCATTTAAACATAATTTTTCCACTTCTCTATTTTGAATTTCAAGAAACTGTCATCTACAATTTTTTTCAGTAAGTTATTTAGATTCTGATGAAACCAACTTGTTTTTTTGGATAGTAACATACCCTTATGAATAGTAATATGACCATAATGAATCATAAATTTTATTATTATATTATTTTCTTAGGGATTTTATATAATAACATCTAGGTTAATTTTTCATCGTGATATAGAAATAGTTAGAGAACTAGAATTGTTAATTTTTGAATTAAGTATGCTCTTATTAAAAAATTAAATTAAAAAAATTTAGAAAATTATTTTCAAAAAATGGACTTCATTTTTGATTTCTAAACATTGAAAAATGGTTAGGGTATTTTTTTTTTATTTTTCTAAAATTCATGAATTTTCGATGAATAGTGAAATACGATAAAATTCCATATAATCAAATTATCAGTAAAATATACTATTTATGACATTATAAGTGATTCAAGGCCACTTGGTTCGAACTCACATTCCATTATTACTATTTGAGGTCACATGAACTATGACTATTCATAATCTTGGGAAAAAATATTATAATAATGATTAAAATAATGAAAAATACCCCCTCTCCTCCACTATAAATACCACCCTCACTACCCTCTTCTTCCCACACCTCTCAAGACTTTATCCATGCATAAGTTCTGCCCAATACTCCTCGCAAGGCTCTTCTCCAGGTCATAGAGCTTCTATTCTCACAAAATGTCCAAAAACGAAGCCCTTAAGAAGGATCTCAAGGAGAAGAGATCAAGAGGTAAACATCTTCTTTTATGTTCTTTCTTTTCATTCATTTTATGATATTCAGTTCATTTTCCATTGTATTATGTTGGGATATTTCATGTCATATCCCCACTTACTGTCCATATTATGTAAGAGTGATGTGATATCCCCTTTCCCTCATTAAACTATTTTTATGAAATTTTAAGAGACGTCGTTAGGCTGCCAAATTTTCATGAGATATTTCTCAAGTTTTCTTTTATTTAATGATTCATTTATTTTCCTATTCTTTCCTCACCTCATATTAACGAAGAGGCATTAAAGCTCTAGAATCATGTATATTTTGGATGTTATCATATTCACGGAAAATTCAACATCTTTATTCTTCTCCTCTCCCACTTATTCAAGGAATTAAAAACATTGTCTGTGATGTGTCTAATTACCGACATCATGGACTATGTGATTTCAATTTTCTTTAATTCCTTCAAGTCTAGTCATGAAACCATTTTTATGGTATAACTAGGTTATAATATTTGTATTATGTTTCATCCATGGTTCTTTAATTCTTTTGTACACATGTCATTAATTTATAAAAAAAATGAGGTCGTTATTATCAAAGAACAACTAAAATGATCTAAACAAACATCATTAATGATTTAACTTATGAATCATCCTCATGTATGAATTAAAAAAAGATAAATGGAATAATTTTTGGTACTAGAAATATGTAAATACTACTCCATTCCAATCTGGAGTTTCACTTTCAATCGACAAGAACACCCATCATAAACCAATCTTTGAAATCATGTAAAGAACCCACCCAAAAAAACAGTGGAAGGAGAAAAATACAAATAATTAAAAGGTGAAATGATGTTACAAAATAATAATTTAAGATTTTATAAACATGAAAATGTTTCTTTAAAATACTAATAAAAATCTTTTAACCATTATATAAGAATTTTAAACAATTTTTAAGTAAGACAAGCCTAAGGTAAGGGAATTCTTAACCTGATTTAAATTTTTTGGGTTAACCATCTACGTCATTTTTTATGTGATAGTTAAATTGTTTTTATGATGGGTTATGTTTATATTATGTTTTATTAGGTTTATTTATATTATATACACATACTAAATCCACTCTATTAAGCCTCTCTTCAATTTTATGTAATTTATAAGTGTCTTTCCTTTTTAAAAAACTCTTTTAAAATTTGGTTTTATAAAATTACAAAGAAATGTTTTTCTGGAATTATTCATGTTGTATAATTATGTTTTGTTTCATGGGAATTTTTTATGATTAATTGTGGGACCTATATCTCCTTCCAATGCATTGGGTATGTATAAGTTGGAGGTCAGCCGTATAGTTACTCCACGAGTAACTGCGATGGTTACACAAATCGTAAGTTAGTTGTGAGGGTTACAAATTATAAGGTAGCCATGAGGGTTACAATATTATGTATATAATTTCTTGAGATACCTTTAGTATTATATTTATGTTCTCATGTTTTGTGTGGATCTTGGGTAAATCTCATGTTATACGAAGTAAGTATATATGGGTGACAAGAATGTCTTTTGAAAATGATTTCATACGTTACGAGTATTCAGGGACTAATGTACTCTTTCCTTCTACTGGAGATGGTATGTTCTAGTCCATGATTCATTCCCACTAGAGATGTGTGAAACTTGTTATTTACACCTTGTATTTTGTCTTCTTGGATGGAGTGCTTCTTCAAGCCATCAACACAACACTCAAAAAATTAGCATCTCATCCTAGTAGTAAAGTGAAGCTTTGACTAATAATCTCATCCCATACTGATAGGTGAGGTTTTGGTAGATTGATCCTATGGTGATAAAATTAATAATATATTAAAACCATGTCCATGATTGGGCATTTATTATGAGCAGGGTTTAATTTGAGTTCCAGATGATTAGTGTAGACCACTACATTGTACAGATTGAGGTAAGATAAAAAAATTTCAAAAGCATAGAATAATTATAGAGTTTTTTATTGGAAGTTATATAATTTACTAGAGAATAATTTAGTCAATGAAAGGCTTACATATGGAAAAATTTATATTTCTGACTCAGTGTCCTAAGATTACACAAACAGTGAAGTCACTAGCATGCCACATTATTTCAAATTACTTATCCCAATATTTTGAAATAATGATTGGACCAGTCACCATGCTATTATTTTGGGTATTGAATTCATTTTAACACTATTATGTGAACATAAATAGAGTATATTTTTTCAATAAGTGTGTCAAGGGGTGGGAAACATTTGCAAAGTCTTTTAGAAAGTAGCGGTAGAGTCCTCCATGTCCTAGAAATCTCTTTATGCCTTATACTATTATAGAATCAGGTAAATCATTTATTAATTTGATTTTAATTGGATCCAATTCTATTCCTTGCTTCAATATTTGATTTCTGGGGACTATCACTCCTTAGAACATGAAGTGACATTTTTCTAAGTTTAATACTTACAATTTTTCTTTGCAACATTTCATGAACAAGTCCAAATTACTTGGGCACACCTCAAAGGATATTCCATATAATGAGAAATCATCCATGAATATATCCAAAAGATCCTCCTATATTTCATAGAAAATGGGTTTCATGAACCATTGAAAATTAATTGGTGCCTTACACATACCAAGGGAAATAAATTTATAGGAAAATGATATGAAGGGAAAAGTAAATGTGGTTTTGAGTAGTCATTTGGTTTGACCAAAATTTTATTTTATACTGAATTTCTATCTTGGAAACAAATTGTTTTTCACCCTTGTAGTATTTATATCATTTTATTGATAAATGGTTGTAAAAAATTATCTTTTTGGGACTTCATATTGAGGTTATGATAATGAAAACAAACATTCCATATAATGATGGTTCTAGTAGAGATCAACTCATCTTCATCTTTTTTCACAATAGTTTGGACACCGTTCTTTAGAATGAATTACATAGTACTCACCCATTTGTTGTTATATATTGAAAATATTATTGTAGTATCTATAATTTTCATCACTTAATTCATAACCACCTCTTTAATTGGTGGGGTGAGTCACCTCAGGGGTTGAAATTTGGGTTTAGAACATTATTTTAAAAATATCTTTTAGGAGAATATTTTGAGTTTGATCTCGTAAATATCATCCACTCACCAGGATATTGAGTTCTTGACACTTTTTAATATTTTATTCAACTTTTCCTACTTTATTTGGGTCATCTCAGAGTTGATAATGACTACCATTATAGCCATATTCTCTTGGAATGAGTAATTGAGCATGCTCAGTAGAGATTCTCATTCCAACACTGGTGGATTTATGTTTGAATGTATGAATAGTGGGATAGTGTCCCTTTTCAATGGTTCGATGTAATTTACATCCTCATGATCACTTCCTTCATCTTCATCAGGGGCATGATCTCTCTTTCATCCTCGATGGTCATAAATTCATCTCTCTCATTAGTAAGAAAGATAGATGGGTAGTCATAGGAATTTTCACATTGCTTGGAATCATTTTCTAAGTCAAAAAAATTTATTCATCTCCTACTATGAATATTAGTATCCATTGATTTACATTTATCAATACCTTTCTAGTGGTTAAAAATTTCTTTCCTAACATAATTGGATCTTCTTCATCTTCTTCCATTTCCAGGATGAATAAATATGCAAGAAAGATGGGCATCCCAAATTTGTCTAAGACATCCTTAAGAATTCCTTGAGGATATTTGGCTGAAGTTCCACTATTTTTGGTTTTAATTCACAAATCCCTATCATTATATATACACTCTTAGGCACAAGGTTAATGTTTTCACCAAGATCTTGTAATTCTCTTCTGAAGTTTCATTCCCCTATAGTGCAGGGAAAAGATAAACCTACAAGGTATCACACCTTAATGGGATGCTTATGTTGAACAACAAAAGATAATTATTCATTTAATTAATTGACTTCTAGATATTCCAAATTTCTTTTGACAGATATAAATTCTTTTAATAATTTAGAAAAGGAAGGCATCTGAGCAATGGATTTAATAAAGGTAATTTTAAAGTGTAACTTCTTTAAAATTACTAAATATTTCTTATTCTAACCCTTTGTATTTCCTTGAATCATTATTTTTGGGAAGGGTGGAGGGGGTTTGTAGGTTTTCAGTCCCAAATATACTTCTTCATTTTCTAGTTTCTCTTGTATTGGAGATTTTTTGGTTAACATTGAAATAATACTTTTTTTCTTGACCATCTTCCTTTGTGTTATCATTATCATCCTTGATGATAAATGTTGTGCATTTCTCAAATTATTTAGTCTTATCTTCCTCCTATTTGTAAAGGTCGTTGAAAGTCTGTAATATTCCCATTCTGGAGAACCATTTTCTTTGCCTCTTCTCTTGGGTGAATCTCATTTTTATTTGGCAATGTACGTGGTATTAAATTTGATAAGGACTTTGATATTTGACCCATTTAATGCTCAATATAAGAACCCAATCCTTCCTTTTAGGTATGGAACCTTTTTTTAGTTCATGTTTAAGAAAATTGGAGAAAATAGTTTAATGGATGAATAAAAGACCGTTTTAAAACATGAATGATGGTTATACACCATGTAATTCGAGTACACATTGTGCATTGATGTCAGTATGCCTTTTTATGACATGTAAATGAAGTTGGATAAAGGAGGGAAAAAATGGAATATACATGATATGTATATTCAAAGTACATGTTGTGAATTTTGTAAAATTTATTAAAATCAGAAGGATCCTTTTTTCTTCATTTTTGGACAGAGGGATCACGGGTTTCTCTCAAACAGTAGCATAGTATCTCATTTTGACTACCAAATCATCATCCAAACTTTGATTTGATCGCTGTAGGATGTGTTAGAACCCAATCAGTATGTTATCAAATCTTCTTGAGTTGTCTGTTATGATTTTTTATCACTAATGAGTAAACAATGGTTTTGTTTTTATTCTTATTTAATAAATCTACCCCATTTTAGGCCAAATTCTAGGTTGATACTAGATTAGGAGAGTTGTATGACAATGAGGTAGGTGGTCTTGTTTATTTCACAGTTTTTTAAACTGTTTATATATTTTGGAGTTTTGTGCACCAATTTTTGGGGTGTATCTTGATTTAGAATTAACCCTTTTTATTTCTTATTTTTATTTAGATAACTGAATAAGCATTTTAAATCATGAATTAGGATTTTTACCATGATTAAGGTCTACCCCATGGGAGTGTTTCCCTTCAATGACTATATATGACCATTTGGATTAGTATGCCTATGGGGAATAAATCATTTCTCATTTGTGGGTTGTTTAAAAATTTTTTTGATTAATAAAGAAGTTTTCTTATTGTTAAAAGGTATTAAATTGGATTAGGGTATGAGATATACGACTTTCTCCTTGACCCATGTTTATGACTATGCTTGGTTTAGAATGTTTGGAATGTTTTGCTCCAATTATAAAACTGGCCATGTGAGTTTGGTGACGTTAAGAAGTTTTAATGGTTTGTATTACATAATAGTACTATTATGTAAGTTTATACCATGTGAGTTTATCATTGTTAAACCATGTGATAATTTAATTTACATGTTTTCCTTATTAAATGAAATGTGTCCAAATGAGTTGTTTAATGTTCAAACCATGTAATAGTTTAATTTTCATGAGTTTTTTGTTATGTGAATTATTCCCATGTGAGTATTTGAAAGGTCAAGACTTATGAGTTTGGTCAGGCTATTAGTTTCAATCCAAGAGTGAGCCACAAGGGCAGTGGTAGGGCTCATAGAGGCTTTACTTATTTGTCATAGTGAAACATGGATCGTTATGGGATTCCATGGACAAAATCTATTGGTTTTGTTGTCATGTATTGAGTGATACATGGGGCTTCTTTATAGGACCTCCAATAATGGGATTATTTTACATGGACTTATACCACACTTAGGGTGATATCAGGATTCCAAAAAAGTTTTCTAGGATGGGATTGTAGGATGTTGGTATGTTTTCACGTAGAGTGATACCAGGTTTCTAGAGAGGTTTTCCAGGATGTTCTTATAGGTCACAAATATAATTTCACCTTGATTGATACATGAATTCCAAATTAGGAATGTCATGGACAGGCTCCAGTTATAAATTTAATATTTAAAGGAAATGACTTATGATGCTTCTATTAAGCCAAAACACAAGCTTGTATTTAGTCTACATTTAATTTTTTATATAGCCTTCTGGGGTATATGTTGTGATTTATTTTACATAGGGATTTTTATGATTAAAACAGATCCTAATAATTATATAATTTAATGTTATTTAATTAATTAATGAATATGAAATTAATGTAAATGAATACTAGTGCTTGTAGGACTGTTAACTTTTAAGTACTTCCAAGATTACTTCTTTCATTATTGTACACTGACTATTATATATATTCATAAACATACTAGCACATATCATTGTTGGTTGCCTACTTGTATTTAGTCTCACACTCGGTTTGGGTCATGTTTTTTCACCCAAACACATTATATCGTTGCAGGTGTTGATAAGGGTAAGAACTCTTCTATAGGTACATAATTTGTTGTTAAGAGCTGGAGAGTATGGGATCAAGATGAGACTTGCGATGCTTCGGAGTTTCTTTTGTATGTTTTTTACTTTTGGTACTTGTATTATGTATTACTGTAGTATGACCTATTTTTTATGTTTTCATAGAACATGTGACATGAATCATCATCCTTTGAATGATATGAAATATATTTATTTATATTATTTGTCTTACATTGTTTACTTTTGTTGAATGATATTACCACTTCTGCTATTGTATGATTATTATTTCCGCTGTGTTATGCTTTCCCAATGAGGGCATAGTTTCCCCACTATCACACATAGGCCCTCACTGCTAGTCGGCAACCTCAGGTGTTTGGGGAAATTCACTTGAGGCTATGTGGACAACCAGGTAAGAGGAACTTTTTAGTGGCATCCGGATAGAGGACATTACAAAGTGGTATCAGAGGAAGTTCATTTCTAATTTCCCTTATGGTTTTGTGACTTTAGACAGAGATAGGAAAGAAATGGAGTTTGTTAATAAACTAATTATATGAGTATCTACATGATTATCCAATAAAAATATATATTTTAATTACATTTTAATGATATTAAATGTTCATTTTTTATCTTATGTGCCTGAGTTAGTGCATTTTCATTATGAACATCCATTCTCATCATTTGTGCACTTCATGCCTAACGTACAGCAATTTAGGCCCAATGAGTCATCTGATTATACGGAATGTAATTATAAATATTTTAATTCTATATTTTGGTAACTATATCTACAGTTAAATGTGAACATTTTTCATTCAGGGATAAATGGATGATTCATAAACGATTATGGGTATATTTAGAAATGAAAGGAAGAAATTCTGGAGAAGGAAGATTGGACACCAGCCCACTGATGAGACTGTGGGGCCCAACATAAACGCCCAATTAATCCCAAAATTCGTGGGATGATATAATAAATATATTGAAACAAATAAATCTTCAGGAGCTAATGCTAATTCGGCCTCCATGATGGTCATTTAGGCGGCCCAAGTTAGAGATAAAATTCTGGGCCAGATTCTTCGGCCCAGAAAAACATCTCACCAATTAAACCATATATAGTAAACCATAACTCCTTTTGGGATGAGATTTTTCATACTATTATAGGACATCCGTATCTTAATATAAGTCGTATATGGACGACCCAAATTCGTCCATCTAGAAGGTGTTGCAAGTGCATCTGTTCGGTGCAAGAAAGATGGATGCCTTTTCGGGTCAAGGGTGGAAAAGTCTTCTTTCCACAAACTTTCCACCACCCTAGGCCTACCATAATCAAGTGGGATGATTTTTACTGATGGAGGCTCGACCCAAGGCTTCAAAAATTCCTATTTAAGGTAGTGGTGGTGGAGGAGTTGAGAATCTTTGAGCTTGTTTTCAACTTAATGTTATGCTGCCGATTTCTCTTTGTAATGTTCTTCCTTCACATGTAAGTTATTTTAATTCATCCTTGTTTCTTAATAAAAGTTCTTATTCTCTTATTATTCTGTTCTTGTCCTTATCACTTTGATACCTTTGGTTCATGGTGTGAACTTTTTCATACCAAACCTTGTGAGATTATCACACAACAGTGGAGTGATTGTTACGTTTTTTTACTTCTCCATTTCCTCCCTTGTAAGTCTACTTCCCGCTTCCGTTGAAAACATGTCATCAATGGTGGGCTAACTCATTTATGGGTTGATCCAAGGGAGTATCAAGGGGATGGATTGGATGTTATTTATCACTCAATTAATGGCTAACCACTTCTTTTAAATGATATTTTTATTTGATGATTTTAAAACATCTTCATCCTTATTGAATTTAAGGTCACACATTTCAAGTGCTAATACGAACCTATACCTTGGAGTGCTCAAAACATTGATCCTTCAAGTATATAGGTGATTAGTATTAAGGTGTGTAGGAACTAAACCAGTAAGTGATGATTTTGTTTTATCTCCTTAAATGAACCCATATCAAATTTAAGAAAATGAAATCATTAAAAAGAAAATACGTCCAATCCACCCCGAGCGATAACCTAGGATCAACTCATTATTTTAAATTGAATTCACTTAAATCTGTTAGTTATACTTTAAAACCATATAAAATCAATCTAGGTTTTCCACTTAATAGCCAAAAACAGTCCATAGAATGTACGTGTCTATAGGTTTCTTCTTAGGTCTCTGTGGATTCGATAACCCAATCTAAACTACAAGGACCATCTTACCTTCTTCTCTTGGGTAAATTTGAGCGAAAATAAAATTTTGGCACCGTTTCTAGGGACCCAAGTAAGTCATCTAAACACCCATTATATTCTCCCCCATTTCTTCTTTTCTCATCCAAATTCTCTTATCTTGTCCCTTTCTCATTTTTTTTATTTTGGCGCATGTCCGCCTACACCCGTGATCAATCAAACCGTCTTATTAGGGTGGATAGTCCTTGGGTTGGGGAGTCAATTACACCAAGGGAACTCATTCCATTAGATCCTAATATTCCTAATACTATAGAGTCCAAAATTGAGCCAATTTCAATGGAAGGTCTTCAAAGAAACCAACTCATAAACCCGGGTGGGAACCAAAATGGAAACCCAAATGAGGCAGCCCCAAACTTGGGGAATGCAATTGATCAAACCATGAATGACTACCTCAAACCTTCCTGGACCAATGCCCCCTCATGCATTATACACAATTTCCTAGGAGATGCCAACTACATTTTTAAACCCCATGTCCTAAACCACCTTCCCACATTCCATGGAATGGAGTCCGAGATGCCATACCTGCACATTAAGGAGTTTAATGACATTATAGAAACCATGTGTCCTCCACATCAACAAGAATCTTCTAAGATGAGGCTATTTACTTTTTACTTAAAGGATCGAGCTAAAAATTGGCTAAAGAATTTGGGATTATCATCCATAAACTCTTGGAACCAACTACAAAGAGAATTCTACAAAAGATACTTTTTCCACCACAAAACAAATGTACTTAAAAAGAGAATCCAAAACTATTTTGAAAAAGATGGAGAATCCTTATATGAAACATGGGAGAGGTTCAAAGACACTCTAAACATGGTTCCACACCATGTTTTTTCTATCCCTGAACAAGTGAGAATTTTCTATGAAGGGTTGGGTCTAGGGAACAAACAGTTCATCGACATGATGTGTATTGGAACCTTTAAAAAAAGATCCAAATGATGCTTATGAGTATCTAGAAATCCTTTCTGAACAAAATCAAACATGCGGAAATTCACCTTATTATGAAAATCCACAAAGAACTACTAGATTTCATACACTTAGAGAAGAGGAAAGCATCAGGGCTAAACTCGCAGCACTCTCTAGAAAGGTTGAAGAGATAGACCTTAGGAAAGTCCATGAAATCCAAACTGTAGACCTTGTTTGCACAATTTGTGACAAACATGACCATAAGATAGAAAACTGCCCAACCATTCCATCCATCAAGGATGTTTTTTTAGGAGGACCCCCAGCAGAAGTAAATGCCTTGAACCTTCAAAAGCCTCAATACCAAAACAACTTCAACCTAAGGTATAACGACCACCCAGGCTTCTGCTGGAAAGATAACCAACAACCTAGCCAACCACAGGGACAAAATCCTTACCCCCACCAGTTTCAAACCCATAACCAGTTCCAAACCCAACCTATCCAATACCAACAGCCATAAATCCATTTTCAACAAACCATCCCACCTCCAAAATATCCCCCTGGGATAAACCAACCTACTCAAGCACCCACACAAACTGTTCCACAAATCATACTAGAATAACTGTGAAAACAAATGAAGAGGATGAACTCAGAAGTGTCTTCACTAAAACAAGAACTTCAAACCATCAAAACTGGAAACGCACCCATGCCTACTCAGGCGGTACCATCATCAACTTCAAGGGGAGAGTCAGGTTTCACTCAAACAACTCATGAACAACTAAAGGCTATGACTGTTTTAATAAGTGGGAAATCAATTGAGAAACCTGAACAACTAATTCAGAACCCACCTGAAGATTCAAACTTGGATGAAAATTCAAATGAACCACAAGATCAAACTGAGGAAACTGATAACATTGTCAAGGAAACAACTTTTCAACAAACAAACCCACAACCTGGACCATTTCCTCAACGCATGAGGGGAAAAACCAAGCCTTAATTGAGTGAAACATTGAGGGAAATCTTCTCACAAGTCGAGTTGAACATTCCTCTTCTCGATGCCATCCAAACCATACCTGCCTACTCAAAGTACCTTAATGACTTGTTCACTATTAAAAGAAAATTTTCACATAAAAACCAATTCCTTTTGGCTACTAATGTGAGTACCACCATTCAAGGGACCATTCCTCCGAAGTTGAAAGACCAAGGTTTCCCTTACATCAATGTTGAACTAGGTTAAAGCAAAGTTTTCAAGGCCTTGTGTGATCTAGGTGCTAGTGTCAATATCATCCCCTATTCCATATACTTCCAGTTAGGCCTAGAAGAACTCCAACCCACATCTGTCACACTTCAACTTGCTGATCGTAGCATTAGGGTTCCAAAGGGGATTTTAAAGGACGTTCTGGTAAAGGTTGAGAACTTCATCTACCCTGCTGATTTCATTATCCTTGACAACCATCCAAACTTAGGAAATAAGGAAAAACCCCAATCATTCTTGGTCATCCTTTCCTTGCAACAATCAACTCTGTTATCCAAGTTCGAAATGGGAACATGACCATCACCTTTGGGAACATGAGTCTAGACTTGAACATCTATAATGCAAGCTCACAAATAGGGGATGACGAGGACATTCATGAAGTAAACATGATATGAAGCATTGATAATGAATCCATGGAACATCAAGGAATATTTGATGAATGTTTAAGTCAGGATGAGATTGATTTCCTTTGTTCATATGAAGGAAGTTTATCTCCTTGGCTTGAATCATTTTCAAATTTCTCTTATGATAAAGTCTTAGGTCCTTCAATCAGTGAAACCTTTTAGCAAACCACATTCATGGAGATCGATCAAACATACTTCCCTAAATCTGATCAAACCGATCTTGTAGATGAAACTTCTATATCTGGGGAATCAATCATATCTGAAACTCTAAAAAAAGAAATTGATCTTGATCCAATGTCCCAATCTTCTACTGAAATTCTGAACCAACCTGATCTTGAATTGAAGGAACTTCCTGCTGCACTAAAGTATGCCTTCCTAGGGGACAATCAAACACATCCTATTGTCATTTCTTCTTCTCTTGAAGCCAATCATGAGATGATGCTTCTAGATGTCCTTAGGAAACATAAGAAAGCCATTGGTTGGACACTCTAATATTCATGGGATTAGCCCACTTGTTGGGACTCATAGGATTGTCCTGTAATCTAATTAAAATCCATGTCATCAACCTCAATGGTGAATCAATCCTAATCTCATGGAGGTAGTAAGGAAAGAACTTCTGAAATTATTAAAAGATGGTATCATATATCCCATAGCTGAGAGTGAGTGGGTGAGCCCAATCCAAGTAGTTCCAAAAAAGGATGGAATCACAGTGATAACCAATGAGGATGGAGAGATTCTTCCAACAAGGGTGAGTAGTGGATGGAGGGTTTGCATTGACTATAGGAAACTAAACCCATTCACTAAGAAGGACCATTTCCTCTTACCATTCATTGACCAAGTCCTTGAGAGAATGGAAAGTCATGCCTTCTACTGTTTCTTAGATGGGTACTCTGGGTACAATCAAATTGAGGTCTCCCTAGAGGATCAAGGGAAGACTACATTCACATGTCCATTCGGTACCCTTGCCTTCAAACGCATGCCCTTCGGGTTAGGCAATGCCCCTGGAACCTTCCAGCGGTGCATGATGGGAATATTCTCAGACATGGTACGAGATTTTCTAGAGGTCTTCATGGATGGCTTCTCTGTGTTTGGGGATACTCTTGAGGGATGTCTGCATAATGTGGAGAGAGTCTTGTCAAGATGTGAAGAAAAGAATCTGGTCCTAAACTGGGAAAATGCCATTTCATGGTTAAAGAGGGACTTGTTCTAGGCCATCTGGTCTTGAGTAGGGGGATTGAAGTTGATAAAGCAAAGGTTGACATCATTCGTCACCTTCCATCACCCAAAACTGTCAAGGAAGTGAGGTCTTTCTTAGGACATGCTGGTTTCTATAGAAGATTCATCAAGGACTTTAGTTCAATATCCCGTCCCCTTTGTGCTCTCTTAGTAAAGGATGCTCCATTTGTTTGGACAGAAAGCTGGGAGGGTTCATTCTCAACCCTCATATCCTCTCTCACCTCTCCTCCCATTATGAAATCTTCAAATTAGAACCTTCCTTTTGAACTTTTGTGTGATGCCAGTGACTTTGCTGTTGGAGCTGTGTTAGGACAACATTTTGATAAAACTCCTTATGTCATTTATTATGCAAGAAAATCCTTAAATGATGCCCAAATCAACTACACCACCACTGAAAAGGAGTTACTTGCTATTGTGTTTTCCTTAGAGAAGTTTAGGTCCTACCTATTAGGATCACCCATCACTGTGTTCACTGACCATTCTCCACTAAAATACCTCTTCCAAAAACAAGATGCTAAGGCTAGACTGATTAGGTGGGTCCTTCTCTTACAAGAATTTGACCTCACAATCAAGGATAAAAAGGGAGTTGAAAATGTTGCAACTGATCACCTATCTAGGATGGAATTGAAAGACAACTCAAATCACCTTTCTGTGTCTGATTCGTTTCCTGATGAACACATATACTCTGTGAATGACTGCCCTTGGTATGATGACATAGAAAATTTCTTAGTGACATGAGTCATTCCAAAATTCATAGGGACTCAAGCTCGAAGGAAATTACTTTATGATGTTAGACAATATGTGTTTGATGATCCATACCTCTATAAGTTTTGCCCTAACCAAGTAATTAGGAGGTGTGTTCTAGAATCTGAACAAGAGTCCATACATAAATTCTGTCATAGTGAGGTATGTGGAGGTCACTTTCCCTCTAAGAAAACATTTTCTAAGATTCTTCAATGTGGTCTCTTCTGGCCCACCCTCTCAAGGGACTCCTACACATTTTTTCAAAGTTATCCTAGGTTTCAACAAGTAGGGTCCATCACAAAAAGGAATCAAATGCCACTCACTTCCATCTTAGTGGTTGAAATCTTTGACTGTTGGGGAATTGATTTCATGGGTCCCTTCCCAAACTCTCGGGGATACCTCTACATACTCTTAGCTGTTGATTATTTCTCAAAATGGGTTGAGGCCATTCCCACAAAATCCAATGATCATAAAACTGCGATTAGATTCCTAAAATAAAACACATTCTCTAGATTTGGAATTCCTAGGGATATCATAAGTGATCATGGAACTCATTTTTGCAATCGTCCATTCACATCACTCATGAAAAAATATGGAATTTCTCCCAAAGTGTACACTTCTTACCACCCACAGACCAATGGTCAAGCTGAGTTAGCCAATCGTGAAATCAATCAAATTATTGAGAAAACTGTCAACCCCTCTAGGAAAGATTGGTCTGAGAAACTCTTAGGTGCTCTTTGGGCCTATAGAACGACATATAAAACCATTTTAGGAATGTCCCTATATAGGTTGGTTTATGGTAAAGCATGCCATTTGCCAGTGGAGATTGAACATAAGGCCTTTTGGGAAATTAAGAAAATGGATTATGAAATCTCATTGGCCGGAACAAAAAGGAAATTAGATCTCAATGAACTAGAGGAACTAAGGATGGAGGCTTATGAAAATTCAAGGATCAATAAAGCTAGAGTTCAAGCCTACCAATCTAGGAATATCAAGGTCAAACATTTTGAACTGGGAAAACTTGTTCTCTTGTATAGTTCAAAACTTCATTTACACCTGGGAAAGTTAAGGTCTAGATGGTCAGGTCCTTTCATAGTGCATCATGTATACCCCCATGGGGCAGTAGAGATTCAAGATCCCACTAGTGGTCACATTTTCAAGGTCAATGGTTAACGTTTAAAAACATTCATTCAATCATTCAATAAACAGGAAATAGATGTTGAGTTAACTGAGCCAACCTATGAACCAAGAAAAAATTGATAAATATAGGATCTATGTCTGGCTAACGACGTTAAACAAAGCGCTGCATGGGAGGCAACCCATGGTTTTTATATTTCTAATTTTTTCTAAATATTTTTTTTAAATAAGATTAATTAATCATTTTTATATTTAAAAATAAAAAATATACTTTTGACCTGTTCTTCTATTATGAGTATGGAT
The DNA here is from genome assembly GCA_963277665.1 of Viscum album. NCBI lineage: Eukaryota > Viridiplantae > Streptophyta > Magnoliopsida > Santalales > Viscaceae > Viscum > Viscum album. Next base: position 1,418,740,159 of record OY728157.1, on the reverse strand, counting down.
GGGTACGAAAGGGGAGCACCATATTCATCTGTGTCACGTGGTGTGATCCTTGAGTAATACCTTACCCAGAAATTTAAAAAGAAGACAATGTATCATTAGTTTATTTTGTTTTATTATTATTATTTTATAGGTTAAGATAAAAATAATAAAAATAAAAATAATATAATAATTATAAAAGGGACATTCCATAGGCCGTGGGGAAAACCCCTTCATAACGGGCGAAGCCGCGGGGACTCGAACCCGGGACCGAAGGGAGACGAGGGCGCTCGCTTACCACTAACCTACGACTTAATGTGCTTACTTATTCTATAATTTTTATATATATACTTATAATTTACTTATATATATATATTTGTTTTGTTTTTTTGTTTTCTTTTTTTTCCCCTAGGGAACTTTTCAAGCGACATGGATATCAAAGGACTAAATTGGAGCAGCAAGAACTTCAACTTCAACCACCAGGTGATTTCATTCCATGGTCCTTAGTTTCAATTTCCTTTTTGAACTTCCATTATCTGCCTCTACTCCTTCTTAATTTTTATTTCTTCAAACACTGGGGACAGTGTTGTTTTATGTTGGGGGGGAGATAAAATAAAAAAAATGCTTTTCTGTCAAAAAAAATGAATGATTTGAAAAAAAATAGTGAAAATGGAAGGAAAAATTACTTTAACTTTGAACATGGTAATATGCATTGCACAATTTGAAACTGAATATCAAATAATTTGGTATACCCTAATTCTGATTTTAATCCTTGTATAATTTCACGAGCATAGATTTTGGAAAGTGTGGCTGTCCAATGTGATATTTCATCGTTTATATTTTCATCCAAATAAAAAAAATGCCACAATGCAAGTCCCCTAGATTGTGGGGTACTAATTTGAATTTTTAGGGTCCCATAATAAATAGAATAGGCTGTTTTTATTTCTATGAATAATATGAGTATTCAAAAAAAACTAAAAAAAATTATAAAAAATAAAACAATAAAACAATAAAAATAAAAATTTTCATGTAGAGCAATGGATTGATAAAATACGAGGCTTTCGGCACTTGGGGATCTTGAATCTAGAGTTGTCTAGCCCTGAGTATTTCAATATATCTCTATTTATGGTAATATGACTTCGTTTTTGATTAAGTTAACTCGAGACGATGCCTGAGTATGTGGGTTTCACTTGGTGCCCTAAGGCCTTTGAGTCTGAGAGTCATCGACAAAGTCTTGCTACATGGGTTAATTTGATTAACTAAAATCTAAATTACTATAGCAATATTGCAAAAAAAATCAAAAAAAAAGATGAAGAATACTCATATTAGGATTAAATGTGATTCCACCTAACGCTTCCATGATTTCCCCCTTGAATGAAAATGAACCCCCCATATCTATTGTGATTCACAACACATCATTACACCTAATTGAGTTGGATGAAGTATGATGATGGATTTGATCAAAGGAATGGGATTGGGATTGGGATCTGCTTATGAAACTATCTTGAATTAAAATATTTTGATGGGTTTCATTATTGTTTGGTATAAGGTTTTTTGGTGATCATTGTGTATTAAAATGTTTTTGGAAAAGAGAATTCGAATTTCATATTGTTGAGATATATTTGCTCGGGACTAGAAAATCTCAAGTTGGGGGGTGTGATTATCCAATAAAAACATATATTTTAATTACGTTTTAATGGTATTAAATGTTCATTTTTGATCTTATGTGCCTAAGTTAGTTCATTTTCATTATGAACATCCATTCTCATCATTTGTGCACTTCATGCCTAATGTACACCAATTTAGGCCCAATGAGTCATCTGATTATAAGGAATTTAATTATAAATATTTTAATTCTATATTTTGGAAACTATATCTACACTTAAATTTGAACATTTTTCATTTAGGGATCAATGGATGATTCATATGTGATGATGGTGATATTTGGAAATGAAAGGAAGCAATTCTGGAGAAGTCCGATTGGACACCATCCCACTGATGAGACTGTGGGGCCCATCATAAAATCCCAATTAATCCCAAACTTCGTGGTATGATAGAAGATATATATAGAAACAAATCACTCTTCAGGAGATAATTCTAATTCTGCCTCCATGATGGTCATTTAGGCTGCCCAAGTTAGAGATAAAATTCAGGGCCAGATTCTGCGTCCCAGAAAAACATCCCATAAATTAAACCATATCTCTCAAACCATAACTCCTTTTGGGCTGATATTTTTCAGAATGTTATAGGACATATTTAGCTTAATATAAGTCTTCTATGTCCCACCAAAATTCGGCCATATAGAAGTTTTTCCAAGCGCGTGTATTCGGTGAAAGAAAGATGGATGCCTTTTCGGGTCAATGGTGGAAAAGTCTTTTTTCCACAAACTTTCCACCACCCTAGGCCTACCATAATCAAGTGAGATGATTTGTACTGTTGGAGTCTCGACCCAAGGCTTAAAAAATTCCTATTTAAGGCAGTGGTGGTGGAGGAGTTGAGAATCTTTGAGCTTGTTTTCATCTTAATGTTATGCTTCCAATTTCTCTTTGTAATGTTATTCCTTCACATGTAAGTTGTTTTAATTCATCCTTGTTTCTTAATAAAAGTTCTTATTATCTTATTATTATATTCTTCTCCTTATCACTTTGATACAGTTGGTTCAAGGTGTGAACTTGTTCATACCAAACATTGTGAGATTATCACACAACGGTGCAGTGATTGTTACGTTTTTTTACTTCTCCATTTCCTCCCTTGTAAGTCTACTTCCCACTTCCGTTGAAGACATGTCATCAATGGAGGGCTAACTCTTTTATGGGTTGATCAAAGGGAGTAGCAGGGGGATGGATTGGATGTTATTTATCACTCCATTAATGGTTAACCACTTCTTTTAAATGAGATTTTTATTTGATGATTTTAAAACATCTTCTTCCTTATTGAATTTAAGGTCACACATTTGAAGTGCTAATACGAACCTCTACCTTGGAGTGCTCAAAACATTGATCCTTCATGTGTATAGGTGATTAGTATTAAGGTGTGTAGGCACTAAACCAGTAAGTGATGATTTTGTTTTATCTCCTTATATGAACCCATCTCAAATTTAAGAAATTGAAATCATTAAAAAGAAAATATGTCCAATCCACCCCGAGCGACAACCTAGGATCAACTCATTATTTTAAATTGAATTCACTTAAATCTGTTAGTTATACATTAAAACCATATAAAATCAATCCATGTTGTCCACTTCATAGCCAAAAACAGTCCATAGAATGTACACGTCTATAGGTTTCTTCTTAGGTCTCTGTGGATTCGATAACCCAAGCTAAACTACAAGGACCGTCATACCTTCTTCTCTTGGGTAAATTTGAGCGAGAATCACTACCCAATGTACAAGTAAAATCCAAATTTCCTTGTATTGAATTGTGATTTTTGGATTTTGAGCTATTACAGTTGATTGATTTAAATGTTGGGTGACCCACTTGTATTGTTATTTTATTATTGATATTATTTTGGTTCTATTTTTTTGGTACCTGATGAGACAAGGTTATTACATCTTTCGAATCATATAGGCACTTGATAGAAATCACATTCCATGAATTCTTGGCATACCATTTTGAGATCATTAAGGATTGTATGTTATTATGATAGGTAATGTGACAGATATTCCATAAGTTGTGATTGGTGTATTGGTACGTATTTGGTTATAATTGGATGGATTCCATATTTGGCCCCTAAGGTGTATGGGCCATCTTGGATTGGAATTTGGTGGATCACATGGCTATATTAAATTAAATTCTGACATGATATTCTATTTTTGGATTCCAAACATTGATTCACAGGGAGTATGGTCTCCCTTGGATCGTAATTTGGCATAACTTTGTTTAATTTTTCAAAAACAGGGGTTCTGGGGATGTTTCTGAGGATTACATTATAGAAACCCATACAACATGGCGTGGGATTCTATGAACACATGCCACACATTCTTCTATTTGGGAAGAAAAATATCCTTAAGTACACACTATGTACTATGTCTACACAATATGTGGTAAGTGACCATGTGTTTGGTCATATGAGAGAGAACACAGAGTAATGGTCTTGGAAAAGTAAATAGTTGTGTACTTTTGGTACACACCGTGTAGTGTTACCCAGGATGAACCTGTGTGGTTCAGGCCATGTAAAAGTATATGGCTAGGAGGGGAGACTCAAGTACATGTTGTGTATCAGTCAGACACATTGTGTATCTTGCACTACTGGAAAATGGACCTATACTCATGGTTTTGGGGAAAACCGTGGGGATAGGTCAACCTATCCCCATGGTTTTGTGAAAAACGTGGGTATAGGCATTTTTTGATAGCCTATTCCCACGGTTTGGGGAAACCATGGGCATAGGCTACCCTATACCAACAGTTTTCTCCAAACTGTGGGTATAAGGTATCAAAAAATTCCTATACCCACGGTTATCCCAAAACCATGGGTTTAGGGAACCCTATCCCCGTGGTTTTGGTCAAATCGTGGGTATATGCATTAGAAAAAAAAACATATACCCAATGTTTGGAAAAACGGTGGGTATAGGTTTCCCGTGTGTGCGTGGGAACAAAAACAAGTTTGGCGGGGGTTCTATACCCATGATTTATTCCTCTATACCCATGGTTTAAATAAATATATTTAATAATATAATATATATATATACATACATATATTCGGTGATGGGGTAGTAGTAAGAATGCTCGTAAATGGAGAAGTGGTAGCGAGATCGAATCCTGCGGGACTATTGTAAAATATGTTATTCCCACCGTTTCCAAACCGTGGGTATCGAGTTATAACACGGTGGAAAAACCTATACCCATGGTTTGGAAGAACTGTGGGTATAGGTCATGGACTTATTCTGACAACACCAATGGCCATGGTTCCCCAAATAGTGGGTATAACCTATACCCACAGTTTTGGGGTCTATAACCATGGTTTTGAACCGTGGGTATAGGATCATTTTTCAGTAGTGTTGGGTGCTTACATACCTAGACCGGTGGAAGTACACTCCCAGGTATGAGCATGAGGGTACACACCGTTTATGGTTTCTACATGCCGTGTAATCCTCTTATGGTAACCTTTGAGGGTTTTCTTATCCTATTTAGTTTTTTCATTGTTGAACTTCGAACATTGAAAATGAACTTCAACTGAGGTGTGTTCTTGACCTTGTAGAGTCATGCCTCCATGATGACCTCTAGAAATACTCCAGGTGGGTGAAGATGATTATACATTATAGGTGGTAGGCCATGGCCTACGAGTGGATCCTATAGTCATGACTGTTGAGACACTAGCTGTTATATAAGATGTAGGTTTTGATGGAAAATTCTGTGAAGTCTTTATGAGATTGATGAAAACCTTTCAATGAGAGACATAGCCTGCCACATTAATGGAAGTGCTGGTGCAAGTGTTCCAATAGTAGCATCCACCCACATTTTTTGGGGATGGAGGACCACAAGTTTCAGAGTCAAGGATGGGGTCCATGCTTACAATAATTGATCATCTAGAGATGTATCTCAAGAGGAGGGTAAATATCCCGATGTATATGCTATGTTATTCTTCCATGAGATGGTGGTATGTTATCACTTAGGTAGAGCATCATCAGAATATTGCTTGGGGAGATTTTCAAATAGTCTTCTATGATTATTACTACCATAGATGTTGAGTGTTAAAATATCCTAGGAGTTCATGCACCTGGAGAGGGGATTTTTATCAGTGATGGACTACACTGCCTGTTATAGTGATCTCCAGCTTTTTGGACCTATTATGATGGGTGAAAATGTGTTGAAGGCTAGGCAATTTGAGGTTGGACTAAGGTTAGATATCCGATAATAGGTGAATGTTTTGAGGTTGCCTTATGTATCTGCTATTATAAATAAACCACTAATTATCGAGCGTAATATGAGAGAATTGGGAGGTGTGAGATAGGGTAGTTCTGTACCGAGATCTGGTACTATCTTGAATAGTATTAAGAAGTGTTGTCTGGAGCTTTCTCATGCAATAATAGTATTCAAAAAGTATCTCTAGTTAGCCAAGTGTGGTGCTGCCAATGGGGAAGGTCAGGGCATATGAGGCCACAGTGTCTGTAGGACGTAGTCAAGTGCCGATATTGGGTCAATATTGTTCATCTTTACTGATTCTACATGAAGTTTCCACTAGTATCTAGTGAGAGAGTGTCTACACCGTCTCCACGTTCAAGAGGTGGGTCAACAACTACTCATCAATCAATGAATTGGAATGCATCAGGTCGCTCAGTCCGAGGTGGTGATCGAGGCCATAGTATCCAAACTGCAAGTTCACATCGACATAAGGGTGGATCAACTTAGGGTATCCAGATAGTGTCATAGGGCCACAATATAGGTCAGATTTATGCAGTAAAACCGATCCAACCAGAGCATGATCCTAGAACCTTTATAGTAATTTGTATTATTCTAGTCACCTATGTTTTAGCTTCTCCACTTTTTGATATAGGGTCTTTAAATATTTTCATATATGTGCCCATTATGGGGAGCATTGGGATCTGTATTTTTTATATCTGATGATTTTATGACACTAGACACTCTGTTAGGGATTAGAATGGTAAGTGTGCATCAGTGTAAGTAGTTCCCCCATTAGGTCGTTGGGTGTCACATATTATAGGACCTCTATATCTTAATGATTATAGGATTTGATGTCATTCACATAATGGACTGGTTGGTCTCCTTTTAATACTTTTTTAATTTCTATCACCACAGGGTGAGTTTAACATCACCAGAGGGAAGATCATTTCTAGGTAAGGGTGAATAGGATGTCTAGGAGATCTGAGCTAGACCTGAGCATAGTGGGTTGTGTGGGATGATCGTACATATTTTGAGATTATATCTAGATGATTAGGGAACATCTCATATGGACTTCCCTTCGATAGTTGATCGTTTCAGGGATGTCCTCCTGGATGACTTTTTAGTCCAACTTCCAGTGAGAGAGGTAGAGTTCTCTATCAATCTAGTAACAGGAGATGCACAGTATCCATTCCACCTTATAGGAGGGCTACTATTGAGTTCCAAGAGATCAAAAGGTAGATTGATGATTTGGAGTCTATGGGTTTCATTCGACCTCATACTTCTCCTTGGGGTTCAATGGTCCGTTTTTTAAAAAATGTGTACGAAACCCTTAGGCTATGCATGGATTACCATAAATTGAACTAGTTTATGGTTAAGAAATGATATCCTATTATGCAAATACAAGACCCCTTCTATCAGCTATGAGGATATTGGGTATTCTCTAAGATTGACTTGAGATCCTTTTATCATCAGATGTGTGTTAGATCATCAAACTTACCTCATATAGACTTTTAGAGAAGGTATCATCTGTATGAGAATTTGGTCATGTCGTTCGGTCTCACGAATGCACCTATAGTTTTTATGGAACTTATGAATTGAGTGTCCCTTATTTATCACGACTCATTCATTGAGGTTTTCATTGATGATATCTTGGTGCATTCTCACAATTGATATGACCATACCAAAAACCTTGATAGCATTTTGAGTATACTGAGAGAGAATTAGTTGTATGCTAAGCTCACAAAGTGTAACTTATTAATATATCACATTCACTTCCTAGGTCACATTATCTCAGAGAGAGGAGTATCAGTGGACCCAAATAAAGTTAGAGTATTATTTTTCTAAGAGCATCCGAAGAATGTCATTGAGGTGTATATTTTCTTAGGGTTGTCCAATTACTACAAGTGTTTCATATAAGACTTCTCACATTTAGCAGGACTGTTGATGGTCCTAACTAAAAAGAGTGCGCCGTATTTTTGGAAATATTACTTTGAGATGGCCTTTCAATAACTGAGAGGGAGAATGACTTCAGTGCCCATACTGATTTTTATAGATTCGGACAAGAGTTACACTATGTACTATGACATGTCAGGAATCAGGCTAGGAGCAAATATTATGTTGGCGGATCAAGTCATTACGTACAGATTTTGGTAGTTAAGGCCTCATGAGAGAAATTACCTGACACATAATCTTGAGTTAGCGGTAGTTGTTCATGATTTACTCTATTGGATACATTACCTATTGGGAGAGAGTTTTGTGGTGTACAAAAACCAAAAAAGTCTCAAGTACATATTTACTCAGTGTGCTATGAGTTTGAGGTAGTAAAGGTGGGTGGAATACCTTTATTATTTTGATTTAGAGCTAGCTTACACCCTTAGTAAATACAATGCAGTGGCTGATGCATTGAGCAGGAGAACTTAGATACATGCATTTCAGTAAGCCAGTATCAAGTGGATGCTTATAGAATTATTCTCAGAGATGCCCTTGGAGGTGCACGACAGTTATGGACAAAATTTTCTTTCATCTTTAGTGGTTACCAATACCATTCTAGATAGAGTGAGGATGCGGTAGCTATTGGATTGCAAAGTCCTATTTCTATGGGTGAGTGTGGTAGGTGAGGAACCTCTTCCTGGTTGGACTATAAGTGAGGATGAGGTTCTGTGGTTAGATGGTAACGTGTCGGTGTCAGTAGACATGCGCAAGGAGTTGATGCAGAATCTTCATGCCTCTGTATGGGAAGGGTATCCCAGTGTCACCAAGATGTATCAAGATTTACTCCATCATTATTGGTGTCCAGGTATGAAAAGGGATGTGGTTGGCATTGTCATGAGGTGCTCCACCTATTAGCAGGTGAAGGATGAACACCAACGAACAACTGTACTTTTACAACAGCTACCAATTATTGAGTAAAAAGGGAATGATTTCATGATATATTTCATGATAGGGGTTACCTAGGTCGACTCGAGGTAACGATGTAGTGTGGGTTGTTGTTGACAGGATAATGAAGGTTGCACATTTACTAGTAATCAAGGAAACCTTCAGGGTTGATGAGCTTGGGAGGTTGTATATACATGAGATTATTTGAATAAATTGGGTCCCACATTATATAGTTTTATACTGGGATGCTCAGCTTATTTCTCAATTCTGGAAAGGGCTACAGAGGACACTAGGTACATAGGAGATTCTAAGAACAACTTACCACCCCCGAACAGATGGCCATGCAAAGTGCACAATTCTGGTACTGGAGGACATTATTTGGGCATGCATCCTATATTTAGTGGGTTCTTGGGAGAAACATATACCCCTGGTTGAGTTCTCCTATAGAAATAGCTTTCAAGATACTATTCAGATGGTTCCATATGAGGCTTTGTATAGTAGACCATTCCGATCACCCCTGTGTTGGTTGGAGGAAGGAGAGGTAGCTATGTTGGGACCTCATCTTGTCAATGAGACCACTGAAAAGGTTTATTTGATTTAGAAGAGGATGGATACTGCATAGACTCATCAAAAAGAATTTGTAGATCACTATAGATGACCTCAAGAGTTTGAGGTTGGGGATTGAGTTTTCCTACGTGTTTCACCGAGGATGAGACACAAGAGGATCGTTTGATAGGGCAAGCTTTCAGAGAGATTTGTTGGGACATTTTAGATTCTGTAAAGGGTTTGGCTGATTTCCTTTTAGTTTTAGTTACCTCATATGTACCATTAAATGAATTAAGTCTTCAATGTTTATCAGATCTAATGTTACTTTTCATAGACGTCTCATTCTTTTCAAACTAAGGAGGTTGATATACTAGTATATGTTTCTTTTGAGGATCATTATATTCGAATTGTGGATCCTAGAATGAAGATTCTCCATGCATAGTCTGTTCCTTTAGTACTGGTGCTATGGAATCATAGACATGTTTAGGATGAGACCTGGGATAGGGAGGCCAATGTACAATTGCAATGGCTGGAGTTGTTCCTAGATATTTCTTCACCAACCTTGGAAGGTAAATTTAGGGAAGAAATTCTTTAATGGGAGATGTTTGTTAGAACTCAGTTCTTCCTTTGAGGTATAAATCAATTCTTCTCATTTTGTGTTTAAGAAAACTAAAGAAAATGAGTTTAATGTCTAAATGTCAGAGCGTTTCACAACATGACTAAGGGTTACATGTCGTGTAATCCCAGTACATGTTGTGTATTGATGTCGTAGGCCTTTTTATGATGTGAAATTGAAGTTAGTGAAAGGAGGGAAAAATATAATATACATGGTGTTTATATTAAATGTACATGCTATGTATTTTGTAAAATTTATTAAAATGGGCAGTAGCCTTGTTTCATCATTTCTAGACAAAGGGCTCATTGGGTTCTCTCAAACAGTAGTTACATGGCTCATTTTAGATCCCAAATCATTATCGAAACTCCAATTTGATCATCATCAAATGGGTTGATACCCAATTGCTAAGATCTGGATTCCTATTAATTCTTTCTCCAAGATTTTGTCTCTCAACTGATTTATCGAAGGTTTAGTGTTTATGCTTGTTTGGTAGATCTACCACATTCTATGTCAAATTATAGGTCGACGCTGGATGAGGAGAGTTGTATGACTATGAGGCATGTGGTCTTTTTCCATTCACTAATTGTCAATTTATTTATATATTTCAAAATGTTTCATGCCCATTTTTGGGGTGTTGCTTGATTTAGAATTAACCCTTGTTATTGACTATTTTTATTTAGGTAATTGAATAATTTTTTTAAATAAAGAATTAGGTTATTTACCATGATTAAGGGCCACCCCATGGGTGCATTTCCCTTTGATGATCATATATAGACATTTGGATTAGGATTCCAATGATGCATGCCTCGTTTCTCATTTGTGGGTAGTTTAAAAATGTTTTTGAGTAATAAAAATGTTTCCTTGTTGTTATAAGATATTAAGTTATCTATGAACATAGGATAAATGACTTTTCCCTTGACCCATGTTTATGCCTATGCTTGTTTAAGCATGTTTGGAATCTTCTGCTTCAATTTTAGAACTTCCCATGTCAGTTCGGTGATGTTAAGGCTTTATAATGGTTTATATTACCAAATATGATTGTTATGTAAGTTGATCCCATGTGACTTTATCATTGTTAAACCATGTAATGTTTTAATTTACATGTTTTTATTATTAAATGAAATGTGTCCATGTGAGTTGTTTAATGTTCAATCCATGTAATAGTTTAATTTACATGATTTTCTTGTTTTGTGAATTTTTCCCATGTGAGTATTTGAAAGGCCAAGCCTTATGAGGTTGGTCAGGATATCTTGTTCAAGACGTAAGCGATCCAATAGTGTATTGTTTGGACTCAGAGAGGATTTACTTATTTTTCTGAGTGAAACATGGTTCGTTGAGGAATTCCATGGATGGAACCTATTGGATTTTTGGTCATTTCTTGAGCGATAACTAGGGATTCCTTATAGGACTACTAGTAAGTGGATTAGTTAACATGGACTTATACCACACCTAGAGTGATTTTGGGATTCCCGAGAGGTTCATCAGGACAATCTTATAGGATGTTGGTATGTTTTCACCTAGAGAGATATCGAGTTTCTTGACAGGTTCATCGAGATGGGCTTGTAGGTCATAGATATAATTGCACCTAGAGTGATACTTGAATTCCAACTTAGAAATTTCATGGATGGGATCGGGTTATAAATTGGATATTTGAATGAAATAACTTATGACGTGTATTCCAAGAAAAAGAACAAGCTTGGATTTGGTATTCACATACTTGTTTACATTTTCCTTCTAAGGTATATGTTATGCTTTCTTTTACACAGGGGTTGTCGGGATTAGGCTAGATCCCAAGACTTATATAATTCAATGTAATTAAATTAATTAATGAACATGAAATGAATGTAAATTAATATTAGTGCTTGTCAGACTATTTACTTTTGAGTACTTCCTACCTCACTGTTTTCATTAGTGTACATTTCTTATTATAAATATTCACTAAGAGACTTCCATAGGTCTTGGGTGATTTCATACTAGGATTTAGCCTCACACCCTATTTGGATCTTGTCTTTGGGGCTAAATAGATTATATTGTTGCAGGTATCGATAAGGGTAAGAACCCTTCTATAGGTACTTGATTTGAAATTAGGATATGGAGAGCTTGGGACCAAGTTGAGGATTGCATTGGTTTTATAATTTTCATACTTTTATTATGCATTGCTGTAGTCTGGCCTATTTTGGATATTTTCATAGAACATGTGAAATGCATCATCATACTTTTAATGCTAGGACATCTGATTATTTATATTTTCTGTATTCTAATGTTTACTTATGTTTCATGATATTACTACTTCCACTATTATATAGTTATTATTTCTACTGTGTTATGCTCTTCCAATGAGGGAGTAGTTTCCCCACTATTACACCTAGGACCTCGCTGCTAGTCATTAGTCTCTTGCATTTGAAGAAATGGGCTTGAGGACATGTGGCCAACTGGGTATGGGGAACTTTTGAGTGGCATTTGGATATGGGATGTTACAATCAAGGATTAATAGGAAAAACCTTTGGTTTTTCATTTATGTTTCAAGGTTATTCATAGACTGGTCCAATTGTTTAATAAATATGAAGATAATTTTTCCATATTAGACTACCAAAGTTAGGCTCATTGCGGTGGTATCTTTTGAGCTAGATGGAATTATTACTGAGATATAGGTGGAAAGGGATGATTAGGTATTTTATGTTGTGGTCAAGGAGCTAGAACTTTAGCTAGGTGCCTCTGTTGTACCTAACTCCTTTGTGGTACTAGACCACTCATCTGTTAATTATATCCTTGGTCATATTACTATTGGGACTATTGATCCAGTCTATTATGGTAGTATTGTGGTTGTTGGTATTTCTATGGTTGCTGAAATTACCGTCTTGGCTGATTATAATTGATGTAATTAAAATCTCTAATTTCAGTTCCCACTAACTATTTCAAGCAATCCTGGTACGGGTGCAGGCCTCCACAGATATTGTAGGATTGTATCTCTATAACATGAGTAGGAGGTAGTGGTGGTGTAGTAGCTAACTAAGATAAATTTTTATTATTTGTAAGAGCCTTCACTTGAGATAATGTAATAACCTGAAATTTTGAAAGATATTTTTTTCCTGAATTTTCATGTTATTTTATTTTTTTACTCAACAAAACTATATCATTTTATTAATGAATTGAGTATAATTAAAACTAAACCGTTGGGTTTTGACTGTTATATGATCGTTGGTCAATATGACCATTGGAAACTCTTCTCTTAACGTTATGATTATTGTTTGTAAATACAAATGAACATGGTTGATTAATAATGAAAGAAGAGTTGATGGCCTCATCTAGTAGACTTGTGCCATATAAAGCCCATCTGTCAGAGCTTGAGAAAGAGGTAGCATCACTAGGTTTTGCTCTGGACCAAGATCAAGCCAAGATATAACATGTTAATATTGAACATAATTTCCTTTGGGAGAAGTTAAAACTGATTGAAATCATTACTCAAGAAATGTTGTTCAAGCCACCCAAAGATTCTATCACCATTGAAAACCATACTCTTAGGTCCTACGCAGTTGTTATAAGGGGCAATGTAATTAGGCCTTAGTTACTTTTTGTAACCCCTTTTTATAAATAAAATTGTTATTTTTTATTATGGTAAATTTTTCGAATTCTAAATGTCAAAATAAATATAGGATGAATTTTTAGAAATTTCATATTATTGATGAATATTGAAAAAAAGTATTTTAAAATATTTTTTATACTTTAAATAATTAATATAGGGAAATGATTTTCAAAAAATGGACATATATAGTTGTGATCAGTAAGAAATTTAGAGTCTGATAAGATCAACTTAATTTTTGGTGAATAATAAATTATGAATATTAATATTACCCTTATGAATAGTAATATGAAAAATGGAATAGTAACCTCACTTAATTATGTATAAATATAATTTAGATATCTTGAATGTTAAAATGATATAATACCCTAATTAAATAACTGTTTTAGAAATTATTAGTTAGGTATTAGTATTTTTTCGGTAAATAGTGATTTTAAATAAAAAATAAATATCTCCTATTTAAAATTATATTCATAAAATGGTGTTCATTTTTTAATTCAAATCATAGATATTAGGGTAGGGTGAGTTTATTATATTTTTATAAAATATTTTGTTTTTTGATGAATAGTAAAAATACAGTTTTTTAGTTTTCAGTGTGTTTTATGAAATCATAATTATATAATATGTAATATAAAAGTCTGGTAGACTCATTTGGATTAAAATATTATATGAGGTGTCCCAAGTGGCCAATAACATGGGAAAACACCATGGTCATGCCCATGGTATTTCAAATACCACTAATGAGGTGTCCCTTGGATATTAATAAAAATATTCCCCCACTATTTCTATAAATAATCACCCATTACTTAAATCCATTCATTCCAAATTCATCATCCACAATTCTATGGTATTTTTATCTCCCAAGGATCCCTCTAAAGGTTCCCTCAATCCCCCAAGGTTTAAACCTTCTAGTTTTTGATGTTACTCTTCAATGTATGTGAACCTTTCACCCTCTCCTTTTAGTCAAGTCTTCTTTAGGTTCTGTCTTTTAATTTACTTTTTTAGGTTGATGTATGTTATTATATATCCTTATTACTATCCATTTATTTCCAAATGATTAGAGACCTTTTTACACTCATAAAATGATTTTCTAAATTTTTAAGTGACGTTGTTATGCTGTCAAATTTCTGTAAGGGAATTCACAACTTCTCTTTTATTATTTCAAGTAATCTTTTATGTGGTATATCTTTGAAATTTCAATAACATGTTCTTATATCTATGTTATTCTGTCTCTATACTATATTATTATTCTCTTATTAATTGTTTACATCTGTACCCTCTCTTTTAATGTTTTCTAAAATCATGTTACATAACCATTATGCTGCACAATTTTCTTCTCAAAACCTCTCTCCTTTTTCTCAATTAATTCTCTTATTTTATTAATGTGAATAACCAAAACAGTTTCATTTTTATGTGTATTCATAAATATATAAAAATGATATGTTTGGTTGTGTAATTGACATATATAAAACCCTCATTCTGTTTCTGTGTGTTATGAGTGATATAATGATCATGTTTTTAATCACTTTTTAAAACGTCATGATTTTGATATAAAACCCATTTATTTTATTCCCTTTAGTTTATTTATGATTTTTTTGATTAATATCATTATAGATCACAAGAAATTAAATACATATTAAGGGTTTTCCCTAATATCTATCCAATTCATTGGGTAAATAAATTAATCTCTAGAGATGACAAGTTTTACGATACCTTGGTGAATAACCTTGGTAATGTTTTTGACACATTGGGGATAGACCTTAGTGATATGATTATGAATGTATAAATTAAATTCTTTAGAAAAACTTTCAAGTTATGATTCATGTTATTTTAATTATGATATTCCACTTTATCATTCTCTTATGATATTCCCCATGTTCTTATTGATATCACTCAAGTTCACATGTAAACCATTTCCCTTGTTTTCATTACTTGGTCTTATGGTCATCCTTTCCTTTGATGTATGTCTCCAGGTTATGAGATAAAGTAATTGTAAAAATGATGAACTATTAAAGAATCCTTTAAACAGGATTAAAATAATGTTATATGTTTTCATGTATTGGGTACCTTTATTCCATGACACTGGAATTTAAAGATCCATTGTTTGTAAAATGTAATGAGAAGTTATATAATAAAAGGAAAGATGTGATAGTTGGTATCGAAGGATAATTTATTTATTTCTAGAAGTTAGGATATGAATACTTTAGGAATAAACCTATATAATATTTTAAATATAGAAACATTTCCTCGTATTTTGGTGAAATTTTAGGTAAGTGGTTTCTGAACAAATAAATCCATGTCTGGATATAAACAAGTGGATGTGGCATTGGAATAGATGTATCTTGGGGTAAAACCCAAAAAACCGCTATGAGATAGACTCGAGCCAGAATTGGTGTATGAAAAAGGGCATTTATACATGCCTTTTTTGACACTCATGAGGGATATGTTTGGTTAATTACAATCTTTTTATGAATAATTATGAAGGATTTATAGAGAAATGTATTTTTTGATAAATAATAACATGTTTAAGAATGATGTTTTAAGACATAAAAGTATTTTAAATGAAATAAGATTCTTGAAAAGGTTTTATTTTTTTAGACAATAAAGTGCAATAAAAGGAACCGTTCAAAGTGTGACCACAATGTACCATGAGGTTACAGCCCTCTAATGGAAGCTAAAATTAGAAATTTCATTAGAATGATGAACCAACTCAGTCATGTTTTGTTAAATAACTTAAATCAAGATGAGAGACCTATTTCACCAGAAAGGGAAAAAATTTCTGTTGATTCATTTATTAATCAATGACCAAAAACATTCTGTGGATCTACCAACCCATTGATTATTGAATAGTGGATGAGCTCTATCAAAAATATATTTTCTATGATCCATTGTATATAACATGAAAAGTCACATTGGATATTTTCCACTTAGATGGGGAAGCTGATCAGTGGTGTGAACTGATTAGAAACATGAAGCCAAGTGTGGATGTTGAAGATATGGAGTGGGAAGAGTTCATAGTGATCTTCTTCAATAAGTATTTCCCTTATTTGATGATAACAAAAATGGAGAAGGAGTTTCTCGAGCTCAATAAGAAGGAGAGTGAATCTATTAGAAGCTATGAGATGAAGTTAACAAGACTTTACTATTACACATAAACATTTTTCATGGATTCTAATGGAAATTTTGATATATTAATTGGTGTAATAAGACCTCATATATGGAATAATATTACCAATCGAGACTATAATAGTTATGAGGAGATTGTATAGAGTTATATGAAAGTCTAATTGGAGTTCAGTGAGGTGTAGTGGTCTCATAAATACAATGCAAAAAGAGATCAATGAATCCATGATTATGTATTATCATTTATTAGGGAAGATAATGCAAGAATGTTCAACTTCCCATGTATAATAAATTTGGGAAACAGAATTCAGGGATCTTCCTGCTCAGGAGCAGGAAGTGCTACAAGTGTGGAAGAGATGGCCATATCACGTGAAATTATTGATGTGATGGGAAGCCTCAAATTCCCAAAAATAATGGAAAATGAAAGATTGTGAAGTCCCTACTTCAATCATATCTTTATAAGTGTGTAAATCTTGATCAATTTTATAATCATTGTTCAAATTCGAGGGTAGTGGAAGGGAAACACCATCAGCCTCAGAAAAGGCCAAGAAATCAAAGTCATGATTTTTCTATCACGACAACTGATGTTGAAGATCCAAATGACGTTATGGAAATTAATCTTACTATTATCTCAAATCTATCATGTAATTAGTTTGATTCTGGTTCTATTCATTCCTTTATTTTATCTAGGTTTGCAAGGAATTTAGAATTAACCCATGAATTTCTAAAAGTCGAGTTATCATTCAGACTCCTGGTGTGACTATCCAAGGATCATCAGTGTTTAGAAACTCTAGTATTTACATTAGTGAGCACAATGTTATTTCAAATCTACTAGTAATTATCATGTTGTAATTCAACATTATACTATGGTTGAACTGGATCTCAGAGTATAATGCTAAGATCAAATATAGAATCAAGTAAATCTAATGATTCATGAATGGATGACCTAAATATATCTTCTAAAGAGAGATATCTCAACCTGATATTTGTCTAGAAGCCCATCCTATAGCCTTATATATGGTGTTGATCAGTGAATAAGAAGAATGAAATGAGGGTATAAGGAGAGAAAATGTCTCCATCATCTAGAAATACATTGGCGTATTTCCTAAGGAGTTACCCAAACCTCCCCCAGAAAGAGAGTTAGAGTTATCCATTGAACTCATACCTGGATCTCACCCGATATCAAAATCCCCATATAGGATTAAAAATGTGGAGTAGGAGGAATTAAAAAAGAAACTCCATGATATTATTCAGAAGGGGTTTATCCAACCAGGTGTGTCTCTTTGGGGAGAAATTATTCTTTTTGTGAAGAAGTATGGATCAATGTAGCAATTCATTTATTAAATTGTGGAAATGAAGGTTTTCCCAACACTTTTATGCCAATTGTTTGCACAAACCATTGGTATACTATGTTTACAACATCCTTTCCCAATGGTTTGTTGAAACTGTTGACATACTATTTTTAGAATGAATCTTTCCCAATGATTTACTCAAACTATTTGGAAATATTTTTTTTAATATATACCAATGGGTTATTAAAATTGTTGTGTAATATTATATGTACCAACAGTTTTTTAAAACCATTGGGTATTCCCCCCCCCCAAATACAAATCAGATCCAATTCCTCCAACCGCACGACTCCCACCCTAAATTGAAGCTCTCCCGAAGCTCTCTCTTTACCCTAGGATGTGAAAATAATTCCACCAGATAGATCCATCTTCAATAATGAAATTTTTTAGTTCTAGACTTAAAATATATAATTGCTACCTTAGTTTTAATTTTATGAATCTATTTTTGGTTTTGTGTCTTGATTTGGCCTAAACCAGAGGTCTGTGCAGTCAATGTCATGGTATAGCGAACACTTTGATTTGTTTTTTTGTTCCACACTTCAACTATCATGATTATGAAAATCAACTTTATTTGAATTCTTCATATATAATTATTCTTTGTAGAGTTTTTTAACCATATAAATTGATGGAGGTGATGGTGAGATTTATCCCCGCTCAAAGATGGTAAAGGGTTTGTTTAGTCATACTGTCTCAAGGTGGGTAATGGATATAAGGATTTTTTATGTGAAGGGATGGGAATTGGTTGGGGTAGTGGTGTAGGTGGTTTTCCCTTTTTTAGTGGGGTGATAAGGTAGTTCCTATATACTTTAGTTTAAAGGAAAATCAGATTAGGATTTTGTATTTATAGTTTTTGTTCATGGAATAATGGAAAGGGTACTAATATTAAGGATGAATTAGCTATTGGTTGGGTGATGGATTGGAATTTTGATATTGATTGGATTGGGTATAGGTAATTTTCAATGTATCATAGGGGTATTTTCATCCCTGAACACCCCCTACATACCCCTGGACACCCCTATCCCCTAGACACCCCACCCCCTAGACAGCTCCCTACCCTTTACACACCCCTAGACACCCCTATTAGAAAACCCCCACCCCCTGGACACCCCCAACCCCTAGACACCCACACCCCCTTGGACATCCCCCACACCCTTGGACACCCACACCCCCCTGGACACCCCAAATCCTAGGACACCCCTCACCCCCATGGATACCCCCTATCCCCCTAGACACCCAACCCCTTGGAAACCCTACCCCCTTGGACTGCCCCCCATCCCTTGGACACCCTCACCCTTAGACACCCCCACCCTTGGTCACCCCTAAATCCTGTACACCCCCACCCCCAGACACCCCCAGGACACCCCCCCCCCCCTCTACACACACTAGACACCCCCCACCCCCTCGACACCCCACCCTCTTAGACAACACCCATGGACACCACCCCACCCATAGAAACCCCCCACCCTTAGACACCCCCAACCCATTGGACTACCCCCACCCCTAGAAAGCCCCCCGGTCACCACCACCCCAAGGAAAACCCCACCCCTTGAAACCTCCCCACCCCCCGGACACCCCCTTGGACACTCCACAAAATTGGGCATCCCCCTGGATACCCCCACCCCCTGGACACCCCCACCCCTAGACCCCCCACCCCCTGGACAATCCCCATCCCTCTTGAACACCCCCTAGACACCCCCACCCCCAGAAAACCCCTTCTAGAAACCACCCCACTCCATGTACAACCCCTATGCACTAGACACCCCACCCCCGTGGACATCCCCCACCCCCTAGAAAACCCCCCTCCCCGCCCCCTCACACCCCCACCCCTGGACACCCCCACCCCCTAGACTCCCCTATCCCCCTAGAAAACCCCCACCCCCTGGACAACCCCACACAATGAATACCTTGTCTTTGTGTATTAGGTGTTATGAAATATCATAACTTTTCAAAAATATTTCCATTTTTTAGAATCAATAACTTATTTAAAAAACCCTATTTACACATTCTATATCTTCAACGAAAATAATTCACTTTGTAATATCTTGAACATTGTTCTATCAGGTCCATGGTGTCTTCTTGTATGTGATTAATGAAAAAAATCCCAAAAACCTTTCACCACAATTTTAGGAACATGTAACTGAATTAATATATCTTCACATTGTTTTAATAATAAGGTATCAACCTAGGAATAGTTCACTACATCAACTAGTCGCCCTGTAAAACCCCTCGTTTGATTAATATATCCTTTTTTATGCTTTTTTATGTGTTCAAAGTGCTTGAGATGAGTTTGGAAGATGGTAGAAGAGTTTGGAAGGGTTTTGAAAAAGTTTTGAGGCATTTTTAAGGGAGTAAGATTTGAGCACAGTTAAGGGAAACCATGTGAGTTATCTAAGAAACTGTACAGGTGGAGAAAGTAGGATTCACATGGTCGGCATATGGTTTTCCAAAACATGCGAGGCAACCATGAGTACTCCTTATCTTGAGATAGTGGTGTGTTCATGGATATCACATGATTTTCCAAATCGCATGGGCCGAACATGTGGCCACTTTAAAAGGGGGTTTTTTAAAATCCAGGCTCCCTCAGGCTTAACCTATTTCACTCCAAATCTTCTACCACTCGAGCCTCACTCATGATTTAGGGTTATAAATGGTTTGATGTTCTCTCCCTCACATTTTTTAAGAAAATTAAAGGGGATTCTTGGGGGATTGAAGGTGGTTCTTCTCATCTAAGTCTCATATTGTGGTTCTTTTTGGTTTCCCCTAGATCTATATCTCTCTCTCTCTATCAGTTTACTAGATATACACTCTTTGGGTTTTGATATAGGGTTTTAGTTTCCTTGGGTGTTGATTTTAAAGCTTATGGATGGTATGGAAGGAGATCTAGAGTGGTTTCAGTGGTGCGTTCGCCAGATTTGAGGTGTGGTTGTTTGTGGGTCATTTTCACCAGAACCCTAAAGGTATGTGGCTTTTATCTCGACTCCACTTGGTTAGAACATGTAGTATTGTTACAATTAAATTGGTTCTCTTGGAATTAATTGTGATAATTATGTGAAAGTCTTGTTGGAAATCCATTTGGTAAAGATTTTGTGGATTTTGGGGAAAAAGAGTTATTGTTGAAAAATGGGGCTTTATTGTGTGATTTTAAAATATCAATTTTAGAATCTTTAGTTGCTAATTATAAAAATGTTTGGTAAAAGATTATTTTCAATAAAGAAGTTTTTTATGGAAATGTGGTTGGGCATGGTAGGTTAGCTAATGGGTGTTTTCAATAAATGGGTGATTTATTAAATTGAATTGGATTGTTTTAGAAATGGTTGTGTGCTTATTGTGTATCCTTGGTGCTTTGTGGTTGTTGGTTTATTGAGTGTTATGGATTATGGTGGTTGTGTATAAGTTGGCGTGAAGTCTCACTATAAAAGGTGATGGATAGTAGTTAGAAGAACCACCATTAGGGAAGTCTGTGGGAAGCCTCGCTATAAAATGTGATGGGAAAAGGTCGGAAGAACCACCATTATGGGTAGTGGTCGAGAAGTACTGCTAGTTTATAATGGATAGAATGGGATGGGTGGAAGTCCCACTATAATGGCAGCTTTGTTGTGTGTTGATTTACTAAGATGTAATTTTTGTGCTAATTCATGATTGGGATATTACTTTTGGCATGGTTGTGGATTTCCTTTGTTTGGAAAGGCTTGGTAAGTGTATGTTCGGCATGTTTCAAGTTGTTTCACTATTGAATGTTTTATATAATCTATTTTACATAAATTTGCTAACAATTTTATCCTAGTGGAATTTTTAGGGAAGTCCTTTGGGAAAACCTAATGAGTATTAGTACTCACCCCCTACTTTGGCACTTTGGTGCATTTGTAGATGCTGTAATCTGGGACACATCTAAAGGTAAAGCATCTCATTTATAGTGATTTTTGTTGATTCTTGGGAGATGTGGTGGTGGTTGGAGAATGGATTTTGGTGTGGAACTTTGGACTATGTCTGGGTTTATTTTGTGTCTCTTATTTAGTCTTTCACATGGTACTCAGATATTGTGTTTGGTTGTTTTAGTTGTTGGGTTGTATTGTGGAATAGTTGGGTTGTATTTTGGAAATGTATGGGTTTGGTTATTTTGTTGACATGAATCATGTAATTTTATGATAATGGACTATATGGTTGGTTGTTTTTATCTTAAGAGAAAAACATTACCCAATTTATTCTCGAAGCCTTCTGTATTTATTGCCATCTTTTAGTACCTTGGTAATGTCGATTAACGCCAGTTAGCATTCCTCCTCCCTCGAAATCCAATGAGATAGGGAAGGATGTTAAAAACTCATTCATTTAAGGATATCTAAAATGGGTATAGATTATACCATTTGAAAAATAAATTTCAATATCATCATTTGAAATCTCCATGTACATGGAATCATGCTTTTTCCCCCGTGTAACCTTCATCTTATGAAATCATACTCCTCTTAGTTCCATTTAATATTTCTTGGATCAAGATCCACATGTATGACCATGATGTTTCAATCCCTAAGGAACATTTTAACATCATTTTCATATTATATTTCCCATTTATTCATAATATATATTATGAATATCACTCAAATAATCTACTAAAATATAGAATTTATTCGATCTAAATTTTACTCAACTCCTAAATAATTATCCTCCATGAGTGTTCCTAATCTTTTACACTCATGTATAGTTATTAAAAGATATTCAAAACCTTCCTTGAATTTTTTTTGGGTCTTAAAACACTATCTATATATCACGTGATCAAGTTAATACTTAGTTCATTGAATACATGAGAATAATGGTATTCTTCTCCCTCAAAGGCACATGAATTCTAAATATCTCCTCTTTTACACAAGAAGAATAAGACCCTCAATATTCTCCCATAGATTATATATGTTCTCTTAATTTGAACAAATTTCATGGTATTATATTTATAATTGAAGTCAACATCATGTATTTATATTAATTTATATTATCTTGTTATAAATATAGTATTTTGATGTCTTTTATATTATAATTCTCATATAGATTATTGTGTCAGTAATGGTTTCATATAATGTGAATAATTCTTGGTTACTTAAATTTATTTTTGATGAAAATTTAATATTATTGAATTTCTTTTGACGAAATTTCTTATAACATTTTTTTAAATAATGGATAGAAGTTGGATGTATGAAACTGATTGAATCACAATCGATTTTCACAACAATTTGTAGAGTTTTTTTTATTTTTCATTTCACAATGCTTCAGATAGTGGTCTCATAAACTTCCCATGCTACAATTTTGTTGGAAGACCTTTTTTTGAGTTATGAAGAAGTCATCTACCACATAACCAAATATGATTTTTATGAAAACTACTATGTGTGGTATCACAATGGGAAGAAAATGAAATATCAAATTGCTAATGATTCAAATGAGTGGACTCGATTGGAGAATTTGTTATATGAACGGTTTCCATTTATTCATCATCATGAAAAAAGGATTCTGACCAAAAAAGGCTTAGATATGAGCACACATGATGCATCTAATAAAAATGATGATGTTTCCAGGGTGAAAAAATTGAATGATGCTACCATGAATCAAGTATATCGACAATGCGGTAAATGAAAAAGCGGGAAATTTTAATCTGATTGCTTCTTGGGAAAACTATGTATGGGATTTCTAATACTTCCCTCAATTATATTCTTACCTTCTTGAAATAATTACCTCCATATGATGAAGATATTCACTCAAACCACTATATAGAATGGAATTTAGTTGAGGAACTTGGATATTCAAGAACCAAAATTCATGCTTTCCCAAAAGATTGTTGTTTATTCTGGGAGGAAACCACTGAATTAAATGATTGTATAAAATGTGGAATATCCCACTATAAGCCAAAATTTGATGGAACACCATCCCGTGTGCCATGGAAAGTAATGTGGAACTTTCCATTGATCCCCAGACTCCATATTTTTTTATGTCTGATGAAATATCAATAAAAATGTGATGGCATGAAATTGAGGGAAATAAGACTAATGATGAGTCAGGTCACCCTAAAGATGGATTTTCATGGTAGAGATTTTATTCTCTACATCCTGATTATGCAGTTGATGTGTATAATGTGATGTTGGGTCTTTCATCTGACAATTTTAATCTATTTAGGTAGATGCTTACTTCTTAAAACACATTGCCGATTTTTATAGAAATTTATAACCTTTCTCCATTGTTTTGTATGAAAAATCCTTTCACATTCATGATTATACTCATATTTGGCCCTTCTGATCTTGGAAATTATATACACGTATACATGAAACCTTTAATAAAAGAGTTGAAACTTATTTGGGATGTGTGTGTGCGCACATTTAATGCATGTTTCAATGACATATTTCAGTTTTCTGATTCACTTATATGGACAATCAATGATTTTCTTACATAAGAAATGATTTTTGGATGGATCACGAAGGGAAAACTACCATGTCTTATTTTTTTGAAGAATAAACGATCAAAAATACTGAAACATCATTGTAGTTTCAGTTTTATGTGACATCAATGATTCTTTCCAGTGGACCATCCATATAGAAATAATCACCGAATATTTGAAAATACCATAGAGACTGATGATCCACCTCAGAGTACGTCTAGTACTGTTGTTCTTAATGAATTGAAAGATTTCAGTTTTTTATTCATGAAGGGTCAAATGAAATCTAGAAAGATAAAAAATGTTGCCATTAAAACATGTTACAATTGAAAGAAGAGGTGTATCTTCTTTGATTTTCCTTATTGGTCATCCAATTTGTTACGTCATTGCTTATATATAATTCACATTGAAAAAAATATGTGTGAAATGTTGCTTTTGATTATTCTAATTGTAATGGGAAATACAAAAGATGATTTACAATCTTGGCATGACTTGGTGGATTGAGGCATCAGACTAGAATTGCATCCTATGCCTATCGGTGATAATAAATTTCAAGTTCCATGTGCTTCTTCTCTGATGTCACCTATAAAAAAAAGAAATTTTGGAAAGTACTAGATATTATTAATGTTCCAGATGGCTATTCAAGCAACATATCTAAATGGGTCAACAGAAGAGAGTTGAAGCTTAAATATTTTAAAACACATGATTTTCACATCCTTCTACAAGAGTTTATTCCAATAGAAATCCATCATATTTTTTTCCAATAATTTAATTGTGTATTTTATTCGACTGTTCCATTAGTTAGAGATATTTTTTCTAAGATGTTTTTCAAGTCTCTTTTACAAAAAATGTTGGCAGATGCCCCATTAATTTTTTGTGAGTTAGAGAAAATATTTCTTCCATCATTTTTCACATGCATGTTGCATCTAACTTTCCATATTCAAACTAAAATACTTCTCTAAGGACCTATTTATTTTCTTTAGATGTATCAAACTGGAAGGAATATGTACACATTAATATCTTATATCTGAAATAAGAATAATCCCAAAGGTTCTATCATGAATGGTTACTTGGCTCAAGAATGTGGGGATTTATGCTCTATATTTTTTTTTGATCTTAATACATGAATGAATATAACAATGGGAAATGATGAAGAAGAGTATGAGAAAATTGAACCGAGTTTTTCATCACTTCCTCAAACAAGAGGAATTCATGGATCGTATACATTGACAACATTAAGCCTTTAAGAGTAGAATATGGCACACCACACTATTTTGTTCAACTCTGAATTATTCAATGACTACATCAAGTAAGTAAATTAAATACGTATATCTTACTTATATATCTGTTAAACTATTCTTATTTTTATCTATAGGGAATATAAAGCAATGATAAATAGAAAGAATTGTTCTTTATCTTTGAGAAGGATGGAGACATTGGCTAGCAACAAGTTTTCTGCTTGGTTAAAATTAAAGGTAAAAATATTCCTGTTTAAAATAATTAAATCAATTTTTAATTAGTTTTAATATTAATTTATATTTTAGTTATTGATTTTTCTTGCTGACTCTATATCTGATGAAATAAGAGTTTTGGATTTTGGTCTTAATACCATGGTTTATGACTGTAAATAAATTGTTAGAAATGGGTACAAATTTATTATCACTGAATGAGAAAATAACATGAGAACACAACATGAATATATTAAGGTTACTACCACAATATAATTTTATTCTCGTGCATTAGATATTAGACCACAATTTGAAAATGTAGGTTATTATGGAGTCATTGAAAAAATAATAATATTTTATTATTGATCTCATGGATGAGTCATGATGATAAATGCTAGTGGTTTGATTAAATTATGAGGAATGGTACATTTATTGGTGATTTTGGATTTTGAGTAATTTATTTGAGTCACACTCTTGCTACTGATGAACTATATGTATTTGAATCAATGGTGAAACAAGTTTTTTATGTCAAAGATCATATTCAACCTGAATATTGTGTCATTATTAATGTAATTCCAAGAAATATTTTTTATGATGGTGATGATGGAATTGACACCATCCCTAATTCCATTAGAAACAATCCATTTAATACTTTTGATGTCTCCAATATCACAATTTTTAGAGTTGACTATGAACCTAAAGTTGTGGTGGAAAATATATAGAATCATCCATCCATGTTCTCAACTCTTTTTATTTATCTCGACTTGGGTTATTAAGGTTGGCACTATTAAGATTTATTTGATATTGATTAAAAATATGTAGTATCTGACATGACTGTTATGTTAATTTTTAATGTTTATTGGTTTCAATTTTATTTGAATTTCATTTTCTAATTTAGAATTGAACTGTATTCAAACCTATGAAACAAAAATTTCAATGCTTTATTGACCATGTATAAAATTAGTATTACTCTAAGACATCCCTTTAACATTTCTCTAGATATTGAACATGATGGTTTGTCTTCTTCTGCAAAACATGTATAGAAACCTACATCATCTACCTGGTCTAAAGAAATTAAATTTTTCCTTAATTTCAACATGTGATTTACCCCTTATGAATTTGGTAGATATCTTATCCTTGTTCATATGTTTATATTATCATTTAAAACTATCTTAAGGGTTTAATCATTCATAACATATACATTGATGAATTTTCTAGGGGAATAATTCAGTATTCTCTCTCTCTCTCTTGGTTGTTGAGTCAATTAAATCCTCAAAATCAATGTTATGTGATTTTAATAGACTAACAACACTTAGTAAATAACAATCCTACTCAAAATTTAATTTATTTATTACATATTTTATGATTTATTGAATTCATTATATATCCATTCAAGCTTACCAAAAACAATGGATAGTTAAATTATCCATGAATCCCATTATTCCCTCTCATATATTTTGTTTTTTGGGTTACACATTGGTTATCCATTTATAATTACTTCTATATTTGTTTTCAAATGCTGGAAATGAAACCAATTTAAGGGAGGTGATAGAAAAATATTATGGACAACAATCGTCGCATGGCTAAGATAAGCATTCCATGACTAGGGCCTATAGTGTGTACTTTATTTTAAATATATATATTTAAATAATATATAATGTAATGTGATTAATTTTTTTTAAACATTTTTGCAGGATCCACCACTTAGGTGAAAATTATTCGATGAGTAGCCCATTCGTGGTCCCAGTACTCAGTGTGTTCATATGGGGGGTGGTGCGAGAGGTAG
Organism: Viscum album; assembly: GCA_963277665.1. Classification (NCBI taxonomy): domain Eukaryota; kingdom Viridiplantae; phylum Streptophyta; class Magnoliopsida; order Santalales; family Viscaceae; genus Viscum; species Viscum album. The sequence continues at coordinate 1,418,712,612 of OY728157.1, read as the reverse complement.
GCGATCTGGTCGGCATACCTGATTAGTCCATACCCCTCCCACTAACATACCATCTATCCCACATTCTGATCCTGGTGTGTCATTAGGGAAACACGGGATATTTAGGCCTCCCATGTTTTCAAAACCCTTTACATCTGAGTCTCATCACCTGTCTTTACCATATCTGATGATGATTCCAACTCCCCATCCAACATTCAACCATCCATCCTTGGTATCATATTTTACTTCTATTTATTTCTCTCTGAGATTCTATATTCCATCTTCTTCAACTCCTAATATTCTACAGTCTGTCCCTACAGGGAATAAATTGGAATCCACTCCAGTTTTATAGGGTGTTCCTTTAGTTTTTTTGGATCCAATGGCGCCCATTTATCAGACTTAATCAAGTTTATTTATCGAAACCTAAAATTTTTTTATACCATTATTTATTTTCATTATAATATGTATTGATAAAATATTTGTTTTTCTTTCATAACATATAAATCTACTTATAGGAGACAGGGGTCAGGTGTACATGCATGTGTGCAGTGTGAAACTGCCACATGCAGTTGATGGTGGACTACAATGAAGACAGTCAAATGATTGAAAAAATAGGGCAGAAATGTCGAATTTTTTTGGCAATGCTTTCCAAATACTCTAACATCATTCCCGTCAGCCCACTCTCATGGAAATAGTTTCTAAATAAAGTAAAGGATAAGGATTTTCTAGATATGTGGGTAATTTTTTTTTGTATTTAATGTAGAATATTATTTTTGTATTTATATGAATTAATATTTTGGTGTCAGCTTTAGTTTAATTTCTCTAATGGTGAGGGTGCACAGTCAGCATGTATAAAGGATTTATGTGAGCTTTTGAGAGCCTATAAGAATCAGTTGTATATTATAAAGAGTTCTAGAGTAGGAACAACAATCAAGGCTGTACCTGTCAGGTATCATTGTGTTATAAAATAGTATTGGAAAATGATTACACATTGAACGAATATTTAGTTTAACGTATTAATCACATTTGAGGTATTTCAATGAATTTTTTCATGTTTTTTGTTAATAATATATTTTGAATTATTTAATTTTATTTAGGAATAATTTGGAAGAAATAAAGAAACATTGATACCAAAAAATACCTCCACACATTGGGACGTACTACGATGTTAGATCATGAGTGGAAGAAGGTATGACAATTTATAATTTTTATTTACAACTTGCACAGTCTATTGTTTCCTCCATAATTTATTTGATTGGAAATGTTGTCATATAATTTTTGTTATGATATTAATTATCAGAAACCTATTTTTAATTATGGTTTCCTATATTCAATGTCATTGCAGAGGCAAACATTGAATATTGAAGGTTGTGGGCCTCGAGGAAAACTGTTTTGCTCGAGTAGAAGGAAGAAAGATGGAAGTGCGGTTAATGAACCAACTCAACAGCAGATTATAAGTTTTAATTTGTTGATTTCAACTTTTAATATCTATTTTTTAATGTAATAATCTATTTAAATTTATAATAGGATTCTTTTTAGGCCCTTGATGCCCATAAACCTGAAAATTTTGGGCCAAATGATCACTTACATTAGGTGTTGGGAGATGAGCACTCTAGCAGAGTACAGTGATGACTGGGGAAGTGTATAGTTTCGATGAGGTATTGGCCCTCCTCAGGTATGAGTTTTAGTGCCACTGAGTTCTAGAAGGTTAAGGAATATGCAGAACAGACTGAAAAAGGTCCATAGAGATGGTAGACTAGTCTGCTAGGGAAAACAGTGAATTTATGAAACCAATGGAAGTTTTACATCCAACACTTCCACAAGAGGCCATCACAGCTTGTGATGAATAAATTTCATTGATACGTTCTGTATATGGTTCACTAGGTGTCAATTCTAGTCGTGTTTGAGATGATGGAGATAAGGGGGTCGAGGCAGCGGAGGAGGGTGGGGATGAGGTTGAGGCGGAGGAGGAGAGAGAAGTGGAGTCCGAGGCAGAAGAGGAGGGACATAAAGAGGGTGAGGAGGGTGAGGTAGAGTATGAGGGTGAGGTTGAGGGAACTAAGGAGGGTGAGGATGATTATGGGTATGACATTGAGGATGAGGATGAGGTTGATGATGACGGTGATGATAGTGATAGTGATGAGGGATAGATTAATCTGTTACATTTTTTACTAACATTACTAACATTCGATGTTTGATGATTTGTTGTGCCTGAATATATGTGTGATTAGGTAGGTCATATTATCTTTATTTCTTTATCTATAAAAAATAAAACATAACATGATCATTTTCTCTGACTGAATATATGTGTGACTGATTCACCACTCCCCTAGACACCCCCACCCCCTTATAAAGCCCCCACACCCTAGATTCTCCCCACACACTAGATAGCGCCCAACCCCTTGGATATCCCCCACCCCCTTGGAAAACCCCCCTGGACACCACCCCCACCCCATGTACACCCCCTACCCCTTTGGACAACCCCACCCCTAGACACGCACACCCCCCTTAACACCCCCACCCCCTAGACAACCCCCCCCCCCATGGACATCCCCCACCCCCTAGACACCCCCACCACCTTATAAAACCTCCCACATCCCTGGAAAACCCCACCCTATTAACACCCCACCCCTCGGATACCCCCAACCCATGGACAAACTTCCCCTACCCACCCCCCTGGACACCCCTACCCCCTTAGATAGCCCCCATCCCCGGGACACCCCACCCCCTTGGACAACCCCTAAACCCCCTGGAAACCCCACCCCCATGGACATCCCCCTCCCCCTGGACACCCCCATCCCCTGGATACCCCCACCATCTGGAAACCCCACCCTATGGATATCTCCCACACCCATAAACAATCCCTAACCACCCCACCCCTTGGAACCCCCACCCCCTGGACACCCCAAACCTCCTAGAAATCCCCCCCATGGACAAACCTCACCCCTAGAAACCACCACCCCCAGAATACCCCCACCCCCTTTGGACAGCCCCCACCCCCTAAATAGCCCCCCCCACACACCTAGACACCCCCTAGACACCCCCACCCCCTAGACAACCCCATCCCCTAGACACCCCACCCCCATGGATAGCCCCCACACCCCCTGGACTCCCCACCCCCTTGGACATCCCCCACCACCTTTGAAACCCCCACCCCTTTGACCCCCTCGAACCCCCCTAGAAGCCCTCCACCCCCTAGACACCCCCATCTCCTCACAAATCCCCAACTACCCTTGGACAACCCCCTAGACACCCCCACCCCATGGACAGCCAACACACCCCCTAGACACCCCCACCCATTGGACAACCCCCACCCCCTATACACCTCCACCCCTACAAACCCCATCTCACCCACTTGGACAACCCCCACCCCCTGTACAACACCCCCCACCCCTAGGACCCCCCCAGACACCCCCACCCCCTTTGACAGCCCCCACCCTTAGATATCTCCCGACCCCCTGGACACCCCACACCATTGACACACCCACCCTCACCCCCTTGGATATCCCCCTCCCCTTGGTCACCTCTATCTCCATGGAACCCCCCCAACCACCACCCCACCCCCTGGACACCCCACCCCTTGGACACCCCACCCATAGACACCCTCACCCTACCCTCTTGGACATCCCCCACCCCCTGGACCACCCCCACCCCTCTGGACGCCCCGTTCCCACCCCCATCACCTTGGACAACCCCCACCCCCTAGGATCAAATTTTCAAGTGTTGTGTTTATATAGATGTTTGTTTTTGGGGTGTTTTGGTTTCCAGTGGTGTTTTTTTGGGTGTATTGGTGTTATTATGAATTTTTTATAGTGTACTACAATTTCATTGCCTTTATTCTGATGGAATACTATTTGGATCATATTTTTCATCATTGGTGTTATTTTGGATTATGTGAAGCGTATTGAAATTGAAAGTAATTTCACGAGTAATTGGAGGTAATTAATTCTGAATTATTTATAGGTTTGTTATTATTGTAGGTAATTGCACAAGGGGAGACTGGTATTGCCTGCTACTGGAGCTACAACAACTCTATGACAACAGTTTCAAAATATTTTTTATTGATGTGACAATTGAATCTATTCCAATGTTTTCATAAAACCGTTTGTTAAAGTCTATACCAATGGTTTACAAATAGTTGACATAGACCTGTTAACTAAATTGTTACCAACAATTTCTATAAATCATTGGTAAAAGTATTTACCAATAGTTCAAAAAACCATTAATATATATATAAATTTATTTATATTACAATAGTGTAAAACCATTGGAATAATGTTATACCAAAGGTTATACAAAACCATTGGTATCATGTGTTGTAAGATGACATACCCCAATGGTTTATGAATAACAATTGGGATATGTCTATCCCCACGGCTTAGTAGAAAACAGTTTGGAAAATTGTAGTTATATATTATAGTAACATTTGTCCAGCCCAGAATTGCATTTTTAAATAGTTGGTATATCATGGATTTTCATCACTGGTTATAGAAAACTGAACGAGATCCAAGTGAAGAACAAATACCCTCTTCCAAGAATTTATGACCTATTTGACCAACTTCGTGGAGCTCAATTATTCTCTAAGATTTATCTTCAATTAGGTTATCATTAATTGAGGGTGATAAAGGAAGATATTCCAAAAACCAACTTCTGATAAAGATACGAGCATTATGAGTTTTTTGTCTTACCCTTCTAGATGACTAATGCACCTGCTATTTTTTTTAGATTTTATGAATATAGTATTTAAGGACTACCTTGATAAATTTGTCGTATTTTTTATTGATGATATTATGATATATTCCAAAAGTCACGAGGAGAATGAGGATTATCTAATGGTTATTTTACAAACTCTATAGAAGTAGAGGCTTTTGGAATGTTCGGAAAATATGAATTTTGGTTACAAAAGTTTCTTTCTTGGGTCACATTGTAACCAATGAAGGAATCATAGTTGACCCTGCAAAGACAATGGTTGTAGAGGAGTGGAATCATCCTATAAAAATAACTAGGATTCGTAGTTTCGTTGTATTAGTGGGATATTATAGAAGGTTTGTAAAACACTTTTTCACAACTTTTGAATCCTTTAACCAAGTTAACATGAAAAGGGGTTATGTTTATTTGGAAGAAGGAGTTTGAGTAATGTTTCAAAATCTAAAGAAGAGATTGGTTACTTCACCATTGTTAACTCTACCCTCAAGTGGAGAAGGATTTTTTATTTTTAGTGATGCATCTCTAAAAGGTCTCGGGTGACTCCTCATGAAAAATGAAAGTCATTTCTTATGCGTATCGATAGTTGAAGTCTCCTAAGTAGAAATATCCTACGCTTGATCTTGATATGGATGTAGTTGTTTTTGTTCTGAAGATATGGAATCATTATCTTTACATGGAGAAATGTGATATATAAAAAGAACATCAAATTTTTAATTATATTTTCAGAAAAAATTAATTGAACATGAGGTAGAAGAGATGGTTGGAACTTCTTGAAGACTATAATTGTTCAATTCATTATCATCCTGAAAAGAGAAAACAACGTTTCTAATGCATTAAGTGGGAAAGACCTAGTTTTTCTATCCATGATGAGGATTGAAAGAGATCATTGATCCAAGAACTAGTGAAAATGGACATGGTAATTGTAATCTAAGGGACATCATCATCCCCAACCCACATGATTTCTCAACCGTCATTACTAAAGAAGATCAAGAACGAAAAGAAAGAAACTCCTTTGTTATAAAAGAAGCTTAAGGCTGTGAAGGATGGTAAGTTCCCTGATTTCAATATTGATCAAGAAGGTGTATTGAAATTTCATACAAGACTTTGTGTTCCATCTATTTTGAAAATAAAGAAGGAGATGATGGATGAAGATCATAGACCTACTTTCTCTATACATCCAATAAGAATGACAATATATACGGACCTTAGTGATCATTTTTGGTGGTATAGTATGAAAAGAGAGATTTTTAACTACACTATAAGGTTCCTACTATGTTAGTAAGTGAAGGAAGAGAGACAACTTCCTAACGGATTATAAAAACCACTACCATACCAGCATGGAACTGGGAAAATATCACTATGGAATTTGTAACTTGTATACTGAGAACTTCCAATGTAAATAATGAAATATGTGTTATAATGAACCATATCACCACAACTACCCATTTTTTCTCCATTCTGGTGTATTTCTATCTTGATCAACATGCCAGGATTTATGTGAAGAAAGTGGTAAGGCTCTATCGAGTTCCACTTTCTATCTTATCTGATAGAGATCCATGGTTCACATCAAAATTCTAGAATAGTCTTTGACATTCTATAAGTACATAATTGAATTTCACTATGGAATATCACCCCCAAACTGATGGCTGATCTGAAAGGAAAATTCAAATACTTGAGGACATGTTGAGAACATGTTCAATGGAATTTAAAGGTGGATGAGATCAATATCTACCATTAGTTTAGTTCTCTTACAACAATAGTTTACACTTGAGCATTCAAATGGCACCCAATGAAGCTCTATATGGAAATAAATGTAGAAATCCTACTTTTAGGGATGAATCTGGTGATAGAAAGCTTCTTGGGCCATATCTTGGGCAAGATATAATAGAAAAGGTTCATGCAATGTAGCAACATGTTAAGGCTTCCTAGAGTCGACAAAATAGAAATTTCAACAACCATAGAAGGGACTTGGATATTGATGTTGGTGAAAAATTCATTCTTATAATTTCAAATTGGAATATATCCATGAGGTTTGGGATGAAAGGTAAGCTCATCCCTAGGTAAATCAGCTCTAATGAAATCCTTGATTTCATAGGAGCAGTGGCCTATCGTCTTGAACTTCCTCCAAATCTAGCACAAGTTCATGATGTGTTCCACGTATCCCTCTTGATGAAGTAATACCTAAACCTTCATATGAACTAAATCCATAGGTGGTACAAATGGAACATGACCTCTCTTATGAGGAGAATATGATGGAGATCTTCGATTGTAGATATAAGGTTCTACGCAACAAGACTACCTACCATGTTAAAGTGTTGTGGAGGAACCACAAATACGAAGAAGCCACATGGGAACTAGAGTAGTCTATGAGGTAGAACTACACACACCTTTTCACTTATTAGGGTACAATTAGAAATCTTGGGGATGGAATTTTTTAAGGGGGGGAGAATGTAATGACCCAAACTTTTGAAAATATTTGTTTCTTGAATTTGTGTGTTATTTTATTTTTTACTCAACAAAACTATATCATTTTATTAATCAAGTGACTATAATTAAAATACGACTACTGGGTTTGAATTGTCATATGACCACTGGTCAATATAACCATTGGATACTATACTCTTAACTTTATGATTATTATTTATAAATACAAAGGATTGTGGTTAATTAATACAGAAATAAGAGTTGATGGCCTAATCTAGTAACTCAGGTCGTACAAAGTCCATCAGTCAGAGCATATGAAGGAGGTAAGATCACAAAGATTTTCTCTAGATCACGACCAAGTTGAGCTTCAACATGTTAATCTTGAATGTAATTTTCTTTTGGAGAAGCTCAAGATGACAATAATCACCACTCGGGCAATGTTTAATGTGCCACACAAATATTTTATCCCCATTGCACACCTTACTCTTAGTCCAATGTAGGTGTTATAAGTGTCTATGTAATGATGCCTTAGTTACATTGTATAATCATTTTGTATAAATAAATTTTTTATTTTTTATTAAGATAATTTTTTTGAATTTCAAATGTCAAAATAAATATAATTTGAATTTTTAGAAGTTTCATATTATTGATAAATATTGAAAAAAGAGTATTTTAATATATATTTTTGTACTTTAAATATTTGATAATGTGAAATTATTTTAAAAAAATGGACATATGCAGTTGTGATCAGTATAAAATTTAGAGTCTGATAAGATCAACTTAATTTTTGGTGAATAGTAAATTAATAATAATAATATTACCCTTATGAATAGTAATCGGAAAAATGGAATTGTAACCTCACTTAATTAATTATAAATATAATTTATACATCTTGAATGGTAATATGATATAATAGCATAAGTAAATAACTGTTTCCAAAATTGTTAGTAAAATATCAGTTTTTTCAGGTAAACAATGATTTCAAATAAAAATTAAATTTATAATATTTAGAAAATTATTTTAAAAAAATGGAGTTAATTTTTGAATTTAGATCATTGACATTAGGTTAGGGTGAAATTATGAGATTTTTAAATTTTTTTTTGTTTTTTGATGAATAGTAAAAATATAGTTTTTGAGTTTTCATTGTGTTTTATGAAATAATAATGATGTAATATGTAAATTAAATGGATGGTCATATAATTTGGTTTAAAATATTATATAAGATGTCCTAGGTGGCCAAAAAACATTGGAAAATACCATAGGCAAGCCATATTTTTTAAAATACCACTAATTAGGTGCCCCTAACAAGTTAATAAAATATCCCCTCACATTTTCTATAAATACCAACCCATTACATCATTCCAAATTCCTTTTCAAAAATTTTATTGTTATTTTACCTCTCAAGGAGACCTCCAAAGGTTTTCTCGAGACCCCAAGGTCCCAACCTTCGCATTTTTTGAAGTTACTTTTCATGGTAATGGAACCTTTCACCCTCTCCATTTAGTCAAGAATTCTTTTTTGTTATGTCTTTTAATTTTCATTTTTTTTATGTTGGGGTATGTTATTATATATTCTTATTTATTTTAATTTTATTTAAAAATAATGATAGACACTTTTTTACTCTAATAAAATGATTTTCTGAATTTTTAGGTGATGTCGTTAGGCTTCTGATTTTTTGTAAGGGAATTCACAACTTCTCTTTTTTTTCATGTTCTCTTTTATGTGGTATATATTTAAAATTTCAATACCATGTTCTTACATACATGTTATCATATACCTATACAATATTATTATTCTCTTATTAATTGGGTGAACTCTGTCCCCTCTCTTTTTAATTTTTTTCTAAAATCATGTTGCATAGCTGTTATACTGCTAAATTTTAATCTCAAAACCTCTCCCATTTTTGTAAATAAATTCTATTATTTTCTTTATGTGAATACACAAACCTATTTTATTTCATGTTATATTCATAAATACATAAAAATGATATATTTTGTTCTATAATTGACATTCATAAAACCCTCATTCTATTTTCATGGGTTACAAATGATATAATAATCAGGTTTTTAATCACTTTTTAAAATGTTGTGATTTTAATATAAAACCAATTTATTTTATTCACTTTGGGATATTTATTAAATGTTGATTGATATATATGTGGATCACATTAAAATAAATACATATTAAGGGTTTTATCTGATAACACTCTAAATCATTTGTTAAAGAAATTAATATCTAGAGATGATATGTTTTACGATACCTTGGTGAATAACATTGGTAATTTTTATGACACCTTAGAGATAAAAATTGGTGATATGATTATTAATATCTAAATTAAATGTTATAACCACATTTTTAAGTTATTATTTATGTTATTTTTATTATAATATTCCTCTTTATCATGAATTTATGATATTTATCATGTTCTTATTGATATCGTTCATGTTCATATGTAAAATACTTTACCTATTTTCCATATTGGACATTTTTCTCATGCTTTCCATTGATGTATATCTCCAGGTTGTGAGATGTAGTAATTATAATTGGGATGAATTTTTCAATAATCCTTTTAAGTTGATTAAAATACTATTATACCTTTTCATGTATTATGTACCTTCATTCTAAGACACTAGACTTTAAAGATCCTATGTTTGTAAAATGTAATGAAAATTTATTTAATATAAGGAAGGATGTGATAGATACGAGGTGAGTAATCTCGTCCAATTGATGTATTCCATTTCAAGGTAATACTCAATCACTTTTTCATATACTAAAATTATGGGAGACCTCATATAGAGGTTCTCATCCAACTTCAGGCATCTTAATCATGAGTCCACCATCAGTAATGACATATACAATAGTTCAGGAAATAGGTTGGAGTCCCTGATAGAACTTATTAACTTGTTGTCTCACATCAAGTCCATGATGTGGTCGTTTTTTAGTAAGTTATATAAACTTATCTCAGGCTTCACAGGATGAATCTTCATCTATTTGGTAAATGTTTTGAATGTCATTATGAAGCTTCCAAGTCCTTGTTGGTGGGAATTACTTATCTAAGAACTTATTTTCAAGGTCGTCCAAAGTCATGATTGGCTCAAGATTTTGTATTTTGATCCAATCCTTGGATCTGTGATTCAACGATAACAGGATGACACAAAATTTGAGTATGTATGAAAAAACACCATGGTTGTGAAAGGTATCATAAACCACTAGAAAATTTGAAATGTGTTCATGGGGGTCTTCGCATTGTAGCCCACTGAATTGACCCATGTTTTAGATCATGAAGATGAGTCTATGTTCGATCTCAAAGGTGTGAGCCTAAATAGGAGGGAACCCAATGTTGGGACCAATACACGTAATGAAAGGTAATCCGTAAACCATTAATATTCACTTCTAAAACATTGAAAACTCTCCCTGATTGACAAGTAGAACATATTGAATGTTCTTGGGTTGTGAAGGTGCAAGATCATTGGGATTATCTATTATGAACTGGTAGTTCCTAAAAAGATCAATTGATCTCAAAATTGAATAGTTGTAGTGTTTGAGATTTGAGGATCCTCAAGCATGGTAGAGGGCCCTGATACATGCACTAGCCCAAAATAATTAGATAAGATATAGGTTTGTCTATAGAAAAATTTAAAAATAATGGGTGGGGAAGGTGAGTTAATGCCAGGTTCGATCCAAAGGTTAATATCCCAAGGAAACAATGATTCCCCAAAAATGATGCAAAAAATTTGATGCACCCAAACACATTGTCGAATATGTGTGAGTATTGATCAGATTAGAAATTTAGGTTCCAAAACTACACTTACTACAAGGGTTTAGTAAATAAGAAGTATGAGGTCAAACCCATAAGGATCTCTATCCACCAGTAAACCATTCAAACAAAACCCTTTTAAATGATTACTCACATTCCCTCTTCATATTTTATTTTAATAATTATAGGTTGTTTGATTCAAATTAGATTAAAAATAATGGACTAAGGTCTATTTTAGGGCTTTAGTAAAAAGATAATCCTAAATCTTTATTGGGATAGTCCTATGGATTAGGTTATGAAGCAGTTCAAAGGTCACCAACTAATTATGGTCAATATAATTGGATCTATCTATGACAAAAATACCCCCTTGTTCTGGGTATAGCCTACAAATTAGATGTATTTCTCGTATATTCTTTTATAGAAAATTTTAGAGGCTAATGGTCATAGGCTTTTCAACTTCAATTAGGTGAAGTTCGTTCACTTGAACCACTTATGTACAGGGATATGAATGAGAATGAGATAAAAAGCTTTTTAACCAAATTACTAACCATAAGATTACCAAGGTTCAGTCCATAGATTCATTATGATCATAAACACCCCTACTCTAGACCCCTAAACCTAAATAGATTGGCTACCCATGATAGGGTTGATTAAAAGAAAAGGAATAAAAAATTATCATTATAATCATAAAGAAACTTTGAAATATGAAATATTGAATTAAAAATATTAAAATTTCAAGATAGATAATAAAAATTAATGTAGATTCAATAAAACACTTACTCAGATTAAAGAAATAATGAATAAAAAATAATCATCAATGTAGAACGATGATTGTTTTTGAAAATTAGTGTTAAAATGGAAATGGAATCAAAATTAAAGAATAAAAAATGTATATTATTTAAAAATATAAAATGATTTAATAAAATTATGAAAATAATGAATTCAAACTTCTTTAGAAGAGAAAAAAATAAAAATTTTGGAATAAAATGATAGAAAATAATGTATGTCAGAACTCTTATACGGGGCAAGGGGGCATCAATATATATATGTTCGAAAAGTACATGATTTCTAAAGCCTTCATGTCAATTACTAGATTGATGTGTCTTTATCCTAAAATCTTAACACTGTTCAATTAGGATGCACATCTTGTATTTAATATCCACAATCTACTCTAGAAAATTGACCAGATCATTGATCATGTAATATCACAAGCTTCACATGTTATGTAACATTTTCACCTCATGTATCTGATTCTCTTTCAATGTTATTTTAATTTAAAAAATTTCATGACATATATTTTATGTACACATTGTGTATCAGATTCTTGTAATATAAAGTCTTCATAGTCTCAATTATAGGTATGTAGGAATGATTTGAATGGGGACAACATGTTGTGTATGATATAAATGATATGTAGAGATTCTTTTTTTTTCATCTTACATAATTTCTTTATTTGTGCCCAAAAGTACTAATTCCTATGAAAAAAAACCAAAACCCTATTCAATATCAAATAAATCATGAATAAACATTAAATTAATATATCCAAAATGTTTATATAAACTCATATAATCAAGATGATTGTCACATGATTGAAATAAATTCTTGATAAGTGAAATATTATCATATGTGGATATTTGATATTCAATATTAGAATATCAGGGATGTATGATCACATGATTAAGATATGTATTTTTTGCCTCCTGGTATTTACTATAGATTATGCTATATATTTTTATAGTTATTAAGTAGGTAGATATGCTTGGAAATTAAATAAAAACTTAAAGATAGTATTTTATTAATTATAATAAATGTGTAATGTTGAAATAATTATTTTCTAGGATATTAAAACATAAAAATGAATCTTACAGTGAAATAACTGATTAAATATATAATATTTGGCATTGTATAATTTTATATCTAGTTCTACTAGGACTTATACATTATTTATTGATTAATTAATGAAGGTAAAGAGAATTTAATAATTTTTTAAATCATTCCTTTTGGGTTCATAAAGTATTTCATTGTTTGATAATGGTTACAATACCTTGTTTTTTTGCCCATAGATTCTTTTATATTGTGTTTGGAATATTAAATTTATTATGTATTTATGATCTATAGATTTAGTGCCTTGTTTTAATTAATTGATAACATTTTGTGGATGAAAAATTTGATGAGTAGTTGTCACACCATAGCTCTTGAAATAATTTTTATTTTATTATTTTATCTAGATTTAAAATATTTTGTCGAGGTTTGGGATGATCCCGATTGTAATTTTGAGTTTTTTGATGATAAATGAATGTTTTGGGCTTGAAATCTTTCAACACATGGACAGAGCACGGTCGAAGCTATGCGGCTTCACCTAGGTCACCGTATGGTCTGCCTGATATTCAAAAAATATTAATTAATTAATTAATAGGATGGGTAATAAAATGAAATCATAATAAAACAAGAAAAATAAAATGAAATTAGGAATCATATTAATAATAATAATGATAATATTATTTAAGTATATTATTATTATTTTTGAGTTGGTATAGGTCTTTTTGATGGTTTTATTTATTTTTTTCCTTCTATTCATTTCTATTTTCTCTCTCTCTTCTTTCTTCCCCTTTATTCTTGCATCATGCTACCCTAACCACTCCCCACCTGGTGTGCACTACAACTCATTTTCTTGTTCGGTGCCCCATCACCCCTCCAACGGCCTTCGAGTCAATGCCCCGTCCCTCTGGAAACCATTCACTAATGCAATGCTCCCCCTCCAGAGACCTCATGCCACCAACACCCTTCACATTTCCCATGCACCCCCTCAGCACATGAATCCCCTCTGGTAACTCTCTTCTTACATGGAAAGCCTCTCAGACCCCTCACCACTCCCATCCCCCTTTTCCACTGGTTCAAACTACTTAGGTAAGACTCTTCCCTCTTCCATAGGGTTTATGTTTAAGGATTTGTTTTGACTAAGGTCATATCTTGATAATATTGATTCGATATCTTGATTTAAGGTTTAATTGGGTTTGTTTGTGGTGTGGATTAGTGGCGGTAGAAAGTCCGTATCGATTTTTGGGGATTTTGACACCAAAGGTAGGTGGTTCCATGTTCAACAATTATATGGAAAATTATTCTTCTTGGTTAATTAATTTAAAGAGTTCTTTGATTGATTTTTGTTGTGTGAAATTAGTTTTTAAAAGAGTTTAATATGTGTTTTGTTTTTATGTACCATGTTCATATGAAATGGGGTGTGTTTTTTGTGGAAACCAACATTGTGTCTTTGAATAGTGTTTTATAAATTGTGAAACATGTTTTTTAAATTGTTCAAGGGCTGAATTTGTTTTGAGGGGGTGTTGGTGTGTGCTTGATCTTAAAATAGGTTTTTGAGTTGGTTTTGAAGGTAAATTTACGTGACATTACATTGAATTGTTTTATAAAATTTTATTAATGGTTTATTAAATTATATGTAAGGTTCGAATCATGTTTTCAAAATTTTTTTGTTTGATTATGATTTTTAAAATGGAACTGGAATGTGAATGTGGTGTTTTGTGAAATGTGGAATTTGATTGAGCACCAAGGGAATCGTGGGTATCTTGGTGGGGGGACTACGACTAGTTTTCTAGTTATTCAGAAGTTGTTATGGCCCAATTTCACTTAGTGATATTGATTATTACAACACTAACTAAATAATTATGATTTATTGGAGACCACTAGGTTTTGGGTGTGTACCCTACTAGTGTATTGTGCCCGAGAACACAGTTGGTCATGGTTTCTGGGCCACATTTCATCAAGATATGATGTACCTAGTGTCTCATTTTTAGAGAGTTCCTAGAGGTGTTTCCGGTGACTAGTCATCATTTCATTATATCACACTTACTATTGGCATATGATATGATCAGTTGGTAAATTCAAGACAAGCACATTTCCATTAAAAAATTATCTTCCTAAATAATTTTATTTCTTTTAAAATTGATTTCTTTAGAATTTTCTTACTTTCAAAATTACACCGATTAAAATTGTTCTAGTATTTCATTCATCCATAAAGATTGAAATTTTATTTTCTATGTCACGACCCGACCCAACGGGGCTCGAGCCTCGACTCCCCAAGCCCGCCTCCAATAGGCCAGGGGCTGGAGACCAGCGCCGAGTAGGCTATCACACACACAGGAGGCATTAGCCTAAGGTACCTGTAAACACGCACCCACAAACACCTCCATGCAACAGTGCAGAGATAAAGAAACTGAAAAGTAAATGCATGCATACAATCTATCCCAAACCAGAGTGCAACAGCAAAAGTACAAGGGAAAAACAGGGCCCACCAAAAGAAAACTACAAAGCGCGTCCAACCTGCTCTGAAGAAGGGGAACGCTGCCACAAACACCCACTGGAAAGATCCCTCGGTACAGCTCCGGTAAACACCCCGGTCAACTCGCTCACTAAGCCCCGCCTGCTCCAGGTCCTCCTAGGACTCCGTCAGAAGGCATGTGGTCTGCAAAAGACACAAACATGTGCGGGAAAAGCCCGTGTAGGGGTGAGTATAAACATACTCAGTAGGCACCCCAAAAACCCAAAACCCAAGGGAGAAACTGAAAGGCAACAGTCCGCTCAACCCAGCCAGAGGGAACCCAGACGAGAGAGGAACTCCATCTCGTGACCATCCTCGTCTAAACACAACAAGTCAGCTCAGCTCAGCTCAGGTGTATTCCCATACATACACCTTGAACAATCCAGATATACACAGCTCACGCCACAAAGCCACAAGAGGTACCGACCTCATCACCAGCACCTGTCCACAACCAGGAGAGTACACCACGAACACTGTCATACCATATGACACTCATCCGAGAGATACACTCCATCGGGAGACTCGCAAACATCTCAGACGCTCACCCGTGAGACCACGCTCGTCGGATAGCATCACTGAGGAAACATCGCTAAAACACCATAACCACCAAACTCCTCGGATAGGGGATCGCCGCTAGGGTCCGCTAGGGGATACCAAGACCCACTCCGGTATACGTAGCTCACAGATAGGGGATCACTCCCAGGGTCCGCTGGGGGATACCACGACCTGATATGGCATACGTAGTTTCCACAGATAGGGGATCACACCCAGGATCCGATGGGGGATACCACGACCCGATCTGGCCTACGAAGTTCTCACAGATAGGGGATCACACCCAGGATCCGCTGGGGGATACCAAAACCCGATCTGGCACTCGACGGAATCTCCACACTCAGATAGAGGATCATCGTCCATATAAAGATGGTCACGACGATACCGGAACCCTATCTGGTATAACTCGTGATGTAGGGGATCGAACCGACGATGCCGCAAACCTACCGAAACCACACGCTGAGTAGGGGATCGTATAACCAACGATACCGCAACCCTACCATAAACATCATGCTGAGTAGGGGATCGTAAGCCCGACGATGCCACAACCCTACTGTGCACGACCCACCGCGTAGGGGATCATATGTCCGATGATGCCACAAACCCTACGGGGTTAACCTTCTAGATAGGGGTTCGCCGCCCGTAAATAAGCGGTCACAGCGATACCAAGAACCTGATCTAGGTAAAGATGCTAGAGGATCCACTCCGGGCCCACCGGAGGGATACCACAACTCTAACAGTTTAAACATCCCATCGAGAGGATCACAAACCCATACGAAGGTTGTGATGCCACACGAACCCTCGTGGGAAAGAACCAAGGGAGAAACCTCAACCACTGCTGGTCCAAACGTCGCTAACCAGAGCGACCCGCCACAACGCCACACTGCGCACCTCCTAGGCCAAAACCGAGGCCACCATCGCGTTCCACGCAGAAAAACACGCAGGATAGGCTGTTTACTCGCCCGAAACAGAGCACCGGTGAAAAAGGCACTATTCACCGTAGCTAGCTCGTGCGGGGCCCACGCTATGATCCCGAAACCCATCGAGCGGATCGCACCACGGTGATCCCCTCAGAAAAACAAGCGGAATCGACTACTCGCTCGCCCAAAATGGACACCCGGTGAAAAAGGTACTATTCACCGACGGCCAACTCGGGTGGGGCCCACGCCTGGATTCCGAAACTCATCAAACGGATTGCACCATTGAGATCCTCTCGGAAAAACACTCAGGATTGACTATTCATCAGACAAAATCGGACTCCTGGTGCAAAAGCTGTGTTTCTCCGTAAACGCCAAAACCCAGCCTCGTGGGGCCCGCACCCCGTTCTCATACCCAACACCCGGAAAACATCTCAAAAAGTCCATCGTACCATCAGGGTCTCAACGCCACTGACGGCACGTCAATCGGACGCTCCTGGTAGAAGTTACAACGGCCCGAAGTCGTAAAATAATAAAATAATATTATTTTATACGACGTTTCTAGCTCCCGGGCCACGATCCCGAACCTTTAAACCCTCGAACCCATATCGGAGGGTTCGCCTCATCGTTAGGGTCACGTCGCCGTAAACAGAGTGCTAATCCGACTCCCGGAGTGCAAGATACGGAGGTTTAAAGACCCCCGTATGCAAAGAGGAGCCGGAACGGCCCCGACCGGCCGGTCCGGCCGGCCCGGACTGGCCGCCGCCACCGGCCGGCGGCCTCCGCCGCGCGCCGCCGCGCCGGTGCCGCGCCGGCGGACCTTCCGCGGACCGCCGGGAGCACCCCGGTGGTCCGTTTCGCGATCTGGAGGCGTCTACACGACCCTCGGGACCCGATCTACACTGCTACAGCTTCAATTTGCAGAAAAACGCAGCAAAAACGGGATCGGGGGTTAAAACTCAAATCCGCCTACCTCGCGGGCGAAACGCCGACGTTCTGCCTCAGATCCGCGCTCCAGAGCTTCCGCTGCGCGCTCCTGGAACGTCCGCCGTCGAATTCTGAGCTCGTGGGCGCTCCGTTGGCTCGATTCGGCGGAGTGGCGGCGAAGAACGGCGAAGAACGATAAAAGGGGGGGGGGCTGATATTTATATCAGTGGCCCGCCGGCACCAAACCCACCTCGGACCCGACGCCCGATGCTAACAAAAGTAAGGTCACCCCTAGGGTAAACGCACCGTTCTGAACGCAACGGTGGTCTCAGATTTTCCATCCGAGACTCCGTTCAGAAGTTATTCGAGCCGACGCTCGCCCACTAACTTGCTACTTATTTACGGAAACGCCACTGGTGGCGTTTCTCACCACAGGCCCGCGCCCGCAAAGATTACACCCCACCTAGGGTAAACGGCACGTTTCGGACGCAACCGTGCCCTCAGATTCCCATTCTGAGCTACCGTTTAGGAGATATCACACCCCTGCCACGTGCATAGTATAAAAATACTTAATATTTTTATAAAATTAATTCCGGGCACACCGGGCCTCGGAATCGCACGCCGTCTTCGCGCCTAGCTCTAGAATTTTTCGTAGAAATATTCCAAAGTCTGACAGGGCCTAAAACCCGAGTCGCTACATTCTATATAATGTTCAATTCATGGAATATTTTCTCAGTGGCATCCTGTTGGGAATTATCTCACACCCTACATACAGCATTGGGTGTAAGAATATTTGGTAATGTTGTATACAAGTAAGGTTAAAGCTTTTGGAGATGGTGGTTCAATTTGTTAGTGATATTTTAGGGGAGTTATTGTAGAGATGGATTGATAATGGTGTCCTCTGGCCATGTGGTGGTTTTTGAGTTGGTTTTTGGTCGCCTATCTTTTTGGTAGTTTTTAAGATTTGTAAAATCCTTGTGACTAAATTTTAAAACCATGTAAGGGTTTGTTTGGTTTGGTTTTCCATATTTGGTTTATTTTATATTATCGATTGTTTTATATTTTCATATTTTGGTAAATTGGTCCAACTTGATTTTTTTAATATCTGGGCACTTGTGCCAGTCCGTGGGGATCGAGAACACCCTTTGGGGCTTGCCATAGACCAGGTTGGGAGTCTATTTGGATGAAGACACGACTTGTTTTGTGAAAGTAATGGGTGGGTATTACTATGTTTTGAAGATGTTGGAACGAGATGACATATATGATTTTATATCGAATGGGGTGGGACAACAGGGTGGTTGGGATGAGTTCAGAGTGGGGCATCCATGATGATTCTTACTACTAGATTGATGCTTACATAGTGGCCAATGACTGATTATTATTTATATAACCAGCTCCCATTTATGTATAATAGATTGAATCTATGCATTGAAAGTGTATTTTTCTAAGTGGTTTCCAAGGTTGAGTCTTATAATACCCAAATATTTATGAAATGATAATGAATTAATGAAAGAATGAGGATGGTTCTTGATTCTATCTTTTAATAATGACATAATTGATAATAAAAGAAAGAATAAATAGTCCCATCAATACATAGATTAGAAAATTAAAAGGATAATCTTAGAATATAAAATTGAATAATATTAATTAATTGACAATGATTTAGTTAATATTAAACATGATGTTTTTATGAATGTTTGAAACCCACCCTAATATGAATAAAAATCGACAACCAATGGCCTGAGGGGTGTTTTTCCCAACATCTATGTTAGTAAGGATATAGATGGTTGACTAAACCCTCAATCCTACTCTTCATTCAGCTGTATTATTATTCACGTCTATGAACAAGGGTTATTTCCCATACATGTGTGTTACAAACCATATTTTTTTTGAGGTTTTAGAGCATACTTGTATTTGATCATGGTGTCCTTGACTTCCCTTGGGTGTATCTCCTTGTAATGTGATGGTTTGATGCATAATTCCATACATAGGTTGTGGTGGGTTCTAAACATGAACTTGGTTACAGTTTGGGTGGTGATAATAGTGAGATGGATATGTGTAATGATTCCAACATAATTTTTTGGGACCTATAAAATATTTAGGCTGGTAGGGCTCACTCCTAAATCACATTATTGGTGACTTGATTTATGGATGGGATGGGAGTATGTAACATGTTACGTTGGGGTATGATAGTGAAAAACTATTGGTGAAGTGGTTTTAGTGTACCCATATATATATATATATATGTTATCAATATTGTTGTTATACTTATCTATGTTATTTGATGATAAATCCATGGTAAGGATAGGAAAATAATATTAAACCTATTTTGGTGGTCAATTAGTTTCATTTATTTGGTCACTAGGATTTAGTATGCTTCATTCACATTTTCATGTGAGGTTTCAGGGAGGATACTACTAATTATACATGTTATACCCACCCTACAGATATATAAACTATTTTTCTAGTCATTAGGAGATATTTGGTGATTGAGTTGTACATTTCTAGTTTGAGGAGTTATTCAGGAGCTATTAGATATTTTTTGTTGCTTCTGAGAATTATCTCTTTAGTATTTTCATTTCAGTTGTAGCAGTTGTATGTCATTATATCATGTATTGGGATTAAATCTAAATTTATTATGAGAATGATTTATTTAAGGGTTTCTCTCATCTTATTTCTTATATCAAAAATACTTATAATGAAAATTTTTCCCATGTCTGTGTTTATATTCAATCGATTCCAGTTTCCAACCTATAGCCTATTAAAGGTGGGATTTGGGGGTCTTTATCTATATTTCTTAATTATTGTCCTAGGAGGGGTACCTTTGGAGGGGGGATCCATGATAAGACTGGTACATGGGTTTGTATCTGATGTGAATTATTTCCTTCTAATGGTTAGAGGAGAGATAAAGATCCTTGAAGAAATAGTTAATTACAGTGATCAAAAAAAGTTAGAGTTAGCTAACAAAGATAAATTGGATTCATTCTTTGCAATTTATACCTAGAAGTTAATAGATTTTTGTAAGGGGAATATAGTTTCAATGAATAAGTGGGTCTTCCATTTCAAATAAAAAGATAATGGTATGAAGTGGTATAAATCAAGGTTAGTGGTAAATGCATTTTATCCAAAAAAAGGGTATTTATCTAAAATATATTCACTAGTTGTGGAGCACATTAGCATCTAAATAGTTACAAGTCTCTTTTTTTATATTTTACATATGGAATAAATTGATGTAAATATAGAATTACGTCACGGTGATTTGGAAGTAGAAATCAATATAAAAAAATCTGATGGT
The DNA here is from genome assembly GCA_963277665.1 of Viscum album. NCBI lineage: Eukaryota > Viridiplantae > Streptophyta > Magnoliopsida > Santalales > Viscaceae > Viscum > Viscum album. Next base: position 1,418,691,721 of record OY728157.1, on the reverse strand, counting down.
TTCATGGGCCCACAGAATAAGGAATTAGTGTATAAGATAAATAAGATTCATTACAGATTGAAACAAACACCAAGATAATTGAAATAGAAATTTAATAATTTCATGAAATTGAAAACTTTCTTGTGAAGAAACATAAGTAATTGTTTATATCTAAAGTATTTCAAGGAAGGGATCTTTATCATCCTACCCTTATATGTGTATAAAAGTTTTTATGTTAGGTTCAAATATTAAAAAGAATAATGAGTTGAAACATGATTATTTTCTATAATGTTTGTGATGAAAGATTTTAGTAAGGGAAAAAATCATAAAAATATATATTTATAGATATAAGATATCTATATTTTTTGTTTTTTCTCAATATAGTTCATTTAAAAGATGATGAAAAGATTTAGAATGTCTAGATGTAAGTTGTTGTCAACCCCATTGGTCAGATAATTCTAAATGTCTAATGTACAAGTAAAAATATGGAATATGATGTCATATATATGGTGAAATTTATATTTTCATTAGTTATTATAAGACTTATTTATTACATGGTAAGTATAAGAAGGTACATTTAATTTTAAGTGGGATTTTTTAGTTGTTAAATAGAGAATCCAAGTAAATAACATTGGGAAATAGTCTAACTGATTTTTCAATCTCTTAAAAGGATAACAATATATAGATTTATGTTTTATAATGGATGAATGTTTATAGGGATATGTGGAGGCATAATTTATAGGAGAAATAAACACTCAAAATATTACCATAAAAATGTGGTCACATTGGCAGGACAAACACATAGCTAGATGTCAAGGCTATAACTGATGGTAATATTTTCAAAAAAAGAAGTTGAATATGTGGTTTTTATGAAATCATAAAAATAATTAGTATAGTTAAAGTATTTTCTGAGTGATATTAAAATGATTCAAGAATGTGAGTTCCTCTATAGTGATAGTTAATGTGCAATCCATTTTACCAAGAATATGATGTTTCACTCATAGATGAAATCAATATTTATAAAATTTCATTTCATGAGAAATATGTTATAGCAAAATGTTTATATGATTTTAAATATATAGAGAATAAAAAATCTGAATGACATGTTCACCAAGGTTTTAGTCTAGGAAAATATCTGAAAATATTCTGCATTAGTGGAACTCAGAAAATTGGAAGGTGGTGGGGACATTGTTTCTACTAGAATGTTAAACTAATTAGTTTTTCACTAAGTATTATTGATTCCAAATTTATCCATGAATATAGATTGTTAAGAATTTGAAGTCTAATTTAATTTTATGAATATGTTTGATGAAATGAGAAATTTAAAATGAGAAATTTAATCATGATATTCAGACTAACAATAATGGAAGTCCAGCAATGACAGGGCTCTAGATGTTAGGTTAATTAAGATGTATACAATGATCATTTATTCAAATATCTTAGTGTGGAAGATGGAAAACATGTGAGGTTTTATAATGATGAAAAATAAAGTTAATTCCTCATGACATTCAATTAAAGTATGTAACATAAGATTCATCCAATTAAATTTCATAGTTACTTTCATTTTTCCTCCAAAGTAAATGGTTGGGAGAAAATTGGTATAGGAAATTAGAAGTTATATTTTTATATGGTGGGACACTCATATGATTTGGAAGATGATGTAACCAGTTGACTAAATGGACCCTATTATAAGCTTGGGAACTTTTGAACATGTGTTGGTATCCTTCTAATGTGATTCTTGATCTCATTGGATGATTATTCATTGCTATTTTAATATTTTAACTTCCATGAAATTAAATGTGTAGTAGTGTTCAACCGTTGAAATAGTACATTATATCTAAACTATGTAATCCTTATGTGTTATTTTCCACTGTTTATTTCACTTTAATTTTTTTCACGTGTTGTATATTTTTTTGATTGTGTCTAATATTGAATAACTCAATGTGATTATTTAGGGTATGGTATAAATTTCTAATTTCTAATACATAGAAGTTCTAGGGTACCTTCTAATTTGGATAGTTTTTCCTCTTTGTTCCATTATGATTTATGTTATGAAGTATTTATCATCTATTGATTGGTGTTAGTTTAACTCTAAAAGGATCATGGATAGTAACTACAGATAATTCCCATATACATTATATACATAGCAATATCCATGTTTTCTTAACAAAGATTCGATCCCCTTTCCTCTTAGTTCTTATAAATGTACCACACCAAACATGAAGCTTAGTTTTTTTAGGATATCTATTTCCTCACCCTATATAGATACATAATTTACATACACTAAAATATACTCACTCTCATAAAATAAATTAAACGATATTATAAATTTCAATAATTAAAAATTAATAAAATTTACTTATAAAATACCTTTTGATGAATATTCTAATTCCTTAAAAATTTTCTTATTCTCTATCAATTTTTATAGAATACCGTGGGGATTCTAAAAATTAAAAGGTCTTTTTAAAAAAAAAATATATTGACTAACATTTTTTATTATTCATTCTCCTCTATGTTATCCATCACAATGTAAAGAGTGGTAAATATCTAAGATGTACTCTATTTCTTCCTCAAGAGAACACCCTCAAAATATTACTTAATATTATCTCTTGAATATAAAATACCCATCTCATTTTCAATTCTTATTTGATAAAACATATTTCTTTGGGTTGAAGTATATTTACTGGTTATGATCTTTGTTACGAAGTAGTTGAAAAAACCAATAAATTGTGTTACTTTAGCTTTAGGGATATTAATTAATACATCATATGAAAATTCATCAATTGTCACTTAAGATTCACTTTATTCACTCTAGGTTATCAATGAGATAAATTCACCCACCACATTTATAGACCACTTTTTTATCCTTGATTTCCAAGTCAAGTTATCTCAATAGTGTAATCTAGTGGACTAACCATGGTTTTTCATCCTTCATAGTCATAAGATACCTCAAAAATGTAAAATATGATGATGAAATTTAATCCCATGTTCTATTTATACTTATTAAGGTAATATTAAGTTCTTAAATTAGATATTTAAATACTAAAAACATGGGTTTGTTTAATATTTTTTTAAATAATTGTAGGGGTAGTTTTATTTGTTTTGGGATCCAGTTTCGAATTTGGGTTTTGGTGATGATATTTTAGATAATTTTGTGTATGTTTTGATGATTTTTTATATGTTTAATTATTTAGGTATGTTAGAGAGGATGTGTCATCTACAATATAAAATAAAAAATGGTACTGGGCACCTGGTGGTGGGATATCTAGTACCTGATATAGTGAGGTAATAGTGGAGTGGGTTGGTAGTGCCATAAGGTACCTAGTGTCATTGTACCAAGTACACAAAAGAAAAAGAAAAATTTATTTAAAGATTTAATCATTGTAATATTACTATAAATTATATTATAGACCATTCTAGACTTCTTTCATGGATTCTAATCCCCAACCACCCTAGAGCATTATCTACTGCTCCCATTTCCCCCCTTTTCATCCTATCTTTAAAAATGGGTTTTACAAGGGATTTCTCCATTATAATCCAATGAAAATTCTTTATATATTTTTCTCAAATTATACCTTATATTATTTCCCTCTAATTTCCCATATTATTGGTTAAATATTTAGATGGATTTTCCCTAAGGCATGGTTAAATTCATTAGAAATTAAGGGGATTCAAAATATAAAAGCTAGTGGAAGATTAACATAATTTTCTATGCACTGTGTGTTAATATTTTTTTGGTATGATATTATGTGATGATTTATTCTAGATAATTAATGATTTTGGGAAAAATTATGATGTGTATAGAATATAGAAGTTTGGTATTTTTTTCGTTTTATTATTGGTTGTATTTTTAAAGTTTTTCTCTGGATTTTCCATTGATCATTTCTTATATCTTTGTTTTAGAAGTTTATAATTTATGTTTTATTGGTCATGGATTTTATTAGGTATTATAATGGGGTTTAATTGGTGGTTTTTGGGGTATGATTATATTGATGATGGTTATAGTAGTTATTCTCAACCCTTAGTGTGGTTCTCATGTTATGCCTAAAACATTCCAACCAGTTATATTTCAAATTAATAATAAAACATAAAATTTATTCTATAATTTTGAATTGATGGATTTTAAATAATATTTTTATATGTCAAGTCAAATATTTTAAATAGTATTTAAAAAATGATGTAATCATTTTGATCAATCAATATTCTCTTAAACATCTAACTTTATAATTTTGTAATAATTTGGTGTTGGATAAATTCATTTCAATTTATATTAATTTTTTATTTTAATAAGTAATGTTATATATGATTTTGTGTTTTTTTGTATATTTTAATATATATATATATTTTATAGTACATACATGGAATTTATTATTTGGAAAAGTCTTTGTCGTTTCTGAATAACCATTTACTTGATATATTTATTTTGGTTTCTTATACAAATTCAATTTATAAGTTTATATTATTATAAATTAATATATTCTATATACATGAATTGTGGTTATGTGTTGGTTAATTTTCAAAATTCGAAAATTTATCTAGGTTCTTGTTTAGAAACAATTAAAAGGTATTCATAGTCTTAAAATCCATATAGGGGTGTTTCTTTCCTGGTGTTTTGGTTTTGATAGTTAGTTTTAATTTGATAAAATAACAAATTTTTTATAGACATGAAGGTCGCTTTTGTATCAGAATAAGTTACTAATTTATCTTACATCCTTGATTCATGAATAGATTCTATATTATGTTTCACTTTGTTGCACTTCCAAACTTCTAAAGTTGGATGTGAAAAATTTCTTATAAAGAGTTATGTCTATGAATTCTAAAGATAGATGATAGTGACCTCTTGATATAAGGGCCTATTATTTATCTTCTAAATGAATAAAATAGCAATAATACCTCTTCCAAATTATGATTATTCAAGACCAGAATAATCCATTTTTATTATATTTTTTCAATAATCAGATATTTCAATAGTTCTTCTACATCTTCAAGACACTTCCTACAATAAACTAGATATAGAAATAGAACTTGTCTATCCTTCTTGAATCTCCCATCCTCTGCATAAACTAGATATGAATTGTTTCTATCTTTTTTATTATCTCCAAAAATGGATATGAAATATTTTCTCCATATATTTAACTCTAAAACTATTGTGTGAAGTTTTATTATTCTCTTCAAAACTCTAACACTTTCATCAATAGTTGGGATTAATATTCCTTCCTCTAATCCTCTAGTATTAATACATGTGTCCTAGTCAATTAGACTTTCCAAAAAAAACTCTTTCATTTGATTCAAACCCCTAAATCTCAATCCCATTCTTTATCTCTTTAAATTCAAAACAAATCTTCAAGATATTCTTGAAAATGACTCCTTGGCACATTAAATTCCCTACTATAGTGTGATACACTTTGAATTCAAACAAATTTCAACAAGAAAAACCTCTATAGCGACATAGAAATTGATTCAATCAAAAATCCACAAAATTTAGATGAATCATTGGAGATAAACATGGAGAAAATAGGGGATTAAGAGGGAAAATTACCCTATAATTAGTGAAGGAACATAGAAGATTAAAATTGATATCTATCCACTAGGTACCTATTGGCTTCTTTTATCTTGACAGATGATTCAGAATGACCAGTGTTTTTCCAAAATAACATCTAGGATTCTTCCTAACACCTTTAAAATTCACAATTCACAAAAATATATGAGGTTTAAAAAAAATTGTTTCATTCTTTAAATGATTTTTGGTTTTACAATTTCTCTATTATATAGTGTCTTGTTCCCAAGCTATATCATCGGGCATCATTGAGCCTCATAGAAAAAAACATCTAGCCACTACACTTGAACATAAAATCCACACCCCCATATCTTCTTCAGGATCCACTTATGATACCACATCAATCATACCAAAGGAGCTATCTTCTATTGGAGTTGATGATCAGACTCCATCCCAATGAAACTATAGAATTACCTTGGTTCCCAAAATACTCTATCATACACTAGATAGTTTGGTTTGAAATCCACAATAAAACCTTCATTGACCTCATGGAAATTCTCGGGACTTGTTAGCAGATCACAACCAAAGGAAAGGCAGGTATTACCTTATCACATAGCCTGAGTGGAGTTCCACATAACCCTAAATACAATAATATCCCCAAAAAAATACCAGAGGTTTTCTAAAGATACCTTCATTCTCTCATACAATTTTAGGAACATGGTGAATCTTCCCACCAGTTCTTCTATGAGGATTTCATTCATTCTTAAAGACACCCTAGATAGTTTTGTTTTTCTTGGGAATTCCACTCATCTAGAAAAGGACTAGTAAATTCCTCATTATAATTGGTTCTCTGTATTGAACTGTCTATCTCTGCAGGAAAAAAATAAATTCCCTTTGTAAGACTTTCAAATTTCACAATTATCTTTCCCAACAGAAAGGTTATTAATCCCTTTTCTGAGACACCAAAGGGAGTTCCGCATAACACATATAAAAGAGAGTTTCCTATTTTTCTTCTTCATAATATGGTTTTATAGGCGTGGAAACCATCACTATGGTCAAATATTTGATCTACTAAAATATGTGGAAATTCACATTTAATCTCTCCTATCGAACTCATGAGAATATTATCATTTTAATTTTTATTTAAAAATTTCATTTAAGAACCCGGTCTGCTAAGTCTTTATTAAAAACATTCCTTAAAATTAAATCTTGAATATCTCAACACTATATTCTTCATTTAAGACTCAAAATTCTATGGGATCTATATTACCATAAATCTTCATTCAAAAAATAGTTGGCATGAGACCTGAAAACTTGATTCATGCAACCATATGAACCATGAAAGATTTGCATTCTCACGTTGCATGTTTTTCTTCATGAACACTACTTTTCCACACATGTAGCCATAGTTCCCATTCAATAACAGCTTTATGGAAGCTTCTGACTCCATGTTCAATAATATTTATGTAGGACATTGAAATTTTGTGTAACGTCAGCCTACAAAACTAGTTAAAATTTTCTCCAACATTAATGTATTATAAATCAGTTCTAGATTTTAGATATTAAGATCAATTCCAGATTTAATATATCAGCCACCTTATTAATTTAACTAGTGAACATGATTCACATCCAATTTCCAACCTGTATCAACATTCATTCATTCTCCAAACACATATCAATATCTACAAATCAGGAATGTCATTTCATTATGAAATTCTTCCATGCATACCTTAACCCTTGGTCCTCTTATAATACTTCTTCTGTATGTTAACACATCAAATGTACGCTTCAAATATATATTTTCAATGCATCTTCATGAAATACATCTTTATTCAATAGATCTTCAGGCCATTATTATTGAAAAATCCCGTAACTCTTTAATCAAACATACCTCATTAATACCTCATATATTTTCCACAAATCTAACCAATGAAGCCTTGGTTGCAACAATACCCTCTTTGGATGATCCTGTTCTTGAATTAGTTTCCTCTAGTAGAGAGGTTAGTTGTAGTATTCCTCCTATTCAAGAGAAGGTGAAAAATACTATCTTATGGGCTGATATAGTATATATGTATCATCCAGCATATGATTTAATTTCTTTTAAAGATGCTCTATCAAGGGTCATCTCTGATGAATAGATTGGAAAAATCTAGGGGTGTTTCATTATACACCCCTTAAAATAGTTTCTCCTTCAAAATTTCATAACTCTAATGAAAAAATAATGGTACATCTACCTCATTACATCTTTAGGTTCTTATGTAGATTCCTCAAACTTATGATTCCTCCAAACAACTTTAACCTGGTGGGTGGTCTTTTTTGGTGTTACATTATCTCTGTGATATAGTATTTCAATTGTTTTCTCTTAATAAGAGAGTTCATGCTCTAGTTATACTACATCTGAGTATATTACATGTGAAGGTTCAGGTATGTACTAACTCAAAAATTGATTAATGGAACACTTCACACACTTGGAAGAGGTTCAATGGAAGCATATGGTGATAAGATACAATTTCCAAATTATAAATTATTTTATAGGAGGAAATGTTTCTAGGATTTAACTTAACCATATTTATAAATACCTAAACCACCTTTTGGATAATTTTTTTCTATATTCACTTTTGAATTTAGAACACATGATTTACACTAAAATTCTTTAAGGTATATTTATTTAGGTCTTCTACCATTCCATAATTAATAGAAAGGATAATTTAAAAGAGGTTTTATAAGAACCATATTGATAATATAACAAAATGAATTGACAACATCATCCCTAAATTAGAGATGTATTTCATACACATTAAGTATAATTAGATAATTTTTTTTGATAATTTCCATTAATCCTTTTAAACAGTCCATTATATTATAGAGTTCTAATAGAAGAGAAGTTGTGATTATAGACATGTTGTGAGCATAGGGTATCAAAGTCTTGATTCTAAAACACTCAGCCATGATCACTTCCCAAGGTGTTTATGGTAAGTTCACTAAGGTTCTCTGAAGACATAAAATATTTTTGAAAAAAATCTATAAGATTCACTTTAGTGATGTAGTAAATAAATACATGCTAATATTGAATAGTCATTAATAATAAATTAAGTATAATAATTTCTTATTAAACTAGAAACTCCAAATTGTCAAAAATAAGTCCATGTGAACCAACTCTTGGGGTTGATAGGAAAAAACCACTTTCTCTATATTGAAATAAATTTCATTTTTATTTTGATTTTAAAAAATATTTTATATTTTATATTAGGGAAATTATAGATTAGGATGATACCTAACTAAAACCTTCTTATTAATATTTTCAAGTGATATTATATTGCATTGGCCTACTCTCCAATGCCCAAACCAAGAATCTTTATTAAAGGAACTCAAGCAAGAAACATTCATATAAATAAATGAATCTATATTAACAATATACGCATTATCACTCTATAAATAAATAAACACTAAATAATTATTAGAATCACAAGTCTTACCATAATTATTTTCAAAATTAACATGAAAATCATCATTGCATAATTTATAAATACTAAAACAATTATATTTTTTACCATAAACTTATAAAGCTATATAAATTTGAACCAATTCAGTGTTATCGATTTATCTAAGTCCAATAATCATACTTTTAGAATTATAACCAAAAGTGATATATCCAACATAAACATTCATAATATTCTTGAAACTTATGAATTCCACAGTTATATGTCTGAAACATCCACTATACAGATACCATAAGTGATTATCGGTACTCTTCAAGCATTTAACCTATACAAAATTAATTACACAATGATATTGGTATCCATATTTTCTTGGATATATAAATTATATTACATAATGATTTGGGAATAAAAAATTTCATAACTTTTCCATCAATAATATAATTTATAATTCTAGAAATATATACTTTATTTAGGAAAACATTACATGAGTTGTTTATAGAAAAAGTTGATCTTAAACTTGGAAGAAATATATTTTTATGAACGTTCCTTTGATCATGATGGTAACCAAATCCAATTGTATATATAGAGGTTTTCTGTTTATCTATAATTAAATTCAATATTTATCATGCATGTGTGAAATTTTCATGGCTCTTCTTGAGTTTTTCATTAGACAATTGAAATTTATTTTTTTCCTTTAAAAATACATCATTCTTTACTTTTTCAATGAAAAGAACTGATTTTGATGCTAAATAAAAGCATGTTTTTCTTCATAATTTATTATTTATATATTATTTAATTAAATATTTATTCCATTATATTATAGTATTCAAATAAATCCCTACTAGATATATCATATTTATCATGATTTTAAATTTTAGAAGGAACAAAAATAGTATTTGTTTCCTCATATGTAATTATAATAAAGCACATATTTTCATTCTCATGGGAATCAATCTGGGATGAGTCTGAATAACATGGACCATCCTTTAAGTCACTCTATTTTTCATTAATGGATTCCTTTCATTTTTTCCTCAATACTCATATTTATTCTTGTATTTAATTTTCAGATAATACACTTTGATGTTTCCTTTTCATTTTAACTCATAACAAGTAACTTATAAAAATTTCTTATAATACCTTCATTGGATATCATATTTTCCATTGACATTTATTTTTATAATGAAAATTATCATCCTATAAAAAGTCTTAAACATTGTATCTAGATAAAAAATCTCCTCATCACTATCTAAACTAGCTTCACTCTCACTGGGGCTATCAGATTTAACCATATAATTTAATTTTGAATAATATTATTTAAAATAAATAAACTTTTTTGATTCAAAAATTTCATTAGGTTTAATTTTAATTATTTCTCAAATATTATTTTTTTAAAATTAGTTCCTTAAATAGAAATTTGTGGATGTCACATGATTCTATAATAGTGACAACAATACTTCTCTAGTGATCAAGTAGACATCTCAAGATACTAAATACTTGATCCTTTCCATCCTATTTCTATCCAAGAAAAACAGGGTATTAAGGATATCATTATTCATCAGGTTTAATATTTGAGTGTATCGTATTTAATTATATAGGTAATCAATATCATTTCTTTAAAATTTAAAGTTACTTCCTAATATACAAAAAGAGTATCGTAGATTTGGAAAGAAGTACCAGAAGAAAATATTCTATTAAATAAATCCTCTATTAAATAAAAATATATATATTTAATTAATTTATATTTATATTCATAATATGATTTAGTGGAATAACTCTAGTTAGCTCTGGGAGCTTTTGGATATTTATATTGTTCTTTTAGTAGAGTCCAAGTATCAAAACCCATAGTTTTAAAATGAATTTTCATTTTAATTTTCCACTGATCATATATTTTTACATCAACATAAGTCGGTATATTTTTTTCATGAACGTATGATCTAGAAGGATCCATAAGTATAGGAATATAGTAATAAAATTAAATAGATATTGTTCCAAGTTACACGATTAGGGTCTTGTAAGAAAATCACAAAGGACAACAAAGAAATAACCATTAACACCCAAAATTTTTTAGAGTGGATTCATAAAGAGTGGGTTAATTGATCATTTAATAAAATATTATTTTAGACAGAATATTTTTAAAAAATCCCCTAATTTAGAAAACACCAAATTAAATAATAAAATATGTATTTCTAATTATATTTTTTGAAATAACATCACGAGATCTTGATCAAAAGTTAGATAGAATAACATGATATTATCCATTTTTTAGGATTAATATACTCACATAAAATATTATAGATTTCACTGGTAAAATTTATCTTTCAATGTATTGTTTTCTAAAGTGAATTGTAAATATCAAGTAATTTTTTTTGAATAATATAATTTTAAAATATAAAAAAATATTAAAATAGAGTAAGAAAACTTAAATAATCGTGAAAAAAATAAAAAAAAAGTGAGGTTCATTTTAAATCCATGAATTATATCTATACAATTTAAATTAACCTAATTTCATGAATTTTTATAAATATAAACAATCTACTACGAAACATGGTTTATCCTACGCTAGCTAAAAGTGTTCTTAAAACCCCCCTTTCTCATTATTATGAAAGCACTGATAAAGTGGTCTCATTGTTAGTGATTGTAAAAAATACATGATAAATCCCAAACCATTATTAACACTAGTAAAAAGGTGTTGATAAAAGAGGAATTTATTAGTGCTTCTAAAAAAGTGCTGATAAAGGGTATATTTCATGAAAAAATCGATAATAACCATAAAAACCCTTAAACCCCATAAAAATAATAAGAACCCCTAGAAACCCTAAATTGAACATAAATATTTATCCCGTGGTCCATTTTATCTCCAAAACTAGTAAAATCTATGATTATTAAATGAGATAAAACCATATGAGATTTAAATCATGCGATAATTAAAGGATTAAAATATATTACAGTTTCAAAAAAGTTAGAAATCAAACTCAACCTTCAAATGACCATAAATTTTCATCTAGGTGTCTTTTTGGGCTACAAAATATATAAAACTGAAGATTTGGATGATATCTAAGTCACAGAAGGTAATTGGTTGAGTTCTATGAGCTATGTAATATTTTTAAGCCCCCTCAAAAGGCCCAAAAGTCCTCCAAAACTGAGTTTTTTTTCGGGTACCCTAATTTCTTAAAATTAAAATGGTTACAGCTTCTAATCCAGGTGTATTTTTAGCCTATAAAACATATAAAATCTAATTTTGTGATGATATATACACCAAAATAACCCAAAAGAACCCCTAATCACCTTTATTGAGGATAAAACTGAGTATATAGTCACCATACCACTCTTTTCCACTTCGACAGCATTTTAAACCCCCGTAACATCTACTCCTAGTTTCCATTTGGGATATACCACACATCACATTGAATATTTTGATTATCCCTACACCTCATTGACCCATGGGATCCTCCAATCACCTATTTTGAGGACAAAAAGGCATAGAAGGCCTCCAAAACTGGTTTTTAGCTTCTATATCCTATTTTTTTAACATTCAACAGATCTTCAGAATCACTTATATGGATATTTTATCCCTTATTCAGGGCAGAATTAATTTATTACTATTTATTACATTCATATTGGTATTATGGCTTTAAAATTTATCATTTTTTACACTTTACTGTTATTTATAATCTTTTATATAACAATATACACATATTTTTTATATATTCACAGATAAAAATTTTATTTTATAAATAAGTAATTAAAAATATTTATATATATAATATATTTATCAATAATAAACCTTATCTAAATAAAAACTAATATCCATTTTAAAAAATATATATAAATATACATATACAAATCTATATATACATATTTATAAACATATGTATAAATATATAGATAAAAAAATATAATGAAATTTGTATAAATGTATAGATTTATCATAAAATGTAAAAAATAGTATAGGGGATTGGAAAAGGCCCTGATGTATAAGATGGTGGTCTCAGGTTGAAAACTCATTGGAGGAAGGGGTGTATGCTGGGGGTGAGATTATCTAAACAACTGATAAAGGGATGGGGAAGTGCTGATAAAGGTTGTGGGAAGTGCTGATATAAGTTGGGGTGTGGTGCATGAAAGAAAATTTTATACCACTTATCAGCAGGGGGCTTATTAGCATTGTTAGAGGGGTCCTTTAATAGACCTAAAAAAATGCAGATAAATGTGGCCTTTAACAGTGCTTAAAAACTGATAAATTCCCCATTTATCAGTGCTAAAAAAAGTATTGATAAATTTAACCCTTTAACATCACTTACATTATTAGAAATTCTATATCACTGATAAATCCATTTTACTCGTGTTGTTAAAGTATCATTTTTTGTAGTGATAGGATGATCCCAAATATGGATTAGGTATACATTGTATAACATCACGCATTTATGTCTAGGATATCACAAAGCCACTTTAAAAATTATTTGTGGGTATTAAAAAATGAATAAATTTAATGAAATAGTATCAGAGTAATCTTCAATGTAGTAAATGAGTAGTTTCTTAACAAATATAGAATATAAACTAAGAAAAAAATAAAAGAAACGTAATATAGAGTGGGAGTAAGATAAAGTGTGATGCAACTTTCTAACTGATTGAGTTTTGGTTGATCAATAGGGTTCTATTCTCTCCTAAATGTCTTCCTTATGTTCTATGTGTATATTAAATATCAAGTTATATTCTCTTAGATATTTCAATGATGCATAGTCGAAAACAAAGTATTTTAGATTTTTTAAACATAAAAATAACATGTGTTCTCTTATTCATTGTTATTATTATCTAAATTACTCTCACCACTTACTTGACTTGTTTATAATTTTAAAGAGAGAAAATCTTCTTCAAAATATATGTTGAAGAATAATAATTAAAGGATCCTCATATTTAGTATGAAATCTGAAAGTAATAAATTTTTTGACTATGAATTTAATAATTTAGAGTTGGATGTTGGAATATATTAGGTAAATATTATTCCGATTATACATGGTCTACTTAATTATTTCATGTCATCTAGATGCCTCATGATTGATTTAGAATTGAAGAAAAAACTATGATCGATTCCCTTGACCGTCCATGCAATTGATCCTTTGAACATTTAGTTTCTTTACATTATCATGTATTCACTCTAATTCATCATACAATCTCTTCAATAATTTGTCAAAATTCAATCTCTATAACGTGGCCTACTGATTATATCACGTGGTCGATTACTCATACCATGTGATCACTCTAATAAATTTTTTATTTAACTTATTCAAATGATATTATATATCATACAATCAAATTAGTTGTTAATGTGATGACTTAGTTTACTATTGAGGACATTTGAGGAGTTTGAAAAATTTCCACCATGGTCGATTAATCAATCATATGATCAATCCACTTTTCTATAAGGTTTCTTACATCATTTTTGAAATTGTGATGAGTTCTGTATTACATCATATGGTCAATTGAATCCTTATTAGGGATGATATAGTAATATTGTAGTTGATCTAGTACTTAGTGATATTTCACTCATTTGAAACACAAACAGTTTTCTATTCATGTAGTTAGTTGAGTTTCTTCATGTAATTGATTCTCATATTTACAGTCTCTTTAACATGTAAGAAAAATATTCATATTTATCTAGAAAATACATATTCCTGTAATAAAATATACAATCCATTAATAATTTAAAAAATATTTAATATCACTAAAACAAATACATTCTTTTTGACTAATCCAAATTTATTGATAAAATTAAATTGTTTAAATATGAATAATAAGATTTAATTTTATGTGTTAAATATTATTTAACATTAAAAAGTACTATTTTTTAAATATTTTTTTCTTATGCATTGTGTATTTTTAACATAATAAAATAAATTGATCACTTTTAAAGGAAAAATATAATATAAGGATCAGATAAAGTAAAAAATATTTTAACACTCATTTAATTAGTTATCGATATAAAAATAAATTAAGAACACATAAAGTTTTAGATATATATTTTCTAAAAAAAATATTTTTATGTATATTATATATTGTAGTACCCTTGGAATTTCTAATGATTGTATATTTTTTTGTCAACCTTTGGTTTATATCTGACAATTTTTATACTTTTCTTAATGATTAATACATGTGATAATGTTATTTGAGTATAACACATTTTTTATTAAAAGAAAATTATAAGGCCATGAAAAAATATATTATTTCATGAAAAATATTTGATGATAATTAGTGTAAAAATAAAATATAAAACTAAGAATAATGTTTGAAAACAATTCTACCTCTGTAATTTACACTTAGTTATTTTTGCTATGTTATTCAGTTTGAGTGGTATAAAAAATTAGGTTCATGATTGAATTGACCACCCAAGAAGTCTTAGAAAAAACCATTCTACACTTTGGGGAAGACCAATTTGAAAAAATAAGTAGGAGATGCACAGGTTATCCAGAACATGAATGAGATAATCATATTGGGCATAGGGCACACATAAATGGCACAAAATTGGAGTATAATGCCTGCAAAACACACATCGGTTGTGAGTGGTGTGTGATTTTTCCAGGAGGTGACCTTAATAACATGGTAAAATGACTGATGTTATGTTAAGGCAAATGAACAATTACAGTAGACACCAATAAGTTTAATGTTGGATTTTTATTCATGTGTCATTATTAATGTATTAAAAATTTTATGAAAATAACATAATTCTCATGAATCAAACTGATCTTCACCATCCTATTAAATTTTTTTCACATTCAACCTCTCGACGTAATGGATTATTATGTGATGTTTCTATATAACTCATGAAGAACAACATGGATGACCACATTCCTTCAATCTACCATGAGTATTAGTGCTATTGGTAGTATGGAAAAATGAGTGTGAGATGAGAAAATAGAGTTGCATCAATAAAAGGATCATCCATCTTACCACTTGAGTTGTGATGAAGCAATGTTAAGAACATTATTACATGACCATGGGAGATGAAGATAACACATGTTCAAAAATTGATCTACAACAACATTAATTCGAAGGTATTATCCTTGATCTACCATAATATTAATTCCAAGGTAACAAATGCACATATTTTAGACCAACCACAAAAACAAAATTAAGTTTCCACATGAGTTGAGGTTTTTTATAAACAAACACAAAGCTACCTAATAAAGAAGATTTTGGATTACCATAAGGCATAATTTTGACAGTATGTAAACTTAACCCACCTCAAGTAACATGGATTTACCGTGAGCCTCATAAAAATATTAAGGTCACTTGATTGATCAAAATATCAAATAACCCTGAAAAATTTTAAATATCCGGATCCACATCAACAGAGATCAAATATGAGTCTTTAGATAGTGAGTAGGTTTTTTTACAATGCCTATACATTCATTAATTATATCAAACCAATCTAAACATATGTTTATTTTATATTATTTCTATAATTAAAACATCACATATAACCAAACAATCTCACAATCCAAATAATGGAAGGTTTAGTGTATTTGAGGACTAGTTATATAAACAATTAATTTTATACTCATTGTTATCATTTCTGCTTAATTGATCCACGCTAGACTCCTTCCAAAATTTTCATGATTTATAATAATATTCATTACCCAGGTAATGGATATATTTGAAAGGGGTGAGAAAAATTCCTAATAAGGGTAAACATAATTGATAGCAATCGAATATCATAAACCATCATAAGATGATAATATGGGTATAATCGAGATATACAAGAAAATTTTTACCCAACAAAGAATAGATCATAAATCATTCCATAATTCTAGGAATATCATACACGTGAATCAAAATAGTGTTGAATAATGGATTAATAAACATGAGATATGAGAGCATAAAAGAGTCTTTAGTATAAGAATAAAATTAAAAAATCTTTCAAATCTGAGATAAACATTAGTATAGTGAAACATTACTTTAATTTTCCTCACCATTAGTTACCAAACTAAGGAGTTATTAAAATTTACTCATGACTAATTTTATCATGAGATAAAAAAGTTTAGGAATTAATTAGAGGGTAATATAGGACCCCACAAATCCTCATCCATACATATTAGTGCAACTTTAAAATCACTCAATTATCACATCAGAGATATCCCATAAAAATAAAATGATTTTCATAAAACAATCAAATGGAAATCATCAACTTTTTATAGAATAAATAAATCTTGCAAATAAAATGGGTTCCATTTATCACATCATATAGAACCCATGGAATAAAAATGGTCTTCATATCCTTCTCTAATGGAATCACATAATGTGATCATTTATAGTTCCATTAATGATCATAATAAGATTATCCCATAGGAAATAAATGGGTATCAAATTTTATTCATTAAAATTCTTGGTAAAAACAATTCAATCCAGATAATAATGAATATGGTTTTTACAATGTTTATATAAAGAGTACATGGTTAGGTCAATGATTTCCCCAATAAATCAATTCAAAACATCTAGTTGAATACTCTTCATCTAGATGAAGGAAATATATAATGTAAAAAAATTAAAAATGTTTGAAGCTATCTCGTATTTATATATATTGGATAATTGGGAAATAGAAAGGAAGTGATTGACCATTATTCTAGAATAAAAGTAAATTAAATAATACATCCAATACAATTAAGTGTATAGTATCATTTAGGGAATTTTATTGATCAATTATAAGGTATGTTAATGGATGGGAATTTATATGAAACCCACATTTTAGGAGAAATAGGAAAAAATGATTTGGAAATAAGAAACATCCATATACCCTTTTAAAACATTTATTTAAATATAAATATTTTATAAATCATGGAGGATAATATTTTCTTTTATAAATCCATTATATATTAGAAATAAAATTTCATATAAAATGATAAAGATGAAAAAATGTGTGTTCACATCGAAAACATTAGAAATTTTTTTTTCAAAAATGACCCATACATAAAATCTTAACATAATATTAATTAAAAGAATTTCAAAGGATTTAACTATAATTAAAAATTTTATTTTCACATTTCAAAACAAATTTCGTTATATCCCCAAAATGTGGAGTCAAATATAAAATATTAGTGTAAATTGAAATTTTGTTTTTATATATTTAAAATAATTTTGTTGAAAACTACATCGATTTAAAAGATTTGAAAGCTTATATGTTAAAAAAGGTTTGGAGAAAACATATCCATCCAAGGATAACCATATGAGAAGAAAATTATATTTTATATTTGAATAATTACTATATAAATTTCATAGATTGGTTGTTATATTTAATGGAGCTTAATTTTAAAATGAGGATTGGAAAATAAACCTTATTTCTTCAGTAACATTTAAATAAAAACTCTTCAAGGGTAAAGAGATTAAAACAGAACAGAAAATACCATGAATTGAAAAATAATTCCCAATTTAATATAATATATAGGTATTGTATAAACCATATAAAAGTAAATTGGTTTATAACAAGAAGCGTGTCTTATGAAATTCGAATTTAGACCAAGATACCCCTTTGAAGTATTATAATCATTAGGGGTAATAATAATTGATTAATAGAATTATGAGGAAGTATTATAGAAGCACATAAATGAAGAAGGAAATATCCTAAAAATTATTCATTAGTTAAAATAAATAAAACATTAAAAAATATAATTTGATAACAATATTTTCCACAAAATGTAAGAAAATTGAGTTAGAAAAAACCTATAATGAATTTTTAGTTTTGGATTAAAACACCCATGAGTGAAATAACATGGAATACAACATTTAATATCATGAAATATAAGTTAATCATGAAAAAAATATTAATGAGTTAGTAAAAACACTATTTCCAAGAAAATATGGTGTATATTAAGAAATTTCTCTCATGGGGTGAAAATTTTAGATAAGAAACCTTTACAACATCACATTTTATGAAGTAGGGATAAATCATCCAGAAGAATATGATAAAGAAAGAAAAATACCCAGAAACATAAGGGGAATCACATTGTTACACAGTAATATTAAAGAAAAAAAGATAACTTATATGAAACAAATTCATTAAAAATAAACATAACTTACAGAGGGAAATTGAGTTAACAAAAACTCTTACCTTATTCTTGTTTTGTTATGAATATACTACAAACACCCCCAATAATAAATTTATGTTTATTTGGTAAATTATTAATAACATTATTTTTATATTTTTAATTAAATGTTTACCATTTATTATCACATAATATTTACTTATTATATATTTTTTACTTTTGTTTCTGTGAAAATTTAATTGGTGTCAACTTGTTTTAGTAATTTTAGCGATCAAATATGATATTTAAATAATAAGTGAAATACTTAATATAAAATACCTTAAACCATTAAAATCCATGATTTTATTACTAAATTATAATATTATTAGTGTTTATGTTCTTGTATTCTTCCACGATATTTTTTTATAACATTGATTAAGTAGGTGGTTCAATAAACCCAAACACGAACATTCTATATATCGATTGGTGAGTATGATTTAGAAATTTTATCATATTATTATTTTATAAAAATAATTATTTTATTTAGTTTTTTTATATTTTTTGATTCATATTTTAGGTGGTTTTGATAAAGAATGAAAATTGAGATAACAAACAAAAATCATTACTTCATGGAGGCGGTAGTCCTCACAACACATGATTAATGTTCATTAGTTTTTCGATGTGAATGAAAAAGAATAAATAATGGTTATTATATAAATATAAAAAAACACAAGTACTAAAATTATATTACAGTTATAATATTTCTATTTTTATGGTAGGTTTGAAAGAGGAATAATTTTAAGATTAGGTTATGAGTAAGTAATACTTATGTTGAGACCTTGAACTTCCTCTTGATGAACTCCTAGTACTAGAGGAATTAGGAAAACTAATAGTGAACAGGGAATTTTGGAAATAAAAGGGAATTATAGGATAGTAAAATTGGGTAGAGGTTTATGTAAAATTCAAATGGAATTTGGATCATTTTGAAGGTGGAAGTGATCCCTTGTTATAAGTGAAGAAAGAGACACTTTCATGAAAATCAATTATTTTTCAATGATATCATTACACTTTTCATGGGAAAATGAATCCAAAAGTTATTAATAATAGATTTATGGATTATATAAGGTCTATAAATCCTTCTACATACATTTTCTCACATTTTTTAAACATAATTTAATTTTTTACTACTTGATTGTAACGTTTTATGATTCTGGTTTTTACCATGGAAACTTGTTTTTACCATAATAGTTTATATTTTATTACAAAATATAAGGTGATTATTTAAAAAAAAATTCAAAAAATAAATAGACTTAAAGTTTTATAATTCAATTTATAAATAAGAGAAAAGTAACTTTAAAAAACAATCATTTAATATACAAAAAACCCATTTTATAAGGAAAAAATGTTTTCACCATTAAGTATTCTTAATATATTATGACATTGATCACAAGTTAAATGAGTGATAATATATTTTTATAAAGGATTATTAATGATATTAGATTCATTTTTATAGGATATTAATTTATTTTTTTAGATAGATATTACACAATAATAATAAAAATTCTTTTTAAAATTATAGTTTTACAATTATCGCGATAACTAACATTAATCCTAGTAGTCTTATTTTTATTCCAAAAAAATTAACTTTTTTTATTACCTGATATAGAAATTTTTATTTCAAATATTACAGCTATTTTTTAGAATAAATTACTATAAGTAAAAAAATTAATATTTTATATCACTGTATAAAAAATAGTTTTTTAGTAAATAGCTACATAAGTTACTAAAATGATAAACATGGTTTTTATAAATAAAACATAATATTTTTGAATTATTAATTTTACATTATTAATATATATATTTAAAATAAAAAGTATTTAAAATTCTTTTAATCCATTATTGTGTAATAAATTTTACGATATTAGTAAAATTGGTTTTTTTACTATTCAAGTGAGAATCAATTATTTTATAAAAATACATAAAATTCATATTTAGCTAATATTGACATTATAAAACCCCAAATTGAGTTCGTTATATCAAATTAAAATTCTATAATATTCTATATTTACTTTTAAATAAAATCATATAATTAAAAATTGGTTTTATAGGTAAATAAATTTTCTAAGTATTAACCATTATTATCCTTATTTATTTTCAATTCCTAATAAAATTTGGGGTATTATATTAAATTTTTTTTTGATACAAAAATTGTTAATTATCTATAATAGATTTAGTTTCGTAAAATAAGGCACATAAAAGGATAATTTTTGAAAAAAAATACATTTTCAACTATAAGGTGATGTTATTGATTATATCATACACTAAATTAATTTTATTCAATGAATTGGGATTTAAAGTTATATTTATTTATACAAAAATTCCATAAATTCTTCACTGATATTTATACCTTCCAATTTAATGACTACATTATAACAATTATATATTTTTTGTGGGTTTTTCTGGTTTGGTTTTACATATGAATCAAGTCATTGAACACATTTTGTTTTAAGGAATAATAAATTATATAGTAAAATCTTGGGGTGTAACATTTCTTCCCACTAAAATAAATTTCATCCTCGGAATTTTAATTATTACTCATTGATGAGAGTAGGTGAGCATATTCTCATGACATTCATCATTCTGGATATAAATTTTAATATGATGTATACCTTACTCTATTCCTATATATAATATTACTTATCTTTCCGAAAACTTCATTAATCATTCATAAAATCATATACCCAAGTAGGAATATACCTTAATCATATATTCTCTAAGACATACTTCTCCCAAAACAATTTGAATCTCTATGATATTAAATCAAAACAATATTATATATATTCATCATAAAGTTAACTCTATTTTTAACCCTCAAATTTATTAATCACTAGTTCATAATGCAACAAACTACTAAATATATATCATAATCCCAATAATGAGATACAAATAACCAAAAATATCATAGATAACTTGTTCCATAAATCAATATTCAATTTGAAGACAATCAAGACTATCTAACTCATTTTTCTAAAAATAAATCAACCCATTATAAAATAAATGTCAAGAATATATTAAACCAATGATTTTCCCATACACTAATCATGTGTTCTCCAACAGTTATACCAAAAATATAACCTTTTTATAAAATAACTTTTTTGAGGTTTGATATTTGTTTCCAAACAATTAAATCAAAACCACTAATGAAAGATAATTAGATGTTTCAAATAATCTAAAAAACTTTTAATATATACCCAAATATCATCTATAAATATCATCCACTAATGAAAATATCTAAGAGTTTCAATATTAATTTATTTATTAATATATCAATATCACTACATTAATTAAGATTAGGAAAATAACATTTTCTATTATACTAGACATATTCCAATATTCTAAATCATTTAAGTATGTTCACTTATTCATTTATAATACATAGTGGATTCATGATATGTACCATTCTAAAATTCATTTTAGTGGTCCTATTTCAACCAAATACTAATACCCAAAATGGTTTTGAATAAAATTAGATTAAATGATCATGTGAATATAAAAAATTAATCTTAAGACGTCTTCTCTATTAAATCATTCTTTCACCCATTGATACTTTAAGTTTAATATAATTATCTTTAATTTAAGATAATTTGTATATATTAACCTAATCCCCAAAAAATGTCCAAAAAATATCATGAATTTTATTATAATATTATAAACCAAAAATTATTTAAATTTATGATCTCAAACATCAAATTACACTTTATTTATAAAATAACATATCAATTAATATGCACCTCAACTCGTGAATCTAT
The DNA here is from genome assembly GCA_963277665.1 of Viscum album. Taxonomy (NCBI): domain Eukaryota; kingdom Viridiplantae; phylum Streptophyta; class Magnoliopsida; order Santalales; family Viscaceae; genus Viscum; species Viscum album. Next base: position 1,418,668,986 of record OY728157.1, on the reverse strand, counting down.
ATGATTTAATACAATTTATCTATAGTCATTCTCTATTATATTTTCTAATGTATATAGTTTTCAACCCATTATAATAGTTTGTAAATAGAATGTGAATTAACAAAATCATATCCCCATAAAGTGTGATGAAAAATATATATATTTTAAATCTTTTCTATAATTTAAACATTAAATCACAAAAAAATAATCTGAAAATCTAAAGAATAGAAGGTTTAGTGTCTATGAGGACTAGATATATAAACAATTAATTTTACAATACTTGTAGGAATTTATCTATAATTGAGCCACACTAAAATCATTTTAGACTACTCATAAGTTATACTCATGTTCATAGTATGGGGAATGGAAATATAATAAAGGGGTGATACTGGTTTCCCAGTAAAGGTAAACATATGTGATAATAATTGAATATCATATGTGAGTATAAGATGATCATATTGGTATAATCAAGATACATAAGAAAATTCATACCCAATAATTAATTCATCACAAATCATGGAATAATGAACTACAAATTTTATGATATGAATCAAATGAGTATGAAAACATGAGTCGATACACATGATCTGTGATAGAATAAGATAGTTATAATAATAAGTTTAAAACTATGACATATTTCAAAATATGGTTTAAAAAATAGTACAAGGAAGTGTTATTATAATGAGCCACACTATCAGTTATCATGCTTATGAGAATCTAAAATTTAAACATGAATATAAACTTTTATCCATTACATTAGAGGGTGATATTGGACCCCACCTGTCATCATCCATATATTTGTGTTCCAATTAAAAATCAATTAATTATCATATAATAAATATCCCATAGAAATAAAATGGGTTTCAAAAAACATTGAAATAAAAATAAATCAATTTTTATATCATAAATAACCAATGTAAAGAAAATGGATTTCATTAATCTCATCATAACAAACCAATGGAAAAATGGGTTTCATATCCTTCTCAAATGGAATAAAATAAATAGACCATTTATAATTCAATCAAAAATCATAACAATATAAATACATGGAAAATAAATGGGTATCCAAATATATTCATTAACATTACAGGTAAACACCATTCAATCAAGATAATAAAGAATACGTTACTTTCATTGTATAGATAAATGGAATATGGTTAAGAAAGTAATATCTCCAATCAATATATGTATAACATCTAGTTGAATACTCTTCAATCAGAGTAAGGAAATCTTGAGTGACCACTAAGTAAAAACATTTTAAGATACCTCATATTTATACACAGTGTATGATTAGAAAAGAAACATGAAATAATGGATCACTACCCCAAAAGACAAGGACATTACATAATCTATCCAAAAAAATATGGTGGATTGTAAATTTTGGAATATGTACTAGATCAATTTTAAGGAATGTTACATGATGTGGATTTTAATGAAACCTTATTTTTAAGAGAATTAGGAAAAATAGTTTTTTTAAATGTTTACTTTAAATTGAAATATTTTTATAAATCAATTATAATAGTATTTTATTTAATAAAAAATAAAAACATATAAATGAATTTACATAGAAAAATAAAAAATGGTCGAAATATTTTTCCCCATGGAAAACATTAGAAATAAATTCCTTTAAAAAAAACATATATAGAAAATGTTAAGTTATTTTTTATTTTAATTTTTTTAAATGATGTTAAGATAGTTGAAAAATTAAATTTTCAATTTTGAAACAAATATTGGGATATAAATAAAATAAAAATTTAAAGATTAAATATGAGTATAAAATTAAATTTCCTTTTTATATTTTTAAAATATTTTTTTTTGAAAACCACATCAATTTAAAATATTATAAATATTCACATTTAAAAAAAGAAAACATAAAAAAATACCAAGGAAAAACATAGAGGAATAAAATGATCCTAATATTGGAAATAATAAAAAACAAATTCCTTATACTATTTATCATATTTAATATATCTTGATTTTAGAATGAGGTTGGGAAAATAAACCTTATGGCTTGAGTAAATTTAAATAAAATCCATTGAAGGGGAATGATCTTGAAACAATATTTCAAATAATATTAATGAAACATAATTCCTCATTTAATATAATAAATAGGTAGTATATACACTATATAAAAATAAATTGGTGTATACTAAGAAGTGTGACTCAATAAATAGGAATTGAGACCAAGAAACCACTTTAGAGTAATATAATAATAAAGGTATATTTGTTTTATATTGGGGTTATAAGTAAGAAATATAGAACCCAAAAAATGAAAGTAGAAATACAATATAAATTATTTATTAGGTAGAATAAATAGATTTTGAGATAATAGAATTCAATAAGAACATTTGTAACTCAATCTTTGAAAAATTAGTTATAAAAAACCCTTAAATCTTTTGTAATTTTTGAGTCAAAATACCTTGAGATAATGAACTTGGAATATAATATTGAATATTATGAAATATAAGATGATCATAATAAAAAATATTAAAGGTTATGTAGCTGCACTATTTCAAATAAAACATGGTTTATAATAAGAAATATGTTTCAAGGGATGAAATTTTGAGATAATAAACCCTTAGAAAGTCACATTTTATAAAGTAGGGATAAATAATAAAGATGAATATTATAAGTAAATTAGGATAAATATAAACATAACAGTAATCACAAGTTAACACAATTTTATGTCATAACATAACCATCATATATAAATAAATTTTATTAAAAATGAATATAACTAAATAAAGAGAAATTGAGTTCACAAAAACCCTTACTTTGTTCTCGAATCCTTCTCTATATGCTCCTAACTTCATGAGTAATGAAATTAATTTTACTAGATAAATTATTAGTAAACATATTATTATATATTTAATTTAATATATAACATTTAATTTTATGTCTTTATACTTATTATATAGTTTTTTCTTATGTTTTCATGAAATTTTAATCAATGTCACCTTATTTGGATAATTTTTGAGATAAAAGATTACACTTTAATAATAAGTGAAATAATAAATTTATAATTTGAATAAACATAAACCAATCATGAATTTATTATTAAATTATAATAATATTAGTATTTAAGTTCCCATGGTCTTCTATGATAGAGTTTTATAGAGTTGTTCTAGTAGTTTGGTAAACTAACCCAAACATGAACATGCTAGATCCCAAGGGGTGAGTATGGTTAAGTAATTATATAATATCATTATAGTAGAATAATAATTATATCACTTATATTTTTTTAAAAAATCATGAATCATATTTTAATTTTAATGGATAAAGAATAAAAATCAAGATAAAAAACCATAATTGTTACGTTGTGGGGGAGATAGTTGGCACAAAACACAATTAACCTAATTTTAGTTTTTATAAGTGGATGGAAAATTATTAATTAGGGTTTCCACATTAATATTATAAAAATTATATATAACAATGATACTTATTTTATAATATTATTATTTATAGGGTAGGTTTGGAATAAAAATATTAAGAATAAAATGTAATGATGAAGTAATACATACATCGAGACCTTGAAATTACTCTTGATAACTCATTAGAATTGAAGGAATTTGGATAACTTGTAGTGGTAATGGGATTTATGAAATTAATTGTACTTATATTAGAGGAAAATTGGTAAGGGTTTCAAGGATATATCTAATTTAATGTAGATCATTGAGAGGGTGTAAGTGATCCCCTTTAATAAGTGAAGAAAGGGTAAATTCTGTGTACACCCATCATTTATCAATGATACAATTGCACTAGTTAAGGTTCAATAACTCAAAAATTTATACATAATGGAGTGTTGGGTGATATATTCTCTAGAAATAATCCAAACCAATTTTTAATTTTGTTGTAAACATTTTTTAATCTTTTTACAACTTGTTTATTTACATTTTTAATTTTATTTTTTGTCATGGAAACTTATTTTTACCCTAGTAGTTTGTATTTTATTAAAAATATATGGTAAAAATTTAAACCAATTATTTATGATCTAAACCTAAATTTAGGCCCAATATAGTCCAATTTTGATTCTAAATAAATTAAAATTAGCCTTTAAATTAAAACATTTAACATATAAAAACATTTTTTTGTAGAAAAAATGTTATTTTCACCATTAAATATTTTTAATCTTATACGAAATTGATTACCAATTAATTAACTGAGAATATATTTTTATATAGGTTTAATAATTACATTATATTATTTTTTTAGAAGATATTAATTTATTTAATTATATTAAATGTAACAATGTTAATAAAACAGTTCCTTTGAAAATAACAATCGTTCTATTATCACAGTAATTACCTTTAATACTAGTAATATTATTTTCATTCATAAAAAATAAAATTAAACTCATTAATTAATATGGACATTTTTATTTGAAACATGTAATCTATATTTTGATATTACATTCACAAAAATGATAAAAAATAATTTTTTATATAAGTACAAAAAATAGTTTTTGGATTCAACTACTATTTTAGTTACCAAAATGATAAGCTTGGGTTTTATAAATAAAATATTGTGTTTTTAAATGATTAATTTTAATTTTTAAATAAAAAATTTTATATATAAATAATTAAAAACAATTAATTCATTCTTGTATACTAAACGTTATGTTATTTACAAATCAATATTTTTTTCAAATCAAATATGAATAGATTATTTTAAAAACGTATTAAAAATTAATCTTAAGATAATATTGAAATTATTAATTAAAAATGAAATTAATATTCTCTTATTAAAATTTTATAATATTATTTTTTAAAATTTTAATAAAATATTATAACAAAAACTTATTTTTATAACTTTTCAAGGTATTAACCATTCATATTATTGTTTCTTATTAACTAATAATAAAATTTGTGTTATTTTATTATATATATAATTCATAGGAAAAATATTCCTTATCTATAATATATTTAGTTTCTTACTATAATGTGTATAAAAGGACAATATTAAAAAAATACATTTTTAAGTATATGGGGATCTAATTAGTTATCTAGCTACATGAATTGATTTTTATTCAATGTACTGGTATTAAAGATGATTTGTGTCTACTTTTATTTAATAAATAAGTTACCTATATTTATACATGTTGACTTAATAGCTATATTAAATAGTTTTATATTTTTACATGTTTTGGTTTGGTTTAGTGTTCCATGTGAATCAAGATATTGAACACATTAGATTTTAATGAAAAATATTATATAGTAAAATATTTGGGTGTTAATTGTAGAAACACCTTCATGTATTTATACTGAATATAAAAGGGGAGAATAAATGGCATTAAGATCCTCAAGTTCAATTATCCTTGACATGATCAATATTAATAAGCCAAGCATTTAAGATTGCATGAATGTAAATGAATTCATGGGATCACTAATTCCATGAAAATTTATTGGAGAAGTAGAATAAGGTAATAAAATAGGAAAATCACTTTTAGTTATGATGTAAGAATAATTTAAATGAGGATGATTAAATGATGGTGGAAGGTTTTAAATGATTTTATAGTGTAATAATACCCACAATAATAATTTAGAGTTATAGACTAATAAACCAAATTGGAGGCTGAGACCTTAAGATATTTAAAATATGAGATGAGAAAGTGGTTATTTATTTATCATCTAAAAGAATGATTATTGATTCTCCAGGATATTTAAATGGAGATAATGACTCATTTTTTATTTAGGTTTTAGTGACAATTCTATCTAAATAAATATAGTCATAAATTGAAATCATAGATCACCTAACAACTAAGATTTTAGGAGAATTCATATTGTGAATATTAATTAAATAATTCATGGTTTATTTTTTTAAAATATATTTATATGAAGTAGTTGATGAAAAAAGTTTGTTTGAGAATTCTTGGTATGGATAGATTATGTTGATCATTTTTACACCTATATTGTGGAGAATTAGGATCTTATTATATATGCATGATATAATGCTTTAGGAATTCATTATAATTTTATTAGAAGAAGTACAATATTTTTTTACTCCATTTGTTTCAGAAATTGAGGAACTTCTATAATGAGATCATATATTTGATACAAAAACATCTTATAATACATTGAATATTTGAATTGTAATGGGGAAAAGGAAAATATTTGAAGTGTTCCTAGTATAAAAATCATATCAGGAAAGTGGATAACTCTCATTATTAGATTGTGAAATAATTTCATTTGTTTTTAATCACTAAAATTTTATAGTGGTAAGAAAATGAGTGTACTCAACAAAAATCAAACATGATAGGAAGTAGGCTCTCACATCAAGTCATAACATTATAAAAATTTCATGTGTGTTTCTCCAATTATTTATTTGATGAATATGGGTGAGGAAAATAAACTAGTGAGTGAATCGTGACATTAACTTTTTCTAGGGGTTAAATGGATAAAGAAGAATTTGTAAAAGAAATTAGTACCACTAATTCATCCCTCAGAGTAGTTCCATAAAAGGATCTGGGATATTCATATGTTTTCATTTAAAAATTAAATTCATAATATTTATAAATAAAATGAAATTAAATTGGGTACAAATTTATAATAATTACATTAAAATTAGGTAATATGGGATTATTTTATATTTTTAGTAAAAAAAAATTCAATGTTAAATATTTAAACAAGGTAAAAAGGGTAAAATATGAAAATTACATTGGATTATATATTTGATAATGAAAATGGTTTTTATTCATTATATAAGTACATTTTATGTTTTGGAGTTAAATAATTCTTTTTTACCAACATTTACACACACAAATAATCTAACTCCAATGTGATTCCATCTTTACCCTTAACCCAACTCATGTTTCCATAGGAATGTCACTTATTTTCACCTATAGAAATAGTTATCTTCTTCCCCAATAAAAATACTCCATACATTATTTCACTCTAAAATTACTACCCATTTTCCTCTTCTAAATACTTGTAAGAAATTGGGTAGCTTTTAGTTCCAATAAGGAAGCCTAAGTCATCCATTCTGAACGAACCCATGTTCAGAATGAGTGGATTCCTCATGTAAGTGTCTATGTTATTCCTTTAACTTTTTTAATTACCTTATTATATAATATATTTTTAAATATAATTCTACATTTTAATGATTTTATATTAACAACAGTACGTTTTTAAAAAAATTACACTACTACAAATATATAACTCTATACTCTTACATATTCATTAGTTTATCGTGTTCTTGTATGGGTTGGATGGACCATATATATAAAAAACGATATAAAAACATCACCATTTTCAAAAATAATAATTATATAACCATTATTAATAGTAATATATGATATTAATGTGTAATATATTTCATGAGTACTGTTTTTTGGACATTATAAAGTGGCTAATGGTTATTGGTAAATTAACCAAAAAATGTTCACCATGGATTCCATTCTCACAAAACATACCCATAATTTATATAAAATAAATAATGGGATACATAAATAATTTTAAATCAATTATTCAAATACATTTAATATTCTTGTAATGATGAAATTGGTATCAAATATTGTGGGCCGACATCTCTATTATGATACTTGTATGAAACAAACAAAAAAACTAAAATATGAGTATGAAAATTAACATTAACTAACTAATTTATGTGTAGTTAATTATTATAATTGAATAATATAGAATTTAATATATATAAATAATATAAAAAATAATTTACTAAGAAGGTTATGTTTGTTATATATGACTTTAAAGAGCTTTTGTGGAGTACATGAGTGGAGGTAAGGGTTTTCTTTCCAATATCAGTTTGAATTAGAGATTTTATGCCTAAATATACATAATTGAATATTATATTTTATTCTATATAAAAACCCCTATAATTTTTTATTCATGAGTTTCACCTGTCCTATTACCATTTCACTTCCCATTTGGTTTACAATTATCCAAAAGTAATTCTTGTATGTGAAACTGGCCTCACCTCTTTTTTTAACCATGAATATTTATCCTCCATGTCCATATTTTTAATATTATTTTATGTATATCCTTATAAATACCTATTTTATTTGAAATATTTTTTTTATTATAATTTAATATCATAAAAAATTAAATTTTATATTAACATTTTTAGTATAATCGGTTTCTGCAAACTTTAACTTTCTTCACAAAAGGGTGGAATGAGTATCTTTATAAAATTTTACATATGAATTAATTTTCTACCATGTTCATTTATTTTAATTAAGAACCATCCTCTCAGTGTTTTCATGGTTTTTCAGAAAAATTTATCTACCCTTTGTTTTATAAAATATTTTCTAAAAAGCTATCTATAATATAAAGGTTATTTTTTCTTCCTTCAATAAGTAAATTTTAATTCTATTATAAATTTGTTATTAATCTATATCAACATACTTTAATGCTTATTATACTCAAGTTTTACTATTCTAAAATGAAACTATACACCTTATTTATTTTAATATCTTATGATAATATCTTTTATATGTTTCATAATATCAATTTCTTTTCATGTATTATTTAATATATGATGGTATTATGAATACTTTCATGTTCGTATAACATACATATATATGGTTTATCATTTTATTAAGGGTTGGTCCATTATATGCCTCTAATACATTGGGTTATGTTTTATATCTCATGATATTTGGATGTTATAAGAGTGGTTTTCCCAAGTCCATTGTGTTAATATATGATGTTGGTTATCCCGAGACCTCTAGGTTATGGGAATGTGGTTAACCTAACCCATTATTATGTTAATTCATTAATGGTTCCCCTTTGACATATTTTATGATTTCTATTATTGTTATTTAAAAATTATTCATACATTATTCAATGTACCTATGTTATGTTGTCATGGTTCATGATTATTGACTAATTTGTATACACACTAATGGATCTTATCTTATGTTATGATAAAATTATTATGCGATAACTCATATTTTATAATATGTTATTTATTTGGTATGATTATTTTATGTTATTTCCATAAAAAGGATTATGTTCTTAAACCCATATGGTCATATTATAATCACATATGGCCTTTGATTAATGTCTCTAATGATTACCCTTACTAAGCATATGAGATCACTATTTCTTATGTTTCCATTACCTAGGATTTTATGAAGGTTATTAGGTTCTATTCTTCTAAAAAAGTTTCATATGAAACAATTATTTGGGATAAATGTGTAAAATAATTCAAAATAAGTTTTTAATGTAAAAGATCTCAAAATACAAGAAAGCTATAAGTTTTAAGGCATGATTTATTATTATATGTATAAAATAATCATGTAAAATGATGTAATATTTATTTATCAAATACTTGGTGAAAGTCAAAAAATTGATATGAATGAGGAAGATCATAGAGAAATGAGGAATTTCAAGAAATAATGCTCAAGTCATCCGAAAATCATTGAAGAATACATAACCTCCCCCCCCCCAAAACAAAAAATCTCCAAGATATCCCACAACACAATTATGGATCATCATAGTGAAACACTCATGTTAGATTAATCTTAATATACCTATGATTAAATAATAAGAACAATGAGGTTCTTGATGAATCAAACTATAAGACCTTGATGCAATGGACTACATATTTCTAATTATAGAGACACCAAAATCAAATGGATTATCCTTTATGATAAAATCATACACCTCATTCCATAATATAATAAATCATGATGCAAAAAATCCAAACTATATCTTAAAGATACAGTAAAAGATAGATCATGGTGGAATGAACTACATCACAATGTGTTATACAATTTTAGCTAATATTTGATCTAAATACCTAAACCAACCTGACCAAGACCTAGGCAAATAGTAATCCAAGTGTAATTCCCTAGCCTCGAATACAACAGGCCAGGGGATGGTGACTAGCACTGAGTAGACATATCACATAATATCATAGGCCTTATCCTACATAAACCTACAATATAAACATATATCTGATGAAAAAAATAACCAACAACACCAGTTATAGTGACCCACATTCTTATTACATAAATATTTCATTTCATAATATTACATTTAACTATACAAGGGATCTTTTAGGGTTTAGTATCTTGGATATAGGAACATAATACTTGAAAAAAAACATAATCATTAATATTCTTATAATACAATTGAAATAAATCTTAAAAGGCTATTCCTAAGTTACTTTTACGGCATATCATATCCTAAAGACATACATCATAAAAAGGGGTGAGCATAAATCCCAACAAGTAAAGTATCAAAAGAGATGATTAGCATGTGAAAAAGGAGCATGTATATAATTCATGATCATATAAACATGAGGAAAATTATAATCAAAATAAAATTGATCATGATATTGAAATGTGGCAACAACATAAAAATGGAACATTTATAAGCATATCACCAAGGTTTATCACCATGGTATCATAAATCATAGTTACCGTGGTTATTCACCAAGGTATTATAAAAAAGTCATATCAAGAGATTAGTGCTTTACCCAATTCAATATAGTCATATAGTGGTGCACCCTTTATATGTATTAATTCACGTCATCGTCATTGGTCATAACAAATAATTTCATCAATAACCCATTGAAAATAAAGAACATGTTTCATATCAAAATCATTGTGTAAAAGTGATTAAATAATTGAACATAAAATAATTTTTAACCCATAAAAAATTAATCTGGGTTTCATATATTTAAATAAATAATGAAATAATAATTTTTTACATCTAGGTTAATAATCATGAAAATGGAAAAGGTTTGGGTATTCACAATATGATAATTTCTCATGTAGAAAAGAGAAATTTAAGAAATGAATTTGGCAGCATGAACATATACATTATGACTTATGAAAATGGAATAATGGGGGGGGGATAACATCTCCCATTGAAAATAATAATTTTTCAATAAGATTTTAATAAAAAAAAATTAATTGAATAAATTGGATTTGCAATTATAAGGTATACACAAATGGGGTACTTGGATAAAAAAGGAGAGGAGGAGAATTTCCTTACATTAGATATTTTCATCCTAAAACATGAGGGTGGAACCTTGAAACCCATAGGGAACCTATGAGGGACTCTTTGGGAGGGAAAATAACCACAAAGTTTTTTATTTTTAGTTGATATGAGTTTCTAATCGGTGCTATTTATAATTTAAGAGGGGTGAGTTTTAAAGGATTAAATTTTAGTTATTTTATTTGGTTCTGTTCTATGCAGATTGCTGTCATCCTCTAGGGTGTTTCTCAGCGGTTTAGGTCTATGCTCATGAGTCGGTGTTTTAGGGGCTCCGACTCTTCTCAGGTGAGTGAGGGGGGGCTCTGTTGCGTCTGATGCGGTCGATCTAGTCGGTGGCGGCGGGGTTCCCGTTTTACGGTTTTGTCTTTTCCCTGCTGGATTTGAGGTTCTTCACTCTGTGTGGCGGTGTGGTTGTTCGGTTTGCGTGGTTTTTATTTGTGGTTTTGCGAATGGATGATTTTCTGAGTGATGGCGGCGGTGACGACGGTGTCGAATTGGTTTTTTCCGGCGACCGGTGGGATGTTGGGAAGGTGACGACGACAGTGATGACGGTGAGGTTCTCTGGTGATGGTGCCCCAGCGACGACGGTGAGGTGCCCCAGTGACGATGATAGTGGTAGTTCCGAGACACTGTTGATGATGTTGACTGGTTGGCGACTAGATGGGGATTTCGACATCGACTTGATCTGCAGTGGGTAACGATTTCCACGCTCGCGTCTCGAGGTGGCTCTTGGAAATGATGAAGGGGGACACACGGTCAGGAAAAATGGAAAGCGGTTTGGGTTTTGTGAATTTGAATTTTTTTGTTCTGGTTTTTGAAATGTATGGCATGGGGATGTTTTGTAATGGGTACCGGCAACCCTTAAACCGGTTTTCTTTCTCTTTTTAATAAATGGTCAGAGGGTTATCCTCTGACGGCTTTTCTGGTAACAATTTAATAGAAAAATATGCATTCTCACCATTATAAAAATTACACAGGGATTCATTAAATTTTTTTATTAGAAATAAAAGTATAAGTTTATTTCATGAAATAATTTTTTTTATTTTAAACTTTCACATAAAACATTTTTTTAATATAATATTCTTATAGTCTCCAAAAATAATACAATTTTTATATTATCATTAAATAATCCCAATGATCATTTAAATGTGTCCACATAACCAAAAATAATAATGAACAACTGTTATATTGACTAATGGTCATAATATTGATCAAAAATATTATTTGAAAAACATAAAATCTAATGATCATATTTCCCTATAAATACACCATCATCCTTACTCTCTACCATTCACTTTGATTTGAATTAAGGTTTATTGTCATTTCCAAAATGATTATTTTATTACTAATTCTTTGTTACTCTATTATAGTGATGTTTATGGGTGCAATGATTCTAGGGGATCAATGTGACCAAAAATTTTATATTGCACATTATTTATCCTCTATTTTTGTTTCCATTATGATATTTAGTATGATATTGGACATTTATTTAGATTGAATGTAACGTTCTTAATTAATTGAATAAATTATGGGTGGTTTCTAGTATGTGTTTTCTATCCCCTTAATATTCCTAGTTATTCTAGTTCATATCAATACACGATGTTCAATGTTCTTATGAAAATAAAATGTCTTTATATGTGCTTCTAATGTGAAACAAAATATTGGGATGAAATAGATCCACTACTAAAAAAGTAACTTTTCTTTTATTTCATTACATTCTTTCCCCGTTAAAGAAATTTCACCATAAAAATTTCATTTTTCATAATAATATGAAAACTGGGGATGTTACTTCTCAATCATGGCTTCCTCTAGTTCCGAAGTAGAATCTTTAGACAAATAGTTTCTCCATTGGAACACCACAATCCATGTTTTCTTGTTCCCAAACACTTGTTCCATTATGTCAAGAATCTTGATAAGTTTCTCTTCATTTGAAACGTTATCTTCCAAAATTACACCATTCGTATCAAGTATTTTTTATGCGCTAGACATATACTTTCTTAGTAGGTAAATGATGAAGCCATTATCATCATTAGAACGATTTGGCGGTAGTATTAATTGATATGAAATCGCTTGAACACATTATATAGTCTCAAAAGTTCGAATGTACCTTAGACTTAGTTCTCTATTCTTTCCAAATCCAACAACTCCCTTCCATAGATATATATTGACGAATATGTGATCCCTAACATGAAACTCTAAATCCTTAGTTTTTCAACATAATTTTTTTCAACTTTGAGATACCTTGATGTGTTTCTAAATCACTAGAATCTTTTCTGTAGTCTCCTTGACAATGTATGATCCCAATAGTTTCCCCTCTCCAACTTCATACCAACATTTTGGAGTTAGAGATCGTCAAAATGATCCATTTAAATTCTTGAGTGGAAACTACTATTATAGGATAATTCCACAAGTGAAATATGTTGATCCCAACTCCCATGAAAATCAAGTGATCTACCTTGTAACATATTTAACAATGTCTGAATTTTCCTATAATACTATCCATTAGTTTGAGAAGTGTAGAATATTCATAGTTTTAAATCCATATTCATATAAATTTATAGTATCCTCTATAATTTATAAGTAAATATTAGGCATCGATAAAAAATAATCAACAATAGTACTATATAGACTATCACTAATTCTTTAATATAGTGGTGACATCAGCGCACTTGGGAGACATCATCTCTTATGGAAATGGAATGGGTAGACTTTCTCAATATAGAAATGATTATACAAATATAATTTTAACCCTTGGGTCTCTTCTTAAGGTCAATGATAAAGTCCATAGTGACTTTATCCCACTTCTACATAGGTAAGGGTAGTGGTTGTAATACCCCTTTATGAATTTATCTCTCCACCTTTACTTATTGACACACCAAGCACCTTGGAGTGAAATCAAAAATATACCTTTATATATTATCCCACCAATAATTATTGTGAATTTCCCTATACATTTTTTAATTTTCAGGGTTAATAGAGAATGTAGAGTTTTTAGATTCATCCATTAACTCCTTATTTATCTCTAGAATATATGGGATATATATCCATGTATAAAATATCTATACACATTCTTGACCAATATTTAATTTTTGACACTTCCCATTTTTCATAGCCTCTATATTATTTTCTATCAAAGGATCGCATATGTGAGATTTCTTGATCGTCTCTAGTATTTTTCATAGATAAATCATTTGGGGTATGATTGATGATGTCCATTACTTTATAATTCACATTCCCAACCTTACTAGGTCCTTGATAAATATATATCATTCAATCTTTATCATTGCAAGAACACTAGAATCAGTCTTACTTAATGAATTTATAAATTTATTCACTCATTTGGGGTGATAATTAATTGAAAAATTATAGTCATTAATAAGGTCCAACCATACTTATTTCCTACTGTGTGAATATATACTTCAAGAAATGGTGGTATATACATATATATCATAGTTTTATCCATAAATATAATGTTTCCATATATTCCAAGTAAAAATGATTTTCACTAACTCAAGATAATGGGTAATATAATTCTATTAATGAGACTTTAACTATTGTAATTTAGAGGAAATAACCTTTTAATTTTCTATGAGTACACATCCCAATCACTTTAAAGATTAATCACTAAAAATGATAAATCCTTCCATATTAGTGGGTAAAGTTAGCACTAGTGCACTAACCATCTTCCTCACTAGTTCTTGGAATATTTCTTCACACTAATGTTTCAATATAAACTTAACTCCCTTTTGAGTTAAATTAGTTAGTGTATTATAAATCCATGATTTTTTTTCACAAACATTCAATTGTATCCTACTAAAATAAGGATACTGTGAATAATGGTTATAGTTTTGAGATGCTATCACTTCTCTAGAACATTTTCCTTTGTGTAATCCACTAAGATTAATTCACTAGACATGATGTGTCATAATAATGAAACTTTTTATAACCATAAATTACAATTTATGAATTTACCTACCATATTTTCCTTCCTCAAAGTTAATAATATAACCCTTATATTATATTCATGATCACCAAGGATTTTGAAATATATTATAATATTTTCAATAAAGACAACCACAAAATTATCAAGGTAGTCCTTAAAGACTATATTCATCAAATAAATAAATATGGAATGATAATTATTCCAGCCAAATAAAATAACAAAAAACTCGTAATGCCCATATCTCATTCAAAAAGTTGTGTTTGGGATATATTCTTTCTTCAACCTCTACTGATGATAAAGATACTGAAGATCAATCTTGGAAATGAATTGAGATCTACAAAGTTGGTAAAATAAATCATCATTCCTTGGAAGAGGATATTTATTCTTCAGTATGATCCTATTCAGTTCTATATAATCAATTCCTAGCCACATTGATCCATTATTATTCTATAAAAAGTGAAAATGGGATCCCCAAGGTGGAACACTTCTTCTAAAAAAACCTTCTCCAATAGATCCTAAATATTCCTCATTTATTCTTATAAATTCAGGTATTTCATTCTTATAGTGTCTTCGATATTGGAATGAATCCAGGTAATAGTTCAATTGATAACTCTACATCTCTTTCTTGAGGGATGTCCTGGTTACTATTCCTGGAATACATCAATTTACTCCTGGATAGTGGACACTTCTCCTATCTTTACACTTTCTCTTCCTTCCTCTTCATCACCAATCATTTCTATAAAGAAGTAAATGGTAGGTGGTTCTTGAAATGAATGAGGTTTGGAAATATCTCTTTTGAATATGATCATAGGTTTTCCCTTCCATACAATTGAAATCTACTTGATTCTATTGTTGATCTTGGCTTTATAATTTGACAACCAATATTTCCAATGTATTATGTCAAACTCCACCATTGAAATGGTTACCAAGTTTGTAGAGAGATTTTACTCACTAAAGTAAATAGGGGAATCCCTATATATCTTTTATGCATAAATATTTCCTCCAAAAAATTTAATAGATAAATATTGTACAAGTATATATGTTTTTAACTTGATTTTATTTGAAAAAATAAAATAAATAAAAGAATGTGTAGAAACAGAATCAAACAATTTACTTTCTAGATTTGACTGTATGATGAGTGTACTTGACACAACATAATTTGGATCCTCAAATTCTTCAATTTTAATTAAAAATTCGTGAAATTTATCCATTGGCCTTTTTTAGGTTGATGGTGGTCTGCATCCATTATCTTCTAATTTTCACATTGGTTTGTGAAATGACCATGTTCCCCACACATAAATAATTTAATAGAAAGTTTTTCTTGCAACGTATTCCCTTTTTAATTGGAATTTATATGTTGAGGTTTTACATCTCCATGTAAATTTCAGGCTATATTTACACACCTTCCACACTTGTATCACTTTCCACTCCCTTTCAAACAATTACTTAAATGCATATTCCAAAATTTTTTACATATTGGATTTTTTTCTTTCTTCTCATTTAGATTCTTCCCAAAAAAAATTCCATCAATATATTATTTTAATTCTATCAATGAGTCCACTGGGGAAATCCTGTCTCCATTTAAACTTTGGGATCACACCTCACTATCTATTCATGACTCCCAAAGTCTCATATTTTCAAATAATTCCATAGAAAAGGTCTTATTCATTTGAAGAATCGATTTTTTTTCACATCCAAATCATGGAAAAATATTAAATCACAATTTAAAAGCCTTATAAATTTCGTCCCATGTTTCCCAACCGGTTAATTCACTCTTTGTTTTAAATCGAGTAATTCCCTCTCCATTTTAGCATAGAGGGTACGAGAAAAATAATTTTTGAAATGTATCTTTTTTATGTCTTCCAATCCCATGGATTCCAGCTCATCCATTGGATTCGTGTTCTTGATGAGTACCCACCACTAATTAGTTTCCCTCTCCAAGAGATATACTTCTAACATTAAATTCTCTAGTGTATAAAAATGGAGTACAAAAACATATATTTACTTTATAATAGTCCCATTATTCAATTATTAGTCATCCATAGGTTCCACTAAAACTAGTTAGTTGTTGATGCATTAATGATTCAACTGCTTCTTATTCCTTCCTTGGTGAAGTATGATACTCCACAAGGTTTAAGTGGTAGTTCATGAATTGAGATGACTGATTCATCATCATTGTGATGTTTTCAACTCTAAATCCCCCCATTTTGGTATGAACATCATCACCTTATCTATTGTATCTATTATTTTTACATGTTCTTCTATTTCTTCCCATTTCTTTCTAGACCGATAAAACATAAGTGGGAAATTTATTACTATTGGGAATATTATAATAACAATTATAAAGGAAAGCTTAATCATAAAATTTTCTAATATCATTCTTATGGGATTATATACTTTAATCATAATAAAATATTTATATTTTCTTTATATCCTTCATAATGGATTGTAAAAGCTTGTGATTAACCAAAGAATATAAACCAGTAGTGTCAAACCATGTATGTATAAAGAATTATTTTTGTACACTAGTTCATCCTCATTTCTATCTCAATTTTTTGTTTTTGAGACTTTACCCTAGGTTCATATCTTCTAGAGCTACGTCCACTTGTAGTATTCAGAAATGGATGTATTTTATTTGAAACTACTTATATAATAATCATCAAAATTCCATTATGTTTTCCAATATTTATATGTATCCTTAGAGTTTTTACTAGTACTTTCTAATCATAATTTCTTCAAATAACAAAACTATCCTTTCATACCTATTATAGTGACCCACCTTTTTCCTTCATAAATATTTCATTTCATGATACAAAATTTAAAAATACAGAGGATATTTTGGGGTTTAGTGCCTTGGAAATAGAAACATAATATAGGAAAAATACATAAACATAAAAATTATTCTAATCCACTTTAAATACATCTTCATAGTTTCTTCCTAATTAACTTTTACAACATCTCATATCCTAGGGATATACATCAAAAAATGGGTGAGCATATAGGAAAATAAGGAAATAATAAAAGATGATACTTAGCATGTGATGAAGAATAATATACAATTATGGAATGATAATATTAAAAGAAGTCATAAAATAATACAAATAAAATGGATCATAACATTGGAATGTGGATGCAACATAAAAATGAAAAAATCATAATAATATAATCATGGTTTATCACTGGTGTATCATAAATCATAATTAACAAGGTTATTCAACAAGGTATCATAAAACATGTCATATATAGTGATTAGTTGTTTACACAATTCATTGGAGTTTTATCATGGATCATCCATCATACGTCTTAATTCATGTGATACACAATGATCCTAACAAACCATTTCATCGATAACCCATTGAAAATATAGAACTAGTTTCATATCAAAATCATTACAAACAAGTTATTAAATACATGAACATATCATCATTTTTAACCCATGAAAAAGAAATGAGGGTTTAATATATGTAAATACCCAAGTTGACAAGATATGATTCAATGTAGTTTAATATCCATGGAAAAGAAAGAGGATTGGGCATTCACAATCTGGAATTTCTCATGTAGAAAAGAGAAATTCATGAAATGAATTCAACTGCATGATAATATACATTGTGCATTATTGAAAGGGAATAATGGGAGGAAAATAAGGTCTCAAATTGATAAAAAAATTATTATTTATATAAGGGTAATAGGGAAATTTTAAGAGAATAAATTACGTTGGCATTTTTAAGGTATACCAAAAATGGGTACTTGGATGAAAAATGAGAAGAGGATAAATCACATACATTTGATATTTTCTTCCAAAAAAATGAGGGTGGAATATTGAAACCATTAGGTAACCTTGGATGAATAGTTGGGAGTGAAAATGACCAAGGATATTTGGATTATGAATTTGGAGTAGAGAGGAATGGATAATGGGTGGTATTTATACGTAAGGATGGGTGGGTTTTAAAGGATTAATTATTGGATATTTTACTATATAATCCATCCATTTATGGGTAAATTGAATTACCACCAATTATTTGGAAGATTAATGAAGGCTTATAGTGGATTTATATAAATTCCATACAAAACTAAACCATACCTTCTATCCATCCCTATAAATGCTGAGAATCCAAAAAAAATAAATTTGATTTCAAAAATCCAATTTTTTGTTTAAAAAATAAAGTCTAAATTTATAAATTAAAATTGATATTTATAAATTAATTTTTATTATTATTAAATTAAATTTTTTTAATAAACATTTTTCGTAAAATATTTAATCATGTAGACTTAATAATGATGTCATAAAATCACAGTTCTCATAAAGAAACAAGCTTCACTTTTTTCACAAAAAAATCTTCTTTCTCAGAAAATTCCCCAAAAATAAATCTATGATAAATATTATATGATAATTACAAAATTAAAATTTATTTCAAGAAAAATTCTATAATCATGTGTATTTTAACTTTTAAATAAGTCATTATTTTAATGAATATTAACAATTTAGTAGAAAAATAAACATTCAGAACATTATAAAAAATACTTTGCGCATTATTAAAAGATATTATCATTTTAAAATAATTTTATAAGATTATTTCATGAAATTATTTCTTATTTAAAACTGCCTCATAAATCATATTTTAATGTAATATGTTTATAGTCTCCTAAAATAATACAATTTTGATAATATAATTAAAAAAATACCAATGATCATTTTAATAAATCTTCTTAACCAATAATAATTATGGAAATCTATTTTATTGACTAATGGTCATAATATTGATCAACTATGTTAGTTAAAAAAACATAAAGCATAGTGATCAAATTTTCCAATAAAAAACATCATTATTGGTCTTTATCATTCACTTCGATTTGAATCAATGTTCAATATCACTTCCAAAATGAATATTGTGTTACTATCTCTTTGTTCCTCCATTTTATTTATGTTGTTGGGTACAATAATTTTAGGGGATCGAAGAATACTGTTTTTTACTATGAAATTAATCTAACATTCATTTTTATTCCCATTGTAATATTTAGTAGAATACTGGTTGTTGTTTTAGACTAAATGTAACATTATTAATTAACGAAATAATGTGTTTCTGGGTTCTAGTTTTTGTTTTATTTCCCCTTATTTTTCATAGTTGTACTAGTTCATATCAATACACGATGTTCAAATTTATTATGAAAATTAAAATACTTTCTATGATCTTTTATTATAAAATACAATAAAAAATTATTAGGGTGAAATAAATCCATTAATAAAAGAATAATATTTTATTTCGGGTCATTACACCAGTAATATATATATAAATAACTAATATTTATAAAATACATATAGAAGATATAAAATACATGAAAAAATCCATATAGTTGAATATAAAATGAAAAATACATTCAATTTGAATATAAAACATAGAGTCATAATAAAGAGGAAGGATCATCCCCACTATATCTACTCCTAGATTGATATCTAGAATAAATGGTCATAGACCACACTATAAATCACTTTGATCCACCATGCATCACAAAGTGTCTCCAGGCATCGATTCTGAATAATCCAAACCAGCTCTATGTCTACCAAGAACATATCTGAACTATGAATCATATGTATATAAACAACAAGCGTTGGAACAAATCTAGTGTAGGGGAGATTATAAATATACTTAGTTGTACGCATTAAAACTAGGATAAAAATACAAGAAAAAAATCTATGTCAAACTCTGGTATAGAAAACTAATCATGATGAAGAAAAAAAATGATCCAAATATTTTATAATAATATATGTACTAGGGACATAGATAAGTCTTCGTTATCATAGATCTAATCCATAAATTTCATATCTCATGAGTAACTAGTGATACTCTGAGTACCAAGAATCCCACAAAGTGTGAGGTAAATTGTATAGCTATACATTACATCTCAAAGGAAATCATGGGGTTCTATTGTAATCACAATCCTTGAAGTATTAAATATGATCATACTTTCTTCCACACCTCTATTATAATCAATTAATTAGAACCTAATCCTCAATGAGGTATGAATATTAGTCTAGGGAGTGTCACACCTTACCATCCATCATCACCATGTAACTATTCTTATAACATATTAGGAAATCCTCAATTTGTCCGAAAATAGTTCTTCATTAGGGAATTAATAATACCCATCATTATAGACTACCATGAACAGAAATCCACACACCTCACAAAATCTGATATGGAGGACCTATTATTTGTGGAGTGGCTCACAAGAAATTATGGAGTACCAAACTCTTTATGTAGTGGATCAATGCCTCATCAAGTGTCACCCAATAGATAAGGGAAGAACTACCTCCATAGATATAGGAAAGAAAACCTTAAGTAGCATATAGTAGATGATATAGGTCCAAAAATCATATATAGAGGACTCGAATCTTGAGTATCTCATAGTATATGAGGGTGTCCATAACATTATTAGTGGCATAGGAAACCCACACCTTGTCAATTACTACACAATAGATGAGGGAGTAACAGACCCCAATAGTGATTTGATCTCTATAACTGATCCTATTTGTCAACCCCATATAGAAATATCATTAAAACTAACTCAACTCATTAATGTAATTTAATGACAAAAATGACTTCTCTGTCATGATCTACATGAAAAAACAGTTTGTATAGGCTATTAATTTTCCAAAATATAATACCTAATGATTTTTTCATGAAAACGATCCCACACTGATAGAATTGAGCCATGTAGATGACCTTAGAGAAACTAAATGACTTATTAAGAAGATGAGGGTGTGCTCCAATTGGTGTTCCAAGATCCATGTGCAGCTAGCTTGTATACACACATTGAGATCATATGAACCTTCCCCTTAGGTCCGATCCAGATAACAAGAACTGATGTTGGAACTATATGGTAATGAAACATGACTTATGTCACACGGGCTAAAATGTGTAAGAGGAATAGCTCGCTTATAATAACTAATTTTATAGATAAGGGAGGTACCTTAGTTTCCTTTAGGTGTTAATATTTCTACCATCAATGTAGAACATAGGTTGCATCCTCCTTTTCATGACCAACAAGCATGCCTAGTCAGCTAACTATTAGGTAGGACAAGGTAATGGCAGATGGTCTCGAGGGGCGGTGAATAGACCAGAATAAAAATTTTAAAAAAATAAATTAATTATAAAAGTTAATTATTAAATTTAATTAGAAGTTGAAAAAGTAAATTACACAAGGATGTTTTTTATAGTAGTTTGGTCAAAATTTGGCATACTCTACTCTTATACCTCTCTACTCAGTAAGAGATACATGTGCACTAACAATTATTTTTAATGGGGAATCATAACCGAATTATAAAATACTTTTCTAGTGGAGGGATAACCATGACACTGAATTTTGTGTGGGGAGTCACAACCCTTACAACCTAACTTTATATACCTGGAGTCACAACCCAAACAATCTTGAATTTAGATACAGAGAGTCACAACCCTATGATCATGACTTCAGAATCCGGGGGTCACAACCCGAGGAAAAGAATAACAAATAAATATTTTGTGTGAAAAATAATAAACAAAAAAAATAAGAGTGCGTGTGAGAGATGGGAAGTAGTGTTACAGAATCAGAACCAGATGAAAGAGAAGAAAAAAAATTAAAGCACAGGTACTGGTTCATGAGTTTTAGTTCATTATGTCTCTTCAATGAAATTGTAGTCTAAGTAGAATTAATTCAGTGCTTGAAAGACTGAGCAGGTGGTGAATCATAGCATCACAGGACGTTGCAAACGCACAACAAAATCAATGTTCACTACACTTTCTCTTTGTATTGTGTTGTTGTTTTTCCTGCAAGAGAGAACTAAATATATAAAGAACAAAAATATCTAGCAGGTGCAGCAACTCCGCTTCCTTAGGATATTCAAAACTAATTGAGTCAAAAGATCCCATTAATATCTCTCTAAAAATAGCAGCATAGTTTCCTTTTTATTCCCGTAGAATAAATATCTAATAAAAGAATTCAAAATATTTAGAATAATTCTTCCAATAAAATCTTCAGAATAATAAAATCATTTAATGATTCAAAACAAAATTTTAATTCCATTTAAAATGATTTAAACAACATTAAAAAAGTTCCTTAAAATTTTCTGGAGATTCTAAAATTAAATTCAAACATTTAAATTTAAACAATCTTGAAACGTCCAAATTTATTTGTAAAATACGTTGAAGAACGTCATTGATTTTTCTCTCTCAATATAGTACCAAAAACATAAAAAACTATTTCATTATGATCCTTATATTTAAACTGTATTTTACAAAAAAAAATCTTTAAAAAATAATCCATATATTTTCTGAAAATCAATTTTTAAAAAATTGCACTGAATGAACAGTAACTTCGGAGTGAACAGTAACTTCGAAGTGAATAGTAACTTCAGAATGAATTGTAACTTCAGAGTAAATAATAACTTCAGAGCGAACAATAACTTCAGAGCAAGTAGTAAAGTAACGTAGGTTATGAATAGTAACGTATGGTATGAATAGTAAAGTAACGTAGGGTATGAATAGTAAAGTAACATAGGGTATGAACAGTAAAGTAAGGTATGAACCGTAACGTAGGGTATGAACAGTAAACCATACTTTCATAAGATAAATAATGAACCATACTTTTGTGATAAAAAATGACCCATACTTTTGATAAAAAAATGAACCATACTTTTGATAAAAAATGAACCATACTTTAGATAAAAAATGAACCATACATTTGATAAAAAATGAACTATACTGTTGATAAAAAATGAACCATGCTTTTGATAAAAAATGAACCATACTTTTGATAATAAATTGAACCATACTTTTGATAAAAAATGAACCAAACGTTTTATAATAAATTGAACCATACTTTTGATAAAAAATGAACTATACTTTTGAAAAAAATGAACCATCCTTTTGATAAAAAATGAACCATACTTTTGATAAAAATTGAACCATAGTTTTGATAAAAAATGACCCATACATTTGAAAGAAATCTAGATAGAATGTTTTGACAAACTTCCACGAATTTTTAAGGGCTCTTAACTGTAGATTCAGAAATTTGGCCAAAACTAATGACTTGTAGAAAAACTTATTAGCTTTCCAAAAAAAGAATCAATTAAAACAGACATCTACAGATCCCAAAATCTTTAAAAAACAGAAGCAAAATAATTCTGGAAAAACTGCTACTACAAAACAGCATATCATAACTTCATATAATTAAAAGTCCATTCAAATGATATTTTTAGACATTGATGTAAACTAATGAAATCAAGATAAACATTTTATTTTTCCATATAATCATGTTTCATGAAAATCGTAAAACTGTAGAATTTGAAATAAAATAAATACTTAAATGTTAGAAAATAGTGAAATGTAGAGTTTCTAAAAACATAGTAGAAGCTTCATTGAATTTTTTGAGAAATAGATAAGCATTTTCAGACTTCCTCATTACCTAATAAAATGTAGATAAATATCTTATATTTACAACGTGATCACAAAAATCTAAATAATATAAATTAAGATATCATCAAAATACATAATAAAAGTAATCAAAAAAAATCATATGAAATCAAATTAAAGGAAATATGTACATGCCCAAAAAATCTCCCCCTTTTTTTTGATTACAAAACCAAAACATTTAAACTATAAATAAAGTTTTAAAATGATTAAAAACAAATTATTTCTCCCCAAACCTTCTCTCCAAAACTTCTCCCCCTTTTTTAAATAAACAAAAGGTGAAAACATGCCCCCCTAAACAAATGAAACAGATAAAATTTAAAAATCCAACATACCAAGAGAAAATTTAATTTTCTCAAACTGAGCAGAGTCTAAAGACTTTGTAAAAATATCTGCAAGCTGATTTTCAGAAGGGATAAATTCTAAAACAATATCACCCTTATTCACATGATCGCGAATGAAATGAAATCTAAGATCAATATGTTTTGTTCTAGAATGTTGTAAGGGGTTTTTAGAAATAGAAATTATAGATGTATTATCACAATAAATAGGTAGTTTATCAAGATAAACACCAAAATCACATAAAGATTCCTTAATCCATAAAATTTGAGCACAAATACTAGCAGCAGAGATATACTCAGCTTCTGCAGTAGATAAAGCAACAGATAATTGTTTCTTAGATAACCAAGATATTAATCATTTTCCTAGAAAATGACACATACAGGATGTGCTTTTTTGGTTAATTCTACAGCCTCCAAAATCAGAATCAGAATAAGATGTTAAATCAAAATAGTTATATTTTGGATAAAATAAACCAGAATCAATAGTTCCTTTAATATATATGATTATTCTTTTAACAGCTTTAATATGACTTTCTTTAGGATCATCTTGAAATATAGAACATAAACAAACACTAATAATGATATCAGGTCTAGATGTAGTCAAATATAACAAGCTACCTGTCATACCTCTATAAACTATTAAATCAACAGATTTACCAGATGCATCACTATCTAATTTACAATTATTACCCATAGGGGTTTTCATGGATTTAGAGGAATGAAGACAAATTTTTTAACTAAATCTTTACCATACTTAGATTGATTAAGAGAAATTCCATCTTTCCTTTGATAAATTTGAAGTCCAAGAAAGAACTTTAATTCTCCCATTAAACACATGTCAAATTCAGAAGACATTAATAAAGAAAAATCATTAGAAAGTATTTCACTAGATGATCCAAAAACTATATCATCAAAATAATTTTGAACAATTAAAATATCATCAGAAGATCTTTTAATAAAAAGAGTGGGATCAACATTTCCTTTCATGAAACCATTTTTTAATAGAAATAAATAATTTTTTTCATGCCAAGCATGTGGTGCCTGTTTGAGACCATATAAATCTTTAGATAATTTAAAAACATGGTTGGGAAATTTTTCATTTTCGAAACCAGGGGTTAAGAAACATAAACTTCTTCAGTAATAAAACCATTTAAGAAAGTGATTTTTTACATCCATTTGATATAATTTAAAACCTTGAAAACACGCAAAGGCCAACAAAATTCTAATTACCTCTAACCTGTAAATAGGTGAAAATTAATCTTCAAAGTCTATAACTTCTTCTTGAGAGTATCCTTGACCAACAAGTCTGGGTTTGTTTTTGAAAATCTGTCCAGATTCATCCAACTTGTTTCTAAAGATCCACTTAGTTCCAATTACCTGCTTATCTTTTGGCAATTATACTAAAGTCCAAACATTGTTTCTAACAAACTGATTTAATTAATATTGCATACCAACAATACAGTGTGCATCTTTTAAATCATCATTAATATTAATAGGAACAAAATCAGAAATAAAAGCAGAATTGGAACAATAATTTAAAATAGAATTTCTGGTTTTGACACCAGAATCAACATTTCCAATTACATTTTCAAAAGGATAATCTTTGTGAATCTTCCATGATCTTGGATCCTATTGAGAAGGAGTATGCTCCCCCTTAATTAATTAATTATTATCAAGAGGAATATCTTTACCAAAATTAAAATCTCAAAACTCATCATCAATAACATTAGAATCAGAATTTATTTTAACATTATTTTCATTAAATATAACTTGAAAAGATTCTTCAATAACCATCGTTCTTTTATTATAAACTCTATAAGATTTACTATTATCAGAATAACCAAGAAAAATACCTTCATCACTTTTAGCATTAAATTTATCTAAAATATCCTTTGAATTTAAAATAAAAACTTTTCATCCAAAAACTCTAAAATAACCAACATTAGGCTTTTTATTTCTGAATAACTCATAAAGAGTTTTCTTTAGAAAAGGTCTAATAATAATTCTATTTGAAATATAACATGCAAAAAAATAGCCTCAGCCCAAAAATATCTAGGAAGATTATATTCACTTAACATAGTTTGAGACATTTCAATAAGAGTTTTATTTTTCTATTCTACAACACCATTTTGTTGTGGTGTTCTAGGAGCAGAGAAATTATGAAAATATCCATTCTTTTCACAGAAATTTTAAAAATATAAATTATGAAATTCACCTCCTTTATCACAACGAATAGAGATAATCATACAACCATTTTAATTTTGAACTAATTTAGAGAAATCAGTGAATTTATATAATGTATCATTTTTATGAGCTAGAAAATATACCCAAGTAAATCTACTATAATCATCAACAATAACTAAAGTGTATTTATTTCCACCAAGGCTAGAAATTTGAGTTGGACCAAATAAATCAATATGTACTAACTGTAAAGGCTTAATGGTACTTATCTGATTGATAGGTCTAAATGAAATTATGTGATGATTCCCTTTCATGCAGACATCACAAACATAAAGTTATTCTTTCTTCAAAGAAAGAAGTTGTAAAAAATTCTCATGCTTTGAGAGATTATGTAACATTATGAAATTAACATGACCCAAATGTTTGTGCCAAAGGATGCAGTCATTCTTTACAGTATTCAAACACTTTACATGTTGAATAGTTAGTTCAGAAAATCAATATTATAAATATTATCTTTTCGATTATCATAAAATAATAAAGAATAATTTTTAAAAACTAAACATTTATCATTTTGAAATTTAACTTTCATTACATCATCACATAATTGTGATATACGATTTATATTATGTTTTAAACCTTCAACATATAAAACTTTCAAAAGAAATGTAGAATTTGAAATACCAACTTTACAAAAACCTTTTACTTTGCCATTAGAATTGTCTCCAAAAGTAACAGTGCCTCCATCACATGTGTTGTATGATGTGAACTTTGATTGGTATCTTGTCATATTTCTAGAGCATCCACTGTCCATGTATCATATATCATTCTTGAGACATCCAAGGAATTTTTACAAGAAAAATAAATTAATTGACAATTTTGGTACCCAAGCTACTTTGGGTCCAATAGGATTAGTAATAAAATTTTTAGGTACCCATACCGAATTTAAACATGTATTGTAAGGTACTCTCGATAAGAAGGATTTTGAAATATTATTTTTTGTAAATCCAAAATATTGTTTAAATCTAAGTGAACAGTCATTGGCATAGTGACCATTCATGCCACATTTAAAACAAGTAACAGTTGAAGTACAACCATTTTTACTTTTAACAAAACTAGTTTTATACATTTGAGGTAATATTTTATCATAACCAAAAACATATTTATTTTTATCAGTTTTCATCAAAGACATCATCTCATGATATTTTTCACGACCTTGAATAAAAGAAGATAAATTTTGTTTAAAAAATTCAACTTCCATTTTCAATTTCTCATTCAGATCTTGAGCAGTTTTCAAATTATCATGAACTATTGAATGAAAAGTAGAAGCAGTATTTGTTAACTTTTTATTTCCTTTCAAAATTACTTTATTTTCAGAAATAAGTTTTTCATTATCTTCTTTAAGTTTATTATATAAATCAGCAGCTTTGAAATTATCTTTTCTTAATCTTTAAATTTCTTTATTTAATTCAAAAACATTGGGGTTATCAGATTCATATTCAGAATCAGAACATTCAGAATAATAACTAAAATTACAAACCTTATCCAGTGATTCCATGAAGCACAAGTTAGTAGATTATTTGTCATTTCTAGATGGTTCACTAGAATCAGATTCTTTAGTACAACTCCAACTAGTTGCCCATGTCTTTATATCCTTCTTTTTGTATTTTTATTTATTCTTTAGTTTAGGGAAATCAGGTTTGATATGACCTTTCTTCCTACACTCATAACAAGTTACATCTGAAGCATTGTAATTTCTATCAACTTTCTTATCTCCCTTATATTTTTCTTTTTGAGGATTTCTATTAAACTGGTTTTTTAAACCTTTCATTTTCATTCTTTTGTAGACTCCAGTTACAACCTAAGCCATGTCTTCCTTCTCAATATCCTATAGATCAGAATCAGAAGAATTATTAAACATAACATTTATAGACTTAAAAGCTACATGTTTTCTTTTTGTTGTCTCTTCATCTGCTATGTTATTCAGTTCCATTTCATATTGGAGTAGTGATCCAATCAATTCATCAAGTGTGTATTATTTTAAGTTCTTTCTTTCATCAATGGAAACCTTCTTTGAATTCCATTTATTTGGTAATGCTCGTAGGACTCTTTCAACAAAATGGGATTTTCCAGAGATTCTCCAAGTGAATTCATTCCATTCACAATGCTTGTGAATCTATGGAATATTTTTTTTACAGTTTGATCTTAACCCATATTGAAGTCTTGATACTCAGCATGAAGCATTCCAAGGCTGGTTCAGATCAATTTGTCAGATCCAAGTTGAGTAACTTGAAAAATCTTCCAAATCTCATGAGTTGTCTTGCATACATAAACATGACTTAAAACACTTCTGTTAATAACACAATATAAAATATTAACGACTTTTTAATTTAAGACATATCTAGTAGAAACAATTCTCGTAAGAGTATATGGATCAGCTTCAAGAACTATGTATTGTTTTGACATGATAAACCAGTTCTCAATGCTCAAATGTTTATAGTATGCCTCCATTCAGGATCTCCAGTATCCATAATCATTTCCATCAAAATGTGGTGGCTTCTGATGAATCCAAGCATCATTTGAGTTCAATCTTTCCATCTTATAAACTCTTTATCCTTAGACTGTGAGGTCCAGAAATATATTAGCACAAAAAAATATATAAGATGATAAATGAAATTATTGGATAAATTCCTAAAGGAACAACCATGTATAATGGAATATAAAGATATATCAAAACTATTCTTAAGAAGGTTACTATTTGATACCAATTGAACCATACTTTTGATAATAAATTGAACCACACTTTTGATAAAAAATTAACCATACTTTTGATAATAAATTGAACCATACATTTGATAAAAAATGAACAATACTTTTGAAAAAAAAATGAACCATACTTTTGATAAAAAATGAACCACACTTTTGATAAAAAATGAACTATACTTTTGAATGAAATCTAGACAGAATGTTTTGACAAATTGCAATGAATTTTTAAGGGCTATTAACAAAATATTCAGACTTTTGTCAAAACTAATGACGTGTAGAAAGAATTATTATATTTCCAAAAAAAGAATCAATTAAAACAGACATCTACAGATCTCTAAATCATTAAAAAACAGAAGCAAAACAATTCTGAAAAAACTGCTACTACAAAACAGCATATCATAACTTCATATAGTTAAAAGTCCATTCAAACGATATTTTTAGACTTTGATGTAAACTAATGAAACCAATATAAACATTTTATCTTTCCATAAAATCCGGTTTCATGCAAATAAGACAACTGTAGAATTTTCAGTAAAATAAATACATAAATGTTTTAAAATAGTGAAATGTAGACTTTCTAAAAACATAGTAGAAATTTCAATGATTTTTTAGAGAAATAGATAAGCACTTTCAGAATTCTTAATTAACTAATAAAATATAGATTAATATCTTATATTTACAATGTGATCACAAAAATATAAATAATATAAATTAATATATCATCAAAATACATAATAAAAGTAATCAAACAAAATCATATGAAATAAAATTAAAGGAAATATGCACATGCACAAACACAAACTACTGCCAGCCTTCAACCTAACATCACATCACCATCCCCCCCCCATTAATTCCAAGAAACCATGTCTAACCTATGACTACCCCTACATCCCTCTAATCTATGACACCTGAAACCATCCCTTACACCACTTTACTCCATCCATCAATGCAACACAATCCCAAAACATTCTGTTTGTTTGTGTGAAAGTGAGAAAATGAGTTGGATGGGGAGTGAAGAATAGAATCCATCTAATCCTACCTCTTATATATCACCATTGACCAACAAAGGTGGGGCCATACCACACTAATGGAGATAAAAATTTCAGTGGTTTAGGGAAAGTGGTCAATGAATACTTATTCATCAACTTTCCATCAATACTCCACAAAATCATAACAAAAATTAAGGATAATATTTATACCCTAAAAATTCATGGAAGGTAGCTAAGAAATAAGAACGGTGTTCAAGAATTAAATTTAACTTAAAATAGTCATGAATAATGGAGAAAATAAGAAATAAATATCCCCAACTTAATACATAATCATCATAGTATCAATTAATTATCGATAACATGGATTCATTCACCATTTCTATGGAATACAATATTTGATGTCCTTATAGATCAGGTCTCATTTCTTTGATCTAAGGTTGGTCTATTATTTTCATTAATAGGTATCACCTACTGACTAACTTTCCATCTCTCTTACAATTAATCTAGAGTTTATGGTGGCTGACCTTAGAGAGAGAGAGAGAGGATTAAAATAATTATAACGTAGGATTATGGTTTCTAATGATCAATCAATCAATAAACCAATCAACTTTTTTTCTCAATTAATTTAATTTATTAAATACACCCACTATAGTCCAATCCAGAGGATCATAGTGAAAATAAAGGTTCTTTGGAGGGTCAAATATCCTCTGGTATAACCCCATCCTAAATAAGGGATCGTACTCCATCCATGAATGATATTTGTCTTTGTGAATTCAATAAAACTAATGTCCACTAACAGATCACTATTATAGGTAGAGAGATAAATGAGATAATCATAATCTTGTTAGTAAGTGTCTAGTCAATATAGAAATGCAGGAATCTGACTCTATCCAAACCTTTATGTCCTGATAATTAAGGTCTCCTCAAGAACCCATGAGGACTCCGTAGTTGCAATGAACATTCTATAATCATCCAACATGTAATCTCATCCAACTCACTACAAATCTACATCCACTCTATAAGAAAGAATTCACCAAGTACCAAGGGGAGAGAAGCTACCTTATATCATGGATTCACTATATCTCTTAATCGAGTGTTGAAAAAAATTCCTCATCACTCACTAAATTTTATTAATAGTACCAACTATAGGCATGATCTCATCACAAACCTACCTCTGCACACAATATGACTATCATGGGGAAACTCACATAATTTTATTGGATGAACCCACATACATTAGATAATATCTAGATGAGAATAACTGGTAAGTACATTAAATTCATAATTGTCAACTATAATGAATATACTAACAACTTTATACCCTACAATGACGTATTAGAGATATGGGTCAAAAAATATGTAATCAAAATCCTATAGAAAGGATACATTAATCTTTTTTCCCAATATTCTCTACCTAGTAAGATAATTAAACTTAATACCCCATTAAAATCATTTTTTTAAACTCCCAAACTAATCGACACATGACTGTTAACTCAAAACTCTGTCCCTAGGACATGACCCCTCTAATACCACTATAACATGACCTAATCCACTAAAAACCTGCATGGTCTTGTAGTATTCCAAGTGTTCCACCCTAATACCACCTCTAATAGGATAGAGGATAGTTACTAGTACTGAGTAAGAATATTACACAATATGGGAGAACATAACCTATATCAATAAGCAATATATATATATCCTATTAAAAATAACATGAAACTAAAAAACAATATATATATAAACAACCAAACTATATACAATACATGAAAGAGAAATAAAATAAAAGTATAATTCCATATATGAAAATATAAAAGGAATAGTACATCTAATGGGCCTCTAAATCTGATAGTCACTGGACACTTGATGGCGTGTTCTCGCTAAAACTACTCAGGGTATATCTCTAGGTGAAATGGTCACCACCACCCTAATAAGCCACCATGCTGCACCATTCCTCACCAATAATCTCTTGGAATCGGCTCCAAACAATCCACACCATGTTTACATCAACCAATACCATATTTTAACTATGTGTCATCTGTATAGACACAAAACATATGGGCACAAATACTTTTCATGTGTGTGTATAAAAATATCAAGTAGGACTCCACAAAACCACAAATGAAAAAAAAAATCAGTTGAAACATAAATATAGGAGTACAATCAAGTGGACGATAAGGAATGTTCAAGATTTTCTCTACTATTAGATACCTCAGGGTAACAGTGTTATGACGTTTTTTGAATTTATATTTTTAATAAACATGTATTTTATATTAACGAACTTAATATAGTATAAAACACATGAACCACATTATAATTAAAATTATTATTTTGAAACATTAATATTACAGAATTAATATATCTAGAAAAACTAACAATAATACAATGGGATAAAAAAATATAAAATGATTAAAATAGACAAATTTGAATCACTTTGGTTTCCAAGAATAATCACACCCATGAACAATACTACTAAAAAGAAACTAACCATTAGTAATGAAATTGATTTTTATTTATGAGAATGAATAATGTAACCATGATATTAATTTAAGTGAATGATTAATAGATAAAATAAGTTATGTTTATAGAAATCATAAAATCTACATAGCTATTAGGAATTATGATTGTTGGGAATATTGGTTATTGGTGATATACCTGTATTAGGTGACCACTATAATTAAGGTATATTACGTACTGAACAGATATTATTAATGAATAAGGGATAAATCATCACCTCAAATAGTAAATTACATACCATAGGAATCTCAACTATCAGAGAATTAGAAGGAGGTAACATCATTGTTGTTCTCCCTTGCCAAAGCCCAAGAAGAACTTCAACAATTGTTGTTTGAATAGAATCATCTATAAAATAAGTTCATGTTAGTAGAAATCACTATGATGTTAATGTTGGTCAAACCACCCCATTAATGTATAAAATTTCCCAACTCACTGTTAAGGATTTTTCAGGTGCAATAAGGGGTTTTTTATCTTGGGATTATGTTGTATTAATGTGTAAATTATTTTAAAAATGAAGTAGTGTTATCTCCAATACCACATTTTATCAAATATATCACCGTTATATAAAAGTTTAAATATACATTATTGGAACGTGAATATGATAAAATGGATTTTATATTTTTTTTAAGGATTTCAAAATCATCAATGGTGTTGAATTTGGTATTTTTTGGATAAAATTGTAAAATATAGTAAAAAATGGTGAAATATGAAAAATAGGAAATTATATATATGTAAGAATGATTGAAATAATTCAAGGTAGATCCCTTTAGAAAAATTTTTAAATAAAAATTATATTGTAAAATTAATGGAGGTAATGGGGTACAATTAGGAGTAATAGATCACCTAACATAATAAATAAAACAAAATATTTAATACTATATTTCATGAAATTCCACTCACCACACTTATAAATACCACACTCCTCCGCCCATTTATCATCACATTAAAAACACCTTTACCTTCTCAAACTATAGAAATAAACCTCCCAAATAATTCCATACATGTAATATAAGTTTTGTTTTAACTAAAAGACCAATATAAGAAGGCTTAATGTGTATTCTAATAGAGCTGCATTAAATTGATAATGAATGTTTTCTATTTCTTATGCCTTTGAATTTATTATACATATTACTCTTAAATAATAATAATAATAATAATAACATACATAATATAATTAATAAAATAATTTATAATAATATTAATTATATCATTATATAATTTGTACAATTTTTTTTATATTTTTTTATAACACTCATCCCAGCTTGTCTGGTTTTTATATCTTATATAGATGATTATATAAAAATATCTTAAATCCTATTGTGGATGGATTTAAAAATTGATTTAATAAATAAATATAATAATTATGAAATTATTAATATTTTTTAGATCATCTAACTATTTAAAAACACAATTGAATATGATCAACATATTGAAGTAGTTTTAGAGAAGTTGATTGAATAGCCCCAAGTGGACGATGTGAGAAACAACTATATAATAAATGAATAAAATATAATTGAAATGGGAATTTAAAAAATAAATAAACATTATAATGGATATAAATTAGTTATTTATCAAATTTAATTTGATTATTTAGGAATTAAGATGTAGTTACCAAGCGAGTCGGGACCCAAGGTATGGGAACTCCCCAAACATCCATTTTCTTTTAGGTTATGATTTCTCTATCCTAACATCTATTTACCAATATATTATTCACATGTAATTATTATATATATATATAATATATATATATATATTCCTTAACTATATACCCAGTTTATATTCCTATTATTTTCTTTGGAAATATATGTTTTTTTATGTTCTTTTATCACCCATTTCTTAAAAGAAACCCAGATTTAAAAGAAAGTCTTATATTCCTTAATACATTTCAAGAATCAATTTTTTAAGACTTTTCTCCTTCATTATTTTAAAAAATAATATATATAATATATATTTTTCTTAGTTTAATATTTTTTTGATGGAAGAAACTATTTACTTACCTTCTCTAAAGGTTCTATAGTCATTTCATGAAATATTGTTTAAGAGTTTCATTTCTATACCTAATTCTCCACTAATTTATTATGAATTCTCTTCACTTGAACTATTTATTACTGACTCATGGTTTTTACTCAATTATAAATATCCAAAATGATTAAACGTAGAATTTTCTTGAAAATCGTTATGATATATAATTTGGTTATTCTTTGAGATGCAATTTTATAACCAATTTCCTTATCATTGGTTTTCACATGATTATTCTTTACATAATATTTCTTTTCCCTATGTGGAACTCATCTACTAGTGTATATTATGATAGGATGAGATAGAAAAAATTATATATAACCCCCCCCCCCCCCAATGAATTGGTTAATGTTTTCACCAGCACAGATTGACACAAGGACGGCGCCGACCTTTATTAGTGTTAAGAAAAATGCACTAATAAAAGGAGAGATTTCATCTCCACTAGCTAAAAGCACTGATAATTCCACCCTATATCAGCACTAAAACATGCACTGATAATGGTGTACCATTTATCGATTATTTTTTTATGTGCGGACAAATGATAGATTTATCAGCGCTATTATTATCACAGATAAAGGTTTTTAATAAAAAATATTACTAATTTATATAAAATAATTATATTTATATTCAAAAATAATATATATTTTTAAACATTAAATAAAAAAATATGTTTATAATTAATACATTTTTTAAATAATTTAAATATATATAATATTTTTTAAAAAGTATTTATATTATTATAATTAAATAAATATGTATCTCATAATTATAATATTGAAATAAATTTTATTAAATAATAAATATATTTATTATATTTATAATTAAATATTTATATTTATATATATACTTTTTAAAGAAATATATAATTATAATTATAATTATAAATATATAAATGTAAATAAATAAATAAATAAATATATATATATATATATATATCTGTGTGTTTGTATGTGTGTTCCAATTAATTTGATCAATAAATATATTGTTGCGTGGGTATAATTGACCTGCATATGTTATGTATTCATCATGAATGTTCATTTATACATTACACCCTTATTATTATTCAGGTTGTCCATATACATGATGACTCATTTTTATGATCTATACTTTACAAGGTATATGATTCATTCATGTTATACCAATTAATTAAATATATTCTCCTAAATACTTATAAAATTACAGTATATATAATTAAATACTAAATATATTTATTATATTTATAATTATAAATTTTTAATTATATATAAATAATTTATAAATAAATTTATCTATACTTATCATTATATCTAAAAATATAAAATTTTAAATAATTATAAAATTACAATAGATACATATATTAAAATTTAATAAATATTTATATATAAAAATATATTTATATATAAAAATATATTTATAATTATATACAAATATTTATTAATATATTTATTTATACTAATAATTATAAATATAAATATATATGTAAATAATTACAAAATTATAATAAATATATTTATTATACTTATAATGTTACAAATATATATAATTAAATTACTATATTTCTAAATATATAAAAATATTTATAAATAAATACAAATATTTATAATTATATTTTTAAATAAATATATATATCAATAATTATAAAATTATAATAAATATATTAATTTTATATATTTATAACATTAAAAATACTATAAATATATTTATAAAATTGTAAATATAACAAATATATTTGTTACAATTTTATAACTATATTAATAAATGAATATATATATTTTGGATTATAAAAATAAATAAATATATATTTATTATAATTTTTTAGTTACAAAAAATGTATATATATTTATAGTTATAATTATAAATTAATATATATTCATTTAAGTAATTATAAAATTATAAAAATATATTTACTATACTTATAATGTTATCAATTTATATGATTAAATAATTATTTTATAAATATATAAAAATATTTTTAAATATATAAAAATATTTATAAATAAATAAAAACATTCATAATTATAATTAAAAATTAATATAGATATATTTAAATAATTATAAATATATTAATATATTAGTTATATATATTAATAGATTATAAATATAAAAATTATATTTCTTATAATTTTATTATTATTTAAATAAATAAATAAATATATATATATATATATTTATAATTATATATATTTATATTTATAATTATAAATATATATTTATTATAATTTTTAATTATAAATAAGTATTTATTTATTTAATATTATAATTATAAATAAATATAATTATATATAATTAAAAAATTATATTAAATATATTTATTATACTTATAATGTTGTATATTTAATTAAATAAAAATATTTTTAAATATATAAAAATATTGTTTAATAAATACAAGTATTTATAATTATAATTGTAAAAAAATAATTATATATTTAAAGAATTATAGAATGATAATAAATATATTAATTATATATATTAATAAAATTATGAGTATAATAAATACAGTTATTATAAATTCATAATAAATATATATTTATTATTATATATATTTTTATAAATATTTATAATAATAGAAATAATTTATTAACATTATATCTTTATCAGCACTAAGAAAGCACTGATAAAATTTATCTTTACCCGTGCTATAATTTTTCTTAGATAAAGACACAATTTATCAGTGTTTTCTATTTTAGTGATGATAAAACATATCTTTAACAGTGATTTTTAAGTTGCGCTGATAAAATCCTTACCTGTTTTTATAAATGAACCCTAACTATCAGCTTTTTCTCCCCCACACCTCAAGCTATTGCGGAAGTTGAACCCTGTTGCCGCCAAACCCTCCTCTACCACCTCTGAACCCTCTTTTGTCATTGCAAAACCCTTCGCCACCACTGTGAACCCCAAATCCACTACAAACCCCACCTCTGCCACTGAACTCCACCTCCTCTGTGAACCTTACCTCTATTGTGAGCCCCTCCTTTACTGCAAACCCACCACCTATAGTCTATCCCTACCTCACCGTCATCTATACCTTCCTTGCCACCATTTATTTCGGCCTCACCACCTTCTCTCCCTGCCTAACCACCCTCCTTCTCCTTCACCACTATCTCTCTTTAATAAGTAAGTTCATTTTTTATTTTGATTTAGTTTTAATTTTTATTCTTCCCCAGGCCACCCCATTCAATCTCCCTTCACCTATGAGCATTTCAAGAGGCTTTATTCAACTTATAATATTCACCATGGTAGT
The DNA here is from genome assembly GCA_963277665.1 of Viscum album. NCBI lineage: Eukaryota > Viridiplantae > Streptophyta > Magnoliopsida > Santalales > Viscaceae > Viscum > Viscum album. The sequence continues at coordinate 1,418,630,630 of OY728157.1, read as the reverse complement.
TTAGAGTTTATTTATTTTTTATTTCTTCCTTAAAGAAAAGGGTTAGTGATTCTCCATCAGGATCAAGAATATTTATTCCTTTTCCCCCAATCCTATCAAACTGTAGTGGCTATGGGTGCCTGATTTTTTTCTTGTGTTGTTCTAATGTGTGTTTTTGTTTTTTATATTATTTGAGACGTACTAGGTGTACTATTCTAGTCATATCCAACATAGTTTACATGTTTAAACTACTTTAGTTCAGAATTTCTATTCCATTTCCTTTTTTTCAAGATTTCCTTGTTTTATTTTGGTTTTAAAAGTATTTTTGATCAAAATCGATGATTCAAATGACACAGAATTTATTGTTTTCAATTTCCATCCACTTTTTTTGTTTATCCTTTGTAAAAATGGGTAAATTTTTTAGATCAATGAAACTTTTATTTTAAATAGTATTTTAGGAATTTAAGGCTTTTGATAAAATTAATGTGGTGGATTTCCTTAAGAAAAATGATTCATTCATTATGTTTTAAGAAAAGTTAGTTTTATAAATTGGTGTTTTCTATTGTTTAAATCTGTTACACAATTTTAATAAGTGCTCCATTTTTTAAAATGAGACATCCATGTTAGTAAATGGGTTTTCTTCCTTTTATAAAATACTTCCATATTTTAAATAAACCATTATGTAATAGGAATTGGGTAGTATAGGTTTGAAATTATTCTATGATTTGAAAATATTTTTGTGTTTCTTATTGAGTTGTTTAGTTTGAGATTTATACATTATTTTATTAAGAATATTTTTTATTTTATTATTATAGGGTAAGCTTCCTTATAATTGAATTTGGGTTTAAAAATTATTTTAACTTGATTTCCAATGTATGTATTGTATATGTACAAAGATAAGGCTAGTTTATCACCTTGAGGGAAGGCAGTTTATTGATATATTTTTACACCATAATTGATCCCTTTTTATCCTTTTCTATGATTGTGTGCATGTGATAATTCTAGTCTTTCATAAGTTAGGGATCAAAATGAGGATTAAAAATTACTATATTATAAATGAAATTAAAGTAAGCTACATGTTTATGTCGGTTTTTAAACCCATGACATGATTCAACATAAACTCGTTCCTAGTTCTTGAATATATATAGGCATGATATAGTGATGGTCTCAGTGATGAGGGACGTGATACAAAGGAGTATTGAAGTGGTTATATAGAGAATGAAGGATAAAATTAGGTAGGGGTAGTGCATGGGCCTAGTTGACATGACATGGTGGAGTATGACTTTATGTTTCTAGAGAAACCCTAATGAAATATATAACAACAATTCATAAAAAAGTTGGTTCATTAATTCGATTGAAAAATTAGAGGGATAGATTTGATAGTGACTACACCCTGCTAAAGCTATAGGCTCATGATCTGGAAGGTTCTTGGTGTGGCACTGCATGTGTATAATGAATCTAATTTTGGATGTAGAACAAATCAAGAAATTGATTCATTGTCAATATTTCGTGAAAGTTCTGTATTTAGGTTGGTGTATTTTGAAAGTGAATATTTTATGCTGGTTTCTACTCTTTGAGGTAGTATTTTCAAAATATCAAATGAAGGATTCTAAAACATTCTAGTGAAATGGATTCTCATAGATAGTTCCAATTATTAGGTAGTTGGAATGATGGGTGTGATAAACTCTGGTGCTGAGTAATGTGTGGAGAGGTCATATTGGATCTATAATGGCTCTATGTAGGGGATATATTCTTCAACTCATAAAACTATGGATGCAAAGGAGGTACTAATCGTGATTTGTTAGTTTTAATCTAGAATAATGGTATTTACTTGATGTATCCAAGAAAATGATAATTTATAGTTGGTTAAATAGTGTTAGACCTCTGGTAGGTGTAAAACTCTTCTAGATTAGTTTACTTGGTGAACTGGATATACAAGGCCTAGATGTGAAAATGATATGGGATGGTTGAGTCTATCAATGAATGTAGGTAGCATGATATTTAAAGTTTTCAAGATATGGTTTATATGAAGTAGTGTGGAGCAGTGTGAGATGTGAATAATGTTGAGAATAAATATTTTATTTAAGTCACTTTCAATGAATTTTTTTCAAACTTATGACATAATTAGTTGATAGATATGTAAAATTTTATCTCTTTGCATCAATTTTAAAATCAACATTACATTTAGAAATTATATACTTAACATTTAATTATAAAAATTCCATTATGTTTGGCTATAAAAGATCACTTCATTGTCCCTTTTCCAAGTATCTATAATTTGTTTTTTTATCTAAATTATACCCATATTCCTTCTCCCATTTCTTATATACCCATCCTTTGGTTTTCAATAATTGTAAATAGTTTCTAGGGTTTTATTTTAAATGTTATCCATAAAAAAGATTCAGTTATTCTATAGAACTCAAGGTAATGGTATTGTCTACCAAAAAAAATTCTATTATTATGTTTTAAAGTATATCTCTTAATTTATCTCCAAGAAGTTTCCTAGAACATTCTTTATCTTTGATTTCATTGAATTTTTTTAAATGAGATTGGTTTAAAAGTATATTTTATGGATTGAAAATAAATTTTACTGAGATTTATGATAAAAAATATATCCTTCTAAATATTTTGTTCAAATTATGATACTTGATAAAATGGCTAAATGGATTTTTTAAAAGAATTATTTTGGTGTTAAAATTAGTGTTAATCACTGACTTGAGGTTTTTAATGTTATTCTTGTTTTAATTTGATTTTAAATCTAGAGTTTGTGTGATTTAAAAGTGTTTATTTTTTTGTAAAATGTTTTTATGGGTTTAGGTTATTTTGGCTTGTTTTGCTTCTTTTGGATCTTCTGAGAAGGATATATTGTTGGATGATGACCCTAGATTAATATATTTTGTCTATATATTTTGTTAAATATTAATATTATAGAATCAAGTAGGATGGATATAAATAAAGAATCGATGGATTTCAATAGTCTGATAAAAGAGTATGAAAATGGAGTAAACTATTTCATCATGTTTGCAAAAGATCATGCATATAACCCTTCTAAAATCCTTTATATGAATTTATGATATTGTTATTCAAGAGTAATTATTCCATAAGAGTTGAAATAACACTTGATCTATCACAAAATAGGTCAAAGTTATAAATTTTGGAATAATCATGGGGGGAAAGTGACTGTAAATAGTGGCTGGCATATTACTGTGTTTTATGGATCATCTGATATGATTACAAGTGTGTAAAATGAAGAAGACTGTATTAAGGATGTGATTACAGATGAAAATTATGATGAAGATCGTACTGAGGAAATTATAAGTAATGTAGAAGAACTTCGTGATTTCCCAAAATTGTTTGAGAAGAAGAAGTGTTGTACAAATTGGATATTGTATGCGGGTTTCACTGAATATACAACATTTTCATCCATACTGAAGTTGTATAATTTGAAATTAGGAAATGGATGGAGTGAATCCAGTTTAATGAAACTGAATTGTCTCTTGAATTACATGCTCCTAGAAGATAATGTGCTTCCGATATAAACATACGATTCCAAATGAATGCTACACTTGATGGGTATGATCTCTGAAAGAATACATGTCTGCTCGAATAACTGTATAATTTTTCACAAGGGACCGAAATCACCTATGGAATGAAAAAATTGTGGTGATTCTTGATATGAGAAAGATCAATCTGGTCCTATGAAATATGTATGGTACTTTTAAATAATTCCATGTTTTAAGAGCCTATATGGATGTGAGCAGACGTCATGGTAATTAAAATAGCACATAGATACAAGAATTAAAGATGAGAAAGTATATCACCTGGTAGACTCTCCTCAGTAGAAAATAATTGATCCTGAGTATCCTAAATTTGGAAATTATTTGAGGAACCTTCATATTAAGTTATCAATATATGGAGTGAATCCTTTTTGTTTTCATAATAGCACTCATAGTACATGGCCAGTTATGTGGGTAAATTATAACTTACCACCGCGGCTATGCCTGAAGTGAAAAAACATCATGTTATAATTTCTTATATCAGGATAAAAACAACTGGGGTAATAATATTGATGTTTATTTGGTTCCATTTATGATGGATTTGAAATTATTTTGGGATTTGGTTGTTACATTGTTTGATGATTACAAAAATGAATATTTCACATTGAGAGCCATGTTGTATGGGATGATAAATAACTCTCCGGCTTATAGATATTCTTCAAGATAAACCATTAAAAGAACTCATGGGTTTCCCATTTGGGAACAAGGTGCATAGTCAATTAGGTTGAAACATTCATAAAAAACTATGTTTCTAAGACATTATATATTTCTACCCTAACAACATAATTACCAATCTTGGATGACATAATTCGATGTAAGTTCATAATAATTTACAACACCATCTACAATAACTGGCCATCAACTGTTTGATAAATTAAAACATGTGGAAACTAATTTTAGAAAACTATTTTCGAAAAACATTATTAAAATTGGTAGGAAAAAAATTCATTTTTTTGAATTACCATACCATATATTTTTGTATATTATACATTTTCTTTATATTATTCATGTTGAAAAAAATGAATGTTATAGAATCATCAAAAAATTTCTAAATATATCTGAAAAAACAAAGGGCCGAATTTAGGTTTAGTTGGATATAGTTGATATGGGAATACGAGAAGAGCTAGCCCCAATGAATGGTGAAAAACAAATTTTCTTCCTCTAGTTGCATTAACTCTTTTTGGGAAGGAGAGATATCAAATTTTCAACTTCTTGAATGACTTAACTGTTCTAGAGGGGTATTCATTGAATATCAAGAACATTATTTCAATGACAGATTTAAAGTTAAAGGGTCTAAAATCAGATGACATCCATGTTTTGATACAATATATAATTCTTATATCTTTACATTGAATTTTCGTAATAATATCTATCAGTAATTAACCAACCTTTGTTTATTCTTCAAAGATATATGTATCAATGTTATAGACCTGAAAAAATTTCCAACTATGGAAAGAGAAATTTCTTTCATGTTATGTGAATTGGAAATGTTATTCTCGTCTACATTTTATGATATGATGGTTCATTTGGTGAGAGAGATTCGACTACGTGGTCATGTACACTATATATGGATGTACCCCACTGAATGGTATATGAATATTTTTTAAGGGTAAGTCAAAAATGGAATTTGGATAGAGGGTTGTATTACAGAGTGATATATTTTTTAGGAAGCCATTGAATTTTATACATAGTTCATGTCTAGTGCGGGAAGCATTGGTCTACCAAAAGCACATTTACCTTACATGTTCTATATCCTCAATTACTATCATTTAAGGTTCATGTGGATACAAAGTTACCAAATGGCCATATTCACATAGTTGATTTGGAAGAAAATATGTACAAAGAGGAAGTTCAAGACATCATTGGTGTTGAAAATGTAGGTGAAATCCTACACAATGATTGTCTAGGCAGATTAGTTGTAAATTTATACATGAGGTATGTTTTAATGATTTCATTTTTCAAATGCTGATATAATATATTAATTATGAATAAATACATTTTATATTTTTGGAAGGTGTATATATAAAAAAACGTTGATGGTATTTCCCCATAAAAAAATTAGACTCATTTGTCCTCACACCACCTCTATAGAATAACCAAAAATAGATTCCAAAATGGGTATGAAATAGTGGAAGGCCTAATCAAATCATTTAAAACAAAACATTTGGATGATAGATTATTCTTAATACTAATTATAGAAAGGTAAAAGATAAAATTTAATCATATCAAATATATTTTCATTTCATTCAATGAATATTCCTTTTTGTGTTTTTAGGCAACATTGGATACTCATTGCGGTCAATTTGGATAATCCAAAGATTTATTTTCTGGATTCAATATATGGATACCCAACAAAACAACCACACAGGATTGAATTTTTCAGTTTTTAATACACCACATTTAAAATTTAAGATCTAAACATCAAGTTATATAATTTACATTATCTTGTAATGAGTATTTTTTTATGATAGGGTGGTGCATCAATATCATCTAAAACATGGAATGAGTCTAGGTGATAAGTATAAGAACTATGAAAAGTACTATAAATAGACAAGTATTAGGGTATATATAATAATATTTCACTATCTGAATACATTTAAAAACAAATAAATTATTTTTTTCAATTTTTCTGCAGTTCGCAAAATAAACAAATAGAAAAAACTGTGGTTGTTAAGTTTTAAAATTTATGAGAGAGATAATATTCTATTAACAAACTAGCACACCTAAAAATGTTTTTTCAAAAATAATTACTATTTCATTTAAAAATAATTATTAATCCTTTCTATATTTATATTTTTTGTGATAATATGATTATCAAAAAGATGCATATTCACAATATGATATATATTTTCCTAGAAACGAATGGGAAGCATACCTGATGGAAGAATGCACACAAATAAATGAAGGCATGACTTCCGTAAAAGTAGTGGATTGTTTCATATTTATGTTTAATTTAATTATTTTTAGTATTACTCACATTAGAATTTTTTTCTTGTTTAAGTGGATTCCTTTGTTTTATTTGGTGAGGTTTGTTCGAAATTGATCATGCTCGTGAGAGATTGGACTTTGAGGCTGCAACTGAGATAATGAAAATAAGGAAATGGGTTAGTAATGAATAAATATTAATTCCTACTACTTATATAATTAATTTTTGCATCATTTTATCTACTATTTATTAGTTATTTTCCTTTTCATTTTTATCGAATACTAATTCAGTTTTTTTAGATCTTTTTGGATGTTATACTTTCCTTTCAACTACATGAAAGAAGAAAGAAAAGTGAGAACATTTTTCTTTCAGGTGGAGGAGGAAACCCCTTGTTGCATGAAATGTGAATTGAATAATTAGGATTCATTTACTAAGGGATTTATATATAGTTGAATTAAATGTATGGCTTCTCAAAAGACCTTTCATGAACAATTTCCTGAAACATGTAGTAATCAACTACATTTCAATCAACCACAACTCAATCAGCCATAGATCAATCTGATAAACAGTGTGCTCGGTATGACTCTAAGTGTATGTTTTTAGTTTATAATATCCTTAAATCCTTTAAAATTAATGTCTTCTAAACTACCATGCTTTAGTACATGACTCTTGATTATGATCTATGATATGTAGTGTATGAATTTCCAATATTGATATAACCTTTTAAAATTTTGATACTCATTTTATCCTTTTATGAACATTGACATCTCCCTTTTTTACACTTATTGATAATATATAATCACCCTTTATTATCTTTCATATCCTTTGGCTATTAAGAATGGTTTTAAAAATGATATTTCTCAGAAGGTTTCTTACAAAGAACAATATAATGAGAGCCTCTTAGTAAATTGTTCTTTATGTTTATATTTTCTCAAACGCATTATACATAAACTATTCTGGCATGGATCATTATTTTATGCAAGTAATATTAGTATACTAATATGTGATAGCTATGTATAAATGTTTAGGGTTAATATAGTTTTTATTAGAGCTAATGACCTACTCAAAACATAAAAAACAAATTTATTTATATTTATACATTAGGGAAATGATCCGAATGTATTTTTAGATGTGTATGAATCAACCTAACCTAAATATGACACAAAATGAGACCTATATCACTCAAAGTCACAATTTTTATTTAAATTTGACATTATTTTTAGTAAAAATAACAAGTGAAACACTAAAAAATAAGAAAACTCATTTGGATTGTTTTTATACTTTAAGAAAATTATCCATAAGTTAGTTGTTATGTATAAGAATCAACCTAACATAAATCTAATGCATGGTGTGAACGATATGACTTTAAGTGTCTATTTTTATATTTAATTGAAATTAAATTTAGAATAAAGAAAAAGTGACATTATTAATATTGAGAAAATAAATTATTATTGATTTTATTCTTTTAAAAAATGATCCATGATTGGTATTTGACATTTAAGAATCAACCACACCACAATCCAATGCACAATGTGACTTGTATGACTAAAATTTTCCGTTATTAGTTGTAAATTGAAATTTTAGCTCAAAATGTGGAACTCAATAAAAAATAAGAAAACACGCTATAATTTATTTCCTAATTTAGGATAAATATTCATAATTCATTTTTGATGTTTCTAAAGTATTCTCATGTCAAACTGACCCATGATTTGATTGGTATGACTTCAAATGCATGTTTCTAATTTGAAATGACATTATAGTAAAAAAACACAATTGGCATACTGAAAACTGAGAAAATACATTTAGATTGTTCTTATACTTTAGGAAATTTTTTCATGAGTCATTTTTTGATGTTTTGGAATAAACCACACCTCAATCCGACACATGGTGTGACTGGTGTGACTAAAAGTTTCCATTATCAGTTTAAAATATGCATTTTAGCTCAAAATGAATCACTCACTAAAAACAAAGAAAATGGGCTCTAATTGTCTTCATAGTATAGTATAGTGATTCTTAAGAAATGTTTGACATGTATTAAGTAGTCTTATGTCAAACTGATGCATGGTATGACCAATATGTCTCAAAATGCATGTTTCCAGTTTGAAAATCATTTTTATTAAAGAACTAAGATACTGAAAAACAAACAAACATATTCAAAATTGTTATGATACATTAGGACAACAATCTATCAATAATTTTTGATTAGTAGGAATCATCCACACCTCAATCGGACACACATTGTTATTGGTATAAATCCAAATGTGTCATTATTTAAATTTGATATTAATTTTAGTAAAAGAACATGTTACATACTCAAAACTAATCAAAAAAATCATATTATTTTGAAATTTTAGGAAAATAATCCATAACTCCTTTTTGACATGAAGTAATTAACCCAACCTAAATACAACAAATAGTGTGATTGGTATAACTCAAAATATGACTTTTTTATTAAAAATGGTCATTTTATTAATTTATTCTTTTATATTAATGTTTAATTTATTTTGTTATTGTATTACTAATATAATATTTGTTTTTTATATAAGTGGAATATTTTTTTTGAGTTTCGATGACTTTTTTGAAAATTGATACCATGGGTGGACATTTATAGAGGTGACCATAAGCATCAAAATATGAAACATTAATGTTTTTATCTTTTTGTTCGGTAGTTGTAAATGGAATTATATAAAACATTATTCAAAATTTATATAGAATTATTTTTTATATATACCATGGGTGAATATTCTTGTATTCATGATGTCAGATTGATGTTTGGATGATTCCAACCTATCACAAATTACAATTGGATCATTTTCCTAAAGTATAAGAACAATCCAAATGCATTTGTTCGTTTTTCAGTATGTCAGTTTTTTTACTAAAATGTTATTTCAAAGTAGAAACACTCATTTTTAGTCATACTGGTATCATCATGAATCGGTTTGATTTGATATTTCTTCATACACATCACAAATAACTTATGAATCCCTGTCCTAAATTATGAACACAATAAGGGAATGTTTTCTTGGTTTTCAGTGAGTGAAATGTTTTGAGCTCAAATGTCAATTTTAAACTAATAATGGACACTTTTATTAAAAGTATTCACACTTTTAATTGGATTGAGGTTTGGTTGAATCTTACATATCACAATTGAATCATGGATCATTTACATAATGATTAAAACAATCTGAATGCATTTTCTCAATTTTTAGTATGTCAATTGTGTTTTTTACAAAAATTATATTTCAAACTAGAAACATGTATTTAGTGTTATACCAGTCACATCGTGCATCGATTTGACCTGATAATACTTCATACACATCACAAATGACTTATTAATCATTGTCCAAAATTATGAAGGAAATAAGAGTGTCTTTTCTTGTTTTTTATTGAGTGATATATTTTGAGCGAAAATGTCGATTTTTAACTAGTAACAGAAACTTTTAGTCATACTGGTCACACCATTTGTTGTATAGAGGAGTTTTTTATTTCTACACATTATAAATAACTCATGCATCATTGTCCTAAAGTATCAAAACAATATGAATTTGTTTTCTTGATTTTAAAATTTTCACTTTTTCTTTTTGCTAAATTTAATTTTAATTTAATATAAAAATATACAAATAATGTGATATTGTTCACACTATGTCTTGGATTGAGTTGCAGTTGATTCTTAATCATTGAAATTGAATTATTTATCATTTTACTAAAGTGTAAAAACAATCTAAATGTGTTTTTTCAGTTTTCAATATGTCACTTGTTCTTTTTACTAAAAATAATGTCAATTTTAAATAAAAAGAGAAACTTTGAGTCATATCGATCACATTATTCATCGTATTGAGGTGATTTTTATTCCAATACATCTCAAATTACTTATGGACCATTTCCCTAATGTATCAAAATAATTGAACCTGTTTGCTCGATTTTGAGTAGGTCAGTTGCTTTGATGCCAATTATATTGACCCCAAATATTTTATACATATATATCACATCTTAGTAGATTAATATTATTTACAAAACATAATGATTCATTCCATAATATTTTTGGTCTACTGCATTTGGAAACATAGAAACATAAATAACTAGTTCATAATATTCTCTCATTAAGTTATTCTTTACTAGAAACCTTCTTAGAAATATAATTTATAAAACCATTATTCATAACCTAAGGATACAGAACGTAAGAAAGGGTGATCATAGATGCTAAATAAGTGTAAAAAAGAGAGATATCAATGATCATATAAAGATAACATGAGCATAAAAATTTTAGAAGGTGATATTAACATTAGAATTTCACACCCTGTATATCATAGATCATAATCATGAGTCATGTATAAAATCATGGTAGTTCAAAAGGCATGAATATTAAATTATCTAAAAATATTAGACTTAAGCAATACACTTAGAATATTAACGAGAAAACTTTGTATTAGATTGATGTGTGGTAGATTGAGCTATGACTAATTAATATCCTATTCAAGAAATTGTTCATGATAGATATTTTTAGATGTCATAATTTATATTAAACTACTATAAAATACCTTGGTAAATGAATCCTTATGATTCACTTCACATTTAATGCCACATGGGTTTTTATTTTCCACCTAAAAAAACTTGTTCTCCCTTTTCATGTTTTTTTGCAGATTGTTGAGTGGAGTATATAACTTCCCAAAAGATCTATAAAAACGCAACTAGTACTAGATAAAATGATAAGGAAATTAACATAAAAATAATAGATAAAATGATGAAGAAATGAATTACATAATTAGTTTGAATCAACCTTTATACATTTTTGACCCATTTTTTATTGCCATTATCTCAATTGCAGCCTCAAAGTATAGTCTCTCACGAGCATGATCAATTTCAAACAAAACACCCAAACTCGAATAAAGGAATCCATCTATAAAAGAAAAAAATTATTATATTAGTAATACTAAAAATAATCAAATTAAACACAAATATGAAACAATACACTACTTCTATGTAAGGCACTTATTCATGTTATTTTTATACATTCTTCCATCAGGTATGAAACACATTCATTTCTGAGAAAATATATATCATCTTATGAATATGATTCTTTTTGAAAGTCATATTAGTAATGAAAAAATATAAATATGCAAATTATTAATAAATATATTTAATAAGATAATAATTATCTTAGAAAATACCTCTTTAGGGATGTTGGTTTGTCTATGGAATATGATATCTCTCATAAATTTACAAACATAATAACCATAATCTTTTCCATTTTCATGCTATAGAAACTATAGAAACATTGATAAAAAAAATTAATTTTGTTTTTTATGTGTTTGGATAGTGAAATATTATTATATATACCCTAATACTTGTCCAGTTGTAGTAATTTCCATGATCATTGTGCTTAGACCCTAGTCTTATTCCATGTTTTATATGATATTGATGCACTACCATATCATAACAGAATCCTCATTAATAGATAATTTAAATTATATAACTTGATGTTTAATTATAAAATATTAGATGTAATGTTTTACAATTTAATAAATTACATCACGTGGGGTCGGTTTGGTGGGTATCCATGCATTGAATCTAGGAAATAAATCATTAGAGTATCCAAATTGACTACAATGAGAATCCAATGCTTCCTAAAAACATATAAAGGAATAAGTAATGAATGAAATGAAAATATATTTAATATGATTAAATTTTAGAGTTTTACCCCAACATCATTAGTATTGAGAAGATTTTATCATCCATATGTTTTCATTCAAACGATTTGACCATGTCTACCACTATTTTATCCTCTTTTTTGGGATTTATTATTGGTTGTTCAATAGAGGCTATGTGAGTACTAACAAGTCCAATTTTTTTCATGGGGAAATCCCTTGATTTGTTTTTGATATATATTCCTACAAAAAATATGAAATGTAATTACTCATAATTATCATTGTATATCAGATTTTGGAAAATCAAATCATGAAGTCATACCACATGTATACAATTAAAATTGAGATTTCGATTCAATCATAGTTGAGGATTTCACTTACATTTACAACACCAATGAAGTCTTCATCTTTCTCAATGTACATATTTTCTTCAAAATCAATTATGTGAGTAAAACCATTTTGTAACTTTGTATCCACATGAAACTCTAATGATAGTAAATGAATATATTTAAAAACCAGGGTAATGGTGCATTCATTAGACCAATAATTTCCACACTAGATAGGTATTCAGTATAGAATTCAATAGCTTTGTCAACAATATATTAATCTGCAATACAACCTTATAGATGACTTCGATTTTTGATATAACCTTTCAAATTCATCATATAAAATTCAATGAGGTATATCTATCTATAGTATACAGGACCACATATCTGAATCTCTCTCACCAGGTGAACCATCAAATGAACCATCATATCAACTCATGTTAGTGGGAAGAACATTTCCAGTTCACATAATATGATGGTAATTTCTCTTTCCATAGTTGGAAATTTCTCTGGGTCTATAACTTATCTACATATAGATTTGAAGAAGAAATATAACATTGTTAATTTATGATAAACATTATATGGAAAATTCAATGTAAATCTATAAGAATTAGATCTTTCATCAAAACATGGAAGGCATGTGATTTCAAACCCTTAAACATTAAACAGTTCCTTGACATGGTGTTCTTGATATTTGATGAATACCACTATGGAACCCTTATATAAATCAAGGAGTTGAAAAATTGATATATCTAGTTTATGGAAAGATTGTAAGCAGTTGTGAGGAGAAAATCTTATTTTCCACCCTTCATCAGCACCAACTCGTCCCGTATTCCAATGTCAACCATTACCAACCTAGCATTAATTTCATACTTTTTTTTACTAGTTCATTAAACAAAATGTTGATGACACTATAACATACATTATTTTCAACAATTATTAAATCAAAAAAATGTCTGACATACTGAAAATTCATGTACTGTAATCCAAAAAAACTGATCTCTTTTTCCAACTATTTTTTATAAGGTTTTATGTAAATGGTTACCAAAAGTTGTTTCCCCATATTTCACTTTCTCAAATTGTTGATCCCCTATTAGTATAGATAGTGTTATATGATCCTATTAAGTTCCATTGAATGATGTATTCTAGGATTAGTACTTATACCATTGGGGTATAAATCTTTGATATCCTAGAAACACAGTTTTCAATGAATGTCTCACCCTAATTGACTAAGTACCTTTTTCTAAAATGGGACACCCTTGAGTTACTTTAATTATATATCCTAAAAAATTTCAATAAGAATTTAAGTCATTTATTATCCTATAAAACATGGATCTCAATGTAAAATATTCAATTCAATAAGAATCATACCACACAACACCTAAATCCCACAATAATTTCAAATACATGATCAATTGAGACAAATAAACATTAATATCATTTCCTTCAAAGATTTAGGTGTTGTGTGGTATAACCATGGTGGTATGTTATAATTTACCAACATAACTAGACATGTACAATGAGTGATGATTTTAAAACCAAAAGGATTCACTCTATATGTAGATAATGAAATACAAAGGTTTCTCAACTCATTTACAATTTTAGGATAATCATGTTTGATTATCTTTTACTGAGGAGAGTCTACCTAGTGACATAGTTTCAAATATTTAAGTCTTGTATCGACATAAGATATCAATTTCCTTGAAGTCTCTTCCCTTATATATAGGTGTATAAACATTAGAATTGTTAGAAAGTACCATACAACATTCATATGACCAAATTCATCTTTCTTGTATCGAGAATCACCACACTTTAAGTATAATATAAGTGATTTTTGGTCCTTGAGAAATAGTATTCAGTCCTTCGGGTAGGTTTGTATTCATTTGGAGATCATACCCATTGAGAGTAGCATTTTTTAGAATTTTATGTTCATCTCGGGAGATCATTATCTTCTAGGATCATGTTATTCAAGAGATGAAGTAGTTTCGTAAACTGACACCACTCCATCTATCTTTTTCTTTCAAATTATACTGCGTTAGTATGATGAAAATTGTTGTATATTCAGTGTAACCAGTACATAATGGTATATTTTCATAACTCTTTAACTTCTCAAACAGTTTCGGGAAATCAAGAAGTTCATCCTCAATTGTCCTTTTCATCTCCTCAATACGATCTTCATCATCATTCACATATATAATCAAATCCTCGATATGGTCTTATTTATTTTCCACACTTTTAATCATATTAGATGAACCATAAAACGTAGTTTTTTCCTAGACACTGGCTACATTCCCTTTTCCCCATGTTTATTCCAACATTAATAACTTTGATATATTCTTTGGTAGATCAGAGTTCTTTCAACTCCCATAAAATAATTAGTCTTGAATAACAAAAATGAAAACAAAGAAAAATAATATGATAAGGTTCATATGCAAGATCTTTTGCAATCATGATGAACTCTTTCACTCCATCTTTAAATTCTTTTGTCAAATAACTGTCATCCATTCATTCTTTACTCATATCCATCATATTTGAAGCGGTAATATTAAAATTTAACAAAATAAATATAAAAAATATGTTCAACTAGGGTCATCATCCAACTTTATATCCCTCTCATAAGATCCAATGGAACCTAAACAAGACAGAAAAAACCCGAACCTATTAAAATAAGACAACATTTTCCAACATTTTTAACACATTAAAATATCCCAAAATCTTTGTTTTAAATCCAATTAAAAGAAGAATAATTTTTAGAACATCAATCATGTGATTACCACTAATTTTAAAACAGAAATAATTCTTTTAAAAAGTCCATTTAGGCATTTTCTCAAGTGTCATAATTTGAAAAACATATTTAGAAGGTTACATATTTTATCATAAATCTCATCAAAAATTTCTTTTTAATACATGACCATAAAATTTAAAACCAATCTTCTTAAAAATATTTTTTTTAAAAGATACCACAAAGAAAAAAAGTTCTTGGAAAATTATTAATGTGAAATTAAAATAAATAATATGAAACTAAAAATTGAATTTTTTTAAGGTAAATAGTACCCTTAGCTTGAGTCCCATAGAATAATTGAATCTTTTTTATGGATCACATTTAAAACAGAACCCTATAAATTCTTTCCCATTATTAAATCCAATGTATTGGTATATAGGTTATTGGATAATGAATATGGGTTTAATTGAAAAACCAAATGCTAGATAGTGGGAAAGGGTGGGGGATGTCCTCCTTTATATCCAAAATTTGTGGAATTTTTATAATTTAATGTTATGTATATAATTTCTAAAGGAAATTTTGATTGTAAAATATACATGTAGAGAGACAATTTCATGTATCTATCATATAATTATGTCTTAAGATTTTATAAATTTTCATTTTATGTGACTTCAATAAAATATATCTTCTTATTGTTATTCTTATCTCACACTAATCTACATTACCTCATATAAACCTTATCTTGAAATATCTAAATATCAAGCTACTTTCATTCATTCATAGACTCAACTACCGATATCATTTTATGTTTTGGAACTTTTAGCTCTATATTTCCAATTAAACCAATACAGAAGCCCTTTTTACCTACCACAAGTCTAGCTCAATTTAACTAACTATAAATTATCATTTCCTTAGCTACATCCAGTAATGCCCATGAGTTTAGATTCAAACTTACTAAACCCAATTATTACCTCCTTTGCATCCATATTTTTTTGATATTAAGACTAGATCCCATACATAAAGATACTATTGATCCAAGAAAACCTCTCTATGAATTACTGAAGACCAGAGTATACCACACCCATCTTCCTAACCACCTGATCAGTGGAACTTTCTATGAGAATCCCTTGCACTAGAATGTTTTAGTTTCCCATATGCGATTTGGAGAAAATAATGCCTTAAATTGTATAACCCTACCTTAGATATACACTTTCCAAATACAAAAATATAAATTTAGAACTACCAAAAAACAATTGAACAAGAACCACTTTGATTTTTTATTCTACATCCCGAAGTATATTCAATGTACACATGCATTCCCACACAGAGAACCTTTCAGATCATGAGCCTATAGCTTTATCATGGTGTAGTCACTACCAAAACTATCCATCCAATTGTTCAATCAAATTAATTAACCAAATTCTATGTGCATTTTTATAAACCGGTTTTTCTGTGTTTTTCTAGAAACATGAAGGCCTCCTCCACAAACACTTGTCAACTAGGCCCATGCACTAACCCTGGATAATTTTAGCCTTTATTTTCTATCTAAAAACTTCAATATTTCATTGTATCATGTCCCTCATCACTGATACTATCACCATATCATGCCTATATATATTTTGTAACTAGTAATAATTTCATATCGACTTATGTCATTGGTTTAAAAACCAACCTATGCAAGTAGGTTACTTTAAAGTGATTTATAATATAATAAATTTCAATCCTCATTTTAATCAATTAATTATGCAATAATATCCTTAACACATGCACAAAATCATAAAAATGGATAATAGGGGATTAGTTGTAGTGTAAAAATATATCAATAAACCAAGTTACCTCAAGGTTCTAAACTAGGCTTATCTTTATACATATAAAATAAATACATTGGAAATATGTTTTGAATCCTTTTTAAACCCAAACTCAATTCTAAGGGAACTATCCCAACAAAAAAAGAGACAAAATTATTAATAAAATAATAGCTTAATCTCAAAACAAACAACTCAATAGGAAACACACAAATATTTCCATATCATTGAATAATTTTAAAACCAAACTACCCATTTCCTATTACATGGTTGTTTATTTAAAATTGGGGACCTATTTTGTAAAAGGAAGTAAAATTATTTACTAACATGAATGTATCATTTTAAAAATATATAACACTTATTAAAAATAAGAAACCCCTTTAAACAATATAAAACACCACTTTATAAAACCAAATTTCCTCAAAACACAATGAACAAATCATTTTTATTAAAGAAAACCTTCAAAGTCATTTTATCAAACCCCTTAAAGTCCTAAAATAGAATTTAAAATTAATGTTTAATTTATCTAAAAAAATTAAAAATTCTTTTCAAAGGATAACCAAAAAAATAGATGACATTTAATAATTTTTTTTGCATTATACGAATCATTGATTCTGATCAAAAATACATTTAAAACAAAAAATAAACGAAGGATATATTTAAAAAAAGTAAATAGAATTGAAAATCTGACCTTAACAAGTTGAAACAAGTAAACTATGTTGAATACAACTAGAATAGTCCTCCTAGGATGGCTCACAAAATATAAAAAATGACAAAAACCTCATTAGAACAACACTAGAAAAAAATCAGGCACCCATGGAAACTACAATTTTAGAAGATTTGGGAAAAAGGAACAAATATTCATGATCATAAAGGATAACCCCTAAGTATTTTATTTGACGAAGAAACAACAAATAAATAACCTCTAAACCACCATGGAGAAGATTGTAAGTGGAATAAAACCTCTTAAAAGGCCCCTGGATCAAGGGATTTTGAATGGGGGGCTTGGGGATGAACAAAAAGCTAAAAAGAAAAAAATAAACAAAGATATTACCTTTTAGGGAGTGACGATGCTGAAGGAGGAGGGAGGTGAGGCAGGGAGAGAAGGTAGTGAGGTAGGAGGAAATGATGATGAGGTAGGGATAGAGTGCGGTAAGGAAGGAACAGATGATGATAGAGGTGGGTTCGCAGAGAAGAGAAGGGTTTCACGGCAGAGGTAGGGTTCATAGAGGAGGTGGGGTTTGTTGTCAATGGTGGGGTTCAGAGGCGGAGGTGGGGTTCACAGCAGAAGTGTGGTTCACAGTGGCGGAGGGATTTTTGGCTATAAATGAGGGGTCGATAGTAGTAGAGGAGGGCTCAGCGGCGGAATAGGAGGGTTGGTGATGACATAGGTTGGTTTCTGTGATAGCTTGTTGTGTGTGAGAGAAGAAGTTGAAAATTAGGATTCATTTATAAAAATAGGAAAGAATTTTATTAGCGCTACTCAAAAAAAGCTGATAAAGGTATGTTTTGTTAGCACTAAAATAGAATGCGCTGATAAAACTTACCTTTATCAGTGTTTTTAGCACTAATAATGACACATTTTATCATCTTTTTTAGTGCTCATAAAGCTATCTCTTTATTAAAGCTAAAAAAGCACTAATAAATATATAATGTTAATAAATTATTTATATTATTATATATATTTTTAAAATTATATATATAATAAAAATATATTTATTATAAAATTATAATAATTGTATTTATTATACTTATAATTTTATAAATATATATAATTAATATATTTATTTCTATTTTATAATTATCTAAATATATCTATATCTATTTATAATTATAATTATAAATATTTGTGTTTATTTACTTTTTTTATATTTATAAATATATATATAATTATATATATTTATAATATTAAAAGTATAATAAATATATTTATTATAATTATATATATATATATAATTATAAGTATATATATATATATATTTAAAATTAAAAAATTATAATAAATATAAATTGATGTAATTATAATTATAATTATTTATTTATTTAAATAAGTAGAATATTATAATAAATATATTTATTATATTTATAATTATATTAATATATATAATTAATATATTTATAATTTTATAGTTATTTAAATATATCTATATTTATTTATAATTAAAACTATAAATATTTGTATATATTTATTAGTATTTGGGATGAAGGGAAGGAACCCAGACAACACCTTGATGACTGACAGATGAAGTTAGAGAGGGAAATAACCCTCAGACGATTATGGAGCCAAGAGGGTAGGGCTTATTGGCTGATGGCTGCAGAGCAGCTGGAAAATAAAAATATAGACCCCACAGGTCATGGATCCTTAGGGACTTATATATAATAATATATAAGAGGAGCTTCATGTGTAGATTATCCCTTGGGAGGGGGCTATGATCTACCTATATAGCTGTGTGGGTGTGTAGAGTGTGTGTTTCATTTGTAATTATACCCCGAGAACCTATATATATAATTATAAATATTTTTATTTATTTATAAATATTTATTTATATTTATAAATATATATATATTTAATTATATATATTTATAACTGTATAAGTATTATAAATATATATATTCATTATAATTTTATAATTATATATATATATATATTTATAACTATAATTATAAATAAATATTTTTATAAATATTTTTATATAATTATAAATAAATAAATATATTTATATTTATAAAATTAAAATAAATGTATCTATTGTAATTTTCTAATTATCTAAATAAATATATATATAGTTATAATTGTAATTATTAATAAATATATTTAGAAAAATATTTTTATATAATTAAAATTTTATAATTATAATTATAATAAATGTATTTGTTATTTAAATATATTTATTGTAACTTTATACATATTTATGAGAACATAATAGATTAATGGTTATTACATGAATGAATCATATACCTAGTAATGTATAGATCATAAAAAATTATTCATCATATATATGGAAAACATGAATAATAATAAGGATGTAATGTATAAATGAATATTCACGATGAATACATAACATATACATATCAATTATACCCACGCATCAGTACATTTATTGACCTAATTCATTGGAACATATATTTATTTATTTATAACTATATATATATATTTATTTAAAAAGTATTTATATATAATTATAAATATATTATTATTAACATACTAATGAAATTTATTATATAATAAAATTTATTATAATATTATAATTATTTAAATACATATTTATTTAATTATAATCATATAAATACTTTTTTTAAAGATTATATATATATTTTAATTATTAAAAAAAATATTAATTATAAACATGTGTTTTTTATTCAATGTATATAAATAAATATTAATTTACAATATAAATATAATAATTTTATATAAATTATTAATTTTTTTTATTAAAAACATTTATCAGTACTAATTATACCATTGATAAATCTATTATTTATCAGTACTAAAAAACACTAATAAACGGTGGATTTATCAGCACTTTTTAGCTACTGGTGATAAAAACCCCCTTTTATCAGCATGTTTTTTTAGCACAGATAAAGGTCGGCACTACCCTTACTCCGATATGTGGTTGTGTATTCCCCATTTCCACCTCCAATATATGAATACTACTTGCTTCCATTGATTCATGGTACCCAAACCCAGAGAACAATCTACATATCTTCCACTACTGATGTCTCTCAAGCGAGAAGACCGTCGTCAGTCCATGTGAGGGACGGAAAGGGGGGAGAGTTAAGAACAACGTCCAAAGAATCCAACTACCTAGCTTTCATAGTCGACCATGGAAAGTAGTTTTACACTATGCAAAGAGATACACACAATTATGGAATTAAGGGTTTTGTGTTAATATACGCTCATTCCTCAACCCACCATCGAAACTCTAATAAAACATGAAAAATATTAGGGATAATATTTCAACCCTAAAAATTCAAGGCACGAGGACCAAGATTCATGATTGGATATCCATAATTAAATATATCTAAAACTCATCATGAAGAACAATAAAAATTAGAAATAAAATCATACCCTGATGGTGTATCACTGTCGCTTCTATTAGGTATCAATTCCCTGGTTTTGTTCCTTGTTACTGTACAATTTGATCATTTATGTCATCATGGTTCTAGTCCTATTACTTTAATATGAGGTTGATCTATACCTTCTGTTGGTATATTTAATCCCCTCTCTCTCACACACAAATAGAGATAGAGAGAGAGACTTCCACCCCACACTCTCTCTTTCACTCCACCTCTTTCCAACTAGGGTTTTTGGAGACTAACCCGAGAGGGAGAAGGAGAGGGTGGATATGATTATAAAGAGGATTTAGGGTTTCTAGAAATTAATAAAATTTTGTTTATTTATTTATCTATTTTATCCACTCGATTAATTTAATATATTATCTCTACCTGTGACAATCCTCCCATGGGGAACATAGTGTGACTGAAACTTATACTACTCTTAGGGTAAAACCCCCATTTTGGATTCAACCACGTCATCAGTTTTCCCACCCAATTTTTTTCTTAGGTGGAAATGAAAATAATTCATCGGCATGAGGACTTAAACTAATAATAATGTATAATTTTTAACATATATCTACTTAGATGCTACAATTCTCAAAATTTGGGGCAATCTGAGTGAGCCATATTAAAAATACTATTTTAAATATTTTAATGCTTAAAATAACAAAATATTGCTCTCCAAACTAGCTTAAATTATTCTACCATCCACCTCCAATACCCAAAAAACACAATGAAAAGGAACAGAGAGATCCAAAATTCAATAATAGATACCTCTCAATTGTTTTTCATCCTCATGAATAAAAAAACCTATAAAGGCAATAGAAAAAAAATCAAAACCAGAAACCCTGTGAGATACTCAAAAAAGAATATTATCATCACCAAAATCACAAATACAACATAAAAAAACATTGTTAATGACTTCTTAAAAATCTAAACAACTCAAAAATAATCAAAAGTCAAAGAAATTTGGATTTTGAGAACACATATGTGACTAACATTCCCTCATACACTCTTTTATTCCATATTGTTTCCATAAGACCAAAACCCTAGGAATGATACGCCCACATAACACATTCGTCCGATGATCCCGAATCTCAACGACTACTCCAAAAACGTTGCATTATCGACAATATCCAAATTTACACAATCAATGAAATGAGATTAACCATTAATATATATTCAAATCTATATATAAAAATTTAATAAGACATACCAATGATTATGTGATAGCTATTATTATAAGAAAACTAAAAAGGGTGTTTTTTACCTATAAATCATTAAAATAAATAAAGAATCCATACAATATATTTTCAAGTGTTCAGATAGTATTATCTATATTAACATTCATCTGATTATGAAATCCAATGCTAATTCTTAACTGAGATAAAAAAGCATGATGAAGACCCTTCCACACTCGTATGGTAAACTGAGGTTCACTATCATAGGTAATCATTATTAGAATTGCATGAAGCTACAAAATCTCCTCTATATAAAACCTCGCTAAAACATCAACCATGATCTACTCCCTAACCACCAAGAAATTTGTCTATTCTATCAACTAATCCATAATCACTATGATTGTATCACACCTGCTAACTAGTTTGAGAGCTTTCACCTTTAACCTCAACTACTTTGGTGAATTATTATCTCATTTTATTTTACTTATTTTTAGTATTACAGAACATTTATTTCATCTAAAACAATTCATAATCTTTTTCATTTAGTATTTTATCTAGACCAGGAGCAATTTTTTCATGTTCATGCACTCTTAAATTATTATTCTTACATTCCTATAAAATTAATATTTAATTCCCATCAAGATCTTTTATTGTAGTTGATTTTTCTTCATTGTATTTTAACTTATTTTCTATATCAGATAATTTCACTTTATATTCTCTTATCTCATTAAGATGTGTCATCACTTTCTTAACATGATCACTATTCATAGAAGTTATCTTATCAATTTATTTCTTCAATTTTCTCTACTCAATATTTATAATCATATCAAGTGAATTGTCCAAATTTCCCTTTAGGATCGACTCTAATTTATTAATCATATCTCCATCATCACTGATTGAGGATTCATGACCATTATTGAAATTATAAAAAAAATTACTTCAAAATTAGATTCACGTATTAATGATGATGAGTTTGAGATTCCCTTAATATTTATTAAATTATTTTTTCTAGTGAACCTTTTATTATGTTTCAACCACTTTTGCTTCTGATAATTCTTATCTTCTTCATCCAACTCAATGATGGAAACCATCTTCTTTAGATAGTTTACAAATAAATAACCATATTCATTGTAATTACAATATTTGAGTGATTTTTTTCCTTTTACTTTATACTTTCCCATTTTGAACATTACTTTAAATAACATCATTTTCTGATTGGAGTCCTTTTATACTTCTTAATCCTTAGAGTTACTTGATTATATTTCTTCTTTATTGTTATCATTACCTTTTATCATTGTGTGAAAGGCCATTTAATCTCTTTCTTCTTCTTGGATGATTTTTCTTTTCTCATTTCATATGAAATGAGAATATTATGAAATTTTTCAAATGATGCATCTTCTTAGTAATCTAGAGCTGAAAACCTTTGGGACAAATCTATCTAGGAAGTTTCTTGTCACCTTCATTAAAAAATTATAATCATCCAAATTTTAACAAAAAATTCTAATATTTGCAATTATATCATTAATTATTTTAAAATAATAATCAATATCTTCATCATTGTTCATATTTATGTCTTCAAATATACTTCTCCAAAATTACAGATTAGCCTTCTTTACATGAACACTTCTGTCTTAATAGCTCTTCAATTTATCCCAAATTTAATTAGTAGTTGTAAGTCCAATAAATATATTGAATAAATTTTTAGTGAGGTATATAAATATGGAATTATGATATTTGATATTTGTTTTTGGATTCCTTTTATCTATAAAATTAATAGGATCATTTTCATTAAATAGTAGAAATCTCACAGTTTGTGAATCTATCACCTATACTATATGAGATATGAGACAATATGTTATCCTATTCTTATAGTTGTGGTTGTTATTACAATGAAATATAAGAACAACAGTACTATTTATAGAATTTATGTTTTTAATTATTAGTACCATTTCAGATATTTTATAGGGAACCTTCGATATGATTGAAATTGAAGAGACTGCATCAATGTATGATCATTAAGAGTTGGAGGGGGTGAATCAATGACCCCTTTTTCTTTTATAAATGGTTTTCTTTTAATTAAACCTATGGGTCTAGTAGAATCCTTGATACACTCTTCTTGTATCTCCCAAAATTACATCATATAATGAAGTAAGTCAAATGAAAGAACTTAAAAGGTTCGATCTCAATGTGTGAGTCTACTCCTTTCCATGTTGGTTAGTCCCCCCAATAAAGATTATATAATATATGAAAAGGTGATTATAAATAACAAATAGTTATTCCCCCAATTACAAGATGGTTATAAACCTTTATCAAATCCACCTTCAACAGTTGGTTATACCCCTAAACTAAAATCTCCTTCTTTAGTGATTGGTTATTCCCCCTAATCATAAGATTCTTCAACAATTGGTTTTGATCCTTTTATAGAAATATATTCTACTCCTAGTTCCCCCTACACTAATGGATGTTGATCATTCTCCATAATCTTGTTGGATCTACTATCTTGGTTGTGTACACGTACAGAACTTCAAAAACAAATTATTAGCTCTTTGGGTGTTCCTTAACCATTTCAACTACCTATATATGATCAGCTTCTTTAGTGAATCAATTTGGGGAAAATCTCCCTTCTGTTGATGAAGTCTTGACCTTAGTATTTTTTTAAGTGATGCACATAAATTCTGGCCATCAAATATAGAAATACCCATGATATTAATAGAATTTTTGTTCTCCATTCTTAGTATCTTATTGGATATTTATTCTCCACTTAATATAAGTGTGCATGTGAAACTTCTTCTTCATGAAAGAAATGTCACATGGGATATCAAAGTTCTTCTTCATGAAAGTGGGTGCTCAATCTCTTCTTCCTCCCCACTTGAAATAGTATTCTTCAAGAAACTCATGAAATTATTGTATATGTAGAAGTAATGATTCTATTCTTTATGTTATCCTAGGATGTTTTCACAAAATAGTGGTGCAAGGGATCTGAAGTCATCATGTAACCTTTGACTATTTTAACCCCAAGTGATTGTCCACAAAATATCCATATCAATATTTTAAAGTGTATATTAAGATCACAATAATTGTATTGGGGATATATTTATTATTTTGGAAACTATAGAGTTAGTGGTGTTATGTTATTATGGAAAATGAGATCACTTCTCAATGAAAAACAGAGTTAGCTTTCTCAGCCTTATATGATCCCCTTTTATAGGTTGGTTCTACTACCTTCACCTCAATTAAGTAATCTGAATCAAATATTTTTTAAATCTTCTGTAGATCTGCACATTTTTTGAATCCTTTGGACATGAGATATTTCTTCTTCATTATCATGTGTCACAAAAAAATGTGTAGTCTTAGAATAACCCTATTAAATATATCTTTCATGATTAAATGTCACCTGTATGTGTTATTGAATCACATTTTTTCAAATTTTTAGTCACTTCAGTCAGTTACATTATTTATATTTATCATATCATTATTTGATTTATCGAATACATGCAAGATGATGATTGCATGCGTGAATTCATATCAATTATAAATCCTTCATTACATATCTTTGATAATCAGATTAGATAGAACAGTGATCATCAAGAACTAGTATACCAATGTCAAATGTTGGATATGGACAATAGAGAAAACACCATTTGAGAGGTAAGAGAAAATATGGTAAGATATCAGATGTCTCGTATTGGATAGAGAAAATGGATCATGTTATATGTGTATAATTTTAATATCCGAAACAATGATTTAAGGGATTTACTATCCAATATCAAACTTGAAAGTGGCTGGGATCCACTATATAAACATTCCAATTTTATCAACCACTAAATCCATCATCGAGGACTTTATACAAACACACTGCACAAACTATATGGAGAACATACACCTGTGTTTCCCTTTACACCACTCATGTGCATACCTTATGGAACTATGAAACCACTATGATTTCACTCCACTGTGTTCTCCAAATGTGATTTATATATACCCACACTCATACATACCACCTATAGTTGGCCATGTCAACCTGCCTCCCACATGGGTGACCCTTGGTCCCATATGTGGTTGAGGTGGGTACTTGGTTGGCCACGAGCTAGAAAAGTTTTTACATAACACTAAATCAAAATGAATATAATGATTCTAGTTATATAATTTATATTAAAAATTCTTTTCTCAAATTTGTTTCAGGAAATATACTTCTTAATGAAAATAGTACTTATTTTTCAAGGCCTTCTCCTCTAAATTATTCATGAAAATAAAGAATATTTTTAGGGATGTCAAATGAAAACCTCATGCATAATCTTTATGTAAAAGTCAATTATGTTTTTCATTCTCTCATTTAATTATCTTATTTATCTTTAATTCATCATGTTTTAATCAATTTATGATCATTGACATAAATTGTTGGCATTCAAGAATAGGTCAACAATCATCCTAATTAATGCAATTTAATACTAAGTAGAAAATGACATATTGAAATATTTCTTAAATCACCAAGATGTAATGATTTTTTTACAAAAAATGAAACTAAAATTCATTAGAAACAACAAAAAAAATAATGATATAACACATATGAAATATGTATAAATTTAAACACAAATACATGAATAACTACATATAAATCATATAAAAACATGTGACTCACATATTACTTTTCAAATCCATTAATATAATTCCTTATTTACATTAGTTTAATTTAAATGAATTTATAATTTAAAAATAGGTTTGATAATTACATTTTTAACACATAATAAAAGTATACAAATTCATAATATCCAAGCTCAAACAAATATTTAAATATCATTTCACAAGAATAAGGATAAGGTGATTATCAAAAACCACCATGATTTCAAAATTAATCCTAAAAAACCTACAATATAATAATAGTTATCAAAAAACAAAACATACTCATCAAAAACAAAAAAATACATACTTCCACTACCTTTAGGTAGAGAATGAAAAATAAAGGATATATAATTAAGAGAAGAAGAGTACATTAGATTAATGTGGGTTTGATCCATGAAGCTAAGGGATATAATTTGACCATAGGGTTTTCTGATCATCAGGAATATAACCCTTGAATATATAAGGTTCAAATAATGTTGAATAAAAACAAGATAAACTAATAATCCATATAAATATATAATTAATATTTAGTTACATAGAAATCACAACATTATATAAGGTATCATGATGAAGCATATGTAAAATTTGAGAATCACAACACAATATCCTACCAATTTTGATATTTAAATATAGTCAAAACCCATTTATAATCAATATAAATGGAGAATATCATTGAGAATTGGAGATGTATACATTTTAATTCACAAAATATCTATAAAATATGAAGTAATTATCAATATTTATCCTCAAACATGATAATATATAAGATAAAATATAATTAAAATATGGAACACCATTGTTAAACACTCATATATGATTAAATTGAATCTATATTTGGTTAAAAAAATAATAAAAAAATTATCCCTAAAAAACTATAATGTAGTTAAGAAATGGGATAATCACACCAAAATAGATTGAAATAAAACATTCATGGATTGAACTTCATGCCACAACCCAGAACCTCACACCACACCACAATAAATCATGGTAAAACCATGAAAACCCTTCTCCTCTAACTCAACCTAATGTTAGTTCATGATTAAATTCACTATGTGATTATCTGATATATATATATTTTGATATAAAATTTCATATAAATCTATACCTTTATTCTACCATCAATAACCATCACCCAAAAAACAAAAAGTAGAGGAACTAGAGAAATCTAGGCCTCTACATTTAGTATTATAGAAGTAGAAAATATATATTTAGTTAAATATTGTTTTTTGAGAAAATAACCATATTTTTAAATGTTTTTGAAAAAAGGAATGGGTTTCATTTAAAAATTGTTTTTCATATTAGGGAGTTTTGAGAAAAAACCTTATTCTTTTAAAGTAGAATTTTAGTTTTCATTTTAAAATGAAATATAACACGGTGTAAAACTATTTGAATAATTAAATATTTTTGGTAAACTGGATGTCCAATTATAGGGTATATAAGGTAGACCCAGGGTAATTCATATGGTAGAGAGAAAATTAGATCATATTCATAATTATTAGTTATATTCCACAAACCTTGAATATATTTATACATATTTTTAATATTGAAACCTTAAGTGGTCTTAAGTGGGTTTTTTTCCTTCAAGAGATATGCATTAGAAGTATACTAGGCACCTTATAATAGGATGTACCGTGTGTTAATGGTAGATTTTTAATTATGAGATATAAAGAATATTGGGATAATGATTTATTATACTTCATAGTGGTGGAGAGTTTTTTTGACCCATGTATTAGTTATTCATGTTAAGGTAATATTAAAGACATAAAAATTAACAATATTGTTTTTTTTTATTTTTTGGATCTAAAATGGGTGTTGTTTTTCATTTTCATATTTAGTTATAAATTATGGATTTAGTGGATAAAATATTATATGGTTTTAGGTTTAGATTTATGTTTTTTAATATAGGTAATGTGTATAGGTAGTTTCATATAGAATTTAAAACTTTAAATGGAATTGGGTAACTTGTGGTGGGGTATTTATTACTCAATGAGGTGTGGTAGAATGGAGGGGGTGGATAGGTAGTTATACTAGGTACTCGATATCCTAGTCCATTTTTTTAAATATGGTCAATACTATATTTTACTATGAATTATATAATACCCATTTGGGGTTTCATTTAGGAATTCTCTTCACAAACTACCTGAGAGCCTCCACCATTACTCTCATTCTTCATATGTTATTCTTAACTATTTTAAAATTGATATTCCAAGGGATTTTTACATTCTAATAAAAAATTAATTATTTAACATATATTCTCATATTCCCAATTATATTAATTTACTTTAATTTAACATCTTTTATTTAGCTATTATTTCACTAAGACATGGTGAAATTCATTTTAAATTAAGAGGATTTGTCATGTCCTTGATAGAAGAAGTTGGGGTTAATTATTTAAAAGCTATTTAAGATTTTTAATGGAAATATAATTAAATATAGTTTATTCTAGGGTATTTTTTATTTTTTTATAAAATTAGGATATGTATAGGTCATAGAAATTAGGGATTTTGATTGTTTTCAGATCGGATTTTTTTAGAATTTTTCTCATGAGTTCTATTTTAGAATTTATTAGTTATTGTTTTTAGAATTTGAATATTTTGGTTTGGTTTATTATTGATTTTTTTTGGATTATTGGTGGGGATACTTTGGTGTTATTTGGAGTATAAGGATCTCACTTATGGTTATATTAAGTGGTTTCAACCCTTTATGTGGTTCTAGGGTCATTCTAAAAATATACTTTCCATTGTATTCCAAATTTATTATATTGATAAAATTTTATTTTGTAATTATTAATTTTTATATTTTAAATAATATATTGATATATCAAAGTTAAATATTTTTAATTTGATTTTTCATAAAATTATACAAGGGTTTTGATTCGTTATTTTTATTATTAAGAACAATAATTTATAATCTTTACAAAAGTGGGTTTTTAATGAATCCCTTTATATTCATGTTAATTTTTAATTTAAATAAGAAATGTTTAATATTATTTAGTGGTATATTTTAATGGGTTTATTTATATATCATTTCATGTTCTTTTATGGAATATATTATATTGGATTTTTTTCATTAATAGTTATTTACATTATATGTTTAGTCTTGATTTCATAAATAAAAATTATTATGAATATTATCCTGTTTTATAATTCTATATTCGATTAATTTGAATTTTGTTCATGTGTTATTTAATTGTTACCATGACTTTATATATATAAGTTCATGTTTAGAAATGTTGTAAATTTTTTTATGGTCTTGAAATATTTAAATGGACGTTGTTTATTAGGTTTTTGTATTTTTATATATGCATTTATTTTCATAAAATAACACACTTGTTATCTTATATACATATATATGGTCAAGGAAGAAAGTTAAAAATTGGTTCATACTTTGGTTATGTCATATTAGGACACCATACTGTATGTTAATTGAGAAAAAAACTAAATTTCATATGGTATGAATTTACATTAGTCAAGTTTACTCTCTAGAGTTATTTTTCATGTTTTTTAAAAGAAAGAAAATAATTCTACATTACCCTAAATTAATTATTAGGAATAAAGAAAAACTTAAACCAATCAAATTATTGTATAAATTATGATATAACTCTGAGGTTGATTATGTGGGATTAAATGTTTTGTTTATTAATATTCGATTTTATTAACTTTTTGTTTTTCTAAACAGAACTCAAAAACTTTATAAATTCAAATATGACTATTTCATTAATGGATTGAATACAAAACTATTTTTAATTATAGAGTTTATATTCAAAAAATATTATAGTGAACATAAACATTGAGTATATTTCATTATTTAAATATTTATTTCTTAAAACATATTTATTTACATTTGATTGAATTTACTTTTTTATAAATTCCGATTCTAAAGTGTAACACTCACTTTTTAAAAAAAATTTGAAATATATATAAATATATATATGTGGTTTGGAATGTAATATTTTTCTTAACTAGTTATTTTCTTATATTTAATCTTAAATGTAGAAAACTTAATTAGTTATTGAACTTTAATTATCTCACTAGTGTATATTAATTAGTATTCACACCTAATTATGTCCATTGAATAGGAAGATATGAGTAAGAATTGGTCAAGACCAAAGTTTTAATTTGTAATTAAGGTAATTTTCTATTATTATACACCAGTGGTTGTATATATAATATTTAATTTCTTTTATGGGGTTGAAATTATTAAGCATTCGATTATTACCATGTCATTGTATTTTATTATTGTAAGTTCTAACATAAAACTTTTAAAGAAATAAATATAGTATAGCTCATAACCTTGTTCATTCCTATTATCCCACCACATTACCTAGGGAAATGGGGAATCAAAGTAAAGATGGGTAGATTAAATACTCATTAGAGAAGAAACATACATCAATAGCTAAGAAAGGATAAATATGACATATGCAACATCATTAGTATAATTTAAGACATAAAAATGAATATATAAGTGAAATCCATTGGAGAAAGAAAAATTCATAATCACATGGATAACGTGTATAATTTTAAATATGGAATTACATAATGAAGGGAATAATAAAAATATCATCAAGTCCTTATTCCAAGACATTATACATAAGTGGTAAGGATGGACTAGTTACCCTATCTTAGTTTTCATGATTGTGTTTCATACAATTCTGTGTTCATATTTTTTCTACTAGTTATTTTTAGGAATTATAGGTATGTATATTTTGTTTGTTAAAATAGGATAATACCTCCCATATAGTTAGCTATTACTACTATGTAATGACCCTTAACCCATTATATTATAGTTGGTTCCATACTTTAATACATTGGCATAGATACAGGGATTCAAATCTCGAAGGACCAATCAGTTTTGTGGTTTTGAAAAAATAGATACATATATGATACCCATTTTATATTGGGAATATAAAACTAAATTATAATACATAAAATTATTTAAATTCTTAGAATTATTGAAATCTCATTCAATGGATTTATCTTCATAACTTGGGGAAAGGAAACAAAATAATAGAGTGCACAAATTCTTAGTAAGGGTTGAGTACAATAAAAGATAACTTGAATAAATAAGAATAATAAGCATGGAATGGTATGTAACTAAAAGAAATTCCATTTAATAAATAAATTAGAGCATAATATAGTAATAATAAATAAAGATCATGTGATTCCATATAAATAATCACATGAGCTTGAAAACATTGCCACCGATATTCTAACTAATTGAATAATCATATGGAATATAAAAAAATCATAATGATAGAATGAATAATACTAGACATATGAAATATTAATATATTTCCTCAAGATAGTTACCATCACAATCTATTCTCAACATATTTACTATCAAGATTTATCCTCAAGACAATTTAAATCTATGGATAGAAACGCTCAGATTTGGAAAACTGATTTGTCTCATAAGAAATTTTGATGCATTGAGAGGATATATAATGTTTTGGACCCACCCATCACTATATTTCTAAATTATTCCACATATATAAAAAATTATATTTAATTCATAAACAATATGATTTATCATCATATTTTTGTATTGAGTAAAAGATACATATTTATCAATATTTCCCCAGTTAATCAAAGAGAATTCAAAGTAAACACTATATGTATAGATGGAATAAAGTTTAAGAAATAATCATAATATTAATTAAAATTATGGATATTAAGTATAAATTTAATTTCTAAAGAATTTTTTTAAGTAGATAATTTTTTCAAGAGAAATTTAACAATTACAAAAGAAAGTGAGATTGTTCAATAACTTTTACATGTTGTATTTATCATGTAAAATACCCTTGGACGAAATAATTCAAATTAAAACATAAAATAACAAGAATAATGAAGTAATCATTATATTACATGTCAATTTGAAGTTAAAAACTATATAAAATCTATTTTGAATATAATAACGAATAAGTCTGAACGAAATGTAAATTGAGATGAAATCCCTTACCCGACACTTCTTTTTTATTGATCATTATTTAACCTCTTGTATAGTATTTTTAAACAAGATATTGATTTAAAATATAACCATATTACTATTTATAATCACTTATGGGATCCTTTTCTAATGTCTTATCACTCCTTCATTATTAATCTTACATTTTCATCATTATTTCCAGTGTTAATTACCTTATTTTCTCATTGTTTCTTTTCCATAAATGTTTTGGTTCTTTCACATATTATATTGTTCTATAAACTACAAAATAATTATAATAAAATAATTATAATATTATTAGATTATGTATACTTATTTATCATTCATTTGGTGTAGTGATGAAAAGAGAGTCGCATTGCTTTATGAAGGTGATTGTCCACACGTACACGAACAATGTCCTCACCTTTACGTGAGTGAAAAGGAAAGAAATAGAATGATATAAATATATTATCATTATATAATGATAAAAAATTCATGAATATAATAATTATGTCATTTAATTCACATATAATCATTCCTTAACCATATCAACTTCCATGTAAAGAATTAGTAAAAACTAAATCACATCGCTTTGTGAAGTGGTATTCTGTCATACATATGAGCTGCATTATCATATCTCTTATAGAATGGAAATTAAAAATGAATATATGGTATAATTAATACATAGGTATAATTATATTATAAATATCACACACACACACACATATATGTACTTAAGATCCATCATAATAACCAACCGTTAGAGGTGGAAATGGAAAAGTAAATGACATCAGTTCATGATGTGGTAGTCTACTATACACATGAATGATGAATTCATAATCCATTTTATGGTAGTGGCTAAGGTTGTAGGTAATGAACATATTATAAAAACATCCCAGTGTATGGAAGATACTGAAGTTATTATTTTTGTGTGGTTTAAAAATAATTAACGGATGTAAAGAAGAAATAAAATAAATGCACTTATTGAACAAAATTACCACTTCTTTTGGTATCCTACTTAGGTTTAAAAAAATCAATTAAAGGTTTTATTTATACCCAATATAATTCTTATAGAATGATACAAGGTAATTGGGTTAGTGATTTGCATAGATCATGGCCAAACCAAAGTGGTTTCAATGTGTTAAGAAGTGAGAGGTGTGAGTTCCCTTTTATAGTTGGGGAGAAGTAAAATTCTTATAGATACTAAAAATTATTCACTATTGGGAGGTCAATATTACCTCAAGTGGAACAATACCTGATAATTAAAGGTTTTAATGGATGATATAGTCTATTTAAACCTCCAAAAATAAGTTAACCTATGTTTTAATCATTTTATTCCTTAATTTCTTAGTCACAATATTTTTACCATTTTGTTTTTTCACTAGGGTAACTAATTTTCTAACATTGGTAAATTATCCATTAAGAATTAATTATAGTGAGCCCTGTTAGATAATTTGGATCTAATTATTATAAATTTTATATATAATTTAAAAAATATAAATCAAATGTGTGTTGGTAATTTTTAGGTCCAATAGGGGCCTAGATACCCTAAAAGGGGGGGAATCTGGGTATGTATATTCTTTTTATTAATCATTCTTTACACAATCAATATTGTCCTATTTATTATAATGGTCACTTTATTTTCTCTTTTTATTTAAACTGATCAAATTAATTCATTATTTTTCTGATGACGATGCATTGAATGTAAAGTAGAAAAACAAACACAAGGACATAAAATTTTTACTTGGTTCACACTCACTGGGATACATCTACGGAGCACACAATGAGGTTGTAACGATGTACAAAATCCAATAAGGATCACTACCAAATTAAAAGGTTTTCCCTATATTAGTTTTATTCCCAGGTTCACTACCTTTATAAGATTTAGGGCCATCTCACTGCTTTCCCAAGGGTCACTCCCTATACCTCTTTCTCTAGCACATAGTAGGTGGAAAGTACCACTGTATTCCTCTTCCTTTGTTCACTACCCCAAAAAGTATACACACATAGTTTATGGAAATATAGTTACAACATAGTTTATGGACATGTATGTCCTACCATTATCACTAATGAATGGATCCTAAATTATAGTTAGATGCTCTGTTGAAGCTCTTTCTGAGTTTCTCCTTCACTTCCATGAAAACACCTGGATTCGACACTTCCATATTCTAAAAAACCAGAATAGACATCCATTTACTATAGAAATAAAAACAACCTCTACTTTTGAAATATCATCAAGTGATACCAAGTCTTTGTTTAAATGTTTTGAATGTAAACAAGAATAACATACTTATGTGAGTATTGTTGAATGGTGCGAATCCTTTGTCTTATTATTCAAATTCAGAATTCAGATATGAAAATTATTCTATTAATAGGGAAATGTAAGCTTGTATCTCCATGAACAATATTCTAGTGTTATACCCCTGTGTGAGACTCTGGCACATAACCACTTTTATGAGATCCTATCATGTATCCTCTTTTGTAAGACCATGGCGATATACCTCGGTGAGATCCCTTCCATGACTCCCTTTTGTGAGTATTCTTTTGAATTTTTTATTTAGAAAGAATAATTTTTCATGTCTTCTTTCGCAAGTTTTATTCTATGAGTCCCTTTAGTATGTCTATTTTCATGAGTCCCTTCCACGAGTCCTCTTTCTCTCTTTATGTTTCACCCTATTCAGATCATTTGAAACACCCTAGTGTGGGTATGATTTGCATGATACCATATTCAGATCATGTGAAACACTTATGTGAAGTCAATCACATATACTCCTTCTTCGTGATCCTTTGTCATGAGATCTCCCTACGAGTCTCTCCTCTGGATGAGCTTCAAATGAATGTTTTAAGAAAAAATTCATCAATATTTAAGGATGGGTTAAGGGGTGTTTATAGGAAGAAACACAGCACCTTAACTCAAAAAATCACTCCAAAAATCATCGACAACATTCCAACTTATCAAAATCATGCGCTCCACAAGATTCGGGTGTGAGATCTGCTCATGTTTGTCATTTATGATTTTTGCAAGTTCATGGACTACGTTAAGTCATTGTGAGAGACATGATCAAAAGTACCATTTACAATCATGTTCATCAAAAGATCTTCAATGAATATGATATCCTCCATCATGTCTATATATATTCTCTATCTTCATGCTCTTTTTTCAGTCCCGATCATGAGTCATATTTGTGTTTTTTGCATGATCTAAGAGTGAGAACTAGATACAATCATGAGGGTTGGGTGAGATCCCACCATGAGATCCAAAGATAATCATGAGCACTGCGCCAGATCCCTCCATCAGATCAAAACTCAATCAAAAGCATTGTACGAGATCCCACTATGAGCGATAAATACAATCAGATGCTTCGTGAGATTCCATCAAAATATCTAAATTTAATTCTATTATTTTTAGCATTTATGTCTTCCAATGATTTTTGTGATCCATCACAATTTCCATAGACATCTAGGAGTACTTGTGTGGATCACATCAGCATTTTTTTCTTTTCATGAAATAAGGCTCAACATACATGATTTACGAGTTACATAAATATTCACACTAACTCTTCATGTCTTCTTTAACAACCAGCCTTTGTCAAAAAACACAAACCTTATCAAAAAACACAATCATCCCAAAAACACCATTATGAGTGATTTTTTCCTAACAATATCCTCTTTTGGGTTAGTTGATAACACTCTACATTTTGATAACACATTAAATCTTCTATCACCATCTTCCAAAAAAAAATCTCCTTGAGATTCTAATAGTAATCATATATTTTCTCAACACACACTCTAATCCCACATGCGCAATTATGGGAATCAGAATAAGAGTATAATTTAATCATTATCAATTAATCACATCATTTCATTCCAAAACCACTCAGCTACTCTCTTTACAAACCCGAAATGGTGAGATATATAACCATTGGTCAATCATCTTTTTCATCATCAGATGTAATCCTCCCCCTACTTCGCTACTCCACTATCATCTTCTCCCATATCCGGATTAAGAAATTTTCTCCCTTTTATAGCACAATCTATCCCCCTTCTTCAACAAACTCAAAGTTTACTTCATTATGGTATACAACAGGGTAAAGAACAGTGATTATCATATCAGTGAAAAACACCTCATACCTCAGGGAGAGGAGGTCCCACATCCACACTTTTTCAAGTGTGGGGAGTTGATTGAACTCCAAGAGCTGGTTTATGATATTCAAATTATTATTTGGGACAATATTTTGGTAAAATGTCTTCATCCTAGAGATTTTTAGAGACATAAATCAATTTCAGAAGACCTTTCTCCACCTTCTCCTTGAAAAAATGATAGTTTATTTCAATGTGCTTTGTCCTCAAGTGATGGACTGAATTTTTCATAGATTTATAACACTTGAATTTTCACAATGGATTTTGATTAGATCTTTAATTCAACACCCATATCATCAAGATGCTACTTCATCAATAATAATTACATAAATTCTTGAGTGGATGAAATGGATTCAACTTCTACAGTTCTCAATGAAATGAAATCATGTTTCTTGCCTAGCAGAGAAATGCATAACCCACCAAGATAGAATTCACCACATGAATTTAATTTTCTGTCTTCTACTAACCTAGCCCAATCTACATCTGTATAGGGAAATAAATCTTTCTAAGATTTTTCATTTTTAAAAAAACCAAAATCCACCATTCCCTAAATATGATGAAGTATTCATTCTTACTATGATGTTTTGGTACTCTGTGACATTAACTTCATTTCCTTCACCATCATGTGACAGTTCCATCTGGGTATCCACTAGATTCATCCTATCCTTGGAGTTATACATTCAAAATCATTTAAAAAAATACTTGTCATTTTTATATTGAGAAATGAATGTGCCATTATTTCTTTGTGTGACCTGTAAACTAAGGAAAAACATCAGTTCACTAATCATTGAAATTTCAAATTCAGTTTTCATGAATTTTGTGTACTTATTACACTGTGATCCATTTGATCAACCAAAAATTATTTCATTGGAATATAACAAATCCATCATTCTTTTATTACTATAATTGTTTAAAAATGGACTGTAATTGACTCTAACACACTAAAAAACAATATTATTCAAAAACTAATTGATTATTGAATACCATGATCTGGGTGCTTGATTCAACCCATATAGTGGCTTCTTCACCTGACGAACTATTTTATAATCTTCATGAATAAGAAAAACATGTGGATTCTTAATATAAACTTCTTCTTCCCAAACACATTTTTAGAAATTCTAATTTGATATCCATCTAGAAAACATTAAACCTACTTTTCTCTATTATTTCCAAAAATAATCTATTTGTCTATATCCTTGCAACAAGTGAAAGTGGTTCATCAGTAATGATACCCTATATTTGGGAGTACCCTATGCACACTAAGCATGATTTATTATGAATCATAGTAATCTCATTATTCGTCATGTTGCAAAAAGACCCATTTATTCTAGATGAAATTCTTATATGTTAATGTAGAAACAATCTCCCAAAAATCTTCAATATTAAACTTATATAAATCCTTAATACAATTTTTTTATTCTAATTTTAGATAATAAATTACTCTTAATAGTGGGTAGAACACTTGTTAGAAACACTTTTAATATTCTCTTGCAGCTTCTTGGTATCCTAAAAACGTCAGCTAATACCATATTTCTAGAGAAAAATAGCTAATCTTGAAATACGTGAATGTTGCTACTTATCCCCCAATCGGTCTTCTTAAACATAATCTTTCTTCTTTTCTATATCATAGATATCTTTCACCTGGTTAATATATTTATTGTTCCCCTTATGAAGTAAAAAACTTCAAGTTGTTGGGCCCACTATTTAGATATAGAAACATTCTTCTTCTCTTACATCATTTATTCACATGTAGAAGTTTCCAATGATCCATCAACAAAACCACTATGCTACTGAGTTATAACTCACAATAAGAAAAAATATATAAAGTTAATAACATTATAATTGTATATTGAGATCAATTACTTCCATACATCTCAAAAATCCATAAAACATTAACTCCTTTCAAGTATTTCTTCCATATTTATTTTTCAATACTGATGACCAATTTGAATCAGTTTACATTCTAGAGAACATCACTTCACTAATTTCATCTTTTCATGCCACTTAACCTTGGATTGTATCTCCCCTAAAACCAGAAACACATGAACATCAGTTAATAGAATTTAAAAATATAGGGAGAACAGACATCTGGAATCCTCAAGAAAAATATTTTGGTCGATCCTGATAGATCAACCCTTTGATCTTTTCTAAAAAATAATTGTACTATTTTGGTGCATGTTCTAACTTGCAAGATAACTTTAAATGTTCCTTCTATGGGACTAAGCATTATTTACACAAATTCTGAGTCTCATTATGATATTTAGATCCTGTAGGCTCATCCTTCTTCATGAATTTGGGTTTCAACCCATTTGAATTATTTTCTTATTTTAATCTCCACCAATATTCTATTTTTTAGGACTCTTTATTTGAGCGTGAATCCTTCCACTGGGAATCTTCCCTTGATTATTTCTCCATTAGAGGGATTTTCTCATGGCTTCACTTCTTTCCATGTTGAATGAAATGTTGGTTCTTCAAGGATTTATTTATTCAAAATTTCTTTTATTATTTATTTGATTCACATCACCCTTTATTTTTCGAGATTAGTCTTCGATTTAATTTTAATTCTTCTTGATCACTATGGGAGCATCTCATACCATTATCTTACAAGTATGTTCACATTATTTCCAAGACATTTGTTGTGAGTGTAACATAAGAGGTGATTGATATACCTTCCATTGACATCCTTGTGATTCCCCTGAGGCTGTAAACCTATATTTCAACTAATAATGTTGTCTTCTAATATAGTCCTTTTATTTATACACTTATAGTGTTTGGGATATTATTTTTGGTTTCATTTTACTTTTTTTATTTATTCTTACTTCAATTTATTGCAAAATTTCCATGATTATCACATATAAAAGATCTTCCATTAAAGGCATACCCAATTTCATCATTTCTCAACTGAGATATTGATGCATCCAAATTTCTTTTCCTAAAAATATGCATGTGGGCTTCCTGAAAAACAATCATGGTGTGTCATAATATTTCACCATAGTAGCATTTCATGGATACATTCGTCTAAGAGAAATTTCTTTTAGACTTATCAAAAAACAACTACTTATTCATAGAATTAGAAAATTTTCAATCTTCACAGAGTGAAATATATTCCAGATCCTAAAAAACACGAAGTATAACCATGCATCCCACATAAATAGCACTTGATATCACCACTTTTGTAAAAAAGCATTTTATTTCTATCTCAAGTAACTACATGATTTTTCATATTTTTGTAACTATTCAAATCTCTCTTTATGTCATGCATAGTAGTGGGTTCATCATATCAAATAATAGATTTTCCAAAACCACACAACCTTTGAGATGAGACAATCATTTCATGTTTTTTCCTCTAAAGTAGAATATTTTCTTTTCATTTCATTATCACCTACCAAAGTATGATCATATAGTAAGTGTAAAGCATCCTTAAACATGGTCTTTCCTTTGGAATTAGATTCCTCCACTTCTTTCTTGAAAGATTCTATTTCTTATGTATTTTTTATCTTTTTATACCTTGATTCAAGATGGGAATTATGTTATCTCTTGATATTGTTACCACTATTCATATCATCTTCTCATTTATGGGAGAGCTTATCCATTATGTCAGATTTATCCTTTAACATATAATTAATTTGAGCAACATAATCATTACAGAATGCATTTTACTATTTTAGCCATTT
The DNA here is from genome assembly GCA_963277665.1 of Viscum album. NCBI lineage: Eukaryota > Viridiplantae > Streptophyta > Magnoliopsida > Santalales > Viscaceae > Viscum > Viscum album. Next base: position 1,418,590,077 of record OY728157.1, on the reverse strand, counting down.
ATTTTCTAAAACTAGTTCAGATAATTGTGTAGTAAGATCATCATTTTTGGATTTCAGATTCTTAATTTCATATGATTTTATATTATTTTCTTCATCATTATCTTTTAGTTTTTATATATTTATAGAAATATTTGGTAGTTATTCGCCTTGGGAATCATTATTTTGTCTTAGATCTTTATAAAATTCAATAAGACTTTTATGTAATCTTTATAGCATGTTAACATAGATTTCTTTCACTGAGATCTATATATATTTCAATTTAATTTCTTCATCAAAACCTTTATTTAGTACATTATTGGTTTTCTTAAAATAAATCTCACTTTTTCCATAGACACTTCCACACCGAGAAACACCACCTGAATTTTTCTTATTATTTGTAGTTCTTCCATTTTCCATGGAATACCAAGATAAAGGAAGACTAACACATCAATTCCACTAGTAGAGTAAAACTTTTTAGATAAAACAAATCATAAAAAGTAACCTTTGCTATAATGCCAATTTTTAGGTCTAACAGAATCCTTGATAACCTTGGGGGTGGATTAGGGTATGGATATTATTTTCATTAATTATTCTTTCCCCACTTGATATTGACCTTTTTATTATAAGGGCCACTTTATTTTCACTTAAATATTTATGTTGATCTAATTAATTCATTAATTATTTGATGATGATGAATTTAATGTAAAGTACTAAAGAAAATACGAAGAAAAAAATATTTTTATATGGTTCACCATCACTAGATGCATCCAAGGAGCATACAATGGTGATGCATCGATGTACCAAATCCACTAATGATCACTTTCAGATTACAAGGTTTAGGCTAGATCACTTCCATACCCAAGATCACTTCTTTTACAAGATTTTGGCTTATATCTCTACTTTTTAAAGGTTCAATCCATATATCTATTTATCTAGCTCACTACAGGTGGAAAGGATCACCATATTACTATTCCTTTGCTCACTGTTTCAGAAAGGATCCACACAGATTTGTTGAAATGTAGGTCCTACATTGTTTATGAACATATATGTCCATCCATTTCTAATAATTAATGCATCCCCAATTGTAATTATATGCTCTCTTGAATCTCTTTAAGAGTTTCTCCTTCAATTATGTGAAAACACCAAGATGAAACACTTCCACTTTCTAGAAAACTATAATAGACATCCCATTACTATAGAAACAACAGTTACCTCTACTTTCAAAATATCTTCAAGTGATTCCATGTCTTTATATCAAATCTTCAAATGTATCATTGGATAACCTGTTTTTGTGAGTATTGTCGAATGGTATAGATCCTCCATCTTCTTCTTCTACTTCATAATTAAAATAAGAAAATGATACTATTCATAGGGAAATTTTATCATGTATCTCTATTTGAAATATTCTAGTTTGATAACCATGTGAAAGACCCTGGAACATAAAAACATGCATGAGATCTTATCATGAATCCTCTTATGAAATACCCTATCATGAGACCTTGGAGTGAGTCCCTTCTATGAGTCTGTTATCACATGTCTTCTCTCACGAGTCTAATTTCATGTGTTCTGTTTTGTGAGTAAACTTTTGATATCCCCTTCTTTGAGTCTATTTTCACGAGTCCCTTCAACGAGTCTTCTAATGCGAGTCCCTTCATCGAGTATGTTTTTGAGAGTCCCTTTCATGAGTCCTCTTTTAATCTTTATAGAAGAACCTATTCAAACCATGAACAACTCCCCAATATGAGTCCTCTTTGCGAGATACCTTATTCATATCAATCACAACACATATTCAATGTCAATTGGGTATACTTCGTCTCCTCAAACCTCAATCGTCAGATCTCTTCAAGAGTCTCTTCTTTGGAAAAGATTCAAATCAATATTTTAAGAAAAAATTTATCAATATTTAAGAATGGGTTATGGGTTTTTAAAAGAAAAAAACCATAACCTAAAATCCAAAAATCACTCAAAAAGTTGTGTAAAACCATCCAACCTATCAAAATCACGTGATTTTCAAGATCTGGGTGTGAGATCTTCTTATTATTTGCATTCACACTTTGTGTGAGTCTTTGGTGCAAGTGCTCATTCAACATTCATGCTTTGCACAAGTACCTAGTCTGCATTCATGATTTTCACAAGATATGATCATGAGTACCAAATAAAATCATGTTCTTCAAAATATCTTCAATGATCATGAGATCCTCCTTCATTTCCATATTTGTTTCTTTATCTTAATGTGCTTTTTCGAGTCCGGAGCGTGAGTCCTTTTTTTGCTTTGTGAAATATCTGAGCACGAGCTCTAGATATATTCATAAGTGTTGTGCGAGATCTATCCAATATATCTAAATACAATCATGTTCAATACTTAATATCCCTCTATGATATCAAATGACAATCATGAGTATTGCACAAGATCCCACTGTGAGATATAAATACAATCACATGCTTCATTAGATTCCATCATGATATCAAAATTAAATCATGTGATTATCATTAATGAAATTTATTAATATTTAAGAACAATATGGTATAATATTGTATTTTTATAAATTTTTAATAAATTAATAAAATTATTTTTATTATAAAGTAACATTAATGCCAATTTTGACAATATTAATTAAATTTGAATTAAAAAAACACAAAAATAATGGAATTCAAAATTATTGTGTTCACACCTATGTAAAATGATATATTCATCTAAAATAATAATTTATCTTTTAAAATAATATATTTAACCAAAACTATGTTTTTTCTCTATCTCAAAGCTTTATAGATATAAAAATTAAGGAAGGTTCTTTTTTGTCTTCTCTTTACTTAACATATTATATAGGCCACATTCATGGAAAAGTGTCCCAAAAACTCATAAAAACAGATCCTAACATCATAAAGGTAGAACTATGGAATGAAAATAGGGTTTTTAAAAATTGGTAGTTCATTTAAACGATAATATTCTTAGTATAACCCAACAATAAATCAATTTTTACTTTAAATGTTGTAATTAAGTTTAATTGTTTTCACTATTCATTTTGGTCAAAATTATGATGTCCTTATTATAAATAATAAATTATGATGATTTCAAATATGGAATCCATTTTTTCAAATTCAACCCCCAGAAGTGGGAAAATTGGTTTAAAAAATTAAACTTGTATATGTGAAAGCATATACATATAAGTGAAAATTAATACCCATATATAGATGGATAATTACAAATAACATTGATCATAATAAAGTTGATTATCCAGATAAGGTTAACAACCACAATCTATAAACCAAATTGGTGTGAAAAGGGTCATTGTTATCATTTGAAATGATGTTAATACTATAAAATTTTAGTTTAAGACCCTTTCACTAAAGTTTATGAACATAAAATTAATTCAACAAACAACATGAATTAGCTCATAATCGTTATATACCAACCATGTAAATAAATCATTTATGCATTCTCTTAAAACATGTTAATAACTTGAATTACCATAAATACTTATAAGAAACTTGCCTACATCATTATTCCTTGAATAGAAGCATTTTATTGGAAAAATTCATTAAATATATAAATGTTGGTAACTCTTTCAATGAAAGCATACAAAACTTTTTAAAAAAATCAATAATCAGTTCTAAGGTAGTCCATACTATCCAAATCACTTTATCCATATCAATCATAAATTCATCCCAACATCATTATCATAGTATCAGGAACATATAAAGGGGTATCTATCCCTCAATCATCTATAATCCTTGAAGTTAAACTTTCCACTAAATCATTTTTCGTGTTCATTAGTACCATTCTACATACAATTTAAAATCCTTAATGAAAATTTACTACAATAAAATCCATATACATTTCATAATTCTTATAATCAGGATATCATAGATTAAATAATTTTATAACATAATTCAATGGTCCAAAGAAAAAAGATAATTAATCATCCCACTTTGGATATATCAATATCTTAAGTTTGACATTTATCCCTTAGCATCTTAAAAGGTATATTCCCTTGATGCTAGGAGAATTTATTTTGGTAGTGCCCCATCACCCCAAATTTTGAACATTGAATAGTAATTTTTTCGTTCTTACCATTACATTATTTATCCTAGTTTCACTTATCACTACACTTATAACAAACTCCCAATCCCTTCAAGAATTTACCAGGATGATTCTTTTCACAATTATCACATGTTAGGAAATCTGTCTTTCCCTTTATCCCTTTATCTATTTTTTCTTTGTCATCCTATTATTCTCTTTCATCACATAGAAGAAATAAAACATGGATAATTATTTCTCTGTATTGATCATTCCTGAAACTATTTCATCATATAAAGAAAAAATTTCACAGACAAACACCCATTAGAGACTTTTCTAAATCCATTCAAAGAAATAGTCAATATTGCACTCCGTGTTGTGTTTGTAATCCATAACATACCAATGTAAACTTGTAAGGATAAATTAATACTTGTAAGAAATTTCTTATTAATTTTTATTTAATATATTTAAATTTATATACATCTTAGATTTTTTCTCACAAGGTAAATATTTATCTAAGAATATATCCATAATAGATTTCCATTCCATGAGTTATATTTGATCTTCAACATTAGTATTTTGGATCAATAACCACCAATGATCAGTATCTCCAATGTGAAAATACACTATAAGTATAACCTTTTTATTTTCACTACATCCCAATTCCATAAATATATTCTCCAGATACTAAATCCATTTTTCATCTACCTCTAGTTTATTAATCCCTCCAAATAATGGTGGCTTCCATCACATCAAGCGTTCTCACATAAGGGAATATATTTGTGGGATAGTTTGATCCATCTAGGAAAGGTTATTTGTCATAACTTGATTAATCTTCCCTAATATAACCACAATCTTCTTAGTTCCAATACCATTTGTATTTTCTTCCTTGGTAGGAAAATATCTACATTGTCCATGAGTATTGATACAATTATTCTTTTCTAGGTGTTATTTTTTAATTATATAGTAAAATATATTCATTCATATCATTATTAAACATAATGGATAATCCAAAAACTTGTTAAATACTTAATATAGATTGAATATTTTATGCATATCTATTCTCATAATCCTAAACATGGTGTATTTTAGGATATCTCTATTTTCAAATCCTTTGTAACGGTTTGTATAGAAAATGTAAATTATCCTAATAATATACCCTAGGAGCCTCAAACTAGGTGTTCATTAAGGAATATTTTTGTGATACTTGTGATAATTGGGTGAACACAAATGTCACCTTTTTGGGAGTTATTACCCTTAGGTATTCTGTGCTGGAACCACATCCACTTGTTTTATCTCTACATAGATGTATTATAAGGGAAAACCACATAACATCTACCTTACCAAAACATTAGTATGTTTCTCTATACTTCTCCTCAAAGTATATCACAGGGTTATATTCCCTAATATATTTGTTATTAGATTTAGTTTCAAAGTTTCTACTAAACACCCTCTAATACCAACTATAATAAACCTAACCTCAGTATCCTAGAGCTGGTGCCATACTCTATTATATTATAATAGATACAAGGATTTGTATCCCAAATGACTGATCCATTTAGCAGTTTTGTAAAACTAGATAGATGCATGATACCCATTTAACATTGGGAAGATAAAAATAAAGTATAATTCATAACAATATTAAATTATCATCATCCTTGAAATCTCATTTAATGGATTCATCTTCATAACTTGGGAAAAGAAATTAAATAAGGGTGAAATAAAATGCTTAGTAAGGGTTATGTACAGTGGTTTCTATCATGAATAAATAAGAATAATTAAAATGGAAAGGAATGAAACTGAAACACATGTCCTTTAATCAATAACATTGATAATTATATGTCATGAATAAATTATGATAAAATAATTTCATATAAATAATCACTTGAGCTTGAAAGATTAATCATGGATATTCAAACAAATTGAATAATCACAAGGAATATAAATAACTAAATTTATAATGATGGAATTAAAAATGTTAGATGTTTGAACTATCAATAATTATCCAAAATATAGTTACTTTTAAGATCTATCCTTAATATAGTTAATGTTAAGATCAATCCTGAATAAATTTTAAATCAATTGGAAGAAACCTATCTAATTTGGACAATTGATTTATCTCATGAGACCTATCGATGAATTTGGGGGATATATAAAGTCTATTCCTCACCCATAACTACATGTTCAAATCATTTCTCATAAATTTAATAATATATTTTAATCATAAAAAATGCACCTAATCATAAAATATTTGTATTCAGTAAAAGATACCGATTTATCAATATTTACCCAGTTAATCAAATAACTTCCAAATTAAGAATCATATGTAAAATGATTTAAGGGTTAGGAAATAATCATATACATCATGAAAAAATATGGATATTAAATAGAAAATTAATTTCCCATGTAAAATTATTATAAGAAAATTGTTATTTCAAGAGAAATTTAACAATCACAAAAGAATGTGAGATTGTTTAATTACTTTTACCACTTAGTAATTTTCAAGTCCAATCCCATTGGGTGAAATAATTCAAATAAAAACATAAAATACAATGTAGAATGTATTATTAGTGATATTACATGGAAATGGGTAGTACATACACCGTATAAATAGGAATTAGTGTATAAAAATGAACAAATCTCAATAGAATGTAAATTGAGACGGAATCCCTTACCTCACACTTCCTTTTGATTAAATGTTATTTAAACCCCTATATAATGGTTCTAAACTTTTTATTGACTTAAAAAGAACCATATTACTATTTATAATATCACATGTGATCCTTTTATAACATCTTATCACTCATTCATTAATAATATTTCATTATTTTCATTATTTTGGGGGTTAACTGATTTATATTCTCATTCGTTCTTTCTCATTAATCTTCTGGTTCCTTCAAATATTATATATTTTTATCATATCCAAAATAATAATAATGAAATATTTTTCATATTACTTCTTTGATTATAATTATATATAACACATTTAGTGTATCGATGAAAATAGAGACACATCGCTTCTTGAATGTGGTAGTTAACACATACAAAAATGATGTTATCACCTATACATGAGTGAAAAAAAAATAATGAAAACAATTAGTAATACCTCAAACCCAGAAGACCAAAGCTAGTGCATTATTAAATTAAATTAACATTATTACAAGGAATAAAATTTTGAAGGAATGTTCATTTTATCAGTCTTAGAAATCAAGATTACAAACATGATACCCACAATACATTGGGAAAACAAAATAAAACATGCTACATAATAACTAAAATAAACTACATTTTATAAATCTTAATCAATGTTCTCTTATTCATAACCTGGGGAGACATACCTAATATGGGTGTCCTCAAATTCTTATTAAGGGTAAGAAAAAGGGATGTAATAATGAATCAATATATATGGAAAGGTAAATAACTGATCACACTTCCCATTTATAAAAAATGGATAAGGCACAAATAATATGGAAAGTAAGAAACTGAAACACATGACATAAATCAGTTAAATGACAATGAAATACATCCATAGATATGATGACACAAAATCTCATGGATAAAACTAACTATTACTAAATGATGTAAATTTCTTTTCTACTGGAAGTCATGTCTCTGACACATGGAATACTATTATTGTAAAGATGTTTCACAAGATTGTTTAAAACACAAATATAAAATCGTTTAATTTGGCCAAGTTCTTTATCTCATGAGAACATATTAATGAATATAAAAGATATATAAAGTCAAATATCCACCATTTATTTCTAGTCTAAATAATTCCTCATATTGAATAATAAAAATAACTAATACTTCTTATCAAATAACTATACTGAATGAGAAATATAGATTTATCAATAATTCCCTAATTAATCAAATAATTGTAAAATAACCACCAGATGAATAATGTTATATAGTTTAGGAAATAAAAATATCCATTGTATGAGATTATGGATATTCAATAAAATTTTCAAGTAAAAATTATTACAATAAATTGATTGATTCTAGGTAAAGTTAACAATCAGAAAAGGATGTGACATTAAGAACATTCTTGAGAAGAATAATCTTAAAACATTCCAAAGTGTCACATACCACTTTGAAAAATTTAAATAAAAATCACAAAAAAGGTATGACATTAAATTAATCTTATAATATAATTATAATAATAGTATTCATGATATAATATATCAAAATGGGCAGTAGGTATGAAACACAGAAGATGTAAGTAGTGAATATGACATTAATCTCACAGATTTAAAAAATGAGATGAAAAACCTTTAACGTATCCTAAATTTTTGTTTTTTGGTCCTTATCATCCTGTATAGTGGATTAAAATATGTTACTAACTAATAAAAGAACCTAAATCATGTTTATAATATTATATATTAACTTCTTACAATATTTTATTACCCATTTTTTTAACAATCTCTAATTATTTTGATTATTTTGGGTGTTACATGCCCAATTTTTCGAGTATGTTTTAACTTGTTATTTTTTGTTATTATAAAACATATCATGGATTAATAATCTCTATAATTTAAACCAAGAATAAATTTATTACTTATTTATTTTATAATTTTTCATAATATTTGGTGATTAGAGATGAAGTGCACCGTTCATGGAGACGGTAGGTCGTACGTACGCATGAACGCTGATTTCATTTCCTTATGGTATTAAAATAATTATAAATAAATTATAAATATGTATATTATAATTACAGTATCATATATATATATATATATTATTTTATATAGGTTTATTAAAAAAATTCTATATATGATTCATGTATAGAATGAACGAATCATATCGCTTTCATGGGGCGGTAGTCCGCACTTCCTCCAAAGAAATTATCACATTTACACAACTTTGATAGCATAAAGTTATGTTCCAAATAAGAATTAAAGAAGAATAAGACATCATAAATTACATATATATATTATTTAAATATATTTTCCATCATAATGGCCACCATGAGATGTGGTAGGGAAAAATTGAACAATCATCATTTTGTGAGGTTGTATATCATCGTACATAGAAACAATATGTTTATTATCCATTAGATAGAGGTGTGCGTAAGTGTAGTCTGAACCATTATCATAAACAATCCTAGTATATTTATGATATTGGTTATATAATGTAATCATATAATAAGAATATTATATGGATTGGAGAATGGAAATGAAATTAGAAGGCATGAGAGAATGTGTTACCTCTTAATCGGGTAACATGTTTTGGTTTGTACCAAAAGCATCATGGAATTGATTTCATACCAATGTGAGGATTATAGGTCTAGGGTAGTGATTTTTGGAGACCATTTTTTCATGTATTTTCCGAATTTATTTTGTCTTATATGTGTTAGTAATGGGGAGATGTGGTGGCCTTCTATAGGGAAGGGGGAGTGGCGCTTGGGTAAATACTTAATGGTATTCAATAATGGGTGGTCTATCATACATAAAGTTCCTCCAAAATAGAAAAATAATATATTATAGGAGATTATAAGTTGATAAAAACATCATCCACACATAAATATGTGAATTTTAAGAATTTGGTTCCTTAACTTATAAGATTCCCAAATTTTATCATTTTGTTTTCTATTAAAGCATCTAGTTTTATAATCTCATTAATTTAACCATTAAGACTAAATTAACGTGATATATATTCAAAAATATAAATAAAAAACTTATTAATATTATATATAATTTATAAAATAAAATTTTTATGTTTTTGGAAAATTAATTTTACAACAAGCGCATGTGATGCGCTGAAACGCTGCTTGAACCTGGACTGTGTAAACAATGTTTTTACAGTATATGGATTAATATGTACATTATAAAAGATTAATTGGTCCATTAATAAACCAAATTTAATATTTATTAACACTTACAAATCACTTCGAATAATAGAGAATTTTTATTTATTTTAAATCATTTAATAAGATTCATTTATTGTAAAATGGCAGTAATGTCAATTTTGACATTATTTATTTAATGTTAATTTTAAAATATAAATCCTATATTGGAATTAAAATATATTAGTTTTACATGGGGGTAAAATGATATATTCATATGAAATATAAATATAGATAATAATTCAATCAATTAACTTCACTTTAAATATCTATAATACCATTCATTTTAGTTAATTATTAACTAAATAATCAATATATTGACATTTCTAAAGCATTTTAAGTAACTATATCACCTATAAAAATATTGATAATTTATTATGATAACAATAAACCATATATATTAAAAAAGGATATATATAAACGAAAATATTATGATTTTTATATATATCAAAATTTTATAAATGTTAAAGGGAAGGAAAGTTACCTTTTTTTCTTTTTTCTTCACTTACCCTTTATATATGTAAATTCCATTTTGTAACATAAAAATGACCCCTATATATGTAATAAAGTTTGAAAATGGTCAAATTTTGGAAACACATGGCTTTTTTACAGGTTTCCAGGTCATTTTAGTTTCTAATTTCAAGGTTTAGTCCATTATTAAGCTTAATCATACCTTAATCACCATAATTAATTTTAATCATTCACTATTCATTTTGGACAAAAAATTAATTTGATCTCATTAGACCACAAATATCATAATAGTTACATCTATGTCTATCTGAGTTTCAAAATTCAAACCACATAAGTGGGAAAATTGTTATTAAGTCTAATCCCACAGACAGAGTGAAATAATTGGTTTTAAAAGTAGAAAAATGTTAAAATATTTGTTAAGTTTATATATTCAATTTCATAGTAAAATTTATTCTAATGAACATAATTGTATAAATAGATGTATAATTAATATAATGTGACTGTAAAACAAATCCAAAATATAATTTAGAAATAATATTTTTTAAACAAAAAGGTTGATTCTAACTAAATTAAAGAAATTTTCACTATTCATAAAAAAATGAAGTTTCCTTAAAAAATCAAAAAAAATACAATAATATAATTTCAACATTATGAATTCAAAAATTATTTTTATTTTTGAAAATAAAATTCATAAAAGTGTAAATTTTTAGATTCCAAATAGGTTTTCCATTAAAAGGCGGCAAAACTCGGTCTTGTGTGTATGATAAGTTAATTCAGTGTCGTATGTAGCATAAGTTTAACATTGTGTATAAAGCATGATAACAAAAAAATTATATTTATTTTACAAGGAAAATATTGTAATTTCTTGGGTTGTAACATTCCTCCCACCTTAATTAAATTACATCCTTGCATTTTAAAATTAATTTCTGTAATCATGGTATTTAGAATAAACTATTGTAGAATGACCAACATCATAATAAGGTTTAGTGTTACATATTATTAATAAGAGATAAATGAAAGAAAAAGGGTCACATAACTAGGTTCACTAGTAGGATAATATAAGTGGGAAATTAAAAAAAAGATATGGATTAAGAAATCATCAATTAAGTTCTAATGGAGAGTGCTAGAGAACATGTTCAGATGAACGTTGTAGCCCACAAGACCATAAACCATAGGTGTTAGTAAAGGTCATTGATATAATAAAAATGATTATAATATGACAAAAGTTTTGTCTCAAAACCATTTTTTTATATAGTTAAATAATTCTTTAACTGTATGTAAACACAATCTATTTATTTTATTACACCATGAACTATTTCTACTTCATCTATTAATAGATGAGGCGCCATATAGTAAAGTAATAAATTATGCTCTAAAATCTCATCCAATTATCATATTAAACCATTTTATTAATGATTAAATTTTGCAACATATTATGGTCCAATAACTTCTGAATGAAAGAAACTGAACTTCTAAAGTGAACTTATCATTATCCTTTAATCAACTTCAAGTAGATTTTAATTTTTACATTCCAAAAATGTGAATAACTTCATCATGTATCCATTTAAAATATGGTAATAACTCAGATTACCATAAAACATGCATTCCTCCTTATTCTATATATAGAACACATGTTATTGGATATATCCCATAAATTCTAAATTACATTATACTCCACAAATGATAGTATAAACCACTTATCTACGAGTCATTAATTAGTTAAAAGGTATTTAGTACTTATCCAAAATAATCATTTCATCATAATTATTTTAACATCATGAATATATTAAGGGTTTTCTTTCCCTCAATCACAAGTTTTCTGAAAATTGAAAATTTTTAATGAATAAATTTTCTTAGTACCATTCATCATATGATCTCAAATCCTTAATGAAAAAGTATAGTAGTACCTTAATAATATATTCTATAATTATAATAACCAATACTTTTCTGATAAAATATTCAAATAAAAATATTATTGTACAATCATATTAATCATTCCTCTTCATTTGAGGTTGTATCATAACTTTATCACTATCCAATAACATAATCTGGGATATATTCTATTGAAAATTGGGACATTGATCCGTATAGTGTCTCTTCTCTTTGCAGTGGAAGAATTGAACATTAGAAACCAATTTATTACTATTTAAATCAAAAAAATTCCTTTTTCTCCACACTTATAATATACTCACATTCCCTTCAAACATTTACCATAGTGATTATTTCCATAGTTATCCCATGTGGGAAAATCCTTCTTTCCCTTATTTCCTTTATCCATAATTTTTTTTCGTCCTCTTCTTCCCTTTAAATCCATAGAAATAAGATAATTACTTACTTATCTTGTAAACACATGATACTATTTCCTCATATGATGAGAGTACTTGGGAGACTATCTCCCTTTGAAATGATGGATTAAAACCATGAATGATATGATATTTATTACCCTTTATATCACTTACACTGGTGGAGTTTTCATTCCTTCCACTTGAAATCATTTCTAAACAATGGTATATACTGGATTACCTTATAAGGTTACGAAAATTGTATAACTCTAAATATGGTTTCACACATAACATAAATTTTTCCATTATAAATCCATACAACCAAAAAATTATTCTACATTTGGGAAATCATTACTTCTAAATCCATCATAATGGTAAGTAAATAAAAGGTGAATCATCCTAAGTGTATCCCCCGAGAGTTTCAAAATATGTGCGCAATAAGGATCATTGTCATGTACTATGTTACCCTAAGTCAAACCCAAAACACCTTTTCAATGTTGTTACTCCTAAGTTTATCTGTTCCAGAACCATTTCCACTTTTAGTATCCTTGAAAGGATGTATTTATAAGAATACACAAATAATATCTATCTTACCAAAATTATTGGATGATCATGTAAACATATCCTCAATTTCTATATTAGGGTGGTGTTCCCTCATATAAATATTTTAAATCTGGTTTCCTATGTTGTTTCTAAAAGTCCTCTGATACTAACTGTAATTACCCACCCCTAAAAGCCCAGAGATGGTGCATTTGTTACATCAAATTGGAATTATTACAAGGAATAAAATCATGAAGGATAGTTTAGATTAGTATTATTGGAAAGATATATTATATTCATTATACCCACAATACATTGGGAAGATAAAATAAGGCATCATACACAATAACGGAAATAAAATGCATCCTTGGATGCTTAATCAAAGTTCTCTTCTTCATAACCCGAGGAGATATACTTAATAAGGGTGAGCTCAAATTCTTAGTAAGGGTATGTAAAACAAAAGAAATAATGAATCAATCTATATAGAAATTTAGATTACTGAGAAAACATTCTATTTACAAAAATAGATAAGTCACAAATAATATGGCAAGTAAGAAACTAAAACACATGACACAAATCAATCAAATGAGAATGAAATACATCCATAGAAATTTCAATAAAAAATATCATGGATAAAAAATAAATAATACTAAATGGGATAAATTTATTTCTTATCCTAAAAAATTTCTTAGGTACATGAAAACCTATTACCATCAAGACATTTCACAAGAAGGTTTAAAACACAGATAGAAACCTGTTTAATTTGGCCAACATATTTGTTTTATGTGAACCTGTTGATACATTGAAGAGTGATATAATGTACAAGCCCCACCCAAAATTTATAGTCCAAATAATTCCTCATATTGAATAATAAAAATAAATAATATTCCTTATCCAATAACCTTATTGAATCAGAAATACATATTTATCAATAATTCCCCAATTAATAAAATAATTTTCAAAGTAACCACCGTATGAATAATGGTATTTGGTTTAGGAAATACCAATTTTTATTTTATGAGTGTACGGATATTAAATTAAATTTTCAATGAAAAATGATTATAATAATGTGATTTTTTCAAGGTAAAGTTAACAATCACAAAAGGAAGAGAGATTAAGAACATTCATGAGGGTAATATTCATTAAATATTCCAAAGTTTCTCTTACCACTTTGAAACATTTAAATAATAATCACCAAAAAGGTATAAAATTAAATGAATCTTATAATAACATCAGAATAATAGGATCAGTGATATAGTATATCAAAATGGTAATTAGGTATGGAACACAAAATAAGTAAGTAGGGAATATGACATTAATCTCACAGATTTAAAAAGTGAGATGAAAATCCATTAACTTATCCTTTATTTATATTTTGTGGTCATTAGACTCATTTATAGTGGTTTAAAATATGTAAATAACTAAAAAAAAGAAAAAACATGTTTATAATATCATATATTAACTTCTTACATTATTTTATTTCCCGTTTGTTTAACAATCTTCTATTATTTTTACTATACCATGTGTTAATCACCTAGTTCATTGAGTATGTTTTAACTTGTAATTTATTGTTCTAATAAAATATATCATGGTTTCATAAAATCTATAATGTAAACAATGACTAAATTCATTACATATGTATTTTCTAATGGTTCAAAATATTTTTTTATTATACATGAAGTGAACCATTCATGGAGACTATAGACCGTATGTACGCATGAATGATGCTTTCATTTCATTATTGTATTAAAATAAAAAAACTAAATTATAAATATGTATATTATAATTACAGTATCATATATATGTTTTATATTTTATATATTTTAATTAAAAACATCCTTTATATGTTACGTGTATGGAATGAACGAATCATATCTCTTTGAGGGGGTGGTAGTCACACTTCCTCAAATGAAATTATCATATTTACACAACATTGATAACATAAAGGAATGATCCAAATAAAAATCACAAAATCATAAGACATTAAAAATAACATATATATCTTATAAAAATAGATTTCTTATCATTTTTTCCACCATGAGAGGTGGTAGGGAGACATTGAACAATTATTGTTTCATGAGGCTCTACTTCGTCATTCAGAGAAACAATTTATTCGTTAGCCATTAAATAGAGATGTGTGTAAGTGTAGGTTAAACCCTTATCATAAAAACGTAATAGTATATTGAGTATACTGGTGATGTTATGTAATAATATAATAATAATAATATAGTCAGTGGAGAATGGAAATGAAATTATATGGTGTGAGAGAATGTGTTACCTCTTAATCGGGTTACCTCTTTTGATTTGTACCAAAAGAATCCTCGAATTAATTTATTCTCAAGGGGAGGATTCTAAACCAAGGGTAGGAATGTTTAAAGACCATTTTTGTAGGTATTATTCGAAATCTGGTGGTTTTTTATGTGTTAGTAATGGGGGATAGGGGGTATCCTTTTATAGGGAAGGGGGAGTGTCACTTTCATAAATACCAAATGATATTCAATAATGGGTTTCCTATCTTACCTAAAGATACTCCAAAATGGTAAAATAATGTATTAAATGAGAATAATGGTCTATAAAATCCTCATCCACACAAAAATATGCTCATTTGGATAATATATTTCTTTAACATCCAAGATTCCCAGATTTTATAATTTTTGTTTATATTAAAGCATCTTGTTTTCAAATCTAATTAATTTAACCATTAAGACTAAATTAAAGATAGATTTATTATAAAATATATATAAAATAAATTATTAATATTATATATAATTTAATAAATAAAATTCTCATGTGTTTTGGAAATTACATTTACAACAAGCGCATGTGATGTGCTGAAACACTGCTTAAACCCAGACCGTGTTAACAAGGTTTTTACAGTATATGGGTTAATATGTTAATTATAAAAGATTAATTGGTACATTAATAAACAAAATTTAATATTTATTAACACTTAAAATTAAATTGGAATATTATAGTATTTTTATTAATTTTATATCATTTAATAAGAATCATTTATTATAATATGACAATATTGTTTATTTTGACATTATTTATTTAATTTTAATTTAAAAATATTAATCCTAAATTGGAATTAAAATATATTATTCTTAAATATGTGTAACATTAAATATTCATATAAAAAATGAATAAAGACAATAATTCTATCAATTAACCTCACTTTTAATATTTATTGTATCATTCATTTTAGTTATTTATTAATTAAATAATTAATATATCGGTGTTTCTTAAGAATTTTACGTACCTAAATAACCTATAAAATTATTTATAATTTATTATGATAAAAATAAACCATATATATTAGGAAAGGATATGTATAACCTAAAATAGGATGTTTTGCACATATCTCAAATTTTTATAAATGTTAAAGGTAAGAAAAGTTCCCTTTTGTATTTATTCCTAACTTACCCTTTAATATAGGGCACTTCTATTTAATAATATCACAATAACCCATATATTTCTAACTAAATAGGGAAATTTTCCAATTTTGGAAACCAATGGATTTGAGTAAGGTTTCCATGTTATTTTATTCCTTAATATTAAATTTTAGTCCCTTATTAAGTTTAATCATACCTTAACCACCGTAGTTAATTTTAATCACATTCCCAAATAATTTTGGTCAATAAATTTAGTTGATATTATTGTACCATAAATATAATTCTAATTACATTTTTTTATGTCCAATTTTCAAAATTCAAATCCCAGAAGTGGGAAAATTAAGAATAACGTTAATCCAAAAAACTGGAAAAAATAACCAGTTTTTAAAGTAGAAAAACATTCAAAAGTTTGTTATGTTATAATTATTTTCAAAGTAAAATTGATTATAATGAATGAAATTGAATAAATAGATGTATAATTTATCTAATTTGACTCTAAATAATATCTAAAATATAATTTATCAATAATAAATATTAAACAAAAATGTTGTTTTTAGCTAAATTTCAGTAATTTTTAATACTCATCAAAAAATGAAGTTTCTCATAAGAATTCTAATAATTTAACATAAGCGAATTTCTACATTAAAAATTCAAAAATGTATGTTTATTTTCAAAAATAAAAATCATAAAAGTGTCAAACATTTTATTAGAAATAGGTTATCAATTAAAAGGTGGTAAAACTCGGTCTTGTGTGTAAGGTAAGTTAATTCAGTGTCATATGTAGCATAAGTATAGGATTGTGTATATATCATGCCAACAAAAATAATATATTTATTCTAAAAGGAAAATAATGTAAAGTCTTGAGGTTCCACATTCCCCCCACCTTAATTAAATTGCATTCTCATAATTTAAAATTGATCTCAGTAATCAAGATTTTTAAAATTGACTGTTGTTGAAATACCCAAAACATAACAAGGTTTAATATCACATATTCTTAATAAGATATAACGGAATGCACAATGTTCATGTAAATAGGTTCCCTAGTAGAAGAAAATAAGTGGGAAATGTTAAAATGGATATGGAGGAATAATAAAACAATCATGTTCTAATGGAGAGTTCTAGAGAACATGCTTAGATGAAAGTTTTAGCCCGAAAGACCATAAAAAATAGGTGTGAATAATGGTCATTGATATTATAAAGAGTGATTATAATAAGGGAAAAAATTGTTTCAAAACCATTTTCATATATAGTTAATGAATTATTTCACTATATGTAAATACAATATATTTATTTTATTACACCTTAAACTATTTCTACTTCATCTCTTAGTAGATGATGTGAAATATAGTGAAGTAATAAATTGTATTATAAAATATTATCCAATGATAATCTTAAACAATTTTATTAATGATTATCTTTTCCAACATATTATGATCCAATAAATTCTGAATGAAAGTCACTGAATTTCCAAATTGAACTTAACATTATCCTTTAATCAACTTGAATTAGATTTTAATTTTTACATTACTAACATGTGAATGACTTAACCTTGTATCCCTTTTAAATATTGTAATAAATAAAATTAATATAAAATATGAATTCCTCCTTATTCCTTATGTTGGACACATGTAATTGGATATACCCCTTAAATTTTAAAATACTTTATACTTCACCAATGATATTACAAACCAATTTTTGACAAGTCTTTAATTAATTCTTAGGTAGTCAGTACTTATCCAAATCAATCATTTCATCATCATTATCTTAACAGCAGAAATATATTAATGGTTTTATTTCCCTCAAAAATGTGTTTTCTGAAAATTGTAACTTTTTACTGAATAAATATTTTTAGTACCATTCAGCATATGATCTAAAATCCTTTACAAAAAAAGTACAGTAGTAAAATACTCATATATTATATAATTATTATAACCAATACATAGCTGATAAAATATTCAAATGACATAATTATTGAACAATAAAATTAACCAATCGTCTTCATTTGAGTGATATCATAACTTCATTGATATCTAATAGCAATATTTGAGGTATATTCCTTTGACTCATAGGAAATTGACCTGCATAGTGTCTCTTATCATTGTAGTGGAATCATTGAACATTGGAAACCATTTTCTTACCCTTTAAATAAAAAATTTTGTTTCATTTTATTCACACTTATAAAAGACTCCCATTCCCTTCATGTATTTAGCATGGTGATTCATTCCACAGTTATCACATGTGGGAAAATCCTTCTTTCCCTTATTTCCTTTATCCATCTTTTTCTCTTCCATTATCTTCTTCCCTTAAAATCCATAGTACTCTGAGAATAATTTACTTATCTTGTTAACAAATGATACTATTTCCTCATATGATGAGAGTACTTTGGAGCCTATATCCTTTAGAAATTATGAATTTTGACCATGAAAGATATGATCTTATTACCACTTACATCACTTGAACATGTCGAGTTTCCATTCCTTCTACTAGGAATAATTTCTAAACAATGGAATATATTGTATTACCTTATATGGTTATGAACATTGTATAACTCTAAATATTGTATAACACATAACATAATTTTATCCATCAGAAATCCATAAAACCCTAAACTTTGTCTACTTTGGGGAAATCATTACTTATAAATCCATCATAATGGTAGGTAAATAAAATGTGAATCATCATAATCATATCCCTTGGGAGATTCAAAACAGGTTCTCAATATGGCTCGTTGTCGTGTACTAGGTTACCTCGAGTCAATCCCGAATCACCTAGTTGGATTTGTTACTCCTAGGTATATCTGTTCCAGAACCATGTCCACTTGTAGTATCCATGTAGGGATGTATTTCTAGGAATACCCACATAATCTTTACCTTACCAAAATTCTAGGATGTTCATGTAAACTTATCCTCAAATTCTATCTTAGGTTAGTGTTCCCTAATATAAATTTTCTAAATCTAGTTTCCAATGTTGTTTCTAAAATTTCTCTAATACCAGCTATAATGCCCCAACCCCAGAAGCCTATAGGGGTTTCATTATTACATTAAATTGGAATTATTATAAGGAATAAAATCACGAAGGATAGTTTATTTTAAAAGTATTGGAAAAACAGATTACATACATGATACCAAAAATACATTAGGAAAACAAAATAAAACATCATACACAATAACTAAAATAAATACATCCTTTAAATCTTAATCAATGTTCTCTTCTTCCTAACCTAGGGAGAGAAACATAATAATGGTAATATTAAATGATCACTAAGGGAAAGTAAAATGGAAGAAATAAGGAATCAATCTATATGGAAATATAAACATCTGGGAACACTTTCAATTTACAAAAATAGATAAGGCACAATTAATATGGCATGTAAAAAAACTGAAACACATGCCATAAATCAATCAAATGAGAATGAAATACATTCATAGATATGTCGATGAAATATATCATGGATAAAAAATAACAAATACTAAATGAGGGAAATTTATTTATTATTCTAAATCATTTATCAAGTACATGAAAACCTATAACTATTAAGACTTTTCAAAATACATTTTAAAACACATATAGAAACCCATTTAATTTAGACAACATCTTTGTATTGGGAGAACCTGTAAATACATTGAGGAGAGATATAATGTATGATCTCCATTATTCATTTCTAGTCCAAATATTTTTTAATATTGAATTATAAAAGTAACTAATATTCCTTATCAAATAACCACATTGAATGAGAAATACGTATTTATCAATAATTCCCAAATTAATCAAATAATTTTCAAAGTAACCACTGTATGGATAATGGTATAAGTTTTAGGAAATAAAAATATCCATTGTATGATTGTATGGATATAAAATTAAATTATCAACGATAAATGATTATAATAATTTTATTGCTTCAAGGGAAAGTTAACAATCACAAAAGGAAGTGAGATTAAGACCATTTTTTAGGGGAATATTCTTTAAACATTCCAGAGTGTCTCATACTACTTTGAAACATTTAAATCATAATCACTAACAAGGTATGACATTAAATGAATATTATAATAACATTAGAATAATACGATTTTTGATATAATATATCAACATCTTAAGTAGTTATGGAACAAAAAATTAGTAAGTAGTGAATATGGCATTAATCTCACGAATTTAAAAAGTGAGATGAAAATATTTTACCTTATCCTTACTTATTGTTTTTTGGTTGTTATCCTCATTTATTGTGGTTTAAAATTTGTTATTAACTAATACTAAAACAATAATAAGGTTTATAATATCATATATTAACTTCTTGCATTATTTTATTACCCTTTTGTTTAACAAACATCCATTATTTTGACTATATCATATGTTAATGTCTCGGTTTGTCAAGTTTGTTTTAACTTGTTATTTACTATTCTTATAAAATATATCATGGTTTCATAATATCAATAATGTAAAACCTGACTAAATTCATTACATATGTATTTTAAAATGGTTCATAATATTTGTTTATTAGACATGAATTGCAACTTCATGGAGACTATAGATCGTACATACGCAAGAATGTGGATTTCATTTCATTGTTGTATTAAAATAAATAATACTAAATAAAAAATATGTATACTATAATTATAGTATCATATATATGTTATATATTTTATATATGTTTATTAAAAACAACCTTTATTTGTTCTATGTATGGAATGAACGAATCATATCACTTGGAGGGGGCGGTAGTGCAGACTTCCTCAGACAAAATTATCACATTTACACAACTTGGATAGAATAAAGGTCTGTTCGAAATAAAAATTAAAAAAGAATAATACATCAAAAATAACATATATATCTTATAAAAATAGAGTGTCCATCATAGTGTCCACCATAAGAGGTGGTGGGGATAAATTGAACAATCATCGTTTCGTGCGGCTATATTTCGCCATACAATGAAACAATTTTCATTTTCCATTAGATTGAGGTGTGTGTAAGTGTAGTATGAAACCTTATCATAACAAAATAAAAGTATATTTATGATAATAAAACATTTATTTAACATTATAATAATAAGATTATAGGTATTTTACAATTTAAAAGAAATTATATTCCATGAGAGAATGTGTTACCTCTTAATCAGTTAACCTATTTTGGTTTATACCAAAATCATCCTTGAATTGATTTTTTGTAACATCCCAAATCCGGAAGCCACACAACGGGTTCCCCAAACCCGATTAGTCACATTTCCTCAAGTGAATTTCCCCAAACACCAGAGGCTACCGACTAGAAGTGAGGGCCCAGGTCTAATAGTGGGGAAACTATGCCCTCATTTGTCAAATTGTAGTGCAGTGGAAAAGATAAATTACATATAATAGCGGAAGAAGTAAATCATATAAAACTGAAATGGACAACTGAGTAAAAGAGAACCAATAGCCATATATACAAAGATTCATCATGTCACTAATTCTTTAAAATCATCTAGAACAAGATATACTACAATACAATACAATACAAATCAAAGTACAAGGTACAACCAAACAAAACAAGCAAAGAAAATAAAACCCAGTAGCATCGCAAGCCAAATCTCGGTCCCATGCTCTCCTACTCCTCTTCTATAATCATGTATCTGTATAGGAACCCTTAACCCTGTCGACACCTACAACAATATTGTCTGTTTGGGCCGAAGACATAACCCAAATAGGGTGTGAGAAATAAATCCCAAAAGGAACCCACCAAAGGCCCGTGCCTAACTGTCAGTGAAAATGTGCAACAACATTGTGCCAAAGTAAATGCAATAAACTAAGTAGTAATAAAAAGTAACTAGCTCTACTAGTTCTATTTCCATTTTAATATTCATTTAACCATTCCAAGACTGTGGTTTAACTTGGAAGGTATAACATTTGAAAATCACAACGATGAATACTCATGATAACACTGCCCTCAGACATACAATCCTTACCCTCAGGTAATCAAAATCTAAACCCATAGGTGTCTTCCCACAGGCATAACGAATAATGCCAATAGGTGTACGAGGTGTTGACCATAGGCACAGAAACTACTTCCCACGGGCACAGAAAAAAGGTTTCTCACAGGATAAACGAATACTACCCTCAGGCTATACAAGTAACTGGGATGAGACCAACACATAAGGAAGAAATTATATACAATTCCTCTCAAGGAAATTTAAAACATGCTAAAATTCACGGTATACCCATAGGTATTCTGGCCAAATGGCTAAATAGAGGAATGCACCCCTGGGGTGGTCCTGGATCCACGAAGTGATCCCCAACAACAGTTTTAACTTATCAAAAGTTTATCTATGAAATTAATGATAACTTTCAGCAAAGTCCATATACATACGACACCCCAAACATGGGTTCTTAACACAATGGTACACAAATTCAACTCAATAGTTGGAAATAAACACCATACCACCTACCTCGATAGTCTCTAATCGGTATACATGAACGACGCCTCCTGAAACGCACAATAATGGAATAGATCTGAGATAAACATCTATACGCTCAACCTCAAATAACATTCCATTGGGAAATAATTGGTATGAACAGATCAAGGAGAAGGAAGCTCTTACCCACACAGTTACAACAAGATCGATGGTGGAAGAATCTGATTCTTGGTGTGCGGTTGGAGGATCTCCCAAGATCTAGCCTCCTCTCTCGAGCTCCTACAATGTTCTAAGATTCCTCTATTCAAAGAGGAGGATACTTCCCGTTTTAAGTGAAAAAAACAAACTACATGGCATGTACTCTCAAGTACACGGTGTGTACCTTCATCATTTAACTATTCCTCTGGCGGCTACTTTTCACCGCCGAACTGTTCACTTGTCAACATGAGTACATGACGTGTATTTCTAAACACACGGTGTGTACAGTCACTCAGCAGGCAGATACTTCCTTTGCCTTAATGTTCATATTCCAAATGATTACACGGTGTGTAAATACCAATTACATGGCATGTAGTCGGTTTTTACAACCCTTCATCGCCGAAATACCTACAATCCCTATGTACTCATCCCACACGGCCAAAGTACACGGCATGTGGAAAATTACATGGTGTGTACCCACAAAATTTTGGGATTTTCCATCATTTTCATTATTTTCTCAAAAACACTTAAGGAAAAAAGGAAAAGGAGATTCCCATACCTCAAACAACATTCAGGTTCATACAAACTTCCCCCCTTAAAGAAATTCGTCCCCGAATTGCCCTTCCAAGGGTGGTGAAGATACAACTGTGAACAACTCCAGATACTAAGCATGTACATCGGTCTCCCACTCCCAAGATTCGTCCTATACTAGGTCATGCTTCCATAGCACCCGAACGAGATGAACTGAGCTACCTTGGAGAACCATCGTGCTACTATCGACAATATGAATCGGATGCTCCCCGAAGGACGCATCGGCCTGAAGCTCAACCTCCTCGGTCTGAAAGACATGAGACAGGTCTGAGTGATAACGGGGCAACTGAGATACATGGAAGATGTCGTGCATGGTCCATAACCTCTATGGTAACTACAACCGATAGGAAATCAGCCCAAATCTCTCCAGAATCTCAAACATCCCCACATACCTTGGTGAAAGTTTACCCTATCTCCAGATATGCATGTGTCCCAACCTCGGAGAAATAGGTAAGAAAACCTGATCCCCGACCACGAACTACAAGGGTCATCTGCGACGATCAGCACAAGATTTATGACGAGACGGTGCGGTAGCCACCTATTTCTGAATCAACTGGACCTACTCAGAAGTCTCCTGTACAAGATGTGTTCTCAATAAAGCTGCCTCACCTACCTCCATCCAACACAAATGTGATCGGTATGTCCTACCATATAAATCCCTGTAATGTTCCATTTCAATAGTTTCCTGAAAACTATTATTGTAGGAAAACTCGACTAGGGATATATGCTTACCCTAGGAGCCCCCAAAGTCCAGGACGCATGCACGTAGCATATCCTCAAACACCTGTATTGTATGCTCTGACTGTCCATCGGTCTGAGGGTGGTAAGTTGTGCTCAGAAGCACCTGTGTCCCTAATGCCCTCTGAAAACATTTCTAGAAATGAGATGTAAAGTGGAAGTCCCTATCTGAATTGATAGAACGAGGGACCCCATGAAGATACATTACCTCTCAGATATACAACTTCCTGAGCTCATCAACACCAAAGGTATCCTTGATCGGAAAAAAGTGAGCTACCATCGTGAGTCTATCCATGACAACCCACACGACAGCACTGCCTCGAGGTGACCTCGACAACCTAGTCACGAAATCCATCACGACATCATCCCATTTCCATTCCAGAATGGGAAACTGCTGTAACAGTATGGCTGGCCTCTGATGCTCCGCCTTCACCTGCTGACAGGTGGAACATCTCGTAACAAAACCCGCTACCTCTCTCTTCATACCCAGCCACCAATACTAACGTCTCATGTCACGGTACATTTTGGTAACTCCAGGATGCACTGCCCAAGGTGAAGCATGAAACTCCTGCGTCAAATCCTCACTTATATCCCCTGGAACCCACACTCGTCCATAAAAATTCAATACCTCATCATTGCCTATCGTCCATCCAGGAGGAGGGTCCTCAAATGCCACCGACTCCCATAGAACAAGGCCTTCCAAATATGATAGTTATATCATCCTCACTCTATCAAGGAGGGTATAAGCCATAGATAATAAGGAAAGACAGGTTTTCCCCTGACTGTCATGCACCTCCAAATGCATCTCAGAGAACAAATCCATAAGCTTCCACTCACCACTGGCCTCCAGCACTGCCTATGTCTAAGTCTTCCTCCTTAGTGCATCAGCTACTGCTTTACCCTTACCAGGTGTATAGGTAAGATCAAAGTCGAAGGACTAAAGTTATTCGACCCACCTTCACTGTCTCAAATTTAGGTCACGCTGGGTAAAGATATATTTGAAAATATTTTAGTCTGTAAACACCACAAAATGTTCTACCAAGAGTTAATGTCTCCAATAGTGAAACACATGAACAACTGTAGCCAACTCAAGGTTATGCGTCGGGTAATTCCACTAATGTTTCTCAACTGCCGAGATCCATACGCAACAACTCGATCTCCCTGCATCAACACTACTCCCAGCCCAATGCCCAATGCATCATTGTAAAATGTATATCTCTACCCCTAATCTAGAAGTTTTTGGACTGGTGCTGATATCAACTTTCCCTTCAACTCCTGAAAGGCTATCTCACAATCTTCTGACCAAACAAATTTCACACCCTTCTTAGTCAATCCCATCAACGACACTGATAAGTGGGAAAAGTCTTGCATAAAACACCCGTAGTAACCAGCCAACCCAAAGAAACTTCTTATCTCAAACATATTATTAGGCTGATCCCAGGAAACTACTGCTCTCACATTTTTGGGTCTACTAAAACTCCTTCCTCTGAAATAATATGACTGAGGATATGAATATGGTCCATCCAAAAGTGGAACTTTGAGAGCTTAACATATAACTGATGCTCTCTCAGTGTACTCAAAATGATCTCAATATGGGTGGCATGGTCCTGTCGAGTGTGAGAGTACACCAAGATGTCGTCCAAAAATACTACCATGAAATAATCCAGATAGGGATGGAATACATGATTCATCAGAGCTATAAAAACTGTTGGTGCATTTGTGATTCCAAATGGCATCACCAAGTACTCGTATAGACCATATCTTTTAAAAAAAAGTTGTAAGCAGTATGTCCTACTGTCTAATGCATAACTGATGATATCCAGATCTCATGTAAATCTTAGAGAACACTCGTGCTCCCCGAAGTTGATCAAAAATATCATCAATCCTGGGAAAGGGATGTCGTTGATTAACTGTCAGCTGGTTCAACTTCCGATAATCCACACAGAGTCTGTGGGTACCATCCTCCTTCTTTGAAAAAAGGATCGGTGAACCCCAAGGAGAAGAAATGGGTCAAATAAAACACTATGCCTACAACTCCTCTAACTGCCTCTTATGATTCTACAACTCTGGTGTAGCCATCCTATAAGGATAAATGGACACCGGTGTTACTCCTGGAACTATCTCAATAGAGAAATATACCTCCTCCTTCGGAGGGAGACCTGAAAGGCCATCTGGGAAGACATCACTGAAACAATAATCTACTGGAGGGAAATCCTTCTAACATGTTCCCTAGTCATCTAGATATAAGTTCACAATCTGGGCTGTCACTCCACCTCTCCCACGATGCTCGGGTCCTGATTGGCTCGCCAGGACATCCCATTCAACCTTGTATACAAACTCTCATCCCTCTAGTGATGTGAAACTAACCCTATGACGATAGCAATCCGCAAAGGCTCTAAATGGTACCAACCAATCTATCCCAAGAATGACATTATAAGTTTTCATCTCTAAGACATAGAGGTCCCATAGAATGTGACACCCACCAACCTCTAGGGGGAACTCCCTGCAATGACGTACACTAGCAGTTCTAGTTCCCAATATCATAACATCATAAGAAGAAGAAACACAGAGCCCAAGGCTCTCCACAACAGGAACAGATATAAAGCTATGAGTAACACCTGTATTGAAATGTATTGAAGATAAAATAGAAGCTACTAGAATATTACCTCTGATAGTAGAAGGTCCGAGATCCTACTCTTACTGGGTTTATTGCACTGCATATGCCTGCCTAGTGCCGCAACCCTGTGACACATCCTGGCTACACAAAGCTGACTCGCCCTACTACCTCTAAGATCCTGGTGTCTGGCTACCACGGCCACGACCACCATCTCTGGATGCATGCCCTGATGTACCCCAATTTCATGACTGGTAAGAAGCTACTGGTCCTACTGCCACACATGGAGTCTGCACAGAACCTCTCTCACAAGCCACTGGTGGAAACTCGTTTCAAAAACGCTACATATGACCCATCCTGCCGCAAGATCGACACTCCACTGGGTCATGTGAACATTGCGGTATCTTGTGTACCTCCTTACCAAACTGGTACACATGACTTAGCCACTTGAAGTATTATTCAAGCTAGTACTGCCACCGTGAGAGAAGTCCATCTGCCCATTCCTCTTACCAGTAGAAATAGTACCAGAAACTCGTGCATAGCTGCCATGGCCTGCACCACTAGCTTCCTGAATATTCCTCTTGGTAATCAATGCCTAGTTCACAATGGCATGTACTGTGGGAAACCTAAAAATGATCATCAGTTCTTAGATGTCATTTCAAAGACTATCCTCAAAGCGTCTATCCCTAAACGTCTCATCACCTACTAGAAGAGGTGAAAAACGCTGAAGCTCGGTAAAGCGGGCAGAATAATTCATCACTAACATAGTGCCCTGTTGCAGATTCAGGAACTCTCAAGCTCAATATACTCTTAGTGTCTCTAGGAAGAAGAAGTCATAGAACGCTTCCTGAAAATCTTCCCACACCGTGTCTCAATGATGCTATGATTGGGTGGTAACATCCCACCACCTCTTGGCGGAATCACGCAGCATGTATGTAGTGAGCTTGACCCTCTTCCCTGGATGTGTATCAAGATGCTCGAATATCGTCTACGTCGAATCAATCCATGACTCAACAGCCTGCGGTCTTCCATCCCCTAAAAGCGTAGGTGGATGTTGTTTCTAGAAGATATGAGTGAGCTCTACCATAGATGTGGCAGCCTACGATACTCCCTGGAAGGTCTGCAGGAATAGCCTGAAGCCTTCACGGAACTGCGCATCGGCGCCAATGTCTGGTATAATGTCCAGCGCTACATCTAGCACTTCTGTAGGATCCACTGGTAGCCCATGGACCACCATCTTAGGAGTAAAATCGTCACCACGCTCCTGGTGAACAATCTGTGGTCATCTCGGCAGAAAGAATCTAAAAGTTCAAAAATGTGCCTTTGGTTTATCTTATCAAGGACTGAAAACAAGGAGTGTAAGAAGAGAACAGGAGAAGAAAATCATCCAAGTTTTACTAAACTTGACTATAAGGCGTGTATAAATACTACACGGTGTGTTGTCATAGGCCATCCACATGGGTGTGTACTCCAACTAAACTAGTCGTGTAACACCCCAAACACATGGTGTGTCTTCTAGATACACAACATGTACTTGAATCCTTCTTCCCTACCCAACTCCATGGATAAGCCACATGGATCTCCTAAAATGAAATGACACGGCGTGTCCCATGGGAACACGGCATGTACATAACAAGCTCTCCACTGGCCTGGGTTGTTCATGACACGACCTCAATACCCAGGTCACACTACACAGCGTGTTCCAAAAACACATGGCGTGTACAAAGAAGTCTTAGACCGGCCCATGTTGCTCACTACATGGCCGACGACACAGCTGATACTACACGGCATGTTCTAGGTGGCCACGACATGAACTAGGAAAGATAACACTGACTCGTATTGTTCGTGACATGGCCGGGTACCTAGGTAAGCCTACACAGCATGTCTAGGTAGACACGACGTGTATGTCATAAGGTTTCCTCCGTCTGTGTTGTTAGTTACACGGGTGAACACCATGTCAACACTACACGGTGTGTACAACCGGTACCCGGTGTGTTTCCCCAAGATATTCCTTACCTCGTTCCCTTTCTCACATGGCCTATGACATGGAAAGAGACTACACGGCATGTATTGAGGGTACATGGAATGTACTTAAAAAATTTTCATTTCTTCTCGAACAGAAGAACACACGGTGTTTATCCATATAACTACACGGCGTGTATGCTTGTTTTTCCGAGTAGTGGGACTTAGAAACTACTCTGAATCCTAGAAAAACACGAAACAAACACCTAAGTTCCAAATTCATATCTGTGAGGGGACATACTCCCCATAAATAAATGCTTAGAATCTTATACATGTTATAACAAGGAAAACACGATCATGATCCACCAAATTCCAGTCATTGAGGGCCCATACTTCTCAAGAACCAAAGTTTGGCATTCGTTCTATCAAAACCTCACACCAAAATACCCTAACAAATAGTAGGTATTTATCAAAGCAGATATCACAACAACATAATTTTCTAGCACAACAACATTAAATTTTTATTGCACCTACATGGCAGGGAAAGAATGCATGGCATGTGATTTATAGCATGTGAAAAAATGACGCATGAGATGGAATACCATCATCTCATCAGGTTGCAACAAAATAGAACCCATATATGACACATAAATAGCACAATCACAAGTGTGTCACCCAACGGTGAAAATCAAAATAACTATAAAATTCAGAAATCAGTCATAATTATAATAACGAGGTAGACTGGATTTTCCCTGTACAGGGGTTAGCTACTCTCAGGCAAAGATTATTGCTAACTACCATGTCCATCCTATCCCTGAATAAAGCTCCAAACAATATGTCAAAGAAAATAACCCCCTCTAATACCACTTTGTAACGTCCCAGATCCAGAAGCCACAAAATGGGTGCCCCGAACCCAGTTGGTCACATGACCTCAAGCACATTTCCCCAAACATGAGAGGCTTCCAACTAGTAGTGAGGGCCCATGTCTGATAGTGGGGAAACTATGCCCTCATTTGTCAAAGTGTAGTGTAGTGGAAAGGATAAATAACATGAAATAGCGGAAGTAGTAAATCATATACAACTGAAATGGAAAACTGAGTAAAAGAGAACCAGCAGTCATATATATAAAGATGTATCATTTCACTAATTCTATAAAAGCAGCCAGAATAGGATATACTTCAATACAATACAATAGAACTCAATGTAAAAAGTACAACCAAACAAAACAAGAAGAGAAAATAAAACACAACCGCATCGCCTGCCAAAGCCCGATCCCATGCTCTCCTACTCCTCTGCTAAAATCATGTACCTGTATAATGACCCTTTTCCTTGTCGACACATATAGAAATATAGTTTATTTGGGCTGAAGACATGAACCAAAAAAGGTGTGAGAAATAAATCACTGAGAGAACCCACCAAAGGCCTGTGCCCAACTATCAGTGAAAATGTGCAACAACAGTGTGAAAAAGTAAATGCAATAAACTAATCAGTACTCAAAAGTAACTTGCTCTACCAGTTCTAATGCAATTTAATATTCATTTAACCATGCCATGATTGTGATTTAACATGGAAGGTATAACATTTGAAAATCACCATGGTGAATACTCATGATAACACTATCCTCAGGCATACAATACTTACCCTCAGGTAATCAGAATTGAAACCCATAGGTGTCTGCCCACAGGCGTACGAGGTGTTGCCCACAGGCACAAAAACTACTTCCCATGAGCACAGAAAAAAAGGTTTTGCATAGGCTAAACTAACACTACCCTCAGGATATACAAGTAACCGGGTTGATCCCAAGACATAAGTAAGAAATTAAACACAATTCCTTTCAAGGCAATTTAAAACATGCTAAAATTAACGGTATACCAACATGTATTATATCCAAATCGCTAAACAGAGGAACGCACCCCAGGGGTGGTCTTGGATCCAAGAAGTGATCCCCAATAGTAGTTTTAACTTATCAAAATTTTATCTATGAAATTCTAGATAACTTTCAGTAAAGTCCACAGAGATAAGACTCCCCAAACATGGGTTCGTAGTACAAAAGTACACAAATTCAACTCAACAGTTGGAAATAAACACCAGACCACCTACCTCGATCATCTCTGATCAGTCTATGTGAATGAAGCCTCTTGAAACACACGAGAATGGTGTATATCTGAGATAAAAAAACTGTACACTCAACCTCAAATAACATTCCCTCTGGAAAGAATTGGTAAGAATGGATCAAGGAGAAGGAATCTCTTACCCGCACGTTTCCAACAAGATTGACGGTGGAAGAATCGGATTCCCGGTGTGTGGTCGAAGGCTCTCCCAAGATCCAGCCTCCTCTCTAGAGCTCCTCTTGCATTCTAGGCTTCTTCTATTCAAAGAGGAGGCTACTTGCTGTTTTAATCGAAAAAACAAACTGCACGGCGTGTACTCTCAAGTACACGGCGTGTACCATCATCATTTAACTGTTCCTCTGGTGTCTACTTTTTGCCACCGAACTATTCACTTGCCGACATGAGTACACGACATGTATTTTAGAACACACAGCGTGTACTGTTGCTCAGCTGGTGACTACTTCCACTGCTTTACTGTTCATCTTCCGATTGATTACACGACATGTAAATAGCAAGTACATGACACGTAGTCGATTTTTACACCCTTCATCACCGACAGGCCTACACGCCCTGTGTACTCATCCCACATGGCCAAAGTACATGGCGTGTATGCACAAAAGTTTGGGATTTTTTCCATTTTCATTATTCTCTCAAATACACTTAAGGAAAAAGGAAAAGGAGAAACCCGTACCTCAAAACAAGAACCGGGTTCTTACATTTTTGACCAGGGGTGGATTCTAGGACAAGTGTAGGGATGTTTATATACCATTTTTTCAGGTATTGGACTAAATCAGGTGGTTTTAGATGTGTTATGAATGGGGGATAGGTTGGGGCCTTTTATAGAAAAGGGGGAGTGTCACTTTGGTAAATATCAAATGGTATTCAATAATGGGTTGTCTATATTTTCTAAAGTTCCTCCAAAATGTAAAACTAATGGATTAAATGAAAATAATGGTCTATAAAAACATAATACACACAAAAATATGCTCATTTTAATAAATTGGTTCCTTACCTTCTAAGATTCTAAAAATTTTATAATTTCTATTTATTAAAGCATCTAGTTTTCTAATTTAATTAATTTAAATATTAATACTAAATTAAAGAGAGATTTATTAGAAAATATATAGAAACTAAATTATTAAAATTACATCTAATTTATAAAATAAATTTATCTTGTGTTTTGTAAATTAATTTTACAATAAGAGAATGTGATGCACTGAAATGCTGCATCAACTTGGACCGTGTTAACATTGTTTTTACAGTATATGGGTCAATATGTTAATTATAAAAGATTAATTGGTACATTAATAGATAAAATTTAATATTTAATAACAGTTAAAAATAAATTAAAAGAGCATAAGATTTTTATAAATTTTAAATAATTTAATAAGATTCATTTATTGTAAAATGACAATAATTTAAATTTTTACATTATTGATTTAATGTTAATTTCAAAATATAAATCCTATATTGGAATTCAAATATATTAGGTTTTCATGTGTGTAAAATGATATATTCATATAAAATTAAATAAATACAATAATTAATGTAGTTAACTTCACTATTAACTATTTACAGTATCATTCATTTTAGTAAATCATTAACAAAATAATTAATATATGGAAGTTTCTTAAGAATTTGAAGTACCTAAATCACCTCTAAAAATTAATGATAATTTATTATGATAACAATAACACATATATATTAAAAAATGATATATATATAGATGAATATATGGTGTTTTTTTAAATATCTAAAAATTTTATAAATGTTATAGGTAAAAACAGTTCCCTTTTGTCTTTTTTCCTCACTTAACCTTTATATACAAAACTTCCATTTAATAATATCAGAATGACCCATATATTTCTAACAAAGTTGGTAAATAGTAAAATTTGTGATACAAATGGATTTTGGAAAGTTTTACATGTCATTTTGGAACTTAGTATCATGGTTTAGTCCCTTATTAAGCTTAATCATACCTTATTACCATAATTAATTTTAATCACATTCTTTAATCATTTAGGTCAAACAATTAAGTTGATCTTATTAGAAAAAAATATCATGATAATTACATCCATGTATGTCTAATTTCCAAAATTCAAATCATAGAAGTGGAAGAATTATGATTAAAGCTAATCCCCCAAATGGGATGAAATAACATGTTTTTGAAGTAGAAAAACATTCAAAAGTTTTTTTAGTTTTTATATTCAATTTCAAAGTAAAATTTATTCTAATGAACATAGTTTTATAAATAGATGTATAATTTATCTAATGTGACTATAAACCAAATATAAAATATAATTTAACAATAATAATTTTTTAAAACTAAAAGGATTTTTTTAACTAAATTGCATTAATTTTAACTGTTCTTCAAAAAAATGAATTTTCTCTGAAAAGTATAAAAAATTTACAATATGATAATTTCGACCTAATGAATTCACAAATTATTTTTATTTTTAAAAATAAAATTCATAAAAGGGTCAAAATTTATTTTTAAAATAAGTTCCTCATTAAAAGTCTGTAAAACTCAGCTTTGTGTGTATGGAAAGTTAATTCAGTGTCGTATGTAGCGTAAGTTTAACATTTTGTTTAAATAATGATAACAAAAAATATATATTTATTCTAAAAGGAAAAATTTGTAAAGTCTTGGGGTGTCACCTTATCCCCACAATAATTAAATTTTATCCTTGATTTTTAAAATTGATCTCAGTAATCATGGGATTTAAAATAAACTATTTTTGAAAGACCTACACCGTAACAATGTTTAGTATCACATATTTTTAATAATAGTTAAAGGAATGAAAAATGGTCACATAACTAGGTTCCCTGGTAGGAGAACATAAGCAGAAAATGGAAATAAGGATATAGAATAAAATTCAATAATCAAATTCAAATGGAGTGTGCTAGAAAACATGTTCAGTTGAAAGTTATATCCCACAAGACCATAAACCATAGGTGTGAGTAAAGTTCATTGATATCATCGATAATGATGATAAAAGGACAACATTTTTTGTTTTAAAACCATTTTTTTCTATCGTTAAAGAATTATTTCAATTTATTTAAACACAATCTATTTATTTTATTACACCGTGAACTATTTCTACTTCATTTCTTAGAAGATGATGCGACATATCGTAAATTAATAAATTATTCTCTAAAATATAATCCAATGATAATCTTAATCCATTTTATTAATGACTAACTTTTCCAACATATTATGATCCAATAACTTTTGAACGAAAGTCCCTGAACTTCCAATGTGAACTTATCATTAGCCTTTAATCAACTTGAACTTGCTTTTAATTTTCACATTCCAAACATGTGAATAACTTCATTATATATCCCTTTGAAATAGGTTAATAAATCAAATGAACATAAAACATGCATTCCTCTTTATTCCTTATGCGGGACACTTGTTATTGAATATATCCGTTAAATTCCAAATTACTTTATACTTCACCAATGATAGTATAGAAAACTTCTCGACAAGTATTTAATCAGTTCCAAGGTAGTATGTACTTATCCAAATCATTCATCTAATCATAATTATCTTAACATCAGGAATATATTAAGTGTTTTCTTTCCCTCAATCATGTGTTTTCTAAAAATTGTTACTTTTTACGGAATAAATTTTCTTAGTGCCATTCAGTAATTGATCTCAAATCCTTAATGAAAACGTATTGTAGTAAAATACTCATATATTTTGTAATTATTATAACGAATACATTGCTGATAAAATATTCAAATGACATAATTATTGAACAATCATATTAATAATTCCTATTTATTTGAGTTAGTATCATAACTTTATCACTATCCAATAGTATTATCTAGGGTATATTCCTGTGACTTTTAGGAAATTGATCTGAATAGTGTCTCTTCTCCTTGTAGTGGAAGCATTAAACATTGGAAACCATTTTATTACCCTTTCAATCCGAAATTTTGTTTCCTCCTTCTCCACACTTATAAAAAAATCCCATTTCCTTCAATCATTTACCAAGGTGATTCTTTCCATAGTTATCACATGTGGGAAAATCCTTTTTTCCATTACTTCCTTTATCCATCTTTTTCTCTGGCATCCTCTTCTTCCCCTAAAATCTATAGGACTTGGAGATATATTTACTTTTTTTGTTAACACATGATACTATTTACTCATATTATGAGAGTACTTGGGAGACTGTATCCCTCTGAAATGATGGATTTAGACCATGAATGATATGATCCTTATTACCCTTTTCATTACTTGCAGTGGTGGAGTTTTCATTCCTTCTACTAGGAATCATTTCTAAAAAATGAAATATACTAGATTACCTTATAAAGTTATAAACATTTTATAACTATAAATATGGTATAAATCATAACCTATATTTATCCATTATAAATCCCTAAAACTATAAACTTTGTCTAATTTAAGGAAATCATTACTTCTTAATATTGTATAATGGTAGGTAAATAAAATGTGAATCATCTTAATCATATCCCCCAAGAGTTTCAAAATAGGTGCGCAATAAGGCTCGTTGTCATGTAATAGGTTACCTCGAGTCAATCCTGTAACACCTTATCGAATTTGTTACCCTTAGGTATATCTGTGTCAGAACAATGTCCACTTATATTATCCATGCAAGGATGTATTTATAGTAATACCCACATCATATCTACCATACCAAAAATCTAGGTTGTTCTTGTAAATTTACCCTCAATTTCTATATTTGGATGGTGTTACTTAATTTAAATTCTCTAAATATAGTTTCCAATGTTGTTTCTAAAATTCCTCTGATACCAACTATAATGCCGTAAACCCATATGTCTGGAGCTTGTGCATTATTACATTAAATTGGAATTATTACAAGGAAGAAAATCATGACGGACTATTCAATTTATCATTTTTTTATATCCAAATTACATACATTATACCCACAATACATTAAGAAAAAAATAAAACATCATACACAATAACTGAAATAAAATTTATCCTTTAAAGCTTAATCAAAGTTCTCTTCTTCATAACCTGGGGAGATAAACTTAAAAAGGGTGAGATAAAATTCTCAGTAAGGGTACGTAAAACCGAAGTAACAATGAATCACTCTATATAGAAATTAAAATAAATGGGCACACTTTCTATTTACAAAAATAGATAAGGAAAAAATAATATGGCCTATAAGAAACTGAAAAACATGACATAAATTAATCAATTTCGAATGAAATACATCCATAGATATGTTGATGAAAAATATAATGGATAAAAAATAACTAATAATAAATAAGGGAAATTAATTTCTTATCAGGCATCATGTCTCTAGCATATGAAAACCTATTACTATCAAGAACAATCACATGATGTTTTAAAACATAAATAGAAAATTGTTTAATTTGGACAACATCATTATCTCATGAGAACATGGAAATGCATTGAGGAGTGATATAAATTACAAGATATACCCTTCATTTCTAGTCCAAAGCATTCCTTATATTTAATAATTAAAATTATTAATATTCTTTATCAAATAACCATATTGAATGAGAAATACATATTTATCAATAATTCCCCCAATTAATAAAATAATTGTCAAAGTAACCACCATATGAGTAATGGTATATGGTTTAAGAAATACCAATATCCATTTTTGAGTGTATAGATATTAAATTAAATTTTTAATGAGAAGTTATTATAATAATGTGATTACTTCAAGGTAATGTTAACAATCACAAAAATAAGTGAGATTAAGAACATTCTTGAGGGGAATATTCTTTAAACATTCTAAAACGTCTCATACCACATTATAAAATTTAAATAATAATAATAAAAGGTATGACAGTAAATGAATTTTATAATAACATGAGAATAATATCATATATGATATAATATATCAAAATGATAAGTAGATATGGAACAAAAAATATGTAAGTAGTGAATATGAAATTAATCAGACAGATTTAAAAAGTGAGATGAAAATCCCTTACCTTATCCTTAATTATTTCTGTGGTCATTAGACTAATTTATAGTGGTTTAAAATATGTTAATAACTAACACCAAAACAAAAATCAGGTTTATAATATCATATATTAACTTTATACATTATTTTATTACCCATTTTTTAACAATCTTCCATTATTTTGATTATATCTTGTGTTAATTTCCTAGTTTTCCGAGTATTTTTTAACTTGTTATTTGTTTTTCTTATAAAATATATTACAGATTCATAATATCAATAACTTAAAATGTGACTGAACTCAGTACATATGAATTTTATAATGTTTCATAATATTTTATGATTAGACATGAAGTGCACCATTCATGGAGAATGTAGGCCATATGTTCGCATAAATGCTGCTTTCATTTCTTTGTATTATTAAAATAAATAAAAATAAAATATTAATATGTATATTATAATTCTATTATCATATATATGTAATATATTTTATATATTTTTATTAAATACATCATTTATACCTTCCATTTATGGAATAAACATATCAAATCAATTTGATGGGGAGGTAGTCCACACTTCCTCAAAGGAAATTATCACATTTACACAACTTAGATAGCATAAAGGTATGTTCAAAATAAAAATTAAGATGCCTAATAAATCATAAATAACATATATTTCTTATAAAAATATTGAGTCCATCATAGTGGCCACCAAGAGAGGTGATATGGAGAAATTTAACATTCATCGTTTCGTGAGGCTGTATTTAACCATACACCGAAACAGTTTGTTCATTAGACATTAGATTTAGGTGTGTGTGAGTATAGGTTAAACCATTATCATAACAAAAAAATTGTATATTTAGGATACTGATGTTTTTATATTATAATATAATATGAAAATAATAGGTAGTGGAGAATGTAAATGAAATTAGAAGGTATGAGAGAATGTGTTTAACTTTTAATTGGGTAACTTCTTTTGGTTTATACCAAAATAATCCTTGAATTTATTTCTAACCTCATAAATCTAGGTTAGGAATTTTTAGAGACCATATTTTTTAGGAATTGCGTGAAATCCAATGGTTTTAGATGTGTTTGGAATGAGGGATAGGTGGTGTCCTTTTATAGGGAATGGGGAGTGTCACTTTGGTAAATACTATATGGTATTCAATAATGGGTTGTCTATCGTACCTAATGTAAATAAAAAATTGAATAATAATGGATTAAATGAGAATCATGGTCTATCAAAACCTCATCAACATATGAATATGGGAAATTTAATAATTTGTTTCCTTAACTTCTTAGATTTCCCAAATTTTATATTTTTTGTTTCTGTTAAAGCATCTAGTTTTATAATATAATCAATTTAACCATTAAGGACAAATTAAAGTAAGATTTATTATAAAATATATATAATCTAAATTATTAAAATTATATATAATTTATAAAATAAAATTCTCTTGTGTTTTGGAAATTAATTTTACAATAAGCGCATGTGATGAGCTGAAACACTACTTGAACCTGGACTATGATAACAATGTTTTTACAGTATATTGGTCAATATGTTAGTTATAAAAGATTAATCGGTACATTAATAGACCAAATTTAATAATTATTAACCCTGAAAAATAACTTATAATCATATTCTATTTTTTATTTATTTCAAATCATTTAATAAGATTCATTTATTGTAAAACGAGAATAAGGTCAATTTTGACGATATTTATTTAATATTAGTTTTAAGATATAAATCATATATTGGAATTCAAATATATTATGTTTAAATGTGTTTAAAATTATATATTCATATACAAAAATAAATAAGGATAATAATTTAATCAATTAACTTCACTTTTAATATTTATAGTATCACTCCTTTTAGTTAATTATTAACTAAATAATCAATATATTGACTTTTCTTAAGCATTTTCATTACCTAAATCACCTCTAAAGTTATTGATATTTTATTATGACAACATTAACCCATATATATTAAAAAATAACTTTTATATTCTATAATATTATGTTTTTTACATATCTCAATATTTTATAAATTTTAAAGGTATAGAAAGTTACCTTTTTGTCTTTTTTCATTACTTACCATTTAATATAGGGAACATCCATTTAATAATATCACAATAACACATATATTTCAAACCAAGTATAGAAATGGTCAAATTTTGGAAATAAATTTATTTTGGAATATTTTCCATGACATTTTGGTTCTTACTATTAAAGTTTAGTCCCTTATTAAGCTTAATTATACCTTAAGAATCATAGTTAATTTTAATCACATTCCATAATAATTTTGGTCAAATAGTAATGTTTATCTTAATTTACCACAAATATAATTATAATTACATCCATGTATATCATATTTTAAAAATTAAAATCCCAAAAGGAGGAAAACTAAGATTAACGTTAATCTCGTAAACTAGGAGAAATAACAGGTTTTTAAAGTAGAAAAGATTTCAAAACATTATTGTGTTTTATATTAAATTTAAAATTAAAATTGATTATAATGAACATAGTTGTATAAATAGATGTATAATTTATCTAATTTTACATTAATATAAATGTAAAATATAATTTAGCAATAATAATTTTTTTAACAAAATGTCTGTTTTTAACTAAATTGTAGTAATTTTTACTAATCATCAAAAAATTATGTTTCCAAGAAAATTTAAAACAATTTACCATAAGAAAATTTATAGAACATAAATTCCAAAATGATTTTTTTTTAAAAAATAAAATTCATAAAATTATCAAAAATTAGTTTTAAAATAGGTTCTCTATTAAAAGGCAGTAAAACATGGTCTTGTGTGTAAGAAAAGATAATTCATTATCTTATGTACCATAGTATAACATTGTGTATAAATTATGAAAATAAAAAATTATATTTATTTTATAAGAAAAGTATTGTAATGTCTTGTGGTGTCACATTCTCCCCCACCATAATTAAATAGTGTCCTTACAATTTAAAATTGATCTCAGTAATCAAGGGATTTAAAATAAACTATTATTAATAGACCCACTTCATAACAATGTTTAATATCACATATTATTAATAATATATAAAGGAAAGAACAATGTTCACATAACTAGGTTCCCTAGTAAGAGAACAATGGTGGGAAATGGTAAAATGGATATAGAAGAAAAATCATACAATCGAGTTTTAATTCAGAATGATAGAGAACATGCTCATATAAAAGTTGTATCCCACAAGACCATAAACAATAGGTGTGAGAAATGGTCTTTGATATCATCCAAAATGATGATAATAGGAAAAAAATTGTTTCAAAATTTTTTTTTCTATATTTAAGTAATTATTTCACTGTATGTTAACAAAATCTTTTTATTTTATTACACATTGAACTATTTTTACTTCATCTATTAACACATGATGCGGCATAAAGGGAATTAATACATTACGCTCTTAAATCTCATACAATGGTCATCTTAAACCATTTTATTAATGATTAACTTTTCTAACATATTATGATCCAATAACCAATGAATGAAAGTAATTGAACTTCAAATGTGATCTTATCATGATTCCTTAGTCAACATGAAAACGATTTTAATTTTCACATTACAAACATGTGAATAACTTCATCAAGTATCCTTTTGAAATATGAAAATAACACAAATTACCATAAAACATGCATTCCTACTTATTATTTATATAGGACACATGTTATTATATATATCCCTTAAATCCAATTTTTTTTATACTCTGTCAATGATAGCATAAACCACTTGTCGATAAGTCTTTAATTAGTTCCAAGGTAGTCTATACTAATCCAAAACAATCATTTCATCATCATTTTCTTAACATCAAGAATATATTAAAGGTTTTATTTCCATCAATCTTGTGTTTTCTGAAAATTTTATCTTTTTACAAAATAATGTTTCTTAGTACCATTCAATATATGATCTTAAATCCTTAACTAAAAAGTTCTATAGTACATTTCCCAAATATTCCATAATTATTATAGCCAATAAGTTGTTGATAAAATATTCAAATGAAATAATTATTGAACAAGAATATTAATCAAATATCTTCATTTGAGATAACATCATAATAACATCACTATACAATATCATCATTTGGGGTATATTCAGTTGAATCTTGGGATATTGATCCACATAGTGTCTCTTCTCCAAGTCTTAGAAGCATTGAACATTAGAAACAATTATATTACCCTTTCAATCACGAATTTGGTGTCTTTTTTCCATACTTATAACAAAATATTATTACCTTCAAGTATTTACCTTGGTGATTCTTTCCATATTTATCACATGTGGAAAATTCCTTCTTTCCCTTATTCCCTTTATCCATATTTTTCTCTTCCATCCTCTTCTTCTTTAAAAATCCATAGGTCTCTAAGAATTATTTACTTATCTTGTAAACACATGATACTATTTAATCATATGATGAGAGTACCTGGGAGACTATCTCCCTTCTAAAAGATTGATTAATACCATGAAATGTATGATCTTTATTACCCTTTACATCACTTGCACTAGTAGAGTTTTCATTCCATATACTAGGCGTTATTTCTAAATAGTGGAATATACTATATTAGCTTATAAGGTTATGAACATTATTTAACTCTAAATTTTTTATAACACATAACATAAATTTAGGCATCATAAATCCCTAAAACCATAAAATTTGGATAATTTGGGGAAATCATTACTTATAAATAATTCATAATGGTAGGTAGATAAACTTCAAACCATATTAAGAGTATCCCCTATGAGTGTCAAAATATTTCCACAATACAGCTCGTTTTCATGTACTAGGTTACCATCAGTCAAGCCCGAAACACCTTGCCAGAGTTGTTACTCCTATGCATATCTATGCTAGAACCATGTCCACTTGTAGTATCTAGACAGGGATGTATTTCTAGGAATACCCACATAATCTCTAACTTACTTAAATCCTAGGATGTTCTTGTATTGTTATTTTCAATTTCTATATTACAGTTTGTTCTCCATAATCTATTTTTTTTAATCTATTTTCCATGGTAGTTTCTAAACATTATCTAATACCAACTGTAATGTCCTGACCCTAGAAGTCTAAAGTCAGTGCATTATTATATTAAATTTGCATTATTACAAGGAAGAAAATCCTAATGTTCAATTCAGTTTTGTAGTCTTTGAAAGGTATATTACATACATGATAACTATAAAACATTGGGAAAACAAAATAAAACATGCTACACAATAATTTAAATAAATTGCATCTATAAAATCTTAATTAGTGTTCTCTTCTTTATGACCCGTGGAGAGAAACATAATAACGGTGAGCTCAAATCCTTATTAAGGATAAGTAAAATGGAAGAAAAAAATGAATCAATCTATATGGATAGGTAAATAACTGGGCACAATTTCCATTTACAAAAATAGATCAGGCACAAATAATATGACAAATAAAAAACTGAAACACAATCCATAAATCAATTAAATAAGAATCAAATACATCCATATACATGTTGAGACAAAATATAATGGATAAAAAATAAATAATACTAAATAAGGAAAATTTATTTGTTATCACACGTCATGTATCAGTCACATTAAAACCTATTTCCATTAAATCCTTTCACAAGATGGTTTAAAACACGTATAAAAACCTATTTAATTTGGTTAATTTTTTTGTCTCATGGGAACCTGTCGATGTATTGAGGAACTATATAAAGTTCAAGATTCACCCATAATTTCTAGTCCAAATAATTCATCATATTGAATAATAAAAATAACTAATATTCATTATCAAATATCTGTATTGAATTAGAAATACAGATTTATCAATAATTCCCTAATTAATTAAAAAATTGTCAAAGTATCTATCATATAAATAATGGTATATTTTATAGGAAATACCAATATACATTATATTAGTGTATGGATATTTGATTAAATTTTCAATGAAAAATGATTACAATAAAGTTATTCCATTAAGGTAAAGTTAACAGTCACAAAAGGAAGTGATATTAAGAACATTCTTGAGGAGAATAATCTTTAAACTTTCCAAAGTGTCCCATACCACTTTGAAACATTTAAATAATAATCACCATAATGGTATGAAATTAAATTAATATTATAAGATCATGATAATAAGAAAATTAATGATATAATATGTCAAAATTGTCAGTAATTATGGCACACAAAAAAAGTAAGTAGTGAATGTGACATTAATCTCACATATTTAAAAAGTTCACTAAAAATACCATACCTTATCATTCCTTTTTGTTTTTTTGGTCCTTATTCTATTTAATAGTGGTCTAAAATATTTTTCTAACTAATAACACAACCCCAATAATGTTTATAAAATCTTATATTAACTTCTTAAAATATTTTATTACCTATTTGATTAACAATCTTCCATTATTTTGACTATTTTAGGTGTTAATTTCCTAGTTTTTCGAGTATGTTTTAACTTGTTAATTGTTGTTCCTATAAAATATATCATGGTTCAGTCATACCCAAAATGTAAAACATTAATAAATTAAGTATATATTTATTTTATAATGTTCCATAATATGTGGTGATTTGACACAAAGTGCACCGTTCATGGAGACAGTAGGTCGTACGTACGCATGAATGATGCTTTCATTTTTTTTGTTGTATTAAAATAATTAAAACTACATTATACATATGTATATTATAATTCTAGTATCATATATATATATATATTTTATATTTTATATTGTTTTATTAAAAACATCATTTATATGTTCCTTGTATGGAATGAACGAATCATATCACTTTGAGGGGGAGATAGTCCACACTTCCTCAAACAAAATTTTCAT
Organism: Viscum album; assembly: GCA_963277665.1. Classification (NCBI taxonomy): domain Eukaryota; kingdom Viridiplantae; phylum Streptophyta; class Magnoliopsida; order Santalales; family Viscaceae; genus Viscum; species Viscum album. The sequence continues at coordinate 1,418,546,210 of OY728157.1, read as the reverse complement.
TTTTACACAACATGGATAAAATAAATGAATTTTACCAGAAACAAAATTACATAAGTGTAATACATCATAAATAACATATATTTATATATATTTATATTATATAAATATATGTTCTATCATAATGGCCACAATGAGAGGTGGTAGGGAAAATTTGAACAATTATCGTTCATGTGGTAGTATTTCGCTATCCTCAGAAATAGTATGTTACTTAGCCATTAGATGGAGGTGTGTGTATGTTTATATTGAAACATTATCATAAAAACCTCTTTTTATATCCAGGAAACTATTTTTTTAATTTAATCATATAATAAGAAGATTATCAGGAGGTTAGAATGGAAATGAAATTAGAAGGCATGAGAGAATTTGTTACTTCTTAATCGGGTAAACTCTTTTTGTTTGTACCAAAAGAATACTTGAATTGATTTCTTCCCAATGGGAGGAGCATAGTTATAAAGGAGGGATTTTTATAGGCTATTTTGGTATGTATTTTCTTAAAAAATGTGGTTTTAGATGTGCTAGGAATGGGGGAGTGGTGCTGGCCTTTTATAGGGAAGTGGGATTGGAACTTTGGTAAATACAAAATGGTATTCAATAATGGATGGTCTATTTTAAATAATGTTCCATAAAAATGGAAAAATAATGTATTAAAGTATAATACTATTTGAGAAGAACGTCATCCAAACAAAACAGTGTAAATTTTAATAATTTGGTTTCTTAACATCTAAGATTCCCAAATTTTGTCATTTTTATTTTTATTAAAGCATCTAGTTTTCTAGTCTTATTAATTTAACCATTGAGACTAAATTAAAGTGATATTTATTAGAAAATAAATCTAAACTGAATTATTAATATTAGATAAAATTTATAAAATAATATTTCCATGTTTTTTGGAAATTAATTTTACAAGAAGCACATGTGATGCACAAAATTCACCTTGAACCCAGATTGTGTGAACAATGTTTTTACTGTATATGGGTTATTAGGTTAATTATAATAGATTAATAGGTCCATTAATAGACTAAATTTAATATTTATTAAAACTTACTAATCACTTGTCCAAATATAGGATTTTTATTAATTATAAATAATTTAATAATATTCATTTTTTGTAAAATGAGAATAATGTCAATTTTGACATTATTTATTTAATACTAATTTTAAATTATAAATCCTTTATTGGAATTCAAATATATTATGTTTAAATCTTTTTAACATGATATATTCTTATAAAAGAAATAAAGAAAATAATTTAATCAATTAACTTCACTTTTAATATTTATATTATCATTTAATTTATTAAATTATTAACTAAAAATAAATATATTGATGTTTCTTAATCATTTTACATACCTAAACCATATACAAGAATTATTGATAATTTATTATGAAAAAAATAAACCATATATTTACAAAAGTATCTGTATAATAGAAAATATGAGGTATTTTACATATCTCAAAATTTTATAATTGTTGAAGGTAAGTAAAGTTACTTTTTTTGACCTTTTCCCTTACCCTTTTATATTCGAAACTTCCATTTAATAATACCAAAATAACCCATATATTTCTCACCAAGTGGATAAATCATAAAATTTTGGAATCCAGTGAATTTTGGACATGTTTACATGTCATTTAGGTCTTTAATATTAAGGTTTAGTACCTTGTAAAGCTTAATCATACCTTAATCATCATAATTAATTTTAATCATATTCACTAATAATTTTGGTCCAAAAATTATGTTAATATTGTTAGAATAAAAAATATAATAATAAATAAATCTTTTTATGTCATATTTCCAAAATTAAATTCATATAAGTGGGAAAATTAATATTAATGATAATCCTATAGACTGTGTGAATTAACGGGTTTTTAAAGCAGAAAAATGTTCAGAAGTTTGCTAAGTTTTTATATATTAAATTTTAAAGAAAAATTGATTATAATGAACTTAATTGGAAAAATAGCTGTATAATTTATCTAATGTTACTCTAAAACAAATCTAAAATTTAATTTATCAAAAACATTTTTGTTAATGAAAAGGTTGTTTTTAACTAAATTACAGTAATTTTCACAATTCATCAAAACATGAAGTTTCTTAAAAAAATCCCAAAAATTTACCATAATCTAATTGAGACATTCTAAATTAAAAAATATTGTTTATGTTTAAATATAAAATTACTAGAAGTTTCAAAGTGTAGTTCAAAAATAGGTTCTCCATTTAAATTTGTTAAAAATCTATATTGTGTGTAAATAAAGTTAATTCAATGTCGTATATAGAATAAGTTTACCATTTTGTATAATAAAATTCCAAAAAAAAAATTATATTTATTCTAAAAGGAAAATATTGTAAAGCCTTGGGGTGTCACAAAATATATATATTATATTTACTGAATGATAAATATTTCATGAAAATAGTAATTATTTCATTTAATTCACAAATAATAATTAGCCTTACCATTATCACCTTCCATATATAACATTAGTTAATGGAAAATGGCATTTCTTCGCATGGAGGAAGTCTATCTAACACATGAGTAACATTATCGTATCTCCTATGGAATTGAAATTGAAATGGTATATATGATATAATAACTCCAAAGGTATAGTTATATTATAAATATTATATATATATATACTTGAGATACATCATCATAACCAACAATGAAAGGTTGTAATGGAAAAGTGAATTACATCATTTCACAATGAGGTAGTTCATCGTACGCTCAATTAATGTTTTCATAACCCATTTTATGGAAGTTAAAAAAAATTAGGTCAATAAATTATTATAAAAACATCCTAGTATGTGGAATATACTAAGGTTATTATTTCAGAATGGTTTGAAAACAATATAAGGAGGTAGAGAAAGAAATATAATAATGACGCTTGTTGAAGAACATTACATATTCTTCAGTATCCTCCTTAGTTTTACACTAAAACCTTAAGAGGTTAGATTTTTACCCAAGATAAGTCTTATAGGATGATATTTGGGAATTGGGTAAGTTACTTGGATAATTCTTGGATGAAAAAATTATTTTCAATGTGTGAATAAGTGACAGGAGTGAGTTCCCATATATAGTTGAGGAGGAGTTGAATTCTTGTAAATACCCAAACTTATTCACTATTGGGAGGTCAATCTTACGTCAAGTGGGCAAAAATGATAATTAAAGGTTTTTAGGGATTATATAATTGATACCCACCTCAAATAAAAAAGGAAACAATGGTTTTAAACATTTCATTCCATAACATATAAGTTTCCCTATTTGTATCATTTTGGTTTTTCAATATGGTAACAAGTTTTTTAAAACTGGTAATTTGTCATTTAAGAATATATTATAGTGAGATATGTAAAATATTTGGACCCACTAATTCTAAATATTATATATAATTTATAAATTATAAATTTTGTGTTTGTTGGTAATCAAATTTAATACAAGCATAAATAACATGCAAAAATATCTCTTTAACCATAATCTTCCTAACAGTGTTTCTACTATTTAATGGTTGATATATTCATTATAATAGAAAATTGGTCCATGAATGTAAAATAGTCGATATTTAATTAAATTAATAAATCACTTTGTATAATATAGTATTTTTAGTAATTTTTTATCATTTAAAAAAATACCATTATTTTAACATAACATTACTAATTATTTTGACATTATTTTTTTAATTTGAATTTTAAAAAACAAAATATTGAAATTATAACATATTATGTTCAAAACATTGTAAAATGATATATTAATAATAATAAATAATGTAATATAATATATCATTTAATTTACTTCAATTTTTTATTTTTTAGTATCAATTATTTTATTTTTTATTAAGAAAATAATATTCGAGTCTGTGTTTCTTAAGAATTTTAAGTAATTAATTCAACACTAAAAATTTAAGATAAATTAATAAGATAACATAAAATAATATATATTTCAAAATAATATCTATAACAGAACATATGTTGTCATTTTACCTATCTCAAAGGTTCGTATATATTAAAAACGAGGAAGGTTTGTTTGGAATTTTTCCATAATTAACTAATTAAATAGTTCCCTTTCATTAAAACATTCCCAAAAACTCATAAAATTATTCAATAAGGTCATAAGGGTATAAATATGGTCATAAAATGGGGTTTGAAAGCATATTTAGGTCATCTTAACAATTATTTTCTTAGTTTAACCCCAACGTATATCCATTTTTACCTTAACCACAATAATTAATTTTAATTGATTTCAATATTAATTTTTTGTCAAAAATTATGTTAAACTTATCATAAATTATAAATTATGTTAAATACAAATATGTAATAAATTTCAAAATTCACTATATAAAAGTTGAAAATTTTAATTTAAAATTATCCCAAAGACATGATGAGAAATTTAGTTTTCAAAGTGAAAATGTTCAAACATTTACAATGTTTTTATAACTAAGCTCAATATGAAATTGATTTCAAAGACCTAAATTATATTAATTTATATATAATTGAACTAATTTTACATTAAAAATATTTCATAATATAATTTAACATTATAATAAATTTTAATGAAAAGGAAGTTTTCGATTATAATTTATTATTTTCACCATGCATCAAAAAATGAAACTTTTCCGAAAAATCCCAAAAGTTAACCCTAAGATAATTTTGGTAATTGGATTTCAAAAATTATTTTTATCTTATAAATTAAATTTACTAATTTTTTTAATTATTATTTATAAAATAGTTTGTTAAGGTGTGACTAAACTGTGATTTCTTTAAACCCAGTGTTTCTTACATTACAAGCTATGAACAAAATTAAATTTATGCTCGAATAAATATATTTTATTTTATTATGGTGTTACGTACTAGGTACTAGTAAACAACCCCATAATTTTTGTATGTGGTCTTAGGGTGGTAGCCTTAGCTAACATTTAGCCTGGGTGAGACCCTAATGGTTTGGGTTGTGACAAATAACTTTTAAAAATGATGTGCCATTAGAGGATTGAACGATGGAGTTATCATAATGGGATGGGAATGAAATGGTGGGGATATTTTTAAAATAATATGCGAGAATAATTATTTTTATTTTGTATAACATACTAAATTTTTTTATGGAATTTAAGGCTATATTAATTTTTTCAAAACAAAATTGAAGGGATTATTTATCTTGATTTTAAGATTAAAATATCAAATACTAACTAGTTAGAACCAAATCCTGTGAAGTTTATCCTGAATTGATTTTTTTAACAAAATTCTCAAACCAAAAGAGATCAAAACATAAAGGGAAAATAAAATTATACACTCTCATGTCTATGGGATAAGGAGATTGAAATCAATTAATAGAGTTATGTTCTATATAATATTTTTATTACACTACTCATAAAACTTATATTTCATTAATGTAAATTTATTCATAGTATTTGTAAAATTTTTAAGGCTACTAAAGTGCTATTAATGAGAAAATAATATTAGTTATATTTTTTGATTTGATAATTGATCTAAATTTGAAAACTAGGTGGTTAAGTGATATGGAAAATTATTTACATGAATATATCATAAATTATTTCAAAAAAGGATACATTACATATCAGGAATAAATCACACTTCCAAGACCTAACGGTTTAGTGTATTTAGAGATTTTCAACATAACTATCTTATTACAAAATAATACTCTAACATCTCTCATAAAATTATACAGAAATGATTTTATCATAGACATATTCTTGTATATAAGTTCCTAAGGAAATGGGGAAATATGATAATATAGAAAGATAACAAGCCCAATATGGGAAAAAGAAAATTAATGAGCCATAGTGGACTAGATCATTTGATCATAATCATGTGAAAAAACATGCACATTGGGGAAATACTTTATCAAGTAGATAAGATCATGGAATTATATAATTTTTCATAATGCATGATAGAAACATTTCATAGTAACATTTAACTATAAAAATATTCTAATCTAATCATAACATTTACCATTTAATACATATATGAAATCACAAGACAATAATCACGTTCCATATACAAATAACATTTTATTATAAAAACAATAACCATTAAAAATCATAACACATGTCAATTATAACCACTAATAACATAATAAAATTTTATATTGTGCATTTATTCTTAGGTATCATAACATATGGAATATAAATCACTTACCACATCTCCCGACTTAGTGTATTTAGCATCACATCATGCACCACAGAAAATAGTGGAATGGGAATAACATACCACATACCATTAAAAATTGAATAAGGTATCACATTCAATATAACAAAGCATAATATCACAAGAGATATAAATCATTACCCAATGTAATAGATGACTAAAAATTAAATTTTTATTTCAAAAACACTTTTGTGGATAAAGTGGGAAACCAGAATGACATCAAAGACATAAGACATAACCATGCCTCCACGACCAAGACCCTCAAGACCAAATAAAATACAATTCAAAAGAAAGTTAAACCTCTACCCAAGCAACAAAAAAATATGATCAGCATCCACCATCTCATCGTTGCTTTGCTATATATCCCATGCAAGGATGCACGGGCTCGGTACCGATGGAAAGCACCATACCCTCTCAAAAAATCCAATTCTGGATAGCGATGATGAGGAGAAAGCTCCCTGCTCTGAACAACTTCTAGAACAGTCCCTTGAAAATAAACTAGATGAATTGTATCATATAGACCAAGGTCGTAGTGCCATAAGTGAACACAAAAAATTCATACCACAAAATCCTCCCCAATGCACATAAACATAAACCAAATTAACCTTTATCAAATCATAAGAAATCAAAAGCTGCATCCACCATCAAAACCTTGAATGTAGAAGACCTTTGTATTGTGGCCTACCAAGACCCAATCCAATCACTTCCAGCCTACTGCCATTGTCCTCCTTCCATCCGAAATTCAGTAAAACAACATTGAAAACTCACCCAAGAACCAAACAACACACAAGTGTCCAACACATGTGATTATTGAAAACCTTTAAAGAGATGCATCAAGCCTCACAGAAAGTCGAAGAACCTGGAATTCGCAGATCACATATTTAGAAAAGGAAAAACCAATATCCACACACGGACTTAGAAAATAAACCAGTATATAACAAACCATACAACTTAGACAACTGCAAAGAAAAACAAAATCAGAACTAGAGCAATCTACGAAGACACCTCCATGCCATCACACCTCAATAAAAACTTGTTTACTGTCTGAAACAGAACTCCAAGTGCATCTAAACAAATCAGCAGAGACAAACAACAAATCAACAACACCAAAGAACACAGATCACTGATGTCAAGGGGTTCCTCTTGAATCTAGACAGACATTCCAGAGCTGACCAAATTTGACCCCAGAAACATGAACAATAGAAATCCAAAACCTAAAAAGGAATTCAAAAAACAATAAACATAATCGTCCTCTAAAACTCTAAAGAATAGGAACCCCAAAACTCAAACATGAAAACTCATCGATGTATCCAAATCTCACTGGAGGAGCTTCGTCAATGCCATTGAGAACACATGAATCTCCAAAAGCATCTGAATCCAAAAACGAATGAGAAAAACAAAATGAAAACAGATCATCACCAGCACACTGAAAAGAAGTCCCAACACAACCAATTCCCATCACCACCGATCAGGATGCTCACAGAGACCATGAAAAGCCACCCAATGCAACCACAGGAGATAAGGCAACATCCCATAGGTCGTTGAAACTGGAACTCAGCTATGAACTGTCACTGTGCCGACATGGAGCCTTATATACTAAAGAGGGAATCGAGTGATTAAAGTCCAACAATGATGAAATCGAGACAACCAAGCCCAATAACAATGCCACCGTGATAGGGGGAACATCACCACGATCTCAAAGAGCACTAGGAGGAGCGCCGCGCCAGTCTGAGAAGGAAGGAGGCGACAACGACGAGAGGTAAAACCCTAGAGCACAGTTCCCCTTACGAGCTCATCCCATCAAATTTGTTACCCTCATACCCAATGAATTGGAGGTATATAAAATTCCATTTCCACCAATCATATAATAACAAATCATATATATGTGTTCCATATACACATATAAGAAATTATAAATCCATCATAATAGAATTAACCAGTGAGGAATAAATAGATTTCCTGAAAATTATTATAAGGTATCAAAATAATTGACTCTGAAAAATAAATTGGATTGTTTCATTAAATGATATTCCCAGTAAAATATAATAAAAACAAAAAAATATTGATATAAATAAAAAAATTATAATAAAATTACAAAATTATTTAGAAAAGAATAAGAAATAACCTCTATATTTTTTAATAAATTTTTATAAAAGAAAATAGTTTATAAATAATAGTTTTATAAAAAATGGGAAATTAATTGAAGACTACTGTAACACCCCAAGATTTCATTGTACATTATTTCTTCAAAATAATTCAATAACTTGCACTACACGAACACCGAGTTCAAGTGCACCAAAACATTCCAAAATAGCTGTTCAAAAGCAGTTATGAATGGTATTAACTGAATTTTGAACTATATATAATCCTTATAATTTTAGAATCCCTATAATTAGTTTCTTAGACATAATGTAAGAACTAATTCATTTTTTTCAGATAAATGATGTATTTTTCAAAAAATGCACATTTACCACCTTTTAACGGTGAACCCTTTTTAAATCCAATATTTGAAACTTTTATATATTCAATTTGACAAAATAAAATTCTTATTTATAATTGGGACATAATAATTTAGTTTCAATAAATTTTTGGGGGTTTTCTAATAACTTTCATATTTGGGTGAATAGTGAAAATACTATATTTTAACTGAAAACACATTTTTTAATCAAAATAATTTATAGTGTTAATTTTTTAATTTTAATGGTTTGGAAGTATAAATAGATTATATTTTTACCATTTAATTCAATTATGGTTGTTATAAGTAATTTCACTTTGATATTGGACATAAACAAGTGTCAATCTTTTGATAGTTATTATTTCCTAAATATACACCTTTTGGTTTTGAAAATGGGAATTAATTTTAAATTAATAAAGGAAACTTATATGTTTTTAATTTTATAAAATAGAATTAATTTTTGAATTTTTAATATCATAATTAGCTTAGGGTAAATTTTTGGTATTTTTATGAAAACATTCAATTTTTGAGGAATAGTTAAAAACACTGAGTTATTGTTTAAAACAGACTTTTTATTAAAATAATAAATTATTTTATTTAAATTATTTTTAGGTAAAAATATATACATAATACCTATATATTATCAATTTAATTCATTGGATTCATTTTGTAATAATATTAGATATATAAAATTTTATTGAACTATTCACCGTCTTTTACCCACCTCCTAGGAGAATTTGAAAATTTACATAAAACATAATTTTACCGCTTCTGTGAGTGGAATTTCAAACATCTTAGATACATGGTTGATATCAGTAAGAAATTTTTGTTTTAATAAGATAAAAATAATTTTTTTTGAATAGTAACTTTTTACTTTTATTTACCATGGTTAAATGTAAATAGGGTAATTAAGGGTAAAAATGATATTTTCTTACCCTAAAACATGTCCTAATTCTATTTTTTAAGTGTCATTAGACCCAAAAAAACCATAGGAATAAAATATGAACCTTTTTGGTTCAATTGTAATATATTAGAACATTTATTATTATTTAATTCAAAGAAGAGTAAAAAGTGTTAAATTCAATGTTAAATAACTAAAAAAATTTTAATATAGGGTTACACAAAAGATAAATTAGACTATAAGTAATAATTAGAAAGATAAAAATATTTCCTACATAATGGTATTTTATTTATATTTTTTAGATATAAAATAATTAAATTTATTTATGACACAATGATGATGCAGTATTTTCTTTATTAATGAAAGAATCAAATAAATGATATTATAAATATTAAAATAAATATAATTTCAAGGTTTTTAGGACATCCAAAAATTTTATAGATTAATATTACTTTTTATGTCTAATTCAATGTATATTTTTATAAGTGAAAAAGTTTTGGTGACTTTCACAAAAACAAAATTCCAAATAGTGTCAAAATAGACATAAATTAATATTTAAAACAAATACTATATTATTGGTTGATATAATATTACTAAAAATGTAAGTTTCATCCAAAGGACTTATATAATAATATTTTTATCATTAATTAACCACTTGGGGTTACCTTGAATGTATATAATAATTTTATTAACCATATAATATAAAAATACAAAGAGATATGGTAAATGTCAAACTATTTAACTAAGAGTTAAATATAAATGTTAATGTAAATATGGTGACCTAAACCTATCTAAAAACTATTTGTTGAGTGTTCTTAGACCCATAACTACATTATAATTTAAATAATACATTTTTGAGCCATTATAAACTGAAAATGATTTTATTATAAAATAATATTTTAAGTTGTTCCTAAGGTTCCCCTCACCCCTCTTATGAAATGGCACTCACCCTTCACTATAATTCACACCTTCAAAGCCATTTGGATTGGCCAAAACCTACCCAAGTACCATATCAACTGTCCTCCCTTCATCCTAGAGGCCTTCCTTTAGCACGAAATCCTACCTAAGGATCCCTTTTGATCAAATCAAAAGAAAGAACTTGAAGAAGAGGTAAATATTTCAACACCTCTTTATAGTTATTTTCTTCCTCCAATTCCTCTTTCCTTGTTGTTTCCATTATAAAATAATAACTTCAGTATATTCTATATAAATTGATGTTATTATAAATATGGTACAACCATATTCATTATTCTATCCAACCTTTGAATGACATGTCACCATACGTGCGTACGTACGACTTACCATCTCCACATCGTGGTGTAATTGTTATTCAACACATTATTAGTTGGATGAGTATAATAATGATGTGAAATTGATTTAAATAATAAATATAACATGATAATTATTCTGTATATATGATATACCATCTAATTACACATCTTTAAAGAAATGATATTGCCGCTCATGCGTATGTACGGATTACCGTCTCCACGATGTGATAAGATTCATTTCCAAGATCATCATTCATCGACGGTTATAAAAATATATATTACTAATAAGTATGTAATATATGACATAATAATTCTACTGGGATATATATATATATATATTTATTTATTTACTTACTTACATATATCTTATTCACTTAGTTCTGTTCAATACGATATGAAAACGGAAACAATGTTTATGCATACGTACAGACTACCGTCTCCATAAACGGTGTTTTTTATTTCATAAATATGTATATTATACATATTTATATTATAAATATATATGATATATAAATCATGTTTTATAATCTGGAAGTATTTAAATATTGATCTAAGTGATACAATCAAGAGTAACAAGTTAAAACATGTACGATAAAGAAAGTGATTATTACCTGGAATGTTAATTTAACATAGAAATTATTATTAAATGGTTAGTGTAAAGCAATAAATGAATAATTTATGATATCATATATATTAATATGGTTCTGGTATAATTTAATAACGTCCTATAATCTTCATATAGAAGGTTAAACGTACCCTCGATTTAAGAAAAGCGCAAGGTAAGGGTTAATTTCACAATCTCTTTGTTATTTGAGGTTGTTTTTATTTAAGTATCTACTGGGACATATTTATTATCCATGTCCATGTTTCATGAAACTATTTTCAAATTGATTCTTTTAAGGTATTTTTTTACTAAAACATCATTTCAAATGTTTTAAATATTTATTCTTCTAAATCATTCTCATTAATGTCCATGTCTTCAAAATGGTTTTTAAGGATTTATTTATATAGACATGAATGTTTTTAAAATGTTAATTCCTTTAAAAAGTTTCAAAGTGGTATGAGACACTTTGATTAAAAAATTTATTTAAATGTATTCATTTCTAAATTGTGTAACTTTTAACTGTTTTCATGAAAAAGGGTATTTCTCTCAAAGAGTTTTACAAATCATTTTCATCTATGTCAAAATCCTTTAATAGATTTTAAACTTGTTTTGAAGTTGATTTATCATGATACAAATATTCCATATTGTATTTAAGGTTTTGTGATATGTTTCATTGTGGATGTGTTATTTTTATACCTTTCATGGTTTATGGGTAAATTGTTGAAATTTCATATGCGAGTTTTAATAAGAATGTTTATGTTATGATTAAGCCTTTTCTTATGAAGAATTCATTGGAGTTAATAAGTGATGGGTGGAGGCCACTATAGCTCCTCGATGAATCGGTAGGTCTCATGAGACAAACTAGTGTCATGACACAAGGCCTTGACAAAATTGTATTTGTAGTCATGGAAAAAGGCCTTGTCTATGTGGTTATGATAGTCTAGCATTATGCATTCCATTATTATGAAAGTGGCTATTGATATTGCATGTGATTATTTAATTAGTAGAGTATCCATTTGTGTAAGTAAATGTAATTATTTGGATTTATGTTTCCATATTATGAGGAAGTTTATGTGGAAAAGGCTTTTGTCATAGTTTTATACATTTCCTTAAATGTCTATGCTTATTTATGAAAGTTTTCGCTGTATTGCTTACCCTTACTAAGCGTTTAAGATCACCCATTTCTATGTTTTATTTTTTTACCAGGATTCCAAGAAGTGTATTTTGATTGATATACAGGGTTAGGACAAGGGAATAATGGTGTTTATAAAGGATTATTTATGTTGTTTTGTATGTTATAAACTGTAATGTAACATTCATGTATGTAATGTATTTTCCAAGACTTCTAAACCGATCTGTACTTTGGGACATGATTCCTTGTAATCATGCCAATGTATTAAAATAATGCACCGACTCTGGGTAACTGGGGTCCGGGAATTACAGTTGGTATCAGAGGAATTTTAGAAAAAACCTTGAAAATAGATTTAATTGAACTCTGATTAGAGAACATTACCCTAAGATATACTTTGCGGATTATTATAGAAGAACTGCCTAGAATTTTGGTACTGTAGAGAGTCAGTGAGTTTTCAAAGAAATACATCCATGTCTGGATAAGAGCAGGTAGAGGTGGCTCTGTCATAGATGTACCTAGGGTTAAAACCTGAAAACACATCTTTGAGCAAGACTCAAACAGGAACTAGTGCACGAAAATGGGCCTTGCTGCACTCTTGGTTACGATACTCCCGGGGGATATGCTAAGGATAATTCTCATTTTCTTTACAGACCAATATGTATGGTTTATGAGTATATATCTTTTCAAAAAAAACATTTTTGTTATTATAGATTATAACCATAAAATAATCAATTTACGTTAGGTATTTTACATGTATGAAATTATGAATTGTGATTCATAAGCTAACCTAGTGCATGTCATTATTTAGAAATCGCGCCTAGTAGAAGGAATGAGAAATCCAGAAATATGTCTGATCCAAAGAGTAAGAAGGTTCAAATCATTCATGGTATTAAGCCAACGTTTATAAGGGAAATATTCTCCCATTTATTCTCAACAAATGAAGAAATAGCATCATCTGTTAATAAGATAAGTAAAGAATTCTCTGAGTCCTATGGCTTTGAAGGGAAGTAAGAGAAGAAAAGGATGGAAGAGATAAAGATGGATAAAGGAAAGAGGGAAAAGAAGGATTTTCCCATATGTGAAAACTGTTGAATGAATCACCTTGGTAAATGCTTGAAGGGAATGAGAGTTTGTTATAAGTGCAGAGAAAAACGGCACTAAGAACATGATTTCAAGGGTATGAAAAAAGTTTCAGATGTACAATGCATCATCTTCAAGGTGTTGAGAAACAACACGAATCAATGTCCAAATAATCAGAGTATACCCCAAATGATTCTATTCGATATGAATCAAGTTATGATACTACCAAATATGAAGATTAATAATTAAGATTTCTTATATTGTTATTAAATTATTATGTCATTTGAGTGTTGTATCGACGATGTACTGGTTATATGAATTATGGAAATAAATAAGGATTGTACAACAATAATATTTCATTGAGAATTTGAGATTATATGGTTGTAATACTAAGTTAGTGATATTTGATTAAGAGATGGTTGATTTGGATAAATTATATTGGATATTCTTGACTTCCTTGGAACTGGTTAATAATTTGTTTAATTCATCATTGTTGGAATATTAAATTTTTTTGGATATAACGAATATATCCAGTATTATATAAAGAATAATAGATCATGAATTTAATCAATAAGGCTTTATGGTAATTCAGGGTGTTACCATGTTTTAAAAGAATACATGATGAGGGTGTTCACATGTTATTATGCGGCAAAAAAGATCTTCATTATGTTGAACATCCATATAAATTTTGGACTGTGAGTTTGGATAGAAGTATTTTGGATAAGACTAAAGGTTGGAATGGATTATGTTATAAATTCAATAGAATTGTTAAGGTTGTTTTTGGATTTTCATAAAAATAAAAACCTAGAGGTCGGGCGACAACCAGTCGCTTCCAGAAAGGCCGCGAGACTTGAACCCGCAACAGAAGGGCGACAAGGGTGCATCACCTACCATTGGCCTAAGTGATGTCCTAGATTGTATAATGTAGTTTATTTTTAAAATGTTCTAATAGGTGAATTATAAATTAATTATTTTTGGAACCCTATATGAATAGGATAAATAAAATATATTTTTTGAAATCTTTTGGAGTGAAAGATGAGTTTTTGGTAGGAATTAGTTAGAGGATGTAATTCTTCTTATAAAGTGTATATATATATATATATACCTCTTATTCTATGATTAAATTAATTCTTAATCATTAGTTAAGGGACTTTGTCACAATATCTTTTCATTGAGGCATCCTTTGATTTCCAAATGACTTTCTTTTATACGGTGTATAAAACCCTTTGACTTTTTATTTCAATGTGAATATTTTCCTACGAAGAGTTTTAATAAATGAAAAAATGGAATGTTTTTTATCCTAAGAGTTGAAAATGACCTTTCTACTACCGTGAGTTTTATTTGATCTTTGGCTTCCTTAAAAAACCCATATGTTTTTTAAAAGAAAATAAATTCCATATACTCTTTTTACGTATTTCTGTATTGAAAATTGTTTTGATAATGGATTTTTTATGTCAATATATTTAAATGATATATTGTTGTTTTCCATCAATTTATGTTTCTCTAATTTCCACCAATGTTCTCCTGATCGAGATCATAATTTTGTGGTAACTTTTTAATTTCCCTTATCCTCTTATTAAGACTAAATTTTATTAACCCAATTTCTGATGTGGGTTTTCTAACAAAAGAATTTTCTATTTTCAATATTTTATTTTCGAAGAACAATTTCAAATTATGAGGATGCAATTTATTTAAGTAGAGAAGAATGTAACACCCGAAGATTTCATTTTACGTTATTTCTTCAAAGTAATTCAATAACTTTCACTACACGCAACACTGAGTTCAAGCGCACTACGACATACCGAACTATACGTTCAAAAGCGGTTATGTATAGTATTAACTGAATTTTGAACTCTATATAATCCTTATAATTTTAGAATCCTTATAATAAGTTTCTTATACATTAGAATTTAGTTTAGGGTAAATTTTTGGTGTTTTTCTGAAAACATTCAATTTTTGATGAATAGTGAAAAACAATAAGTTATTGTTTAAAACCGAATTTTTTTTAAATAATTAGTTATTTTATTTAAATCCATTTTAGGTCAAAATATAAAGATAATACTTATATATGTTCAATGTAATTCATTGGAGTAATTTTGTAATAATATTAGATAAATAAAATTTTATTGAACTTTTCACTGTCCTTTTCCCACCTCCTAGGAAAATTTGAAAATTCACATAAAACTTGATTTTACCGCTTCTGTGAGTGGAATTTCAAAAATCTGAGAGACATGGTTGATGTTAGTAAGAAAAATTTGGTTCAATATGATGAAAATAATATTTGGTAAATAGTAACTTTTTATTTTTATTTACCACAGTTAAAAGTAAATAGGGTAATTAAGGGTAAAATGATATTATTCTTACCCGAACACAAGTACTAATTATATTGGTTAAGTGTAATTCGACCAAAAACAACCTTACGAATAAAATATGATCATATTTGGTCCAATTGGATTAGATTAGGACATTTATTAATATTTAATTTAAAGAAGAGTTGAAAGTGTTAAATTCAATGTAAAAAAACTAAAACATATTTAATATAAGGTTACACATAAGATAAATTCAACTATAAATATTCATTATAAATATAATAATATTACCTAAATAATGGTATTTTATTTATATTTTTTATACATTAAATAATTAAATTTATTTACGACACAATGATGATGCAGTATTTTCCTTATAAATCAAAGGATCAAATAAATGGTATTATAAATATTAATATAAATAAAATTTAAAAGTTTTCATGACATCCAAGAATTTTATAGATGAATATGACATGTTAGGGCTTATGAAAAGTATCTTTTTCGAAGTAATCATGTTTTCATGACTTTCGCAAAAACAAAATACCAAATAGTGTCAAAATTGACATAAATTAATATTTAAAACCAATACTATGTTATTGGTTGATATAATATTACAAAAAATGTAAAGTTTGGAAAAAGGACTTATATAATGATATTTGTATCATTAATGAACCACTTGGGGTTCTCTTAGAAGTATATAGTAAGTTTATTAATCATATAATATATAAATACAAAGAGACATGGTAAATGTCAAACTATTTAACTAAGAGTTGAATCTAAAAGTTAAGGTTAATATGGTGACCAAAACCTATCTAAAACCTATTTTGTAGTGTTTTTTGACCTATAAACACCTTATCACTTAAATAATACATTTTTTAGAAATTAGAAACAGAAAATAATTTTATTATAAAATAATATTTTATGTTTTTCCTTAGGTGCCCCTCACCCCTCTTATAAAAGGGAACTCCCCCTTCACTATAATTCGTACCTTCAAAGCTATTTGGATCAGCCAACCCCTGCCAAAATACCCTATCAAACGTCCTCACTTCATCATAGAGGACTTAATTTTGTCATAAATCCAACATAAGGATCCCTTTTGATCAAATCAAAATGAAGAACTCAAAGAAGAGGTAAATATTTCATCACCTCTTTCAAGTTCCTTTCTTCTTCCACTTCCTCTATCGTTGTTGTTTCCATTATAAAATAATAACTCCAGTATCTTCTATATACTGTGATTTTATTATAAATATGGTACTACCATATTCATTATTATATCCATCCTTTGAATTACATGTCACCAACGTGCGTACGTACGATTTACCGTCACCACGTCATGGTGTAGTTGTTATTCAATACATTATTTTTTGGATGGGTATAATAATGATGTGCAATTTATGTAAATAATAAATATAACATGATAATGATTCTGTATATATGATATACCATCCAATTCCACACCTTTAAGGAAATGATATTGCCGCTCGTGTGTACGTACGGATTACCATCTCCACGATGCGATGAGATTCATTTCCAAGCTCATCATTCATCGATGGTTATAAAATATATATTAATAATAAGTATGTAATATTTGACATAATAATGCTACTATATATATATATATTTACTTACATATATATTTTATTCACTTAGTTCTGTTCAATACGATATGAAAACAGAAACAACATTTATTTGTACGTACAGACTACCGTCTCCATAAATGGTGTTTCTTATTTCATATATATGTCTATTTTACATATTTATATTATAAATATATTTGATATATAAATCATGTTTTATGTTCTAGAAGTATTTAAATCTTTATCTAAGTGATACAATCAAGAGTAACAAGTTAAGACACATACGATAAAGATATTTATTATTACCCGACATGTTAATTTAGCATGTAAATTATTATTTAATGGTTAGTATAAAGAAATTAATGAATCATGTATGATATCATAAATATTAATATGGTTCTGGTATAATTTAATAACATACTACTATCTTCATAAAAATGGTTAAACATACCCTTGACTAAAGGAAAGAGCAAGGTAATGGTTAATTTCACAATCACTTTATTATTAGAGGTTGTTTTTATGTAAGTATCTTGTAAGAACCCGGTTCTTATTTTTGAGATACATGCTTCTTATTTTTTCTTTTCCTTAGGTGTTTTTGGGAAAATATAGAAAATGGGGGAAAATCCTAAATTTTGGAACTACACGCAGTGTACATTTGGTTGTGTTGGGATGAGTACACGGGGCGTGTAGCCATGTCAGCGACGAGGGATGTAGGAACCGACTTCACGCTGTGTAGTGGTACTTACACGCCGTGTAGTTAGTCGGAAGGCTTAAACAGTAAGGTGGTGAGTCGCCACCAACTGGGCGACACTACATTCCATGTACATGGGAGTACATGCCGTGTACTCATGTCGATGGATGAACAGTGTGGCGGTGCCGCCAGGGGAACAGTTAAATGAAAGGAGTACACGGCGTGTACTCAGAAGTACACATTGTGCACTTTTTTCGGTTTAAAATAGGCAGTAGCCTCCTCTTTTGGTAGAGGAGACACTTGAGCCGATTTAGAGCCAATAGAGGAGGCCGGACCTTTGAAGATCCTCCAGGTGTTCATCTGGAATCCGATTCGGCCTCGGATGATCCAGTTGGAACCACACAGGTCAGGGATTCCACCTCCATGGCTGGTTCTTGCCCATTATTCTCCGAATAGAAGTTATTTACATTTTAATGGGTTTTGTTCTTCGTCAGATCTATCCCATTCTTGGGTGTTTCTGGAGTTGGCGTTCGGGTATAATGCTCATTGGCGTTTAAGGTAGGTGGCTTTGTGTTAGTTTTTCCAACTGTCATGCATTTTGAGGTTTTCATGCCACGAACCCATGTTGGGGTGTCGTGTGGCTAAGGTCATTGCTATATTTAATGCCTAGAATTGATTAGGTATTTAATTATAATATTAAAATGCTGGTTGGGATCGTTGCTTGGATCCGGAACCACCCTGGGGGTGTGTTTTACTGTTTAGTCGTTTGGCTAGGATACCCGAGGGTATGCCTTTAAATGTAGTAATTGTAGAATTACCTTGAGAGGAATTGCTTGTTTACTGCATTTTGACATGCTGGGCATGGCCCGGTTACCTGCTTAGCCTGAGGGTGTTTTTGTTGTTGTTGTTTATGTGATTAGCCTTTGGGCACTACACTGTATAGCCTGAGGGAAGTAGTTATTTTGCCTGAGGGCGGGACCGTATTAGCCTAAGGGAGATGTTCTATTTCACCAGAGGGCTACCTTTCATGCCTGAGGGCTTGAATTCTTTGCCTAAGTGCGACAATTCCTACACCTGAGGGTAATTTCTGTGATGCCTGAGGGCAATACCTGCGGGTTGGATTCTGTATAGCCTGAGGGCGTGGTTTACTATATTATCTTGAGGGAAAGATATTGTTTAGCCTGAGGTCTTGGTGCTGTTGAGCACAAAATGATACTAAATTTAATGGATTAAATGAATAATAAAATGGCAATTTAATTGTTAAGTTAGTTACTTTTTAGTACTGCTTACTTTATTACATTTTATTATTGCACACTATTGTTGCATGCTTACACGCAGTTGGGCACGAGCCTTTGGTGGGTGCCTACTGGGAATTTATTTATCACACCCTGTTTGGGTCACGCTTTTCGGCCCAAACAGATTACGTTTCTGCAGGTGTGGATAGGGGAAAGAGTCCCTATATAGGTACTTGATTGTTACTGAGGAGTAGGAGGGCATGGGATCGAGCTTAGGCTCGTGATTCTGCTGCTAGCGATTTTTATTGTTTTGCTGTACTCTGATTTTGTTGTACTGTATTGATGTATAACATGTTCTGGCTATTTTCTTAGAACTTGAGACATATAGCATCATCATTTATATATTGTTGGTTATATCCACTGTTGTTGTTTATTTCAGTTGTGTATGGTTTACTATTTTGGCTGTTCGCTGTATGTTTTATTTTGTATTCCACTGCGCTACACTTTGACAAATGAGGGAATAGTTTCCCCACTATCAGACCTAGGCCCTCACTACTAGTCGGAATCCTCTGGTGTTTGGGAAAATGAGCTTGAGGTCACATGGTGAATCAGATTCGGGGCACCTGTTGCGTGGCACCCGGGTCCGGGATGTTACAAAGTGGTATCAGAGGAGGTTTCTTTTCATTGACTTACTATTTGGAGCCATAGTTAGGGATATGACGGAATGGTAGTTGGTAATAAGCTGCACTCAAGCATAGATAACCCGCGTATAGGGAAAATCCAGTCTACCTTGTATTTCAATTTTATGAATTTTTCAAATATTACAATTGATATTATTTCACCGTTGGGTGATGCACTTTGAGATTATGCTGTTTATAATTTACCTATGGGTTCTCTTTAGTTGCAACCTGATGAAATGAGGGTATTCCATCTCATTCATCATATAAAAACATGCTAGATATCACATTCCATGCATAGATTCCATGCCATGTAGGTGCATTATAATTTTCATGTTGTTGTGATAGTTTTTGTGCTAAGAAAGCATGCTGCTGTGATAGCTGCTTGATAAATACCAGCCTTGTGATATGGTATTTTTTTGAGATTTTTTATAGAATGGACACCAAAGTTTGGTTTTTGGGGAGTATGGGACCCCATTTACTGGAATTTGGTGGATCATTGACTGTTTATAAGTTATAACATAGATAAGATGTCAAACTTTGAT
Organism: Viscum album; assembly: GCA_963277665.1. Taxonomy (NCBI): domain Eukaryota; kingdom Viridiplantae; phylum Streptophyta; class Magnoliopsida; order Santalales; family Viscaceae; genus Viscum; species Viscum album. The sequence continues at coordinate 1,418,525,588 of OY728157.1, read as the reverse complement.
TCGTGGGGAGTATTGGCCCTCACAGATCAGAATTTGGAACTTAGGTGTTGTTTTTCAGTGTTTTCTGGGTTCCGGAGAAGTTTTTGAGGCATACTGTCCAGAAACCCAGTATACACGCCATGTAGTATTATTACACACGCCGTGTATGGCCTTCTGTTCGGGAAGAAAAATGAACTTTTTAAGTACACTCTGTGTACTCTGAGTACACGTCGTGTAGTCTCTTCCCGTGTCAAAAACCGTGCGGGCAGCGACACAGGGTAGGGAAGTGCTTGGTAAAAACACACCGTGTACCAGATCTACACACCATGTAGTGTTGACTCGGAGTACGGCCGTGTAAGTAACAACACGGGTCGGTGAACTCCTTTACAGAACACACCGTGTCAATTATGAACACGATGTGTAGTGTGGCCTGGGGACTTGGCCGTGTAACTAACAACACGGGTCGATGTCACCGTTCCTTGAACACACCGTGTGCCTATGGGACACGTTGTGTAGTCTTGACCAGTGACAGACCATGTGGAGTTAGCCATGTGGCTGGGGAAATGGAGTGACGTACACGCCATGTGCGGGTGTAACACGCCATGTAATTCAAGCCGAGTAGTTGTTCATGTCACAAGTGACATGGGCATTTGGAAAATAACACCATACACACCGTGTAAATTATGTACATTCCATGTAGTTTTGTTTAATGGGAGTCGTCTGGCTAAGCCGTGCAGAAGGACCCAGGCAGGGGAAGGGAAGTCAAGTACACGCCATTTAGTCAGTGTACACGCCGTGTAGTCTTGTTTGGAAAATTTGGAGATGCCTTCTTCCTCTTGTTTCCATTGAGGTTTCTTCATTCCATCTTTAATAATCTTGAATCTGAGGTGTGTTTTTGTCCTTGTAGTGTCATGCCGCCTAGACGACCACGTGTTGTTTGCTAGAAGAGCAGCAATGAATATACTCTATAGATGGTGGGCCATGGGCTACTAGTTGATCCTCCAGCAGAGCCAAATGTGGCACCAATTGCTATACCAGACACATACGTAGAGCCACTGTTCCGTGAAGGCTTATTGCGATTCATGCAGACCTTTCAGGGAGAACCGCAGGTTACCACATCTATGGCCAAGCTTACACGTATCTTCCAGCAGCAGCATTCACCTACATTTTCAGGGGATGGCAGACCACAGGCTGCGGAGTCTTGGATGGGGTTGATGAAGACTATTTTTTATCATCTTCAGACGCCTCCAGGGTAGAGGGTCAAGATCGTGACTTACATACTGCGTGATTCTGCCAAAAGGTGGTGGGATGTTACCACCCAGTCAGAGCATCCCAGGGACATGGCATGGGAAGGCTTTCAAGAAGCCTTCTATGAATTTTTCTTCCTGGAGACGTTGAGAGAAGATAGAGCTCGAGAGTTCATGAATCTGCAGCAGGGCACTATGTTAGTGATGGACTATTCTGCACGTTTTACAGAACTTCAATGCCTTTCACCTGTGCTAGTGGGTGATGAGACGCTGAGAACAAGACGTTTTTAAGATGGCCTTTGGTATGACATCCGAGCACTGGTAAATGTATTCAGGTTTCCTACTATACACGCTATCATGAACCAATCACTGATTACGGAGAGGAACCTGTGGGAATATAGTGGTGTGGGCTAGGGCAGTTCTGCACCAGTTACTGGTAATATTTCTACTGGAAAAGGGAAGATACAAATAGACTTCCCTCAGGGTGGCAATACTAGCCAGGAAGCTTCTTCAGGTGGTCTGATCATGTGCTACCAGTGTTGTAGAGAGGGGAACATGAGACCACAGTGTCCACGAGACCTAGTGGAGTGTCGAGCTTGCGGCAAGATGGGTCATCTATAGCGCTTTTGTAGGGTGTTTTTACTATTGGCTAGTGATAGGGGTTCTATGAAGACTCCACGAGCAGGGGAAGGACTAGTAGCTTCTTACCAGTCTAGGAATTGGAATACGTCAGGGCCTGTAGGTAGAGATGGTGGTTGTGGCTGTTGTAGCCAGACACCAGGATCTCAGAGGCAGCAGGGTGGGATAGCTCAGGGTAGCCAGGCTGTGTCGCAGGGCCGCGGCACTGGGCAGGCATATGCAATGCAATAGACCCAGCAGGAGCAGGATCCCAGACCTTCTACAGTCAGAGGTACTATTCTAGTATCTTCTGTCTTATCTTCAGTGCTTTTTGATACGGGTGCTACACATAGTTTTTTATCTGTACTCGTAGTCGAGAGCCTTGGTCTCTGTGTTTCTTTTTCTTCCAGTATCATGACGCTAGACACTCTGTTGGGAACTAGAACGACTGATGTGCGTCAGTGCAAGGAGTGCCCCCCTTGAGGTTGGAGGGTGTCACTTTCTTTGGGACCTCTATGTCCTAGAGATGGAAAGCTATGACGTAATTCTCAGGATGGACTGGTTTGTTTCCTTCTGGGACATTGTAGACTGCTATCATCACATGGTGTGTTTCACATCACCCGAGGGTGGAGAGTTTCTATACAATGGAGAATGGGATGTTCAGGTGAATCGAGTTGGACTAGAGCATCATGGGCGAGGTGGAATCACAGACCAGATTGCGAGCTTATATGTGGATGACCAGGGGACTCGTCAGATGGATTTTCCTCCTGTTATTGATTGTTTTAGGGATGTATTCATGGATGAATTTTTAGGTCTACCTCCATAGAGAGAGGTGGATTTCTCTGTTGATCTTGTGCTAGGAGTAGCACCGGTGTCCATTCCTCCTTATAGGATGGCTACACCTGAGTTGCAGGTGCTCAAGAGGTAGTTAGGGGAGTTACATGAAAAGGGATTTATACAACCCAGTACTTCTCCTTGGGGTTCGTCGGTCCTTTTTACAAAAAAGGCAGATGGTACCCTCAGACTTTATGTGGATTATCGGAAGCTAAACCAGTTGACGGTTAAGAACTGATATCCCTTACCGAGGATTGATGATATTTGTGATCAGCTTCGTGGGGCATGAGTGTTCTCGAAGATTGACCTAAGATCAGGATAACATCAGCTGCGTGTGAGACCATCTGATATACCTCTCACATCTTTTAGGAGTAGTTATGGTCTATACGAGTATACGGTTATGCCGTTCGGACTCATGAACGTGCCAGCGGTCTTCATGGATCTGATGAATCATGTGTTTCATTCTTATCTTGATTCTTTTGTGGTAGTATTCGTGGACGACATCTTGGTGTACCCCCACACTCGACACGACCATGCCACCCATCTTGATATCATATTGAGTACACTGAGGGATCATCGACTATATGCTATGCTCTCAAAGTGCCACTTTTGGATAGACTAGATTCACTTCCTGGTCCATATCATCTCTGAGGTAGGAGTTTCAGTAGACCCAGAGAAGGTGAGAGCAGCATTTTTCTGGGAGTAGCCTAAGAACGTGTTTGAGATACAGAGTTTCTTAGGGATGACTGGTTACTAAAAGCATTTTATACAGGACTTCTCCCACTTCGAAGTTCCGTTAATAGACTTGACTAAGAAGGGTGTGAATTCGTTTGGTTGGAAGCTTGCGAGATAGATTTTTAGGACCTGAATGGAAGGTTGACATCAGCACTGATCCTGATACTCCTAGAGTAGGGAAGGGGCTATACAGTTTACTGTGATGCATCAGGTATTGTGATGGGTCAATGTTGATGTAGGGTGACCGAGTTGTTGCATACAAGTCTCGGCAGTTGAGGACGCATGAGAGGAATTACCCGACGCATGATCTCGAGTTAGCTGCAGTTGTACATGCGTCGTGCTGTTGGAGACATTATCTTTTGGGGGAGCATTTTGTGGTTTTCACTGACCACAAAAGCCTCAAATATATATTTACTCAGCGTGACATGAATCTGAGGCAGAGGGGGTGGGTTGAATACCTACAGTCCTTCGATTTTTATCTTACCTACATGCCAGGTAAAGGTATTGCAGTAGCTGATGTACTGAGCAGGAAGACCCAGATGCAGGTAGTACAGTAGGCCAGTGGTGAGTGGGAGCTCATGGATTTTTTCTCTGAGATGCATCTGGAGGTGCATGACGGTCAGGGGCAGACTTATCTTTCATCTTTAGCTATGACTTCTACCCTCTTGGAAATAGTGAGGATGAGACAACTATCGGATTCCGAAGGCCTAGTTCTACAGGAGTCAGTGGCAAGTGAGGACCCTCCTCTTGGTTGAATGATAGGCGATGATGAGGTTTTGCATTTCCAAGGACGAGTATGGGTTCCAGGGGATATATGAGAGGAGCTGATATGGGACTTTCATGCTTCAGCTTGGGCAGTTCAACCCGGGGTTACCAAGATGTACCGTGACTTGAGGCGTCAGTACTGGTGGCCGAGTATGAAGAGAGAGATAGCTGGTTTTGTTACAAGGTGTTCCACCTATCAGTAGGTGAAGGCAGAGCATCAGTGACCAGCTGTACTCATACACCAGTTACCCATTATAGAGTGGAAATGGAATGATGTCATGATGGATATCGTGATGGGGTTACCAAGGTCACCTCGAGGCAATGCCGCCGTGTGGGTTGTTGTGGACAAACTCAGGAAGGTAGCTCACTTTTTGCTAATCAAGGAGACCTTCGGTGTTGATGATCTCGGAATGCTATATATTCGAGAGATCATACGTCTTCATGGGGTCCCTCATTCTATCGTTTCATATAGGGATGCCCGCTTTACATCTCGTTTCTGGCAGAGCATTCATAGGGCACTTGGTACACAAGTGCTTTTGAGCATGACATACCACCCTCATACTGACGATCAGTCAGAGCGTACGATCTAGGTGCTTGAGTACATGCTTCATGAAAGCGTCCTAGAATTTGGGGGCTCTTGGAAGAAGCATATACCCTTAGTTGAGTTTTCCTATAACTATAGTTTTCAGTTGACTATTGAGATGGCACCAAAAAAGGAATTATATGGTAGGCCATGCCGATCACCTTTGTGCTAGTTAGAGGTAGGTGAGGCAGATTTACTGGGGCTACAGCTCATGCAAGAGACATCTGAGTAGGTTCAGTTGATTCAAAAGTGGATGGCTACCTTGTTGTCTCATCAGAATTTGTATGTTGATCGCCGCAGACGACCCTTGGAGTTCGTGGTCAGGGATCAGGTTTTTCTACGTGTTTCGCCGAGGCTGGGAAACAAGCGGATCAGGAGACAGGGTAAGCTTTCACCGAGGTATGTGGGGCCATTCGAGATTCTGGAGAGAGTCGGGTTGGATGCCTATCGGTTGCAGTTACCGCAGCGATATCGAGCCATGCATGACGTCTTTCACGTATCTTAGTTGCATCGCTATCATTCAGACCCGTCTCACGTCTTTCAGCCTGAAGAGGTTGAGCTTCTGCATGATTCATCCTTTGAGGAGCATCTGATGCATATCATTGACAAGAGAATGAAGGTTCTCTGAGGCCGGTCAGTTCCTCTCGTACGGGTGCTACGACAGCATGGGAGAGTGCAGGATGAGACCTAGGAGCGGGTGTCTGGCGTACGTGCTCAGTGGCCAGAGCTGTTTTGAGCTTTATCTTCGCCACCCTTGGAAGGGCAATTCGGGGATGAATTGCTATAAGGGGGGAGGTTTGTAAGAACCCGGTTCTTATTTTTGAGGCACGAGATTCTTCTTTTTACTTTTCCTTAAGTGTTTTTGATAAAATATGGAAAATGGAAAAAAATCCTAAAATTTGGAACTACACGCCGTGTACTTTTCCACACTCCGTGTACTTTTAGCCATATTGGGATGAGTACATGAGGCATGTAGCCATGTCAGCGACGAGGGGTGTAGGAACCGACTATATTCCGTGTAGTGGTACATACACTCCGTGTAGTCAGTCGGTAGGCTTAAACAGTAAGGAAGTGAGTCGCCACTAGCTGGGTGACAGTACACACCGTGTACTTGGGAGTACATGTCGTGTACTCATGTCGATGGATGAACAGTGTGGCGGTGCCTCCAGGGGAATAGTTAAATGAAAGGAGTACACGTCGTGTACTCCGAAGTACACACCGTGTACTTTGTTTTTTCTGCTTTAAACAAGCAGTAGCGTCCTCTTTTGGCAGAGGAGACAATTGAGCCGATTTGGAGCCAAAGGAGGAGGCCAGACCTTTGAAGATCCACCGGGTGTTCGTCTGGAATCCGATTTGGCCTCGGACGATCCCGTTGGAACCGCACGGGTAAGGGCTTCCACCTCCTTTGCTGGTTCTTACCAATTATTATCCGAACAAGAGTTATTTACGTTTGAATGGGTTTTGTTCTTTGTCATCTCTATGCTGTTCTTAGGCATTTCTGGAGTCTGTGTTCGGGTATAACACACATTGGAGTTTAAGGTAGATGTCTTTGTGTTAGTTTTTCCAACTGTCGTGCGTTTTGTGCGTTTTTGTGCCTCGAACCCATGTTGGGGTGTCGTGTGGCTGAGGACGTTGCTATATTTAATGATTATAATTGATTAGGTATTTAATTATGATATTAAAACTCTAGTTGGGATCGTTGCTTGGATTCGGAACCACCCCAGGGGGTGTGTTTCACTGTTTAGTCGTTTGGCCAGGATACCCAAGGGAACGCCTTTAAATGTAGTAATTGTAGAATTTTCTTGAGAGGAATTGCTTGTTTACTGCATTTTGACATGTTGGGCATGGCCTGGTTACCTGCATATCCTGAGGGCATTGTTGTTGTTGTTTTTGTTGATGTTGTTGATGTGATTAGCCTGTGGGCACTGCATTGTTTAGCAAGAGGGAAGTAGTTATTTTGCCTAAGGGCGGGACCGTATTAGCCTGAGGGTGACATTCTATTTTGCCTTTGGGAAACCTTTCATGCCTGAGGGCTTGACATCTGCGCCTAAGAGTGACACTTCCTACGCCTGAGGGAAATTTCTGTTACGCCTAAGGGCAATACCTGCGAGTTGGATTCTGTATAGCTTGAGGGCGTGGTTCACTATATTAGCCTGAGGGCAAGATACTGGTTGGCCTGAGGGATTGGTGTCGTTGAGCATAGAATGATACTAAATTTAGTGGATTAGATTAATAAAAAAATGCAAATTTAATTCTTAAGTTAGTTACTTTTCAGTACTGCTTACTTTATTGCATTTTACTATTGCACACTGTTGTTGCATGCTTACACACAGTTGGGAACGGGCCTTTAGGGGGTGCGTACTGGGAATTTATTTCTCACATCCTGTTTGGGTCATGCTTTTCAGGACAAACAGATTACGTTTCTATAGTTGTGGATAGGGGCAAGAGTCCATATAAAGGTACTTGATTGTTGCTGAGGAGTAGGAGGACATGGGACCAAGCCTAGGCTCGCGATGCCGTTGCCAGCTATTTTTCTTGTTTTGATGTACTCTACTATTGTTGTGCTGTATTGATGTATAACATGTTCTGGATATTTTCATCGAACTTGAGACATGTAGCATTATAATTTATACACTGTTGGTTATATCCACTGCTATTGTTTATTTCAGTTGTGTATGGTTTACTGTTTCTGCTGTTCGCTATATGTTTTATTTTTTATTCCGCTGCGCTACACTTTGACAAATGAGGGCATAGTTTCCCCACTATCAGACCTGGGCCCTCGTTGCTAGTTTGCAGCCTCTGGCATTTGGGGGAAATGCTCTTGAGGTCACATGGTGAACCAGATTCAGGGAACCCATTGTGTGGCACCAGGTTCCGGGATATTACATATCTAATGGGACATATTTATTATCCATTTCTATGTTTCATGAAATATTTTTCAAAGGGATTATTTTATGGGACTTTTTTACTAAAAAAATATTTCAAATGTTTTTAATATTTATTATTTTAAATCATTATCATTCCAAGTATTCAAAATGTTTTTAAGGATTTATTTATATGGACATGAATTTTTTTAAAATATTAATTCCTTTCAAAAGTCTCAAAGTGGTATGGGAAACTTTGATCCAAAAATGTCTTTAAATGTCTTCCTTTCTAAATTGTGTGACATTTAAATTTTTTCATGAAAAGGGGAATTTCTTTCAATGATTTTTACAGATCATTTTCATCTATGTCAAAATACATTAATGGATTTTAAACTTGTTTTGAAGTTGATTTATGATGATACAAATCTTCCATATTGTATTGAATTTTTTGTGATATGTTTGATTGTGGATATTTTATTTTTATACCATTCATGGTTTATGGGTAATGTATTGACATTTTGTATGCTAGTTTTAATATGAATGTTTATGTTATGTTTAAACCTTTTCATATGAGGAATGCATTGGACTTAATAAGTAACGGGTGGATCCTACTATAGATCCTCGCTGCATTGGTAGGTATAATGAGACAAACAGGTGTCTTGGTACAAGGCTTTGACAAAATATTATTTTTAGTCTTGGCACAAGGCCTTGACTATGTGGTTATGATAGTCTGGAATTATGCATTCCATCATTATGAAAGTGGCTATTGATATTTCATGTGATTATTCAATTAGTAGAGTATCCGTGTGAGTAAGTAAATGGAATTATTTTTATTTATATTTTCTATATTATGATTAGGTTTATGTTGAAATAGATTTTGTTTTAGTCATATACATTGGCTTAAATATTTATGCTTATCTATGAAAGTTTCTGTTGTATTTCTTACCCTTACTGAGCGTTTGAGCTCATCCCTTTCTATGTTTTATTTTTTCCCCAGGATTCCACGAAGTGTATTGTGATTGATATACAGGGTTAAGCCAAGAGAATAATGGTGTTCATAAAGGATTATTTATGTTTTTTATGTTATAATGTGTAATGTAACATTCATGTATGTAATCTATTTTCTAAGACTATTAAACTGATCAGTCCTTTGGGACTTGACTCCTTGTAATCATGCCATTATATTAAAATAATGCACTGAATCTGGGTAATTGGGTTCAGGGCGTTGCAATTAATTTTGTGAACCATTAAAATTTTTAAAGGAGTCTTCATAACAAAAATTGAATACAATTTTAGGGGCAAGTGACTGAGCAATAAACTTGGCAGAGGAAAGATAAAAAAATTCATTTCAATCCTTTTAAAATAAGTCAAAATAATTGTATCGTGGACTTTAGAAAACATAGATGTCTATCAAATAAAATTTATAAAACAATATAATGATCATGTACATAGAGAATAAGGATTCCCAAACAAAATGAACTGATAAAGACAAATCCACTTACAAGAATTATTTTAGGTGAATTACAAATCAATGAGAGGGTAAGTGCTAAAATGAAATGTAAATCCCTAAAAAACTAAAGGATAAAATTTTTTTATAGTATATGGAATGTTCATATGTATTATTTCAATGGATTTTTAGAAATTAACAACCTCGAGTAAGAAGTTGATTGATAGAGAATCTCTTACAATGTCATATTTGATGAATTAAGAATCAATAGAACATAATTTTATGAAAAAAAGATATATAAATACCTACAAAATATATTCAAAATATATTACAATAAATGAATAGGTTATAATAAACCAAACATCAAAGAACACAATCAAAGAAGAAAGAGTATGACTCAACGAAATGAGATTGGTTCCAAAAAAACCCTAACCCGGGATTCCTGCTTGGTTAAAAACCATCTAACACCATGAATAATAAATTTGGTGATATTAAAACTCCATATTATAATCTCAATTATATTTATTTCACTATATACCATTTTTACAATTTCTTATTACCCATTTATTACCCAATCATTATTAAAATTAATCATCATGAGTTAATTGTTCGGTTTGTTCCATGCTTGCTTTAGTATGATGGTTCTAACCAATCATCCTTTCATGTGTATTTAAATTTTCTAAAATTTTTAAGGAGATAATATATCTCTATTTTAGAAATTTATAGTTTTATATTATTGTTTCATAGTTGTTTCTGTGATGGTCCATAGAGAACAGTTATATTTTTTCCACTTTTTAAAGATTTTGAATTGATGAATAGGATTGATTATATTAATTAATATACATATATAATTCAAAAAATAAAAATAAAACAAAAATGAATTATTCATTTATACTATGTATTACAATATTTTTTTTCTTAATAATTCATTACCAAAATATTTGAACATCATTCATGTAGGTGATAAAACCGCTTAAATAATAACATTTCATTACAAATGAATGAGTAAGAATACGAATTTAAATGGTTATAATATCACATTTTCATATGTATAATTATGTTAATAATAACCCAGTATAGTGTTTTATTATATTTAAGAATTTGGGATATGATAAGATATGTAAAATATATGAAGAATAACACATCGCTTACTTTGTTGTAATCACTTATTCTCACAATGTATTCAATCCAAATAAAGTAATTATGCCACTTTAATCTGACAAAAAACTATCAAATGTTAGGAAAATATTTATGAGAGGAAATTTTACAAGGTATAAATTTTATAAACTAAGGATAAAATTAGTTTAGAGTGGGTTTAAGAGTGTTTCATTTAAATGTGGAAATGAGGGACATTTCATTGGAACATGAGTTAGGTGAAAGGAAAAAACATTAAATCAAATAAGAGTTAGGTGTTTCATGTAATAAAATGTTAGTTTTAATTATAGGACTCAATCACACACCCAAAAAGTTTTTATTGAAATATTTTATATCTATTTAATTATAAAAAATCATTTTATGTTATTTTACTCATTTTTAACTCATTTTACTTTATTTAATTATTTACCATTGTAATTATTAATTTTTACCAAATATACAATATAACTGTTATTAAATAATTTTTATATGGGCATTCCACATATATACAACATTTAATAAAATTATAAATTCAAATATGTATAATTTTTCTTTTAAATGAAATTATATATTATATTGGGAAAACTATTTTTTATAGAAATATAACTTTATAAACATTATGTTTTTCATATATATAATAATTAAATATTATTTTGAAAACTTTTTTAATATATTTATTTACATATATAATCATTAAATTATATTAAAATAATTACTTAACCATGATATATTTAGTTTGTTAAAATAAAATAGCATAACACATAAAAACCCATACTTAGAAAAAAAATCTCCTTAAATATTAAATGAATTTGTTAACATATATAATAAATTAATAATAATTAAATAAATTATAATTTATTTATTTTTATATAAAATTCATTTTATTAAAACTTTTATTTAAATGTGAATTATTTATTTTTAAAAAATAAAAATTCAAAATATATATATAAATAACATATTTAGAAAAACTATTTATTTTTTCCATGAGTGATTATGTGTCTAGTTTTCATAATTACATTACTATTATATCAATGATAATTTAAAATTCATATAAAACATATATTTTCCATTATCTGATATATCGTTTACTATATATCGTTTCATTGATCTTTACTTTTATGAAAAATATAATTGCATGTATATTTTCCAATTAATATTATTATTTAATCACATAATATTTATAATGGTCATGACTATTGTAACATCCCAATCCAAATCACTAGGTTCGATCTAGAATGTCACATGACCTCAGGCGTGCCTCCCCATATGCCAGGTGTTACCGAATAGTATTTAAAGTCTAACTTAAAAATATAGGTAGACATTATGCTCCATTAGAGTGAACAAAAACAATAGATATCCAAAAAATTAAACAATATACAATGAATATGAAAACAAAAAACATTCCAATTATATGAATGAATGTGAAAAAAACAAACTCAACAGTCCCAACAGGAAAAGAAAACATGGATCACCCTCCCAGTTGATCATGTATGTGATTGAAAAGAATAAAAGTACAAGAGGATATGAATCTCTTAGAAACACTTTGTTATATTATCAAGAATCATATCAAGCTATCACATTATTTGATCAAAATAAAAACTAATCTTAACACATATCTACATCAAGTGAGGGATTCTTAGGTACCTAAGTGCCATGGACACCTGAGAATGGTGTGAGTATAACATAGTAGGACACCACTATTTCGGTCCAGTAACAAACTAGTAAAATAATATTTATTTTAATGTGATAACATCATCAAATAGTAAATAGGCACGTATATAACTATGAGAACATAATATTTTCACTGAAAGGACGAGTAAGCAAATAACACCCAAATTTCATGCAGTTGTGAACTTACTAAGCCACCATGAACCCCATCTATACATGCTTTGGATTCATGTTGGAATGTAGTTATAATGTATTTTATAATTAATTGATATCGAAACACAATTCTTATCCACAAATTATTTAGAAAACATGTCACTAAATATACATGAGGCATCTATGTTACTTGACTCTCAGTAACCACTAGGCATTGAGTGAACATGTTACATGGAATCACCAAAACATCAAGAGTACACACTCCTCAAAATCCACAAGGAATAAATACTATAAGAGGAAATATGATATATCACACAATAGCGTAATCATATATATATATATATATATATTAAATCATATCATATCATAATGAGAATGGTAGAAAAAATAAGGTACATGAGATCATCATGAAACATGGGAAAAATATTCACAGGAAAGCTCATGGAAAAAAGAATCATAAATGGTCTCACGATATATACATGCACCCACAAGTGATAAATTTCCAATATGGTCAAAATCTATGCCAATATAAGTATAAATACAAGGAAAAGGAGAGTGAACATATAGAAAATGAATGAAATATCATCATGAGTCCTAGAAACTATAAATGTGATCAAGATAAATCACAATCTATAAGGGTATATAAGTATACTCACTACACAAATATTCATACACAGTCTCCTGGGATATACATTCAGACACCCCAAGATGTCCATGAAGTTTTAGTCACTCATTAGTGGTCATGCCTAGACTATTGGTAACCGACATCAATCTAGTTCACAAGGGCATATCGTGACCCATTGGCACTTTTTCCAATTACATTATGTATGTTCCTTTAATTAATTTATACTTAATAATAATTATAAAATTAATAATTATTAGTTATTAATAACATAATATTACATTAATGGATATTATCCCAAAGTGGTGAGCCTCAAATATCATGCTAATAAACATTCATAATACCACTGGGTAGAGTACGTGGGGAAACCTACATCAAACAGATTCAATTCCATTCCAGGAGAATATGGGATGCTTCAACTAACTTGATCCAAGTACATTTGGCCTCTAATATACTCCATAAAGTTCTTATAATTCCAATAAATTCATATTAATTAATCATAATTTAATTTTAATTAATTAAAAGATTAAAAAAACAGACATTCGATGTTGAAGGAACACAAGCTGAAAGGCTTACCAGATATCACCACCTAGTCAAAACATTAACCGACAATCTGTAAAAGGTATTTATCACACTCCCAACATCAATCCAGGAAAAGCATTATTGTGTGACTGAAATAAAAAATTAAATTTAATATCAATAAATTGGAAACTTTTGGAATAAATCAACCAAATGACATACCTTAGTAGCAACGAAATCCAGTAGAGTTCAAGCTAAATCCAACACATTATCGATTCTAAGATGTGATAAATTAACAAATAAATTCTATGTTATGATGATCAATTAAATAATAACTAAAAAAACCCATAAATAGAATTATCAATGGAAATACCTTCATTTGAACAACCTTCAATGGTATACCACTATTCCAAAATTTGTATTTAGCTGCAGTTTAAACTGCGGCTAAATCATTCTACGGTGGTTTTGGAAAACTGTCACCAAATCATGTATCGAGAAATAATTAGTGGCTATTTTTCAGAACCATTGTAGAATGATTTAATGGTTGTTTCATCCATTTCAAAATTGTTTTTAATTTTTTTTTAAAAAAATCCATTTTTTTATTTTTTTTAATTTTTAATTTTTTTTATTTTCATATTGTATTTATTTATTTAATTAGTTTGTTTTTTTTTTGTGATTTATTTGTGATTTATTATTTATTATTATCATCCTCACACCCATCTACATGATCAAGTCAATGTAAATGCACAATACCATGCCATGTATAGAAATTCTTTGCTGGGTCAGATTTGAACCCTTTACTTCTCGCTTACTCTACAAAGACATTACGAATATAGTAGGCTCCTCATATAGAAGTAAATCGAATTTCAAAAAATTATATATATATATATATATATATCAATATATATATATTGGAAAAATAAATAAAACATATCAAATAGATACACATTAAATAATTATTAATCAATAACGATTAATCCGAAATCAAAAATTTATAATTAATAATTAATACTTAATAATTAATAATTATTAAATATAATATAAATGAATATTAAATAAAGATATATATAATATGGAAATAAATGGAAAATAAAAAATAAAATATAGTAATTAATAATTAGTAAATAGTAAATAGTAACTTGTAAATTATAAATACTAAATACTAAATACTAAATAATATTTAATATATAATATATAATATATAATATATAATACACAATATATAATATATATAGTATATAAAATATAATAGATAATATGAATAAATAATAGATAATAAATAATAGATAATATATAATTTATAATACATAATACATAATATATAATATACAATAAATAATAAATAATAAATAATATATAGTATATAATATATAATATATAGTATATAGTATATAGTATATAATATATAACAAATAATATATAAGTAATCTATAAATTATAAATTGATTTAAAAAATTTAATATATGAAAAAAAAACAAATTAATAATAAAATAATAAAAAATAGATAAATAAATAAATAAATAGTAAATATTAAATAATAAATAATAAATAATAAATAATAAATAATAAACAATAAATAATAAATAGTGAAAAATAAATAGTAAATAGTAAATAGTAAATAATAAATATTAAATAATAAATAATTACTATTTAATAATTAATAATTAATAACGACTAATAATTAATAATTATCATTAAGAATCAAGAATCAAGAATAAAGAATTAATATTTATAAATTTATAAATAATTAATATTACTATTAAGAAATTACTATTAATTAATAAATGAAAATTTATAAATAATGAATGTTAAATAAATAAATAATAAAAAATAAAAAATAAAAAATAAAAAATAATGAATAATGAATAATGAATAAATAATAAAAAAGAATGACTAAAAAAAATAAAAAAAATAAAAAATAAATAATAATAAATAGTTAATAATTAATAATAACTAATAACTAATAAATTGATACGTAATAATTAATAATTAATATTTAATATTCAAAAATTTAAAAATTAACATTTAAAATTTAAAATTTTATATTTAATAAAAAATAAATTAATAATTAATAAATTAATAATTTAATAAATAAATAGTAAATAATAAATAATAAATAAAATTAAAAATTATTTAATTATTCATTAAATAAATAAATAATTATTCATTAAATAAATAAATAATTATTTTTTTAATCAATAAATAAATAAATAATATTGATTGATGAATAAATAAATAAATAATAAATGTATAATAAAATAATAATAAATAAATGATTAATAATTAATAATTAATTAATAAATTAATAATAAATTAATAATTATTTTTTACATAATAACTAAATAATAAATAAGTACATAAATACATATTAAATATTAAATAATTAAATAAATTTATCAATAAATAATATATAATAAATAAATAAATAATATTTAACTAATAAATTAATTAATAATGAATAAATAAATATTAAATTAATGAATTAATATATCAATAAATATTAAATAAATATTAAAGAAATAAATAATTATATAAATAATAAAACATTAAGGACCTTTGAAAACCCTAAAAACACTAAAATGACCATACAATCTGATGAGAGACTCCTTTTTCTATGCCACAACCAGTCAAATCAAAGATCGTGAAATGACATTCGATATGATATGTGGTACAGGTTGAACGAACACCTTGAGTGAATGTTATAACTGTTCGAATTTTAAGAAATCAGGGACTGCGACTAAAACCTATGTTTCTAAGGCCTTTTGGGCCTTTCTAGCAGGATAAAAAGGGGTACAACACTCATATATTTGGTACTAGACCTAAATAGCAAAGATCTCTTGTATGATTCAATTTGATATGTGGAAAATACGAAATAGACACTTAGATTAAAAGTTATAGCTGTTTGATGTTCGAGTTTGATTTTCAAATTTTGAAATTTGAATATATATTTTCTTTTCGTTATCACCTGATTTAAATCTCACTTGGTTTTAACTCATTTGATAAGCTTCGATTTGACCGGTTGTGGAGATGAAATAGACTGCTAGATCAGAAGTTACGATCATTTGAAGTCGAAGTATGTTTTTCAACTTAATGAAGATTGGTTTTTAGTTTAAAAATATTATTAACTAATAATTATAAATATTTAATAATTGAAACATTATAAATAATTTTAATTATAAATAATAAACTTTATTCGATTGTAATAAATAAATAAATAAATAATAAATAAATAATTTTTTAAATTTTTGAATTTTTTCATTTCAATTTTGCGAGGGTTTTGAAAAACCCTCCACTAAAAAATTGTAAATTTATTTGTGAATAATTTTTAAATATTTTATAAAAATTACTTTGAAAACATTTAGTTGTGGTTTTTTTGAAGCGGATTTTAAAACCGCTTCTAAAACACCATTTTCTGTAACTGTACTTTTGATGTCACATGACATTCTCAAGCCATGTTGATACATAAATCCAATGATCTTGGACAATTCCATCAAGATTTGATGGAATTGTCATCTAATTCTCTATTTGGGATAGATTTAAATGATAAAAAAAGAAGTAATATGATAAAAGGGAAAAAGATCTTGGGAGAATTGTGAAACTAAGGATCATAAGGCGTAAGGTTTAACTTGAAGATCCATCCACAATGAACAACACTATAATGTACCACTATATATGGATGAAAGAGGCCATGATTAAAAAATCCTGATAAATCTTACCTAGATTCACTAGTGGTTTGAGTCTAGTTCAACTTGGAGCATGAGGAACCCATAGAGGGATGATTAGAGAGGCACACAGTCATATTGATCATAGAATAATGACTTATGGGTGGTTAAATCAAAGGGGTCTCAATAGCTTAAATGGCCAAAGGTCCCTCTACATAATTCCATCCAACGTGCCCTACTAGCTAGCTAGTTTAGGCTCACAAGTTAGTCAGTGAGGTTTGTTGGGAAGTAGGCTCACTACGTTCTTCACTGATTGGCCAGTGAGTCCTGTTGGGTAGTAGGGGACTCTTTTCACCCCACTGTTTAGTTGGCACTACTGTAGTAAGTCAACTTGTATTTATAAGACTCTAGCCTACCCTAATCCTTGTTTCACCCACCGAGATTCATTTGATGTTTGAAAACACCATTAATGGTTTCAAAAAAGAAAAACCTCGATTGGACACTCTCTTCTCCAATTGCGATGTCCACTATATGAAAACCTCAAATTACAACTAAAATTCACAACTATCAATGATGCGAGTTTTCAAAATAATTATAGAATAAGGTAATATGGAATTTACAAATACTAATTTCTTATTTTTTCCAATATTTGGTGATCTTATATCACCTAAATTAATTTTCCTTTGAAAAATAAAATAATTTTTTTCTTATCATATACATTTATTTATCTATAAAACCATTATATAATCTATTTCATTATTTTAAAATGAGAATTAGAATAAAATTAATCATCACCTATATGAATTATAATGGAATATATAAAATAAAAATGTATTATATTACACTAAAGCATATATTGAGAAACATGCTATTAGAAATCAATATCACTCACCATAGAATCCTAAAAGATGGAGTAACAGAGAAAATTTTAGTGAAATTAATAAAAATGATGTTTTTTGAGTATTAAATTTAAACAAATAATTGGATAAAATATATGAAAGTGGTGGCCAATATTTAAAATTGTTGCTTTCTTCAAACCATAAATTCAATATACCTTATGATTTATGGTTTGAATAGAATATAAACATAAATAATTTGATAGTGTTTGAAATATGTTTTCAAAACATGATTGTAACAACCCATGATTTTATAAACCTTTTCTTAAATAAATTATATTTATTTGGTGTTTTTTGTTATATGTTACACCAATTCAAGCATGTGTTACATGCAAAGTCAACTTATCTTTCTTTACACCCAACAATGAGTTTCTACGAAATATTATTTTACTATTATACTTATTTAAACAAAAAAATATAACCCAGCCATCAGAATGGATAGTATGAATAGGATTAACTAAATTATGAAATTACGGTTTATAGATAATTAATTGAATAATTAATTATAAATGAATGTAAAAACCTTTTTAAAATAAAACGAAATGTTATTTCGAAAAAATATTTAAATGTGCGCAAGTGCGTTTTGTACTAATAAATAGGAAAATACATAATCTTGGATTTTTTTAATGATATATATATATATATATAATATTTAATATATTTTTTAACATTCATATTATGTGTTTCTTGACAGGATATAAGAATAAATTTAATATTACTCCTAAAAGATGTATTTTTCAAAAAAATGTTTTGCTACATTTTGATGAAATACTTGTTTTCAATAATGTTATAGAAATTTAATAAATTATATTTCAATAAAAAACATACTATTTAATGTTGGGATATAAAAAATTACTTTTTTTGAATTTTTTTTTATTTTTCTGATAATTTTATTGTTTTCATTAATAGTGGAAAATAATGAATTTTAATTGAAAAGAACTTTTTCATCTGACTAAAGTTTTCTGAAAATTTATATATTTTATTTTTTTTAAAGTATAATTAAATTTTTATAATTTAATTCAATTAAGGTCATCTAAATCAGTTTCACATTCAATCTCGATATAAAAACTTTTCAATCTTTTGGATGTTTTCACTTTAGATACCCATTTTATCATTATGTCAATGTGATTAATTTTAAATTAATTTTATAAAATTATGTGTTTCAAATTATGAAAAATTTATTTCATATTTTGAAACGTAATTTAAAATTTATTAAATATCCCTTTTATTTTTTACTAATATGAATAGTAACTTTGGTAAATTTTATTACTATAATAAAGGTTAAATTCGGTCATTTAAGAAAACAATAATTTGATAAAGAATATAAAATGACACTAAAAATTGAAAAAACAATATTTTATATAATGAATTATACCTGTAACTCATAAGGATCTAAATTGAATTTAATGCATACTTTTCTATAAAAATGACTTGGATATTATTAAAATCAAAGAGGGTGACAAAATGTCACACTCTTACTTTTAATAAGTATAATATTTTTAATAAGGGGTTAAATAGAAGATATTATAATCTATATATATTATTATGAAATATAAAATTTTATCCACATCAGGGAAATTTATTTTTAAATTTTAATGAAGAAATAATTTTCAAAAATAATTACGCAGTGATGATATAGTAATTATTCAATTAATGAAACAATCAACAAAATGATATTATAAATATTAAAATAAATATAATGTAACTTAATTAATTTTCAAAATGAATTTTATAGATGAACATGACATATTATGGGGGGTACTAAATTAATTTTTTTGAGATTATCTTATTGTATTTATTTTCTTAAACTCAATGTTATGAATCATGTCAAAATTGACACTTATAATATTTTATGAAAACAATATTTTATTAAACTATTTAAAATCCTTAAAATACTATATAAGGAAAAATGCTATAAATTATGTTCAAAAATATCATAAATATAACATTTATGGTTAAATTTATTTCTTATAAGTAATACTATCAACCTTTTAATATCAAAAATGTTGTTACCATAGATAAAATTAAAAAAGGATTACTAAGGTTTAATCAAAATGATAAGGTTTAAATGAAAATAAAACTTGTATAAAATAATTTTTTTGATGATATTACACGATTATCAAATATTATATTTTAATAAATGTCCTTCTGGATGTATTTTAATTGAGATTAATTTTATTATAAATTAATCTTTTGAGAAATTTCAAAAGTGACCCCGTCTCTTATAAAAGGGAACCTCTTATTCTATTTTATTCACACATCAAAACATATTTGGTTTTGAAATAATCTATCCAAATATCCTTCAAAATTCCCTCCCTTAGTCTGAAAATCCTTATTTTTTTAATAAATCCAACCTAAGAAGTACCTTTGTGAAAATCAAAATTAGATACCCAAAGAAGAGGTAATGTTCAACAATGAATTTATTTGTTTTATTTATTCATTAAAACCATTAAATTATTTTTATTTTATGTTTATATAATAACATTAGTATTTTCAATCTACTGAAATGTTTTTATATTAAGGGTTTGACCAAAACTTACACACACTTACTTCTAATGGGTAAGGAACTTACCATTCATGTGTTTGGTAGACTACTGCCTCGTGAAATACAGATTGTTCATTTTTCATTTACCACCTCTCATGGGGATAATTATTATTTGAATACTATTTTTTATTATATATATTACATTTATGAATTATTTGTTTTTCTTTAATTATTACATAAAATATATCACCATTCATCCCATTTTGTATAAATATAATAGCTTCGTTTATGGACGTGTCGACTACCGCCTCCTCAAAGAGAAGTGATTCGATCACACATTACATGAAATATATTAATGATTAATTTATTAAAATTATATTATATATTTGAAATAATATTTATACTATAATTATAATGACAATAAAATGCAAACAATGTTCATGTGTATGTACAACCTACCGTTTCATTGAATGATGTATTCCATTTCATATTTATATAATTCATAAAATATTATTTATATTTATATAATTAAAATTTTATATTTATATCATTTTTTAAATTCTATAGATAGTTAAACTATAATAAAACAAGATTATCAAGAATAAAAAGTCAATATATATATATAACAACATGGATATTACATGAAATGTAATATTAACATAGAATTGTTAAAAAAGGGTAACATAATGTCAATATAAAATTATATATGGTATTATATATATTAATATGGTTATTTTTTAGATGTATAATAAACATATATTTATTATACAACAGGTTTGAATGAGTACGAAGAGAGTTAAGAAATAAAGTAAAGTATTTTTTGTCTCAGTTTTATTTTTGGGGGGCATGTGCCTTATACATTACTTGTTTATTTAGTGTGATATATATAATAGAAATCAATTAATTTTAAGATTCATATTATTAAAATGTATTGTTATTTACATATCCATTTTATGATCTCTCTTTCATGGGTTTTACATTTCAAAATTTACCAAATCAATAAGGCAATTTTTTCTCAATTTACATTCTTTGAGACACATGTTATATTATGTACCAATACTATTTTATGAGGTGTAGGTACTTCCCTTTGAAATTTTTTATCATGAATATCTTTTTTTTCATGATATATTAAGATCCATGTAATGTTATTCTCTCTTCGGTTAGAAATATGTGTTCCTTCAAAATAATGTTTTCTTTAAATGTTTTCAAAGACTCTTAAATGATTTATTATGAATGTTTAAGAAAAAATTGTTTTAACGGTTGTTTAAAATAATATTAAAAAATTCATTTATAATATATAAAGTTTATTTTAAATGATTTTTTTTTCTAAATGTATTATGATTTAAATAAAAAATTTCGAAATGGAAGGTATATTTTTGTCAAGAATTATTTCAAGTGATCTTTCAAAAATAATTGTCCATATAAGATAACATTAGTTGATGTTAATTATTCTTTAATGTGTATGTGTCCCATGGATACCATTCTTATTATTTTTTGGAATGGTTTTTGTTTTTGGTGGAATGATACAAACGAATCCTATTTCTTTTCCATGAGTTATGGTATGATGAAGTGTTAATGAAACACATTTTATACAAAGGTGACAATCCCAAGACTAATATACTATGGATGTCTTGGTAGGTATCATTGACATAATACAAACATAGATTATGTGTATACCTAAAATTTCATGTCTTATGCCATTTTTATACTCTCATGGCTCATTTTATTTGATTATCTTTTGATTCATGCCTTATGAACTCCCAATCTTTATTCCATGAATCTTTTTTATGGTCTTTAATATGAAAGATGTTATCTTAAGATTTTATTCTCATGTTTTCATACACTTATGATCATTTTATTCTTACATATCTTCAAATTTTACTCTTACTAATCATATGACCTCACCCTTTCTTATATTTATATTCCACAGGTTATAAATAATGGTTTAAAGTATGAGTAATAAATAGGAATATATTTATGGGACATGTTGAAGATATTTCACCAAATTAGAAGAGTGTGTAATTTGTTTTCCAAGGCACTAATCTATTATGGTCCCTGGGCATGTGAAATGTGACAATGGTATTCTCTTGTTGGGTTAAAATATATATCATGTTTCCAGGATGTAAATGTTAAGTTTAGTGAATTTATTTCAAAAGACTTGGATTTTAATATTTCAAATGTTTCATAAGTGTAACTACCTATGAAATAGTTTACATTGAAATTTGGACATGATTATAGAGATTAATGTTTCAATTTATGAATATTGGATAACATTTTCTAACCATTTTGTTTCAATAATAATTAGAGATAAAATGAATTTATTATCATCTCAATATGTATATTTTTATCCACTAATTCTCTCGGAATTAAAATATTATCCCCATTTCTTGGAGTAAGATATGAAGTGGAAATTGGTCGAGTAATAATTGATGGATGAGATCGTGCTTACAAAATGGAATGAAATCAAATATGTTTATCTTCTCTTGAAAATTCATCAACATTAGGATAATTATATTGAAACTAAAAATTTATATAAGTATTCTAATTTTAGATGATCCAAATTTTCCATTAGATCATCAAATATTTATCATTCAGTTATGATTAACTTTATAATGACCATGTTCTCTATCAGTTTACATTAGAACTTGATAATTGGAATTCTATACCATGTCCAAGTTTTCACTTTCCACTATTCCTATTTATGTGGTGATATTTGGCCATTATTTTCCCTTTGTTTAAGAGGAATTTTTATAGACCCTTTTTACCATGTGGTTTTCAATAAAGAAATACTCAAACATCCACCTTTGATTTTTGATGGGAAATTTAAAATTGCAAGGTTGGGATTTCCTTTTTAAATTCTTGGTCGTATTATAATAGTATCTTATCCATTGGCACATCCACCACATATCTCTCATGTTCATGATTTGTTCCATGTATCTACTCTAACAAAGTATAAACTTAATCCTTTATATGTACTAAACTTAAAGGTCATACCACTTGATCAAGATACTTCTTATGAATAGAAACTTGTAGACTTTTTGGATCACAGATATAAAGTTATAAAAAACATGTCAAATAACCTAGTTAATCTATTTTGTAGAAAAACACCAATTTGATCAATCTGTGCAGTTACCTGAGGATATGATGAGGTAGAAGTATTCTCATTTGTTTGTATTATAATGAATAATTGTGATTGATAATTTTAATGTAAGGGTGGTAGAATATAACAACCTATGTTTTTATGAAATTGTTTTCAAATAAATTAAATATCATTTATTTATTGTGTTATACGCTACACTAAGATAAGATTTCTTTATATGCAACACCGACTTAGCTTTCTTTATGTGCTACACTAAATTTCTAAAAAAATCATTTTATTATTACACTTAATTAGAAAATAAACTTATAACCTTGTTGTTATAATGGATGGTATGAATAGGATTAACTATATTATAAAATTATGGTTTATGAATTATTATTTATCCAAATAATTATTAATGAATGTAAAACTGATTTTAAAATAAAAGGAAATGCTTTTCTAAAAAAATATTTTAATTTGTGAAACTGTGTTTTATACAAATAAATAAACAAATCAATCTTATTAGATTATATTAATTAATTAAATATATATATATAATTTTCAATATAATTTTCAACATTCATATTATGTGTTTCCAGATATGATATAAGAATAAATACAATTTTATGCATAAATGAATTATTTTTCTAAAAAGACTGTTTTTCTGTCATTTTATGGCGCACTTATTTTAAATATGATTTTGAAAATTTTATAAATTATATTTTTTTAAAAACTATTCCTTGAAATTTGAAATTAAAATTTCACTTATATTTAATTTTTGGTATTTTATCATAAGTTTCATGTTTTGATGAATAGTAAAAAATGCTGAATTTTAATTGAAAACAATTTTTTCATTGAAATAATTTATTTTGTAAAATTATATATATTGTTGGTTTTAAATTATAATTAGATCATATTTTTATCATTTAATCTAATTTATTTCATTGGAATTAATTTCACATTGAATTTGGACATAAAAAAATCAATCTCTTTAGTAACTATTTTCTCATTCCATTAAGGAGATTAATTTTAAATTAATAGAATCAAATTATGGGTTTTGAATTTTTAAATACAGATTACATATTTGGATTTATAATGTAAAAATTTAGTAAATAGTCCCCTTTTATTTTTTCTAATATGATAGTAACTTTAGTAATTTTTATTACTATGGTGAAGGGAAAATTACATAATTCAAATAAAGTAATAAGGACAATAAAATGAATCTAAAACATTCCAACAAACTATTTTATAAATTTATTTTAACCCTTAACATAAATTGATTTAAATTTAATAATTTTATTAACATTTTCTAATGAAGAAGACATGGATAATATTAAAATGAAAAGGAGTATCAAAATGTCACAATCTTACTTTTAATAAGTATAATATTTTTAATTTGGGGTTAAATATAAAATATACTCAAAAATATATATTCACAAGAAATATAAAAATATTTTCTATATCGTTTATTTCTTTAAAAAAAATTAGTGATGAAATAATTTAAAAATTAATTACATAATGATGATACAATAATTATTCAATTAATAAAACAATCAATTAAATGATATTATACATACAATAAAATCTGAGTTAATTATGGTTCTTCGTGAATTCTATAGGTGAATATGACATATTAGGGTTTAATTTAATGATTTTAATATTTATATTTCTTTATTGAATTTATTAATGTGAATGTTATGAATAGTGTCAAAATTGACACTTAAGATATTTTGTGAAGATAATATTTGATTAAACTATTTAGAAATCATAAAAATACTAAATATAAACAAATTGGATAATTTATATTTTAAAATATCATTATTTTACCATTTATAGTTAAATTTACATCTTATAGGTAAAAATAATCAACCTTTTAATATCGAAAATATATTTACCATGGTTAAAATTATAATAGGTTAACTAATGATTAATCAAAATAACAAGGTTTTAAATAAAAAAAACTGGTCTGAAATTTTTTTGTTAATGATATTATAAAATTATAAAATCTTATATTAGAATAAATTTACTTTTTGTGGTATTTTTGTTAATATTTAGTATATTATAAATTAATCTTTTGTGAAATTCTAAATGTTCCCTTATCTCTCTTATAAAAATGAAACCACTTATTGTCTTTTATTCACACTCTTAAACCTATTTGGTTCATCCAAAATTTATAAAAATATCCTCAAAACTTCCCCACCTTAATCTATTAAGACTTATGTTTGGAATAAATCCAACCATAGAATCCCTTTTGTGCAAATCAAATGGAGATTATTAAATAATACATAACATTCATCAGAAAACATTTTTGTTTTATTTCTTCCATAAACCCCTTCAATTATTTTTATTTAAAATTTATATAATAATATAAGTATCCTAAATATATTGATTTTTTGTTATATTATTTTTCTACCTAAACATACACACACTTCCATCTAATGGGTAATGAACTTACCTTTTGTCTGTACGACAGACTACCGCGTCACGAAACGATGATTGCTGGTTTTTCCTTTACCACCACTCATAATGGGAATTAATATGGGAATAATGTTTTTATGTGATATATATTATATTTATAATTTTATTATCCTTATATAATTATTACATAAAACATACATTCATTCTTTCCATATTTGTGTAAATATGGTAACATCATTTGTGGATACATGAACTACCGCCTCCTCAAAGCAATGTGATTCAATCACACTTTACACGAAATGTATTAAGGATGTAGTTAGTAAAATTATATGATATATATGAAATAATAATTCTAAAATAATTTTAATATATATATATATTTATATCACTTACATTAATTCATTCAATACGACAATAAAATAGAAACAACTTTCTTGTGTACATACGGCCAACTATCTCTAGGAACGGTGTATTCCATTTCATATTTGTATCATTTATAAATTAGTATAAATATTTATATGGTCAATATATATTATATTTATATCAATTTTTTACATTATTTTAATTATTAAATCATGGTCTATGTAATTTTATCAAGGATAACAAGTCAAAACATATATGAAAAACAACGGGGATATTAACCGAAATGTAACATTGACCTTTAATTGTTAACAAAAGGGTAATATAATATCATAATAAAATTATATATGGTATTATATATTTTAATATAGTTCATTAGAATATGTATAATAATTTATATTTATTAGACATGAGGTTTGAATGAGTACGAAGGGAGTCAAGACTTAATGTAAGGGATTTTGTCTCACTTTTATTTCTGGGGGACACATGCCTTATAAACTACTTATTTATTTTGGGTGGTATATATAATACCCATGAATTCATATTATGAGTATTTTTATATAAATATATGGGTATTTACATATCCATTTTAGGATCTCTTTTTCATGGGTTTTATGATTCAAAAGGTACCAAACTAGTAAGTCAATTTTGTCTCAATTTTCCTTCTTTGATACACATGTTATATTATGCACCTATATTCTTTTATAAAGTGTAAATACAACCATTTGAAATGTTTTATAATTAATATACATATTTTCAAGTTATAATAAGCTTTATTTAATATTATAATATATTCCCTCAGAATCCTTTGTTTCTTCAAAATAATGTTTTTAAAAGTGTTCAAAATGATCATTTAAAAATGTTTAAGGAAAAAGGATTTAAAATACGTTTAAAATAGATTTAAAATATTAATCAATAAGAATTAAATTTTATTTTAAATTAAAATGGTTTTATAAATGTTTTAATATTTAAACGTTTTTTTAAAATAGAAATTATTTTTTCTTCAATAATTAATTCAAGTGATCTCTCAAAAGTATTTTTTCCATCTAAGATGATATTATTTGATGTTAATTATGATTTACTATGGATATTACTCAAGGATACCATTCATCTAATTTTTATGAATTAATTATTTTTATTATGGAATGATACATATGAAATATATTTCTTTTATATGAGTTAAGTTATGATGAAGTATTTATGAAACTCATTTCTTTCCATGGGTTCTGGTGGGATGGATGATTTTAAGTCATTTTACACACATAGGTATGGTTTTAATTAAATGATTGGTGGGACCTATATCTCCCTTAAATAAATTGGGTAATGATAAATTTTTTATTAGCTTAAATGGTACATGGGAGGTTATTCTAATCCCATAACAAGAGTATACACGATAGGTCATCATAATCCCACAACAGAAGGGTACATGAGAGGTCATCCTAAGCCTGAAACTATAATGTACATGGGAGGTCATCCCAAGACCAAAGTAGGTAGATGGGTGATTATCTCAAGCCTAAAATACTATGGATTTTTTAAAGGTATCATTGAAAAATTATTCTCTAAACTTATGTGTATGCAACAAATTTCATGTCCTATTATATTGTTATACTCACATGGATCATGTGCTTTGATTATCTTTTTATTCATGTCTAATGAACTACAAATATTTATGAAATATGTCATGTATATGATCATTTATATGTTGGGTTTGATATTAAAATTTTATCCTCAAATTTTTTATACCCTTATGATCATATTATTCTTATGTATCTTCCATGTTTTCTCTTAAAGAGCATCTGAGCTCTCTATTTCCTATGTTTCTATTCCTCAGGTTATAAAGAATAGTTTTAAGTAGTTGTACTAAAGGGGAAGATATTTATGGGATATTTTGAAGATATTTCACTAAATTATAATAATTTTTTCTATGTTTACATAGGAAATAAACTATTATAGTCCTCAAATATGTGTTTTTGTAATGTAATGAATATCTATATTTAAAAGATTTAATATCCGGGTTTGAAAACCCTCAGTCCTTATATTTGGTATCAGAGAAAAGGTTTCATTATCCTTTATAAACTATGATGATAAATATTTAGAGAGGCACATATGTATATTTATAATTATAAGTTTAGGGATGTATCTATGGATAATCCTACATTGTCATAGATTAACAAAGGTGTCATAATTTAGATATCTAATAGGTTATTTGTAATTATTATGTGGTTTTCCTCTACGATAAGTGTTTCTCATGATATGATTTTTAGTTTTAGTAGATGGAAGGAAACATAAGTAAATATATTACTTTTTAATGAGACCAAAAAAATTTATGATGAGCAGTCAAATGGCATGATAACAGGAGTGAAAGATGTCGTGATCTTGCCTAATCAGTTTTCATAGAATATTATTAATATTGTGTACCTTAACAAACTCTCAAACAAACCCGAAAATAGAAGGAAATGTTTTTCAGATAATTATGGTAATTGATACCATATAAGAAAGAAGACTCAGTTTTATTTGTGTCAATGAAAGTTGGAATAAACTCCCAAATAGATTTCTTTGAGGAACAAGAAGATGTTTTGACTGTGGAAAAAAAGGACACAATGCACATATTTGCAAAATAAATAAAAAAGGTTCTATTAACATAATGGATGTGAATATTTTCCAAACTAGGGTTCTATGAACTAATGAATGCTTAAAATGTGGGAATAAAGTGCATTTATCAAAATGATTTCATTTGTGGATTGATCAAAAAGATAACCATCATAGTGGAATGATTAATGGTAATATTGTTGACGATGCTGAGACTATAAGTGGAATGTGAAAGGAAAGAGGTATAATGTAATAGGATGATTTATCCTTGTTAATGGATTAATGATGAAATGAAATAATTTAAGTGTTTATAAATTTATATTCAAGAATTATGTTATCAAAATTATGAAATATAAAAGGATTGTTCAATTCATGTCTTTCACTAAGGATTTACAAGAATATATTGAATTGTTACTATGGAATATAAAAGTTAATGTAGTGGTAAGGTTATATATTTGGAAAAACAAATAGATTAAGGGAAGGATAACCCTTAATATGTGCATGATGTTGGGATAATGAAATACCTAAATGTTTGATTGTGATAAAATAAATAAGATGGTATTGATGACATTGGGGATGATATATGAAAAGGTGGTTATGATATAATGGGTTGAATTTATATAATTTTTAGATTTATGGTAGGAGTAAATAGTTAGTTTTTGAAATCATGAATGTTTTCATGGGGTTTTTAAGATAATTCTGGTTATAATCATGTATCAAGAGAAAACAAGGTAATGTTATTTATATGTTTGGTTAAGAGCTACATCATGTTTTTGAGGGATAAATGATAAGTTTAGTGACCTTATTTATAAATTATTGTATTTTAATTTTTTGGAAGGTTCATGAGGGTAACTACTTATGAAATAGCTTACGTTGAAATTTCGATAAGGTTTTAGAGATTAATGTTTTGATTTATGAATATTAGATAACAGGTGATAAACATTTTTTTGAGATGATAACAAGAGAAAAAAGGAATTACTTATCATCCCATTGTGGATCTTCTGATCCACTAGTTATTTATTTATTTCTATTTCAACATCATTTCTTATAGTAAGAGATAAAGCAATAATTGATCAAGACAAAACTGATGGATGAGGTCGTTCTTACAAAATGGAATGAAATTGAGTAAGTATATCTTCTTGTGAAAATTCATTAACTATAGGAAAAGTATATTAAAAAAATTAATCTAGTACCTTCATTTTTTATGAATCAAATGGTCCTTTAGATTATCACATATTTATTGTTATATGATTATTAACTTTATAATTACCATGTTCTCTATCACTCTCTATCAGAACATGATAGTTAGAATAATCTTTCTTGTGCGTGATTTAACATTCCTTTAATATTAGTTGTGTGGTGATATTTTCCTTACATTCCCACTATTTAATATGATGTTTTACTGACTCTTTTTATGATATAGGTTTTCCATAAATAAATTCTCAAATATCGACCATTTATTTTCAAGAAACATTTTGAAATTGAAAGGAATTGATTTTATTTTTTAATTCTTGATTGTAGTGGAATGGTAGCATGTCTATTATAACTTCCTCCAAATCTACCTCATGTTCATGATGTATTCTATATATCTCTTTTGAGGAAGCGAATACCCGATCCTTCATATGTACTAAACTCAAAATCCATATCATTAGAGAAAGATACTTATTATGATGGAAAACTAGTATAAATTTTTGATCGTAGAGATAAATTTATAAAAAAAATACCACTCAACTAGTTAAATTTTTGTTGATAAACCCACTAGTTTGAAGAAGTTGTGTTTTAACTTGAGGATTAATGAGGTAGAATAATCCTCATTTTTTTATATTAGAATGATTAATTTTGAGAGAGAAAATCATTTTAAGGGGTGTAGAATGTAACACCCCATGTTTTTAGGAACATTTTTTTTCAATGAAATGAAATTTATTTGATTTTTTGTGTTATACGCTACACCAAGATAAGGTTCCACTACACACAATATCAAATTATCATTCTTTACACACAACATTGTGTTTCTATGAAACATTATTTTAATATTATAATTATTTAAACATAAAATTTATAAACTATTAGTTATAATGGATGGTATTAACATTATTAAATGAATAATTAAATTATATTTTACACATAATTATTTGGGAAATTAATTATAAATGAATGCAAAAACAATTTTATATTAAAAGGGAATTTTTTATGAAAATTTATTTAAATGTACACAGGTGTGTTTTATAGGAATAAATTTTTTTTTGTATTATATTTATTAAATATATATATATAATATTCAATAAAACTTTTAAAATTCATCTTATTTGTTTTCTTGACACGATATAAGAACAAATCTAATTTTATGTATAATAGAATTATTTTTCTAAAAATGCAGTTTTGCCATATTTTGATGGTGAACTTGTATTTAAAATAGTTTTTAACACTTTTATAAATTAAATTTTACAAAATAAAGTTCTTCTTTGAAATATTAATATCAAAATTTATTTTGGTTGATTATTTGGGTTTAATATGATATGTTTCAAGTTTTGACGAAAAGTGAAAAATACTGTATTTAAATTGGAAACATATTTTTCATCGAAATAATTTATAGTGTTAAGTTATATATTTTATTAGTTTTAATGTATAATTATATCATATTTTTATTATTCAATCTAGTTTAGGTCACTCAATTAAAATTCACATTGAATTGGGATAAAAAACATTTCAATATTTTGGACATTTTCACTTTAGAAATTCATTTTCTTCTACTGTCAATAGGATTAATTTAAAAATAATTTTAAAAAATAATATGTTTTTAATTTTTTAAAAATGATTCCACATTTTTAATCATAAGGTAAAATATTATTTAATAGGTACCTTTTATTTTTATCAAATATGAATAGTAGATTTGGTAATTGTTTTTGCATTGTAAAGGGAGAATTGGGAAATCTATGTTAAAAATAAAGTGATAAGGACTATAAAATGATCATAACACTTAAAAAAATTTAATTTATGACTTTAATTCGACTATTAACACATAATGATCTAAATTTAACAATTTAATATACACTTTTCCATTATAATGACTTAGATATTATTAAATTCAAAGAGAGTGTAAAAATGTCAAACTCTTACTTTTAATAATTATAATATTTTTAATAGGTGGTTAAATTGAATATATGGTAGAATATATATTATTTTATGAAATATAAAATGTTTATCTACATCATGTAATATTATTTTAAATTTTTACAGAAGAAATAAGTTTCCAAAATGGTTTCACAATGATGATGCAGTATTTATTCAATTAATGAATCATTCAATTAAATGTAATTATAAATAATAAAATAATTATAATTTTACTTAAATAAGGTTCTAAAATAAATTTATAGGTTAATATTATATATTATTGGTTTTTTAAATCATTTTTAAGTTATATTTATTTATTGATTTCATTAATGTTAACGTCCTGAATAGTGTCAAAATTAACCCTATTAATATTTAATGAAAATCATATTTTATTAAACTATTTAAAAAATATAAAAATAAGAAAATAAAAAAACATGGGATAAATTATTTTCTAAAATATCATAAATTGACCATTTTTTTCTCAATATACATCTTATAGTTAAAACTATCAACCATTTAATATTGAAAAAGATGATACCATATATAAAATTAATATAGGTTAATTAAGGGTTAATGAAAATGATAAGGTCCAAAATGACACCAAACCTTGTATAAAATCTATTTTATGATGTTATTACAACCTTTTCATATCATATATTTGAATAAATTTCTTTTTAATGTATTTTTATTGAGATTTATTTTATTATAAATTAATTATTTGAGAAATTACAAAACTACCCCTCCCCTTTCTTATATAAGGGAACCTCTTCTTCTATTTTAGTCAAACTTCATAACCAATTTGGTTCCAAAAATATATATCAAAAAATCCTCCCAAATTCCCTCCATTAATTTTATAATCATTAATTTGGTCTAAAATCTAACCAAAAAATCCTTTTGTGAAAATCAAAAGGAGATACCCAAAGAAGTGGTAATGTTCATCAAAGATTGTTTATTTATTTATTACAAAAAAACATTTACAATTTTTTATGTTTATATAATAACCATAGTATCCAAAATATACTAATATTTTGTAAAATTAAGGGTTCTACCGACACCTAAACACACTTCGTCTAATGGGTAACGAACTTACTGTTCGTGTGTACAACAGACTACAGCTTCACAAAATGATGATTGATTTTTTTTCTTTACCACATATCATGGAGGGAATTAAAACATACATAATGTTTTTATGATATATTTTATATTTATTATTTATTTATGATTCTATAATTTTTACAAAAAACATACCTTCATGCTTTCTATTTTTTTATAATATGATAACTTCTTTTGTAGACGTGTGGACTACTACCTCCTCAAAGTGATGTGATTCGATCAAACATTACATGGAATGAATTAATGACATTTTTAGTATAATTATATGATATATATTAAATAAAATTATATTGTAATTATTATATATATATATATCATTTACTTTATTCATTTCAATACGACAATAAAACGGAAACAACATTCATGTGCACGTATGGTCTATCGTCTCCATGAACAGTTATTCTATTTCATATTTATATCTTTTATAAATTATTATAAATATTTATATGAATAATATTTATTATATTTATATCATTTTTTACATTCTTTAAATAATTAAATCATGATATAAGTAATATTATCTAGAATAACATGTCAAAACTTATACGAAAAATAACACAGATATTACCTGAAACATAGCATTAAAATGGAATTGTTATTAAATGGAATATATAATGACATAATAAAATAATATTTGGTATTATATATATTAATATTTTAATTTGGTATATTTATAATGAACTTGTAATTATTATATTGGAGTTTTGAATGAGTACGATGAGAGTCAAGACATAAGGTAATGGATTTTTGTCTCACATTTATTTTTTGGAGGACACATCCCTTATACAATACATGTTTACCTTGTGTGGTGTATATAATAAATATGAACTAATTTTATAAGTATTATTCTATAAATTCAAGTTTATTTACATATCTATTTAATGATCTCTCTTTCACGGGGTTTACTGTTAAAAATATATCAAATCAGTAATGTAATTTTATCTCAATTTTACTTCTCTAAGACACATGTTATATTATGAACCTTTATTATTTTATAAGGTGTAAATAATAACATTTGATATTTTTTATTAGTAATATCACTCTTTTAATGATATAAAAAACATGATGTAATTTTATTCTCTCTTTAGTCAGAAATTCATGTTCCTTTAAAACAATTTTTTCAAAAATAAATTTAAAAGTGTTTTAAAATATCTTTTACACATTTTTAAGGGGAAAGGATTTACAATATGTTAAAAATAGTTTTAAAATATTAACCTATAATATTTCGAGGTTATTTTAAATGAAATATATTTTATAAATTTTTTATGAATTAAGAATTTTTTTTCAAAATGGAAATGATAATTCCTCAAGAATTATTTCATGTGGCCTTACAAAAATTATTTTCCTTCTAAGATGAAATTATTTTATGTTACTTATAATTTAATATATATATATATATATATGAATCAAGGATACAATTAATATTATTTTTATGGGTGGTCTATGTTTATAATGTAATGATGAATATGAAACCTGTTTCTTTTTCATGAGTTATGTTATGGTGATGTTTTTATAAAACTCATTTATTTACATGAGTTTTGATGCGTTAAATGATTTATGGTCATATGGAACACATATGTATAGATTTCATTAATTAAAAGGTGTGAACTATATATCCCTCCAATGAATTTGGTAATGATAAATGTTCTATGAGCTCAAAGCGTACATGGGAGGTCATCTTAATCCCACAACAAGAGGGTACATGGGAGGTCATCCAAAGCCCACAATAAGAGGGTACATGTGAGGTTATCCTAAACCTGAAACTAAAAGGTACACTAGAGTTCATCACAAGACCTATGTATTTACATGAGTTCTTATCCCAATCCTAACATAACATTGATATATTGGTAGGTATCATTGAAATAAGATATTATTAACTTATGTGTATGCCACAAATTCGATGTATTATGCCACTGTTATACTCTCATGGATCATGTGATTTGATTATCTTATGATTCATGTTTTTGAATTTTCAATATTTATTACATGACTCATGTATATTATCTTTTATATACAGGGTTTTATCTTTAAATGTTATGCTCATGTTTTCAAACCCTTATCCTAATGTTATGATTATGTGTCTTCCATGTACTCTTACTGAGCATATGTGCTCATCCTTTCTTATGTTTTCATTCCACAGGTTGTAAAGAATGGTTTTATGTTGTGGTACTAAAGGGGGATATCATTATGGGAGATTTTTTTTATCTTTCACAAAATTAGAAGAATGTTTTACATATTTCCAAAGGAACTAAACTATTATAGCCCTCAGGAAAGTGTTTTTTAATGTAATTAATATTCATATAAAAATATCTAATATCAATGTTTGAAAATCCTAGGTCATTATAATTATCTATGGAAGGAATATAAAAAAATTGGATGATGGTATTTTTCATGCTTATAAACCTGGTGGATGGAGTGTTAGTGTTATAATAAGAATATAAAGAACAATATTTTATTTGAGTAATATGTTACATAATTAAAATATTTTTTTTGTTTCAAGATAATACATAAGAGTCTTATGGAGTAAACACAAATCCATAGCATAAAATTCATATTTTCCCAGTAGTTTTGAATAAGAACAAACGATTTTGACATCTCAAGTGAAGAAGAAGGAACCAATACATGTGAAATATTCTATAAAGGTATGTAAAACAAAATGAGACAAACAAATATCATTATAATCAGTAGTTAAGGAGTACATACTTGAAAAAAATAATGAAATTACAGTCATATAAGCTTATTTTCCAAAGTTAGAATAAAATTCCATGAATAATATTTACTATATAATTCATAGATAATTTCAATGGGAGATTAATTTAATGAAATATAGAAGAATTAAAATCAATACATAGTTATATATCCCAAGTATAATGGTTTAATTAGGATTAAATGGGTTTTTAAAAATTAACTTATTGATAAATATGAAGTGGCACAAAACAACTATCGTTTGGTTTGAAAAAAGATATTCTAAAATAGGGGGTATTAATTATTAGGCTTTAGTTTCATGATATCGATCACCCTTAGAATACGTGATGGGAGAAAATAAAATATCAACCAAGTGGATCTAAATTTTTTATTTATGAATGGGGATACTAATGATATCTAATTCATAGAAAAACTATAGTGATTTATTCTTGGTGTTGATGATAGCCAAGTGTGAAAGAAAAAGAAGTAATTTTATGAGATTAAATAATATACATTAGAATTTTATTTGTTGATTGGTAAATGTTTAATGAGTATGATATTCAAGAATGAAAATAAGATAAAAATATTTACATTAAATAAAACTACCTAAAATCACTCATTTTAATTGTATGTGTTAATGACAATATTTTTTTTCCAAAAACAAGATTAATTTTTTTTAAAATTTTCAACATAGATGAAGAAATACATTGATATTTCAATGATAAGAAATTTTAATTTCATCTTAAGTATGTAAGTGATGCACCCATAAATATTTATTATCATGAAAAAAATATACTCAAGAGTTATTGAAGCGGTTTGATTAGAATATGTAAATGGTATATCCATTTTCAATTTAGATGGGAATTTTTTAAAGGGATAGTGATGGAATGGGTGTGGATGAATTATATTTCATATATTTTATTAGTAGTATTTTTATATTTATGTAATCTAGACCTTCTATTTCTTTCATTGTAATATTTTATGAACAATTACAAAGAAACCCAAAAGAATTACATTTTATTACAGTGGGGTAGATTCTATGATATTTCAAATGAAAGTTTTGTATGGATTTATTCATCATAAAGATAAATATATTCATATTTATGTATTTAGTGATTAATATTAGTAAAGTGATGTTAGAGAAAAAAAGTAAACATTTTGTGTCTCATTAAATATTGGTTGAAAAATGTGTGGATGGAGACACCAAGAAGAGATTTCAGTCACTCTTATCACTACTAAAACTGAGTATGTTTTAGAATAACATTATATAAATAAAATTATTTAAACTAAATTATATATTTATGATATATGAGTTTAGTTTTGATATCAATTAGGGATTAGGTGTGATTACCAATGTATAATGAATTTGTTAAATAATTTTGTGTGACCGTTACGATTGATGAATCTGGATAAAATTAAAATATAATCAAGGAGCAGGTGGAATGTAGTAAAATAAACTTGTATCCTATTTAAATAAAGTAATAAGTTGTAGATATCACAATTTATTCACTGATGACTAATGTATTCTTTTACATATGAGTGTTTTTAGGAGTTAATTTCTTTTAACTAATTTTTTGGTAGCATGACACATAAGATGGTTAGACGCTAGATATAAAAATAATTAGATATACATAAATCAATGGGATTGAAAATACTTTATAATAATAGGATCATAATAATCATAATAACTATAGTATAATGTGTTTTTCAATATCCTATAACACCTCTGACATGTGTGAACCCTTTCTAGAGTCATCTTAAAATCATCTTTATTAGTGTACTTCAATTTTTAATTGAATTTTTCTTATCCATATGAAATAAAGATACTCCCCTACTCAAATTATATAAGGATATCTAATTAGTTTCATTATAAAACTAGATAAGTAAGGTGTAACAAACTTTCCAACATGGGACCTTATGAAGTTAAATAACACCCAAAAGAATAAAATTTAATAGGTAAATAAGAGAAGATAACCACATATTCCCCCATACAATTTTTTATTCTTACTTAATTATGATATTAAAACTACACTAAATGAAGATTAAATAATGTTTGGATATATGTTAGTGTAAGTAACAATAGTTTTAATAAAATAAAAAACACTAAAAAAATACGAAACGTCCAACATGACTAATTGGAAATGAAGTGATCCTGAACAATATATATGACTATCACACTTCAAATAACTAGGTTCAATGATACAAGAATAAATCATAACATGACTAATATAATGTTGTCAACTAGGTTAGGGTAAAATCAGTTGGACCATCTAAATTACCACTAAAACCAAAACCATCTATAGAGAATACCCAATATAACTAGAAAAATACGAAAAAACCACTTGATAATAGAAAGTAACCATGTGATCATCAAATGTATAATGGTAAACCACCTTAACTTTTCAGAGAGTATGAAACCCTATATGCTAATATTTAATGATTATAATGGATTTTTCCATGAGATCACATAATAAAAATAAATAAATTTTAGACTTATAATATAATGTTTTTTAGATTTTTTGTTTGAAACTCACCCTCAGATTAAGTTAATATTGAAGGATTTTTGAAACATACACCTCCATGAAGATATGTTCAAATATAAGATTCATTATCTATAAAGTTCTATCATTGAACTTCACTAAAAAACCATGGATGTATCATATACCATTAAATACCAAAGGATATTATCATATAAAATTATGTCTTAGAATCCAAATCCAATGATTTATATATTTGGATTCCTCTCTTTATAAAAATCAAATTTCCATAGAAACAAAATAAATCAATAGTTTTAGTTAGGATGTGACTCTCACAACCAAACCTTGTGAAACCTTCAACAAAAATTAACTAAATATATACGTGATGGTTTTTAAGGACCCCTACCACCACTGGTGTCTATAATCCCAAGGAGGAACTAACAAACTTATCAAAATCCCACGAACATCTTGTCTAATCTAAATATGTTGATGAGTGTCTATAAGTTATATGATATTATTTTATAGAATTACTAAGATGAGAGAGAAAATGTGGTTCACTATTAAATGAATTTGAAGCCTTTATAGTGATCCAAATTACTAGAGTAATTATATGCTCTAACTTTGAAATGATTAGATAATAATAAGGTCAAGTCATGATTGACTTAGAAGACAAAGGAGGGACTGAAGGGTTCAAAGCAGGAACATCCTTGATAGATATAAGACCTTACCCCAAAAGGGGTGTCAGCATTTCCATCATAGCCACTATAAAAAAGTAAAAATACTAACTTATAAATAAATAAATATAGACATAATTTTCTTTATCTATAATTATCAAGAGTTTTTTCTCCCCAAAAACTATTTTGAGTATTTTGAATATATTTTCCCTTTTTAATTACTTTAAATTTATATAAATGGGGAAAATTTTATGGGAGTTTTTTAAATGAGTATAATTTTTTAAATAAAAAGGAAAATAAGTGTATGATAAATCCTCTTAGTTGTTTAAGTTGGGGTATTAATGGTGAAAAATAATTTGAACAAGAGTCAAATCCTAATAAGATAAGATATATTTTTTTGTTGAAAAATTTCAATTAGTATCATATTTTTAATAAAAAGAGGAGATACTTATTTTCCATTGAAATATTTAAAAGGTAATATGAGATATTTAAGAATCTATTAAGAAGTAAATAGTGTTATTAATATATTATTTTTCTTCACATTTAATGGTGATTTTATATAAGAAACATTATTCTATAACATAATGTGGTGTTTAGACAACTCTCACATTAGAGAAATGTTATATACTAGATTATTATGATTTTTATTCATGAGTTATGAAAATTGTTTTCCATTTTATTTATTATATACATTTTTTTGAAAAAAATTCATTTGGATTGTAGTTTTATAGATACATAGGGATCAATATTATAGGGAAAAGAAAAAACCATTACATGGGGGTAACTGGACATGCCATGGCTATTTATTGAGTAAAAAAATAAAAAATATTACATTGTATTTTTAATAATGTCGAGATAATTTAGATAATGGTGAAAAAAATTATTTCATAGGATACACAGCACGACGTGTTCTACATAAATTTTTTGATGGAATTTTTTTACGAAATATCAAAAATTATAGAGACTAATGATATTGAGATATATCTAACACCAAATGAAAAATGAATGCATAAATTTCATTGTTTCTTAAACATGTTAGGATCAATCCAAAAAAATATTTGTTTTTTGGCTTACATTGAAGTGAATTCTAGATAAGCTATTGGATTTGAAGAGAAAAGAAACACGTTATGTTTTTTTAAAACACATTATGATGAGATATTGATGATCAAAATTAAATTCCACTAGTTAATATGAACAAAATATTCCATGTTTATAGATATTAGTTTGGAAGATATAATACCTGATTTTTATTGTTAATAAAATCTTACAATTATTATTTCCAAATCATTATGGGTTTTATATAAATATCTTATAATTTTTATGGGATATTTAAAATATATTGTCCAAAATTTTAAACTTTTCTGTTGGAAAAGAATCATGTCATGGTTTTTGTGAACATTTTGTGGTTTCATGATTTCTACTTTGATGTAAATTTTAACTCGTATAAATAAAGGTATAACTAAATAAATTTTTTGACAGATTTATAGAGAATAAAGGGATAAATTCATTAGTATATAACATGTTTTCACATCACTTGTGGATCGAAGGAACTTTTGAAGGATAAAAAATATTTTTATTTTCTGATCAATTTTTTATGATCATTATTATATTTAATTGGAAATTATTATATTATATAATGAATATGACTCAAAATGATTTCTAGGAGACATAAATTGTAAAGGGTTTAAGGGAATTCAATTTACCTTGACATTCTACATTCATAAAAATATGTAGGCCATGTAACGTGGGATAACACCTAATATTCACTAGGATCTATCCACTTATAAATATTCAATAAAACATATAAAAATATAAGTGTTCATTCTGTTGGTTTATTTCACTGGATTTCATGCTTATTAAAAATATTCATAGGAAAATCCCTTACAATATTTTAAAACTAAAGAAAAGTGTTTAATTTGGAAAACTTTTCGGGATCGCCAATTCACCCCACCCTCAGTACTTCTCATATCTAACTGAAAAGATCACATTTCCATAATTATAATTATTCACAAAATTATTATTCCATTATATAGTTTTAATGTAAAATAGTCGACTATTTAATGATTTTATGATATACATATGGATTTTAATTTCAAAATATGAGCAACTACTCAAGAAAATATTTCCAATTATTTCCATAATTACATAACATTTATGAACCTCTTAACATAAAATATGAGATAAATTTATATCAAAAACACTAAATATATGATAATTTATTTTATTTTTCAAATAAATAAAAGATATTTATTTATAACATAAATATTTCAAAATTTTATCATTTACTATTTAATATGAAATATCAAAATCCAGAATCAATAGAATCAAAATTATCACCTCAGTTCACTATAATTTTTATGATACATACAATTTATTTTTACCATTAATGGTTGTACTTTTCCTAATCCTTTGGGAAGAAGGGATCACTGCCTAGTTATGACCAATACTACTTTCAATATAGTAGATTGATCCCAGGAGAATCCTAGATTTTGTAAAATTTATACTTCTAGATATGAAAATAGAGTGTTTATTATATCTCTTGATTATATGAGTTCACACAACCACCTCTACTATATCCACCACCTTATCAACTTACAAGTTAATCTGTACATAAAAACAACACTTCACCATAATACTTTATTAACATATACTACAAGAATAATTACTATTTCTTATACAAGATATCATCTTCAAATCATTTTGTCTATTCAACACTCTACTATACAATTTATGTTTTTCTACTTATTATAATGCACCATAGTGATAAATTACTCTAGGATTATATATTGAATATTTTATTTCATTATTATTACCTATATATTTTGATTCATAAAAAGAAAAAATTATCTTTTAGTTTTTCCCATGCATAACATTATCCTATTCACTACCCACATAATCACTCATGACCTAAATAATACATGATGCATGAACACCCTAACTGAAAACATTAACAATTGTAAATCATTCATTTGGTAGAGTTAGTTTTCAATCAAGGTTTATGCATAATAATTCATTATCCATTTTACCATTTTCTAGTTTTCATAATCAAAAATAACTCCTAATTAAAGATAAATCACTACCTTATAAACTCAATGTAATTCTCATCAATTCTTACTCATAAATATATCCTAAAAATAATTATGATTCCATTTTATAACCATATATTACTATAGGTACCCCATTATTTAAATCATGAAATCAAGTTTATCCCACAAATATAACCTTTAATAGGTTATGTTGATGATTAATTTTATTATTATAAATATTATAAATAGATGGTTGTGGACTCTAAATATAAAAAATACAACCCATAATAATTGAAAACCATAAATATATTGAGAAAAAATATATAAATATTAATTTAACTTCATAAAAAATAATGTCCCCTGGACATATGAATCCTCCAAAATGGAAACCCTAAAAAATATCAAAATAAAATGGAAATAGTACAAATAAATCCTCCACCTAAAGCTCCAAAATATATAACTAATGACATTCAAAATCAACTAGTATAGATCTCATAAATCAAAAAATAGTGTATATAAATAAAAATGAGTATACAAATACTTATTAAGTGATCCACGTAACCATCACATGCCAATTTTATAGGAGCACACCAATCCATTTAGGAATAATAATGATAAAAAATATAATAATATATACTTTTTTCACATATACTCATAGATCACCACAAATACCATCACCATAAATCATAAAATTAAATATATTTATATATAGAATTATCATGAGGAAACAAATTTCAATAATCAAAGTAAAAGGCCCCACATAACAACTCCCACCATCGAGAGTCCTCTTATTCATAATGTTTAACATTATATATCTTAGATTGAATATTGTCAGTAGTGATGGGAATTGGAATTGTTCAACTAGTTATATTGTAATATATTATATTATATATATTTTTTAACATCCAACCATGAATCGTAGGTGGTGGTTATTTATATAATGATGATCATGCATCACTTCTTAAATTATATATACAAATATTAGATATAAACATTTTTCATCCCCTTATCCACTATTACATGTTTTCCTCTCTATAAATCTACATAACTTTCATTATTCAAAATATTATTCCACACTCCTAGATTTATTTTTAACCATCAATAGTCATAGTTTCATTATAATTACCAGAATTTAATCTATAAATATCAGTAATCAAAATATTCAAGATTACAAAAATTTATTATGAAAATTTGAGAAACACAATACTCTCTTGTTTACCCATATTTATTATGATATTTTTAAAAAAATTCTATTAT
Source organism: Viscum album (assembly GCA_963277665.1). Taxonomy (NCBI): domain Eukaryota; kingdom Viridiplantae; phylum Streptophyta; class Magnoliopsida; order Santalales; family Viscaceae; genus Viscum; species Viscum album. The sequence continues at coordinate 1,418,482,588 of OY728157.1, read as the reverse complement.
TAAAGAATCTTGAGACATTGTGATATATTTATTTTTTTTCTATTGTTGTAATATTATTTTAGTGCATCTGGTGTATTCTTATTAATTTTTGAAATGATCATATTGTTTAGATATGGAAATTTGTATGGTTGTCCTGATTACATCCAATAATTTTCTTTTATTTTTAAATTCCTCAGTAGATAATCATGTTTTCACACTCACCAAGTACATAGGATGTAAATAAAATTAAACTACATTAATAATGAGTCGGTGGCCTATGTTTGTGATTTTTTATCTTTTACTATTTTAATTGTTGACACTATATAAATTCAATATAACATATTTATTTTCAATTAATTTTATCAAGATTTTACAGAATATTTTTAGTGTGACATGTATAGTTTTTATTCATTATTTTTAAATTACTCTATTATTTTACCTGGTATCATAGATACATTAAACCAATATTCCACCCACCATGTTTTATATTGATAAATTTATGGAAAATAATAATTTTAAATCTATATAAAATTTAGTTGGTATTTATTTTTTTCTGGAATAGACATGAATATGACCTATGTGGGACTAATAAAAAAGTGTAAGTCCTTGGAGATGTATAAACATATGTGGATAGTTCCTTATAGGTAATGAAGAATGATTAAAATTCAATCATTCTCTATCCAGGTGATAAATCCCTTGTTGAGGTTTTCAGAAAACCAAGAACAATGATAATTCAAAATAAATTAAAATATTTTTCCATAAAGAATTCTTTTATAGGTAGGTGGTATGAAAAGGAAAATTTGTACACAATTAAAATTAAGTAAGTGGATATAATAGATAACTATTTTAATAGGGTTCACTAAAATAATAATTAATCATGAAAATATAAATTTTAAATTAAATATGAAAATTTGATAATTATTTTTCGCTAATATCTTAATCATTTTTACTTGATTATCAAGGGAAACATGATCTATGGTAATTTTTTTACTATTTAAGTAGTTAAATCATACTTACACTCCATAATGATTCAAAGTAATCAATAAAATAGTCTAGGGAGTAAAGGGTTAATGAACAAAGGTAAGTTTAAAAAGAAACATAATAATAAGAAACAAAATATGAAGATAATATATATATATATAAAGAAAAATTATTTTCAATGATAACTCATTCTTAAGTAGGGAAAATTCATGATATATTAAAATAATATAAATAATTTGTATTCCTGAAAATAATAGGATAGTAATGATTCATCATTAATTATTAATAATTGGGTATAATAGTACTGAGGTCTAAATTATTTTAGTTCTAACATGTGTAGTGGAAGGGTAATTTATTTTAGTTTTTCCTTTCATATATATCAAATGAAATTATACTTTAAAAACTTATTTAAAGAAATATAAGTAATTGGCATATTGTTAGAAAAATTTATAACCTGTAGTTTTATAGTTGTAGTGGATATCAAGCTCAAAATCCATGACAGGTCTATCAAAATCATAAAGGACATAAGATGGGTAACTAAGTTAAAGAGAAATATAATTTATAAATTTAATCTTGATATTTCATTTGAAACTTTATATATGATTCTAAGTATACTAATATAGTTATAGGATCATTAAATATAGTGATAAGATTCATTAATAATAGATATTATATCCTAATGGGATACACTTACATGGGAGAGTATCTAATAATCAATGTTATCCCTAAAACTAAACACCCATATGTCATATATGGTTAATAAATGTGAGTGATATAGGTTTAATTAATCTATAATAAATTGATTTTATTGCAAGATATTTCAAATGCAGAAATTTCCTCTTATGAAGATTGCATTTCTAGAAAATAAAAAATGCCCAAATTTAAAGTATCAAATGATTTTTTGAAATATTATTTAAGAAATATGAACATATATTTTATAGGTTTTTTTATAATTTCATCTCATGGATGGAGAAGTTATTTTTTAACTATTATCTATGAGTTATCTATGAAAGTGTGGGTTTACATATTGAAATATATATCAAAAAGTTCTTAAAGGTTTAAAAATGAGAAATTTCTTTTTAAGAATTAAAAATGAAGTAATGTTAAAATCAACAAGATATAGATTTAGAGTTGTTTCTTAGTTAATTTTTATAATTATTCAATATATATGGAGTAAAAATACATATTACTATTTGAGAGATCCCTTAGGATAATAGATTTATTGAAAGAATGAATATAATAATTTTTTATAGTGAGAGGAGTATGTTTTTCTATTATGGTTAGATTAAATATTGTTGGTTCTATGTGGTTACAGTTGTTTCCCACTATACTAACATGTTCTCATCATTAGGAATTAATTTGAAAAACCTTGAATAAATGTCAACAAAAAAATCTTAATTATGAATATATTATAATTTTGAGTTTTTTTACCAATTCAAACTTAAAAAATGATAATATTGGATATGGGGATGTTAGATAATTTTTTATAGATTATCCTAGTTTAATAAAATTTTATGTGTTAAGGTTTACATTCCCATACTATGTAAGAATATTATATGTATATATGTAATATTTTTTGAATATACATTCCACAAGAAGTATAATTTAGATATAATATAACCTAGAATAGGATTGGATGATAGATTTATCAATATTTAAATGGAGACTCTAAAATAAAACTATAGATAGTTGAAATCCATGAACACATACCATCTCTCGAACTTTTCATGGATAAAGGAATATCTTATAGCTACCAACATATCATTGGTAGATTTAAGAGGTTGGTGTGACTTCCAAACCCTGGTGCCACATGCTGGTGCATAATTATTTTTAGGAAAATGACCTCAAGCATGCCTCCTTGTATGCAAGAGACTGCTGACTAGCAATGAGGGTCAAATACATAACATGGGGATAATATACCATTTTTATTAATGAAGTTAAATAGAGAGAAATAAATAAATAATAACCATATGATAATAACCAACAACCAAAACAATACTATAAAATAAAAAACTAGTAACACCTGAAGAACCAAACTAAAAACCATATCCATGATATGTAATTCCATAATAAGTGTCAAGTGTTCAATGAAAACCTGAAAATAATTAAGACACTGAAAACTCAAATAAGTTCTGGAAACCATGTTTGGTTCCCTCATTCTTGCTCCATCTGAACTTAGACATCTATCATAGGGATGTTTCCCTTATCCTATCTTGGAAACATGATGTATATTTATATACTGATCAGGAAACCCCACTAGGGTGTGAGTACATCTTAGTAGGATACCACCAAAACAACTAAAACAATATCTTGTTTATAAAAGTGTATGTATATTTATAAATAGTACAGTACAATCAATAAAGTAAACAATTTACATATTTAGTTATTATGTATTTAATGACATCCTTTTCCCTAGGTTCACGATGACACCCGAACCATCAATACCTTCTTTGGAATGTGCAAGAGTCTGAACCAAATCATATAGGTAAACAAAATCCATTATAATGTTGGTTTTCATTATCCATTTCATTTTAATTTATAGCACGACCACGTGGAACCATAGTCCAATACTAATCTGATAGGGGTAGAACATCATGTATAGAACCCTACATGTATTTTGAGAATTAGTCAATATACCACACCTTATGGATATTTGGAGCATCATTCTCTATCCCATATAATAGTATTCACATGCATGAATTTAGACCTAGAACATCATGTCTAGCACCCTGTGGGATTTTGAAGCACCAGTCCTTTTCCCACACCCCATTTTTCATTCAATCACATATTTCACAAATATTAAATTTGACATGGTTAATCATCATTGATCATTTTTTCAAAATTTCACATCATGGTATATAATTTCAATTATCAAAAAAAAATTGTTCCCCACTTCAATCATATAGAATAATGTGAACAATTCACCATTAAACCATTCATTTACATTTAATCATTTAATCCATTAACCCTTTAAGGATAAGAAAACCATCCCTGAATTCCCATCATTGAATAATTCATAATGAAATTAATCATCCATTTATACAATCACATTAATTGACCAAATTCATAATCCTAATATCCCTTCAATTCCATAATCACATCATTCCGTTAATTAATTAATCGATTAATTAATCCAATTCAAGATGTCATTTCCAAACATGGATACTTATAGTTAACAATTCCATTAAAATAATTATTACTTTTAATATTGGATTTCCAATTTATAACACCTACTTTATGATTGTATACGGTTGTTTTCCAAACTAGAAATCTCCAAATTGAAGTGGAAAGTTCAATTACAAAATGATAAACTTGATCTAGAACTAAAACCTAGATCAAGGTAAAATGGATTATAAAATATAAAATCCTAGATCTAACCCCATAACCAATGAGGATATAAGCATTCCTCTTTATCAATAAAGAGGTATGGTAGAGAGATAAAACCATTTGGGAAGAGATTACTTACAGATATATGTGAAAGTCCAACAATCAGATCTTTGATTCATCAAGAAAGGAGTTCATAGGGGCTTGAAATCCATTTGGGTGCCTCAAAATTTAATTAAAAAAGAGTTAGGGTTGTTTTTGGGTGCTTAGGGATATATTCTAGGGGTTCGAGGTTTTTTTTTTATAATTTTCTGAGGGATTAAAATCTCGTGTGCATGGTTTCTTGTATAGGGTGAATGGTTTGTCCAAACCATGAACCTTAATTGTGTTCTCCCCCTAGGGGATCACAGCTTATCCAATGAGGGAGCATAGTTTGTCAAACCATGTGTGAAATGGGAAATCTCCCTCTATTTTGGATTCACGGTTTTTTGGGGCAGGCACATGGTTTAGGAAAATCGTGCACCAAATGTGCACCACCCCTATTCTTCCAAAATTCTCATATTTTCACCTAAAACACAAGAGAACAAAAAACCTCTTCAGGTATACCAAAATAAGGATAAAAGAGTTCCTATAAAAGACAAAAATACATCTCTAGAAATGTTTTCAATATTAGAATCTCTCCACTTTATAGCATCACATCCTCAAGATATACTCCAAAGAATCTCTAAGATTTTCAGGCAAAAAGATTTGTACACTAAGCCCTCATATATATTTCTCTCTCACATGTTTCCTATTAAACATTCCAATGTTTCCACAATAATAAAACTATCAATGTGGTCTCTCACTTCAAAACTTTATCAATATGATCCAATACACATATCAGATGATCCTAAAAGGAAACATCTCTCTCAAGCTCAAAATCATCATCATCGATCACATGATAAGGGTAGAGGTAATCATTTTTTATCCATGACATATGACAAACATTGTTCATAGAGCTATACCTCTATAGAAGATCCAATTGGTATCCCACCTGACTAATTCCCTCCACTACCTCAATAGGTCCAACAAAACTGGGTGCCAATATTCCTTCTCTCTAAATACTATGGGGACCCAATCTTGGTGACACATGAAGGAACACAAGAACACCCACTATAACCTCAATGGGTTAACGTCATATATTGGCATACAAATTTTTTCTACTCCGAGTTATAGTCATACATTTTGAAATCAGTTGAACCTACTTTAACATCTCCTGCACATGACTAGGCCCAAGAAACCAGGACTCACCTACCTTTATTTTATATAGTGGTGATCTGCATGGCCTATTATAAAGTTCCTCATATGGTACCATTTAATAGTATCTTGATAATTTTCTTTATAGGTGAACTCAATTAGTACTCGATTCTTCTCCCAAGACATACTAAATTCAATAATGCATGCTTGTAACATATCCTCATGTACTTGAATAGTAATTTCCAACCACCTATCTATCTGTGAGTGGAAAGACATACTCATAAATACATGTTTATGCAATGAATTCTGTATGACCTGCCATAATTATGAAGTAAAACAATATTCATGGTCTAAAACATTGCTTCATGGAACCCCATAAATATGGAGTATCTCCTAAATGTACAAGTATTCCAACTACTCCACTGTGAATGTATCATTTATTGGCAGAAAACATGATACTTTCATCAGTTGGTCCCCAACCACCAAAAAAGTGTCATTCTTACAAGGTGTCCTCAGGATACCCACCACAATTTGCATGGTGATTTCATCCCACTTCTATTATAGAATGGTCAATGTTTATAGTAAACCACCAGGTCATTAATGCTCATCCTTCACTTGTTTACAGGTGTTGCATCGTGTAACGAATCCTAAATTGTCCTTTTCCATACCTAACCACCAATACTATCGACATAGGTCACAATACATTTTGTTCAAACCAAGTTGTACCGACCACATTGTGGTATGAAAATCATTCATCAGCTCCTCTCGCATAAACATAGGCATAATAACATGCCCCCTAACATATATGATCTCATCCTTATCTATGGTACAATCAAAAGGTGACTCCCCACCTTCAAGGATTCCCCTTAAGTCCAATAGCTCTAGATCCTTATACTGTATATTCCTAATTCATATCAATAGTGTAGACTCCACTTATATAGATATTAGATCCATATTATCCTATCCCTCATGAACCACAACATAAATCTCATCTAGAAAAGTCAACATCTATCACTCAGAATTGGACATTTGAACTGCATGAGTTTGTGTTTTCCTACTAAAAGGGCCAATAAAACTATTTCCATTCCCAGATGAATATTCAAGCTCTAAATCAAATGAATTATTGTAATCAACCCACCTTCTCTTATATATATTAAAATTTCATTAGTAAAAATATTTTCTTTAAGATCTTGTGGTTAGTATACATAGTAATATTTTTCTCAATGGTTAATGTCTCCAACATTTCAAAGAATAAACAAATGCAGCTAATTTGAGGTCATGCATAATGTAATTTCATGTATTTGGAACCAACTTCCATGAACCATATTCAACAAATAAATCTCCCTAAATCAAAACTTATCTAAATACTATCCTGGATGTGTTACAGAAAATTGTATACTCCTCCCGTGGCTCAGGTAGGATCTAAATCAGTGTGGTAGTCAAGTGCTTATTAAACTCCCCCAAAAAATTCACACATGATCCCAAATATTCAACCATTATGGATTCTTTGTCAATCTAGAAAGTGGTGATGCTAAGAGGGAAAATTTATGGATGAACTTTTGATAACAATTTTCCAATCCTAGAATACTACAGATATTAAAGACATCATCAATATTTTCATAAGAAACCACTACTTATACCTTCTCTCAGTCCACTGATACACCTTCATATGAGATGATGTGACCAAATAAGTTTACCTTGCCAATCCAGAATTGAAACTTAGAAAGACTGGTGTATATCCAATTCCCACGTAGTGTACATGGTACGATGTCCAAATATTGGGCATGATCATCATAAGTCTTAGAGTACACCAATATGTCATCGAAAAATAGAACCACAAACTGATCTAGGTATGGATTGAAGATTCTGTTCATCAAGTCGAGAAACAAACAAGAGTGTTCTTTAACACAAACAAAATCACGTTAAAATCATAAAGGCCATAAATACTTCTAAAATTAATATGGGGTATGTCAAGACATTGAAATCTTAAATGATGATACCTTTATCTCAGTTAAATATTTTAAAATACACATTATCCCATTAATGAGTCAAAGATATTTACAATACATGGAATATTATACTGGTTCTTCACTACCATCCAGTTCAACATCTAGTAATAAACACATAAGCACAATGTCTCATCATCCTTCTTAGAAAAAAATACTAGATAACCCTAATGTGATGTACTTGGATTAATAAACCCCTTATCCATCAACTATTCTAGTTGAGTCTTAATCACATGGAGCTTTTTTAGTTTTATTCTGTATGGTGGAATAAAAACTATCTTCACTCTAGGCATGATATAAATCATAAACTCCACATCTCTATCAAGTGGTAGACCTGATAAGTCCATTGGAAACATTCCCTAGAACTGGTGTACTATAATTTTAAAAGTATAAGGGTTTTCACCCTCATCATCCATCATAAGACAAGAATATAGGGTTGTGACCTCTCATATTTGTTGATGAACTGTCCCTGTGCAGCCTTCTTGGATATCCCACTCTCCATGATGAACATAACTATCATTCTTATGAGACATAAAGGTTACACTCATGCAGTAACAATAAATGTGGGGTTAATTTTATACTAACCAGTCCATACCCATAATCAAGTAAAAACCTTACATATCTAGAATATATATATTCCCACAGAAATGATAGTCCCCGACATCGAGAGAACACCCCTTACTCAAATAGATATCACACGATCATACTTTTAATAGTGGATTGATCATCGTAACCCCCCTCAAAAACTCCACTTCCAAACTCATCCCATTCAAATGTTTTGAAGACATAAAGTATTGAGAGGTACCAGTATAAAATAAGGAACTTGAAAGTGTAAAAGCTATAAAAATATTAACTCTAACTATCGATGGTCCATCCTTGTTATCCACAAGTGTAGGTTAAACTGGTTGTAATTGTCTTAAAACTCTTCCCTATGATACAATTTGAGTCCCTTGAGATGAATTACTCTTTTTATACATGTTCTCTTTTCCAGAAGCACCTCATCAACTTCCTCGACCTCCATGTACAATATTACTCCAACTGCCAAATTGATAGAAAACCCCCTTCCACCACTCTAATTCTATATGGATCCTTCATCATTACCCATCTGTCATGGGTTCTTGTAGAATCAATGTAGATGTCACATCAGCCCATAAGCTAGGTAATCTATCTGTTTTTGGAGACAATTTTTATGAAAGTGAGCTAGCCTACCTCATTGGTGGAAGAGCACTCAGGTATGGTCCTGAGTAACTAATTTATCAACTTAGGCACTCGTATTTCCAATACTCTAGTCAACATTTTCATATAAATACTTCCTAATCTAAAAATTCATACCCCCTAGTCATCCACTAAGAACCACATATCCTCCATTAGATGACTCCTTTAGGTTATCCATAGATATGGATCCTAATTCACTACCTCAGAAAACATATTTAACTGAAAGATTGTAACATGATACCTAATATAATATTTAATATCATCCTAAAAATGTATTTATAGAGCTGACACATCCCCCTTACAACACTAAAGAAAGGTACATAAATTTGGTAAATTATATACATACTCCTTTAGGTTAGCCACATAAACTCTACTTCCTTCTCCTGTATCAGTCTCTATAGATAAAATTTCTCCAAGAACTTCTCTTGTTAGAATTTCCGGGCCATTTTTTCTAGCTACTCACTCTAAGTCTGAATATTCCACCCTCAATTTGATGATCCTCAAAACATATAACCTTCTAGTTTGACTCTTTTTTAGATGTATTCTCTAAGTGGTAAAGATTTTTCTAGAGAGATTCAGTCAAGAACTCATCTTCCTTAATTACCCCCTCTATATTAAATATCAAAGGGTGTGAAAATTGAAACACTCATGTCATGTTATAAATACTATTCACAACCCTCCCTTGGTATTTTTTAATAAACTGCAAAAATCAAGAAAATTTATAATGGAACTACTTTTGGGGTTCCTCACCTAGAACTATTAGAGACTCAAATTCCAATGCTAGTGGATCATTTCTAGCCTTATCCTCTCATCATCCTCTCAACATGCATCTCCATGGAGGTATATATCTATAATAAAAAACACAAATCTTAAGACTCATTACCCAACCTTATCATTACATTTATAGGGATTCATATAAGTACATAACAACCCATCCTCTATAACCCATCACATGGTCAAAACTGAGGAATTGTCACTACCTGTGACCATCCCTCATCTAAGTCTTGGTTAAAAAGGGTAAACAAATTCTTCATAACCCATTTTCTATTTAGAAACCCATTTTCACCATTTTTAATTGTTACAAAAGTTTTACATCTCAAATTTGGATCTATTTTCATTAAAATTACACAAGAAAAGAAATAATTTTCATTTAATCAACTAAACCTAAATCCTATTTTTCCCATGGATGACTACAATGATGCATGTCATATAATAATCATGAGTTCCTAGAATGATGAATGCATAATCAACTCTCATACCATACTGAGACATGATTCAATCATTAAAAAATACAATAAACGATATCATCACACCATAAGTGTATTACTAAAGCTAAAATAACATTCAACCATAACAACAAACATTAATAACAAAAATCCATCCCCAAGTAATTTATTCCCCCCCCCATACATGGGTTAGCAACTCCCATCCACGATCTCTTGAATAAGGTCTGACTCTTACTAATATGATATTTACCTTTCCCAAATAGTTATAAATAAATAAATAAAATAAAAACTCCTTAGATACAGCTTTTTGACATCCTGACCAATGTACCTCATGCTAGTGCCAAGATCTGGTTTACCACATAACCTCAAGAGCACCTCCCCATATGACCATGGAAATCGACTTGAATCTGGGATCTAATATATAACATTGAGGGACTATAACCTCTTTATCAAAGTAGATAAACATTAATAAATAAATAAAAAATATCTATATGATAATAATCAAAATCCAGATCAATACGATAACCAAAACAAACCAGTAACACATGATGAACTAAAATATGAAACTATATCCAAAACAAATATAATATATGTCATTCCATAATAAGTGTCAATTGTCTAATGGAAAACCTAAAATAATAAGGATCCTGAAAACATCAATCAGGTCCCAACACCATGTCGAGTTCCCTTATCCATGATCTATCCCAACTTGACCATCTAACATAGGGATCTTTCCCTTATCCTGTTCTACCGACATGAAGTCTATTCAGGTACCGATTAGGTATCCCATGTAAGGAGTTAGTACAACTTAGTAGGCCACCAGTAGCAACATCTAAAACAATATCCAGTATATAATATTTTATACAGTTATATAAAGAATAAATTTGAATCAATAAAGTAAAAAATTTACATATTCATGTATTCTTTATTTAACAACTTCATTTTTCTTGAGTTCACGATGACACCCAAACCAATAATACCGTATTTGTTCCTTATAAGATTATGAACCATATCACACCAGAAAACACAATTCATTATAACATGGGCTTTCATTATCAATTTCAATTCAATTTATTACATAGACCCTTGTAACTATATTTCAATGCCAATATCATGGGCGTAGGACATCATGTCTAGCACCCCATAGGTATTTGGTGCATCAATCCCTATCCCACAACACATGGGTATTTTGATCATCAATCCTTTTACCATACAATAATATTCACATGCATGCATTTAGGCCTAGAATATCATGTCTACGAACCCATGGGCTTTTGAAGAATCATATATTATCCCAAACCCCATTTATCATTCAATCACATATTTCACATATATAACGTTTAACAATGTTTATCATCATTGAACCTATTTTAAAAATTTCACATCAAAGTATACCATTTCAATTATCCAATAAAAAATGGTTCTACACTTTAATGACATGGAATAATTTAAAAAATTCACCATTAAATCATTCATCAGTATATAATCATTTATAACATTGATAGTTTAAGGTTAACCAAAAAATACCTTAATTACCATCATTAAACAATTAATAACCACATTAATCAGCAATTTACCCAATCCCAATAATTTACCAACTCCATAATCCTAATATCCCATCAATTTTATAATCACATCATTCCATTAAATAATTAACCAATTAATTAATCCAATTCAAGATGAAATTTCCAAACATGGATATTTTTAGTTCCCAATTAAAAAAACATAATTATAATAAAAACTATGGTATTTTAAATTTATATCACATACCTCAATATCTTTGAAAATAATTTTATTAACTAGAAATCTCCAAATAGAAGTGGGGTGTTCAATTGCACAATAAAGAACAAGATCGACAACCAAAACATAGATAAAAAACAGATTAAGATATATCAGAAACTATATCTAAACCCATCACCAATGAGTAAATAAACATTAATATTCATCTAGGAAGAGGGATTGAAGAGAGATAAAATCACATTGGGATAGATTACCTATCGGGAGAGGTGTAGATCCATCAATCAGATTTTTTATTTTTCAAGAACAGAGTTCATATGGCCTTAGAATTCATCTAAGAAATGCCCAATTTGATGGAAAACTAGGTAAGGTCGATCTTGGTGTTTAAAGATATAAAATGGGGGGTTTTGGATATTTTTTTTATAATTTTTAGGGGATTAAAATCCTACATAAATGGCTTCTTATACGGGGAACATAGTTTTCTCAAACTATACACCTTAATTGTGCACCTCCCCTTAGGGGAACATTGTTTCTCCAAGTAGGGAACCTGGTTTGAAAAATTGTGTACTAAATATTAAATCCATATCTATCAAGGGATGCATGGTCTGCTGGGTGTAGGCACACTATTTGGGAAAACATTTCCCCAACCACGCACTATCCCACTTCTTCCAAAATATCAAATTTTTACCTGAAACAACCCAAAACAAAAAAACCCACCCAGGGTATATTAAAATAAGTGTAAGAGAGTACCATTAAACAAGAATCAGACATCACCAAAATGAGTTCAATATCTTACAGATGTATAGGAATTTTTTAGATATAATCAAGATGATTTTATAGATGTATATTTTTCATTGTTTTGAGATATCCCGGAGTCAATGTGATGGAATTTTAAAAAACTATATAAGGTAAGGATTCTAAAAAAATTTCAGAATACATTAATGTGGATATGGTATACTTGAATAGGAATTACACATATGAATTATTAAGTAAACCTTATAGGATAAAATAACATGATCAAAATAGATTTATACTATTAAATAAGTGGCTTAAAATGGAGATTCAGGTATAAATTTATATTAGATGAAAATGGATTAACTCATAGTGATGGAGTTGATTACCCCATAATATTTTCAATAGTGGTTAAATATAATTCTATTATATTTATCTTATATTATACTAATTCTATTGAAATTAATTTATAAAAATGGATGGCAGGAAAATATTTTCACATAGAAACAAATAGGAATATATCTATATTAATCCTTCAAGATGATATATTAATTATTATTTTTAAAAGTAATGATTACATAAAAAGTATATATATGAATTAAAACAAGTATATGGATAGGGGTAAAACAATAATAAATATTATATATTTAATAATAATTTCAATAAAATCTTCTCTAATAGTAGTTATTATTTTAAACATATTGATATGTCATGACATATTTGTTTTTGTTTGTTTATGATATATGTATTCATTGTTAAAACCAAAACCAAATTAAAAATGTAAAGGGTTTTATTAAGGAATAATATGAAATAAATGACTTAGGATCACCAAGTAACATACATGGTATGGATATTGGTAGGGATAAGTAAACAAATTATACTATCATTACCACAAGAAACTTATTTACTCAATTTCATTGATATATTTGGAATGAATAATGTGAAATTTATATTTAGTGATTTGTGAAATATTTTAAAATTTTAAAATTCTAGTCCCATAAAACTTATTTTGATAAATTATTTATTTAAAATATAAATTATAATAACAATATTGGATGTTTTTTATATATTATTGACTGAAGTTTTCCATTATGGGTATTGTAGTGACTTTTGTTAGGTGCTGCATGAAAGACTCTCACAATCCCCATTAACTTACATTGAAAAGGATATTAAGACATATGGATAGGTATTAATAATAATTATTCATTATGGTAGATATTATATTGTGGATATCCAATAATATGTTAAGTTTTACTATACATTAAACATATACACCTAGAAGTCAACAACTATTTTGGTATTGATTAAATATGGAAGAATAATAACCTAAAAATGAAATATTAAATATCTTATTTACTTTTAGATGATAGTTTAAGAATATATATATTTTATAAAATAAATTAAAAGCCATTATGGATTGAATTATTAGTGATAGAACATAGGTTTTCCAATCTATATTGTATTAATTTTTTGGACAAGGAGATCCACACTTATTTAAATATCAAGAATTATAGGTTAGGAAAATAATATAGATATTATATATCATAACATAAGAGGAATAGTAGAATATAATTTGATCATATTTATATAAAATAGACATTGAATACAATCCTATTGATTTATTGAAAAAAATTCTAATAGAAAATTTGGGCACTACCTGAATGTGTAGAATATATTTGGGATGAATTTATTACCAAAGAAGGTATAATTGTAAAAGCCACCCAATTTATATCCATATCAAGTTTGGTATTATAAAAAAAATATTCCATGAATTTAAATTTAAATATAATTGAAATATTATAAGAATATTAAGAAAAAACAATGTACCATGTTTATTATTTTTTCAACTGATCTAGAATAATATTCTATATGGGTGAAGAGACAAAGTGAATGATATACCACTATGGGTATTAAGTCGTATAGTATTGTACAATTTATCATTTAAATAAACCTATATTACTTTTTTAGGTCATCATACACTCTCCTTTAACCTCTTATTCACTCTTGTTTAAATATAAAGAGAATAGTATACAAACCATGATTTTTACAAGGTTCAGCTCCAATGAATAAACTTAATCCTATATAGTTTAAGGTTCATTTAGGACACAAATTATATCACTATTTTCAATTTTTAATGTGATTAAAAGTTCTGAAAACACACAAAATGGTTATGTAGGTATCATCTACTTCATAGGGAAGGTATCATCCACTTCCCAATTATAATGGGAACTATTTGTACTACTACCACCGATAATTCATATGTTTTTCTTATATTCTATTTGAAAAATGTCTTAAGTATACATAATAAATTGTCCATCAATGAAAATATCCACTTATTTTAAATTAGGTCTTTAACTATAAGAGATAAATCATATAATTTCATGAAAATCATTCTTCCTCATCAAAATTTCAAAATAGTTGAAGTATGTATGAGATCTCAAACACACAAATCAACCTTCTTCCTTCTCAAGAAAAATACATGGGATAATCACAAAAATCTTATTGGATAGACATTACATAGATAAATAATGGAGTAGAAATAACTTATCAATCATCTATTCTACCTCCCTCTATGATAAAATATTTGTTCAACACCACAAAGTATCAAGAATCTACTTCCAATTTTGATACAAATTATCTTTATTCATTTTCTTCTTTTATATTGATAAAATATATATAGTTTTATTAATTTAACTAAATATTGAAACTCTCTTTTATTTTAAACTATATGATATTTTCTAGTTAATTTATTCCCAAAAAAAGAACCATCTTTGATCATGAAGAATAATCTTATATATTTGAATTTTAAATCCCCATGTATATTTCCACTTGATCTCCTCTTTAGAGCTTAATTAAGTGTCCTATGAATCTCATCTTAGATCACAAATTTGACTAATATCATGTGATTTTAAAGATATTATGTCTAGATAATCATCATTTGATTTTACAAGATATATCAAAATCTCATAGTATGAAAATTAATTCTTCCTTATAGAATCATCCCTCTATTTTCAATTCTATATTTTGTAAAATAAATCTTATAAAAATATTAGTCATCCCTTTCCTTTTTCATTTTCACACTTTAGATAAAACATAGTAATAGTAAATGACACTTTTGGTATCCTCAATATGACCCTTATTGAATAAAATAATAAATATAATGGAGTGGGAAGATAAACCTTATGGTATGAATCTTACAAATTTTGATAATCCTTATAGAAAATAATTGACTCTTATAGATTTGGAAAATTATCTTTGCAATGTCTTCATGATCCTTATGAATTTAATAATAATATTTATGAAGTTTATTTTACTTTTCCAATTTTCTATTCAAGACCCTAAATAAAACTATGAATGCATCTTAAAACCCATCCATGGATTTACGAATGAGTAAAATTCTAGAGTCCAAATGACTCTTATAAACATGACTCCTAGAACATAATTCAAGCTCCTCTAAATCTCATCTTATATCACAACATTGACTAATATCCTATAATTTTAAGGATATGAAGTCTAGATAATCATCACATCATTTTACATGGTTTATCAAAATCTCGTAATATAAAAATTAATTCTTTAGTATAGAATTCTCCCTCTCTTTTCCATTCTATATTTTATAAAATAAATCCTATGAAAATATTAGCCGTCACTTTCCTTTTTCATTTTACCACTATAGATAAAACATCATAACAATAAATTACTGTTATGGTATCCTCAATATGACCCTTATTGAATGACATACTGAATATAATGTAGTAGGAAGATAAAACTTATGGGATGGATCTTACAAAGATTGATGATCTTTATATAATTTAATTGATTCTTATATAGTTGTAAAATGATCTCTGAAAAGTCTGTATGATCCTTATAAATTAAACATAATATTTATGATGTTTTGATGAAATTTTCAATTTTCTATTCATGAGTCTAAATAAACTTATTAATCCATCTTTAAAACCATCCGTGGATTTACTAATTCTTTAATTCTAGAGTCCAAATGACTCTTATGAAATTGACTCTTATGAACTTCTCATGCCTTTTCAATTTTTTTTTAATTCTAGTGTTGAAATGAATCTTAAAAACTTACTATTACATAAATTTACATAATAATTTGTCCTAAAAATTTTGTAAATCATAGACAACCTTACATAGTCATAGGATCATCCTTACAATGTCCAGTTGGGTTCATGAAATTGTAAAATTCACTGAAACCTATAACTTCCAAAATTATTTCAGATTAACTCAAATCATATCTAAACATTATATAACACTTAAAATAAACTAAAAATCATTAAAAATTAATTTAAATTCATTCATATATTCCAAGTGGATAGTAAATACCTTATTTAACAATTCCATTAGATACTTAAATCTACAAATTTTTTTTTTCGACCCCAATAAATTTTTTAAAAACACAAAAACTCATAATAGTATCTTTAAATCATAGTCTTACTCAATTGAGACAAATCTTAAAACCACACAATAAGATATAATAGTTACTTTTATATAATTTAATCTCTCAATGAAAACAAAATTTTGACCAAGAAATATGAATGACCTCCCCCTCAATTAAAGTAATCACCTATTAAATTTTTACTCCATCTTGTTAATGATTATCGTAGATATAGATTCAAAATAGTGAATAAAAATAATTATAAATCCTATACCCCATTGAAAAAAAATCCAAATAAGATTGGGGGTAACCCAAATCCCCTCATGTGAGAGGGAAGGTATAAACATTCAAGTTTATTCTCAAAGTCACCAAATTCTATTTAGGTAGTGCAATATTGAATATATCAGCAAGGTGGTCATAGTTAAGAATTAACTCAAACGTTATATCTCAATTTTCTACCTTCTATTTGTTGAAGTGAAACCTGATATCGATGTTCTTATATCTTGAGTGTTGCATAACAGTATTATAATGATCAATACCATTTTGATTGTCCCAAAAAATTATGAGACGTCTTTGAATCATCAAAATCATGTATTTGGGTTTTTCTTTTATCTAGATAATTTTGGTGTAAGAATGGGTAGAAGGAACATATTAATATTTTATAATGCGTAAATTAACATATTCTTTCTTCTTGTTGTTATATATCACATATATTTCCCTCAATAAGAAAATTTATACCAAGGATGATCTTATATCATCAAATTTCATACCAAATATACATTAATAAAACCAGATATATTTAGGTTCAAAAGTACTTTATACACAAACCCATGATATAATGTTACTTTAATATATTTCAGACCCATTTTAGTATCCTTAAAATTTGATTTCTTAGGATCACTTTGATACCTTTCACACAATCTCCGAACATAGACTATATCATGTTCGGATGTAGTGTTGCATATTCATCAGCTAATGAATATACTAAAATTATTTTTGTTTAAAATTTATCCTTAAACATCCTTTCCAAGTTTCAATAAAAGTTTTACAATATTTGGAACTCTTCTGTATTCCTCCATGAAAATCATATTAAATAATACTTTTTAATTGTTTTTATTGGAAATAACAAATCCTTTTTGCAACACTTGTAAACCCAAAAAAAATATATCTCAACTCTTCTAACAAGGTAAACTCAAAATGTGTCTTCATTTTTCTATAACATTATCTATAATAACTCTATTTATATTCTTCAAATATAATTCTATCTATATATACAATCATAAAAATAGTTATTGTATTCATACCCTTAATTTAAAAGTTGTTGTCTACTATTCCATTGATTCTTTTTTTGGAAGCTGTAATACTTTGAGTAATGGGATTTGGTGTCCTATTTGAAACTATAGAGAGAATTATTAATTTTTATATAATATTTTTTCATCATCTATAAGGATAAATTCAACAATAAATTCAATATAAACTTTATTTTCAAACTCTCCATTTAAAAAAGAATAATTTCACATCTATTGGATGTATTTCATACTACTTATGAGATGAAACTAAAATTAATGTATTATTGATCCCATTGTTTAAATAATAGGAAATTTATCTTTAATGTAAACCCCTTACACTTTTGTAAAACCCTTGAAATGAATTCTAGATATGTTCCTTATGAATTCCCCCTTATTATTCAATTAATTACTTAAAACAAACTTTATCGCAATAATATTTTTATTTCTTAGTCTAAGAATAAGATCTCAAGTACTATTATTGTCAATCTAGTCTATTTAGTTGTTTATTTATTTAACAAACTCTTTTTTTTATAAATTTGGCTACTGAATGTTTATTTATTGGAGAAAAAAGAGTAGTTCCGAGGTCAAGCCTTAATCATCTTCTTATCTAAACAAGTGAATTTTTCTCTCCCACTATATTCTCTACTTCCACTTATTTCTTAAAATATTAATACATATATTTTTTAATTTCTATATTGTATTCATTATCACTGGTATTATTATTATTAAAATAAAAAACATGTGTGAAATTTCTTGCTTTTTCATCACTATCTTTCTTAAAATTTCGATCACATTCTTCATCGCAGTATTCACAAATAGATTAATCTAGAAAACCAATATTGGGAATATTTCTAATAATTGTTAAATTATATCAACCAAAAAACTATTGAAACAACTTTTTCTAAAATCTATATCCTTAAAATTTTTATAGATATCTAAACAATATAAATTTTCTAATCTTCTCATCAAACATCGTTATATTTATATTTTTATTTTTTATCAAACATGGACTTCCAAAGAGTCTGAAGTACCTAAAAGTTGGTTTCATTTTGTAATAAATTTCATAAAAATCATGTTAGAATCAGGTCTCTATAAACACCTAATCTTATTGGTCAAATTCATGAACACAAATTATCTATCGAAAACATATTTTTGTTGAAATATTAAAGAATATTTTTTCCCATTTCCACAACACTCCCATTACTTTTGTCAAGAAAACCATTCCTATAAA
This sequence comes from Viscum album, assembly GCA_963277665.1. Lineage (NCBI taxonomy): Eukaryota > Viridiplantae > Streptophyta > Magnoliopsida > Santalales > Viscaceae > Viscum > Viscum album. The sequence goes on along the minus strand of OY728157.1, from coordinate 1,418,463,239 downwards.
GAGTGTAAGTAATATTTTATTATTGATTTATTAAATGTTTATAAATATATTTTTCTAATTTATTCCAAATAAACTCCCTTATATTGTATATTCTCAATTCTTAATACGAATCTCTAACTCTCTCTCTGTAACTCTTTTGAAAATATTTAACATCCCCACTGCCTATGATATATGATTTATAAATAACACATTTTTCATTATTGTAGCTTCATAAATGAATGTAATAAATTATAATTCAACTCTAGTAGATTTATGTATCATATTTTCATATAAATACAAGCCTATTTGATTTTATTTAAGCTATCTAATGATTTAAATGAATTATCTTACCCATTTGAAAATTTACAAAAATAACATATCTCTATTACTATATAATTGGGGTAGATCTATCATGTGATTTTCTATTGAAATTTTTATTATACGTTTCTGACAATGATAATCAAGATTCATTTAGAAAAGATCATTTACTTATTATTTATTTAAATTACATGAATTACTTAGATCACCAATATGAAAAAGAGTAAAACTAGTTTGTTCAACTTTTTTAATGATCCTCCAAACATAAATTCCCCTAATAAAATAAGTATTTATTTTATGAAAAATTCATTACCATTATTATAGAGAAAAAACAAACTCGAAAAGTTGTTTTTCATCTCATAAATAAAAAATATATTATTATTTCATATTTTGAGGTGAAAAATGATATTATTGTTCTTAAATATGATTTGGGAACTTGGTGCCTCTAGTAATTTATATTGAGCGTCTATTTTCAAGAATTAAAGGTTTACTCCCACATATAGCATTAAGATCCACTTCAATAATAAGTTTATTTTCTATTTTTTTATTCTATGAGTATTCTTAACATCATTAAAGTTTTTATTTTATTCTACAATCATGTTCATATAGTACTGATCATATTGACTGTGTTGATCACACCTTCTAAAAATCTCTGTAAAGTAATCAAAATTATTTTGTAAATGTAACTATGATGAATTTATCCTCACTTCTTAATTACTATTCGGTTTTATCATTCTATTCTTTGGAAATTTCTTCCATAATTAATTACATATTTTAATCAATATAAGTGACATTTTATTATAGTAAATATCCGAATTAGGTCAAAAAACTCTATAAAACTAAAATTAAACTTTTAAACTTTATCTTCTTTAAAATTGTTGAGCTTGTATATAATCTGTATCTTGAAATATTTATGGTTTTATAGCATACATCTACTTTGGTTTTGGAGAATACATACTCTTCAATATAATTTTAACTTTATTATATATTTAAGTTATTTTTCTAGAGTTCTTATCAACTTTTAATTTACCAAACTATCTTTGAGAACCCACACAATTAGTTAAAACAAATTTTGAATTTTTAAGTATCTTATGTGCATATTTTACATAATATTTTTTAAAATATTTCTCATCATTTTGTGATGACTAACAATTTACTTATACATATTTATTATAGTTGTTATTCATTTTTTCTAGTGTATTATTAGCATCAATGAACCATGAATCAACCATTTGGAATTTTTATTCATTAGTAGGAATTATCTCTTTAAACCCTTCCACCTTCAATATCATTTAGTACATTCTATTTTGAGAAGCTTGGTTTCCTTAAAATATTCATTTTGTTTATTGTGTGATTCATTTCTAATTGTCTTCGAATTCTCAATTTCATTCATTATAGATTTTATTTCCTTATTTTCTTGTGTGTTTCTCTCAATACATGATTTAATATTGGATTTTAGTTTTTGTTCATTGTAGTAAACTTCACTTTTTCCACAATGCTTGAGATTTATTCCAATATTTAAACACGATCCATGAATTTATTATATTTTCCAACAAATTATTAATCATAATGACTGTGCGATATAGATTATTATTCAGATTCCTTACTTTTCATGGTTCTCTCGTTTCTTCTTCATGCCTTTTAGCAATTCTGGCTAGATTCATTGTTTTCTTTATATCTTCTTATATGTTTCCTTCTAAATGTATTTTATTCAACCTTATCATCTTTATACTACACAATTTTATTTATTTATAAACCATTATCAATGTTCCTAATTACACCACAAGAAAATAACTTTAGTGTAATTTTTTCATTGTACTTACAATTTCCCTTTTTTATTTCCTTAATGATATAATCCATTATCATCTTATGTTCTTCATAAAATTTCTCACCATATTCTGATTCATTAGAGAACTCAGCTTCTTCATCCTTAATCTTGAGTTTCTTTATATATTTTAATTCCATTTCCTCCTTAGATTTTTATTAAAAATATGATAATTTATTATCCCATATTTAATAAGAGTATTATGAAACTCACATAAAGATATTTCACATTTATCTTTTAGTGCTAATATATTTGGATCAAGTATGTTTGGAAATTTATCATGATCTTATTGACAAAAATTTTATCTTCCAAATAATCACCAAAGCCTCTTATATGCATAACTACCTCATTTATCCTGGAAATGTTATTATCAACACTCTTATCTCTATCTCTCCTGATATTTTCAAACATATCTCTCTAAATTTAAAATTTGGTTTCCTTAATTTTGATATTTTCTTCATACATGTTAAATATCTTATCCCACATCTTGTTATACATTTTAAGTCCCTTTAATTTATTATATACTTTACTAGATAATGATGACAGTATTTTATTTTTTTATTTTATATAAATTCTAAAATTCCATTTATCAATGAATGACATGATATAATCTCTTTGAAGTGGTATAAATCCCATCATCATAATATCTCTTTAACAATATGGAATAAAATATTGGTAAACAATCAATTCATCTAGGAATGAATGTTCATTCCATAAAATATTTGAAATCATCAATTTTAACTAAATTATTGATATTCAAACACCACTATTTGATATCATAGAATCCCATAGGGTACCTAGTTACCATTGATACCACTTGATGTGATAAGTTTAATGATATACCATTGAGGAGAGAGAGGTGAATCAGTGGAACAATTTGGTAAAACTTCTTTTTTTTAATGTAAACTCTTTGAATTTTTATGGTCTCAATTTAATCTCCTTTAATATCTTCTACACCCATGGGAAGAAAAATAAAAATAAAAAACACATAAGTATTTTTATAGGGTTCATCTATAGTGATAAAACTCACTTCTAATTATGGTTTGGTTCTTCAAATTTGTAGATTATATCAATATTTTTAATGATTTAAATAATTAAATGTTCAAAAAAACAGAAAAAAAATTAGGTAGGTATCAGCCGCATTATAGTGGTAAAATCATCCACTTCCCAATTACAAAGGCTATTATTTATACAAATATATTTATTCATTTAAATGTTTTTCTTCTCATCTATGTGAGGAAGATATTAAATATATTATATATAACCTTTAAATTAATGAAAATATCATATTATTTGAAATTATATCTTTGAATTCCATATATAAATCAAATAATTTCATCCACATCGACATTTATTCTCATGATTTTAGAATTGTTTTCATTTCTGTGACATAATGTGTACATAGATCATATATTATCATTATCATGAAAAATTATCTATATGGTCACTAAAACCATAATGTCTTTCCAATACATAGATGATGAATGAATTATAAGGCACTTATCAATCTTTTATTCTCTCCCTCCCTGATATAATAGTTCTCTAGTACAAAAAATCCTCATCACTACATTCTCAATTTTTTAACTAAATATCTTCCATTATTTTTATTTTATAGTAACAAAATATCATAAATATTGTTTTCATAATTAAACATGTAAACTCTCATGAAATTTTTCTTATATATTATTTTATAGTTCATACCATCTTGAAAAGAATGTTTCTTTGATTATGAATAATAATTCAAAATAATTGAATTTGAAATTCCCATGAATATCACTACATGATCTCCCAGATATAAATTTATTCAAAATTCTATGAATCTCATCTTGAATCATGGATTTGACTATAAGCCTATAATTTTAAAAATATAAAGTTTAGCTAAATATAATTCAATTTTATGTTCTTCTTTAAATCTCAAAATATGAAAATTAGTTCACCCATACAAAATTCACCATTTATTGGGCTTTACATAAGAGTGAAATCAATCTTATTGAAATCATAGTAATCCCTTTCCATTTTCATTTTTTTCACTTCATATGGTATATTGAATGATTAAATGAATCTTATGGAATCCTAAGTATGATCCTTATGGAACTATTTAATGTCTCTTATGAATTTGGAAGATGATGTTTAAGGAATCACTCTTATGAAGTATAATGACCCTTATATAATTTCAAAATTATCCTTACATAACGTGGTTGATTGTTACAATTTTGGAAAATGGTCCCAATGAATTTTTCACGATCCTTATAAATTTATCAATTATCCTTACAAATTTTCCATTCTATTTATAATATTCTATTAAAGAATCTAAATGAATCATATAAACTTCTACATGAATCTGTATAATGTTAAATTTATTTTCCAATTTTCAATTCTCGTGTTAAAATGAATCTTATCAACTTGACTCTTACAATATTTCCATAACCTTTCAAAATTTTGATTTCTAAAGTTGAAATGGATCTTACAAACATTACCCTTATGTTAAAAAACAAAACCATTTTTCTTCACTATCACATAGAATAAATTCAGTCTTAGGAAATCATGGGATTATCCTCATGATGTTCAGTAGCATTTAAGACTTTTTAAAATCCACTAAAACCTATATCTTCTAGAATTAATTCAACTCCACTCAAATAATATAAAATCCATCTCCAATACTTAAAATCATAAAAAAAATATTAAATTTTTCACATATTTCTAGTAGTCAATACACACAATATTCAACAATTCTATTGGGCTCTTCAACTAAAGTTTTGATTATGTTTTATTGGTCATGAATAATGTTATGTTAATTTAATAACACTTTAATTTTGTTACATGATCAAATGTTCTAGAGTATTGGAAATATGATATTTAATGATTCATTATGTTATGGATAATCCCCTATTTTTAATTGTTATTCATAAGCATATGTATCATGTTAGAATTAAATTTGAAAAAATATTTTCAATTGGAATAAGAAACTATATTGTTGGGATTGGAGAAAATATTTGTTTACAATTTGAAAATAAAAAAATTATTAAATGTTCAGTGAAATATCATAGAAAATTTTTAATGATTTCGACAATCTCCCCACTCATTATTTGTTGATCCTAGCTATCAAATCATGTTTTTTGACCATATACATTAAAATTCAGGTTATATACCTTTCATTATATTTTAATTCATTCTATTTTATATGGATCAATATAGGATATATTGTTTGAATGTGTGATAAATTCAGGTAATTTTCCTTTGGCTAGTATTGGATGTTGGAGATGGATGAGGAAGATGAATACTCTAATTTAGTGAGAAGTTTTATCTAACAAAAAAAATAGTTCATGTTTGAGGAAAATATGTCATGATTAGTTCTATTATAAGACGATTATATTAATTTATTTTTCATTTAAGGGTGATGTAGGATGATAGGATAGATAGATAAAGTGATTTAAGAAACTTGAATTTGTTTTGGTCAACATATTATTGTTATTTGGAAACATATTACATTTTAGGAATGACATAAATAGGGGTTTTCAAAGGATTCTAGAAAACATGAAGAAGAAGAAATTAATGGATTATTAAGAGGGAAATAATATTGAATTAAAATATAGTTTTTTATATTTTTCTATTTGACAAGTGGAATAAAACATTTTATTATTTTATGTAATCGATTTCAAAGAATTAATTAATCATATCATTTTTTTATTCATGAAATAATTTTTATGTTCGGACATGTGGGGATTTTACATGGAAGTAGTGATGAATTATATTGAATTAAATCAGCATATACTTTAAATATTGATTTATCTTTTAATGAAATGACACACCGTGTTTCTAGTAGAAAAGCCCTGTTTTTGGGAAGATATATGAAAAATAATATAAACCACATGAACATTCTATATTTTCTATTTTTTACTTATCTTTTTTCATGTGATTGAACTGATTTTAATGTATCTATTTTTTAATAAGAATGAGATATCCCCCAAAAAGGGCAAGACTCCTTTATTGAATAAAAATAAAATCACAATAGTCTAAAAAAAGATTGTTTAAAAAATCCCCTTTTCTAAAAATAAGTAAGGTTCTAAGGTACGTTGTTATGACAAGTAATATCAAGAATTTATATCCAAGTGTTAGAAAGTACAACTATCAAATAATTTTCCTCTTAGTAACTATGAGTAATAATGTAGTTCATTGAGTAACTAGAGTCTAGACAGTTTCTTCTTCAAGTAGTTAGCTTTAATTAGGGATAAATAATACCATTTCTAATATCTTACACAATAGTAGTGGAATCACATTCAATACACAAATTAATATATCCTCATTAATATTATATTTCAACTACATTAAAAATTACAATAATTTCAACATCAAGATATGGGGAAATACCACAAGGACTATAGAAACTTTCTATATACTCCCCTCATATAACTAGATTTAACTGAATTACCTCTTAAAGTACTATCTGTATTGAATTTAATCCCACCCCAAAATGGATGGATCCATGTGAATTCAAATTTTCTAGAAGGAGTACAATAATTACCTGTAATTCCAAATAGATTAAAAATAGTGAATTCATGAATTGAGTTTTCACAATACCCATTTTGAGAACCATATCATTATTTATAGTAGTCATTACACCCATAAGAGTCAATTGAAGAGAGTAAACAATGATTCCATGTCTCATTTTATTCATGTTGTACCAAATAATATGCATGAATTCAAACAAGGCCCGTATAAATAGGTTCCTCATATAGTGAGAATGAGGAAAATAAATACTCATGAACATTTGTTCAAGTATACTTGATGTATATCGAAGACATGTTTCAGAATAACATTATATAATTAACCACATTTTATAGCTATAACACATCCCAGAAACAAATTATCAATGTATTCATGATGTTTTTTTCATAAAACACATTTAGAGAAAATAATAATCCCAATACCGTACAAAAAATCATCAGTAGGTAGTTTCAAAAACAGAATCCTCCACGAAAGTGATAATCTAAAAGGAATAATTCATCCCGTGCATAAAGCCTCAGTCCAGCTGACAATATTCCCTTCAACATTATCATTATATAAATAATTTTAGGAATGTATTCCATTAGAAAATGGTTACCAAACAAGAGTATGATTGTTGTTAATGAAATTATAATTATTAAACACCTCCTTGATGTCAACTGGTGGCCTATCCAAATGGTTTTCAAAGTGATTTTTATTCGACACATTTGTGTCAAAAGAAGAGTTATAGGAATTGATAGAGTTGATAAGAAGAATACCTATCCAATTATCTAAAAATATATAAGGATCAATTGGTGTTATCTAGCCTGTGAGAATTCATTGTAATGTTAGATAAATAAATCCTAAGTGTAGGTTAAATAGAATAATCCACACAACATAAATTCCCATTTTTGATTCTGTTTAGGTTTCTGTATCACCAAAATCATGTGCCACAAAATTTTAATTGATAATCCTTCACATGAAGCTATCTTGTAGATAACTATTGAATCTGTAGAGATTTTTTATTCCAATCCTGCTAAATTCAATTGGATTACAAAATTTTTTCCATGAGACAACCACAAATCTTCAGTAAAGAATGCTTCCACTCCAAATAAAATTCCATATAATGTCTATATTTTTCTGAATTCAACTATTCAAATATATATTGTAATATTTTCAAGATTAGGCACTGAGGTGATGTATGATTCTGAGGTCCGGTGAAGCCTGAAATTGATGATTGAAATATTTTCAATATATTAATTGTACACATGAACATTTTTTCTACTAATGTAGAATAACTCAAAAAAGGTGACTCAAATAAAGAATCCAAGGTCCTCGTTTATTTTAGATATTTTTTTTACCATAGAAATGACATAATATTTTTCGTTGTCAGACAATTCAGGAAAGATATCATGGGAATAAAATTAATGAATGTATAAATTTATTTATTTATTTTATTTAATTAACAAAATTACCTAATAATCCTATATTTAAAAATTCTTATGAGCAATTCTCAGGTTTTCTCACATAACCCTAATAATTATGATAGATCACTGGATGGAGCCTTTCAAAATGATGATGATGGATCGAGGATCATTTAGACTAATTGAAAAAATAGGATCTCGCCAATGACAACGATATGGATTATTTCTTTGTCAAAGATCAATCCAAATTAAGGTAGGATGTTTTTTATATGTATTTATCCCTGTATTATCTTCCTATAATGAACAAGAATCAATAAACCAATGAATTGATTCAGGTACTGAGTGTATTGCTGTAATAAGTTATATATTTTATGGGATTGGGGTTATCTTTTGTTGATTATTATAACTCTTATTTTGTTGTTATAAAATCAATGAATTGATGAAAACACAAATATTGGTCAGGTTATATTCCTTATGTTTGTGTCTAACACACTTATTCCCATGTTCTTAATTTGTTCATCTTTGAAATTATCTTTGGATGGTGGTTAAAAAAATACATGCTATTGAGTCATTTGAAACCCATTCCTTGGTGCAACTGATTGATATTGCAGATCCGGGTTTATATTGACAATGAGATTGAACTACGATTACAGTTTTGGATCAAATCATGGTTCTTAATGTCAGTTTTAGCATGTGGAAACTGAGATATGTGATAGAAGTATTTTCCCATGTGGATCGGTGTCTAGATTCTAGTGAGAAAGTGATGGAAATGAACAGCCTCTCACATCCACCATCTCTTATAACATTGGTAGTATAAACATAGTTAGCAGTGGCTATGGAGACAACTTTATTATGATCTATATGTTATTTAAATTCCTATTATATATGGAATGTAATATTGAACACATATGGCATGTGACCTTACTATGGAGCTTGGGTATTCATGGGGAGGATATGTATCAAATGGAGTGTGACACATGTCACATGGCGTGTGACCCAACTTGGAGAATTAGCTGGTGCTGTGAGAGATTATAGTCTATCACACATCCAGGAACATGACCAGACACACAACATGGTACACAGCTAGACCCGGGGTACAAATAGACTATTAAAATCTATGTTACATGGGAAGAATCAGTGCCAAATAGACATGTCATGTACTTATAGTACACATCATGTTCTTATAGTACACACCATCAACTTATAGTACAAACCATGTACTTTTACAAATATTTCTTATAGGACTTATTCCCTTAAACATGGACAAGGTTCATTAGGATATGTTCCCTCAATCATTTCAATTAGGTTATATTATGAATTAATGTCCAGTGTATAGTATGGTGATCCCATCTGAGTAACTTCAATCTTTGATAGAGTTGTTGGAATCCCTATGTGAGGCTCAGATTGAGATCCTCTATCATTATATTTTTCATTAGGTGGGGTTCTAGAAATCATCATGACCAACACTATGTGAACATTGATCCCCTACTTAGCAGGTAAATCAATATTAGGTTGTTTGTATACCCCACAGACTTTAGGGTGATCCCCATATGTGTATCAATATTTTCATACTTCTAGTGCTTTCTATATAACTCATAGAGAATGTTCTCTTAAATGAGTGTTATATGGGACATTCAAGAAGGAATCATAGGCTCTAAATTATTGTTGAGACCTTACCTTGAGACTGTGTTTATACTATAAATATATTTGGATATTCTTGTTATGTGTGATGTTAACATATCCCTAGGAGGAGATGACTACTATTACAAAAGCTTTTCTATTAGTGATTTTAGGGTGTCCTTCTTGGTATTTTTATACTCATCCCTACATTAGTTCTAATTGCACATGTAGTGTCTTATGAATTTGATCGGTCGTTCGATATGGTTCTTTGTGGGACAAATATAGATGAATCTTATATTTGTGCTAGATATACCGTGGTTCATACCAGGACTAAAATTGGACTATATTCTCGTATTTCTATCAGGTTGGACTTATTTTTTTTGTGGGATTCTATTTTTCCATTATCACATTCCATTATTTTCGTATATACTACGATTGTGGGATTTAGATGTGTGAATTCATTGGTCATCACTTTTATTTTACATTTCATAATTCTATGGGATTGTAGATGTGTGATCTAGTATATGTACCTTAGGCTAGGGCCTACCATGTGAGTGTTATGCCTACTCATCACTGGTCACCATCCCCTAGTCAATTGGAGGTGGGATTGAGGTAGTCACACTTTTCTTATCACTAGCCAGGAGAGCCTTGGTGAGTCTGGTCATGACATATTGGTATCAGAGGAGTATTTTCTCTTAGGACAAGAGTTTTTGGAGTTTTTTTATAGAATTTAGATTGGTATAAGCTTCATTGAAGTAGTGTTAAGTGTTTCAAGTTCAGATCCTAGGCTAGGGATTCCAATATTGGTACAATAACTGATGTGCCCATTCACCAGGACTTTTAAACCCTTCTTATCTACTCGTTACATGTAGGGACTGGTTGTGGGGAAAACATTAATACATGCATCATATATGAATGGGTTTTGGTTTCCATGACCTTCTTGAGTTATATCTCTAGATATAATCATTTAATGTGGTATAACTCTTCTATTTTAGGATGTTTCTACATTGGTTTCTAGATAGTATTCAGCAGTATGATTGTAAAGATGATCCACATGGAAATGAGGCTTCGATACAGGGATTTGTTTAAGTGGTGTTACATACAGGTGGTGAACAAGTCTTACCACCACTTCTGGAGTAGTATATGATACCAAAAGTACCAGGTAACATGGTACACTGGCTGAGCAGGCTTCATGGGTTTTAGTGATAGTGAACTCTTAGGTTCTGAGGTGAGATAGACCCCCAGGTGACTAAGGAATTGATTGAGGTGGTGACTAGAGTATTTATTCTCTTTAGGACACCTGTAGATCATATGGCGGTCCTAGCAGAGATCCTTCTAAACAGATCTATAGGATGATGGTGGGTTTTAGTGACACATGCATATGATGAGGCAACTCTTGCATAGTCAAAGTCAGAGAACCATTTTAGAGAGGAGTTTTCTCTAACTACGTTAAGGGATGTGAACATCCTTGATCATTTATGGCTTTAGAATGGTAGTACAAATATGGATGAGTATTCTTCTAGGTACACTAACCTCTCTAGATACTCAATGGATATGGTACATGGTCATTTAATTTGGGCTCATAAATTCATGTGGGTTCTACATAGAGACATTCGATCTAGTGTGATACATCTATGAATTCCTACCTATACTGGGGTACATAAGCGTGCTTTGGTGGTTAAGAGTTTCCTAAATGAGCAGATGTAAATAGTTGGTGCTAGAAGTGGGAACATAGAAGAAGATAATTCTAAGGAAGTTAGTAGAAGACAAACCTCGGGACCTAGGAATGTGAGATGTTTGAGGAGGGGATCTGGGGATAGAGGGTCTGTAGTTAATAGATTACAAGATGGATATTTTCATCTTAGGGTGAGACGGTGCTACTCTTGTGATGGTTAGGGAAATATTAAAAGAGATTTTCTGACCCATCATGTGGTAGGTTGAGTAGAAGTGGATGGGATACCTTTGTAGAGGTAGCGATGGGAGAAGGTAGGTTGGTAGGGTGGTGGATATGGAAGAGGAGTTGATAGATCTACTGTAGGTGGTAGTTGTTTTGAATTTTTACCACCACAAACTCTAGGTGGACCCTATCTAGCTTAGGGTTCTAGTGGTCTAGGGAAAGGGTAGAGACAATAATTCAAGGCTTATACACAGAGTCTCTATGGATGATCTGTACAATCTGTGTCTTCCCTACCTTAGTTTTATTATTGATAGACATAGGGGTGATCCACTCCTTTCTATCCACTACACTTGATACAAACTTTGATATTCTTTTTGAGCCCTTGGATCAATCCCTGAACTTGGAGACTCCTACTAGAGGTGATTCAGTCATCACACAATTCTACTGATGGTTTGACCTAACTCTTGGAGGTGAGATATTCTTTGGTGATTTCGTAGTATCAGTGATGGGGCCTTACGGTGTCATTTTAGGTATGGACTGTTTATATATATTTCATGCCTATAAATACTATTTAAAGTAGAGGATAAAATCTTTCTTGTAGGAATGGGATGATGTTTTCAATTGTAGGTGATAATAAAACACATGATAAGCATGATGGGAACATACATAGGAGAGTGCATCAAATTATGCACCAATTGGCTTGCATGATTCTAGGTGTAGTGGATGATATGAGATCTCAGTTTCTATTAGTGGTATAAAATTACGAGGAAATCCTTAATAAGTTTGTTTTGGGATTATCTCTCCAAAGAGAGATAGACTTATGCATTGATCTATAACTCAGGATGAACCTGATATCTACACCTTCATATTGTATAGATACCATAAATATATGTGAGTTGAGGGTGTATTTGTAGAACATAAAGAGAAAGATCTTTATAAGGCCTAGTGTTTCACCATGGGTAGAACTAATGTTGTTCACTAGGAAGGTGGATGGGAGAATGAGGTTTTTTTGGATCACCATTACCTAAACATAGTGACTATGGAGAACAAGTATCCACTACCAAAGATCAATGACCTCTTTGATTAGTTGATAGGGGCATGGTGGTTCTTGAAGATTGAACTCAAGTCAGGGAATTTCCATCTATGAGTACAGGATGAGGATTTACCAATGATGGATTGTTGATTTCTTTATAATCAATATGAGAAATTATTGATCTCTTTTATTAGACGAAACCCATAACAATTTTCATAGGACTCATGGACCAAATATTACATCCCTTCTTAAACTGGGTTGTGGTAGTCTTCATCAATGATATCTTAGTTTACTAAATGTATGAGGTGGAGCACGTGATACACTTTAGGATGGTCCTAGATATAATCCCATACCTCCATATTTATGAGAAGATTTCAAGTTTCTTGTTTTGGATTCACAAGGTAAACTTTCTATGATATATTATCTTGGAAGATAGTGTAGAAGTGGAATTGGTGATGTTTGAGATAGTGTTATCTTGTAATACACCCAAGTGTGTAATAGAGTTGAGGAGATTTGATAGTTTGTAAGGATAGTATCAAATATTCACAATAGATTTCTCTAGGATATTAGCTCCCTCGAAAACTTTGACCTAAAATGGACAACCTTTCATGTGGGATGCGTGGTGCCAACATGCATTTCAGGAGTTGAAAAATATATTGATGAGAAATACCATATTGAGATTAGTGGATGAGGGTTTTGATTATATATTTCTATTTGATCCATCAAGTACCAAGATTGGTTGTGTGCTCATGAAAAGGTAGGTTGTGATTGCCTATGGTTCATGTTAGTTAAGTGCACATGTGTAGAACTATGTGTCCCAAAATATTGAGCTAGAATAAATAGTATTCACACTAAATTTATTGATACATTTCCTTATGTTTGAGTGATTTATCATATATTTTTAACATAAGAGTCTCATGCATATATTCTCCTTGAAGGATCTTAACTTAAGAAAGAGGCAATGGCTAGAGTTCCTATAGTATTATGAAATTGAGATTTTCTATACTCCTGGGAAGGGGAAAGTTGTAGAATATTCTCTTAGTCGGAGATCTTTTTCACATATACTAATTTTTGTGTCAGATTAGTTGGCCTCATAATAGGTATCCTTAGTGGATAGTGAATCTTACCTTCAGTCAATGGTTGTTACACAACCGCTTCTATAGTGAGTTAGGGATGCTCAGTATGGAGATACTGATTGTGAATCCATACTCACTCAGATATCCACTAGGCATTCCCCTAATGGATATATTGAAGGTAGGGATCACTTCATCCTTTTTAGAGGATAGACGATGGTAATCATGATGTTTCAGGAGGAGGTTCTGAGAGAGTTTCATACATCTCCTTTGGCAATACATCCAAGTGTGGAAAAGATGTATTAGGACCACCAACATCAGTTTTAGTGGTTATGGATGAAGAAGGGAGTTGCAGAGTTTGTCTCTCAATTCTATAATTCTAATAAGTGAAGGTTGAGCACCAGGTCCAAACTAGTTTATCTCAATCCCTTGAGGTTCTCGAGTGGAGGTGGAATGATATATCTATGGACTTTGTGATAAGGCTTCTATGTATGTTTAGAGGACATGATACCATATGGGTTATCATATAACAACTCACCAAGTTGGCCCACTTCCAATCTATTTGATATGATAGTTTAGTAGAGACCTTGAGATACCTTTTCATGCATGAGATAGTCAGGATCTATGGAGTTCCCTTTATGATTATTTCTAACCATGATGGTCACTTCATATCTATGTAATGGAATGGATCACATGAATACTTTGGGACTATATTGTATTTGAGAATGGATTTTTACCCCTAACCAATGGATAGACTGATCAGACCATTCAGGTCTTTGAGGGAATATTGGGGGCTTTTATGTTGGACTCTGTCCATATTTGGGATGATTTCCACTCCCTGATGGGGTTTTCATATAACAACATCTACCATTTCACCATCAATATGACTCCATTCGAGGCCTTGTATGGGTAACCCTGTAGGTCACCACTATGATAGACTGATTGAGGAGGGTTAGCACTTATGGGGATAGAGTTGGTGTGAGACATGACAAATAAGGAAAAGATCATCTAGGAGGGGATGAGTATTTTACAAAGTCATCAGAAGTCTTATCCATACTGAAGAAAAATAACTTTGGAGAATGATGAGGGAGATCATGTGTTTTTATGGGACTCACATTGATGTGGGTTGTGGAGATTTGGCTGGGGATACAAGTTATCTATGGTATTCATTGACCCTTTTAGATTCTATATAGAGTTGATGAGGTGGTGTATCACTTGGCTCTACCCCTATAGTTAGATAGGATGCATGGTGTCTTCCACATGTCACAGCTGAGGAAGTACATGCTTTTCCATTGTATGTTATCAACTGAGGTGAGATTCACATCAAATATGGAGCTAATTTTGTAGAGTACCTGGTAGATATTTAGGATTGATAAGAGAATATTCTTTGTTATGAGTGATTCCATTTGTGTGTGTGTGTTGGATAGAAGCATCAGAATATTTAGGAGAGCACCTAGGAGTGGGTGACCCGTATACCAGCTCAGTACCCACATCTCATAGTATAATATATATATTTTTTCTTTTAGGGATGTAAATAATTAAGGTGGAGAGAATATAACATCTCAATTTTTCCCTGTAAAGATTTCGAATATATTGAGCAATATTTGTAAGACTAGGCACTAAGACGGTGCATGATTCTGAGGCCTGGTAATATGGGAATTGATGTTTGAGATATATTAAATATATTAATTCAATAGGAAAATAATTTTCCTAAAAAAGTGAAATAACACCCAAATGAGGTCTTAGATTACAAATCTGAGTCCACTATTGAGTTCAGATATTTGGTTTTATCCTAGTTGCGGCATAATCTTTTTTGGCATCAAGCGTTTGTGAAAACGTTGTTGTGCACATAAAATAAATAAATAAATGAATTTATTTATTTATTTTATTTTATTTAAGAGGCATAGTGATTCAATTGTCCAAAATTTAAAAATGATTTTCTATGTGCTATACACATAATCCTAGGAATTGAAGGAGAGTATTAGGGAGAGCCTTGACAAAATAAGATGATAGATCAATGATCATTTATGTCGAAAATAATATAGGATATCATCTATGACTATGATGAAGATTTTTTCTTCATGAGTGATAAATCCAAATAAAGGTATGATATTTTTGGATTTAACCCTATTTGATTTTTCAATAATGAACACGAATGAATCAACCAATGAATTTTTTTGCGGATCGACAATATTATGGGTATGGGTTAAATATTATTCAATACTAGATATTTCATTTTTTAATTAATATATCCCCTCATTCGTTTTTCAAATGATAATGAAATGAGGTTAACATAAACATTGGATGAGGTTTATTCCTCATGTTTCTGTTTCATTCAATTCTACCCATGTACTTTGTTCACTCATTGTCGGTGTTCTCTTTGGCCAGTGATTCAAAAAATACTTATTTATTAATCATAGGGAACCTATTTCATGGAAACAAATATTGATACCATAGTTCCAAGTTCAGATTGATGATGATATCGATATACGATTATAGATTAGGACAGGATCAGGGTTATTCCAATTGGTTCTAGAGTGCAACAATTGGGAGATGAGATGGAATAATTTTTCCATGTATATTGGTTTCTGAATTCTAGTGAGAAAGATATGGGAAGGCATGGTAACTCATATACACCATCTCCAGTGATATTGGAAGCTGGAAATGTAGGTAGAGGTGGTGGAGAAGAAAACCGCATGATGATACATATGTTAAAGAAATTCTTACTATATACAAAGTTTAATCTGTGAAAACACATTGTGTGGGGCCCTGCTATG
This sequence comes from Viscum album, assembly GCA_963277665.1. Taxonomy (NCBI): domain Eukaryota; kingdom Viridiplantae; phylum Streptophyta; class Magnoliopsida; order Santalales; family Viscaceae; genus Viscum; species Viscum album. The sequence goes on along the minus strand of OY728157.1, from coordinate 1,418,446,811 downwards.
GAATTACGGTTTTTTAGAGGCCGTAAGTATCAAAAACTGTGTGAAACATGTCACATATAACGTGACCCAACCTAGAGACTCGGCATGTGCTCTGGGAGCACACAATTAGGGACATAAGAGGGAAAATTGAAATACTAAGGGTACATAGAAATGGTCATGGTTCATGATACATGGTTAGACTGAGTTTTGAAGAGAAATACCTTCTACTTATTAATAGATGTGTCGGATCCCTTGTTAACTTTACCATGTAAACGATTTATTATTCTGTGTTCTCCTGATCCTTACACTAAGGGTTTACTATGGTCCGTATCCTATGTATGTGATGGTGATCTCTTATAAGGAACTTCAATATCAGATATAGTTGTTGGAATCCATCAATAAGGACCAGATTGAGATCCTCTATCATTATATTCTTACCTAGGTGGGGTTCTAGGAATATTCATGACTAACACTACACATGCATCAATCCTTTACTTAGAAGATTAATCCATATTGGGTTGTTCGTATACCCCATGGCCTTGTATGTGATCCCCATATATGTATCGATATTTTCATACTTCCATCACATGATATTTGACTCATGGAGTGTATTCACACAAATGAGTGTTATATGTGACCTTTGATTAGAAATATTAGGATGGTAATTATGGTGGGGACATTACATTGATACTGTATTTCTACTATGAGTATGTCTAGATATTATTTTTATGTATGTTGTATACATATCCATGTGATGAGATGATAACTGTTTATGATTATTTATGCTTAGTGATTTTAGGGTTTCCTAAATGTTATTATTATACTCATCCCTACAAGGGATCTTTTCGCACATGTCGTATGTTATGAATGTGACATGTTATTCGATGGGGTTCTTGGTGGTCCAGGAGTACATGGAAAATAGATTTGGGCTAGAGAGATTGTGGTTCATGCTAGGAGTTACATTTGACTATAGTCCCCTCTTTCAATATGGTTGGATTTCATTACATCTTTTGGTAGGCTTGTGTTTGGCCATTATAACTTTATCATATTTTTTTATACATTGATTGTGGGATTAAGATGTGTTCATGCATTGGGTATGTATTTAATTTCACATTTTAGAGTTGTATGGGATTGGAGATATGTGTGTGACTAAATATACCTTATGCTAAGGCATCCCATGTGAGTGTTATTCATACACGCTAGTGGTCTCCAGTCACAGGACTATTGGATGTGAGATTGGGGTAGTCACACACATCATATTGCAGTCCAAGAGGGATCCTATGGGTTAGGCTGTGACACTGAGAGTGACCATGGAGACATTTTTGGATATCTTAAGCATCCATTAATGGATTATTCATGGTAGTGATCAGATCTATATATAAATTATCAGTAAGATATATCCTGGAGTTTTTTTAGTGGATTAGTAAATTATTTTATGACTTTAATTTTCTTAGGGTGATTTGATGTATGGATTTTGGGTCATGGGTACTTTTTATTATTGGTATGGGATTCGAAATTGAATAACTAAATTAATGATAAATCATTAAAGGAATCACAAATTTGATAAGATATGTGATTTAGGTAACTCTCTTTTTTATGTGTTCATGTGGATTTATCATACTTTATTACTTATGGGTAGATATAATAAATTTATTATATAGTAATGATGATGGTTTATGTTATAACTAGGAAGTGTGGTTCGTTTTTCATATATAATTTTTTAAATTGTGATATTTTGAATTTAATTTTGTGATATGGAAGTGGAGAGATATAATGGGAAGTATAGACTAGATGTCATATTATTGGTTAAATTAATTGAGTGTTATATCCTAGAGTGGTAAATGAATGTGGTATTCTCTATGATACATATAGATAATAAAAGGTTGTAATATTCAAATATAGTCTTATAAGAGTTGAAAATGGATATATTATTCATATATATGATTAGATATTGTATTCTAATGTTGAGAGGGTGATTTTATATGGAATTAAAAGGTTGTAATATATCGAATGATGTTCTTAGTATATGTATGATAGATAAGTGGTTATTTAGGGTTATTTTTAGTGATAGTGATTACCTTATTATTAGTTCGTTTTAAAGACCATGATATAGAAATCATGTAGTGAAAATGGTATAAACTTTTAAGTCTAGGTCAAATATTATTAATTTACTAAATTGAATTGAATGTTTAGTGTGAATTGATATAATAATGTAAAAATATATTAGTAAGGATATGTGACTAGATTTTATAAGCTTCTATGAGTATGTTTTTTTATACTTTGATAATTATGTGATGGTTGATGTTGTATTCAAAATTTTATATAAAAACACCACATATGATGGAATATTTGGGTGGTAATGTCCATGCATTATTAGATTATAGGGGAACCCCAACCATTATGTTTTATTATATTTTCATTTACGGAACTATAATGTAATTTATATTGAATTTCTAATTGTAAAATACATTTTACCAATCAACACATTCAGTTAAGGGATATTGTATTCCCATGGGATCATGTATTCTAGTGAAAGTGGATTCAGTGAAAAATAGGTTAAACATGTCCTGTCGAAATCAATATTTTAATGATGATATTATAAATAGATAAAAAAATATATATTTTTAAGAATTTTTGTTAATGTTAGATAGGATGTTTTGGGAACACCATGGGATAAATTTGAATTTTCTATTCTTTCATTCACAAAGGATTTAACTTTCTTTATCCAAATTAATATAATTTTTTTAGGAAGAAACTAATCAAATTTGCAGCATAAACCCCCTTAATTTTATCATTTTACGATTTTTAGGGTTGGGTTTGAGATTATGCTAAGACACATTAGTTCAATATATGTCGTGGTTAGATGGATTTAGAGGAGTTGTGTTCCTCTTTTATATTCAATAAGAATGTTTATTATTATCTCTTGATCTCTTTTTTATCTAGATTATTTTTATCTATGTTGGATTCTAGGATATACCATGAATTTGTAAGTCTTATATAGTTTTTTGTGATGATTGGTTATTGATGTTGATTGATAGTGTGTAATTATTCCTTGATGAAATGTGTAATTATTCCCATATTTTTTTATATATAACCTTAGGGGTAGTCTCCACCGCATGGATTTTTAAAGGTGGGTTTTTGGGGTCACATACAATCTCACTGCTAACTTATAAAAAGTATTTTTACAGTTAGGACATGATATATTTGTATTAGACTGGTTTTTTATGATTTAATTTTCAGTAGGGATTGAAGAAAATTGTGTTGATATTGTAAGGTAATACACTACTGGAATTAGATGTATTTGCGATGGGCGATTTGCGACAGGATCCCATCACAAATAGGCTTTAGCGACGGGGCCCCATCGCAAAAATCCCATTGTAGAAAACAGCGTCCCGAATATTCTATTTCTCGATGGGCTCGTCGCAAATAATGCTCTTATTATACACATTATAAATAACTAAACCTTTTTCGATGGGCCTGTCGCAAAAACTATTTGTGATGGGGATTTACCTTGTCACAAATAAGCCTCCAATTATATACATTATATATATATATAATCTTTTACGATGGGCCCATTGCAAATACTATATTTGATGGTCCCATCGCCCCATCACAAATACTACTAATAAAAAACTATATATAAATTATTTGTGATGGGAACCCATTACAAAAGGTCTGGTCCCAAATACTAACCATAGTAAAAAAATTTGTATAATAAAATTATGGTTAATGAAAAAATAATATTAATATTATTAAAAGAATAAAAAAATAAAAAATATTCTTATTAGTAATATAAAAAAACATTAAAAAAATAATATTAAACAAATATATTTAATAAAATTATGATTAGAAAAAATTAATATTAATTTAATTAAAATAATAAAAAATAAAAAATTATTACAATTCTCAATATTTAAAAAAGATATATAAAAAATCAAAAAATGTTATTATTATTAGTAAAATAAACAAATTTGAAAAATATAATACAAATAATAAATTTTAAAGTATTAAAAAAATTATTCAATATTTTCACCAATATAAAATACAGAAACTGTAAAGGGTCCATATTACAAAAAATCTTCAATTCGAAGGTTTTTAACATAAAAAACAAATCAATGGGGGGTATTCTTCTAGAGGAGGTGGAGGAGCTGTAGGAGATAGTGGAGGAAAATCTATCCCTAATCTACGAGTCAGATGATGCATGTACTCCATTTTCTCATGATGTTGTTGCTGCCATCGACGCATCTACACCTCGTGCTGCTGTTGTTGCTGCTGTTGCCACTGACACATCTCTTCATGTTGCTTCTACAAACTCTCTATTATCTCATATTGAGTTTGCAACTACTCTTGATACTGTGAGGCAGAATATGATGCCTCTCCATGAGCTCCTCTTGAGTTGGACGCCGACATCACAAAAGTACCATAATAAGTACCAGGAGTCAAATGAGAGCGGATACCAACTACTCGACCCTTCTTAAAGCTATACTGAGTCACCTGCACCCATGTCTCCTCATCGAAATGGTGGGCGTTGCTCGGGGATAGGGTCAGAAATAATCAGTTTCACAATATTGTGCCCCCTCCGTATACCCCTTGAACAGTCAGCAGGCTGAGGGTCAGATGGTCCACAATCCCCCTCATCCAAAGGTAGATCATCCTCTTGCAACATGTGAAAAAGATCAGGATCCATCTGCAACACAAAATGATTTTTGTTATCAAATAATTGAAAATAAATAATATATATATATATATATATATATATATATATATTAGTTATGATTATAACCAGCATTTAACTGTGACAATGTATTTCTTCATCCTCATCTTCATCCTCATCTCCATAGCAGTCAATGCCAATGTCTTCATCTTCCTCCGCAGCATCGTCAATATCCATATGAGTTTTAGTTTCATCATTTTTTGTCATTTCAAATTCATTTGTAACATCATTAACATCTTCATCATCAATCCTTAATTGTGAGGTATCATCATCGAAATTCATGTCTCTTTGTGAAAAAAGATGGATTTTGAGTAGCCTCTAGAAAAAGTTTAATTCCATCCACTTCAGCGGAACCACATTTAGTTTGAGTAAACTGATTTTCCTGAGATTTCATTTTTTTTATACTTTACCAATCACTCAAGTCTCTTGAGGTAGCATAGTACTTTGTGTAATAAATTTGATGTGCCTGTTAGCCAGTAAAAACGGTTCATTTAACACAAGAAAACATTTGTAATTAATATCGAAGATTCCATGAGATGGATGAACACACAAGCCTCTCTCAGTATCCAACCACCGACATTTAAACATTGTTATGTAATTTTTTCCAAGATAATACAGGTCAATAATTTCATCTAGAATTACATAAAAGTCAACTTCAGTTTCTCTATGATGCGATCCTCTCAATAAAATCCACTATTAATTGTTTTTTATTCACTATATACATGTGTATGAAATCGAAAACCATTCACCACATATTTATTATAAGATTTAACCATTTTGGATGGTGGGTTACTCAATATACACAGTCTCATATCAATTTTATCAGCATGTTGAGACACCTGAAAATTTTAAAAAAAAAATTCAATATGATAAATAATAAACATAATTGATATTAAACCATCAATAATTTATGTTACTAGTTTTTGAAACCATTGAGAAATTTTTTTTGTCTGCATTCTTCAAGAGCAGATACTGTAATTTGTGGAAGTTGTTTCTTGATATGATTAACATATAACCTAAAAATTAAATAATTTTACATATTTTAACATACATTATAGAATAAGTGATAGAATCACATACAGTACAAATGATTTCATTTCTTCATAGTTGAGCAGAACATATGTACGAGATCTCTGATGTTTATCATCTAAAATCCATCATTCATGAACTCAACCAAATCCAAGATTTGGCTGATTAAAAACTATTAATTGATATTCCATTTCATCATTAACATTACCTTCATTTCATCCCATGTGATTGTGTTTTGAAGGATATTGAGATTCAAAATAATGAGTGTAGAAAAAAGAAATTTCCAATTACAAATAAGCTTCAGCAATTGAGCCTTCAACTAATGCTTTGTTATATACTTTTTTCTTCAATTTCTTCATGAATCTCTTGAATGGGTACGTCCATCGAAACTGTACTGGACCTCCATATTTAGCTTCATGTGGAAAATGTAATATCAGATGTTCCACTGAGTCAAAGAAAGCCAACATAAATATTTTTTTCAGTTTATATATAATTACAGCAACATCTTCTTCCAGTTTTCTTAGTGCATCACAGTCTGTTGTCGTTGGAAAAATGTATCAAATAAATATGATATGTATGTTATAGAATCCCAAATCATAGAATTCACCAAACCTCTGAATCCAATCGGCATAAGTCATTCCATTATAACATGACAATCATGACTTTTTAATCCAGTAATATAACAATTCTTAACACATCTGCCCAAATTGGAAGCATAGCCATCTAACAGTCTCAAATTTTCAATCCAATGACAAAATAGTAAGCGACTCTCTTTAGACAGTGTATAAGCTGCTTTTGGCTTCATTATCCTCTATGATCTGACATTTTCAAATAGTTTAAGTTCTGGTCACCTGTAAATTTGGGAAATATCTAATCGTGCCTTTATATTATCTTTGGTCTTACCTGGGGTATCTGAAACATTATGAAATAAATTATCAAAATATTTCTTCTCAATATAAATGACATCCAACATGTGGCGGACCAACAAATCAGACCAATATAGAAGATCCCAAAAAATGATTCGTTTTATCCAATTATGTTCTTTCTCAAAGCCACGATATTTCTGTTGGTTTACTGTTGGACCAAATGTGATGGGAGGTAATGAAAATACAACTAATTATAACTCTGTACGTGAGATAATTTTTGGAGGTTCATCCCATTCAATTGTACATTTTCTGAAATGATGTTTTTTTCCTCCAAAAATGATGATCGGTTGGAAGAAATATGCGGTGATATTCAAAATAGCAAGGTCTTTTTCCATTGACAAGAATAAAGGCATTGTTGTATTTCATACAATAAAGACATGATTTCGGATCATGTGTAATCTAACCAGATAACATGACATATTCCAGAAAGTCACTAATCGCCCCCATCAATTCTACTTTTGATATTAAATTTTCTTTCACAGCAACATCATATGTACTAACACCATCACCCCACAATTTATTTAACTCATCAATCAATTATTTCAAATAAACATCAATATTCTTTTTAGAATGTCCTCGGATTAATAAGGTCAAAAAGATATAGGGATCCTTCATCAACATCCATGGAGGTAAATTGTACGGAGTTATAAAGATAGGCCAACATGAATACTGACTACCATAAGAACCAAATGGATAGAAATCATTAGTAAAAGGAGCCAATCGCATGTTTCACGCTACTAAAGCAAAAGACAAATGCAGACGGTCAAAATGTTTCCATGAATTACCATCAGATTGATGATTCAAGCTTTTATTAGATTAAATCTTGGTTTTGTGCCATGAAATCATTGACACTGTGTTCTGACACATAAATAAACGCTACAACTTGGGTATAGGGGGAAAATATCTCAACTGTTTTACTAGAATCGATCTAGACATCCCTGGTTGAGCTTCATTATACCTCAATTGTCCACATGTGGGACAACTATCCAATGAATCATTTTTAACAGAATATAATATTCAATCATTTGGATATGCATGAATATTCCGATAATTGAGGCCTAGATTACGAACCATCCTCTTGCTCTCATAGTAATTTACAGGTAACACATTTACTTTAGGTAACAGTGTTTTAACCAAAGAAAATATCTGATCAAAATAGTTTTTGACATTGCATTATCAGATTTAATAGCCATAATTTTTTCATCCACTTCTAATTTTCCTACCTTGCAACCAGGATATAATCAATCCTCAACCAACCTCAACAAATCAGAAAATTTGGATGGTTTCATCGCAGGAGTTAAATCAATATCATCTTGAGTTTTAGTTTGTTTAACAGATGGACCTGCTTCAGTTTGTTGAACAGATGGACCGGGAACATCATGTACTGTATTTGAAACCTTGATGGATCCAGAATCAAGTTATTGGTATCTTCTCTGAAAATGTGTTAACCATGTTGATAACAAGAAACATAATCTTGTTGAAAACCAAACCGCAAGAGATGTCCCCCAACCTTATCAAATGTGTCAAATGTTCTCAGAGAACATTTTTTACAAGGATACTTTATTGTGCCTTTTGAAACATATTCTGGTTTTGATGATGAAAATGATAAGAGAGTTTCAACACCCTCAATATATACAGGATTTAAACTAGAAACATTTGGATTTCTTTACTGATTTATCCAAGCGCGATCATCTAATAATGATTTTTGTCTACTTCCTTGTTCCATATTTTTCTATAAAATATAAAATCATTACTCTTCTTTAATAATATTATTTTATAAAAACTCTATCTAAAAAAATATAAATAATTACAGCTACTTCCTAATAATTACCATCACTTATGGGCGACACAATTTCCAGTGGATTGACGACTACTCTTTTTTATGAAGGCTCATTTACTTGAAACTTTCTCACACAGAAATCACAATGATGATTCTTCTCTGAGGTACAAATATTTATTCTCGTATGAACGAGAATTAATATGTTTACCTCTAAGAAGATTCTTTATTGTGATTTCTCTGTGAGAATGTTGCAATTAAATGATCTGACAGACAAAAGATCCCCCTTTTCTTCGATAACTAATCTTCTTGAAACTATCTCTACCTTAACACATTATGAAAAATGTGGTCCTGTAAATGCATAATCAAACTCATGAATATGAGATTTGACATGCATACATAGAATTATATTTTTCATAATGTTTTCAGTCAGTGAAAGTTAAAAGGAGAAGTGTCATCGAGCAAAAGGAGTGCCATCAATCCAATTGAAATTGTACCAAGTTATTACAAGTTATTACAATTTATTACAATTTATTTTCTTCTTAATTGTTCATATTTATTACTATTTATTACTAATTATTCCTATTTATTACTAATTATTCTTAATTATTCCTATTTATTCCTATTTATTACTAATTATTCCTAATTATTCGTAATTATTCCTATTTATTACTAATTATTCCTAATTAATACTAATTATTATTAATTATTCATATTTGTTGTTATTTATTACTATTTATTTATATTTCTTCCTAATTATTGCTAATTATTCCTAATTATTCCTAATTAATTCTAATTATTCCTAATTTTTACTAATTATTCCTAATTATACCTAATTATTTCGAATTACTACTAAATATTCCTAATTACTACTATTTATTCATATTTATTTCTAATTATTCAAATTTATTCTTAATTATTGCAAATTATTTATATTTGTTCATATTTATTCTTATTTATTCCTAATTATTCCTAAATATTCTTATTTATTCCTATTTATTACTAATTATTCATATTTATTCATATTATACCTAATTATTGCTAATTATTCAAATTTATTCCAATTTATTAAAAAAAATTCCTATTTTTTCCTATTTTTTCTATTTTTTCTAACTATTCTTTAATTATTTCTAATTATTACTAATTATTCTTAGTCATTCCTCTCTATTACTAATTATTCCAATTTAATTATATTTATTACTAATTATTCCTATTTATTCCTAATTATTACTAATTATTCCTAATTTTCCCTAATTATTACTAATTATTCCTATTTATTCCTAATTATTACTAATTATTCCTATTTATTCCTAATTATTACTAATTATTCTTATATATTACTAATTATTACTAATTATATATATTTATTTCTAATTATTACTAATTATTCATATTTATTCCTAATTATTACTAATTATAACTAATTATTACTAATTATTACTAATTATTACTTATTATTACTAATTATTACTAATTATTAATATTTATTCCTAATTATTCATATTTATTGCTACTTATTTCTAATTATTCCTATTTATTTCTAATTATTCCTAATAAATCCTATTTATTCTTATTTATTCCTATTTATTGCTAATTATTGCTAATTATTCCCATTTATTCTTATTTAATACTAATTATTACTAATTATTACTAATTATTTCTAATTATTACTAATTATTCCTATTTATTTCTAATTACTACTAATTATTATTAATTATTACTAATTATTTTTAATTATTACTAATTATTTTTTTATTACTAATTTTTACTAATTATTACAAATTATTCCTAATTATTACTAATTATTCCTAATTATTTCTAATTATTAGTAATTATTCATATATATTCCTACCTATTACTAATTACTCATATTTATTTCTACTTATTACTAACTTTTCATATTTATTCCTAATTATTCATATTTAATCCTAATTATTCATATTTATTCTTGTTTATTCATATTTATTACTATTTATTCCTATTTATTGCTAATTATTCATATTTATTTCTATTTATTCCTATTTAATACTAATTATTACTAATTATTACTAATTATTCATAATTATTACTAATTATTTGTTTTTATTACTAATTATTACTAATTATTACTAACTATTCCTAATTATTCCTAATTATTACTATTTATTCATATTTATTCCTAATTATTACTAATTATTCCTAATTATTCCTAATTATTCATATTTATTACTAATTATTACTAATTAATAATTATTAAGAATTAATATTAATAATTTCAATTTATTATTACAAATAAATACAGAAAACAAAAAAATTTAAATATAATTTAATTAAAACTAATCAATAATTATTAAAATTGACATAAAAAAAGTAAAATAAATATGAAATTAAATAAAATATAAATACCTTTAAACATGATCTCCTATTGATGTAAGCGACTTCATAACTTCTCCGTAAAAAAAACTAACTCGGAGAAATTTTTACTCTAAAATTAGAGTTTAGAGAGAGAGAGAAAGTGAGAAATGGGAGGCAGGGAAAAATATATGGGGTATATATAGGTTAGATTAGTTGCAACGACACTATTTCCAATGGGATTACCGTCGTAAAAGGTACCTTCTACGACGAGACCCATCGCAAATACATTTGCCTGCATTAATTACTGTCGGTGGTTAAAGGGGTATTTGTGACGGGTCCCGTAGCAAAAAGTGCCCCGCTGACACACGTTTTGCGATGGGACAACATCCCATCACAAAAACACATTTACCGTAGCCGGTATTTGCGACGACCCCCATTGTAAAAAAAACCTTTCCACGCTTTGGCGCACACCCTACGACAAACCGCACATTATCTTTTGTGATGAGACCCCAAAACCCGTCGCAAATAACATTTGTGATGGTCTATTTGCGACGGGAATTAATCCTGTCGCAAATAGCCCGTTGCAAATGCTTGTTTTCCTGTAGTGATAGTATATGTAAATATATAACTAAATATAGACCAAGTAATTTGGTAAATGGTGTAGTGACCAATGCATTTCTGTTTGAGGGCCATTATTTTCTATTAATTATACTTGGTGAATGGTTTATAATGTTCATAGTTACATGTTATGATGAAAATTCATCAAATGGTACTAGGTTATGATGATATCACACACTCTGTTGATTTTCCACTACTTTAAATTGTTGATTTAGTAGTGAAAATAGAAATTTTCCATATCCTTGGAATCATGAATACTTCTTATTGTTTATAGATATATCTCATTCACAACATCATCATGTGGTTTAGTTATAGTAGGAGAAACGACCTCTCGAATTGATTCATTATAGGGTTAATATAGTTGGTATCAAGACTTATAGGACTACGCGAAATGATTTTTAGTAGTAGATATTACTATGATATAAGAGGTATATTTATTATCAATCATCTGATAATTAGCTAAAAGTGGTATAGATTACTTTTCAGTTAGTTTTTTTGGAGGGTGAACACTAGATACATGAGGAAATTAGTTTACCTCATGGAGTTGCTTTAAAATGGTTGATTCTTTATGTAGGTAATTGGGATGTTTTTGGGTTATTGTAGGATCAATTATAATGGTAGTTTAGGATATACTACCTATTACCAACCATCAAGGTAGAGAAGTGGTTGGAATTTTTAGTTATTTGAAATAGAAGGTCCAGAATGTGAAAATTTAGAGTTTGGATCATTATCTAAATGAAATATTTATCGAATATTCTATTTGGTTAGGAGATGATATTGGTATATTGAGAAGACTATACACCCCAAGATTCATTACTAGGTTAGTTGCTTCACCTTGAAGAATTTTAAAGAGAGTATGATCAATGTGCAGGTAATTGAGAAGAATTAATCAAAAAAATATAGAATTGTAAGGGAGATTTATTTGAGTACTCTATGATGTGGGATCTAAAATCAAATCTCTTATTTAACGAAACATTATTCTTTATGACAAATATGTGGGCCCTAAAATCTCCATTTATCTAATTTCTTCATAACTGGATGCTTTTGACTCTATATCAAGAATTTAGACATTATCACATATCTTAATGATTATAGAAAACACCAATAATCCTTGTTCCATTCCAATTAGAAATATAAATGAGGGTAAGGTAGTGTGATAGTGGATGAGATTAATCAGTATTAGATAGCACTATATTAGTAGTAACCTCGCTGGTTATAATTGAAGCAATGGGATTTGGATGATTTGGGAACACTAGTGTAGGGTAGTCTAATATTTGGCCATTTGATGAACATTCATTTCCTTGAATGACCTTAAGTATTGTGAGATTTATGTATTGATGCATACCCCATATTTTTATTTTATTAGAAAATAAAAATGTATCATCAAAGGAACAAGTAAGAAAACATAAAATGGTAGGACATTTAAGGAAAGCCCAAGGGGATTCCAGGAGGTCTAAAGTAGAGCAAACCAAAGGTCTCTACTGTGACTAGATTAACATACATGAGTGGAAATGATCCAATATTGGTGAAAATCATATAAGGATTATTTTCTTCTCCCCATGATATAAGAAAACCCACAACCTTGTTTCCTTCATGCAATGTGTGTAGAAGCTTAACATGATTATTTAGATAGCTTAGGCATCTATGACTACGGTACATGATGGACCAGGTGTTTATTTTTCCATTCATGGATTTTTGAATTACTGTAGAGTTTTTTTAAACAAACGTAATTAAGATTTTTTGGTCAAGACAAGACTCCGACCGATTCAAAATAGCATTTGATTCGGGAATAATAGAATCCCCATTACCATAGAAGCTACTAAAATCCATGATGATCAGACCTATATAATCATTGATAACTCCCCTCCCTTCATAATACCTATCTAGCATGATCCATCAACATTGAGTTTAAGGCTTCACTTCAGAGGTTTCCAACTGACCCATCGACCTTGTCTCGGGGAAATAGAGGGAGGAAGAAAATATCTACTTCCCAAAATAACCATCATCAAATAAAAAATATTATCCCACTACTTCACCATGAGACACAGCTATATAAAAAGGCTCCTAGACCAGACCTTCATATCCAAGGTTGAGATTTATTTTCCTTCCATATGCGCATTATTTCTGGAATTCCAGATACACCAACATCTCATTGTCAGTACAGTATCTCTCACCTTTTATTCCTAAAAATTAAATTTTGCACCATGAATTCCATTCTGAAGAAAATCTTAAAAATAATTGGGTTGTCTATCAAGACTGAAGGAGCCATCGAAACCCCTACGAACCAAAATCACCCTATCAATTTCAAAGAAAATTCGGTCCACCATTTCCTTTTTTATTAATATGGTGATTGATACTCAAAGTAGAGAGTCTTCATAGAACCATAGTTGTATCTTCCACCATGTAAGGGCATACTTTGTTGATGTCTTTATTTCATAGGATGGAGTGAGTGATTAAAATATATTAGTTTACTTAGGGGGGTCAATCTTACTATAGATATAATCATTTTATTTCATTAATGGAATGGATTGATTATAATTTAGGTAAAAATAAAGATATTTCATTGATGTTGATTACTTTTATCTACCATGGAAAATAATCAAATAAATTTCCTTATATTAAATTACTAGGGTTTTTTGGAAATTTTTATTTTTTCTTGAGGAGTTTGTTTGTTTACCTCTTCATCCCGAGATTAAATTTTTCATTGAGTGTGACAACCCAAGACCCACACTCCCATTTCAAGTGATCAAAACAAAAATCTTTTTTAACTAGATTTGATACCAATTATAAAAACTCGTAACACAACCAACCCATAATTACATGATTTATAAAAAGGGTTGTAGTTTCTTACATTACTTGAATATTTTAGGTATACAGATTTAGAGAATTATGAAAACAATTAAATTAAAAATTGGACACTTCCACACAATGCACATTTTTTTTATAAAACCGGGTTCTTATGGTTTCAATCCTTATTTATTCCAGACACATTTTATTCTTTTAAGTTGAATAATATTAGAAGAAAGATATACCTTTATATAGTTTCTACTCATCCTTAAGACCAGTGAAAATCATTTGACAATGTGGGATGATAAAAAACCTCAGTAAGGGATATGAAAAGGAAATAAACCCTTTAATCCATTAGAGAATTATGAAAACTCAAATGAAAAATTTACTTTTTTAAATAATAATCTTTGAGAACTAATAATCATTACTTACTCATAAAAAACAATATTCTCAAGAGTTTTTTTAAAACAACCCATAAGAAACCATAAAGATAAATTCATAATCATGAGAGTTTCTTTAAAAAGAATAAAAACATTTCCTTGAAAATAATAAATTTATCTAAAAAGGACATAAACATTATATAAATAATTTTATTATATTTTGAAATTAAAAAATTTAAGTAAAAAAATTCATTTTCAATTATATAATAAACAAGTAGTTATATTGGGACATTATCACCATATCACTTTTATAATCATCCTTACAAATGGAATAACCTAACCGAATATTTACAATATATATTACCTAAAGAAAAATTCATTACTAGTAGTATTTAAGGGCTATATTAGACCCTCCCATAATAAAAAAACATTCCAAGAACACTTACATTAAAAAAAATATAAAATATCGAATCTCCACCAAAAACCCTTAAGAATTGGAATTTTTTTCTATAATAAAAAACACTTTTAGTCATATCATGTAAATGAGAAGAAATATCATTTTCTTTTAATAAATTTTAAATAAATAAAAATTTAAAAAAATAGAAATTGTGTCTTCTCTAAAAAATCATAGAAACATATAAAAGAATATTTATAATTAATTATTACTATGGTGGTAAGAAAATTTGACCATGCGATAAATGTTACAAAACATTCTTTTTTCACTTTTTTAAAGAAAGTAAAAATAAGCCGTATAGAAAACATAAATTCCTTTTTCTTTTTAAACCTTTATAAATAAAATCAAAGATAGTTGAAAATGAATTTGAAAAATTGATTAAGTATAAATATTAACATTGTTGAAACATTTTCAAGAACATGGATATGGAAAAAAATGAATTTATAACATTTAAAATATGGTTTTAAAGTAATATTACTTACCTCTAGTCTCAAGTTTCCTCATAAATATTTTAGTTTCCCAAATAAAAAACATATATAATTTATTTATTTAATTTATAATATTTTTTATGCATCACATTTTCATAAATCATTTTATTTAATTTCTTACTATGTTTTATTTAGTTAATAAATCGATTAAATTTACATAGGACATTCTAAAGTCATTTGGTTCATAATCTTCGAAATAAATTTGGTGAGTTGATCACCGTCAAATTGGACATGGGTCCATTGTATAAAAAATATTAAAAAATTTATAATTATAATTTTTTTACATTAAATATGAAATTAAAACTATCCAAGTAATGTGGTTAGGAAAAATTAAATACATCAATTCATATATTTAGTAGTCTATATGTACATGAGAGACATTTCCATTTTTCTAACAGATAAGAGGGAAAGAACAAAGAAAATTATTTTTCATTAAAATTAATAATAATATCATAAATATAATCTATATTTATGGAATATATCTATATAACCATCTATGTTAGTTGGTGATTAAAAACAATATAACTCATCTATGGAGGTGGTAGTCTTTACATACTCTTGAACAATGTTTAATTTTCCATTATATGGAAATGTGATAGAAAAATATTTACCATAAAAATTTTAATATATTAGTATATTAAATATACTGATGTAATTATATTATAATGGTTGAAAAAAATTTGAAGTTGGGGAAATAAGAAACAAACTCAAATGAACATGGTAAAGACTTTTACCTCTTCCTTACAAATCTTTCATTCGATTACATCATAAAACTTCTTAGTTATATATTTTGGTGAGAATAGGAAATATAGGATGTGGGGATAAGATTTTTGGAGGTATTTGGGTCTACATTGGTTGAGATAAGGGGCTCAAAGTGTGTGAATAAGTTAGGAGAGTATGTGCCCTTTTATAAGTGAGAGGAGTCGCATCTTTGTATATATTAAGAACTTCTAAATATAGTAATTGTATTTATTATTTATATTGGATCCAATTTAGTCTAATTGAAAATATATGGTAGTTTAAGGATGAAATTTATGCATCAAATAAAATCTAGACAATTTTTATAGATATTTGAAGCCATATACCTTAGTTTAACCCCTTATTTAGCCATTTTACCCTTAGTGTGATAACTAACTTTTACTATACTAACATGATTTTATGAATAAAAATGAAATGATCCTTATTAAAATTTTAAAATATTATGATTCCCAATATAGATTGTATTTTTTAATATTTAATTTATAGATGTGGTAAAAATAAATTTTAATATAATATTGAAAAATTTAATGAAAAACTGTTTTTAGAATAAAAAAATTAATTGAAATACTATTTTTACACCAAAATCATATATAGAACTAATTAAAAAATTAATTGATTTTTAAATAAAAATATATAGTTATAATATTTCAAAAAAATTATAAACTGAAATTTACTTTGTTAATACTTAATCATGGGAAAATTTATAGTATTTTGCAAACAACATATTTTTCACTATTCATATAATCATAAACTTTTTCTAAAAAATACCATAGAAATAACCTAAAATAATTTTTACCTAATTAAATAAAAAAATAAAGCCTTCTTAATAAATAACGAATTAAAAAATTTAGAATTTTAACTTTTAAAAAATACATTTATTACCTGGAAAATAATGTATTTGGAATAAAACTATTTTTTGATTGAAATATTACATAGAACTATTAGAGGGAATATGAATCCATAAAATATAATAATAAATATAAATAAGGCATGAAATTATTTATTATTAAAAATTACTAAGTTTTCACAATATTCCTCTTAAATAAATTGAATCATCACAATTTTACTCATTGGTAAAAAGCTGATGATATTTTTGTCTCATATATTTTTTAGATTTCCATGTTTCTTTTTTAATCATATGGTTCATAAATAAAATTTTAACCATGTGAATAAAATTATTCCATAACACCTTCTCTCAATGAAATATAATCTTAACTAGATTTTCCTCATATGAGTTATTCTGTTCCAACTAAACTACTTCGGAACTCAAAATATGAGATACATCAGGTACGTGTTTTCTTGATAAAAAACATAAAAAACATCATGTACCAGAGATAAACTCGATCGTATGTCTAATCAGTAATAAAATGATTCCAAATTATATTTAATTTTATATAGAAAAATAAACTATGGACTAAATTTTCCCTTCATAATAAAATACATCAAACCCTTCCAAAGATATATTTTAAGAAATACTTAATATTGTGCCTTAAACGATAGATATTTATTCTAGATATGTACATAAATTTTTTACCTTCTTGGAATTTCCAACAAATTATGTTGAATCATCTTTAACTTTTATACCATTTATCATACCAGTAAATTTATTAATAAATTTATTTTACCAATTTCATCCCAACATGTTAGAGTCTCACACTGATTTCCATATAATTCCTTGAATGATTCCATTTGTATACTAGAATTAAATCTATTATTATATGAAAATTACACTAATGAAATATTTTTATCCCAACATCCCTAATAATATAATGAGAAAAACTAAAGAATATCCAACTTAGTATAAATTGTAAAATTCAATTGTCAGTTAGATTTATGATGAAAAAATATACTAAAACTAAACTCAGTATCCAATAACATATGAATTACTTAAATAAATAGTTATAAATATAGGATCATGAATAGATACAATAGAAAAGAGAACTACAATTAAGTTCTTTGTCTCTTTATGATAGAGTGTAAAATGTTGATCTAAAGACATAATATCTTGAATAAGAATAAAATTCATAGATTTAGTAAAATTATTAATAATAACCAAAATCTTATTATTACCTCAAGACACCTCCTATAATCCGATCATGAAATCCATTTATATGTTCTCCTACTTCCAATTATGTACTGAATATGGATGAATCATTTCTATCGATAATTATCACTCAACTCTAACCTATGGAATATTAAATTATTTTCACATAAAGTTATAAATATATTTCTTTATTCCTTTTAACCAATAATATACTCAAAGGTCTCTATAAATCATGGTGTAACCAATATGAATGGAAAATAGAGATCTAGGATCTTCATTCGATAATTCATTATTTAATTCAAAATCACTCATAACACATAACCTATTCCCAAATCAAATAATAATATTTGGTTAACATTAAACTTAAGTAACTTTATTTTCTTAAAAAATTATATCTTTTTTTAAAAACAATGATTTTAATTTTGATCCTTCTTAATTATTTCTACAAAGGATTATTTTATTGATACATGATATAGAGAAAAGGTTTCCAAATTCAAAACTTCCAATCTCAGATTAATTGAATCATTAACCATTGGATCATGGTTCTAATTTTTCATGCTTAATGATTCGTTATCCTTTAGAATTAATGAATATGTTTCCTTGATAGCTTTAATAAAATGATAGTGAATTATGAAATCAGAATCCATTGTCAAATCCAGACATCTTCTCTGCAAAATGTTCACAACTTTTTGAGTAAATACATACTTCAAAATTTTATCATATGTATATATTTCATAGTTATTCCCATATATAATAGGGCTCAATATTTTTAAAATAAAAAATGACCAATAAATGCTCAAGATCATCTGTTTTATAATTATTATCATGTAGTTTTAATTGGAGTGTAGCATATGTAATTAATATATCATATTTTATCATAACAAAACGATATCCCTTTATTAAAAAATAACTACAACTAATAAAAACCAATTTTCTATATTAAATGGATAACAATTGATCATTAAGAAATATTGTTTTCCAAACATGAAAACATACATAAAATTATTTTTTACATAAGAATTTTAATCCATTTCAAGATAACATAGAGGGATTGATAATCGAGCATATTTTTCAAAATACCATTGGTAGTAACTTATTAATCTAGGAAAATATCGAATCTCAAGGAAATTTATAGGTTATGAACACTCTTACACCACTCTAGTTTTTAAAATATAAATAATTATTACATATATAGAAACAATATGACCATATAATGAACTTGTTTTTAAAAAATATTACAAATTACTAAACATTCAAAAAAAATCATTAAATTATACAGAACAATAATTTTATTTTTCTCATGATCCTCATAAATTTTAGAATATACCATAATATCTGCAATAAAAATAACCAAAAATTTATCAAAAAACTCATAAAAATATTTATTTATAATATCCATAAATAATTTTCGGGAAATTTTCAATCCAAGAGGCATACTCATAATGGTTATACTTAGTATAATACACAATCCTCAAAAATTATCCATCGTCACTTTCAACTAATGATTACCAGACGTGAGATCAATATTTGAAAAATACTAAGCACCCTAGAGCTATCAACACTCCATTTGATGGTCCAATATTTGTTGAGGTGGTAAAAAATGACTTTTCTACAACCTTATGCTTATGGTCTTGACAATTTACATATTTCATACTTTCATTTGGATGAATATGTGAAACATTTCACATATTATTACAATTAAAACATTATACTATTGGATTATCATTATTGGTTTTACAATTATCATTGATTTTTTTAGTCCAAAGAAAATTGTCACATCTTACAAAATAGTTATCAATTTCTAAACATCATAAGACATTCCCCAGAATTCTTCTTACAAAATTTTTTACAAGAGTGAAACATAATTTTCTTACCATTTAATTTCATCAACATATGGTTCCCCATCATTTTACACCTAGAAAACTTATTATCATTTTTTTATATAAAAGTAAAGAAACTATATCTCGACCTTTTCAACACATCTATAACTCTCCTCATAACTTTCAAACTCATAAGAAACCAAATCGCTTTGTAAAATTGGTTTCAATCAAAAATAAAATCTATCAATTTTACTTTTATGGTTGGGAATAATTTTTTTATACCTAGCCAATATAGTAAAATTTTCCTTATAGGTGATAATAGAGTCCCACTCCTTTTTCTACAATTCCAAGAATTTAATTTCCATTTTAATTATAACAACATTAGGAAAATATCTCTCATGGAAAATACCCATAAATTCTTTACACACCATGACACCAATCTCATATTTCTCTATGGTATTCATAATTAATGACCACCACCAATCATTTTCATATCAAAATTATAAATTAAAAAAATTTAAATTTAATTCTATAAACAACCAAAATCATCAAATATCTTTTCCAAATAATTTATTGATTCTTTAGCTACCACTAGGTCTTAAGATCCTCAAAATGATATTGTAACAACCATGAAATTATATATATAAATTTTGCATATAAATATATATATATATATATACCAATTTGTGTGTGTGTGTGTCAAAGTAAGTAGTATAGATAATAAAAACAAATGAAATTTTATCTATAATTCAAGTAAATTGAAATCGTATTATTACTATTATAATATCAAAAAAACCTATGGTATAATAATCATAATAAACTCATTTCATGTTTTGAAATATTTTTCTAGAAATTGTTTTATTATGTTTTATTCACTTATATTTAAATTTATTTTTTCCCTTATATAAATTAAATATAATAAAAATAAACTTATTTTTAAATTCTATATATCAATATTACAATAGGAATTTTTGGTATTTTTCTAATGTAATTTATTTTTTGGAGATTAGTAAAAAATACCTTTTATACATATACTTTAATGTTTATGAAATTATCCAGAAGTATTGCTTAAAAATGTATAAAAAAATTTATAATACTAAAAAATATATTAAATTAGTAGTAATAATCATTTAAAAATACAATGTTGAATTTATTAAACTCATGTTTAAAATTTTGGAAAAGTAAACAATATTTTCCTCTAAAAACTATTTTTATTCTCTTACATGAACAATTAATTTTTATCACTTATAGAAATTAAATATAAAAAAATGTTTTCATATTTAAGATCAGTATATTAAAATTATTTGATATGGTTCATTTAATTTTTAATAAGAAAATTACGTTTAACAAGAATAAAATTAATGACATTGATAATGGTGAAAGGGATATTTTAAAAGAGTTGTTTTATAGTTGTTGTCAAAATTCTACCTAGTAAATAAAAATGATCTATTTTATATAAATACTTTGATATTATTTTTTCACATATATAAAAATATATTATTACTCATTTAATTTGTAATAAATAATATATAATATTATGAGCATGATGTTTAAACCGTTTTTTTCTAAAAAAATATTTTTTCTATATATTATATGTTTTAATTCAAAATTTAATTATCATATATTTTAAAATTGATTTAGGTTAAGTGGATTATAAATTTAGGTAATCAAAATGAAATTTTGGTATATGGTTTTGTCTTATATTTTTTAAAAAAATATAATTTTTAAAGTAAAAACTAGTTACCAAGTTAATAACCAAACAGGTAAAAGTTAAAACCTAATGGTAAAAGACTAAAAACATGTTTAAAATATAGAATAAAATGATTTCTAGGGAGATTGTCGACAATAAATCATACACCAATCAATTATTTTCCATTTTGGATCCATTTACCTTTGAATAGCGTTACTCTATTATTAAAAATTGTAAAATGTATTTATGAAAATGTCATTTTCTTCTCTTTGAAAATCAGATCACTTCCACCACATTTTCCCACCATTTACAAAGAATTATCTCTACCAAAACTCTAGAATATTCTCTCCTCAACTCTATACCAAACATATAGAATCTTTTTTCTTTCAAAAATACCAAGCTAAGGAGACATAGTGTGTTACCTATTGGAGAACAATCAATGGGAGAGGTAATTCTCTCAACTAAGCTCTCTTAATTATTTCCTTATTTTTTACACTATTTTTTTCTATCCATAAAATTATGGTAAGTTAATTTTCTTTTTTATTATAAAATATTATTATACTTTTGAAATTTAATTTTTATACCTCCCTCTATGACCATTCAATAAATGATTATGTCTCCATGTCTATGTGTGAATTACCGCCTCCATGAACGACATATTCAATTTATTCCCTAACAACATTAAATTAATGGTATGAAAGAGTTATTTAATGAAAAAATATAATATTTATAAAACTATTAAGATTATGAAATTATAATTATTTAATTTTTATACCCCTCCAAATCTATAAAAAATAATAGTGTCTTCTTTGAGTGCATATGGACTACCGACTCCACAGAATAAGGTATTTTGTTTTCCATTGCTAACAAACTTCGATGAATTAAAAAATTTATATAATTCTTAAAAATGATATTTATGAAACTGTTAACATTATTAAATAATAAAATTTTACATTCTATAAGTGATATTAACAATAAATGATAATAGAAATTTTAACAACCTTAAATGAATATATCATGACACCTTTTTAATCTGAGTCCATTTGAGAAAATGTATGAAACTATATATGTTTTGTAATAATAGAATAATGATTGAAATAAAAAATATAAAATTATAGAGATTATGAGGATATTTTATCACACATTTACCTATAGTAAATATATCATGGAATTTGTAGAGAAATTAATTGATTGATCTCAAGTAACTAACATAAAAAAATGATAAAAAAATAAAATATTATTATAAATATAAAATATAAAATAAAATATTTAAAGAATATTTTCATTGGTAATTTTTTAATTAAATTAATTTGATTATTTAGGATGCCATTCACATGCACAAAATGAATTGGGACGTATGGTAAGGGATCTTCTGAACCACTCTTGTTACATTGGATTATAAGTTCTATTTCTTTTTATACTTTCTCTCATATATTATTATCATGTAATTCATTTTTATTATGTATTTATGTTCCTTACGTATAGAAATAGTTTAATTTACCTTTATTTTTTATGGATTATACATGTTTCGTGTTCCCTTAGTGATTCTCTCTTTTAAGAAATCTTGATATAAGGGAACTTCCCAATTTCTTATTTAAAGTCAAGTACCCACTCCATAAATTTTTTTATCCATGAATAAATTTTGTAAACCATAGTTATTTTATATAAAAACATTCTAGCTCAAATATAATGTAAGGGACATAATAATCATGTTCTTTATTTAAAATATTTTTTACTTATTTTAGAAATAATCACTTAAGTGGCTCATTTTTATACACACTTATCTATTATTTATCATGAATTTTTATAAATTGGAACTCAATGTTCAAGAACTATGTTTCTTTTTCAAATATTATCGTCAAATATAATTTAATTCCTTATTCTCTTATGTACCCTTATGATATATCAATTGATTATTCCTTGAGAAAAGATTCTGAAACCCACCTCTTTCTTGTAGTTTTCATCATGATTAGTATCTATGTATGGTTTATTTTTCTCTTATAGTACAAATATGAATTTTCATGTTATAAATATAATGTTTATAACCTAATAGAACTCTAATTAATTTGAATCATTTTCATCCCATAATATACCTTATATGGTTCATGGGTGGACAATATAAACACACTATGTTATGTTTTCTTAGAGGTGACCCTTGACTTATTTTATGTTATCATTTTTATATTGTTTCAATATAGTTATTATTCCATTGTCTCATTATATAATTCCCTTATTCCATGTTTTTATTCTTATGATGATTCCATTTATGATATAATGTTATTCCTACAAACATATATGTGTTGTCTCACCATCTCACTTTAATCTGATTATTCCATTATTAGGTAATCTAATTAAGCCTTTTACTTTATGTATTTTCTAAGGTTGTCATATGAAGTTATAAAAGAATTATGGGAGTTATAAGAAATATATGGATTTTTAAATTAAGATGATAAAATTTATGTTTTTTTATCTATTTATTTGTCTACACTCCCAAAGACACTAGACCACTATTTCATTACTCGGTATTTATAGGAAAACTATATTAAAAATCATTGAATAAATGATTTTAAGTCATGGTATACTATAATTCTTATCAAATCAAGTTTTGGTCATTTTTTGATATTTTTATGAGAAAATATTATTGAAAACTCTAGGTTATGTCTGTGTATAGTATAATATCCCAAACTTTTACTAATATATAGATTATGTGGTTTTCTATGAAATTATATCCCTATTAGGATACTGTAAAGTGGAATCATCTATGACATAGATTCACCTAGGGGTAATCACCCAAAAAAGGATGGTAGAGTATAACATCGATTTTAATTCAGTGCATAATGAGTGAGACTAAGAATTCATTCTTGTACAAACACCCTTAGGGGATATGCTTTGATTTGTTCCCATGTTCTTCAAAAACCATTATGAAGGATTTAAATATAATGTTATGTTAGAGACCTTAATATAAAATAGAACATGGAAAACCAAGATTTAATCCTATAAATTCATACAATATGGTGTATATTTCATTTATGGGTTATTATTTCTATGTTAATAGTTTCCATTTCATATACTTTTTAATTTAAAACATATCATCCTTAATTCATTACTTTATTTTATAAAATTTATTCAAATAAGAGGAAATGTTCACACAATATATTAAAAGGGAAATGTAATGATTTATGTAATTAAATGATACACATGATGGGAGTGGGAGTCAAGAACTCTATAAAGTAATGGAACAACTAGATGAGGTTATGAATAATAACTTGAGTCAAGTGGAACTCACTCCTCCTAAGGGGAGAAAGTTGCAATTGATCCCTTTATGCGATAGAGACCACCAACTTCTAGTGAAGCTTCTAATCCCATAAGTTTAAAACAATTAATTAACTATATTGAGAATACAATAACTATTTTTCAATGATCTAAGAAGGAGATGATCATGTTATCTATTTATCACCTTGAGGGAGAGGTCTATTAGTGGTATACACAAATTAAGAATACAAATCCCATGGAAGAAATAAAATCTCTATAGTGGGATGAATTCAAGAGGATATTAATCAATAAATATTTTACATACACACTTCATCTTAAAATTTGGATGGAGTTCCTTTCACTCAAGAAAAATGAGGATGAATCTATTAAGTTTTATTAGGTGAAATTTACAAGGCTTTTATAGTAATCCTCTGGCTTATTCCTCTAATATGAAAGTAAAATTGACCATTTCCATAGTGGACTAAAGCTGAGTCTATGAAGAGAGTAAATTTTTTTAAAATTTAATATATATGAGGAATTTTTCTAATGTTCCCACATAGTAGATATAGAGATTTCTGAATCATAGTGGTCCTGGCGGATTGAAGATAAGAATCAGATAATGGGGTTTAATCCCAAGGGATCACCAGATAAATATCATTATGGTAGGAGGATCCAACATCCCACATGTAAAATGTGTGGGAAGAAACATCCTTGAAACTATCTTAATGGGATTAGGAAATGTTTCAAGTGTGTAAATTATTGATATAAATCTAATGAATATATAATTGAGATGAAGAATCCAAGAAATAAGATGTTGGAAAGTAATATATAGATCCACCCTTATCCTGTGATCCAAATTTTCAAATGTGAGGAACATAGACACTATAAAAAAAATTCACTAATACAATGGTTGTAGAAGATATAAAATGAAGAAAACCTCCATGCCTAATACAGTAAGTGGAAAAATATGTTATTACCACTGTTTTAGTGTATTGATACAAATAATGTTTTGAAATATGTGGTATTTATTTATTAATGAATAGAGAGTTTAATATTTAATTCTGATTCAATGAATTCATTTATATCATCCAACATTAATAGGAATATACTTGAACCATCTGGAAACAAGAAGTATGAATTATCAGTGAAAACAAAAAATAGTTAAATTTTTACATCTAAGTATATATCTCTAGGCTAATGAACCTTTGGGGTTTAAATATCCCAGGAAACATTATCATAGTTCTATTAGTGGAATTTAGTGAAATACTGGAAATGTATTAAATGTCTCTATATATATCCCACATCAAATTTTGGAAGAAATAAATCACTTTCCATATCCCTAATTATCATCTAATTATATATAAGTGTTAGGAGGATAATGAATTTACTTTATAATCTTTATCATAATTAGGGATATTTTTCCTTATGAGAAATCATATCTTTCTCAAATGATTGAAACAAATAATAGGACCGCCCTTAAAAATATTCCCAATGTAAGTGAATATACTGATGTATTCCCAGAAATGTTTCCTAGTATTCTCCCTGAATGAAAGGCTTATTTATAAAATGAGCTTACACCTGGACCCCTAACATTGTTTGAAACTCCTTATAGAATAACCCTAATTGAACTAGAAGAGTTAGAGAAGAAACTACAAGGGAATCTGGATACATTTTTATATATCCAAGTACATTACCATAGGGTACACCGGTCCTCCTTCTCAAGAAGAAGGATGATTCAATGCATCTCTATATTTATTATCATTAACTAAACTAGATCATGATACAGAAATAGTATCCCTACCATGGATTGGTGAATTTTTTAATCTGGCACATAGGACTCAGTAATTCTATAAAGTAAATATTCAAGTGGGATCTCATCTATCAAATGTGAAGAAGGAGGATATTACCATGACTACCTTTTGTATAATTTATGAGTACTATGAGTACATATTCATTAATTTTATACTCATTAATTCTCTAGCAATCATTATAGACCCAATTAATATAGTCTTTATAGATTACATTAATATATTTGTGATAATATTTATAGAAGTTATTGTTATAAACATTAAAATTAAGGAGTAATATAAGGTTCATTCAAATAGTACACTATTTAATTTGAATATGGATAAGTTATATGAAACATATAGAAAATATGAATTTTTTATGGAGAAAGTAGAATTTTTTGGGACTATTTTCATTTTAAATGATATAAATGTTTATAATTTAAAGATTAAGGTGATTAAGGAATGGACCACATCAAAATATATAACAAAGATCCATTGTTTCCTTAGATTAGTTGGGTATTATATATGATTTCTAAGAAACTTCTCATTTTCTTTCAATCCTTCTAACCAAGATGACTCATATGGTAGTGAAGTATATCTCGTAGTTAAATGTGAAGAGAGCTTCATGAAGCTAAAGAAGAGTCTAACCAACACAAATGTACTCACACAACCCATAAGTGGGGAAGGATTGGTGATTTATAGTGATGATTCAATGAATGGTTTGTGTTGTTTAGTCATGCAGATTGATAAAGTGATAACATATTCCAAAAGATAATTTAAGGTTACTGAATATGATTTTTCGATTCATGACTTGGAGTTGGCTATAATAATCCTTGCATTTAATATTAAAGGCGCTATCTTAATTGAGAGAAGTGTTATTTAAGAAAAATATAAGAGCCTAAAACATATATTTACATAAAAGAGGATCAACATGTTCCAATGAATATTGTTAGAAATGATCAAAGATTATGACCTCTCAATACACTACCTTCCTAGAATGGAAAATAAAGTGCTAGATATTCTTGAGTTGAAAAGTTATTATAACCTTATCTATGATTAGGATTGAGAAGGATACAATATTCTAATACATTTAAATAAGTTACGTGGGAGTCATAAAGGAATGAAAATTATCCCACCTCTCTCAAATGATTGGTTAACAATCTCTCCTATAGAAAATTTAGAAATATTAATGGAATGATGTTTAGATACAAAAGAAGGAAAATTATTTGAGAAAGGGAAAATAATTTGAGTTAAACATTAATGTTTAAAGCATTTTATGAACATGAAAATCAATAGGTGTGCTATCATATCCAGAGATAAATAAGTAAATATTGATTAATTACCCAAGCTCAACAATCTCTATCCACTTACAGAGCATGAATATGTATATAGATATCTATGGAAAATTTTTGTGGGACAATATAAATATAGAGATTATAGAATATACATCAAATTTCTTGGGTTGTTAGTAGGTAAATTAGAAGAGACAATGTTAAAAAATATATTTTTTAACAATTACCGAAAACCATATAGAAATGGGAGAATATCACTATGGATTTTTTTCACGGGTCTTCCAAAGACATAAAAAGGTAATAATTCCATATGGGTTGTGACATTAATGGTTACAAAAAATTATCACTCTATTGTCATTTGATAGGAATTATCACTTGATTAGAGTATAAGGATATACATTAGGGAATTGGAAATGCTAGATAGAACACTACTGTAATGGAAAGGACCTTTCCAATCCATTACATTATGGTAAATCTTGTACTGAAGGTGTCATAGGAGGTCAAGGTATATCATTTCAACAATTTGAAAAAAATCCTAGTTTCTTAAGTTTTGTAACTGTATCTCATCCCAACAGTGTCTCGCGAAAATGGTGTCTCACACCAAAGGTGTCTCACACTAACGGTGTCTTATGCCAATGGTGTCTTGTGCCAACAGTGTCTCACCAGGGTAGTATCTCACCCTAATGGTGTAACCCTGGCGGTATCTCACCATGAAAGTGTCCCAACCTAGAGGTGGCTCTCTGGCGATCACTCACTGGTAGTTCCATGTTTGGAAGTCACTCACCAGTGATGCCTTTCCTAATTGTGTCTCACTGGTGGTGCCTCATGCCTTGTAGTTAGAATCCTTAACAGTGTCTCGCTTGGTGGTGTCTTTCTTAATGGTATCTCACTAACAGTGGTAGGTGGTTCATTCTGATGATTCCTCATCCAACGGTGCCTCATCCAATGGTGCCTCAACTGGAGATACCTCACTAGAGGTTCCTTGTCCGATGGTGTCTCATGAACAGTGATCTCAGTTCTGCCAATTTTTCCATTTTGAAGTCCTCTTTGATGTAAAATGAGCTAAAGAACAAATTTAAAAGGCTTTAATACTGACTCAAATTCCATAAATTATATTTTTATTTCCCTAAGGGTCCAAAGGCTTTAAAATTTTAAAACTGCATAGCCTTGGTCAGATCAACCTTTAATGGAAAATTAAAACTGTATCTAATCTATGACTCATATCATATCTTCCTCACGACTAAATATCTTTCCCCTTTTAATCCCTTATTTCATTATCTTGATATGATATGTCCCCAAATACTTCTTTTTTAAAGAGTTTTCTATGGTTTGGTTCATATTTCCCTAGAGATTAATCTATTATAGGGGGGCCCCTATTTTTTACGCAACCAGGAAGTTTTGATCGTTCTTCTTCCAAGTAGGTTTTACTTTTTCTTTTATAATTGTTCATCATGCATGAATGGTATATGTATATTTACCTTTGTGAAGATAGTTTATTTTTGAATAATAAATATAATATTTTTTTTAAGAATAAATATATAGGGTTTTGGAGGAATAATTCATGATCTTACTTTTTTTTTATTATTATTGATATTGTGATTTGTGTGATCTAGCTACCCACTAAAAATAATGGCTATTGGTGGTACTTTTTTTCAAACTAAATTGTTTTTTAAATGATTTTTTTTTGTTTTTTTGAATAGTTTTATTTAAAATGTTGGTTAACCACATATATTCGAATAATAAATGCATTCCCCAGGATCATACAGTTTCTACGATAACCCCAAAATTAACAAGTGGATTTAAATAAGGGATACCTTTTTAAATCTGAAAATGCATTTTTCCTTGGTACATTAGGTGATTTGATGTGTGGGTTTTTTTTAAGGTTTGTGTGTATAGGGTAATTTGAAAACATGTGGTTGTATAGTGGTGTTATGATGGGTGTTGTTTGATTAAGTTTTTGTGAGGCAAAATTGGTTTTGTTGTAAGGTGTTTCCAGATGTGGTTGTGAGTTTTGGGTTAGTTCAGTTAATTAGATGTACTGGGTGGTTCATTTTGAAGAAGGACAGTAGTGACTATTATGGGTAATTCTCATAGATATTCTCCATTAATAACATTCTAAAATCTTCACCTCATATCGAGAGGTCGTGGTATGATGTGTCATTAAGGTGATGTGGGTTAATTTACCAAGACTATTACTGTGTTGTTTGATGTGTGTTTTGCCTAATAGTTTCATGGGTAGTGATGTAATGTATAAATAATTGTTTAATAAGGTTTTTAATGGATTGGGTTCCTTTGGTTAATGTAATGTAAACGGTTAAATTAATTGGTTAGGAATGTGAAGTGGGGTCTATGGGTTGATGTGTGGTGTTGTGCATTTATAGGTAGCAATAAAGGTAACAATTTTGTGACTTGGTTATTTTTATAAGAACCCATAGGTTGGGATTGAGTGATTTGTATTATATACATACATATCTATATTTCCTTGTGATTTATGTTCTCACCCCACCCTAGTTGAGAACTATGTGCCGAAGAGCCCCATAGACTTGGGGGAGGGTGTCTTTCCCAAAATCGAATGTGGAGTATAAATGGCTGGATACCCGCACTTTTTATGCTCTCTCTTAGAGGAAAGGTAGGTATGGCACATGATTTGATGGCTTGAGGTATGTTATTTTTTTAGATGTTGGTTGTCATAGCCCATGTTTTTTAGGTGAGGTGGTTTGTGAGTCCCACGTGTCTTTGGGTGAGATGTGATACCCTAGGAGTTTGCAGGTGTGGTGGTTTGTTTCACAAGTGTCTCTAAGATGAGTTTTGACATGCCTTACCTGGTGTCTTCCGGATGATATGTGAAATGATGTGTTGCGAGGCCCTGAGTTTTGCAGGTGGGATGAGTTTTGAGGACAAGGTGTGTGATGGTGGGACATGTTGTGAGGCCTAGGTGTGTGTGGGTGGGAAGTGTTGTGAGGTCCAAGTGTGTGCAGGCAGGATGTGATTTGGTATACGAGAGGGATGGGAGAAAAATGACATAAAATGTAGGGTTCGAGTGTAATATCATTTGGAAAGTAGTGTGGGGTAACCTATCATCAATGTTCTTTATATTATATTACTTGTATTCTGTTACTTGTCAAGCATTCCTTAGTGAGGATGGTTTGGTTAGTATACAAGATAGGTGTTGTTTTATTAAATTGTTTTCTCATGGGGCATTAGTATGATTCTTTCCCAATTTCACGGTAGAATTTGGATTCTCTATTGATTATACTTGTATGATCACTTTACGTATATAAAACTATTTTTTGTTTTCCAAGAAGATTACTTGGACTTTGATAGGCATTACAAGCTTGGTCCTTGGTGCGGTTGTTGTGTAATTTCTTTAGCTTAATTTTGGGTATTTACTTTGGAGACTATACTATTTTGTGTTAGTTATACTTTTTTATTTCATATGGGATGAATTTTGGATTTATATTTTATATATTCATATGTATATATATATCATGGAGTAGTCGTGGATGATTTATCTTATCTTCCGATCTTGTTTCTTATGAAGGGTAATGCCTCTCGTATTGTGAGATTTATACACCCTTTTTGATAGTTACCAACCCGAGGCCAACTAGAGACAGTACTTAGGGTATATTATATCAATTTTTTTTATTGTCATCCCATGAGTGGTATCTTTGGATGGAGGGGTCTTAACAGAATGGTACCATGGCTGATTTTCTCAAGATAATGGAGTTTGGAGTTATGAACAGTGAGGATTGCATGGGGTGGTATGACAATAGTTCTAGTTGACCTTGGTATGTGACATTGGCCAGGGATCCCAAATAGGACATGGGAAATTAGGGCCCCTAGTGTTCTAGTGCATGTGATCTGAACCTGTTAAAGGACCAAGTGAGATGGACCTTCTTGTAGGGTAGAGACCTAGGAAAGGTACATGCATCCAAATTACTTGTTTTCTTATTTTAATTAGTTTTTTTTGGAATGTTAAAATTAATTAACATATATATTAATAAGAATTTCATACTACTCGGGCTTAGTAAATCATTTTTTACCTTTCATATTTAGCTTAAAATTAGCATTCACGCATGTCTGGGGTTTTTGATGTTTAGTAGGCTGATTTGGTTGATCATTGTAGGGTTGATCTGGCTAAAGAAGATGATCATTAGAAGAGAAAATTGTGTTTTTTCTAGAGGTAGGATTTTAGAAAGTATGAGGGAAGTGTTTCAGACATAGAGACAAAGATCTTGAAGGAGGATCTTGAGATCACCTTCTGTTTGATCCAGGACCTAATGGGGTACTTGGTTCTTTTGGTTGTAAATTAGATTCAGGGAGTTGTACTTTAGTAGTTTACACTATATCTTTGGGGGCGGAAGGAGTCAGAAATTTTGTGGGATGACATCTAGAAAGAGTTTTGGGAAGAGTTCCTTTCATCAACCATGAAGGCTGGAAAGAGGCAAGTTCTACTATCCCTGTAGTATGGGATTATGTTAGTGAAGGAGTTAGGAATAAATTTCAAGAACCTCCTATATTTTTTCATAGATCTTTTCTTTGATGAGGTGTCTCATGTGATATGTCTTTAGGAGTAACTTCATCCTTCTATCCAGTATGATGTTACTTATTTTACGTCATCGGCGTATTTAGAGGTTCAGAATGAGGAAGTGGTGATCAAGTGGATGCACTCATGAGGATGTCTACCATTATAGGGGAGCCATCGTAGTTATTTAAGAGTTTTAATTGTTAGTGGTAGGTCTTAGGTTCCCTGAACATTGAGGTTTCAACCTATATGGAGTCAACCTCATAGGCATCCTTTTTGGCCTTCTAGTGCCAGTTGTTTTTGAGATTTTCCTAGGAACTTTACGCCAGTGTATTTTGGTTGTGGGGTTCATGGGAATCATAGATCTAGTTCCCAATGGTTCCTCGGGCTCAGTTTTCTAGAGGTATATAGGTTCATTTCCAGCCTCCACAAAAGATTCTACTGAGACCGTTTTAGAAGAAGGGGAAACAATATTTGGCTCTTCCAAGGGCCGATAGAGTATGTAGAGTCCGAATTCATTATGTTACTCATGTTCAAGGATCATGACCCATGTGTGAATATAGAGGTGGCCTTCAGCATAGACCTAAATCATTTTATCATGGTCAGTTGCACAAAGTGGAGGTAGCAGTTCCAGTGGGACTGAAGATCATCATAGGTACGATCAATTTTTTTAGAACCCTTTTTATGCCATGTTTGATTCACGATTTTAAAAAACATTTGTTTCACCCACTCTATCCCATGAACTAGTTCTAGATATATAGAGGCTTCCCATTTCAATGGTTTTGAGTACACTAGTTGGAGGTCGACTATCTTGTTTGATGTTTTCCAGGGGTCTAGATTCGTGATGGGACCACATCAGTCTTTTCGGGATCTTTTCATGATATGTATGAATCCATAAAATGTAATTCTTGTAATTGAATTGTTTTATTTCTTACATGTTATTATCTACTACTTCCAATGGAGATTTGAGTTTTCACATGTGGATGGGTAACATGTGGTTTTTATTGTGAGAGAGGTTGTCAGGTGGGTAGTCAGTGTGTGGAGACCCGTATTTATTTTTCAGATATAATGTTAGTATAATCAGTGGACACTGAGATGGTATAGGTTCCTAGGGTCTTTGGGGAGTTAATTTATTTTTTCATCATTGAGGTTAGGACACTACCTACTCGATGTGATGTGGAGCTCCGGAAAAACATGCAGCCCATTACTTATCCATATTCAATGGACCCTTATCATATGGAACCCTATGATTTGAGGGATCTGAGGGTTCAGATAGATGATTTGATTCAAACGGGTTTTATATGGCTGAATTTTTCACCGTGAGGTTCTCTAGTGTTGTATGTAAATAAAGAGAATGGTGTTCTGAGGTTCTGTATAGACTATCAAAGGTTGAATCGGGTGATGATCAAAAACATTTACCCTCTTTGATGGATAGATGATCTTTTTGACCAGTTTATAGGGGCGTGTTGGTTTTATAATATTGATCTACGGTTTGGATATCACCATTTTAGGGTGACAGAGGGTGATATCCCAACGACTATATTCCAATGAAAGTATGGGAACTATGATTTTTTGGTCATGCCATTTGTTGTTATGAATGCACTATCCTTGTTCATGGGGATTATGGACTTAGTGATCTATAAGAAACCAGATCGTTTCGTTGTCATATTCCTTAATGATATATTAATCTACTCAAAGTCAGAATAAGAGAACACCGAGCATCTCATAATTATCCTGTATGTTCTTTAATGACACTATTTCTATGGAAAGTTGTCCAAGTTTATGTTCTATACATGAGAAGTGAATTTCCTTAGGCATGTGGTGTCTTAGTGGGGTGTGGTAGTAGATTCGTCAAATGTTGAAGAAGTTGTTTCTAGGTCAGCACCCAAGAACATTGGGTAGGTTCATAGTTTCCTTGGTCTCATAGTCTATTATCAGAGGTTTTTACCTAATTTCTATCGAGTTATATCCCCATTGATAGGTTTGAACAGGAAGGACCAAGATTGTTTTTAAGAGTGATTAGTTTTAGGTAGTGTTCAGTTTCTTGAAGGAGAAGTTAGTCAGTTCCCTAGTGCTATGTTTCCCTATGGAAAGGGTAATGTTTGGGGTGTTTTGTGACACTTCCCTTCTAGGTTTGGGATGTGTTCTAATTTAGCTACAATATGTGATCTCCTATGTGTCTTGGCAGCTATTTTATCATTAGTTTAATTTTTCCACCCCTGATCTGAAATAAGAATCTGTTTTGTTCACACAGAAGTTGTGGTGACATTACCTCATCGAGGAGCACTTTGTGGTTTTCACAGATCACAATATATTGAGGTATATCATTTCCCAGTGTAATCTGAATTTCCGATAGTGGAGGTGTATGGAGTTTCTTTAGGACCATGATTTTGAGATCTCCTATAACTCATAAAATGGGAATATCATGGACGATGCATTAATCAAAATTTCATAGAAGTATTTTTTTTAGGAATCAGAGGATGCTTGGAGAGTGATGGAGGAGTTAGCAGCCTTGCACTTAGATGCAAGGGTGGATGGTGGTAGAGACTGTTTATTTTAGATAGTGGTGAAATCATCTCTCATGTAGCAATTGGAGGAATATCATTAGAGAGACTCAAAGGTAGAAGTGATTCATGATCTTGTTGTCTATGGTGGTGCTCTGTAAGGATGGATGAAAGATGGTCAGAACCAGATGTTGTTTCATGGGAAGTTTTTTGGTGAGTTGGTGATGCATGAACGATTCCTTCATTAGTTTAATAACTCACCTTTGGTGGGACACCCCAGAGTTTAAAGATGTATTTTGGCTTAAGGATATAGTTTTTATGGCCCAGGATGAAATGGGAAGTGGAGGATTTTGCAGCAAAGTGATCGGTTTTACAGTAGGTAGAGGTCAAGCATCGTATTACTAATCATTTCATGGAACCTTTGTATATTCTTGAGTGTAAATGGGATGAAATCTCATTGGATTTCATCATAGGGTTTTCTAGATGTTAGGGATGTTTTGTTTTTATTTTTCTGGTTGTGGATCTGGTGATGAAATCAGCTCACTTCTTAGTGCTCAATGATTTGGGTGCATTGGATTGTTTGGATAAAAGGTACATGGATTAGTGGTGTGGTTTCATTGAGTTGTGAGGTATATTATCTCAGATTTGTAGGAGTCGTTTACCTCACAATTTTGGAGGGTATTGAAGTATAATTTTGTTACTCAGTTACACTCCAACACTCCTTTTCACCCACAGATAGATGAGTAGATATAATTAACTATTTAGATGTGGGAGGATATGTTGTGAGCATGCATCTTAGAAATTTGTAGATCTTGGGTATGACACTTTAATTTGGTATAGTTTTTCTATACTAATAGATATCACCATTCAATTATCATGGCTCTATTTTAGGCTTTATATGGAATACTGTTCCATTATATTTTGTTATGGATGGAGGCTGGGAAGACAATTGTTCTTTTTCTAGATGTGGTGTAGAGCATAAGAGATAAAGTTCAGATCATTCTTGAGAGGATGAAAGAACTGCCGAAAAGAATGAAGTCGTATGTCGATTGAATTAGAGGGCCCACAGAGTTGTAGGTTGGGGACCATGTGTTCTTAAAGGTTTTCCCTTGATGTGGGAAGAGGAAGTTTGGTGGAATGGGTAACCATTCTCCTACATTTGTTACACCCTCTTAGGTATTGGGATGAGTTGAAAAGGTGTAATATCATATGGAATATCCACCAAGGTTATCGAGGATCCATGACATCTTTTACATCTATTAACTTCATTGGTATCTTCATGATGACTCCCATGTCATTTATTGGGGTGATTTGAATATCAAGGACGACACGACGTTTGTGGAATGACAAGTAGATATATAGGATCATCGAGAGAAGTCAATGCATGGACATAAAATTCCTTTAGATCAGTTGTTGTAGAGTCATGGTGTCTAGAAGGATAGTACATGGGAGTGAGAGAATAGTATTCATGCCCAGTACTATAAGTTTCCTTGAGCTTTTCCTTTCTTTGTTCTACATTGTGATGTGATTTTGAAACCTATCTTATAAGACAATCTATTTTTTCCTTGGTTTGTGATGTGTGTGGCATGATGTGTGATAATGTACAGAAATATGAAAATGTTAGGATATGATTCCTAATCATGATGCATTAATAGTGATGTTATTAAACCCATGCAGCCGAGTCAATGCCACCCAGAGTTGATAGTATCTTGATATAGAGGATGGAATTCCTTGATTCATGTGTTTGGAAAGTGTGGTTTTTGTGGTTGTGAAAATGTGTTTTTTGGTTATTGGTTTGTCATTTCTCAACTATGATAATAAGGACTAGTTTATAGATGTGGGATGAGGTGTTCTTGTTTTTAGAGGTTCCCACTCGAGCTTTCAAACAACACAAGGTGTTTACTATTTATCTTTGATGTATTTATTTAGTGGAAGGGTTTCAAGTTTGATGAGATTCCTTAGAGGCATCCTATTTGATGGTTGTTCAGACCCATACTCTCTTTCCCTTGTAGGTAGTTTTTGAATTCTCGGGGGTGATAATAGATTAAGAGGTATCTGATGTAATGTCTCAGACCATTCTAGATCATTACATTATGGGAAATCTGGTGTTATAAGTGTCCTAGGTGGTCAAGTTTGATAATTTCAACACTTATCAAAAATTCCTAGTTTCCCATGATTTTCCAATGGCATCTCATCCCAATGGTGTCTCATGCCAACAATGTCTCATTCCAATGGTGTCTCACTCCAATGGTGTCTCACACAAATGGTGTCTGACACAAATGGTGTCTCGCACAAATGGTGTCTCGCACCAATGGTGTCTTATGTAAATGGTGTATCATGAAAATAGTGTCTCACGCCAATTGTGCCTTAGATTGATGGTGTCACCATGGTGTTAGCTCTACCTGGAAGAGTCTCCCCTTGGTAGTGTATTTTTGGCGGTCACGTTTTTAGTGGGGCATCGTTTGGTGGTCACTCACTATCAATGCCATGCTCGAAGGTGTCTCGCTGGCAGTGTCTTTCCTAGAGGTGTCTCAACCAACATTGTCTCACTAATGGTGGTATGTGTTTTATCCTAAGGGTTCCTCATCCAGAAGTGCCTCATACAGTGGTGCCTCATCCAACAGTTCCTCAACTAGCAGTTCCTCACTGGTGGTGCCTCACCGGTGGTGCCTCGTCTGGTGGTGTCTTGGGAAAAATGTTCTTGATTCTTCTAGTTCTTCCCTTTTGATGCCCTCTTTGACATAAAATGAGTTTAGGAAAAATTTAAAAGGCTTTGAGACCAAAAAAGGTCCATAAAATATATCTTTATTTCACTAAGGGTCAGAAGGTTTTGAAATGGTAAAACTGTGTTGTCTTGGTCATATCCTCCTTTAATGGGAAATTAAAACTCTATCAAATCCATTACTCAGATTTTATATTCCCCAATCCAAAATATATTTACCCTTATTCGTTCCTTCTTCCTTTAAATTTAGACATGACTTCCCAGAAGGCTTCTTCCATCGATATTTTTCCATGGATTGGTTTTTGTTTCTATGGAGAGTCATATGTTGTAGGTGTGCCCCTATTTTTTGTGAAACCTAGAATTGTTGATCATTCTTCATCCAAGTTGGTGATCCTTCATCTTTCTCAATTGAGAATAATGTGGGATGGGTTTATAGATCCTTATCTTTGTGAATATAGTTGATTTAAAATTAATAAATATAAACAAAATGGATGAAGAATCAATATATTGGGGCTTGTAAGAGTGATGCATGATCTTACATTGTTATTGTTATTTTTGATGTTGTGATTTATATGGGATAACTACCCATTTAGAATCATGGCCATTGGGGGTCCTTATTTGTGAACTGGATGGTTTTTGGAATGCATATTTTTTGGTTTTTTTAAACGATTGTATATGAAAATTTTCTTAACCACATATATTCATCTAATAAATGGATGACCCTAGATCATACATCTTATGTGATAACCCCTAAATTAATAAGGTGTATTTAAATAAGGGATTTCATATTAAATCTAAAAATGTATTTTTCCTTGGTACGTGATGTGATTTGATGTGTGGGTTTTTTTTTTGGTTTGTGTGTATGGGGGAAGTGGATGGAATGTGGATTTACAGTGGGGTTGTGATGGGAGTGGTGTGATTATGTATAAGGGCATTGAAATTGGTTGTGATGTAAGGTGTATTCATATGTGGCTGTGAGTTGGGGTTGGTTCTGTAAATATTAGGTACTGGGTGGTCATATTTTTAGAAGGATAGAACTGATATGTATGGGTAATTCACCCAGATATTCTCTATAAATAACATTTTGAAAGCTTCACCCCGTATCGAGAGGTCATGGAATGATGTGTCATTAATGTAAAGTGAGTTAATTTATCATGATTGTTACTATGTTTGTTGATGTGTGTTACGCAGGATAATTACCCGGGTAGTGATGGGATGAATAAATAATTGTTTACTAATGTTTGGAATGACTTGGTTCACTTTGGTTAATGGAATGGAAATGTTAAAATTCATTTTTTGGGAATGTGAAAATGGGATTTGTGTCCTGATGTGTCATGCTATGCATTTAGAGGTTGCAGTAAAGGAGATGATATTTTGAGTTGTCCATTTGTCTAACTCATAGGTTGGGCATGATTGTTTGTTATTATATACATATAAACATGTATTCCATTGTAATTTATATTCTCACCCCTCCCTATTATATCACTATGTGTCGAAATCACCAATAGTCTTAGGGGAGGGCATATTTCCCAACAACCAGTGAGGGGTACAAATGGATGGTTACCTTCTCTTTTTTCAGTCTCTCTTCCTGGTGAGGTAAGTGTGGCATAGGATGTGATGGATGGAGGTATATTAGTGATTTAGATGGTGGTTTTGATACCCTTGGTGTTTACGTGTGAGGTCATTTGTTTCCCAGGTGTCTTCAGGATGAATTCTGATGTGCCTTCCCTGGTGTCTTTAGGATGAGATGTGATGTGATGTGTTGTGAGCCCCAGGTGTGTGTTAGTTGGGGGGATGTGTTGTGAGGTCTGGGTGTGTACGAGGCGGGGGGATGTGTTGTGAGGCCCAATTATGTGAAGGAAGGAAGTTTTGTGTTATACAAAAGATATGAGAGCACCAAGACATACAACATTGGGAGAGAGTGGCATACCAATGGAAAAGTTGTGTGGGTACCCTATAAACGATGTACTTTATATTATATTACATGACTTGCATTACTTGGTGAGTCTGCCTTGGGGAGGATGGTTTTGGATAGTATACCTATTTAGGTGTTGTTTAGTTATGTTGTTTACTCACAGGTGAATTAGTATGCTTCTTTCACATGTGAACGAGAGACTTTGGCGTCCCTACTGTGTATAATTGTTTGCTCAGCCTACATATATAAAACAATTTTTTATGTTTCCATAAGGATTACATGGACCATGTTGGGAATTACTAGCTCAGGTTTTGGGATGGTATTTGTGTCACTACTTTATATAACTTTTGGGTATTTACATTGGATACTTTTCTGTATGTATCAGTTATACTTATTTCATGCGTGTGGGTTGGTTTTTGGATTTCTCTTATATATATGTCTGTGTGTGTGTCATGGATTTGTTTTTGAAGATTCTTCTTACCTCTTGATCTTGTTTCCTAAAAAATGGTAATAACTCCCATATTGAAAGATTTGTAAACCCTTGGTTCATGTAACAAACCTGGGGCCTACTGGAGGCAGGAATTAGGGTTCTTTATCTCCCTTTCATTACTTCCAGCCCAGGAAGGGTATCTTTGGAGGTTTGGGGTCAGGAAAAATACTATCAATTGTATCTAAATAAAATATTATGTGAACTTTAATGTTCATGAAATTTATTAAATATGAAATAAACATATAGTTAATCATTAATATGTCATATCACCCCTAGACTGATGGAAAATCCATGTAATATCCTGAGTAAATAAAGAAATAATACATCCTCTTTTTTTATTAATATTTTGTGAATTAAATATTAATTTTACTTTAAAGGGGTTTCTATGTTTGATGGCGTACCTGATACGCAACAACGGGTTTCTTTGATATATTACGTTGCACACTAATAATATAATATTATTATTTTAAATGGTAGGTAACTCCTAGACATTTTATTGGTGGGAATGAACAAAACTAACTACAATATTATTATACATGTTATTAAATAAAAGTTAGAGGCCTAAAATGTGAATGAATCTAATTTTAAGCATAATTTACTTTAAAAGGCTGATTTGCCACCTATTAAGGGAGAACCCCCTTTAAATATAGTTTTGCTCACTTTTATATGTTCTATTTTACAAAATAAAATTATTCTTTATATAAGGGATATCAAAATTTACTTTGTGTAATATTTTTCTAATACAGTTTATTTTTTATAAATAGTGAAAAATACTGTATTTTTATTCAAAAGATCCTTTTAATATAATTTATTTATATGGTTTTATTATCTCTTTAATTGGTTTTAAATTTTAATTATATTATATTTTTACAATTTAATCCAATTTTGGTCGTCTGAATTAATTTCACTTTGAAATTGGACATAAACATGGGTCAATCTTTTGATAATTATTATTTCATAAAAACACATTATTTGTTTTAAAAATGGGAATTAATTTCAAATTAATTAATGAAACTTCTATGTTTTGAATTTCGTAAAATAGACATCAATTTTTAATTCGGAATATCAAATATAGCTTATGGTGAATTTTTGGTAATTTTCTGAAAAACAATAATTGTTTATGACTAATGAAATCACTAAGTAGTAGTTAAAAACTAAAATTTTCATTTAACAGAAATTTTACCTTTTATGTGGATCAAATTTTGAAAATCTAACTTACATGGTTTTTATTATTAGGTAAAATGTGGTTCAATAAGATGAAAATAATTTTTGGTGAATAGTAACTTTTGACTTTTATTTAACGCGGTTAAAGGTAAATTGGGTAATTCTAGATAAATATAATATTATAATAACACAAAATTACCTTAACCCTTGTCCTAAACTTATTGGATGAGTCATTTACAACCATTGGCATCTTTGGGTTGATTTTTGGGACATCACTGAGTCACTTGGGGGTAATAATGACACTTTAGATTAATTACTTTAAAGTAAAGGCCAAAATGACAAAAACAAATATCATTTAGTAAATTAATTTTTACAAGTAGTTATATAAGCTATGTTTTAGACTATAAATATTCATTAGAAAGATAAAATTCTTTCCTAAATCATGGTATTTTTTTATAATTTTTAGACATCACATAAATTAAAATATTTATCACACAATAATGATGCATTATTTACCTCATTAATAAAAGATTTAAATAAATAAGATTATAAATTATAAAAAAATATTCAAAACCTATCCAATTTTTATTGGATGATTTTATTTCTACCACGAGTCACCTTATATTCTACTTTAATTGGTTTTTTAGTTTTAGAAACTGAATATAATTACATAATAAAATAATATTTTCAAATTTTCTTAAAGTGCCCCTCCCCACCTTATAAAAAGCCCGCACTTATAACAATTTCCTCACACCTCTCAAGCCCCAGGGCTCATTGAAACCCTGACCAAATAAGCTCTCAGGATCCATATCCTCCTTTTAGAAGACTTACTTTTGGCAGAAGG
The DNA here is from genome assembly GCA_963277665.1 of Viscum album. NCBI lineage: Eukaryota > Viridiplantae > Streptophyta > Magnoliopsida > Santalales > Viscaceae > Viscum > Viscum album. Next base: position 1,418,404,517 of record OY728157.1, on the reverse strand, counting down.
AACTTCAAGAAGTCTTTCTGGTTCGAACAAAAGAAAGTTACCCAAATTAAAGGTAATGGTTTCACTTAAATTATTTTCTTTTATTTTACATCTCCATCCCATAAACTCTTTTTATTTCTTTCTTTTATAAAAAAAACAAGTATCCTCAGTATACTATGATGTTTTTATGAGAAGTATTTTAACTACACTTACACACACGTCCATCAGATGGGTGAAGAACATATTGTTTCTGTGGATGGAAAATTAATGCCTCACAAAATGATGATTGTTTGATTATCTCATACCGCCTCTCATGGTGGCCATTAAGATGAAACTATATTTATATATTATATATATTATGTTTATTTTTTCTTTAATCTTCTGTATTTTTATTTTATATCATACCTTCATGGTTTCCATTATTGGTAAACACGATAATTTCATTTGAGGATGTGCAAATTATCGCCCCCTCAATGTGATATGACTTGTTAATTCCATATTTGGGACATACAAAGGATGGCTTTAATGATATTATATATGATGTTATAAAGGAATTATAATATAACTATGTATAATTATGTTTTAATTTCATTAAAATATGAAATAGAAATGAAAGTTGTGTTCATGTGTACGTACGACTTACCGTCTCAATGAACGGTGCATTTCATTTCTTAACTCCAAATGTTATGTACTATTGTAAATGCATGTATATACTAGATATAATATATATATATATATGATATCTAAATCATGAATATCATTATGGATATAATGAACTTTTGAGTATGTGAACAACTTTTAATTATAAGAAGTCTATTTTTGACTCAAGTACCAAATATCGATAAAACCAACATTATTAACTTAAATGATTATATAATGTTTATAACATGGTAATATGTGATATAAAAGGAATAATAAACTTGAAAAAGGTTCTTAAGCAAGTATAAATTAACTTTTTTTTATTATTCAGGATATTAAAGAATGAACAGGTCAAGTCAGACATGAGGTAAGTGACTTCATCTCAATATCCTTTCATTGAGGCATATTTCGATAATATATACCTTATTCTTTTTCACAGTGAATAATAAAACCCTTTGAATTTTACTTTCATTCAAAGGGAATATTTTTCTATGAAGCATTTTACTAAATGAAAAATAGAATGTTTGTAACATTTTAAGAAATAGTGACCTCTCCACCATCATAATCATTATTTGGATTCCTCTATAATCCTTAATGTTTTATAAAATGAAAAGGAAATCACTTATTCGATTTTTGGTTGTTTTGGTACTGAAAATGGTTTTTTAAATGGATTTATTATTTCAATATCTTGAAATTATTTCTTGTTATTGCAAATTAAATGTTATTAGTGAAATTTTTATATTTGGAATATTTATGTGTTATGATTTTATAATGGTACTTGGACATTTTACGGGAGGTTACGTGATAAACCAAATGACGGGTGGTGTTGTGATAAACTAGGATGGGTGGTTACATTATAACCTCCAATGAATTGGGTATGGAAGTCGGTTGTATGGCTATTCCATTTATTGATATATGTGAAAGTAAACTGTATGGTTATACCATTTAAGTATGTTTATGTCCCAAGATAACTTTATATATTATGTGTTCTTTATATGGGGTTTATTGTAATCTTTTGGTTACAAAATGGTAATAAATGATCTTTTATTAATTAAAGAGTATTTACTACTTAATAAAGGTAAAATATATTGCTTTTGATAAAGTATTCATGGTTACTTGTTTTAAAAAACTAATAATTTTCCCTCTTTATTTATCCCTTACTGAACTTTTTATGCTCATCCCAAGTTTTTGAAATGTTTTTCACAGGACATAAAGTGAAATAGGGTCAAGGATGGATCAAGGAAATGTCATGTTGTCTAAAACATGGAACTAGACATGAATCTTTTTTTCAAAAGTTTTTATTTTATGAAAAAAATGGAAACTGAGTAGAAGTGTCTACCTTGTAATTTTTGAGATGTAATGTAATAGTTATGGACTAATTCTCTAAAACTCTAAACATTAATAGATCCTCAATGTTAATTATTCATTTAATTAAATATTATGTAATGTTTATGTTTGGGTCCTTATAGTTGGTATCACAGGATGGTTTAGACAACTTTAGGAGTTAGGGTATTTTTAAATTAATATCCATAAATTAATTTTTGTTAATATTGAAATGATATAGAATTTATATATTACCATGATTCATTGCCTAAGATATTTTTGTGTTCAGAATGGTTTTCCACAGAGGAAACATGGAAACTATGTTGGAACGACATCGGGAGGAAGAAAACCATCCAAATCAAAAACCTGAGATGGTCAGAATCGGAACTAAATAGTTTGTTGCAGTGATGTCACAATTGATTCATTCTATAAATGGTGGTGGTATCAATGCTTGAGATCAGCCAGATCAACCACTGAGGAACATGTCAGTAGTGAATAATTTTATGAGGTAACATCCCACATCATCCATAGGATCATATAACCCTGTTCTATAATAAATGTGGATTAAATCACTAGAGAAAATTTTCGATGTCATGGGATGTTCATAACATTTAAAGGTTAGTCTCACTATTTACCATGTTCAAGATGAAGCTGATCTGTGGTGGTCGATGGTGAAAAATATTAGGGATATTGAGGAGATTTATGCTCTTGATTGGGATGAATTCAAAGGTATGTTTCTTGAGAAATATTTTACTAAGGTGGTTCATCTTAGAATGGAAAAACAATTCCTAGAATTGACGCATGGGGATGACTCAGTGGATTCTTATGAAGTAAAATTCACTCAACTGGAAAGGTATGCTCCAAATTTCATCCGAGATATTGATAGTAAGATAAATTGATTTTACTCAGGAATAAAGATGCGATATCGAAGCTCATTAGACTCTCGTGAGTTAAAACGTTTTGAAAAACATGGTTGATGTGTAGAGAAGGTGGAAATGAAGTTTTCTAATGATCATGTTTTCTTTGAAAAACAATAGAATAAGAGGTCCAGTTGGCAGGAAAATGGAAAAAATTCATCAAAGAATCCTGGAGGTAATAAAACTAAATATCCATCTTGTGAGAAGTGTGGCTAAAAGAATCCTGGAGAATTTTTATCAAAGTCTTGGAAGTGCTTTTGATGTGTTAAGTCTGGTCATATTGCTTGTAACTGTAAGGAAGATGATCAAGCAGGAAATGAAAAGCCAGTGGTAAGATGTTTTAAGAGAAATGAAATGGGTCATCATGAAAATTAGTATCCAATGAAAAACTCAACTAAGGGAAAGCAACCATACTTTAAGAAGAAAGGGGTGGTGAAGTCCTTTGAAAATACTTCAACAGAGTTTGGGCCATCAAATGAAGTAGTATCAGGTGCACTATTTATTTGTTCAGATTATGGCAATGTGTTGTTTGATTTAGGGTCTACACTATCTTTCATTTCTGAGAAGTTTTCTAGTAAATTTGGAATTTCATTGCAAGATATGAATCCTAACCTTATGGTAAAAACACCAGGATGAAATGTCGAGACAAAATGAAATTATAAGAACCTTCTTGTCCTTATGTTCAGGAAGAATCTACCTGCAAAACTTATTTTTTCCCTCTAGTAGAGTTTGATGTTATTTTGGGCATGGATTGGATTTCTATTTATCATGCTAATATTTACTATAGAGGGAAATATTTTTCTTTTCATAAAGATTTTTAGTTTGTGTAAAATAATGAACCCTTGATTTCGATAACATATCAGGAAGCTATGAATCTAGTAAAATATGGAAATGAATGTTACCTTTCACATACTGTTGAAAACAAAGGAACTATTCAGATAAATGATGTGCCAGTGGTAAATGAGTATCTTGATTTTTTTTCCGGATGAGTTGCCTAGTATTATACCTGATCGAGAAGTTGAATTTACTGTTGACTTAGTTCATGATGCTAAGAAAATTTCAAAAACCCCTTATCAAATGTCTCAAATTAAAATTTTAGAGTTAAAGAAGAAATTGCAAGAGTTATTAGATAAAGGATTCATTTGACCTAGAACATCACCATGGGTTGCTCCTGTCTTATTTATTGAAAAGAAAAATGGTTCAATGATACTTTTCATTGATTATAGAGAATTGAATAACATCACTATTAAGAACAAGTATCCTTTGCCTCATATCAATGATTTGTTTGATCCGCTCCCAGGAGCTCAATATTTTTCAAAGATTGATTTGAGGTCAGTGTACCATCAATTAAAAGTAAAGGAATCATACATTCTGAAGACAAAATTTCATACTCGATATGGACATTATGAATTTGTAGTTATGCCTTTTGGTTTAATAAATGCACCTTTTGTATTCAGGGATCTTATGAATAAAATTTTCCCTGAGTTCTTGGATAATATTTTGGTTGTGTTCATTGATGATATTTTGGTTTATTCCAAAGGTATAGAGGAACATGAAATTAATTTAAGGATTGTCTTGCAAACCATAAAAGAAAAACTCTTTGGGAAATTTGAAAAGTGTGAGTTTTGGTTACAACAAATTTCTTTCCATGGTCACATTGTTTCAAAAAATGGAATAACTGTTGATCCTGCTAAAACAAAGATTGTTGAAGAATGGCCAGGACCCAAAAATATAACTGAGATTCGTAGTTTTATTTGTTTGGATGGTTATTACTAGAGGATTGTTGAGAATTTTGCATAGTTACCTAGAATACTGACTAAGTTAACTTGAAAAGGTGTTAAGTTTGTTTCGATAAAATAATGAGATGATTTTTTTTTAGAAATTGTATAGAATATTGGTGAATGCTCTGGTTATGGCACTACCTTCTAGATATGGTGAGTTATTATTTACAGTGATGCTTCGTTAAAAGGACTTGGATGTGTCCTTATGCAGAATGATCAGGTAATTTCTTACACTTCACATCAGTTGAAACCTCATGAGTCAAATTACCCTCTACATGATTTGGAATTAGCTGTTGTTGTTTTTGCTTTAAAAATTTGGAGGCATCATTTGTATGGAGTAAAATTTGAAATATATAATGACCACCAAAGTTTGAAGTATATATTCACTCAAAAAATTGAACATAAGACAGAGGAGATGGTTGGAATTAATCAAGGATTATGATTTAACGATTCATTACCATCCATGAAAAGAAAATAAAGTGGTTGATGATTTATGTCAAAAAAGTAATTCTTAATTAACCATTATACATTTGTAATGATATCCTTTGGTTTTTTATTTGATAAACTTTGTCATAGAAGTTGTTGGTTCAGGAAATTCTTCTATTTTGTTTCAGGTGTCAGTGAAATCTTCTCTATCAAACAGAATAAAGCAAGTAGAGAAAGAAGATAGTGAGTTGCAGAAAAAGGTAGAGTTGGTTCAGAAGGGTAAGTTTCTAGATTTTAACATTCATAATGATTGTGTTTTGAGGTTTGGAAAATTATTATGCATGACTTGTGAATCAATGTTGAAGAATGAGTTGTTATGTGAAGCTCATAGTTCACCGTTTTCAGTTCATCATGGCAGTACAAAGATGTATAGAGATCTTAAAGAGTATTACCGGTGGGATGGAATGAAAAGAGATATTTCTGATTTTACTGTAAAGTGTTTGACTTGTCAGTAGGTTAAAGCAGAGTGACAATTACCTAAAGGGATGCTTCAATATTTACCAGTGCCAAAGTGGAAATGGGAAAATATATCCATGGACTTCATTGTGGGATTACCAAAGACATCTCAAGGTAATAATGCAATCTGGGTTATTGTTGATCAGTTGACTAAATCTGATCAGTTCCTTCCTATTAGAGATACTTTGTCTCTAGATCAACTTTCTTGGTAGTATGTTAAAGTGATAGTCATGTTGTATGGAGTTACCCTATCCATTGTATATGATCGTCATCCAAATGTTACTTCTAAATTTAAAAAATCCATTAGAAATCATTAGGTACTAAATTAAATTTTAGTACTGCTTTTCATCTGAAATTAGATGGGTAGTCAGAACGAACAATTCATACCCTGTAGGATATGCTACGTGCTTATTCACTAGATTACCAGAGAAGTTGGAACCAATATCTTTCTTTGGTTGAATTTTCTAATAATAACAGTTTTCATTCCAGTATACAGATGGATCTATTTGAGGAATTATATGGAAAGCATTGTCGAAGTATAGAATTTAGGGATGAAGTAGGTGAAAGGAAGCTAATGGTACCAGAATTGCTAGAAGAGATGGTATAAAAAGTTCTGTTGATTCATAAGAACATGAGAACAGCTCAGAGCAGATGGAAAAGTTATGCTGATAACTGGAGGAATGGTCTTTCTTTTAAGGTAGGTGATTATGTATTTCTCAAGGTTTCTCCTTGGAAAAGTTTGATGTGTTTTGGTAATAAGGGAAATTTGAGTCTGAGGTTCATTGGACCTTATGAAATCTTGGATAAAGTTGGATCAGTTTCATATAGATTGTCTTTACCTCCTATTTTATCCCAAAAACACAATGTTTCTCATGTTTCAATGTTGAGAAAGTATATTCCATATCCATCTAATTTTTTGAGTCCAAATATAGTTCTGTTGGAATAGAATCTCTCTTATGAGGAAAAAACAGTCCAGATTCTTGACTGTAGAGAGCATGTGTTTTGGAATAAGGTAATTCACCAGGAAATGGTTTTGTGGAAAAAACCATATGGTGGAAGAGGCAATGTGGGAATCTGAAAATGTGATGAGGGATAAATACCCCCACTTATTTGATAAGGGAATAAAATTTCGAGGATGTGATTTCCAAAAGGGGGAAGGATGTAACATCCTAGGTAAATAAAGAAATAATAAATTCTATTTTTTATTAATATTTTGTGAATTAAATATTAATTTTACTCTTAAGGGGTTGTTATATTTGATGGCATACCCGATATGCAACGAGTTTCATTGAAATCTTACATTTCACACTAATAATATAATATTATTATTTTAAATGGTAGTTAACTCTTAGCCATTATATTTTCAGGAATGAAAAAAACTAACTAAAATATGATTATACATGTTTCTTAAATAAAATTTAGAGGATTAAAATGTGAATGAACTTAATTTTAAGCATAGTTTACTTTAAAATGTCAATTTTCTGCCCTTTAATGGAGAACCCTCTTTAAATTTAGTTTTGGTCACTTTTATATGTTTTATTTGACCAAATAAGATTCTTCTTTAGATTTATTATATTAAAATTAACATTGGGTAAATTTTTGGTACTTTTTTGGAATAGTTCATTTTTTTATGAATAGTCAAAAATACTGTAATTTTAATCAAAAGTTCCTTTTAAAAGAATTTATTTATATGGTTATATTTTCTTTATATTTGGTTTTAAAGTGTAATTATATTATATTTTTACTAGTTAATCCAATGTTGGTCATTGGAATTAATTTTACTTTGAAATTGGACATAAACAAGTGTAGATCTTTTGATAATTATTGTTTTGTAAAAACACGTTATTTTTTTGACAACAAGAATTAATTTTAAATTAATTAATGCAACTTATATGATTTGAATATAGTGAAATATACATAATGTTTTAATTTGTAATATCAAATATATATTAGGCTGATTTTTTTGTAGTTTTCTGAAAAACATCAATTTTTGATGAATAGTGAAACCACAAAGTAGTAGTTAAAAAATGTTATTTTCATTTAAATGAAATTTTACCACATCTATGAATTAAATTTCAAAAATATGAAATACATGGTTTTCATTATTAAGTAAAATGTCGTTCAATAAGATTAAAATTATTTTTGGTGAATAGTAACTTTTGACTTTTATTTACCACTATTAAAGGTAAATAGGGTAATTCAAGGTAACAATAAAATTATAATAATAAAAAATTACTTTAACACTTGTCCTAACCTTATTAGTTGAGTCATTTACAACCATGGTCATCTTTGGGTCGATTTTGGGACCTCATTGAGCCACATGGGAGTGATAATGACACATTAGATTAATTAACTTGAAGTAAAGGTAAAAATGACAAAAACAAATATCATTTATTAAATTAATTTTTAAAATAGGTTATATAAGCTATATTTTTTACTATAAATATTCATTTAAAATCTAAAAATATTTCCTACATCATGGTATTTTTTATAATTTTTAGACATCAAATAAATTAAATTATTTATGACACAATAATGATGCAGTATTTACCTTATTAATAAAATATTTAAATAAATAAGATTATAAATATTAAAACAATATCCCAAACTTGTCCAATTATTATTTGATAATTTTATTTATACCATGATTCATCTTATCTTCAACTTTATTTAGATTTGGACCTTTATATACTAAATGCCATTATATAATAAAATAATATTTTCACACTTTCCTAAAATGCCCCACCCCCCCCCCCCCTTATAAAAAGACCTCACTTCTAACCAATTCATTACACCTCTCAATCCAATTGAATCATCCAAAAACTAACCAAATAATCTCTCAATATCCATATCATCCTCCTAGAAGCCTTAACTTAGGAAGAAGGCACTTCAAGATTTTCTTTTGGTTCAAACCAAAGGAAGTTACCTAAATTAAAGGTAACCATTTCTCTTAAATTCTTTTCTTTTATTTTACTTCTCCGACCCCTAAAACCTTTTTATTCTTTACTTTTATAACAACACTGGTATCCTAAATATACTATGATATTTTTATGAGAATTATTTGAACTACACTTACACACACCTCCATCTAATCTGTGAAGAACATACTGTTTTTGTGGATGGCAAAGTAACGCCTCACAAAACGATGATTGTTCGATTATCTCCTACCGCATCTCATGGTGGCCATTAAGATGACACTATATTTATATATGATATATATTATGTTTATGTTTTCTCTATGATTCTATATTTTTCTTTTCTATCACACCTTTATGGTTTCCATTATGGGTAAACACGATAATTTCATTTGAGGAAGTGCGGACTACCGCACCCTCAAAGTGATATGAATTGTTAATTCCATATATGGGAGGTATAAAGGATAGAGTTAATTATATAATATATTATATTATACTGGAATTATAATATACCAATCTATCATTATGTTTTAATTCCATTAAAATAAGAAATATAAATGAAAGTAGTGTTCATGTGTACGTACGACTTACCGTCTCCATGAACGGTGCATTTCATTTCTTAACTCCAAATGTTATGTACTATTATAAATACTTGTATATACTAGATATATATGATATATATATATATATATGACATCTAAATCATGAATATCATTCTACATATAATGATCTTTTGACTATGTGAACAACTTGTAATTATAAGATGTCCATTTTTTGACTCAAGTACCAAATATCGACAAAACCAATGTTATTAACTTAAATGATTAAATAATGTTTATAACACGGTAATAAGTTATATAAAGGAATAATAAACTTGAAAATATTCTTAAGTAAGTAGAAATTAACTTTATTTTATTATTCAGGAGATTAAATATGGAATGGGTCACGTCAGACACGAGGTAAGGAACTTCATCTCAATATCCTTTCATTGAGGCATATTTCAATAATATATAACTTCTTCTTTTACACGGTGTATAATAAACCCCTTTTACTTTTAATTTCATTCAAAGTGAATATTTTTCAATTAATCAATTTACTAAATGATAAATGGAATGTTTTTAATGTTTGCGGTGACAATGACCTCTCCGCCGCTGTAATTGTTATTTGGCTTCCTCTATAAGCCTTAATGTTTTCTAAAATGAAAATGAACTCACTTAATCTATTTTTTGGTGTTTTTGTATTGAAAATGGTTTCTGAAATGGATTTATTATTTCAATATTGTGAAATTATTTCTTGTGATCGCAAATTAAATGTTATTAGTAAAATTTTATATTTCCAACATGTTATGTGTTATGATTTTATAATGGTACTTGGAAATTTGGAGGGTGGATACGTGATAAACCAAATTACGGGTGGTGTCGTGAGAAACTAGGATAGGTGGTTATGTTATAACCTCCAAGGCATTGGGTATGAATTTTGTTCGTATGGCTATTCTATTTAGTGATATGTGTGGAAGTCTGCCGTATTGTTACTCTATTTAAGTATGTTTATGTCCCAAGTTATATGATATGTGTTATTTATAAGGGTTTTATGGTAATATTTTGGTTTTAAATGGTTAAGAAATGATCTTTTATTCAGTGAAGAGTATTTAATAATTCATGAAGGTGAAATATATTTCATATGATAAAGTATTCATGGTTTACTTATTGTTTTGAAAAACTAATAGTTTTCCTTCTTTGTGTATCCCTTATTGAGATTTTTATGCTCATCCCATGTTTTTGAAAAAAAATTCATAGGACATAAAGTGGAATAGGGTGAAGGATGGGATTTCAGAAATGACACGTTGTCTAAAACATGGAACTAGACATGACTCTTTTTCTCAAGAGTTTTTATTTTATGAAAAAATGGAAACTAAGTAGAAGTGTCTACCTTGTAATTTTTGAGATGTAATGTAATAGTTATGGCTTAATTCTATAAAAATATAAACTTTAAAAGATCATAAATGTGAGTTATTCATTTAATACAAGATTAGAAAATGTTTAAGGCTGAGTCCTTATAATCTAAAAAAATTGTCGCTGACACCTGAGGATATGTTGAGAACATGATCTATGTAATTCAAGGGAGGCTTGGACCAATATCTTCCATTTTCTAAGTTATCATACAATAAAAAATTCCACTAAAATATTAAAAAGGGCCCACATGATGCACTGTATGGTAAGAAAATTATAAATCAAACATATTGGGATGAAGTTGGTAAATTCATGATTTTGGGACAAGAAATCATTGATGAAATGTAATAGAAGTTCAAATCCATTAAATGACATACCAGAATAATGAAAAGTAAATATAAATGTTATGTTGATAACTTTCGATGATACTTTGGGTTTAAGATTAATGATTTATTGTTCCTCCATATATCACTATAGAATATATTCATATTTTTAGGATTAAGTGGAATAAAAATCCAAGATACATCAGCACCTTTGAGATTCATGAGTGGATCAATGTTGTTGAATATCAATTAGACCTTCCTAAAAACCTATCTAATGTTCACTATTTATTCCACATATTGCTATCAATGAAGTACATACTAGATCCCTCAAATATACTAAATCTAGGGTGGTACTGTTAGATAACGATCTCTCTTATGAGTAGAAATTAGTGGAGATATTAGATCATATAGACAATGTTTTTCACAACAATACAACTCACCTTATCAAAGTACTTTATAGAAACCATGTGTATCAAGAGGAAACATGGGAACCTAAAGATGAAAATAAAATATAATTACCCTCATTTTATTTAACCTTGGAGTATGAATTAAATTTTTGAGGGTGATATTCCTGAAGGGGGGAAGAATGTAATAATGATAAGTGGTATATAGAAATTTCTATCTGGATATATATATTTTTGTATGTGTGTCTTATTAGGTAAAACAAATAATGAAAAAAATAAAAAAATAGCATCAATTCATTACCATAATATTTTCATTATAATGTTATCCTTTCTATTATAATAGAAAATTAACTTATTATATAGTAATAACAAAAAATTAATTTTATGCTTTAAAATAATTTCCTGGAATTATTTTATCACATTTTGTGCACTTATATTTAAATATAATTTTTTCACTCAGATAATTGAGTAAAAAATTTAAATTCATTTTTGAGTTCAATATATCAACATTATATAAGGATAATGTTTTAGTATTTTTCAAAAATAATTGATGTTTAGGTGAATAGTAAAAATAGTGTTTTTACTAATATTGTATTGTGTATGTCATTATAATGTAGTAAGTATCACTTAAAAAATTATAAAAAATTTTATTTGACCAAAAAATATATTTAAGGATTAAAAATAATCATTTAAAAAACACTATATTGAATTTATGATACTCTTGTTTATTATTTTGGAAACTTAAGTAATATTTTAGGCTAAAAAATATTTTTCATCACTTCTATATAAAACTATCTTTCATCAACTCTTGAAATTAGAAATAAAAAAATGGATTTAATATTTTATATTATTATTTTAATATTACGTTATAATTTCAATTTTATTTTTAGGAATAAATTTAAGATTACTAATATTAAATTTAATGACCATGATAATTTTGAACGAATGAATTTCCAAGAATTATTTTATTAACAATTTTTAATTTTTATTTAATAAATTAAAATGTTATATTTTATTTACATACTATTATATGATTTTTAAACATGTATAAAAATATATTATCACTCATTTAATTAGTAATTAATTTTATTTAATATTTTTAACACTTAAAAGTTAAAACATTATTTTTCTAAAAAACTATTTTTTCAATATATTATATGTTTTAATTTAAAAGATAATTTAAACATATTTACAAATTAATTTTGGTTAAATACAGTATAAATTTATTTTCATGACATAAAAATTTTGTAAGTAGGATTATCTTACATTTTTAGGAAAAAATTAATTACTTAGGTAAAAACTATTTACCAATTTAAAACAAAAAATGGTAAATGAAAAAACCTAATGGTAAATAAAAAAATGTTTATAAAATATAACCAATTTGTTTTTGGAGTTATGAAATAAATTTCCTCATCACACATTCAATTATTTCGTACATTGGATCAACTTACTCTTGAATATTCTCATTCCATCATTGAAAAAATTACTTTGTATTTTTGAAAATACTTTCTCCACTTATAATATGAGATAACCTCCATATCATTTATCTACCATTTATAATGATTTATATCACCTAATAGTCTAAACTAGTCTCTAATAAACTCTATAAACATGTTTTATAAGACTTTTTTCTTTCCTAAAGACCAATCTAAGGAGCCTTAAGGTGTTACCCAAGGGAGAACATGAAAAATGAGAGGTAATTCTCTCAACTGAGTTCACTTGATTCTTTACTTCTTTCCCCCATAAAATATTTTATTCCCCTAAAAGTATTATATCATTATAATTATTAATATGTTGAAATTTTAATATGCTAATGTAATATAATTTTTTTACCTCCCTCTAAACCCATTTATGAAATGATGATTCTATCCCACATATGTGTGTACCACTACCTCCATGAATGGCATATATTATTTTTTTATAATCACCTTTCATTGTTGAGGAATAAGATTTATTTAATGAAAAAATAATATCTTTATAATATTGTTGATACTCTTACATGATAATTATTTTTATTTTTCCCCCTCCCTTTCAAAAAAAATAAAAGCATCATTTGTGTGTGTGTGCAGATTACCACCTCCATAGAATGACATATTTCATTATCCATTATCGCAGGACATTGATGACTATAAAAATTAGTTTAATTTATACTAATTATATTTATGATATTATTAATATTATTTAAAAACAATATTATATATTATATGGAGGGTATAAGTAGTAATTGATCATATTAAATTTAATTGGCTTAAAGGATAATATCAATGCACCTTTATTAATATGATCCCATTTTGGAAAACTTATAAAAATTTATAATTTTTGTATTAATAAAATAATAAAATACATAAATATATTAAATTATGGATATTAGGATGCTAATTTAAATTATATTTCACTATGGTCAATATACTAAGAAATTTTCAGGTAAATTGACCAAATAACCTCAAGTAACTAACATCAAGAAAACAATTTAATGAAAAATGACATATGATAATAAATAGATCATAACAATGTAAATATAGATTTAAAAGGTTCTTATAATGTTTTCAACAAACATATTTTGATTATTCTAGATGTTAGGCATACATGGAGAATTAATAAGGATCCATGGTAAGGGATCTTCGAAACCACCCTCGTTACTTTTGGGTTACAAGTTCTCTTTCTTATTCTCTATTTTACTCTATATTATTCCCATGTAGTTATTTTATAATCTGTATATATATTCCTTAACTATATACCTAGTATAATTTTAATTTATATTTTAGGGATAATAATTTTTTTTTATTCCCTTCATGATTCATTTTTTTAAGTAAACCTGATTTAATGGAACTTTCTAATTTCATATTTCATATCAAGTAACATTTACATAAAACAACATAACCATGATTAGCTTTTTTAAGACATATTGTTTTATTTTAAACCCTCATAGTTCATATCTAGTTTATTGATAAACCAATTATTTCCTTAAAATATCCATTAATCATTTCATAAATCATCACTTAATGGATAATATTTATTCTTACTTCTCCAATATTTCTCAAGAATTTTTCTACATCAATCATAAATGTTAAAGAACTATGTTTCTTTTTTAAAATATTGACTTATAAAATAATTTATTTCTATCTTTTCTTTATAATATATTTGATATATCCTTTGATTATTCCTTGAGATATTATTATGAAACTCAATTATTTCTCAAGGGTTTTATCATGCTTATAGTTTATGTATGGTATTATTTTATCTCGTGGAACACATTTTCATATGTGTATTATGAAATTATGGGTGTTCCCCAATAGGTCTATAATTAATTGGGTAATTTTTTCATATTAAGATCTGTTTTGTATGGCCCATGAGTGGTTAGCCTAAGAACACTATGTTATGTTGTGTTGCGTGTGAGCCTTAACATATGATTAGATGTAAAGTTTTATGTTATTTCCATATATTTATCATTACATGATATTATGTTATCATTTACCTTTTCTAGGTTTCCATTCTTATGTTCATTACTTTTTATGATATCATCCTAACATATATGGGTTTTATCACTATCATTCTTTACTCTAATTATTCCCTTACTTGACTTTTTAGATCACCCTTTTCCTCTATGTATTTCCCCAGGGTATATTTTATTGTTTTAGAAGACCTGTGTGGGTTGGGATATCTATATGAAGCGATAAATAAATATAATTAAATTTATTTTTAATATTATGTATGTATGTGTCTAATCATCTTGATATATTGGGCCTCTCAATCCTTGGTTTATGTTTATTAGAAAACATTGTTAAAAATCATGGACTAAATGTGTTAAATTCTCTCATTACTAAACCTAGAGGGGGTTTAAGGGAATTTTATACTATTTACATGTTCCTATTTAGAGAATTTATTCACTCTAGCTATTGAATGGGAATCACTATTAGTAGGATACGTTTACTGAGCTAACATTTCCAAAAACTATTTTTTTAATTCCAACCATTCTAGGTTACTTATTTAAAAGTATATTATCCTCTTGATTCCTTCCTTGGTTTCATCAATATAAATACATTGTAAAATAGATATAAAGTATATGAAGCACTATTTAGACCCTTAAAAGTTTTCTCATAACAATATTATCCATAAATTATAATCAATTATGTTTATTTTCTTATCCACCTCCTAACCTATAAAGTTATATAAATATTTCCCTCATGTAAACTATGAAGACCCGAGATCCACACAACCATATTATTTTCAAAACCAAAAATATTTGTAAACTACATTTTGATACCAAATATAAATATCCCTATCATAATTAACCCATAATAATATTATTTAAAAAAGGGCCTGACCTCTTTATATTTCAATGATATTTTAGGTTTAGAGTTTTAGAGAATTAGGAAAACCATTACATAAAAAGTGGACACCTCTATATAATGTAAATTCTTTTACAAAATAATATTCTTATATTTTTACGCCAACTTCATTAAAGATATAGTTTATTATTTTAGTTGAATCATCTTAACAAATACATAGAATATTATTTTAATTATACTCATCCTTAAAAGTTTGAATTTTTTTGACAATTTTGGATGAGAAAAAAGTATCAGTAAGGGATAAAAAAATTAATAAAAACCTATTAGTATGTGTAAAAATCGTGAAAACCCATACTAAATTTTTCTTTTTATATAAGAAACCTTGATCCCAAATAATCAGTTACATACACATAAAAAGAAATATCTTTCCCATCTATTTCATGAATCATATTATATGAAATAATAAAGTAAAAAAATCATAGTCATGAGGTTTTCATGAAATAAATGAAAGTTTTTCCACAAAAACAAACCTATTATCTAAAAAGGTTATAAAATTTCTTTAAATCATAAATTTACCATATTAAATAAATAATATTTCATTAAAAATACATTTTAAATTATATAATAAATATGTAGGTACATTGGTACATTATATTTATACAACTCATAAATTCAACATTACAATCACCCTTATAATTGTAATAACCTAACTAGTTAATTAAAACATATATTCCAAAAAGAACAAATCAAAAACCAATTTATTGGATGTATATATCTGACCCACACATCATCATAAACTATTTAAAAGAATCATAACTTGTATAAAATACCTAAAATATTACATCACCATCATAAAAACCATAAATTTTTTCATTTCAACCCATAAACAAAACAATATTCATTTTTATTGTAAAAATCAGATTAAATTCTTTTTTATTTTAATAAATTAAAAAAATCATAGAAAAATGGAAATATGATCTTATTTAAAAACTAAAATAAATATCTAGAGAAATATTTATAAAAAATAAGGACTATGATGGTGGGAAAATGTGGTTACACAGTCAATGATAATATTAAATTATTTTTTTAACTTCTGTAAATAAATTAAAAATGAACACTATAGAAAAAGTATAAAAGATTCATTTTTAAACATTTATAAAAAAAATTTAAAATAGTCAAAAATTAATTTAAAAAATAAATAATTTATATAGAATAAAATTCTTGTAACATTTTAAAGAATAAGGATATGGAATGGAATGAGTTTATAACATTTAAAATATTGTTTTAATGAAAAATCCCTAACCTCGATCACCAACATGCAATGTACTTAATATAAATTTTTGAATAATAAATGTATATTTATTATTGAATTTAATAAGAATATTTTTTCTTTAAATTACTTTATCACAATCAATATTATTTTATTTATTAACATATTTTTTTTATTTACTAAATTATTTATGTTTATATCGGATGTTTTGAGGTCGTTCAGTTCATAATCATCAAAATAACTTTTGTGTGTTGATTATGGTAAAATGGGTCAGAGTTAGACAATATATTTAATCTTAAAAAATTTATAATTATAATTTTTGTATAGTCAATATAATTTTAAAATCAAGAAAGTTAATTGGTGATGAAAAATTAAAAACATTGTTTCATGGAGACAGTAGTCCACACATACTTATGAGATATAAACCCATTTTATCAACTGATGGGAAGAATGAAAATAAATAATAGTTTATAATTAAAAAATAATATTTATATTATAAATATTATATATATTTATTTAATCCATATTTAAAACCATCATGTGAGGTGGTAATGAAAAACAATATATGTCATCCATGGAGGTGGTAGTCCATTCATACACACAGATACTGTTTTCATATTCCACTCGATGTAAAGGAGATAGGAAATGTTTTTAAGATAAACATATTAAAATTTTAGTATTTAAAATATATTATTTAATTATATTTGTATGTTTATAAAATATTTTAAAGAGGTTCAATAAAAAAACATGAAATAACCTGGTTAATACTTTTAACTCTTCCTTGGAAATCCTCTTTTCCATAAACATTAATCATTATTAGTTTGGTATTTTGGAAAGGCCATAACCATTATGAAACTAGGAAAAAGTGTTATAAAGTGATATGAGTAGATCTTGGTTTAGCTAGGGTTCTCAATGTGTCTGCATTTATTAGGAGATCATGTGACCTTTTATAAGTTAGAGTAGTGACACCATTGTAATTATTATGATCTTTTGGAAATAAAATATTTATATATCATGTAATGGGGAATTTATTTATTCCAATTTAAAATATAGGTTAATTATAGGTCACAATACACACAAAAATTAATTATACACAAGTATTAGAGATATTTGAAACCTTATACCGTAGTTTAACCACTTTTTTGATCATTTTAACCCTTATAATGATGAAAATTATTTACTATGGTAGCTTAATTTTGTGACTAAAATGAAATGGACCATATTAATAAATTTGAATACATTTATTCTAAATATGGAATCTATTTTCTAATATTAAATTTCATAAAGTGGTGAAAATCACTATTATGTAGAGTTATGTGACATTAAAATCAATATAAAACTGAAAGGAAACTTACGAATACTTAAACAAAGGAAAAGGTGTAGTATTTTAAAATATGGTAGTTTCACTAATAATTTAAAGGATACTATTCTGGAAAAAACGCAAAAAAAACCCTAATTTAATTTTGACATTATAATATCAAAAATTAAGTTCATTTTATCAAATTAAAATTCCAAAATTTCGAATTTTAAGATTTAAATAAAACCATATAAAAAATAGAAAATAATTTCATTTGAATAAATATATTTAAATTTTTATTAAAAATTTAAATGAAATTATTAGAGTGAATATAAATCTATAAATTCTAATTATTAACATTAATAAGACAATAAATTTATTTATTCTTAATATTACTTGGGTTTTCACTTAGATAAACACGCATACATCTCTTCTATATTTATGTTCCCTTATAGGATATTTCTAGAGGAGCATTGAGAGTTTTTAATTAAAAATTCATTATTTTCTATATAAGGGTTATATACACAATAGTGGGTCTTTATAGGGATTTTTAGTTCTAATTTCCATAATGTTGGATATACACATTATATTTTGTATCATTATTTGAAAATAATAACACCGATGAACTTATATACATTATTAATGATTGATGATTTATTTGATCAGTTAAAGGGATATGAATTATTATTGATTGTAGATTTTCAGTCTGGATATCATTATATGACAGTATAGGAGGATAATATTTAAAATATGTGATATAAATGTTAGAATAATTAATTCAAGTTCTCACTTATTCCCTTGCGAGTTATAAAATAGGACGTGATTTTTATTGGATTAAAGAATTTGGGGTTTTATCCTTACCTTTATAATTGTTTACTGTACTCGTTAATGATATCCAAGTCTATCTAAGATTGGAGAATGAATATATATATATAATTTAATGATCTAATAAGTACTTATTCTCCCTAATTAGTTATATGATAAGTTAACAAAGTGTGTGCTTTTGTAGGGATATTTTCATTTTATTAGCCATGTAATTTTTCATTAAGGTGTATATGTGGATTCATATTAGATAGAGGTAGTTATATCTTGGGGCGTACTATAGAATGCATTAATGGTTTTTAGATTACTTGGTTTTTATGTTCATTACAGGAGGTTTGTGTCTAAATTTTCTTATATTAAAAATCCTTTAACCACATTAACCATAAAAGGATCATTCTTTTGTATGGAAGGATGAATTATAGCTCAATATTGAGTATCTACTGGAGAATCTAACTAGTGCCTCTATTCTCTAGTAACAAATGGAAATCATTATGCTTGAGGTTTACCATGGTGCATCTCATCATGTACTGGGTTATCTTTTGACATAATAGAGTGTTGTCACATCATATGGGTCACATTATTTGTGGACATATGATTATAACTATATTATCCATGACGTTATGATCATAATAGTTTTGTTTTATTTTAATCTATGTAGACATTACTTGTTTGATGATAACCTTTTGTCCTTGTTCAACCACAAGAGTTATGATATATTTTTTCATAGATATATTTGATTCTATATTAGTAGATACTAATATAATTATTCTTATATAATGATTTTCATATTTTATATACCATTTGGAAAGAAAATGTGGTAGTCTACACATTGAGAAAGAGGACCTATAGTTATTTTTTCAACCTTAGACAACCAACCAATCAAACTAGTCTCTAAACCCAAGTTCTACCAGACCTTACGGGCATTCTAAATCCACATAGTCTAGTGACTGACCCCTGGGAATTCAAAAATAATAATAGGGAATGATTTTACCAACTTGAAAAAACAAAATGGAATACATATATGGTAATATAATTACCAAGGAAATATTCAATAAATAAAATTCAACAGTGGTATAAAAAAACTAAGGAAACAAGATCAAACTAAGGTATATGTCCAAAAAACAAGGAATCCCAAAATACTGACATCTACTTCATGTTATATGTAGGAAACATCCCATTATCTCACCACTAGATACCCATGCCCTGCTAACATGAAACCCTCATTGCCTCATTTTAGTGCCTTTCCCTTTCCTATATCAAATACAACAAGTTATATACACATTTAAGGGAGTGTGAAAGGTCAGTGAAAAGCAAACCCAATAGGATCTCACCCAAGTATTCCATTAAAATTATATGTAAAATAATCTAGTATAATCTATATATGAAAACGTATCATTATAAAATATTTTTATCATTTATTAAAATTCAGGGTAAAAATAATTACTCCTTTTCACAATTCTAATATAGTTTCTATATAACATTGTTCAAAAGAGATTTTATGAATAAACAATTTATCAAAGCATGCATCATTTTTGATATCAAGGCCATAACAAGAACAAAGATAAGCAAAGAAATATACATTATAGATTTCCCATGGGATAACATAGGTCCAAGCTATCTAGGTATCTCGTACACGAGTAATCATGTCGAGGCTTAATGCGTACTCAAATAGTACCTATAGCAACTAGGACTGGGGAGCATAATAATATCACATGGATGAACCCCCTATAGTATCATAGAATCAATTCTATAGAGAAACACGTCTTAGGGAATAGAGTAACAAACCACGATTGAACCAACTATGGATTCAATGATAAAGATCAATACTACAACCCACTACTAGATACTCAAGGATTCTATGTGCTACATATGTAAAAACATCTCCAAGGACTCATATCATTACATAAAATAGTTTTCCAAAGAACCCATTTTCACCAAATTAATTATTTTAAAACCAATTACAGAAATCATTTCATGTTTCTTATAATACACCATTCTTTAACCCAAAAAATTATAAAATCATCTTTTATTGATAACTATTCATGAACTAATATCAAGATGATCATGGATCATGACAATAATTATTTAGAATAAAAATTAGAATATCATAGAATGTGTGGTTCACCAATAAAATAAGGAAGACAATACCACCAACCACACACTTGGGTTTGCAAAGAAAAAAAACACAATCAATAACTAGAAATAAAGAGGGATACTACCATAGTAATAGGAGTTTCAAAATAAAAATATTCACATCACCAAACCATAATTTTCCAAAAATAGATCAGCCGATACGAGAGGGATAATATACCACAACTAATTTACCAAAAAATTGAAGGGAAAACTACAAACCTTAAAATTTTCTCACAATAATATTAATATAAACAAATCAATAAAGGATGGATCATAATAGGAAACAAGAACTAAAACATTAAATATAGTTAATTGAAAGAAGAATGGATGACCAAATTTGTTCACAAATTTTTTTGATTCAATACCTTAGAACAAGAATGAATATGGAATGATTAATATATGAGATAATCAAGTTAAAGACACACTAAAAACATGATCCTAAATATTCCATGAGTTTTCATTTATAATTTTAATTCCTTTCTCAAAATCAAGCAGCCAAATCGGCTATTTCAATTTCTATAATAGACGACCCCATGATGTAGTTGAGGTTTACCATGCTCTTGGTGCTCTCAGTCGCATCACACCTTGAATTCTGATAGGCCCATCATAATTTTCATAGACCCATAACCATGGCCTTTTGGGTACCTACATGACCTACACCATGCCATAGTAATGCCTTATTATTAGTGGTTCCCAAAGGGACCACCATACTTCCATGCCCTACACTAGGCATGGTAGTTATTCCTATGGTGTAGAGGAACATCCTGGGAGAAAAATGATCTAGACCATAGTGTGGTGCATACTGTTTTACACCTAGGAATACTAAAAAATCATTATCAATCCACAATCACTATCAATAACACCTTGAACCTATAAGGAACCATCAAAAAATAAAAAAAATAGAACATAACATAAGTTATGATGTGAAAACTTCCCCCTATAGAACTTATATCATGAAAAATTCATTTATAAGAAGGAAAATCATAAAAGATATGATTCCAGTGCTACCTTACCAATGAATCTCATTCCGAAGTCTCATGATAACTTGATATATGTCATCATAACACTTTAACCAATGGAATAAACTCTCCATGTAGAAATTTCATCTAAGAGTCAATGATCTCCACTTTTTTTTCCACAACTTATATGTCTACCTCAAAATCAACTTCCTCCCAATTCTAAACATGGGGTGGATTAGGATGATACTTCTTGATATAGGATATGTTGAAAACATCATGGATACCAATCGAATGAGATGGTAACTCCAACTAATAATCCACTTGCCCATTATTCTCAATGATCCCAATGATCCAACATATATTAAAGCTTACTTTCCTTACCTCCCTATATGATGGTGACCCAACCAGGTGGAAGCAATTAAGAAGAACCAATCAATAATAAAAAACTAAAAAGGATAGAGTCAAAGATACACATAATATTTATGTTGACTATATGTTATAATTGAACTTCATTATATATCTAGAAACCATAATTATATCTTCTGAACAATAATGGGCACCAAGAGAGAGTCCTCACCCACCTTAGACCAAAAAATAATTGATATACATCGGTGACCATACAAAGGCTCAAAATGATCCATTTTGATAGAAATATGGTAATTTTATATATGAAATCTCAAATAGTCCCACATAGCTATCCTAAGAGCCTTCAAAATACAAGACACAGGCATGAAGAATGTCCTATAGATTCCAAATCAAATGCTACATATAGACATCCTTCTATTAGTGATAAGTTGTACTCAACTTCAAATGGGACACCATATCCTCTTGGAAACCTTTCTATAACTGATAAGTAAACATCGGATCCCTATCAGAGATAATAGTAGAGGAAGCCCCATGAAACCTCATAATTTAATACATATACAACTTATCCATATCATTAACATCAGTGGTGTCCCTAATAAAAGTAAATTAAGTGATTTTTTTAACCAATCATTCAACACCTTGGTAGTATTATTTCCTTGAAGTTTCCAAGGTAATCCAACTAGGAAGTCCATTAAAACCTCATCCCATTTTCATTCCAGAATCGTAGGAGGCTGAAGTAAACTTGAAGGCCTTAGGTTCTCTTCTTTAATATACTGTAAGATGTAACAATGAGTCACATATTCAACAATATTCCACTCAATACTTGACAACCTAAAACATCATATCATTTCATAATACATCTTCAGAGTTCTTGGATGAATGGACCATGAAGAACTATGAAGATACTACATCACTGATCTTTTCATAGGAAAAGGTTCAATCAAATTATTCTCAATGTGAATAATTATATCATAGGGGAGAGACCATCTAGGAGTAGTCTCCCCACAAAATAATTACTTTTTGATTCCTAGGAACTCATCATCCTGTTAGCATTCCTTCAGAATCAACTAATGGAGATATTATGAAAATTAAATACTTATCAAAACCATACATGAATCTTCCTCCTCTATATTCAGATGCAACTAAGAAAAAATTCCTATAACATTATACTCCTCTTTCACTTCTATGATAGTTTGAGAAGTAAGTTTATCAGTGATAGTGTCGGAAACAATATTAGCCTTCCAAGGGGTATAGCTGATTTCATATTTAAACATCTATAAATACTCCACCCATCACCTGTTTCTCAATTTTGAGTCCTTCTGAGAGATAATATAACTTATTCTCGTGTTATCAGAAAATACTGGACTATGAACAAATCCCCAAAAAATAGCATGACCAACACTTCATAGAATGATTAATAGTAGTGAGTTCCAAGTCATGAGTGGGATAATTCTTCTCATGTGGTTAAATCCAATGAGAACCATACACTACTACCTGATCAACTTATATAAGAACCCATCCAATTCTAGCACTATAAGAGTCATTTTAAACCACATAGACGTTTTCCTCTTTTAGTAAGGTCAGAATAGAAGTTCCTATCTGAAAAAATTTCATCTCATCGAAAGGGTACTGAAAGTTAACATCCCTTTAAAATTTTACCTCTTTCTTGGAAAGATAAGTCTAGTATGATTCTATCTTTCGGAAATATTTTATGAACCACTGATAATACCCATCTAGGACTAGAAACATTTACATCTAAAAGGGATTATGTTATTATTACCATGATAATACTACATTAACCTTTTCAAGATCAATTGAGAGTCTGTGTTCTGAAATCAGGTTCCCTAGTATCTTCACCTCTAGTAGCTAGAAATTTCAATTCGATAAATTCACATAAATATGTTGACTCCTCAAGATTCCAAAAACTAAATTATGTTTTTACTCTTGTTGTTGATATATTATTGAGTAGACCGAAATACCATCTATGAATAACATAAAAAGGTATCAATAATTGGGTGGAATATCTAGTTCATCAAATCCAATAACACTATATGATATTTATTTAGGACAAATGACATCATGATAAATTTATATTGTCCATACCTACTCTTGAAATATGTTTTCATGATATCCAACTCCTTAACTGTGAGATTATGATAACTAGTATAAAGTATTATTTTAAAAAACCACTTTTCTGATTTTAATTGATCATACAAGTAATCCACATAGGGAAAAGGATACTTATTGTTAAATGTTACTTGATTTAGATTCTGATAAACTATACAGAGACAGACAGAAAAAGTAGGCTTGTTGGAAAATAGCATTGGGGCCACCCATGGAGAAACACTAGGATAAAAAAGACCCTTTTCTAATATATCATCTGACTAGATATTTATATCTTTCCACTCATAATGTTCTATATGATAAGAAATTATTGAAATCTACTGCATACCAGGAACCAAATTGATGAATAACTTTACCTACCTTTTAGGGGAATACTAAAGAAGTCATTTGGGAAAACCATGAGAAAATTCTAAACAATGAACGGAATATCATAATGGGAAGATACATAATTGGTATCAACTACATCTATTGAAAATAATATACTAATCTATAGGTGATAAGGTCCTGCACAACTAGACCTCAGATCGCACAAAAAAGAACCCCTACTATTTTCTCTTTCCAGGTGGCATTTCAAGCCCCATAACATAGAACAAGATATTTGTTAGAAGTTTTAAAGAATCCACAAAATGGAAGATAAAAAATAATTTGAGGAACCAATATCAAATAATATAATTTATATATAAGATGAAAAAAATATACCTCTTACTGTAGCTGGACCCACATCAACTTCCATCGAAAGCTCCTCCACTATGTGAAACTACTTTACTCCATAGTCCTATAAATATAGACCTATTAACTTAGAATCTTGTAAATACACTACAATTCCCTTTATAGATGATAACCATAACTATATTGAGTAATATACACATCCTGGAAGAATCACTACAGATGACCTTAACAACCACATGCTTTGTATATGTACGGAGGTATGAGGCAATTTTGTCATGTGTTACCTATACTTTCACACTGATATCAATTAATGGTAACCCTAATAGACATTGATGATTGATTATAAACAGATCATTGTTGAGAAACACCTCTACCCCCTCGGTGATTATAATACCACTTCCTCTTCATCTTATGTATACCATTGTAATTCTATCAAGGTGAAAGGGGAAACCTAAAAAACCTGAAATGATCGCCAAATAAATTTCTTCCATTGTAGCCCTAAAAAAATTTCAATATTGGTGGTGAAATTTATTACATAAACCATCAATTTAATATTAGTTCATAACTTGTGTAGATATTTCCAAGCCTTTATCTTATCATTCCTCATCACCATGGCATAGAAAATCGCCACTCGACAAAATGGTTGGTGTACTCTATCACCAAAAAATTTCACCAATAAGAGTAAAGAAACTCTATATACTTCTCCATCAACAAGGATTATAGGTATAATTAATGTAAGAAAATTTCCTTGTAATTTTTTCACTCCATTCCCATATGTTGATTTTTTTAACCATAGAGATCCACCACCTCTTTCTAGGACCCTTGAGCTTGAATACCATGCACTTGACCTCGAAAGATTCAGTTTTCTTTAGGAAGTCAAAGACCAAATCGATTTTATCTAACTCGTCCTCCACCTTTATAGGTTCATTAGTACCCCAAGAGGATATGTACTTGTGGTGTAGGAACTCTTATGATCTATCCTTGTGTGCTCCAGATCCTGATGGTGCCTCTTTAGCATGGTTCATAATATGAAACATGTTCTAATCCAGAACACAAAATTTTCACACAAAACCCTTGATAAGATTCTAAATTATAGAAGGACTCTCTTAGGGTGTATTCCTTGCTTCACCCTCCAAATAAATCCCTTGAATATGCTTAAAAGGCATAATTATATAGACCAAAAATAAAAGGAGATTATCATACAATGAAATAATATCATATTAAACTAAAAAATAATAATAATAAAATGATATCTAGATCAAAACCCAACATATGAGAAACACATCCCAATATGTAATGTTGAATTAAGGATTATTATGATAAGATATGGATAATGACTCACTCAAAACATACCCTTTATGTCTTAACAATGTATCTCTTGAAGGACCCCAAAACACCTAGAGAGGAGAGGGGTGAATCATAGTGTCAAAATATCTTTTCAACATAAGGACCTTGTTCCCACATTAGTAAGATAATGTTAAACATGTTTGATAAGAAAGTGAAGAAAACAAACAATCACATACAAAGAAAATACACAACAACTTTACTTAGTTCACCACGAAGGGATATGTCCAAGGAGCATGCACCAGTAGGTTATCGGCCATACCAAATTCCACTAATATTAAATAGTTGTGAAGTACAAAATTTTAGCACAGTCACTCTATTCCAAGAACACTTCCTTTAAAAGATTTTAGGGATAGCACACAATCCTTCAGATCACTTCCATTGACTCCGCCTTGCTCACTATGTTGGGAAGAATCTCAACTCAATTTATCGACATAAAGGTCACTTCAATGGATTGGGATTAAATAATACACCATCAACTATAGATGGATTCTCTATTGATGTTTTTTTTATACCCACATATAAATTTCACTTTTAAACATACTGATAGTTTGTGAACTAAGATTCTTCGAGTTGACCTTCTTCCTCCGCGTACTGCACTACACTGTGTACTACGTATACACTGCATACCAACTTCGTATCATACCTTTGTGAAGCACCTCTGCAATCCACCTTCACATTCTTCTTCTATAAACACCCTTCCATGAATATCCCCTACGGCACATACCTATTCCACTCAATGAATCGTCTCCACTACATGAACTATTTTTTCTTCCTCTTCGTGTACTATAAGAAATAAATAGACCGAGTTCTTCCTCCATGTACTGGATCTCTTACATGGACATATCTTCCCACAAACTATACTTCTTCCTCCATATACTATATTTTTTTAACTGTTATGGACTTCACTTAATTCCTTTTAGATGTTTAATTAAAGTCTATATGGGGTTTTCTTCCAACGAACTACTTTCACATTTCATAAAGTTTCTCTCATATTATTAATCTTAGAGTTTTCTTTTAATGAAGGTATTATTTCTACTTATATTGAAAAATAGATCCAAAAAATCTGCTAAATTGAGATTTACCAAATCTTTGACACAGTACCACCTTCACTATATATTACACATCTCTCGTGGACTACATCCCCTACATGGTCTGTGTGACTCCATACTCCCTATGTGAAATAAAAAAACACTACCTCAATTTTGTAAAAAAACTCCCATCACAGTTTCTAAAAAACTTCGTCTCCTTTTCATGAATGACACACCATCCCACAAAACGTTTTCCTTTCATGAATTGCAGGCCTTCCCGTGAACCTCCTTCACTCTGTGAACCATTCCACCTACTCGATCTGCATACCGTTCTAGCTTCGTGGTTCATGATATGTTATTTTATGTACCAAATTTCATGATCCACAAACTATTTTCTGAACATGGTTCACGGTCCACCATTCATTTTTTGAAACACTTTATTTCCCAAAAATACAAACTCCTGATTTTGGGGCCAAAAAATTTGGTAAAGACTAGGAAACTATGCCACCTTCAATACTTCTTTTAACATAAATAATAAGACCACATTTTGTGAAATTTTTTTGATAAACCCAATTTGGATTGAAAAAAAAAACAAAAAACATACTTCATTTATAAAAAATAATAGCCTTGGTTCAAACAATTTCCCCCTTTGCGTTTGTTGGAAATTCACAGATAAATTTGATGAAGCATTTACAACAAACAAAACCTGATACGCAAGAAACAACTCAACCAAAAACACACTAAGTCTATGTGTGAAATGATCATTGTATAAAATTATAGGGTAAGCATGAATTGGATTCTCAAGGATTGGAATGATTTAAGTATTTCTAGGTAAGCTCCAACTATTTTCTCATAACCCCAAAATGATTTTTTTTCATTCTCATTCTCCCCCATTGAAACCTTTTGAATTTACCCATTCTCCCCAATTGTAAATAAATCCAAAGAATCAAATTCTTACTTATAAATCTCAAGGAACACTCCCCCTAGATCGTATCTCCCCCATAAAACAACATCAATTTCACAAATAGATTAAAATAGTTAAAATAACTGGAGGGAGGGTATGTTTGTAACCTCTGCATGCACAGGGAGGTGGATGAACATCAAGGTTTAATAGATGCTTCTCTATCTCATATGGAGACAATGCCTTGGTGAGTATGTCAACCACTTGATAATCTTTTCCAACATGATCAATTTTAATCATTCCTTGTTCCACTTTTCCCCTAATGAAGTGATATATGATTTCAATGTGTTTCATATGAGAATGTTAAACATGATTCTTCATAAGATCAATCACACTTTTATTATCATAGTGAATTACCATTTGATGTTTCACCTCATCACTAATATCATTTAGTTGTTGTTTCATCCAAACAAGTTGAGTGAAATACTTTTTAGTAAAGATATATTCATCTTTAGCAGTACTAAGAGTAGAAATTTCCTATTTAATACTCAACAAGTCCACACATTTTTTGCCAATGATGAATGCTCCACCACTTGTGTATTTTCTATCCACCAAATATCTAGCCCAGTAAGCATCATAAAACGATGAAGGTTCATTATATTTTCATTCAGAAAAGCATAAACCATAATTGTGAGTACCTTGAATGTACCTCATGGTTCTTTTCACTACTTACATATGTTCTTCCTTCAGATTACGTTAAAAGTGAGTCGTCAAGCATATTACAAAGACAATATTTGGACATGTCATTTTTAATTACAATAAGCTTCTAATGATTCTCTTTTACATTGTGGGATCTACGTATTTACCATCTCCATGATTTCCTAGTTTTGTCCCAACCATAATTAGAGTCGACATTGGTTTTGAATCATGCATATTGAATTTCTTCAATAACTCTCTTGCATACTTTTCTTGAGAAATGTAAGTGTAGTGTTTTCTCTAAATCAATTATAGCCCTATGAAGTATATGAGTTCACCAATAGTAGAAATTTTAATATATGATTTCATGTTATTTGAAAATTCATCCACCTATCCTTGTCTGCTTCCTCCAAATATAATATCATCTACATACACCAGAACCATGAACCGATCATTCTAAGAATTCTTCACATAAAGATTGGGATCCACTTCTCCTATTTTAAATTCAATATTATTTAGATAGGAATCCAAACAAGTGTACAATACCCATGGTACCTATTTTAGACCATATAGTTCCTTCTTTAATTTGAAAACATTCAATTCATCATTACCAAGAATAAAACCTACCAGTTGTTCAATATAGACTTATTCTTTTTCAAGAACACCATTTAAGAAAGCTTTCTTGACATCTATTTGATACACTTTGTATTCTCTCTCAATTTCCATGTAAATAAAAAATTTTATTGACTATAATATAGACACCTAAGAAAATGTTTATTCAACATCAACACCTTCAATAAATGAATACCCTTTACACACCAGTTGTTCCTTATTTCTAATCACATTTCCATGCTCCTAAAATTTATTTTCTAAAATACACTTCATACCAATCACATTGTGGGTTTTGAGTATCTTAACTAGATCCAATTTTTGGTTATTTTTGATCATGTCCAATTCTTCATTATTGACCCATGATTCATCCTTTGCAGTATCTTCAAATAAGGATGGTTCCACAATTGAAAGAAATATAGATTGCGCAGTATTCCCCATTCTCTTTGTTTGTATGGGTGTTATCCAATCCCTAATGATGTTGGATCGATCAATATCTTCTCTTTTATGTCTCCATTGGGGTTCTAAATAATTTTCTTAAGTCATGATTTCCTCTTCGGATTATTCCTCTTAGACAACATCAGAATGTGATTCCTGAGGGTTTTGTATGCCTTTATCTACTTCTATGTTTGAATCTATTCCATGTCCACATTCTTCCTCGTCATCAACCACATCAATAGATTAATTTCATGAGAAATTTGTTGTTTTATATTCAATTATATTCACATCAATTCTTTACAAAAAATTTCTAAGTCCTTTGTTGAAACATTTGTAGACTTTTATTTTCATTTAATATCTAATGAATATTCTTTCGTCTACAGCATCACCATAATTTCCATGATTTCCTTTTTTTTATAAATCATTTACTTTTGAAAACACAAAAATTCTTCAAAGAGGGATTACTTCCATGACATAACTCAAAGGGTGTCTTGGTTTCTCCCATATAAAACTTTTTTCGGTTTTAAATATAAATTACAGCTTGAACTACCTCTTTCTGGTAATGGTGAGAGTTATGAATCTCAATCAGCATAGTTCTAGCCATATTGTTCACCTATCGATTCCAGCACTTAAAAGCTCCATTTGGTTGTGGGGTTCTTAAATCAGCCACATTATGTTTTATTCCATGTTTCTCTCGGTAATTTTTAAATTCAATGGATGTTTACACCTCTTAATTGTTAGACCGTAGAACTTTGATTATCCACCCAGTATCATTCTCATCTATTCGACGATAGGTTTTCATGAAATCAAGAACTTATTATTTCTTGTGTATAACTATACCACAACCCATTCTGTTATAATCATTAATGAAAAGTATGAAGTACCTTTCTCCATATGTTTCAGAAACATTTATCAGGCCACATATATCTGTATGAAGGAGATCAAGAAGATTTGATGCTCTTTTCTTGTTTGGATGATATGAACTACCCGTAAACTATTCTCGCATAAAACTATCACAGGAATTCTCCCATTCATGATTCATATTTGGGATATGCATGTAAGAATTTAGTTTATATATATTTTCCATACCTTATTGATTGATGTGACCCAACCTCTAGTTCCACATGTTTTTCTCTTCTTCAAATATCATGAAAAAATGTTCTCTTTACCATCAACTTGATGTAAGTTAACATCTATTTTACATCCCTTATTGAGAGAATTACCTATTCTTCCTTTTATAGTGCACCGATTATAATTTAATTTCACTATAAGTCCTAAGTTATACAGTTGGATCCCACTTAGAATATTGTGACACAGCCCATCCACATAAAAAAATTGGTCTTCCTTATCTCAGCATTGACCAGTTCAGTACATTCACTACATCTGATATTTAAATCACCATTATTACCAAATATCGCTAATCTATTATCCTTTTTCTTTGTATTAGTTAATATATATTAATATACATTCATATGGGATGATCATCCTCTACCATGAATCTATGTTCTGGTGTTCTTGGTAGCTTTGAGAGCTACTTCTTCATGGATAGATTTTTCAATTTTCTTCTTTTCCTTACATGAAATATTATATTGATTGAAGGATAAACATGGACATTAAAATATATGTTCCATGTGATTATGTTATTTATAGTCATATTATTATTCTAGAGGAGAAAATATTTTTTTAAGAGAAACACCATCTGGTTGGTGAGTAATGACTTGTCTCTGAGATTTGTATGAATTGTTGTTTCCATTCCTCTAACTGCAGTCAAAAAATTTATATCCAAATTTGTAACACTAAAAACAATATTCCTAGAAATTGTTTCTTATATAATAATTAGGGTATGAATTTATTATCTTTTGTTTAATTCCTAGATCTTCCCCATTCAATTATCTTTCTACCTCTTCACAGTATGACATACTGTATCCCAAATAGACATAAAATTGAAATTTCATAAGTGGGAATGTCTTTTCACTTATATTCCTTCTCATGTCAATTTTCATGGTAGGGTAGTTTCACTACCTATAAACTCAAGATTCATGAGAATATATTTTAGTTATCCTTTCTGTTTGAATGGAGGTTTTCTTCTTCAGCACTTCTAGAGACTCTTCAACCTGTCTAACTTTTAGCATGACTTTTATTTTGACTCATTTTATTTATAGCATTCGATGTTTCAAAATTACAACTAATTCCACTATTAACCATGCACTTAGGTGTTTAGTCATTCAAAATCTTTTCAACTCCATCGAAACCACACCTAGCTCTCTATAGAAACTCAGCATCTGATAATTTTCTAAACTGTATTTTCTTCTTTGTTTATTTAGAGGCTAATTCGCTTTCGAGTTTACACCTTGGAGTAACAACATCTTCCTCTAGACCTTAAAAATTATTTGAATTATCTTCCAGTCTGGAAGAATGGAAATTTATGACCATTCTCCATTCTTCAATTCTGAGTTTTCATTCCACTACATTTTCTATGATCTGAAGGATTGATGACTGCACTTTCACAAATTCTTCATGTCATTCAATTTCAACTTCAAGTTGATCAAAAAATTATGATGATTCATTTACAATTTCTCTCCAATTATTTTATCTCTTACATTTATTTTTCATCTTACCAAAAGAATCCTTAAGTTGCAACATTGGATTGACATTAGTGGTCAAGTTATTATCTATGGCATTATCTTCTGATAGTTATTTGTCTTCAATGGTTTCTATCATGGAAGCATGGTTTCTAGACTTAAAGTATGCTTATTCTTCCTCAAATAATTCATTGTTATCATCTTCTTCTTCCCATAAAAAACTCTTTAATTGTAATTTATTTCTATATTTGAAGTCTCTCATTTTGAAAAATAATTTCTGAGGCTTTTGAATGTCTCTAGTTTTTCTTTCTTCATCATTCAACATTCATGGGCACCGAGAGAAAATGTTCCCAACTCTTCTATGATGAAAACAAGCCCAAGATAACTTGCCGTCAAATTTCTCTATTCCCATCCTGAATTTATTACCAATGATAGAAAGAATTTATTTTTCTTTATTATCTTCATCAATAATATATTTTTAAATTTTCAGTTTTTTCATGGATTTGAAGGTCATTTCCTTGCCTATACTATTTTTTGCATCTTTAGGTATGAATCTCATTTCATAAGCCACCATACTACTTAGAAGATCATCCAAAGAAAGTTTTGAGAGATCTATTTCCCCATGTTCTAACAATTTTTCATTGTAAATAGGTGGAACTATTCTCAGGATTTTCTTTACAATATTAATGGTTTTTATGTCTTCACCAAATCCTCATATTTCTCCAACAACATTAGTAGTTCTATTAAAAACAGATCTTCATTTTCATCTGGATGCATTTTAAGATAATAGAACCTGTGGTGAAAAATATAGAGTTTCTCCTCCTTCACATTGTTTTATCCTTAATATATATTAGTTTGTTTTTCTCACATAAACATTTCTGAATTATAGCTCCTCACTTTTAGATATATCGAATTATAAATAGCTATAGTGAGGGAATTCTGTGCTTTTGCATCTACATCATGTATTTTCCTATCTGTATCAATATTAAACACCCCAACCAGATCAGTGACATGTATTCCTTGTGAAGTCACAAATATAACATCCATTACAAGATATCTTATATGAGTTATCATCCTATTCTTCCATATCTAAAAGTTTTATCAATAAAAGTTGGGTACTCCCCTGAAATTTACTATATTATCTATTTTAGAAATGGAGGGAAGAAATAACACTAGTAACCTTTACCCTATGATTCCACTTGAAGAACCCTGGAACACCCTGAGAGGGGAGGGGTGAATTAAGGTGTAAACTTTTTATTTTACAATTAAGGATATTTTTTCCACATTAGTAGTAACCAATTAAACCTATCTGATTAGAAAGTGTATAAAATAAACAGTCACATGCAAAGAAAATTCACAAAAATTTTACTTGGTTTAGCATGAAGGGCTATGTCCAAGGAGAATATGCAGAAAGATTTTCAGTCATACCAAATTAAACTAATCATCAATAGTTTAGGTGTACAAAAGTTCTTCATAGTCACTATGTGCCAAGCACAATACCTTTACATGGTTTTCGGGATAGCACACTATGTACCTCGGATCACTTCCATTGAATCCCCCTTCCTCACTATGTTGGAAAGAATCTAAACTCATTTTTTCTAGTTGAAGGTAGCTTTAATAGATTGGAATTAAATCAAGAATTCTCAAATATGGATGGATGCTCTGATGAAGTTCCATTTTATCCCACACTTGATGTTCAATTTTCTTCATACTGATAGTTCAGAAAATGCTCCTCCATGAGCTAACGTTCTTTCTCTACGTACTGCACTAGGCCATGTACTACATCTGCACCATATACCAGCTTTGTATCATGCCTTCATGAACTACCTCGGTGATCCACCTTCCTATTTTGTCTCTATAAAACTCTTTCCATGAATATCCCTTTCTCCACATACTGCCTCCACTTCGTGAATTGTCTCAAATTCGTGGATTGTCTCCGCTTCCTCTCTGTGTATAACAAGAAATCTAGAGACCAAGTTCTTCCACTATGTACTGGCTCTCCTACACAGACATATCTTCTGGGAAATTTTCCTCCTTCCTCTATGTACTCTCTTTTGTGAACTGTTCTAGACTTCACCAAATTCCTTTTAGATTTTTAATTAAAGTTATTTTTGGGGTATTTTTCCCACGAACTACTTTATTATTTTTCTAAATTCCTTTCAAATTTTTAATCTCGGAGTTATCTTATAATGAAGGGATTAGTTCTCCTTATATTGGAAAATGGATCCAAAAAATCCGCTAAACCAAGATTTACCAAACCTTCGAAATGGTACTTCCTTCACCGTGTACCACAAATCTCCTGTGAACTACACCCCCTATGTGGCAAGCATACCTCCATTATCCCTATGCGGTGGAAAAAACTCCACCACATTTCTACAAATGAAACCCTTTTCCATTTCTAAAAAAACTCTACCTTGTTTTTGAGAATGACACGTCATCCCGTGAACCATTTTTATTCTACGAACTGCATGCCTTCCCACGAACCTCCATCGCTCTGCAAACTATCCCTCCTACATGGTATGTATTCCATTCCCTCTTCATGATTCACGGTTCTTCATTATGCACAACAAATTTCTTGATCCACGAACTGTTCCTAGAACATAGTTCATGTTCCATTATTCCTTTTCCGAAACACTTATTTTTTCAAAAAAAATAAACTCCCAATTTTGAGATCCAAATATTTGAGAAACACTTGTAAAATATGCCACCTTCAATACTACTTTCATCCTCAATCATAAAAACACATTCCTTGTAGACTCCATGATCTACCCAATGTGGATTGAAAAAAAACACAAACCATGCTCCATTTCTAGAAAATAGTAGCCTTGGTTCCAATATATCATGCCGACCAAACATCCCAAGATAAGAACACTTAAGGATAGACCACCTTTGGTACCAAATTATTATGACTCGGCCAGGACAACCGACGAAACTAGGTTCAAAACCAGAGTGCACCAATACCTAAATGGCATTCCTAATCCCCATAAATTATCAAATAAAACCTAGTAATCCAATATTTACTAGAGGGAATGATTTTCCCAACTTGAATAACAAACATGTCATATATATATAGAGAGAGAGGAAGATAATACGAAAGAAAATATACCATAACTAAAAACCAAAAGCAGTATTGATAAAACTAAATAAATAAGACAAAAAAGGTATATATCCAAGAACAAAACCAAATTCAACTCAAACCATTGATAGTTACTCCTTGTGATATGTGGAAAACATCCCATAGTCTCATCACTAGCTACCCATGCCCAACTGGTATGGAATCCCAATAACCTCATTATGACTCCTTCCCTTTTCCTACATCAGAAAAAAAAAATATCTATAGGCACTAGGGGAGTTTGTAGGGTGTGAGAAAAACTATCCTAATAGGATCCCACACAAGGCTTATATAGGATGTCTTTATCAAATAAAATAACATGGCATGATTTGAAATTATTCTCTCTATATAAAAACCATGGCATGATAAAACATGGTATAATAAAATAGTTTTCACATTTATAACAAAATCATACTAAATAATTTCTCTTTTCAATGTTCTAAAGTATATTACATATAATAGAAGTCAAAATAAATATTTCAAATAAAATATTTATCAAATAATGAGTATTTTTTAATATCAATGCCACAAAAAAATAAACTCCAAAAAAAGAAAAACATAATGGTGATGATCCTTAGGATAACATAGTTTCGGGGTAGCTAGGTCTCTTATACCTCAATAATAAATTCAAGAATTAGTACACACTAAAAAATTCCTTAGAATAATAGATCTTCGGTAATAAAGAACATCCCGTGGATGAACCCCCTATGGTGGTAGAGAATCAAGACCCTAAAACAATGGGTCCTAGGGAATATAGGAACACCACATGAGTGATACTAATAAGGATTTTAGGACGAGGACCAATACTAAAATTCAATTCAAGGAATACAGGATCCCTTATATTTCATATGTCAAAACATTTCAAAGGGCTCTCAACATTTAAAAATCAATTTTCTAAATGAAACATTTTTCTATTAAAATCATGTTTTGAAAACCAATTCCATAAACCATTTTATCATTCTTAAAAACATATTTTCTACCAAAACAAGGGGGAAATTTTCTTTTAAAAAAAAGCTTTTATATATGTATATTAAGAAGAAAAAGGATCATGCAAATAAATATTTGATAAATAAGTGTGAAAACTAGAGCATGTGTGGCTCAATAAACAAAAACAAGAGGCAGAACCAACTATTCACAATAACGGTCAAACAAAAAACAATAATGGAATCCCAGAAAATAAGAAATATGGACCCAACAGTAGTAAGAGGAGGTACCAAACAAAGTATTTTACATCAGAAAACCATAACTCACAAAAAAAGATCAAGAAATATAATAGGGATCATATAACACGTAAATGATTCTTGAAAAAAATTTAGGAAAAGAACAATAACATACCATAGAGTTATCACACAATAAGAACAATAGGAATGGATCAAGAGTGTATGGATAATTAATGGAAAGAGAAACCAAAAATTCCAAGTTGTTAACTTGAAAATAGAATAGACACACAACATTCTTCCCAAAATCTTTCGATTCAAAATCCTTGAATGAGAATAAATAAAGAAGAATTAATATAGAATAATGTTTCATCAAATATAAATTAAAAAACCTCAAACTAATTCCTTTTGTGTCCATTTATAATCATAATTCATTCCTTTAAATCAAGTGGAAAATTGGCTATTTGAATTTCCAAAATATATAGCACCATGAAATTTTAGAGGTTCACAGTACTTGTAGTGATCTCGATTTAACCATACCGTGATGCCCAAAATTCCTATATGAATACAATATAGCCCTAGAACCATGGTATTTTGGGTTTACTCGGGACCTCCACCATATTTTGGTACATTGGGTGACCACCAACATTACACATCTGGGGAAATGTCCTATAATGGTCATGGTGTCTTTTCCCATAGTGTATAAGAATGTCCCATGAGAAAAACGGATTGGGAGATGGTAAATTCCCACATATTTTTCACTAATAAATTTCAATCACAATTTATTAAGCCATCATTACCAACCAACACACCCCTAGATCCAAAAGAAGCAAGCCCAATGCTCAAAAAATATAACATATCTCAAGATGATATGTGGAAGTGATATTTCTTAGGAAATAAGTGATGAGTGGAAGATGATGGAACAAATTATGATTTTTCATTTTGATCTAATAAAATTTGGAAACATTAGTAGTTTTAATTAAATATAGTACACTCTAAATCTTTTTATAAAGTAAAATAATCTCAATTAGGAGATTTTTATGTGTAAATATAAATGAATTAAGTAGTCAATGGTGATGTTCATGATAGATGGATGGATGATGAAAAACATTGGATGTTATTCATTAAAAATAATTTTGTTCCTTATGATATGTGATGGTATACATTTCATGAGTTATATAACTTATCGTATGTAGTGAACCTAGGAATTAGGAATATTTATCTCTGACTAGTGAGGTAGATCTAGTAGCTTAGGATAATTAGATCAATAAATGACTTTGTATTCTAGTTTTTTGTATTTATTATGGGAATACAAAACATTAGGTTTTGTTAGTTTTTTTAAAACCCTTGAATTCTTCATAGTAGAAGCAACAAGTTATATCTATGAATGTTTTAATTATTTGTTCATGTATTGAAGGGAAATGGTTTAATTTGGATCATTTTTAATAATTATATGAAGTATTATTATTTATTATTCATCAAAGATCCAATCTTGGTGGATATATTGTAAAGAATTTATATCACATAAGTGGGGAATCTTCATGGGGTTATGAAGAAGATTAGTTTTACTATAACCCATGGATTACATCATGAATTAGGAGGGTATTGCAGTGTACTTCTATAACTCAAAAGTAACATAACACAATATCGTTCATATATATTTATTGAAAGACCAAGTGACTTATTTAAACATTTGAGGCATATTAAGATCTTTCATTCTATATTTTTGGAGGATATTAGGTTGATCATTTAATACTAGGTGAGTTTGCCTATAATAATATTTATCACTCATTAATTATTATCACTACATTTTTAAGAAATTTTCAAATGCACTTTTTTTACCATTATGTTGGACTAGTGTCATTGAGATTATAATTATTAAACCTATTTATATTTTTTATATAGAAAAAATGGGTTTCATGATTCAATAGTGGATAAAGTCTATACAAGATCATCATAAGTCATAACAATTACAGGGATATAACATTGGGATTTGATTTTTATGATCTTTTGTTCTTAATGACTTGACTTTTTAATTTGACAACATAACCATTGTATGGATATAGATATTTATATAAGTATTGTTAGGCCTTTTGAATCATTGAATCATATTAAAGAAATAGAATATTTGATTTCAAATATTCACTAGTTGGTTAATATTTATAAGGTTTTCAATGTTTCTTAGCTTTGAAGGTACCTTCTTGATTATTCTAATGTGTTTGACTATGCTATAATATCCCATGTTTTGAACTAAGTGAAAATTTCCTAAGGAATGTTCAATTTCATTTGGGGGATTATACAAATGTAAAAATGATATTTAGAATGAAATTCCAACAGTTGGAAGTAATGAAGTTGTTTTTTATATGGGTTTTAAGGAATGAAAAGTTTATTGAGTGTCTAGATGAGTTTTAAAAGAATTGGGCTTTGAAAATTTAATTTTCTAAGAGACTACCCAAGTCACATGGTTAGTTCTAACCACGATCTTATTTTTTATGAAGTACATAGTTTCTATAAATGGTGTGGAAGGTCTCAGATAGATTTATAGGCCATAATGGATGTCACAAGGTTTTTCAAACCATAAAACCGTGGTTACACAACCATGAAATATGTCTATAGAAAACATTATAGGGGAACAACGTGAGATAAACATGGTTTTTCAATACATGCTCATAGTAGGGAAATGGTGTGAGGTTCAGGGAAAGTAGATCTTCATGGTATGTGAATAACTTATCAAATTTCATGCCTAATCATCTGAGGTATTTTTCTTTAGGATAGTATTGAGTCATGGATGGCACATGGTTTGTGCATAGTTAATCTAACTGAATTTACAAACCGTGCACTTGATTAAAAATGGGTGAAATGATAATCTCCCCTATCTTCCTTAAGGATAATTCCTCCTTCTTCCTATCCTTTTTTCTCTTGATCGGTATCCATTAGAGATACCCTATCATCCTTCTCCAGGATTGTATGTATCTACCACATATGGTGTTTGATTTGATCATTATTCATTATGTTGGATAACCCATGGTAATTCTATGATTTTCCCTCCTTTTGTCTGTTACTATTACTTTATTAGATATTATTTCCATGTGATATTATATTCCCTATTTTTTGATAATTTGGATGTTTCTTCTATTTCTATCATTTTGGCTTTAATATAAAGTCAAAAATATGCGGTTGATGCTTTATATGTATAAGGTAGGTGGACTCTGTTCCTTTCCCCTAATGTTGTGTCATTTATAAAATTCATTATTGTCCCATGCATTGTACCTTTAGTATGCCACCTCTTAAATTTGAAATTAATATTAGTAATTCCAAATGCCCTAATTTAGTTATCCATCATGATCCTAGTTTCATCATTGTAGGTTTCATACCTTAACTCGACCCCCCCCCTACGCTGTTTGATGTGTTTTTCTCATATTCCAAAGGCCCATTATGTCATTCACAAGGGAATGGTTGAGAAACATAATTTATTTAAATTGGGTGGTGATTAATTAAATGAATCTTGATGAATTATACATGGCATATAATCTCCTATGGACCTTCTATCATTATAAGGAAGATGTTAAAATATCCACTTGGATTGTCTATAATGGGATGACATAAATTATTAAATTTATGGTAATGGTTAAATACCATATCTTGATACCTTTTCATTAAAAATAAATGGCCAGTTTGAATTTTATAAGGTGTGTAATGGAAAGTATACTTCACTTGTAATTTTTATTAATTATTAGTCATATAGAATCAGAAGAGGAACTATTGAATAAATGGAATAAATGGTTTCAAAACACTTCTTGTTTTGTAATAAATGAAATTGTTTAATGGTATATAGTGAATCATGATTGTGGTTGATTGGAATTGAATTTTCCCACGGCCTATGTTAAATTATTAAATGAAACATGCATGTTTATTATAATATACCTTGACAAATACTATGGTTTTGTTACATAATTACATGGACAATCTCATAAGGCATGTTGAATTGTATGAGTCTTGATGGTTAAGTGGTGTTGGGCATGGTGTTGCTCACTATTTTATATGATGCTTCTTTGTACTAAACATAGTAGGGATTATAATTATTTGACATAGAGTTCCTTATTATTGATGAATCCATTTGACATGAAATTTCCTTATTATTTATGAATTTATTGGAAATGAAATTACTTTAAATTATTTATGAATTAAATTCACATGATGTTCCTTATCATTATTTATAAAATTATTTTACATGACTTTCCATTCCCCCTGGATTTATATTCTCGGGCTGATGCCCTTTATTTTGAACGTTAAACCTCATATGATTATCTTCATGTATAGATGCCTTTATCTATCCCTAGTTACTACATGACTAGTTTTACACATTGATTCTAAAGATTATAACCATGGGTACAATTTTTAATTTACTGTTATTATTTTGAGAGGCATTTTTTCATAGTCCAAAGCGAATATGGTTAGCCATGGGTCCTATTAGAAACAAGTTCATGGATTGTTTGTTTATTTAATTTACTACTTATTGAAATATACCAACAGACTACTCATTTTATATTCATAGAATTAATTTTCATAAAACACCACTGGTGTTTGCCTAATGAGTTTTACTCAAACCCTAATTGGGCCACTATTGGTTACCCAGAAAGACCGCATGGTTGTAGGTTAGGATAAAGGTAAGATCTCTATTATGGTTGATTGATTTATTTGGATGGGAGTAGAGGATTGAGTGATGTTCTTGGGATGATAGTGGTGTTATTATACTGGTATTTTTTCCTTGTCATACTTTTATTGTATGTATATTTATTTCCATTTATTCCCACTACATTTATGTATTATCATTCAATATTTTGTATATGATATAGGTTTTGGATTTTTTGTAATGAACCCAACCCTAGTATCCTAGAGTTGGTGGTTACATTATTACATTGTTAATAGGTACAGGAGACAACATCCTAAATGACTGAATAGTTTAGTAGTTTTGGAAAACTAGATACATACTCCAATCTTACATTACAATTTAAAATATAGAATAAAACATAGTAATTCCTTTGAATACAGCATTATTCTCCTATATTATCCATTAATGTCAATCATAATATGCATCTTAGAATCTTGGGGAAAAATAAAACAAAAGTAATGGGTGATTTTAGATTCTCATTAAGGGTAAGCGTACAACAGAATATATTGTGAATAAATAAAAATAAAAAATAAGGAAATATTAATAACTGAAACATGAACCATTTAAATGTAGACTTAAAAATAATATGGAAGGAATAAATGATAACCAAATAATTTCATAAAAATAATCACATGAAAATGAAACTTAACCATGCATATTATACTGATTAATTAATCACATGGGATTTTAATAACTAATATCATAATGAGGAAATTTGTAATTTGGGACATCTAAAACATACCATCAATGCCTCGTCTAATAATTCTACATAAATCGGTAAGGTCTCGGTCAGAACCAAGTCTAGTTGGCCTCATGACACCAATCGATGCATCGAGGGGATATAACAAGCCTCACCCTTCACATACTAAGTATAATGCCTTCCTAAAATGAAATGGGAGAAACATAATCAACAAAAATATTTGTATTTAAACTAGAATAATAAATTTCAATAATTATCCCAATCAATAAATATTATTATAAACCATCTATAAAAATATTCTTAATGGTGTAAAAATTATACATCCCTAGTGAAACTGGTCATAAAACATTAATTTATATATGGTAGATAGTATCATAAGAGATCAAACTCAATAAATTATAGGATGCAAAAAAATTATGATGATATAGATACTTTAATGATATCACTTTTTTTATTAAAATCCCCATTTTAACATTGAAATCACTTATTTATAAAAAATGATCAATCATAAAAGGAATTATTTTATTTGAAAATAACCTAGAAATATTGTAATGAAATCTTTAAAAAAGCAGGGAATCATTAATTAATTAAATTCTACTCATACTGTATAAGTTTAAAAAAACATTTCTTTTAAATTTTGATAAAGAAACATTTAGAATGGTATTTTTGAAATAAAGCCTTTTATAAATATCATATCATTGATGTAAACATTTATTAAATGAATTTATAATATGTGATAGATTTAAATACACATAAATAAAGTGTAAATACAAAATAATATAATAAAAAATCATTTCACTCATAATCAAAGCATTACATAATCAAGAGAGTAGACTTTGACCTAATGAATGGAAATTGGATTAAGAATTCCCTTACCTCGTGTCAATATTTCTTCAAACATGTGTGAAACTAATTTATAGAGGTTATAAAAATATTATTTTATAATTGAATTAATAATGATGATTTCCTATGTGATACTATTATAAATATATACCACTCTTTTATAATGAATATTTTATTCATTTCACCATTTTGGGTGTTAATTGCATTATTTTTCAGGTTTCATTTGTCTTTAAAGTTCCAGTTATCATTCATAGGGTATAGATCTGACATATTTAGAATAAATTTAATATCAAAATTATAATATTTAATCATTAAATATATTTTATAACCATTATTTAATATTGAACATATAAAATGAATCACATCGATTTGAGAAGGCGGTAAGTCGTATGTACACAATAGTGAATATATCATTTCTAAATGGTTGAAGGGGTAAGGAAGAGGTTGTTATATTAATTTTACAGAATAAAAATAATTTCATAATTACCATATATTTCCATTATTTCTATCATTTGAACCATTTGAGTAAACTGATGATAAAAACGAAATACACCACTATGTGGAGATGGTAAGTCGCACGTACACACGTGCAGTGCTTTCATTTTTCATAGGATGGGTGAAAGGAAGAATATAGTTGTTTCATAACTATACTAAAATATCAATATATAGACGCTACTGTATTTATTATTTGATAAGGAATAAATATATTAATATGAATAAAAATAAGATATAAAATTGAATGAGTTGGCAAAAACGATTACATCTTCTTCAATGATCTTCTTTAAGATCTCTTCTTA
The DNA here is from genome assembly GCA_963277665.1 of Viscum album. Classification (NCBI taxonomy): domain Eukaryota; kingdom Viridiplantae; phylum Streptophyta; class Magnoliopsida; order Santalales; family Viscaceae; genus Viscum; species Viscum album. The sequence continues at coordinate 1,418,360,534 of OY728157.1, read as the reverse complement.
TGGGATCTAGAGATGGTATTTTGGGAACAAAAGGACCTCTAAAACATGGATAAGTATTTTATGAAGATAAATGGGTATGGTTTGGTCAATCTGTAAGCCTTAAAGAGGTAATGTGAAGTGATGTAATGAGTTCCCTTTTATAATTGAGGTGAGGGGCACTTTAGGAATTCTATAAAATATTAAAATATAATTAAAGTAAATTCTAGAAGAAATGACTTCCAAAGGGCCGTTAAAGCACATGGGATTAAATTTTTGATGAAATGTAATCTAATTTATTTGTATTCATTTTTTTTATTTTTAAGCATTTTAATAATATATTATATTCATAAAATATCATTATTACCTAAATTGACAATATTAATTACCATGACTTTAAAAACATCAAAACAAAGATTCAAATTAGTACCAACTATTTTATTATATCTCATAAAATTAATATTATTCTATATAATTCATGTATCATGTTAATTATCTAAAATCTTATTTATGTTAATATTTTTAAAATTATTTGTTTTATTTTTCTATTAATTTAATAATTACTGCATCATCATTGAGTAAAAATTTAAGATATTTATTTCTTCCCTAAAAATTAAAAATAAATTTCAATGAATATTATAAATATTTTTTATTTCAAAATACTATTTATGGTTGAATATATATTCTGTAAAACTGTATATTAAAAATGTTATAATAATTTAAAACCATTGTGTGAATAGTTTGAGTTTCTTTCTAATAAAATACTATAAGGGACATAATGTCAACTACAATGATCCAAAAGGTCCTATATTAGAACCAAGGATGATTTTGGCCTAATATTACTCCTAAAATATGATTTATCTATATTTTTGGGTCATTTAATGTTTTTTATTGGTTTAATTAAAATCATTTTATTTATTTTTCTTCTGATTTCACAAGTACTGCATTACTATTTCATAAGCGTAAAAGTTTATTATTTAATATCTAAAATTAAAAATAAATTAATATTTTAAAAATAAATTAATTTGGATCAGTATAATCCTTTATTTTTTTCAATTATGTATATTTATGCATATACATGTCAAGAAAACTTATTTAATTTTTTAATTTAACATTTCTTTCCTTGCGCAAGCATTGCACAAACATTATGATATGATTAATAATCTATTAAGAATAATCATAATTTATACAAAATAATTAATCAAAAATAAATTAAAATACATTTTAGCCCTCAATTATTATCTATGAGGAACCAAATTTGACTGTACCAATGCTGTATTGGTAGAGCATTGGTACAGAAAAGGATTTTAATATTTATCATGAAATAAATGATAATTTACATGTTATGAATTATTTTTTATTTATATTTGTATTATATTATCACACATAATCCTTTGAAACAGTTTATTAAATTTTTATATCATAATTATGTTTTGATGATATCCCAAAAGATACCATATTTTATAAAAAATGTATTTTTTTACTTTTCATCAAAAAATGAAACTTATCCAAAAAAATCCAATAAACTAACCTTAATATAATTTTAAAATAAAACTTAAAAAAATTGGATTTAAAAAAATAAATGTTTCAAAATTTATTTTCAAAGCGAGTGCTACATTAAAAGCCGGTAAAATTTACTTTTCGGAAAAATATTGATTTTATGCTTATAATTGGATTTATTTTTTATCATAAGACTATAGAAATTAATTCATAAATTTAAAACTTTTGATTGAATATATAAAATATAAATTTCGTTAATATCCATCACTAATATTGATTAATTTAATTTATTGAGATAAAATGTTGTTGTGGGCATAAAAATAGTGGTTTATAAAAACACATCCTTTGTGTTAAATTGGTTTTTATTTTTATTTGTAATTAATTTGTAATCAATTAATTCATTTTATATACATTTGTAAACTATATTTTGTAATTTAGTTAATATCATTCCTTTTTTCCATTCTAATGGCTTGGTGTAAACTATAACAATTAAATAATAATATTAAATTATTTTTTTATGCTCGGTGTTTTATGTAACGTAAGATATCAAAGAAGATAAATTTAAAAAGATACATACTGCGAAATCATGGTGTGTTCCACATTGGAAATTTATTATTATTATTATTATGGAGATTTAAATCTTCTTCTTTCTATTTATTTATAGTTATTTCATATTTATTTTTTATCCAAAGGATATTGTCTCCCCATTATACCATCTTCAGACACAAGCCACTAGTCTGCAACCTTTGGCATACATGGAGGCATACTTCAAGCTATGTCAGTAACCATGTTTGGGGATTGATTTAGTGGATTTATATTTGGGTATTACCATGTGTTTTTAGGGTATTTTTTTGTCAAACTATTTTGGGATGACAATCAGGAGACTACAGATGTTTTAGTACTTGTTAAATAACTCATATCTCGATCTGTCCAACCCAAACAAGGGGGGAAGATCAAGTTTTTTGTGATGGTGATGTTAATCATGGTTGATCTATATTATTGTAGATTATTATTTTCCATTGAGTTATTGGGGAAATTCTCTATTTGTTACAGATTTTTTATATTTTCCTCTCAGTCTAGTATGGAAATAGATAAGGTGGGTTCATGAATTATTATAGGCACACAAATATTCACATTCCATGCATATACCATGTCATATAGATTTCATTATTTCATTTCCTTATAATTTATGTTTGTTCATGTAGTGAAATATCTATGATTTGACAAACATATCTACAATACAAATAAGAAAATTAATTGGTTAATTAATGTGTCAGCCTCATTGTAAATGGTGTTTTCTCGAATAGCATTATAGTGTCACATTAACTAAGAAATTATGGAATGTTTGATCCATGAACCAATAGTTTCATGGGATGAAATTTTTGTGGTCTCAATTTAATGGATTCCAATTTCAATTTATAAAGTATATGGGCCACTATAAGTAATAATTAATGATCCATTTGATTAAACCATCATAAAAGGATGGTTGGAGTTAAAAAAATTATAATTGTAACTTATAAACCATAGGAATGTATAATGTGGGAATGAAAAACACTTCTAATTAAACCATGATATACATAAACCTATAAACAATTTTGAAATCACCAGTGATTTAACTTGTATGAAATATTAAATTTTAATGAAATAGGATTGTTTAAATAAATTCAAGTTATTACTTGTGAATGTTAGTTAAATGGTTTGTCAATTATAACTTATAAAGGCTAGTATATTTTTAACCTGGGAATAATAACCCATCTAACTAAATTATATTATTCTTGAATCAACCCTTATAAGAGAGTTTAATATTTTTATTCTTATAAAATAACATTGTTGAGGGTGTGTTAAAATTATGATGAATTGATTATAAATGGTTTTCATATAAATGGGATTCCAATTTTAATTTATAGTGTTGTCTCTATAAATTGGGAATGGATGACCATATAACTGAACCCATATTGGTTTTATAGGACCCTAATGGGTCACTTTTATCAATTTCCATGAATAAATATTAACCCCTTGGGGTATAAATGTGATAAATATGATGATTATTTAAAGTTTCAACAACCACTTATATGGTGTTCTATAAAAACTTAAAATGGCATCTTACTAAACGGATTCCCCAAAAATGATACAAGAAAGTTTTTATTCTTTCCAGGTTGTTGAATGAGGTGATACTAAATTAAAATTTTACTTATAACCTAATGGTTGTCTTCCTATATATCTTGTAATTAAAAAATTATTTAACTAATTCAATTGTGAGAGATTGTAGATAAAAAAATTTAAATGGTATTTATGATGTCATTTTCCTAGAATGTTGCATGGCTTAAGATAAATAAAGTTCTAATTATGGTTCTAAACTTTTTCCTTTATAATGATTAGTTAACATTTCTCATGTCTGAGCATCTTAAAATTAAAATAAATGTAAATTTTGGAAATGTATTATGTGGAAACTTTAATGGTGTTGCTATCTAGAACCCTTTTGAAAGTGTTATATTTTGTTTCTCTACTAAATATGTCTTGAATAGGAATATAGATTTTTCCTAAGAGTCTAAGTTGGATTATTTATACTATTTATTAGACTTTAAGGTGAGTTGGTAGAGCCAAGTGGCCTTTTAGGAATGAATCTAGTTTTATAGTTGATTCCTTATGAAAATTTTATGGTCTGTCTATCATGGTAGAACCCTTGAAGATATGAACTAATAGATTTTTTATCTAAGTACATAGGCACAATAAGTTTCTTTTTTAATTTTTTGAGTCTGGTAAGACTATTAGTTGATGAAACAACACCCCTAAGTAGTTTGGTGGTTTTTTGGTTAGTTAAAACTCAATTTGGTATTTTCTCATTTGGATACTTAGTGATTTTCATCACTTTATCCTATTTATATTCATATAATGACCCTCATGGGATAATTTCCTTGTGAGGGTACTCCTAGAGGATTAAGGAATTATATCATGATATTTTTCATGTGACACCATTATTCATATATTGATGGGTTTTACCCATAAAGGTAGAGAAAACCTACATTAGAGGTTTGTTCAAGATTATATTTAACTTTTTAGGTGGTATTCATACTTATACACCTCCTTCAAAACTAATGCATAAGAGGTTCTCGAGTTTCTCAGTTTAGGAACTCTAATGCCTCTTTTTTAGTGGAAGAAACTAGAGTTCTTAGGTAATAAGACTAGATTTAAGGGGATTGAAGGTTTGGGTTCCTAACCCAGTTGACCAGTGGTTGTGTTGTAGATGATTTTAATCCAAGAAAAACATCATGAGGTTTGAGAACATTTTATTAATCTTAGCACATCTACATGCTTGATTTTGAAAAGGTGTTTTGAGGGAACTTATGGAATCATGAGGTTGACATTCTAGGAAGAATCTTTATCTTGGATTATTGATAGATGACTCATGGGAGTGTGATTCGAGTCTTGAACTTGATAGTATATGATATACACCCAAAATATATGGAATGGTTATCTCACACTAGTTACGCGTAGTAATGTTTGATTCGGAATAGTAGTGAGTAGCTGGGTACATGATGAGAATCAATGGTTTCACAAAGTAAGTCATTCATACATGGATACCTGGGGGTTTGGGTAAATTAAAGTACCCATATGAGTAGGGATAACTTGGATCATAAATTGGGTGTTTCAAGACTGTTGGATTTTGTTTAAGCCTGGATATATGTGGTCAAGAGATATGGTGTCAGGAGTTATTATAAGACAATTAATGATTGTTGATGTGAGTGTGGATCAGGGATATCAATACATTCCTATCAATGATATCTTAGCATACTCATAGTTTAAAGTTGATCATGACCTATATCTTGAAATCATCATGATTACGTCAGGAGAGCGTCCTCTATACACCAAGATAACTAAATGAGATTTTAGGGATTTATATAGGAACTCCTAGGGAGTTTCACTTAAGGAGTGGTTTAAGGTATTCGTAAGGTCGGGAGCACACCTTAGGCCATTGAGGGTGGCGAACCTAGTTATGATTTGAAATTTAAGGAGCACCATCGAAACAATTATTGAGAAGTGTGAACAAGTGTTCGATGATGTTTATATTAGTTATTAGGAGTGATAAGGTTCTTAGAAATTCCATTCATTATGTATAAATATAGATGAGGTATGGGATATAGTTTCAGAAATATTGTTTCATCAATGTGACATTGGGGATGACCCTAAGCTGGGGAGTGGGACGTGGGTATCTAGTGTATGACCCTCTTGTGAGAAGGGTCTTGTGAACATGATACCAAACATTTTAATTTCATTTGGATCTCATATGATGTTGGATAAATGGAACTAGGCATGCTTTTATTTCCCAGTAAATAGTAGGTGCATGATTATAATACAGACTAGGAAGGAGTTCAAGTGTGGGATTTAGAACTGGGATGACTAGGGGTGACCTAAGGGTGTTGGATCAGGTATTTGTTGGGACTGGTGTTATAGACCAATAAAAATTTTGATCAAGAGATGGTCCAGTAAAGAGACATCATCATATTTTCAGTACAAGATTCAGTTAGTGTTTATAGAAGGATCTCAATACTCTTTTCGATTAAGGCTTTGAAATTTTGTTCGATGAATTGTCGACTATTAAAGCCGAGTTTTTTCAGAAATAATGTATTGAGGGTGGTTTAACCTATTTTTACTCATGTAGTTGTATGTAGTTGGTGAGGAGTAAAATTTAGAAGTTCATTGGATGAGGTGAGTTCAGTTTCATGGTTGGATGCTAGTTTTTAAGGAAGATACAATGCAATCAGGTTAAGTTGGGTCAATTGTAATTCAACTGATTGATTTAATTATAAATCATATTGGGATGTTTTCTAGGATTTTGATGGAATTTTTCAATAGGGAACCTCGATGGTGGAAGTAATGTGACTTGGAAATGAGTTGTTAAATATTATAACCTCTAGTATGGAGTTATTTAGGTTCATTAGTGAAATAGACAATGATATGATCATTTCATGGTTCTGATAGGGTTGAGAAATCATTATCTTAATGTCTCGTATTTGGTTACAAGTGTTGGCTTGAATTCTAGTAGCTTAAGTACCATATGTTTAAGGTGATTCTTAGAGGAATGTTGAGAATTATAGAAACAACAAGACCATTTGATAAGAAACTCACTACCAATGTAGGCTGAGTGACATTTTCATTATTCCCCAAGGATTCTTAAGGATGAGAATTTCTATGGTGGGGAGGTTGTAAGATTATGTTTTTTGAACCGACTCAAAATTTCATAAGGAATTTGAATTCTCATTTGATTTATGGGTAAAATGTTAAAATAAACATTATAATGGATTTTTTTGAATTGCACCACTTGGTAGTGTTGTTTTTAGATAAGATTTTAGTTAGGATTTATGATTTGAGAGGTGTGTTGGATGTCTAGATGAGTTTTGAGAACATTGGGATTTAATAACTCAATTTTGAGAGAGGTAGACCTAGTTACATGATTGGCACATGGTAAGAGGAAATTGTGTAGAAAAACTATTCAACTTATTTTTATAAAGAACACAGTATGTCTAAACTATTATAGAGGTCCTAGAAAACTATGTGGTCCTTAGAGGGTGTCACACAATTTGTCAAACCTTTCAAAAGAGGCTGCATGATTACGAACCATGTCTATAAAAAAATACATAGGGGAACCACATGGGTTGCACATGGTTTTTAAAAACCTATGAATATTCATATGAGGGGGTGATTCTATTTAATATTATCCTCACATGGGCTATGAATGGTCTTTAAAACTGTGCACCTAGCTATGAGAGGGCATGTGCAACTAGATAGTACGAGAACACGATTGGCGCACAACTAATCCAACTATGTTACCAAACCATATACCCTATTAAAAATTGGTGAAATAACTATATTATCCTTCTATTACTAATTTTTAATTCCTCTTTATTCTTTTATCTTTTACCCATGCAAGGGAGCCACTCGAGCTCCCCTCTACTCATCCTCTATGATTGGATGGATCACCCGATTACGACGTCCAATTTGACTATCATTCACCACGTTTGATAGCCAATGGGAAGTATTTTATTCCTAATATTTCCTTTTCTAGTTTCTCTTTCTATATCATATGTTTGTACAATCCATTATTATATTCCATACATTTAGTGAATTTGTCTTTTTTTCTTTGATTTCTCTAATTTCAGCTCGAATCAAAGATTGTGAATGGATGAGTGGGGATTTGTATATATAATGTAGGTGGCTTACATACCTTTTCCGTAGAGTTGTGTAGTTTATAGAATGATACTTTATTCTATGCACTATAACTTATATACATTAGCTATTAAATGTGAAATTATTATCAGTAATTTGTAATTCCTTGATTTGGTTATACCTCATGCACCTATTTGTGTCATTGGAGGTTTTACACCTCAACCCCCCCCCCCTTTGGGGTGTGATCCTCATATTCCCATAAAATCTTATTTTATTCATAATGGAATGGTTGAAATGCATAATTTATTTAAATTGGTTGGTGATTAATTAAATGAGTCATAATTAATTATACTTAGAATGGACTCCTCCATGGATTTTCTATCACTATAAGAGTGTTGTTGAATGCTCCATTTGTATTATCTCATAATTGGAACAATTAAAATCTTAAATTTATTTTAATGGATGAATAATATCTCATGTTCCCTTTTCATTATAAAGGAATGATTAGCTCAAATTAAATAAAGTGTGTTATGTAAAGTAGTATTCACATGGAGTTTCCATTAATGATCAGTCATATGGCCATAGTGGAGGAAATAATTAATAAATTAAATGGATGTTTCCCATGGAATTCTTGGTTTTTCATAAATTTAATGGCTTATTTATTTGGACTCGGCTTTAAAAATTACATATTCTGGTGACTTTAAACTATAATTTCTATTCATACAATCCTGAGGATCTTTTTGGTTTAGAGTTTCAGAGAATTATAACAAACTCTTATATAGTAAACCCATAAATTAAAAGGGGAAATTAAACTCTGTATCCATTTATCCAACCAAATAATTTATTTTTTAAAATAAAATATAATTTCTTTTCATGAAATAACATCTCAATTTTCATTATTTTCTTCATACTTGTCTTTACTCATCATTAATCACTATGAAAATCTTTTTAAAATGTTGGATGATATTAAAAAGATTATTAAGTTACATAAAGAAATAAAACTGTTAGTCTAGTGAAAAACATGAAAACCAATTTATTTTTTACCTTTATCTACAAATTTCCTTGATCAAATGAAATAAAAAATTTCCAGGATAATAATACACACAATTTTATCTCAAATCGATCTTTTCAAACCCACAATAAGAAAATAAAAAACCCTTTTTGGAAACATAGAGAAACACATTCAAAAAACATTTTCAAAACCATTGCAATTTCAATAACAATACAACCTAATTCCAATATAATTATCTATAGAACATAATAATTACCCAATTCATTGGAAATCTATAATGTGTCTCACCCTTAATATAAGTTATATTGGGTTCACTCGTTTCACTTGAGGTATAATGGGGCTTAACCCATCACATATGTTGTATCCATCCCACCCATTTTTTATATAATTATCAAGTACCATATCGAGAATAAAAAATCTTATGATTACACCTTTTAACCATGATACCATTTTAAAAACTATTTTAAATAAAAACACATTTGGATTTAAAAATACTCATTTCTTTTAAAAATGAATTTTAAATTAAAAACCCTCTTCACAAAAAAAAGAAACCGTTTTATTTAAAAATAGAAATGTAAAATTATAAAGGAAACATCAACTAACTAAAGAAGAAAAGAATCAAGAAATTATTCTCAATCTGTATAAGTTAAAAAAATGTTTCTTCCATATTTTTGTTGAAAAAGTTACAAAGTACCACGTTTTAAAAAAAAGATTACATTCAAACCATTTTTGTAAAAAAAAATTGACATGGGTATAAATGACCTTAAACAATTGTTGGAAAACATTAAAAACATTATTTAATTTTTTTTGGAGAATATTGATGAATAAAAATTGAGTTTTAAGGGAGTCTTTATAAAGTAATTTTTAAAATAAACTCTCTTACCTTGTATCAGATTCATCATGTACGCTCTTTATATTCCTGAAAAATAGTACTCGGTTAATTTTTAATTTCTTAAGAACCTTGTTAACATTTATTATTCCTTAATCTATTTAGTACCATTATATAAACAATTACTTAATCATTTAAGTTCACAATGAACATTTTGATGATATTTTCTATATAAGTCCATAATTGATTTAGTAAGTATATTATGGTCAACAACGCCATCATTCCATCATATAAATAACAATAATAATGAAATAATTATCATTTTTATATATCAATTATTCTTTTAAATCCAACTATTAAATATATTTTCAAACAATTAACTATGTTATAATCATAGAGATGGTAGGTCATACATACGATGAGTAACGTTTCTATTTTTCAAATATCATTATGGAAATAAGGTAAATATTATATTATATATAAATAATGATAATAATATCATATATATCATGTTATTTATTTTAATATACACACACACACACACATATGAATATATATCATTCATGTTATGTGGTCAATAAAAATGAATCATGATGCCTAGGGAAGGTGGTAGACCACACGTATGCATCAACGATGTTATGTTTTTTATGGAATATAAAGTAAAAAATGTAAATGATATATTATCCTTTAATAATTATTAAAATTTCCTGAATATAATATATAAATATTATTTCCATCATTATAACCAAACTTGAGAGACGTTGAAGGAAAATGAATTACATTGGTTTCTTATGCGGTAGTCCAATGTACACAAGAATGAGGAATATTTTTCCCATTTGATGGAATAGGAGATGGATATAGGTTATGAAACTAATATAATAAAATATAATTATATGGATGAAAATATAGTTATTATTTTATCATGGTTGAAAAAATTATTAGGGATGATTAATTAGAGAAAAAACTAAAATATGAAGATAAATATTATACCTCTTATTTGGAAAACGTCCTCTACTTAACACCTTAAGACCTCTAAGATTTATATTATTAATAAAATATACCCCTATAATGTGCGTAGGTACTCTAGGAAGTTATTGTAGAAGTAATTTTCCAAATCAAATAGGTTTTGAAGGGAGAAGGATTGAGAAGAAAAGGTTTCCTTTTATAAGAGAGGGGAGGGGCATTCTTGGAATTTCTCAAAGTATTAAAGTAATATAAATTGATTTTAAATTCAAAATTGATTTAAAGTGAGTCATTTATAAAATAAGTTTATAATGGTTCTAAAAAGAGTCATAAAAGAAAAATTATACATGTTTTGATGATTTTTTTACCGTTATCTTTTGTTTTTAACCCCTATTTAACCCCTTTAACTCTTATCATGACAACATGGTTTTATACTCTTTGAGGGTTAATATATTTAAAATAAGAAAAAGTGTCCAAAAAATGGAACATGGTTAATATTTTTAACCTTATCCTAATAAAGCTTCTTAATTTAATATTTTTATGAATTTTATATCATTTAATAAAATATTATTTACTATAAAATATCATTAATGTAAATTTTCAAAATGGCTTTAATAATATGATGATAACACTTATAATTCCAAAATTTTAGTTTGAAATATCACCAAAATAAAATATCCATCTATAAAACTCTTGTAATACATTAATTTTCTCACGTGACATTTCTTTTAGTATTTTAAATTTCATTTATGTGATTTTTCCATTAATTTAATAATTACCACATAAGCATTGTGTAAGAAATTAAGGAAATTATTACTTCCATAAAATTTTAAAAAAATTATCATGATGAAGATAAATATTTCATATTTTAAGATAACATTTATAGTCTAACATATGCTCCAGATAATATCATATTAAAAATATTGTAATTATTAAAAATACGAGTGTGACATGTTTGACTTTTCATTAATTAAGATAATGAAAAAGTCATAATCTCATAAAATCTCCCCAACAAAAGTGAAAATTTTGACTCCTTGATGGGTTTTGTCAATATATAGTCATAATATAATTTTTATTAATGTGTTTGGGTCATTTAATAGTTCTTATAATTTTATTTTGAACCTAATTGACCTTGTTTACCCTCTACCATGATAATAAAAATTAATATATTTACTATTAATTTAGTCCAAAAATAAAAGAGACCTCTTTACTAAATTTAGTCCCATTGAATCTAAATACAACAACCATTTTTCAAAATTCAAAATAATTTTTTTTCATAACTTAAATTAAAATTAATTTGGAAAAATGGAATGAAAAACTGTTATTCGTAAAAAATTCCCTTTTTAGACGTAAACATTTTTTATACTATATTATTTTATAAAATACATTTAAAATAATAGTATTATTTTCAACCAAAACAAACCAATGAAAATATAAAATATTCCAAAACATGTCTTTAACTTGTAAATACTATAAAATAAAATATACTTTTCAACAAAATTAGTATTTTTTACTATTCCTTGAAAAATAAATATTTTAAGAAAATTATCTAAAATTCATCCTAAGATATTTTTTACATTCATAATTTAAAATTAAAATTATATAATTTAAAAATTAATCTATTAAATAACATTTTATATGATATGAGTTTAATAGAACCATTTCCTTTTGGATTTTAAGTATTTCTTAATAATTTTGTAAGGAATATAACCATGTAATTCATGAATACTAATAAATATTAAAATGATTTACTCTATCACTACTTTGGTTGTTACATTATTCCCACATTTTGAAAATTTTATCCTTGAAATTTTGAACTCATGATTCGTAACCTGAGTATGATTTTTCAATATACCTTTGTGGAAATCCCACATTTTAAAAAGGGTCAACAAAATATCCACTTGATAAGAGAGAAAAGGGATGTAACAAAGGTCATATATAGAACAAAATACTATGTTTACAAGTAGGATAATGTTAGTGGGATGTAAAAAACACAGATATAAAAGAAGGAAATTAATCTTAAGTACTAATGGAGTGTGATAGATAACATCATAAGGAGAAATTTAACCATCAATAAACCATAAATATTTGATGGGTTTAAAGGCCAAGGAGTTTTTAGTTTGAAAAGAAAACAAATAACATTATTTTTAACGATCCATTACCTATAGTTGAGGAATTATATTTCAATCCATATTAAGACCATGAGGAAATATACTTACATGACAGGTATAATTTCATCCTTTAACCAATTTCCAACACAATCTCATATTTCCCTCCAAATGATGAATATTCAAGGTGAATTTTTCATGCCTGATGTAGTAGATTCACCTTCTATGGGTCAAAAAATACAAAAAATAAATAAAATACATTCCTCCAATCCTTAGGCATTAACCAAAAACAAAATGGTTAGTACAAGTTAAGATAATTTCAGAAAATAAATAAATCCACATATAAATAAATATAATTTAATCTCTAAAATCCAATAGTGATATGAAAATTTCAATATAGATTATTAAATAAATAACAATCCCTAAACATCCTCAAAAATATTCTAGAGTAATATTGAAACCCAAAAATCTGAAGAATTTAATCACATAGACTTCGAAGATAAATTTATCATTTATTTCCAAGTCATATTAAAGACTCTAAAATCCTTCGACAAAAATGTGCATCCAAAAAACCTATATTCTTCATGATATGATAATAGTTTCCATAAATAAAATAATTCACCTTAAAGCCTCAATAAAACCATACATGCATCCAAAAGTCAACTAATTCTTTATTTCCTAAATAAAACCTCATAGTATTATATTTATCTTAATCATGTAATCATCCCCAAAATTATAGTGAAATTATTTCAAAATAACATTAATCACTTAATCACCATATCAATTTCCAATAAAACACTTGTTCCCAAATTGTAATAACCCCCAATTACCTCAAAATCAGCGATCATAAAAACTATAAAAGATACTAATACCATTGAACATATATCCACCAAAATTAAATGAATTATTTATCAAATAACATTTTCAATAAAACTTATACTAAAACAAAGGGTTTTATTACTAAAAATATCTCTTAATATACTCTTAAAAATCATAGTCACCCAAAAATTTAACCCTCAAAAATAAATGCCTCCAAAAATATCACTAGTTACATTAAACTTTCATAACTTAAGGCCTTGAAATTTTTTTCCAAAACATTGAAATTATTTTCATCCTTAAAATTATAAACCCATGATAGTTTCCATAACACCTAAGAAAACATCAAAATCTATAAAAAATTTAAAAACCTCATTTCATACAAACTATAAGGACCTAACTGTAAACATTACATATTCTAGTGAATTAAACTAGAATTATCTTTCTTACAATCCTAGTGATATTTTTGGTTTAGAGTTTTAGACAATTAGGATAAACTCTTACATAGTAAACTCATAAATTTCAAGTGGATATTATACTCAATATCCATCTTTCCACCAAATATTTTTTTTGAAATAGTAAATGATTTCTTTTTATGGCCTATATTCTCAAAATTGATTCTGGAACTCATCATTGTTCTTAATCGTCATTAAATCCATTTATAAACATTTTATAACATGGGATTAGAAAAAAATCTCAATAAGGTTTATAAATTAAAAAAATCATTAGTATAGTTGAAAACATGAAAACCCATTTAATTTTAAATTTTATCTTAAAATTTCATTGATCGTATGAAATAAAACATTTCCATATGAAATCAGACATTATTTTTTCTCACATAGATAATTTAAAACCCATAGAATGTAAATAAAAATTTATTTTTGGGAACTTATAGAATCACATTCATAAACCCTTTCAAAACACTTGAAATAAGAATTACTATATGGACTACTTCCAATATAATTCCACAGATATCATAATCATACCCAATGTATTAGAGAGATATAATGGGGCTCACAATTTATAAAATTAATATTGGGCTCAATCATTTTTCATATAATTCTTAAGTACCATATCATGAAAAAAAAATTATTCTTTAACATTTTCATTATAAAACCCTTTTAAAAACCCATATTAAATAAAAACACACAAGGATATCAAAAAAATATTTTCATTTAAAAATTAATTTTACAATTGAAAAATTGTGCACATCATAAAAAAACACCTTGTTGGAAAACAATCATGAAATATTATAAAGGAAACTTCAAGTAGTTAAATCATCATGGTTGAGGGAAATTCTGCTCATGCAGTATAAGTTAGAAAAATATTCCTTATATATTTTTTTTTCAGAAAAGTCACAAGGTACATTGTTTGTAAAATGAAAAAAATATTTCTTTCAAACAGTTTTTGTAAAAAGTAAACTTAGGTTAAAATGGCTTTAAAAAAATTATGAAAATAGTATAAACACTCTTTAATTTTTTTAGAAAATATGGATGAATAAAAATATATTTTTAAGAGAATATTTAAAATATAATCATTAAAAGTCCCCTGCCTTGAGTTTGATTTATGACATTGTTATTTATTTTCTTGAATAATATACTTATACTAATTTATACTTTCTTAATAACCCTTTTCATGTTCATTGTTTTTTATTTTATTTAATACCATTTTATGAACAATTACATAATCATTTATTTTCACATCATACATTTTGATGATATTCATTATATAAGTATGAAATGGCTTTGGTAAGTCAACTATGGTCAAAAAGGTTGTCACAAACCAATCGAGATGGTCATCCAAACCAGCACTCGACCTTGCCTATAGAAAGGCTCAAAGGGCATTCCCTATCCCTATAAGACGGCATAAGTGCATGGGTATCATAAATAAATAGTGGGAATAATTTACCTGAATTTAAATGTATTAAAAACCCAAAAATAATAAGTAACCCAAATTTGAAAATTCAAACCAAACAATCCTTAAACTATTTTCCAAATCTTGGTGAAACATGGCATATAAACCATGACCACCTGCTTTCTCACTCACAAGAAACTAGAGAGGAGAAACATAAAAAATTATATTGGTCTCAAATCTTGATACATGTTTAATTAGTGTTTTCATAATCAATATGACAAGGTGAGACTGGGCCATATCCAATTTTTAATCACAAGCATACTAGTCCTAGACCATCCACCTAGATACCCAGGCTTCCTTTTTGTGCTTAATCAAATTTTACAAGTCACATTACACCACGTGTACATTTCATCAACCAAAAAAGTCATTATACATCACATAACACAACATGAACACCTATATTCTATTTTAAAATCATACACACACAAAAACGTCTTCCAAATATGTTTCACAGCTCTTACTTAATTTAATAAACCTTTTAAAAAATCTAAAAACCCATTTCAAGAAACACCAAAAATATTTTAATATAAAATTCACCTTAAATCCTCTTTTAAAATCAACCACACACCAATTAAATATAAAAATTGGATTTAAATCCCTTACATAATTTAAAAATCGAACTTCACAATTTATAAAACATTATCAAGTGGCACAACATGGTTTTACACATGTAAAAAACCTTATTCCACATAGAAACCACACGTTAAAATAAAAAACATATTTAATCATATCAAAAATCACTTTATCACCACTCATAATAATCAAGGAACATGTTAAATTACTCAAGAAAGAAAAATAAATTCACTAAATATTGTTTATACATGGAACCATCTACCTTTGGTGTCAAAATTCCCAAAATCGATTTGAAACTCCAATAGCATCGAAAAAAATCAAAAATGAACCCTAATAATTAAGATCGAACCGAAAACCCCATGATTAAACCCTAGGAACGAAAACCCAGATACTAGAAAATTATAACCCTAAGAAAGATGGATTAAATCTTACCAATAAAGAAGAAACAAGGGAGAAATCCACTTATATGATGAGTATTGAAGTTTTTTCCACCAGATCCAATTAAAAATGGTTGTATAAGAGAGATAGGGGAGCTAATGAAGCTCTAATGTCTGAAAATTTGGAATGGGGAAGAAGAATTGTAAAATAGGGGTTAAATCTGAAAAGGAGAAAATTACAAAAACCCATTTTTTTAATAAGCTAGATAGGGCGCATGGTAGGTCAAAATGGTTTAATGAACCATGTAGAAAACCATGCCACATGATCTATCCATCCGCATGATTAATGGTTTGGGTGAATTGTCATGTGATGGTGGTGTAGTAGGTTCTATCTCCTACAACACGGTTACCTAGGTTTGGCACACAGTTCCCACTAACTGTGCCCCAACAATGTGCGTGGGTATGTCTACCCAAAAAACTTCTTTTTCTCTCAAAACCTCAAAGATACCTAAGGAAAAATAATAGAATAAAAATAATAGTGAAAATTCCAAAAATTAAGGACACAAATGTGATAATTCTCCTCACCATGAAAACTTTCCACCCTTAAAAAGTCAACTCAAAGATTGATTAGAAAATGAGAACTGATACTCTTGAAGAACCCACAAATTTCACTCACAAGTTCCATGCACGTCATTCTCCTACTACCAAAGGACAGAGGCTAATGGAATATACTTCCCTCGAATAAATTTATCTTGGGAATCCACTATCCACACAGGTCGTTCAAACATTTATAAATTGGGCTCTATCTCTATCTCCTCCCAATTCAACACATGGGATAGATTTGGATGAAACCTATTCAATTGATAGACATGAAATATGTCGTGAATTTATGTCAACTGATAATAAAAAAGATAACCTACATTCCACCTTTCCAATATGATCAGTGATTTCAAAAGGGCCAACATACCTCAACATTAGCTTTCCCTACTTTCCCAAATGATGATGACCCAAGTTAGGGGCCACTTTTAGGAGAACCTGATCACCCCTAGAAAACTCAACATCTCAATGCCTCTGAGTAGTATAAAATTTCTGGTGAAACTGAGCTATCAAAAATCACATCTTAATCAAATTGACCTTATTAGACATCTCTTGCACAAGACTCAGTCCCAAAAGTAGGGTCTTGCCAACCTCAGACCGACATAAAAGAGACCGACATGACCATCCGTAAAGTTCCTCAAATAGAGCCATTCAAATTGAAGATTGGTAAGTGTTATTGTAAAAACTTTAAACCAACCCCAAATGGCTATGCCAAGATCCTATAAAATCTAAATCACAACTGTGAATCATGTCCTCCAGAATCATATTTTCCTGCTCAGTCTGACCATATGTTTGAGGATGGTATGTCGTACTAATCCTGATCTACGACCCCAATGCCTTTTGAAGGCCTTCCTATAATTTTGAGTTAAAACACGGGTCTCTATCTAAAACAATCATTTATGGAACACCATTAAGCCTTTCCACCTTCTAATCATACAATCGACCAAACTCATCCACTTTAGCTGAAACTATGATTAGAATGAAATGGGATGATTTGGTCAAACAATGGATTACCAACCAAATGTAATTCCTTTGTCAAGGCATATGATTCAAGACAAAAATAAAATCCATAGATACCTCATCCCAATTCTATGTAGTAATTGGTAATGTTTTAATAAACCTAGAGGGCCTTTTGTGCTCTACCTTTACTTGCTAACATGTATAGCACCTCGATAAGAAATTATCTATTTCATTCCCCATTTCTGGCCACCAAAACTGCTAAATAATATCATAATAAATTTGTGTAGCCTTAGGATGAACGAAACACTAATATTGGTAAATATCCTATATCTCCACCTTCCTTAGAGACAACACCACCACCAAATATCCCTAAAAGCACAAGATTCTCTCAGGAGACAAAGACCAATCAACATATGTCTCCCCACCATGAAGAAATAACATAGAATACTGAAAGAAATAATCACCAGGCTTCTCCCACTAAATTAACTCTATATGAAATGGAGTGAAATAAAAACATACCAATAATGCACCTCCACTATGCTCCTTGGTCTCCAAGTGAACCTGGGAAAAGATCCCCATCAAGGTCCACTCATTCCTCAACTTTATGAAAGCTTTCACTCACACATTTATGCTCAAGGTTTCATCCACCACATTAAACTTTTCTAGGGTATAAATGATTTCATAATTGAACCCCTATAAATACTCAATCCAATGATGCAGCCTCATGTTCAAATATTTTTTGGGAGAAAATGTAGGCTAAGATTTTATGGTAAGAATAGAGTACAAACTTCTCCCCAAAAAGATAATGGCCCCAAGTATGCAAGGAATGGATCACTGGTACTAATTACAAGTCATTTTTTGGATAATTATTTTCATGCAGTTTGAGTTAGAGAGAACCACATACCACTACAAGATCATCTTTAATGAGAACAGACCCATGTCCCATACTTGAATAATTGAAATAAACCGTGTTTCTCTTCCCAAATTCTGGAATGATCAACACAAGTGTGATAGTCAACCACTTATTCGACTCCTCAAAGGATTCCTATAACTTTGGACACCATTAAAAGTTCACCCCTTTCTGGGTGAGTGCAGTCATGGATGAGGAAAGCCAAGATAAATCATGAAAAAACCATATATAATAACCTTCCAAACCAATAAAACTCCTAATATTGAACACATTATTTTTCTACTCCAATGAAATAACTTCACTGATCTTCCCTGGGTCTAATAAAACCCAATGTTTAGAAATCACATGTCCCAAAAACTTCTCCCCCCTAATCCAAAAGGTACAATTGAAAACCTTTCAAAAAAGAGATGATCCTGCAGAGTTCCCAAAAAAATTAGAAATTGATTCTCATGATCCTCCTTAGATCCAAAATAAACTAGGATGTCATCAATAAATACCACAAAAAATGATTCAAGGTACTATTGGAATAACCTATTCTTGAGTTTTATAAAAACTGGGGGAGCATTGGTCAGTTTGAAAGAAATGAAAAATTGCTCAAAGTAGCCATACCTACTTCAGAAAGTAATCTGTGAGATAGCCTCCTCTCTCACCCTGACTTGGTGGTAACCTAGGTGAAATTATATATTGGAAAATCATTTTCCCCCCTACATATGGTCAAAAAAGTCATCAATTTAGGGAAATGGTTATTTATTCTTAATGGTTACCTAATTTAGCTTCTCATAGTCTATGCACAACCAAAAATATCTTTTGGCCTTCTTCATGAGTAGAATAGAAGTGGCCTAAGGAGAGATGCTCAGGTGAATGAACCCTTTGGATTCCAAATCATTCTATTGTATCATTAAAACCCTCAGCTCGGTGGGGTCCATACGATAAGAGAGAAGATATATTGGGTGTGTTCCTAGTGCCAAATCAATCGAGAAATCCATGTCCCAGTCTAGGGGTAAGCAAGAAAAATCATCCATAAATACCACTGGGAACTCATCCACCGCAAGAGGTAATCCATTCTTAGAAGCACCACTATCTTCATCCACCATGGGTGATGATAAATAAATGAAAAGATTTCACAACTTTGGGAGTGGAAGCCCTGCACAACCAGACTGAGGATCTCATTCCCCAAGAAATACATGAGGACTACCATCAGGTTCCATGATACTCAGTTGTCTCCTATAGTAGCCGATATACACTCGAAAGTACACTATCCAATCCATGATGCAGATTACAAAAAAAAGGTCTATTTCCAAGACTTGGAAATCCCACTTCATCTCGACCCCATACATAGAGAGCACATAAGACAGGAACCCAAAAACTTTCTCCTTCTTACCCAACAGCGTTACCAACTCCATTGCAAAAGACATCAGCTTGATTGGAAATTTCAAAAGATTCACAAGAGGGTAAGAGATAAAGGAAATAGATGCACCAATATAAAATAAAATAGCTTCTATAGAATATTTAATCAGAATGGTACCTCAAACCATCGAGGGTCCTGCATACTTTACTGTCGGCACTTGATCCACAGGATGAAGATGCCCAAACACAACCAGAGAAATACTGATCGACTACGGATCTACCCCAAACTGACTATACACTAAATATGACCTGGTCCTACCTCCATGACCACTAATCCAATATCCCATCATCCTGGGTGGCCCCAACTAAACATACACTCTCCTAGAAGCCACATATCCTACCCCACTCTTGTATGGGCACGTTTCCCTACAAAAACAATGAAAGTTCCCCATAACCCAACATTGATGAAATGTCCTATGAGGAGATGTACATGAAGGTTATCTCTTACCTGTCCTCTCACACCAATGGAAAATGACAGAACCTACATTAGAAGTTATATATGATGACTACCTTGAAGGATGGAATGAACAACCACCTCCCTTTTCCCCTGTTCATCCTGGTTCCTTTTCTTTTAGATGAACTGCCACTTCCCACCACTAACATTTTCCTAGAGAAACAATACCTTCCCTTATGGTCAATATCCATGATAAAAACTTGCTCAACTAACTCATCATAGGTCTTCAACTTGAACAAGAATACCTAAAAATATATCTTCGGATGTAAAACCCCGTCGAACTTTTGAGCCATAATCTTCTCATTGGACACTATTTTAGGTGCATATCAAACTAGCTCAGTAAAGTAGTTATCATACTCTACACCTGATTATTCCCCTTAAACAAGATTCATAAACACCCATGATCTTTCATAATCTAATACCTTAGGTCAGAACTGGTCATTGAAGATAGCCTTGAATTCCTTCCATCTCATCTAGTCATACTTCCCATCTTGAAGCACTGATTCACACCACCTTCCACTGGGACCCTCTAGGAATAATGAGGCACATTTTTGTCTGACTTCCTTAGGTGTATTAAGAAAATCAGATAGGTGCTCTATTTTATCAATCCAATCCTCTTATTCTTGAGTTTCCATGATACCTCAAAAAGTAAGAGGTTTGTTCTTGAGAAACTACTGGGCTTTGTGTTTCCTATGACTAGATTCATCTTCCCAAATTAGAGTAGGACCAGGACCCATTCTCTATCCCAGAGTCTGTACAGCCTAAAACAGATCTTCTACCAACCTAAGATCAATCAGTGCATGATAACTCTATTCATATTCTTCTTGTGGTTACAAGGGAGCTATCTATGGCATGTTACTACAAAAAGCAATATTTACAAGAGAAATCATTACTACAACAGTTCTAAAAAAATTAGCAATAACATAAAAAATAAATAAATCAAAATTATCACAAAAACAATGACCAAACCAATTCACCCCATCCAATTTCCATGTATAGTCTGCAGCCTGCACATCCTAACTAGAAGAGAAGTCAAAAAAAATCTCAACATCCCATGGTGACTCGAGGTCTATTACAACATGTACTAGTCAACCACCCTACATGCAAGCAAAACTCTAAGCCCTGATAGTCCTAGTTCTAATTAACCATAATCATACCAAATAAAATGATCCACAATGCTAATCCTTGCTCTGGTACCATTTGTTAATGAACTAATTCAGGTCATCATCCATACCGGAACCCAACAAAGTCTATGTCAAGGCCCGAAGAATGTTCCCTATCCCCATTGGATAACCCTAGTTCTCAAGTATCATAAATAAAGTGTGAGAATGATTTACATGAATTTAAATGCATTAAACAACAACAAAAAATCAATAAAAAATCAAAAAGTTCAAACTAAACAAACCTTAAATGATTTTTAGAATTGATTTACATGGTTTAAGTCAAAACAAAACAAGGATATAACAAAAAGTAACCAGAATTCTATCACAAAAACCACCATATCGAAAGGGTGCACCACATTCAAGCCATCACTACAACACCACACAACGGAAGACCTCTTTTATCCTAAAATACAATCTCCAAAGGCCTTTCCCTTACTTGTGTCAAACATTACCAAGTATACTTACACCCAAAGGTGTAAGTGGGGTGTGATCCTAAGCCTAGTAAGATTCCACCCGATATAAGTATCCAAGATATAAAAATTTTAAGACAAATAGCTTGCATGTTTTTATAAAAATTAGTTGCTAGTATCTATTTCAAAAAAAGAAACATTAAATGAGAAACAACTTTAAGGAAATTAGCTTTAAATAAAACACACGTTATTTTGAAATTACCAACCAAACATATCGTATGCCGAAGGTAAGTGTGATATAGCCAATTATCACTAGTCAGAGGAAGTACCCTTTAGAACTATTTATTAATGGGACCCTAGTTTCCTTATATCTTATTAAAAAGTGGCATAGAAACAATGACCAACAGATTTCTCATGCATGAGCCACCAGAGAGGGAAAATTTCCAATATTCTTATGGTCCAAAATAATTATCCATGTTTATTTAGTGTTTTCATAATCAATTATACTAAGTGAAACTGAGTCATGTCCTCTTCTAAATCACTAGAAAACTATTCCTAGTCTTCCAACCTAGATATCTGGGATTCCATTTTGTGATTAATAAAATTTCACATTTCAAATTAAACCACTTTTACTTTTCATCAACCAAACAATCCATTACACATCACATTCCATCACTTGCACACCCTTTTTAAAATCATACACAATCCAAAAAATTTTCCAAATATGTTTCATGACTCTTACTTAATTTAATAAACCAATTAAAAAATTAATATAATAGTTTAAAGAAACACCACAAAGCTTTTACATTAAAATACACCTTAAAACATCTTTTAAAATCAACCACACACCAACATCATATCAAAATATGATTCACAACCCTTAAATAATTTAATAAACCAATTTCACAATGTTTTAAAAAATATCAAGTGACACAATAGGGTTTTACACAAGAAATAGACATAATTACACATAGAAACTCCTATTTAAAATCAAATGCATATTTAATCCTATCAAAAACCACTTTTTCACCGCTCAAAATAAACAAGTAACGTGCTAAATTACTCAATAAAGTCAAATAAATTCACAAAATAATGTTTATACATGGAATAATCTACCTTTGGTGTAGAAATTCTCGAAATTGATGTGAAACTCTAACTACGCCTCAATAACACCATAAGAAATCAAAAATGAAACCCAATCATGAAGATAAAAATAAAAAACCCAATATTAAACCCTAGGAACGAAACCCTAGTTGATAGAAAATTAAAACCCCAAGAAAGTGGGAAGAAACCCTAAAAATGATGAAGAAAGAAGGTACAAATTTACATACTTTAAGAGTCTTGAATTTTTCTACCAAATCCCCTTAAAAATATTTTTCTAAGAGATCTAGGGGATCCAAGGAAGCTCTAATGGATAAAAATCCAAAATAGCGAATAACAGGGTGGAATAGGGGCTAAATTTGGAAAGGGGAAATGGTAAAAAAACATTTTTTAATGAGCAAGGCCAAGAACATGGTTAGTCTGCTCTATTTAATAAACTGAGTAGTAAATCATGTTGCACACTCTGTCCAGCCGCATGGTTACTAGGTCGGGGCGCAAGACCGTGTAGTGGTTGAGTGGTAGGTTACATATTCTAATGAAAGGTTACCTAGGTTTGGAACACTAATCCCACTAACTGTGTTCCAACCATGCGTCTGGGTCTTTCCCCCAAAAAACCTCCATTTTTTCTCACAAAACCTCAAAGATACCCAATGTAAAAGATTAGACTGAAAATAAATGGGAAAAAATACCTAAAAAGAAGCACACAGATGTGAAAAAGGTCATAATCCCATCATCTCCAAAATAAAGATCAATATAAAATTATCCTTTTTATACAAAAATTAATCTTTTAAATTCAACCAAAAAATATTTTTATTAAAAATGTACTACATTATAATCATAGAGACGTTAGACCGCACAAACGCATGAGTAACACTTCCATTTTTAAATGATTATTATTGAAAGAAAGTAAATATTATTTTATATTTCCAGTTTGATCATAATATCATATATATCATATTAATTACATAAATATACTTATATATATCATTCATTATATGTTTTAAGTAAAATGAATCACATCACTTTGTGAAGGTGGTAGTCCACATGTACGCACGAACGACATTATCATTTTTCAATGCATGTAAAGGTAATAATTTAAATGATATATTATATTTTAATAATGATAAATATGTTACTAATATCATAAAAAACATTATTTCCATCATTATAACTAGTCATGAATGAAATTTATGGAAAATGAATTGTATCGGTTCAGGAGGTGGTAGTCACATGTACACAAGAATGATGAATTATTTTCCCATTTGATAGAATAGGAGATCGATATATGTCATAAAACTAACATAATAACATGTCATTATATGTAGGATACTGTATTTATTATTTTATCGTGGTTTAATAAGGTTTTAGGGATGATTAATAATAAATAAAACAAAAAAACTAGATAAAAACTATACCTCTTCTTTGGAAAACCTTTTTTAATTAACACCTTAAGAACTATATGATTAGTATTTTTCAAATAAGGACCTATAAAATGTGGTGATGGATTTATTAAATGGATTTTATTAGTTATTTTTTAAATAAAATAGGTTTTTAATGGTGAAAGGTTGAGAATAAGAGGTGCCCTTTTATAAGAGAGGGGAGGGGCACTCTTGATGTTTGTCAAAGTATTAAATTAATATAACATAATTTTCAATTAAAAATGGATCCAAAGTGATTTATTTGAAATATAAGATTAGTATGGGTGTAAATACATTAATAAAGTTAAAATTAGACATGTTGTTGCTATATTTCTACCCTTATCTTTTGATTTTAACCTCTATTTAATCCATTTATCTCTTAGCATGAAAACTTGGTTTTTCACTCTATGAGGGTTAATATAGTTACAAAAAAATGAAAAAAGACTCATAAATGGAACTTGTTTGATATTTTATACCTTATCCTAATAATATTTCCTAATTTAATATATTTCAGAATTTTATTTCATTTAATGAAATATTATTTAATATAAAATATCTATAAAGTCAATTTTTAGAACTATTCATTACCTTGCCTTTAATAATACCATGATAGCTCTTATAGTTACAAAAATATTAACATATATACAAAATTTCAAGGCCATATATAAAATTTTTGTATTATAATAATTACCTCAAATTATATTACCTTTTATATTCTTAATATCATTTTTTGATATTTTTTATTTATTAAATAATTATTGCATCAACATTGTGAAAGAATTTAATGTAATTATTTCATACCTAAAAATTAAAAGAAAATTACCCTGATTAACATAAATGTTTTTTTATTTCAAAAAAAATATTTATAGTCTAACAAATCCTCTGGATAACACACTTTTAAAAATATAAAATTTATTGAAAACAAAACTCTTACATGTTTGACTTTTCTTTAAATAAAATACTATAATGGTAAAAATCTCATCTGAGTGGCCCAAAAATGTCATAAATTCTACCCATATAAAAATATGGTCGATATAAACTCATAAAATAATATTTAGGCATGTTTTGGTTCATTTAATGGTTCTTATCATTTTATTTTTAACCTAAATTACCCAGTTTACCCTTTACTGTGGTAATAAAAATTACCAAAATTAATATTCATATTTTAAATAAAATAAAAGGGACTTATTTTCTAAATTTCAACCCACTGATTCAATATATGGAATCCATTTTTCAAATTTCAGGGCATAGAAGTTATAAAATTTATTTTAAAATTAAAGTGAAAAACAAAATGAAAAAAATGTTTTTTTTATAAAAATTTGATTTAAAATATAATTCTTTATTGTAAATTAAAGTATAAAATCCATTTAAAAATAATAATTGGATTATTTTAGATCACAATTAACTGGTTAAAATTTAAAACTAATAAAAAACAAAATTTTACCATGTAATTTTTTTTAAATAAAATACAATTTTAAGTACAAATCTATATTTTTCACTATTCCTTGAAAAAAAATATTGTAGAAAAATTATCAAAATTTAATCCTAATAAAAAATTTGCATCTAAAGTTAAAATTAAAATTCTTTTTTTAAAATTAAAATTTTATAAGTTTAAAATTAAACTTTTAAATATAATCTTATAAAAAATTAGTTTAAAAGAACCATTTCATTTTTATTTTTAAGTATTACTAAATATATTTATTATTAATATATATACATGATTCCAAAATACTAATAAGTATTAAAACTATTTATTCTATCATTAAATGTGTTTTTAAATTAATGGTATATAGTGAATCATGGTGATGGTATATTGGAATGGATGTTTCCCATGGCCTATGTTATATTATTAAATTAAATATACATGTTTATTATATTATGCCTTGAGAGATACATGTGTTTTGTTACAGTATACCTTGGATTGTCTTGTATGTCATGCTGAATTATATGAATTTCTATGGTTATGTAGTGTTAGAAATAGTGTTCCTCGATATTGTACATGACATTCCTTAGTACTGGATGTGGTGTTCCTTATCACTATTAGACATGGCATTACTTATTATTGATTAATTAATTGGAAATAGAATTCATTTTTTTATAAATTAATTGTAAAAAATTCTCTATGAAATTATTTATGAATTAAATGGTAATTATGTTTCTTAGCATTATTTATAAAAATTTTGGACATGGTGTTCCAATCCCCCTTGATTTAGATTCTGGAGTTGATGCCCATTATTTTAAATGTGAAAACCCAAATGATTATCTTCATGTCCAGATGCCTTTGTCTATCCCTAGATCCCACATGGATAGTGTTACACGTGGATGACAAGGATTATATCCAAGATTCCTATTTTTACATTATTTTTCTTGAGTTCAAATACATTTTGTCTTAGGCCGATGCAGTTATAGTTTTCCAAGATTCTTATGAGGAAGCACAACCTGAATTTTTTTTATTTTCTTTACCACTTACTTTTGATATACATGTGAAATTATCATTTAATATTCTTTGAATAAATTTGAATTAGAAACTATTGAGAGTGTTATATAGAGTTTTACTCACACCTTGTTCAGGTCTCCATTGGGTACATAAACAGTCTTCATGGTTAAAGGTTAGAAAAAAGGTGGGATCTATTTTATGGATGCTTTATTTATTTGAATGAGAGTATATGAATGATTCCAATGCTCATGATTCTTGTAGATTTATTCTATTGGAATTTTTCCATTATTATACTTATATTGTATGTATTCCTACAACAATATAAGAATGTTACATTTATATATCATCACGATATCTTTTTCATATGATATTGGTTGTGTATTTTTCTATTAATTATTATTATTGGGATTATTTACTTTCAATTCCTTCAATTTATTTACGTGTTATCTATATTTATATCAGATATAGAGGGTATATACTCCCCCTATACAATATTTAGACCCTCAATGCTAGTCAACAACCACTAACATATGGGGAGGCATGCTTGAGCCCCTGTCACCTACCGGCTCGGGGTACCATTTTAGATGCACTTAGGTTCAGATGTGACATAAGGAAAAATTATATTTAGGTGGATTTTGTATTTTTTGAATAACTAGTAGAGATTTAATACTGGTAAGAAAAGTAATATATGGAAATATTATTCCCTTGGTACCTATTCTATATATACATGATTGTTTGAAAGAAATTACCTAAATTTGGGAGTCACGAATCAAATTTCAATATTCTTATCTTTTCAAACCTTTTTTCTTAAATTATTTTTAGATAAAAAATTTATATTACATAAATAATTACATAGATATATATATATGTTTAAATGTGTTTGTGTGTTTCTGTCTATGTGTAAATAATCAAATAAATAATAAAAAATACAATATATCCATAAAAATAATTAGATATACATAATTTCATAATAAATACATAAAAATATATCTAATTATTATAATAGTTTTGGGTAACAGGATACAAAGAAACAAAGAAAATATATGACACCTACAAGTACTTGGGGAGACTTGAACCCGAGTCCTCCCGTGAGACCCAACAAAGGCATAACCACTAGGCTACTCCCCTGGGAGGGATGTGTTATTGGATAATGACGTATTAGTGCACACCACGCCAATCACATCCTAGAGAAAACCACCAGCTACTATCTAAAATCCCCTAGATAAATTTGAAAATTTCAGGACTCGAACATGTGCTAGTTCTATTACTAGTGAGTGGCCTTTTACACGGTACAACATAACCTACCCACATTCGAAAAAACATGTGTATGGATTATGATTGACTCCCAGAAGGGGGGACATTAAGCCCATATTGCACCACATGATCCCCAGAAAGGTAATGGATAAATGTGTTATTGGGTAATGAGGTATAGGTGGGTGATATACAACACCTATCATAGGTCGAACCCACCACCTGTGAACTGCATGCCCCCAGCTAAATTTGAGTTTAAACCAGGTCTATGGGATACAATTGACTCCTAGTGTGGGTTAACCAATCCCAGAGCACACTGCAAATTCCCCATCTAGGAAATGGCTGTTAATTTCCCTATGTTTAATGAAAATAGTTTTCAAGTCTGGTGGGACTCAAGATTGCTCCAATTCTTATAGAGAGCGAGTGGCACAACCTATTGGTACCACTCAAATAACACCCCATGGGAAAACATTTTATTGGTAAAGAGGTATAGGTTGGTGCCACACCATGCCGGTCCTAGGCCTGACCCACCACTTTCACACTGCATGCACCCAGCTAAATTTGAGTGTGGTAGTACTTGAACCTACACCAATTCTGTTTTCAAAGAGTGGTAGTGTAATAATAATAATAATAAATTAAATATTATTAATAAAATATATTATTAATTAAAAATTATTTTTTAATTATAAATTTTTTGAAATTACAAAAAAATAAATTATTTGTATTAAAAACATTAAAATATTTAAATTATAATAATTAAAATTATCATTAACA
The DNA here is from genome assembly GCA_963277665.1 of Viscum album. Taxonomy (NCBI): domain Eukaryota; kingdom Viridiplantae; phylum Streptophyta; class Magnoliopsida; order Santalales; family Viscaceae; genus Viscum; species Viscum album. The sequence continues at coordinate 1,418,331,419 of OY728157.1, read as the reverse complement.
TACATAAAAATTTTAATAAAATCCATCATAAAAATGTTAACACTTAAAATTTTACACTTGGGAAAAAATAATGAAATGTCACAAGTATACCAACAATGAACTAAATTTTAAAATTTTACTTTTTTATTCAATGTTTATATCACCTTGAATTTGTAAATATAACAATATTTACTATATATTTATTTTATATTTATATTTGAGAATTTAATTGTAAAACTATCCAAAAATTGTAAATTTAATTGATTACTTAATGAATTTTTATTTTAATGATGATTGTATGAATGTTTCATTTTTTAAATAAGATAAATTGAAGACTAGACTAGCCTATGTTTGAGTAACTGGGATTCTAGTGGATAACATAATAATTAATTTAATTCTGAGCTCATCATGTAAGAATAAATTTTTAACACATATGAATTAATAAAGAAATATGAAAGTTATGGAAGAATAAATCAGTATCACTAATAAAACATATGGATTTATCCTTTTCTATATAAAATAAAGGAGTGAATCAAACTTCATATGATTAAAAATAAAATATTAAAAACATAACATGGTTAAATTGGATCTACAGAAGAGTATCTGGAACTTTTATAAGAATAAACCCAATTCCCAACTAACTGTGTGAGAAAAAAGAGAACTTGTGTAAGGTTTTTTCGTGGTAAAAGTCATGTGATATTTTTTATTTTTTTATAAAAATTAGAGGATTGGTTTTACAATCTACATATGAGTAAATAAAATCTATCCATTGTGAAGAGAATCTAGGTTATCAATGAAAAGGAAATTATATAGGCTTTTAATGAAAATACCATGGAAAAAAAATTAATTGTACAAATTATCTAACCAAATTAAGAAGATATATTTATAATGGGATGGGAATCTACTGTAATGGGGTTCCCTCTAAATGGTACTTTTTAGTTTTGGATTCCTTTATTACTTTACGTTTCTTTATACTAAAATTTTCTTGGGGTAATTGAATTGTGCATTTATTATTTTTATTAACTATGATATCATAATTTCATGATGGTGAGAGGCATCTATGAGGATTTAATCCTAGAAGGAAACCAATTTCATTTAGTATTTTTTTTCATTTCATTCTTATTACTTTCCAAATCTCAATGAATTTTAATGGACCCCAAGGTGCGGGTTGTGATAGTGAATCATAAATTATTTAATATGGTTTTAATTTTTGATCTGAAGTATGTTATATATGTTTTTTATTCATGTTTGGTATATGGAAAAATTAATATTTTAGTGAATTTAGAGAGGTGATTAAAAGTGAGTGAGGTTAATGATGGATTCACACTCAGATGGTGTTTTTCCCCTCTTATAACTGGGGGATAGTTTCATGAAATTTTTTATGGGTACCAATTTTTAATATATGTTCACACAACAATATAATGAAGTATTATTGTGGGAATTATTTTAGAATGATCAAAATGTTACATTAAAAATGTAAATCAAATGGCAATGAAGAAATGTAAGGCTAGTCATTAGGGTAGTTCATTTTTTTTGGGTTTATACTTGTGTTTGTATTTAATTTTTTGTTTTATCATGAATATATTCCTCAAATTAATGAACTATTATTTAATAAATTAATATACTTTAAAAATATTTAGAATTGTATAAAACTAAAGGGAATTTATTGACTAGTGAGGTCGTTCAAGACATAACCCTGGTGAGTCACTATGCTACACATTCATATTAAACTATTTTGATATGGACCCCTTGAAAGAATTTTTTTAATTTGGTGATGTTTCTTAGGAAAAAATACTATACATTAATTTACCTTAAAATTTTATAAATATTTTATTTTATTTAATTTAAATGTCAAATTAAGAAAAATGGATTTCATGTGATATGAATTTCTTGCTAATATTTATTAAGTGGTTATGATTTTAAGTAGTTGGGTTAAGATGGTCTACAATTCAAATTGTGAGTAGGGGATATTTTGGGACCATATTTGAGAACATAAGGAGGAAAGTAAAGGTTCATTCCTAATAGACCATTCGAAAGAACATCTGGAATTTTCTAAGTATTTTCCAAAAGAATATGATAATATGGTAGTAGAATAAGTAGTTTAATATCAAGAATAACTCACCTTCTCCACTTTTTTTGATGAATCCAATGAGTTCATAAGAAAAATGTTTGAGGATGTTCCACCTTATCTCTATCCTATAAGATCCACTCTAGTGAACTATTCATGGAGAAATTTATCCAAGAGAATAAACTCGAGGGAGATATTTCCTCTTTTAACCTACTATATTATTATTTTATTAAGTATTAATTTTCTAATGTTCTCCCTCACTGTTACATTGTACATTCATCGCCATAGACAATTTCCATGGAGTGGGGTGATGAAGAGGCCATGGAAGAGGCAAAAAATATTTAAGAAGAAGTATAGAATCCTTATTTTCTGTAACCACTAACATATAGGTTGTGTTAAATTATATTTGGGGTGAATAAATATTGTATGAATCAAGAGGACCTTCACTAGTAATGAAAATGGAATCACATAGGATCTTACCATATGTGTTTGTTCTTGTCAAGGAAACCTCACCTACTTGTGAATTAAGGATAAAAACGTTCACTTATGAGTTATATGAATCCAAAATATATCACACACTAGGGGGGTTGAACCAAACATTATTTTATCTTCCTATTTATTTTATTAATTTTATTTTACTAATTTTATCTTATGTAATGTTCTTTTAATTTTCTTGGTTGTAACAACACTATTTGTAAGAGAGATTAACTCAAGATGTCCACTAGAAAATAATTAGGTCAAATCAATTGTACACATTTGTTTAATTTTTCCCATACATTGTATATATATTTCAATTATTATTCCTAAAATTATAAAATTAAAGTAACATAAAGGTGTGTGGGAGAATATTCTACAGGAATTGTATGCCAATTTTTATTTTAATCTTTAGTGACATTTTTGGATGTCTTCAAGACTAACAAATTTTCATGATTTAGTTAAATTTTTAAGGAATATTTGGAAAAATTATTGAATTTAGTGTTCCAAAGTTCAATTTTTATTGACATACCTTTTCATTCCTTAATTTTTTTATCATTATAATTAATTTCAATTAATATTGAATATTATTACATAAGAACTATCTAATGTCATAAAAAATAATCTAAATAAGTTTCTAGATATTTTTAAATGTTTCATCTTTACTTATTTAGAAAACTAGAGTCATGACATGATAATTATAAAGAAATTATTTATTTCAAATTTTTTTCAATAATTGAGAAAATAATTCAAAATTATTGAGGAATCATTTTTAAATCTCTTCTTAAAATATTACTCTCATTAGAGCATGCCTGTATATATTAATTTTTTATTAATCCCCTTATAATATATAAATAACTCTTTTTCATAATCACATTACAACCTTATCATCCCCACCTACCCTCTCTTGATTATTTTTTATTTTTTTTAATTTAGAATAATTGTGGAGGAAGGGTGGTTTCTAGAATTCATGTGGGGAAATATTTTTTATTAGAATGATGTTTTTAGTGTTTTATAATATTTTTGTACATGAGATTCCATTAAATTATTTTAAATATCGTTCCTACTATTTCTCTATGAAATATAATGTGTATACAAAAATAAATAAAAAGTAAAATAAAAAAAATAGAGAATAAAATAAGAATCATTCATCATTATCTTTTTTTATATAATGCTCCATGATAAAAGGAAATTGTTTGGATGGATAAATCATATGTAAGGGGATTAAGTGAGGAACGCTTATTAAATTAACTCAATTATTATATCATGCTTTCAAAGATTCAAGCCACCTATTTCAACCTTTATTTATCACATTAGAAACACCCACCTTTACTAAAAAAACTACCCATAAAAGTCTTTAAGATTAAAATAGAACAGTGATTCCTTATTTAAGAAACAAAAAGATCAGAAACACTAAAAATTTTCATAAACAAGTTTGAGAATTTCAAAAACATTGAAAAATCAAATTATGAGTAGAAGGAAAATAATTATTTTTTGGTAGATAAAAATGTATATGCATGAAACATGAAGGTAAGATGAAGATTAATGAGATAAATGAAAAATCAGGGAATGAAGATCATATATGAATCATAATGAGTCTAAATATATAATAGTTAATAGGTAAAACCATTGATGACTTGAGAATATTTATTTTAACTTGGTATATGAATTTTACTAAGAGAGAATATTTTATGTATGAGGGAGTTTTAGAGAACAAAATTTTATATTTTTTACTATGTGATTCAATTTTTATATCCTCATGCATTCGATAATATATAGTAATTTTCTACATATTTAATTTATTAAGATATTTTGGAAGATAGTTACAAAATAATTCAAAATTGTGAATTTAATTAATTAATTCATGAGTTTATATTTTAATAATGATGGCTAATTTTTGATTTTTTTTTAAAATGTTGAAAAAATGAAATTGAATATCGAACAAACCCATTTTAGAGTAACTAGTTTTTTGATTTGATAGAGAGGAATAAATTGAATTTTGACCAAATAATATATAAATAAACACCAACCATGTATGAATAATTAAATAAATATGAAGGCTATGTAAGAATACATCAATAGTGTTGATGTTTTATAAGGATTTATCATTTACAATTCGAAATGAATGTCTGGGGCTAGATATATAAGATTAAATGGAAAATAATGAAAACTATGTGAGGTTATATTGAATATATGTAATATTAACTAGAAAAATAATAAAATTAAATTTGATTCAAAACTAAATATTTAAGAATAAAGGGGAAGTAAAACACAATTTTTCCATATCTGAAATCATATAATATTTTTTACCTTTTTATGAGAAGTAGAAGCTAGGCATGACCACCTATATAGATTTAAATTTAAGAAATATATAGGATGTGAATATAATATTCCAATTATGTTGTTATACATCTATTTTTTTCTATTTGGGATGTTTTTATTGAGAATTAAATGATATATATGTTGTAAAATTTCACAAATTAACTGATTAAGCTAGGATGAGGGTTGGAGGGGGTTTAAAAGAAGTTGAAGATGTTAGGTTTGTTGTACATAAACAATGTAGCAGTATATTATGTTTCATAGTGAGATGTTTTGGGTGTATTTTTTCTTCTCTTACATTCTAATATTGATTATATCATATTTTAGGACCATGCCTAGAAGTCTAGGTTATTAGTTCGTGAAATTTTTGACATCCGAGAGTTTATACCATGGAGGTGTGAGGTTTAATTATAATGGGAACATCATAAGGTTCTTATAACATCTTTTAATGTTCCAAACATTAATATTTTTGGTATAGAATAGTTTGAATAGGAGAGAAAGTGAAAACACCATAATTGATAAAAGGAAAATTTTGGTGGCTATTCTAGTTTGGATACCTTTGAACCATAGTGAAGGAACTATGCCACAATGGATTTTTGAATAGGAATAAGTGGTTTTTGTGTGAGGTTTTCACACTAAAAGGGGGATTTCTAGATATTAAATGGAGTTTTTGATGGATTACTATGGATCCTTATTTTTAGATATTCTTATTCAACATGAGAAATTTTGGTACTAATAGTTTCGATCAACTAATTATCCTTTCCATAGTGGAAAGGACCATGCGACAAATAGTTTAATAATAGAGGGAGAATATGAATATCATTCCGAAAACATGGGTGTATTAAAATAGAAAAAAAAATCAGTACATTCCATATATTTGATATTTGATCAGTCGCAATATTGTAGAATGGAAACCACACCATAGATTTGGTAAATCTGAGTCACAATACATCATTGTGAATGAATCTTCATTATAGTCAAGATGTTTTCTAAGTGTAGTAGGAATTAAAAATAAAATATGTTTCATTAGTTTCAATTGATTGGCTTAGGTTTATTAGAAATTAAAGAACATATTAAAATTTTTGGTACACATGTCATGATATCAGTGTATTTTTAATGGGATAACTAATCATAACCATAGGATGAAGGGTTGATTCATAAGGATAGTACAAACATCTTTCACTAGTTTGGGAAAAGTGGATAGATTGCACAATAAATGAAATCATATTGAAATATAAGATACGTGATCCATAAGATAGTTAGAAAGTTATATAATAAAAAGGAGTATATCTCATAGGCTATCTCATTATGATATTTTTTGAGTTCTTCATGTTGATGAAGTAGAAGTTGATCAACACCCTATCATTAGAGTTATCTTATTTTATGTTTGAGATGATTAAATGAAAAATACTTATATTAGCATTGTGTTCCCTATTAATTTTAATGTGGTTAGATTCTATCATGTGAGGGTAATAAACTGGGAGGGTCAATATGGTCACTCTAAACATATAAAAAAGAAGTTAGATTTGGTGTTTAAGGTGCATAATTATATATCCCTACATGATCCTTATCTTTTACCATTGGTTGAACCATGTAAAATCATGTATTTACCTCTTTTATTGTTTTATTGATTTATAATGACCACAAGGGGAGATGTTACTATTAAAAAATGAACAATATCATTCATAAGGGATTAAATTAAAAAAAATTATACAATTATTCACCCCATATGGGTATCAACCTTATTTTGTACTAATAAGTGGATTTAGAGATGGAGGTTTCTGGTCGATTTTTATATCTATGACAATAGATAGAATCTGTTGTTAATGAAAAGGGAATCTCAATTTTTAAAGTTGTTTATTTCTAAAAATTAAAAAATATAATACATTATTACATTCTATCGTTGGGAATAGATATTTATACAGTTTTTATACATGGGATTTATTATAGCATGGTGGGTGAATCCATCATTAAGATGGATAAAAAAAATTGGATAATGATTATATAGTGATTAATGCCTTTGGGATAGCTTTGAAAAATAAAATCTAGATAAAGGTGGTTTCTTGTAAAATTTATCATGAAATGTGACAAAATCACCATAACATCTAGGAAGGTGACTCTAAAGTTAGATAAGTATAACTGAATAGTTTTTCAAATAAATATAAATATCTAAGGTTGAGTCTAAATGATATGGGCAATCCATTTATTGATTAATTAAATATTCTTGTAGATGATATGCACAGACCTAGAGAAAATATTGATGATGTCAAAATAGTGATGAGGATTATGAGAATACTCCCTTTATATTTCAATGTGAAGGAATCCTTAGTTGAAGTTAAAGACCCAAAAGAGGAAACATTGTGCAGTCTCTATAGCACTCTCATTTCATATGGTATGAGGAATAATAAAAATTAGTGTATTCTAAAAATGAACTCTTGTCATGTTTTAATACAAGAAAATAGGATAGATTCAGTAAAAAAATATCCCGATGAAGTATAAGTTGATGAGGAAACGAACTTCATTTTGTAAATTCGTAAGTGAAAATATTATTTCAATGGAAATATTCCACTATCTTACTTATATTTTAGTATTTTAGAGTATCTTGATACCAAGTGGCCTAATAATTTTATATATGATTATAATGAGGGAGAACTCATGAAAAAATTATTCAATGGAATCAATTGACATAGTAAACCACTATATAGATTCTTTAAGAGGAAGAAAATAATTTCAAATAAATATGGTATCTCCAAGTAAAAAAGTATACTAGCTTCAAGATTATATATTCCTCAGTGAGAAATTCAGAGTTTCGATTTTTTTAAGTCCAAAAGTGAATGAAAATGAGGGAAAGTTGATAATGAAAAAATCAAGACTTGTGTGGAAGGGGTATTCCCAAATTGTAGACATGGATGTAGATGATACATTTTTATTAGTGGCCTAATTAGAGACTTTATGAAATTTTATGGAAATGGTATTGAAAATAATCTAAAAGTTATATCAAATATATGTAAAATAAGCATTCTTCAATGGAGTACTTGGGGATGAATTTTACATTGAACAACCAAACGGATTTATCATATTTGAAGTTGAGAACGAAGTGTGATAATTGAAGAAATAATTTTATAGATTGAAATAATATCTAATGTCTTAGTAATCATGACATGATTAATATTTAATGAATCTTTAATTTCAAATAGAATGGGTATAACATAACCTTGAAAATGATAATGACCTGGATCAAATTATGTTGGTTCTCATCTATTTAGGTGACATAATTTTAAAAGGATTAGATGACACATAATGTAAGTGGTTTTCAGAATTTATTTATGAAAAATCCATGTTTTAAATGATATATGAACCTATATTTTTTTATTCTGTTGTAGTTGATTCTAGGAAGGAATGAAACTTTAATATCTCAATGAAACTATACCAAAAAAGTGCTCAAAAGGTTCAAATGGAATATTTAAATGCTAATTATAACTTCAGTGGATACCCAAATGTGATTTTAAAAGTTATAAGTAATAAATAAGGTAGATGTAATGAAGTATCAATATATTGTCAAGTGTTTTATGAAACTCAAAGTCGTACAACCAGATTTAGTTTCTCTATATTCCAAGTTGCTCACTACTAATGCTATCCCAAATAGAGTAACATGATTATTTTAAAGAGTATAGTTAGATATTTCAATCATATAATAGATTTTGGATTATTTTATCATATCATTTTTCAGAAACAGTTTTTAAGATACATAGATGATTGTTGGATAGGTCCATCTGATGACTATAAGTTAGTATCATGTGATTCATTTTATCATGGAATTCCATGCATCACTTGGACAAGTAAAAACTATGATTATATTTCTTTGATCACTGCATGGGTTAAATATATTAAAACCTTACAAGAATTTATATAGAGACCTGGGATTAATATATATGAATATTACACCACTTTAGATAAATATTCAGTACATTATAATAATACATGCATGAGGACTGTAATAGTGTAGTGTCTTTGGAATCTTGGGAAAAAATCTTATATCCTAGTGTAAGATCTTCAAAATATACTATAAATATCTACACCTTTAATAATTATACCTAAAACAGTTATTCATAACTTGGAAAAAGTAAACATTAGAAGGGGTGAGCACAGATGCTTAGTGATAGAAAATAAAGGAAATGTGTAGACATAACATGGACAAAGGTTATGGAACTTGAGCATATCATTTGAAGATAATGACCTTCATATTAGAGATCATAATAAATATTGGTAATTCATAAGAAAAGGATCATAATATAATTAAAGGCATAATCCATGAAAGTAAAACATAGGAATATAACGTGGAATTGTGGCAGAAACATAAGCATATTATATGATTTTTATTATAGCCAAGGCATCGCTGCCAAGACCATCTTGGTATTATATGTTCACTCCCCATACTATCTTGGTAGTATTTGTTCACTCCAATGGATACCTTAGTAGCATGAGGCCACTCCTCATACCATCTTTTTAGTCATGGTTCACTCCCATGACCATTTTAGTAGCATGAGTTCACTCCTCATGCCATCTTGGTAGTCATGGTTCACTCTGCTGGCTATCTTAGTAGTCAAGATTCATTCCAAGAACTATATTAGTATATATATTGAGATATAAATCTTTTCCCAATGAATTTTAGGGAGATATAGGTCCCACCCATCACATAATTAAATCATTCACACATGTTCTATAAGATCATAGATAATCATATCATAACTCATGAAATAAAATGGGTATTATAAACAAGTAATCATATCATAACTTGTGGAAAAAGATAGGTTTCATAATCATTTTATCAAAATCATAACCCATGAAATAGAAAAGAAATTCATAAACATATATCCTATGAAATATAAATGGATTTCATAAACATATAACCCATGAAAGAGGAATATATTTTCTAAACATATAACCCGTGACAGAGAAATGGGTTTCACAATCAAATAACTCGTGAAAGAGAAACGAGTTTTATAAAGATGATGATATTAATCATAACTCATTCAATGAAAAAATATGAATGGAACCTATAGATCATTTCCAAGAAGGAAATTAGTATCATCAATAGATGTCATCTTAGTTGGAAAATAATTTTGAAATATCATTCAAAAAGGATTATTGAGAAAAATATCATTTATTCTTTAAAATGAATTTTTAATACATGAAACAATTTGAAAATAATTTTACCAAAAAAATACCTTGAAAACTTATAAATTCTAATTAAAATAATTTTTAAAACTTATTTCCTGGAAAACATATAAATAGTACATGAAAATATTTGGAAAACATTTTTACTTGAAACTTCTTAAATAAGATTCAAAAGCTTTTAAACCTGTTTCTTAGAAATTTTTTTTGAAACATATAAATAAATATTGAAAATGTTTTGAAAACATTTATTTGAAAAATTATGAAATAATATTGAAATTTTTTTGAAAACGATATCTTTAAAAATACATTGAAAACTTATAAATAAGGCTTGAATATATTTTGAAAGAAATTTTACAAGAAAATATAAAAGAATATTAAAACAAATTTGAAACAAATTTTTATTAAATATTAATTTTAAAAACATTTTCCTAAAAATCATTTGTTTAAAAATGAAAATTAAGCTTCAAGTAAATGACGACAGGTAAATCTGTACATGTTTTATGAAGTAAAAAAGTACATTCCTTTTGAAATATAAAAAGTCTAGAAAGATGTCTCATTCAAAAAGAGAAAAAAATATTACTTTAAAATAATTGGTAGAATAAAAAGGGTAAAAATTTCTTTTAATTATAATAGGATATTTGAATAATATTCTTGGAAACCCTTTTTATAAAACATGGTTTCGAAGGAACACATATTTCCGACAGAAGAGAGGTTAAAGTCAGGTTGTCTTAAATACACTTTCTTAACTATAATATATAACAGTTAGTGGATTAAATGGTAATAATATATTAATAAATCATTGATAAATATATTATAATAAAATTTATGAATTTTCTTGAGATATGGATCAAAATATTTCATCAGAGTAATCATAAACATAAATAAACTTGAAAAGCGATGAGATTGTCTCAATGAACTCTTATAACTTGGTAATATGGGATCATACACTCCATGTAAGAAAATGAAATGACATGAAAATTAAAATATCATGAAAATAATTAAATTCATGATATTAAATTTTAAATGGAATTATATACATCTTGAAAGAGAATTTAGGTATATAACAAAACATGAGTCACAAAGAATGAAAATTGAGACAAAACTATTTCACCAATTTGGTAACTTTTGAAACTCAATTCCCATGAAATAAAGATCATAAAATGGATATGTTAATACCCATAAATTTAATTATAATATACATATAATAAAATCATGGTAAGTATATACACCACACAAAAGGAAAGAGTGGTGACCATAGAATGTATCTCACAGAAATAAAAAGTGAGAGGAAATCCCCTTACCTTATGTCTTAAGTCTCATCGCAATCCATAAAAACAGATATAAAATAAATATAAATTTATTATAAATCTTTTAAAGAACCTTATTCTTATATAAAATACCATATGGTTTTTTATTTAAACCTTATATGACCCGCTTGTTAACCATCAGATGTTACGGTTTCAATTCAGATAATATTCATTTTATTCTACGCATGAGTCTTAATTTGTTATATTGTTGGTCCTTATACTTATATAATGATTATAGAAGGTAAAAAATTATATAAATATCATTTTTATAAAGTATATTTTTATTATAATAATATTTATAATATATAAGTATGAAATTGAATGCACCAATCATGGAGACTGTAAGTTGTACATATGCGTGAACACTATTTCCATTTTTATTGATGTATTGAAAGAAATAAATAAAATGAAATATAAGTATATATGAAAATAAAAACATTAATTTAGAATTTTAATTATATATTTATATTATATAATTTCACTAAAAACATCCTTAATATATTCCATGTAGTGTGTGAATGAATCACATCACTTTGAGGGGGCAGTAGTCTGCACTTCCTTAAATAAAATTATCGTATTTAAACCAAATAGAAGGTAAAAAAGATATGTGTTATAAAAGGAATAAAAATTTTAATGAAATAATATATATAATAATATATATATAGTTTCAATCATAAATTCCACCATGAGAGGTCGTAAGGAAAATTGAACAATCGTTGTTTTGTAAGGTAGAAGTTTGTTGTACACAAAAACAGTATGTTCGTTTACCATTAGATGGAGGTATGTGTAAGTGTAGGATGAAAACATAGCATAAAATAATCCTAGTATATTTAGGACTCTTTGTTTTATACCATAATGTATTAAAAATAGTGGAGGTTTGGAGAAAGAAAATAAAATAAAGGAGCCTGAGAGAAGGCATTACCTCTTAATCAGGTAACTACTTTTGGTTTGTGCCAAAATCCTTACTTGGAAGACATTCTAACCAAAGGGAGGATTAGAGGATAAAGGTAGGTATTTTCGGAATTTTATTGTTTATATATTTTCTGAACATAATATGTTTTAGATGTGTCAATAATAGGGCTACATGGTAGCCTTTTATAGGGAATGGAAAGGAAACAATGTGGATTTTTTAAAACAAGTTAGGTATACCCATGTTTTTACTTAAAAATATTCATACCAAACAAAAAAACGATAATGTTAATGGGAGAATAATGTTCATAAAATTGGTGTTTTATAAGTTTCTAGGACATTATGGGTCTTAAATTGAAGGTTTAGTTCGTAGTTAAGTATAACTTTACCTTAACTAATATAATTAATTTTAATTACTTTCACCAATAATTTTGGTAAAAAACTATGTGGAACTTATTAAACATTATAAAATAATCTTATTCCAAATATGGAATCCATTTTTCTGAATTCCAATCTTAGGAGTGGAATAAATTAATTTAAAATTAATCTTGGTGATGAGACAACACTACGGGTTTTTAAAGTAAAATGACCAAAATTTTGATAAGTTTTTAAATCCAATTTCAATTTTATATTGGTTCTATTGACCTAAATTGGATTAATTTATAAATTATTATCTATTAAAATTTCCAACCAATTTAAAATATAGTTTTATATTATAAATAAATTATATGAAAAGAAATTTTTGAATTAAAATATAATATTATTAACTAATCATTAAAAAGTGAAACCATATAGAAAAATTGAAAAATATTAACCTAACCTAATATTTATATTTTTCAATCAAATATAAATTTTAGTTTTACTTATTAAATCTATAAAGGTTCCAAAAAATTTATTTAAAATGGGTATTCCATTAAAAGGTGTTAAAAATACCTTAATAAAATAAATATAGGTTTTTACGCATAAAACTAGGTTTTTTTCTTATGTTATGTTTGTCCAATATATTGGATGAATACCAAAAATATTTTTATTGAATATATAAAATCTATATTACACTTATTTCACTCACTAATTATAATTAATTTAATTTGTTGGAGTAAAAAATCTTTTTGACCATAAAAATATTAATAATTTCTGTTATATTTAATCAATTTTCATATTCATTTCTAATTAATTTATAACCTATGAATTCATATTATATTTGTGTAAATCCTATATTTTTTGTAAATTTGTTAATACTATTCATAACTTTTAATTTAACTACACTGTTTTGTCTTATTATATTAAATAATAATATTTTAATAATATATTATTGTTGGGTAAAACTCGGTCATGCGTGTTAGTCAAGCCATCGAGGAAAATCATTATTGTGTGTAATGCAAGATAAAATCGATGTTATGTGTAGGGAAAGATAAAATTTATGTTGTGTGAATTACACGATTATATTTGTGTTATGAAAAATGGAAGAAAAACATAGTTATTTAATATAAAATAATCTATTTTTAGTGTTATGTGAAATAAAAATATCACAAATGTAAAATTTATTCGAAAAAAATAATTCAAAAAATCTTGGGGTGTTATATTTTACCCCATTAAAATTAATTTTCCCTCTACATTTTTCTGGGTTATCAAAGGTTTAATATATGAAAGTTTCATTCATAGAAACCCACATCATAAAAATGGACACTAAAACTTCCCTTAATAAGGGAAATTTGGAACCATAACAGTTACCCAAAGTAACATGTAATTGGGTTTCCACATAAGATAACATAATTTTGGAGTGAATATTGGACATATAATAAAAGAATAAATATTTATAGGGAGTTATTGTGGTTATCAATTAGAAACAAGTGAGTAATCAAAGAAAATATATGGGCCTCAAAGTCTAAAATATGTGTTGATTTAGATGCACATCGGTTCAAAAGAAATAATGTATTAGGAAAAAACTATTTATTTTGATCATTATCCTGAAATTGGGTAATTTTTTATTGAACAATAATATAAGGAACTATACTTGATATATTCTAATAAAAAAATTTCATTATTTATTTGTTCTTTTATCAATTTATATTTCATCCATTACATCATGTAATGGACATCTAGACATTTACTTTGATTCCTGAAGTGCTAAAATATACTTTTAGTAGTTCTTAAGGCCCATAAAGGAATAAAAAATATAACAACTTATCAATAAATATTTTTTAAAAAATAAATATGATTAATACATTAATCTCTAACCAAAAAAGTAACACTACAATTTAATCATAAATATTTTGTCATCAAAAATAATTCTACATTAACCAGAACATCATGTCGGGAAGTGGTAGATGTGAAACCCTAATCGTCCTTTGGTCATATGTTCAAGACCTGTGGCCTTTTCAAACATGATTCGATATCACCCAATAGAGATTATTTAATTTTCTAAAATCATGATAATATAATTTCTAAAATATGATGGAAATCCTTTAAAAAAGTTTAGTCACTAAATAGACTTTTAACTATGGTTTTCAATAAAAAAAATCAATGCATAAATACTTCCTCTAAGTTTAACATAAACTTTTCGTGAATGGTTAACCTTATAACCCTTCTCAAATATGAAAATCCAAAACATTAGAAAGAGATTCACAAAATCAGCTTAAAATTGATCCCCTATATATCGCAGAGCATCTCTTTGTTGTCACATTCCAAACATATGAATACCCTCATGGTAAATTCTCTTGGAAGATGGTAACAAACTAAATTACTATAAATACTTCTGGAAAACATGAATTCTTCCTTATTCTATAGTTTACAATATTTATTCCATAAATGCATGAAGTTATAAACTTCATCCATGATAGTACAAACTACTTATCAACAAGTCCTTAATTAGTTCCAAGGTAATAAGTACCATTGAATTTACTTATTCATATACCACATATATTTATCCAAAAAAATATATCATATCATAATGAACATATTAAGGGTTATCTTTACCTTAATCATGTGTTTTTCATGGACATCACCTTTCCTTATATAAATTTTCAATTCTACAGGAACCATTCAATGTGTTCTTGTAAATCCATAGTGGAGAAACATAAACTAAACAATACATATATATTTAAATGATAATATAACATACTTATTTAATCAAAATACATGAAAACATCGATTACTTAATCCTTAAGACATTTATAAGTATACCTTGTCATAATGCCTCTTTATTTTACATTTCATATAAAGTCTCTTTGTCATCAACAATGTAATCATTACTTGAAATTCCTTGATAATTCTCTTTAGGATCTTTCTTCTTGGGAAATTGAGTTGTATAATGACCATTTATTATAGACATAAAACACTTAACCTTCGATGAAAACATTGGGGTTCAATATTCTCTTCCATTTTATTAATTGAAATATTTATTTTTTTATATGGAGTCAGTTTCTTTGTGTCCTCCATTTCCATAATCAAAACATCTTCTTATTCCTATAAGACATTCACTATGGTGATTCTTTCTACATTTATAACATAAAAGAAACCTCATCTTATTTTTTATATGGTCTCTATTACCCAAACTCTCAGCAGACTCCTTTCTCTTTCTTGGTGAGTCTGAAAGTTGGTTAAGGTACACATTGTTAATCATGTTCTGTGAAATGTGATTAGGCATGATCACAACATCTTTCACTACAGTGATTATCCCCCATTGAATTATCATCAAAAAATTGTCATCACAATCAATGTTAATATAGTTTCTTCCATTTCCATCCATTGACTAAGAACATAAGCATAGTCTGAGCATTACTTATTATATCATAAAATAACATTGTTATGAAATGAACTACGTATAGGATGTCTTAATTATGAAAAATTTCTAAGTCTATTACACCCTAGGTTCTTCCTAGTTTTATCATATCCAAATTATATTAAAATACTTCATAATGTTTCATGAAAAGTTTGTGAATTCTTAAAGTATATCCCCCGAATATTTCAAACCAGTTGTGCAGCAAGGTGCATTGATGTGTACCAGACTAACTCGAGTTTGGACCAAAACAGCTTTTCAGTGTTTTTACCCCTATATACATATATTCCAAAGTCACATGTGCTTATAGTATCCAGAAATTGATGTATTTCTAATAAATCACTCACTCTATCCTTTACCATAATTCTAGGACATTTTTATGAACATTGACTCATCCTAATACTAATCCTTAGCGACACTCCTATACATATCCATAAAAATGTACCTAGGGATATCACTATAGTGTTATCATCCTATTTTTCAAAGGATGACTAAACCTTTACTTTGATACCAAATATAGTGAATTAGGCTTTACATATAAGGATGTGACACAATTTTAGATGAATATTCAGAACATAACAATAATACATGCCTGAGGACTATAATGGTTTGGTAAATTTTTAAACATGGAAACAAAATCTTCTATCTTGGTAGATGGTCTTCATCATCTCATATAAATATCTCTACCTTTAGTACTGCTACCTAAAACCTTTATTTATAACCTAGGTAAAAGAAACATAAGAAGGGTAAACTTAGATTCATAGTAAGTAAAAATAAAGGAAATGTGTAAGTATAAAATGAAAACATGGTATGGAACTTTATCATAACATTTCAAGATCATACCATGTATGTTAGAGATCACATTAATGATTAAAAATTCATAATACATGGATCATAAAATAATTATGAGAATAAGTAATGAAATAACAATAGGGGAATAAAACATTTAATTATAGTAGAAACATAAGCATATAATATGATTTCCATTGTAGCCAAGGAATCACTTCCAAGACCATCTTAGTAGTATGGGTTCACTCTCTATACCATATTGGTAGTATTTGTTCACTACCATGGCTATCTAAGTAGTACGAGTTTACTCCTCATACCATCTTGGTAGTCATGGTTCACTCCCATGGCCATATTTGTTTCATTATTTCTCTCCTCATACCATCTTAATAGTCATGGTCCACTCCAATGGCCATCTTAATAGTCAAGAATCATTCCCATGATTATCTTAGTATATCTCATGAGATATAAATCTTTACCCAATTAATTGGAGGGAGATATAAGTCCCACCCATCTCATAATGAAATTATACATACATGTTCCACAAGATCATAAATAATCATATAATAACTCATAAAATAAAATGGTTTTTAAAAACATGTAATCATATCATAACCTATGGAGAGAGATTGGTTTCATAATCATTTCATCAAAATCATAACCCATTAAATAGAAATAGATTTTAAAAAATATAACCAATGAAAGATAAATGGATTTTATAAATATATAACCTATTTAAGAGAAATGGATTTCATAAACATATATCCCATAAAAGAGAAACAGGTTTCATAAACAAATAACCCTATGAAAGAGAAAAGGGTTTGATAAATACTATGAAATTAAGAATAACCCATTCATAAAAAGAATATGAATCGAACCTTTATATCATTACATATAAGGTAATGAGTAGCATCTAAAGATTTCATATTTGATAGAAAATAAATGTAAAATTTCTTTCAAAATCATTTCTTGGGAAAAATATTTTTTGTTATTTGAAAATGATTTTTAATACATAAAATATTTTGAATATACTTTTCATAAAAAAATACCTTGAAATCTTATAAATAATTCATTAAATCATTTTGAAAACATTTTTTCTTGGAAACATACAAATAATAATTGAAATAAAATTTAAATCCTTTTTCCCTATAAACTTATAAAATAAGTTTCAAAAAATTTTAAAAATATTTTTATTTCAGAAACATTTGATAACATATAAATAAACGTTGAAAATGTTTTGAAAACCATTTTACTTGAAAAAATATGAAATAATCTTGAAAATTTTTACAAAATCATTTCTTTGAAAATAATTTGAAATCATATAAATAAGAAATGAATAAATTTTGAAAACAATTTTCTTTGTAAATTACATTAATTTTTTTTTTGAAAAAAAATCCAATTCGAAAATGGAAAAGAAGATTCAATGAAATTATGGTTGGTAAATTTGTATGCGTTGTACAACGTAAAAAGAACAATCCTTTTGCACAGTAAAAAGTTTTAAAATATCTCATTCAAAAAGATACAAGAATATTCCTTTAAAAACATCGGTAAAACAAAAAAGGGTAAAAAATTCATTTAATTATCATATGATATTATTATAATAGTCTTAAAAACAATTTTTTGAAAAAACGGTTTTGATGGAACACATATTTCTAACTAAATAGAGGGTAAAGTTGGGATTTATCATAAAAACATTCTTAACTATATTATGTACCAAATAGAGGAAAAAATGGTACCTATATATGAATAAAATATTAATAAATACAGAATAATACTAGTCATGAATTTTATTGAGAGTTTTATCATAATATTTCATCAAAGGAATCATAAACATAAACAATCTTGAAATGTGATGAGATTGAATCAATAAACTTTTATAACTTGGTAACTTGGGATGATACTCTCTATGTAAGAAAATAAAATTATATGAAACTTAAAAAATCATTAAAATAATTAAATTAATTATATAATATGTAAAATTTAAGTATATACATCTCTGAAGATAATTTAAGTGCACAACAAAACATGAGTCTCAATGAATGAAAATTGAGACAAAACTATTTCACTAATTTGATAAGTTTTGAAACTTAATCACCATGAAAGAAAGATAATAAAATAGATGTGTTAATACACATAAATTTAAGTAGAAATACATATAATACAATCATGGTATGTACATATACCACACAAGATTAAATAGTGGTGAACATAACATGTATCACACAGAAATAAAAAGTGACATGAAATCCCCTTTCCTTGTGCCTTGACTCTCATCATACTCTTTCAAAAAACATATATATTAAATATGAATTTATTAAAATTATTTTAAAGAACCATATTCTTATATCTAATATCATATATGGTCTTATTATGACATTATATTACCCTCATTTTAACCATCCCATGTTATGGTTTCACTTCAGATGAAATTCTATTTGTTCTTCACATGTGTCTTAATTTTTTATATTGTTAGTCCTTATAATTATATCATGATCATATAATATAAAACATGATATAGATTTCATATATATACAGCATAGTTTTATTATAATAATCTATAGAATATAGAATTTTGAAATGGAATACGTCGTTCATGGAGATGGTAAATCATACGTACACATGAACATAGTTTCTATTTTTATTGTTGTATTGAAAGAAATAAATAAAATTAAATATATGTGTATGTATAAAAAATCATTAAAATAGAATTATAATGTTATATATATCATATAATTTTACTAAAATCATCCTTAATAAATTACATGTAGTGTGTGACCGAATCACATCGATTTGAGGGGGCGATAGTTCATACTTCCGGAAAAAGGAATTATCGTATTTACACCAAATGAAGGGTAAAAAGATATGTGTTGTTAAATAAATACATAATATTAAATACATAATAAATATAAATATTATATATATAAATATAGTTCCCTCAAATTTTTCACCGTGATATGTGGTAAGGAAAATTGAACAATCTTCGTTTTGTTAGGTGGATGTTTTCTATACACATAAACCGTATGCTCGTTAACCCTTAGATGGAGGTTCGTATATATGTATATTGAAAAATAATAATAAAACAATCCTAGTATATTTTGGAGACTAATTTTTTTTATTATTTAATGTAATAAAGAGAGTGGAGGGGTGGAGAAATAAAATAAAAGAAAAGTGCTTGAGAGAAGGTGTTACCTCTTAATTGGGTAACTTCTTTTGGTTTGTTCCAAAAGATTTCATAAAAGCATTTATGCCCCAAGAGATGATTAAATGAGGAAGGGATAGATGTTTGTAAGTGTATTTATATGATATTAATGGAAGATAAGTTGTTTTATAGGTGTGAAGAAGAGGGATAGGTGGTGGTCTTTTATAGGGAACAGAAATGACACACTTGACATTTTTGAAAACAAGTTTGGTGTACCCATGTTTTTACCTTAAAATGTCACAAAAAAATAAAAACACACAATAATTTAAGGTTAGTAGATGAATAATTTCCATACAATGGGTTTTTTATAAGTTTATAGCTCATTTTGTGTCATAAATTTAAGGTTTAGTCCTGAGGCTAAATTTTATGTTAACTCATATAACTAATTCTAATTTCTATCATTAATAATTTTGGTAAAAACAATTAGTTGAAATTATTAGATAGTATAAATTATTATGATTACAAATATGGAATAAATTTATTCAAATTTTAATAAAAATAGTGGCATAAATTAATTTAAAATTAATCCTGTTTACGAGACGACACTATGGGGTTTTAAAGTAAAATAAGCAGAAGTTTGTTATGTTTTTATATTCAATGTCATTGTGAAACTAGTTCCAATGACCTAAATTGTATTAATTGATAAAACTATTATCTAATTAAACTTTTAAACTAATTTAAAATATAATTATTCATTTTAAATAAATTATATGAAAAATTAGTTTAGAATTAAAATCCAGTATTTTTAACTATTCATTAAAAATGAAACTTTATAGAAAAATACAAAAAAAATTACCTGACCTAATTTTTATGTTCCAATACCAAATATAATATTTATTTTTATATATTAAACCTATAAAATTTCCAAAAAATGTATTGTAAATTGGTTCTCCATTAAAAGGTGTTAAAACTACCTTTATAAAAAATATAGGTTTTTATGCATAAAATTAGTTTATTTTATATTATGTCTATCAACTATATTAGATGAATACCAACCATGTTTTATTGGATATATAAAAAATATATTACATTAATATCACTCACTAATTGTAATTAATTTCATTTATTTGGGTAAAAAAAATTTGATACCATAAAAATATTAATATTTTCCTTTGTAATCTATCAGTTTTCATATTCATTTCAAATTAGTTAATTATCTATGATTTCATATTATATTTTTGTAAACCATATATATTCTTAAATTAGTTAATATTTCTTATAACTAATAATTTATTACTAGGTTATATCTTATTATATTAAATAATAATAATTTAATAATATATTATTGTTTGGTAAAACTCAGTCATGCGTGTTATGCAAAACATCGAGGAAAGTAATTGTTTTGTGTAATGCAAGCTAACCTATATATTCTATATAGGTAATCGTAATATTTATGTTGTGTGCAATTCATTATTAACTTGGTGTTTCGTATAATTCAATCCAAATGTAGTGATTTAATATGATGTAAACTATTTTCAGTGTTATTTGAAATGAAATATGTTACAAAGAATAAATTAATCTGAAAACAAATAATTCACAAAATCTAGGGGAGTTACATTCTAACCCCATTAAAATTAATTTCTACCGAAAAATTTAACTAGTTTATAAGTGGTTTAATAATTTAATGTTCCATTCATAGAAACCCACATCGTTGAAATGGATACTAAAACTTCCCTTAAAAAGGGAAAGTTGGAACCATAACATTTTCCCCAAGTAACATAAAACTAGGTTTCTACATAGGAGAACATTGGTTGGGAGTATATATTGGACATGTAGGAATAAAGTTAATATTTATAGCGATTGATTGAGGTCATTAATAAAAAACAAGTGAATAATCAAAGAAAAGTTGAGGGCCTCAAAGTCATAAAACATTGATGATTTAAAAGGCCATCAATTCAAAAAATGAGGTATTAGGACAACACATTTTCTTGATCATTATCTTAATGTTGAGTAATTTTTTATTGACCAATAATATAAGGCAATATGCTTAATATATTCCTACAAACAAAATTTCATTCTTTATTTGTGATTTTATCAATTTATAATTCATCTATTAGTTCATGAAATGGATATCCTGAAGATAACTTTGAGGCCTGATGAGATAAAATACACTTTTAGCAGATTTTAAGGCCCACAAAATAATGAAAAGTATAACTATTTTTCTATAAATGTTATTTAAAAATCAATATGGTTAATAAATAAATCCAAAAAAATAAAAGTAGCACTTCTATTTCATCATAATTAATTTATCGTAAAAATAATAATTATACGTTGACCAAGACATCGCATAGGCCAGTGGTAGGTATGAAACCCTTAGCATTATTTAGATCATGGGTTCAAGACCCAAAGACTTTCTGGACTTGATTGTTTGTCATCCAACATACATTATTTCTTTTTCCAAAACCACACTAATATAATTTCCAAAATATGATTGATATCCTTGAAATAAGGTTAATCACTAAATAGCCTTTTAACCAAGGATTTCAATACAAACTCAGTTAATAAATACTTCCTCATATGTTTAAATTAAACTTTTCATGAATGTTAAACCTTATAACCCTTCTCAAAGATGAAAATCCAAAATTTTAGAAAGAGAGTTACAAAATCATCTTAACATTAATCACCCATATACCACAGAGTATCTCTTCATTGTCACATTCCAAACATGAGAGTATCCTTATGATAAATTCTCATGGAACATGATAACAACTTGAATTACCATAAATTATTTTAGAATACATGTGTACTTAATTATTCCATAGATTACTGGATATATTCCAAAAATCCATGAATTTTTAAACTTTGTCCTTGATATCATAAATTGAATGTCAAAAAATCCTTAATTAGTTCCAAGGTAATAAGTATCATCAAATTTACTTATTCATATCCCACATATCATTATACAAACAACATTATCATAACATAAGGAAAATATTATGGTTTATATTTTCCTTAATCATGTGTTTTACATGGACATAACCATTCAATAATATCACTTTTCTATTCTATCAGATCCATTCAATGTGTTTTTTAAATTTGTAGATGAATTCATACACTAAAGAAACACTACATATTTCACCTTCTATATAACATAAGTTTTTAATCCAAATACAAAAAAATACATATATTACTTTGTTCTTAATCCATTGATAAGGGTAACTCATCATAATACCTCTTTTGTTTCACATTTCATCTATAGTATCTTCATCATTTGAAATGTAACCACTACTTGCATTACCTTACTGATTCACTTCAGGAGATTTCCTCTTGGGACATTGAGTTTCATAATATCTATTTATTCCACACATAAACACTTAAACTTTGATAACTACTTAAGGAGGATAATAATCTAATCCATTTTGTTAATCTAACTCTTTATTTTTTCCCTGCAATCACTTGCTTTGTGTACTAATTTACCATAGTCAAAACATCTTCTTGTTCATCAAAGACATTCACTTAGGCGATTATTTTCACATTCTTGAAACAAAGGAAATAGAATCATATTTCATCCGTCTCTATTACCCTAACTCTCCTTTAACTCCTTTCTCTTCCTTAGTGATTCTAAGAGTTGGTTAAGGTACACATTGTTAATCATGTTCCATGAATACTAATTAGGCATGATCAGAACACATTTCACTTTAGTGATCCTCCCACTTTCATTCTCATCAGAAACTTTTCCATCACATTCAACATTAATGTAGTTCCTTTTAGGTAACTACATTAACTAAAACCAAAATCATATTCTTAGAATTAATTATGATAGTATAAAACTATATAGTCATGAAAAGAACTTCTTATAGTATGTCTAAATTATGAAACATTCCTTGAACTATGACACCCTACGTTCATCCTAGGTTTTTCATTTCCAAATTATATTTAAATCCTCATAATGGTTCAGTAAGATTTTGTTAATTCCCAAATCATATCCCCCGGGAGTGTCAAACTAGGTGTACAATAATGCTCATTATCGTGTACCAGATTACCCAAAGTTAGTCCCAGAACAATTTTTAGAGTTATTACCCCTAGATACACCTCTTCCAAATCCACATTAACTTATAGTATCCAAAAAAGAATGTATTTCTAGGAAACCACTCACTCTATCCATTACCAAAATTCTAGGACATTTTAATAAAAAAATTCTCATCCTTATACTTATCCTTAGATACATACCTAGACATATCCTTATAAATATACCTTGGGATATCACTAAGGTTTTATCATTTTATTTTCTAATGGTTGAATAAACCTTTCCTTTGATACCAACTATATCAAACCAGGTTTAACATATATGGATATTACACAATTTTATATGAATATTTAGTACATTAAAATAATACATGCCCAAAAACATTAATAGTTTAGTTTGTTTGGAAACTTGGAAACAAAATATTATATCCTAGTGTATGATCTTAAAAATATCCCATAAATATATCCACCTTTATTACTTCTACCTAAAACATTTTTTAATAATAAGGGGGAAGGGAATATAAGAAGGGGTGAGATCAGATGCTCATTAAGGGAAAATAAAGGAAATGTGTAAGCCTAACATGAACAAAGGGTATGGATATTGAGCATGACATTTGAAGGATATACCATGAATATTACAGATTATAATAAATATTGGAAATTCATAATACATGGATCATAATAGAATTAGGATCATAAGTCATGAAATCATTACGAAGGAATAAAACATGGAATTGTGGAAGAGACAAAAGCATATAATATGATTTCCATAGTAGCCAATGCATTTCTTCCAAGACCGTCTCGGTAGTACGGATTAACACCTCATAACATCTTGGTAGTCATGGTATACTCCCTTGGCTATATTAGTTGAATGAGTTCACTCCTCATTCCATATTGGTAGTCATGGTTCACTCCCATGGCCATCTTAGTAGCATAGATTCACATCTAATGACATCTTTGTAGTCATGGTTCACTGCCATGGCCATCTTTGTAGACAAGGTACATTCCCAAGACTATCTAGGTATATCTAATGAGATATAAATTTTTACCCATTGAATTGGAGGGAGATATTTATCCCACCCATCTTATAATTAAATCATACACAGATGTGCCACAATATCATAAATAATAAAATCATAACTCATGAAATGAAATGAGTATTGTAAACATGAAATCATATCATAACCTATGGAATGGTATAGGTTTCATAATCATTTCATCAAAATCAAAACCTATGAAAGAGAAATTTTTTTCATGACCATATAACCCTTGAAAGAGAAATGTAATTCATAAACATATAACCCATGAAAGAGAAATAGATTTCATAAACATATAACCCAGGAAATAAAAATAGTTTTCATAAACATTTAACTCATGAAAGAGAAATAGGTTTCATAAAGACCAATACATTAAGTATGACCCATTGATAGAGAGAATATGCATGAAAATGTTTGATCATTTCTTAGAATGGAATGAGTAACATCAAAAGATATCATATCAGATGGAAAATAATTTTTAAATATCTTTTAAAATCCTTTTTTTAGGAAAATATCATTTCTTATTAAAATGGTATTTCTAATATATAAAACCATTTGAAAATAAGTTTCTTAAAAAATACCAAGAAAACTTATAAATAAGACATGAAATCATTTTTAAAACATCTTTCCTTGAAACATATAAGTAATACTCGAAATCATTTTGAAATAATTTCTTCTTAAAGACATATAAAATAAGCTTAAAAATATTATAAAAAACTTTTTATTTTAAAACACATTGAAAACATATAAAAAAACATGAAAATGTTTTTAAAACCATGTTACTTGAAAACATATTAAATAATCCTGAAAATGTTTTGAAACCCATTTCTTTCAAAATACTTTGAAAACTTATAAATAAGACTCGATTTCATTTTGAAAAAAAATAACTAAAAATATATTAAAGAAGCTAGAAAACATTTTGAAAAAAAATTCCTTGAAAATTAATTTTAAAAAAATCTTAAAAATTGTCTATTTAAAATTGAAAATAAAGATTCAATGAAATGATGGTGGGTAAATCTGTACACGTTATATGATTTAAAAAAAGAATATTCCTTTTTTATGGTAAAAAGGCTATAAAAATGACTCATTGTAAAAGTGATAATAAGATTCATTAGAAAACATTGGTAAATAAAAAAATAGTAAAAATATATTTTAATTATAATAATAGATTAGTAGAATATTCTTGGAAACCCTTTTTAGAAAACATGGTTTTGAAGGAACATAGATTTCTTACTGAATAGAGGGTAAATTTATACTCTCTTAAAAACACTTTATTAACTATATTATGTACCAAAGAATGGATAAAATGGTGAAAATATATGAATAAAAAACTAATAATAATAGTATAAGAAAATTCATGAATTTTCTTGAGATATGGATAATAATTTTTTATTAAAGGAAGTATAAATATAAACAATCTTGAAAAGCGATGAGATTGTCTCAATGAACTCTTATAACATGTTAAATTGGGATCATACACGACATGTAAGAAAAATAAATTACATAAAACATAGAATAGAATTAAAATAAGTTAATTCATGATATAAAATGTAAAATTTAAGTATATACGTCTTATAAGAGAATTTAGGTACCTAATAAAATACGATTCTCAAAGAAGAAAAATTGAGACAAAACTATTTCATCGAATTGGAAACATTTGAAACATAATCCTCTTGAAAAAAAGATCATAAAATGGATTTTTGAATACCTATAAATTTAATAATAATATACATGGAATAAAATACTTGTCATTACATACACCGCACAAATGGAAATAGTGGTAATCATAGCATTAATCTCATGGAAATAAAAAGTGATATGAAATCCTCTTACCTTGTTTCTTGACTCTCATCATACTTGTTAACACTATATTTATAATAAATATAAATTTATATAAATTTTTTAAATAACCATATTATTAAATTTAATAACATATATAGTTTGATTAGAACAATATATTACTTTCTTGTTGACCATCCTATGTTAAGATTTCACTTTAGAAAATATTTTCTATGTTCTCCGTATGTGTCTTAATTTATTAAATCATTAGTCCTTATACTTATTTCATTACTAAAGAATGTAAAACATTATATAAATATCATGTATATCCAGTATAATTTTATTCCAATAATCTATATAATATAGAAGTACTAAATGGAATACACCGTTCATGGATATGGTAACATGTACAAACGCATGAATGATGTTTCAGTTTTTATTATTGTGATGAACGAAAGAAATAAAATGACATATATTTATATTTGTTTGTGAGTGTTTGTGTGTCTAATATCATTTTTGTATCATTAAAATTTTATATATATTATATAATTTCACTAAATTCATCTTTAATACATTATAGGTAGTGTGTGAACGAATCACGTTGCTTTCATGGGGTGGTAGACCACACATCTTCAAAAAAAATTATTGTATTTAAACCAAATGGAAGGAAAAAATATGTGTTATAAATAGAATAAATAATCTTAAATATATAATAATATATATATATATATTCCATCATAATATCCATCGTGAGAGGCGGTAAGGAAAATTGAACATTCATCGTTTTGTAAGGCTGAAGTTCGTCGTACACATAAAAAGAATGTTTGTTAACAATTATATGGAGGTGTGTGTAAGTGTAGGTTGAAACCATATCATAAATAAATCCTATTATAATGAGTGTAATGGATTTTTTATACCATAATTTAATAAATATAGTGGAGGGGTGTAGAAAGAAAATAAAAGAAAGGAGATTGAGAGAAGGTGTTGCCTCTTAATCGGGTAACTCCTTTTGGTTTGTTCCCCAAGGATTCCTTGGAATACTTTCTACCTAAAGGAAGTATTAAAGGAGGAATTAAGGGATTTTTAAAATTTTATTGGGTAGGTATTGTCTGATCATAATTGGTTTGAATGTTGTGAAGAAGAGGGAGAGTTTGTGTCATTTTATAGGGAAGGGAAAGCACACATTTGGCGTTTTTTAAAACAAGTTAGGTGTACCCACATTTATACATAAAAAATCATAAAAAACCAAATGAACTCAATAATTTAAGGTTAATAGATAAATAATATCCATTAAATGGGTACTTTACAAGTTTCTAGGTCATTTTGGGTCTTAAATTTAAGGTTTATTCATTTATTAAGCTTAATTTTACCTTAACCGATGTAATTAATTTTAATTACATTCACTAATAATTTTGGTCAAAATCTAAGTTAAACATCTTATAAATTATAAATAATTTTGATTAAAAATATGGAATCCATTTTTCCAAATTCAAATCATATATGTAGTAAAAATTAATTTAAAATTAATCATGTTGACGGGATGACGCTGCGGGTTTTTAAAGTAAAATGACCAAAATATTGTTAAGATTTTATATCTAATTTCAATATCAAATTGGTTCCAATTACCTAAATTAGATTAATTGATAAAAATATTATCCAATTAAAATTTTAAAATAGTTAAAATTATAATTTAACCTTATAAGTAAATTAAATTAAAAAGTATCTTTGAATTAAAATCTAGTATTTTTAACTATTCATTAAAAATGAAACCTTACAGAAAAATACCAAAAAATTATCCTAATATAATTTTTTGTATTTTTTATCCAAATATAAAGTTTATATTTAAATATTAAATATATAAAAGTTCCAAAATTGGTTTTAAAAATGGGGTCTCCATTAAAAGGATTCAGAACTACGTTTATAATAAAATATCGGTTTTTATGCATAAAACTAGATTTTTTCCTATATTTTGACTATACAATCTATTGAATGAATAAAAAAATATTTGATATAATCAATAAAATATCTATTACATAAATATAACTTAATAATTTTAACTAATTTAATATTTTAGGGTAATAAATCTTTATGACTATCAAATTAATAATATTTTCTTTTTTAATCCATCGGTTTTCATATTTATTTCTAATGAGTTGATAAAATATGAATCCATATTATATTTATGTAAACCGTATATTTTCATAAATTATTTAATACTTTTTATAAACATTAATTTAACTATTAGGATATATTTTAATAAATTAAATAATAATATTTTAATAATATATTTTTGTTAGGTAAAACTCGGTCATGTGAGTTATGCAGGCAATTGAGGAAATGAATTTTTACATATAATGCAAGATAACCTAAGTGTTATACACAGAGAAAGCTAATTTTTTTTGTAGTGTATGATTATCTTGGTTTTTCATATAACGCCAGAAAAACCATGTGATTTAATATAAAATGACCTATTTTTAGTGTTATGTAAAATGAAAAATATTGCAAATGTTAAATTAATTTGAAAAAAATAATAATTCAAAAAATCTTGAGGTGTCAAAATGTACTCAATTGATATTGATAAGAAAAAAATAATGATTTTGGTGTTGATTTGAAATTTATTATTTTTATAATGTGTTATAAATATAGTGATTTTATAAATAGAAAATACATCTTCCATTATTCAAGGACAAAGAACAACAAGATAAAATATCACTACATTAAGGAGAAGGTTCCAAATGAGATGGTAAAATTAGAGTATTTTCCCACATAAAAAAATACTAATATTTTGACCACATTTCTACCCAGAGAATATTTTGAACATCATTGGTTAGATATTGGAGTACAAATGACACCCTCCAACAAGATGAGTTAGAAAATATACCCATAATCCCCTTTGGAAAGTAGTATATATAAAAAAGTATGTTTTCTCTCATAAACTCAATGCTTGTATTTCTTACACTCATTTATGATATTCCATAGAAGTTCTATTTTGGTTCACTGATAAAGGGTGATATCTCATCAAAATGTTATTAGGGAGAATCTATTATCAAATGAAAAATACAAGAATGTTCTTACTATTGAAAAAGGGGATAAATCTTTTGTTATTGTTTGAGTTAGGGGGTGTTCATAAATATTTATTTAGGGTGGAAAGTTTTTATTCCAATGAATTATAGAGCAAGAAGTTCAATAAAATTTTATCATTGGTATCCTTTCATTTAACTCATATTTCTCACACTTATCTATTCTTACATGAGTATAAAGATAATGATTGGTGAAAAAATGATGAACTCCAAGAAGAAAATGTAGTCTCCCAATGGTATAAGACATAATTGATCAATTGTGAAGTTTTAAAATAAAGAAAACGGTATGTCTATTTCTTAATTGGAAACAAACCAAAAGTGGGATATTTTGGGAATGAGGTTGTTTATTGTTTTTTTTGGGTAGTATGTGTTGAAAATTACATGTAAAGGGCTTTTGGATGATTCCTAAGGGAATATATTGAGCCATGAAGAGGGATGTAAGATCTTGAACTTTTTGGACTTGTCTCAAGACAGTTTACAGGTACTATTTTACCTCATGTTGAATAATTTTTTATTGGTTTTTACCTTGGGGTTTGTTTGGGTGAATTTTGAGAGAAATTGAAGGAAAGAGGGTTGTTTACAGTTGGCACACAGTTATAAAAAATTGTGGGCCCTATCCCAGAAAAATATGAATCCCTGGATAGTGGGGATTCACATAGCTGGCACATGGTTTGGAAAAACATGCATCCTAAAAGGAAAAACCATGAACCCCTAAAAAAAATAAGCACATGGTTTGTGCACGGTTAGAGAAAATAATGTGCCCCTTCCCCAGTAACTATGCACGATATTTCTAATTGCCTGGAAATTCGTTTTAAAATCACGTGAACCCATATAACTCAACCATTTCATCCCCCATTCGAACCTAGGAGGTATTTCATGTTTTTATAACTCCCTTGATGAATTTTAGTCTCTCCCAACCTCTATTATTCGTGAAGTTAATCTCGGATTGAATGTCACTCCTCTCCTGGTAAGTAAATTCTTCTCTCATTCTTCCATCATTCATCACCTAGTCATTCTGATTTCATTCAGTGATTTAATCTTCAATATTGGATGGATATATATCTATTTTGTGATATTGAAATCTATTATTATAGACTTAGATATATTTTTTATATCTTTATTTATTTAAAACTTCATTTAAGGTTTTGATATTCGGATCAAGATCTACGTCGTTGTATCGCTTAGCTTTTGAGGAATTTTTTTGGGAAAATATTCTTTGATTAATTGAGGTAGGTGTTATAATATTCAATTCTAATTATCGTGATTTTGATACATGTATGTATGTTTTCGGATTCCCATTATTCTTTAGAAATTTCAATTCCTCGTAAAAATGATTTGGATACATATATGATTGTTTGAAGATTATTAGTGTTCTTTAGAAATTTGAATTCTTAAATTGATTTAGTTAATGTGGAAAATTTATTAATTAGATTAATTGTTGAAATATATGATTAATTAAGGAGATAATCATGAGAATAAAGGGATTCCCAATTTGATAATTATTTAGAAAATTAATTAGGAGATTTATGGGATTTTCAATTATATAATTAATTAAAAGATTAATTATGAGATTGAAGGATTTGTGATTTTGATAACAACTAATTGATTAATTGGATTATTGTTGAAATAAATGAATAATTGGGGATATTATTAGGAGAATAAGGGGTTTTTCATTTAGTTAATTGTTTATGAGGTTTAAGGGGTACAAATTTAGATAATTAATTGGAGGATTAATTATGAGATTTAAGAATTTATGATTTAGATAATTAATTTGGGGATTAATTACAAGATATTGATGTCCTGAATTTAGTTAATTAAAGGTACGTTAATTTTGATATATCATTATATATGAGTTGAGATAATTAATGGTATTTTAATTATGAGATGTCAAGATATAATAGTTGAGATAATTAAAGATAGATTAGTTATGAGTTATCAAGATATATGAGTTGAGAAAATTAATTGTAGATTAATTATGAGCTATCAAGATATATGATTTGAGATAATTAATGGTAGATTAATTATTAGATATCAAGAATTATGATTTGATATAATTAATTGTAGATTAATTATGTGATATCAATATATAAGAGTTGATATAATTAATGGTATATTAATTTTATGGTATCAAGATATATCTGTTGAGATAATTAATGGTAGATTAATTATGAGCTGTCAAGATATATGAGTTGAGATAAATAATTGTAGATTAATCAAGATATATCAATATATATGAGTTGAGATAATTAATTGTAGATTAATTATGAGATATCATGATATATGTGTTGAGATAATTAACATTAGACTAATTATGAGGTATTAAGATATATGATTTGTGAAAAATAATGGTAGATTAATTATGGGATGTCAAGATATATGAGTTGTGATAATTAATGGTAGATTAATTATGTGATATTATGATATTTGATTTTATATATTTAATTGTAGAATTAATAATGAGATCTTTATATAATTGGTTTGATATAATTAATTGATGAATTAATAATGATATATCAAGATATATGGTTTGAGATAATTAATTGATTAATTAACTATGAGATATCAAGATATATGATTTGATATAATTAATTGTAAATTTAATTATGAGATATTGAGATATGTGAATTGAGATAATTAATTGTAGAATTAATTATGAGGTATTTGAATCACTTATTTGAATAATTAATTATTGAATTATTTATGGGATAATAATTTCTTGGATATTGACTAATTAATTGATGAATTAGTAAATGGAATTGACATGCTTAATTAATGGGGGAATTAATTAATGGTAATTATGTGATAAACTAATTTTTTTAATTAGCAATGATATTGAGATGATTAATTAATTATAGAATTAATTAATGAGATTCATGAGAATAATTAATTGATGAATTAATTTATGTAAGTAATGTAATTATTTTATTATTTAACTAAAAAATATATATGATGAGATTAATAAATTAATTAATTAATTAATAGAAGTAATGTGATTATTTATTGGTTAAATTAAATAATGTGATTTATGGGAGTGATTAGTTAACTGTGGAAATAAGTAATGGGATTTACTTGAATAATTATTTATTTAATAAATTAAAGGATTGAAGAGATTAATTAGTTGTTGAATTGTTTAATGTATTTTATGTGATTAAGTAAGTATCCAATTAATTGATATTATTGAATTGATTACTTAATTATTGAATTAACTAGAGTAATTTATCTGATTAGTTAATTGTTGAATTAACTAGAGTAATTTATGTGATTAGTTAATTATTAAATTAACAATCATAATTAATGTGATTATTTTTTGTTGAGTTAACTATAGTAATTGATGTGATAAGTTAATTATTCAGTTAACTAGAAAAATTGTTGTGATTAATTAATTGTTGAATTAATTAATATTATTTATGTGATTAGTTAATTGTTGATTTATATAATTTAATTATTGTTTTTAACTAATTATTGATTTAGTAATGGAAATGGTGTGGATAATTAATGGTTGAATTAATTATGTGTTAATTAATGAAAACATACTGATTTATTTATATTATATTATGTAGTTAATGTTAACATAAACATTCAACAAATTCTTATGAATGGAAAAATGTGAGTTCAACTTTGTGATATTAAATAGTGAATGGTATCATGTATATTCAACCAAGTATTATGAATGGTAACAAGCTCATTCAATTACATGATTATTAAACGGTGAATGGAAACATGGAAATTCACCAATGTATTAGTAAAAGTAACAAGGAAATTAAAAATGTGATATCCATTGAGGATAGATTAGACTCCGACGTTGGCCAAAGAAAGTATTGAGGTTCGGGATTCCTTAGGATCCCAGGGGTTTATGTGATTAAATAAATAATATTTATTAATGTGATAATTATTTGTTTATGAATTATATTTATTTCTTTATATAATTATATATACTATTACTGAATGGATTTGTTTTAGACACCATCAGTGGTGGGCTACTGGGTTTCACTTGCACTGCACTCAGGATTCCTGGTCCATACACTAGTAGATTTTATTATTTCAGGATGGGATAAGGGAAGAGGCACTTTTTTGGTAGCTGAGTCAGGGTTGAGCATGGTTGAGGGAATCAGATGTACTTCGGGACCCTCTTGGGTGATTTCAGCAGCTTTAATTTTGAGTTTCATATTGAAACATGGCACATACATTAACATGACATATGTTTTGTTTAGTTAAGTCATTTTACTTCATACTTTGGTTATCATGAGATATTAGTATTGTTAGGGTCATATGTTTCTATAATTGTTTTTTCACTGGTGTATTACTTTGATAAAAAAGAGGTTATAATCTCTCAATGATTGACTTATTAGACCCTCATTTCTAATCAGCATCCTCAGGTGTTCGGGGAGTCTTTCTTGAGGTCATGTGACCAACCAGTTTGGGGCACTGGTGTATGGAACCAGGGCTGAGACGTTACAAAGTGGTATCAAATTCTATTTTTATTTTATTTTTCTTTTGTATTTCTATTTGGGAAAGGTATATGGGAGACTAATAAGAGTCATACCTTGGTTATGAGCTTGTTCATGTGAGTATCTAACCTACTGTATGTTGGAGAACCCAAGTACTAAGGGTGAGATTGTTGTTATTACTTTTTTCGGTTATAGTATACTATTATTTCATCTTGGGTGAAACACTTGTTGTGTGATGTGATTATCATTTCAAATATTTGTTAAGATTTTCTATGTTTTAACTCATAGCCTGGTAAGTCATGATAATTCAGTATGCATTAATTATTCTAGGAACTAAAGTTTATTTTGTGGAATACATCATTTTAGACATGCATAGGAAAATAAGTTTTGGGTATTTTTTTTAACTTGAAATATTTTTCCTTCATTTTGAAATTGAACTAAAAATAGTGTCTAACATGAGATTGAGAATGATTTTAAAATGATTCAAGATGAGAATAAATGGGTATATAAATGAGAAACATAAAAATTGAGAATGAGTTAACCTTTTTTAACCATGAACTAGATGTAGTACGGTTAAGGGTAGTGATAATACCTCAGTTTTGACTGTGTGGTGGGAAAAAGGGGGAAATGCTTGTTATTGTTTTGTGTAAATCCATCTTGTTAACTATGTTAATATTGGGAAATTATAATCCTTTGTGTTGTCTATTTGGCCCTTATTATGCATGGTTCGAATAGTGATACTTCCCTAGTTTTAGAACTTAGTTTTAGGTTATGTGAGGCATAGTCTGGTTTTGGATCGGTGTGGTGAGATGTTGGAATGTAGGGATGCCTGAGGCTTTAAATTGATTAAGTTATTTCTGTGGTTGGAGGTTACATTAGTGATGGAAATTTTGTGTTGGTTATCACCGAATACATCTTAGAATACTCTTAATTATTGAATAATATTTCCACTACCTTGAAATTATCCCTAGTATGCTTTTAAATCTAAATTTTTATTCATAAATACTAAAATGTATTTTGATTGGATCTAAGACCCCTTAGAAGTTACACTGATGAAGAATTATATGTGGAGTTGGATGGTGGAAGGTACGCTATATATAGTTTACAGATGAGGTTCTTAGGATGGACTAGAGGTCAATGAATACCATGGTAGATAATTTTCTTGAAAAATAGTGTTAAAAATCTTCTAAGGCTGGGATCAATGTGTCAGTAGTAGGTGCATGACACAAGACCATAGGTTGGAAGTGGTGGAATTAGAATTCCATTGAGGAACCTATAAGGGGAATATTCAAATTCCTCAGGGAAAGGCCAAGTGGGCCTTGGAGGTGGGGATGCAAATCCTTCCCAGTTCATTTTTTATAAGATCACTAAGTTCCATTGTTGGATAGTGTTATTATGGTTGTGTGGAATGGTGAGTTGGGAAATACATTAGATATGTTGATAAGGTTGAGCTTGATAAAGATGCATCTTTTGAGAAGCATCTGATATGGGTGTTGGACTGTAGTAATAAATTATTTTTGGAAAATACCATGATGATAGTTTTTGTATTGTGGAAACATGTATGAGTTCAAGAGGAAACTTGTGGAAGGGAAGTAGATATACAGGCTCAATGGCCCAATATTGTTTTCTCGGAATCATAGAGATGATTGGGAGTGCAGCTTAAGGACGATCTATTGTAAGGTGGGGATATTGTAATATCTGGAAATTTTTTAGATTTGTCTAAGGAGAGTTTATAGGAAAAAAATTACTTCATTTAAATACTTTTTTATTAGGTTTTAACTTATGGTTTGATTGGATGAATTTTGTGAAAAATTGAAGGAAATGGGTCTGTGCATGGTTGGAACACTATTAGAGAAAATTGTGCACCCCAGCCTAAGAAATCGTGAAATCCTTGATAGTATTGATTTGTACAGAAGGTGCATGGTTTGGAAAACCATTTTCTCTAAAAGTAGAAACCCTTAAATCCTAATATTATAGTCACCCGGTTGGCATATAGTTAGAGAAAACCATGTGCCCCTGCTAAGGAAACTGTGCGTGATATTTTTCATCTCCCAAAAATTAGTTTTAAAATCCCATTAACCCCCATAACTCACCCATTTTAACCCCCATTAAACCCTAGTAGGTATTTCAGGTTTTTGGAACTCTATGGATGGATTTAACGTCCTCTCAACCTCTTTTATTTATTAATTTAATCCCAAATCAAAGGTTGTTTTTCTACTGGTAAGTTAATTCTTCTCTCATTCTTCCCTTTTTCTTCCTCTATTCTATTCCCTATCTTTCAGAGATGTAATCAACTTTATTGGGAAGATATATAACTATTTGGTGAGATCTATATATATGGTTCTAGATCAAGATCTAAATTTTCTAGATCTTTATTTCTTTAAATATTGATTTAGGATTTTCAGATTATGGTCTAGATTTACATCGTTATGCGACTTAATTTTCAATGATTTCTTTTGGGTGATTATTATTTCAAAAATTGAGGTGGGTGGTCAAATGTTAAATTCTCATAGTCTTTATTTTGATATTTGTATTCATGTTTTTAGATTAATATAATTAGTTGGAAATTCTAATTCATTAATTGATTTAGTTAATGTGGTTAATTGATTAATTAGATTTATTTTTGAAATATTTAATTAAATTGGGATTTAATCATGAGATTAAGGGTTGTCCCATTTAGATAATTAATTGGGAAATTAATTATAAGATTTAGGGGAAATAAAATTAGACAATTAATTGATGGTTTGATTCTGAGATTTAGGGATTTTTGATTTAGATAATGTTCAGTTGATTTATAAGGACTTGACCTTAAACATTACATAATCTTGAATTAAATGAATAATTCACATTGAGGATCTTTTCAGGTTTACAGTTTTAGAGAATTAGGCCATAACTATTACATTAAATCTCACAAATTACAAGGCAGACACTTCTACTCCGTTTACATTTTTTTTCAAAAAATAAATACTCTTCGAAAAAAGTCATGTCTGGTCCCATGTTTTAGATAGCATGCATTTTCTTTGATCCCATCATTTACCCTATTTATCTTTAGGTACTATGATTTTTTTTCAAAACATAGGATGAGCATAAAAATCTTAGTAAGGGTTATAAAACAAAGAAAGGAAACATTAGTTCATCATTACATACATAACATAAGCTCTTTAACATACCTCGTGAAATCATAAGATTTATGATTAACATGTATAAATCATAAATCATAAAAGCAACTTGTGTCATCCATATCATACAAAAATTGTAGCTATCACAGCTACGTAGGGAGTTATATTTGGAATACCCATCATATTATATTCCCTAAATCTCATAGAAATAACATTCACATTTACCTCCATCACGTTACCCAATGCATTGGAGAGCTATCTCGGGCTCACCCACCCTAGATTTATCATGAAACCACCCGTATATGTAACAATTCCCAATAACCATAACATATTCATAACACATAAAATAAACATAAAGGGAAGATAAAATTTCCACCTTTCAGTCACAATATATCACTTAAATATATTGAAATAATCAATCCATTATCAAAACCATTTTCAATACCAATATACGTAAAAAGATTAAATGGTATTTACATTCCTTTTAAAAACATTACAACTTGTTAAGGATGCCAAGATCAAATAATACTCACGGTGGAGGAAAGTTCATTGTCACATATTACGTTAAAAAGAAACATTCCT
The DNA here is from genome assembly GCA_963277665.1 of Viscum album. Classification (NCBI taxonomy): domain Eukaryota; kingdom Viridiplantae; phylum Streptophyta; class Magnoliopsida; order Santalales; family Viscaceae; genus Viscum; species Viscum album. Next base: position 1,418,293,411 of record OY728157.1, on the reverse strand, counting down.
TTTTTTCATTAAATAAAACACTTCATATAAAATTATTCCCTTTTAATTAAATTAAAAGTCAAAGGTGTTTATAAATCATATAAAATAAAGTCATGTATTAAAAAAATATGCCTCAATGAAAGGAGATTTAGACGAAGTCCCTTACCTCGTGTCCGACTTGACTCGTTCATTATATAATCTCCTAAATAATAATCTAAAGTTCATTTATACTTTATTAATATATTTTTTCAAGTTTATTATTACTTTTATGTCACTTATTACAATGTTTTAATCATTATGTAATTCTTTAAGTTAATAACGGTTGTTTTGCTGATATTTGGTATTTAAGTCAAAAATAAACTTCTTATTATTACAATTTGTTCATGTGGTCAGATATCCATTATATAAAGAATTATATTCATGATTTATATATCATATATATCATATATATCCATTATATGTATGTATTTACAATAGTTCATAACATTTAGAGATAAGAAATGAAATGCACCGTTCATGGGGACGGTAAGCCGTACGTACGCATAAATTCAACTTTCATTTCTATTTCTTATATTAATGGAATTAAAACATAATCATACATAGTTATATTATAATTCCAGTATAATATCATTAACTCTATCCTTTCTATGTGCTACATATGGAATTAATGAGTCATATCACTTTGAGGGGGTGCTAGTCCACACTTCCTCAAATTAAATTATCGCGTTTACCCATAATGGAAATCATAAAGGCAAGCTATAAATGGAAAATTAAGAAGCATAAAGAAAAAATAAACATAATATATATCATATATAAATATAGTTCAATCATAATGGCCACCATGATAGGAGGTAGGATATTATTGAACAATCTACTTTTTGTGAGGCGTTATTTTTTCATCCACAAAAATAGTATATTATTTACCCATTAGATAGAGCTGTGTGTCCGTGTAGTTCAAATCCATATCATAAAAACATCCTAGTATATTTATCATACTGTTTTTGTTATAAAATAATGTAACTAAAAGATTTTATGGGGTTTGAGAAATAAAATAAAATAAAATAACATAAGAGAAGACGTTACCTTTAAATCAGATAACTCCCATTGGTTTGAACTAAAAGGACTTCTTGAAGTGCCTTCTGCCTAACGAATGGAATCTAAGAGGAGGGGAAGGATGTAGGGAAATTAATTGGGTAGAGTTTGGTCAATCCAAGGATATTTAGAGGTGTGAGTAATGGGTTAGAAGTGTCGTACTTTTATAATGGGGGGAGGGGCTTTTTAGGAATGTTTAAAAATATTATTTTATTATATAATGATTTTTGGTATCTAAATGTTCAAAACATACTAATTTAAAATATAAGATGAATCAAGGTCGAAATAACTTCATCCAATTATAATTGGATAGGTGTTGATTATTATTTTAATTATTATAATCTTATTTATTTAAAACATTTATTAATAAGGTAAACACTGCATCGTTATTGTGTCATAAATAATTTAATTTAATTGATGTCTAAAAATTATAAAAAATAATACCATGATGTAGAAAATATTTTTTTATTTCAAAAAAATATTTATAGTAAAAAATATAAGTTACATAACCCTATGTAAAAATTATTTTACTTGAAGATATTTGTTTATGTCATTTTTGTCTTTATTTTAAGTTAATTAAAATAAAGTGTCCTTATCACTCCCATGTGGCCCAATGGGGTCCCAAAATCGACCCAAAGATTAACATGGTCATATATGTACCAACCAATAGGATTATGATACATGTTATAGTAATTTTATATTATTATAATAATATTTTTTACCCTTATTTACCAGATTTACTCATTAACCATGGAAAATAAAATTTTTACTGAAATAAATATTCACAATGCCTAAAAATAAAAGATACCTATTTACACAATTTGGACCTCCTGATTAAAAATATGAAACCAATTCTTCAAAATTCAAAACACATAAGTGGTAGAAATTAATTTAAAATTAATTACCACTGTCAAACCATAAAGCGTGTTTTTTTGAAATATTAACTATCAAAAGATTGACACTGGTTTATGTCCAATTTCAGAGTGAAATTAATTAAAATGACCAACATTTGATTAAATGGTAAAAATATAATATAATTAACATTTAAAATTAATTTAAAAGATAATCTAATTATATAAATAAATTATATTAAAAATGAATTTTGCAATTAAAATATAGTATTTTTCACTATTCATCAAATATTGAAATTTATCAGAAAAACTCAAAAATTCTACCCAGAGTGAATTTTGATGTCCTGATTCTAAATAATAATTTTATTTGGTCAAGTAGAGCATATAAAAGTTACCAAAACTATATTTAAAGAGTTTTCTCCATCAAAAGGTAGTAAATCAACCTTTAAGGTAAATTATGTTTAAAATTAGATTAATTACCATTTTAAGCATCTAAATTTTGTTGGATAAATGTAAAAACATTTAACAAACATGTATAATCATATTTTAGTCAGTTCTATTCATTCTATCCAATACAACAGCTAGGCATTAACTACAATTTAAAATAATTATATTATATTATTATTGTGCAATGTAAGATTTCAAAGAAACCCATTGTTTTGTATCGGGTACACCATCAAACTTACAACCCATTTAAGGTAAAATCAATATTTAATTAACAAAATATTAATTAAAAAGAAAATATATTATTTCTTTATTTACCTGGGATGTTAAATCCTTCCCCCTTATGAAAATTATGTCCTTGCAATTTTATTCACTTATAAAATAAATGGGGGTATTTATCCCTTATATAATTTTTAGATTCCCACATTGCCTCTTCAACCATACAATTTTTCTGAAGAACCTTTACCTAGTGCATTAACTTATTCCACAATACATTCTCTCTTTGGTCAAAAATTTGGGCTGGTTGTTTCTCATAAGAGATATTCTCTTTCAACTGAAGTATCTCTAGGCACAAAACATTAGATGGATCTGGTATATACTTTCTTAACATTGAAACATGAAAAACATTGGGTACCTAGGATAAACATGGAGGTAAAGCCACCCTATATGCAACTGGTCCCACTTTCTCCAAGATTTCATAAGGTCCAATAAACCATGGACTCAGTTTTCCCTTCTTACAAAAACACATCACACTTTTCCATGGATAAACTTTGAGAAAGACATGATCACCTACCTCAAAAGAAAGATCCTTCCTCTGGTTATCTGAATAACTTTTTGGTCTACTCTAAGCTGTTCTCATATACTACTAAATCAACTGAACTTTTTCTGCCATCTCTTCTACCAATTTTGGTCCCATCAGTTTCCGTTAACCAACTTCATCCCAAAAAACTAGAGTTGGACAACTCTTTCCATATAATGCCTCAAATGGATCCATCTATATACTAGAATGAAAACTGTTATTATAGTAAAATTCAACCAAAGAAATATATTGGTCCCAAATTCCATTGTAATCTAGTGAATAAGCATATAACATATCCTCCAAGGTCTGAATTGTTCATTCTGACTGCCCATCTGATTATAGATGAAAAGTTGTACTGAAATTTAATTTAGTACCCACAACATCTGAAGGCCTTTCCTGAAGTTAGAAGTAAACCATGGATCACAATAAGAAACAATGGATAGGGGAACACCATACAACCTAACTATCTCTTTAACATACAACCAAGAATGTTGATCTAGAGACAAAGTATCTCGAATAGGAAGGAAATGAGAATATTTAGTCAATTGATCAACAATAAGCGAGATTGCATTATTACCTCGAGATGTATTCGGTAATCCCACAACGAAGTCCAAGTATATAATTTCCCATTTCCAATCTGGAACCAGTAAAGACTGAAGTATCCATTTTGGTAACTGTATCTCTACTTTAACCTACTAATAAGTCAAACACTTCACATTAAAATCATTAATATCTCTTTTCATTCCATCCCACTAGTAATACTCCAAAAGATATCTGTAGATCTTAGTATGGCAAGGATGAACTGATAACATGGAACTATGAGCTCCACATAACAACTCATTCTTCAATTGTGAATCATAAGGCACACACAATCTCTTTCAAAATCTCAAAAACACAATCAGTGTCAACATTAAATTTAGGAAAACTACCCTTCTGAACCAACTCTACCATTTTCTGCAACTCACTGTCTTCCTTTCGCGCTTGCTTTATTATGTCTAATAGAGATGATTTACCTGACACCTGAAACAAAATAGAATAATTTCCTACACCAAAAAAATCTATGACAATGTTCGTCAAATAAAAAACCAAAATATCGCGTTCAAAATGTAGCATGGTCAATGAAGAATTACTTTTTCAACTCAAGGCATTAAACACTTTATTTGCCTTTTCTGGATGATAATGAATCATGAAATCATAATACTTGATTATTTCTAGCCATCTCCTCTGTCTCATGTTCAATTATTTTTGAGTAGATATATACTTTAAACTTTTTTTTAGTATATATTTCACATTTTACTCCATATAGATGATGCCTCCATATTTTTAAATAAAAAAACAGCAACTAATTCCAAATCATGTGTAGGGTAATTTAACTCATTAGGTTCCAACTAACGTGAAGTATATGCAATTACCTGATCATTTTGCATAAGGACACAACCAAGTCTTTTCAATGAAGCATCATTGTAGATAACAAACTCACCATTTCTTGAAGGTAGTTCCAAAACTGGAGCATTCACCAATCTTATTTTCAATTCCTAAAAACAATCATCACATTCTTTTGTCCAAACATACATAACACCTTTTCGAGTTAACTTAGTAATTGGACTAGATAACCATGAAAAATTCTCAACAAACATCCAGTAATAACCTCCCAAATCTAGAAAACTACGAATCCCGATTATATTTGTGGGTCTTGGCCATTATTCAAAAAAAATTATTTTATTAGGATCAATATTTATTCCATTCTTTGAAACAATGTGACTAAGGAAAGAAATTTGCAGTAAAAAAAACACACACATGCTGAATTTCCCAAATAGATTTATTTCATTTAAGGTTTGTAAGATAGCCCTTAAATGACTTTCTTGTTCTTCTTTACTTTTTGGATAAACAAAAATATCATCAATGAATACGACCACAAACTTATCAAAGAAATCATGGAAAATTCTATTCATAAGATCCTAGAATACAACAGGTGCATTTGTTAAACCAAAAGGCATAACTACAAATTCATAATTTCCATATCTAGTAAAAACATAGTCTTCAGAATTTATTCATACTTTAATTTCAACAGATGGTACACTAACCTCAAGTCAATCTTTGAAAAATACTAAACTCCTAGGAGCTGATCAAAAAAATTATCAATATGAGGAAGAGGATACTTGTTCTTAATAGTGATGTTATTCAATGCTCTATAATCAATGAAAAGTATCATTGAACTATCATTCTTTTTAACAAATAAGATAGGATCACCCCATGGTGATGTTCTAGTTCGAATTAAACTTTTATCTAATAACTCATGCAATTTCTTCTTTAACTCTAAAAGTTAAATTTGAGCCATTCGATAAGGGGGATTTGAAATTAGCTAAGCATCAAGAACTAAGTCAATAGTAAATTCTACTTCCCGATTAGGTATAATACCAGGAAACTCATCATGAAAAAAATAAAGGTACTCATTTAACACTGGCACATTATTAATCTGAACAGTTCCTTTATTTTCAAAAATATGGGCATGGAAACATTTATTTCAAAATTTTACTAGTTTCTTAGCTTCCTAATATTTTATCAAAAGTAAGGTCACATTATTGTACACAAAATGGAAATCTTTTTGAAAGGAATCCTCTTTAGCACTACAATCAATCTTAGCATGATAAGAAGAATTCAAATCCATACCCAAAATAATATCAAACTCTACTAGAGGAAAAAAAACATAAGGTTTTCTATTAGATTCTTTCTACACACAAAGATAAGAAGGTTCTTATAATTTCTTTTTGTTTCAACATTTCCTCTAGGTGTTTTTACCATAATTTCTAGATTCATATCTTGATATGGAATTCCTAATTTACTAGAAAGCTTCTCAAAAATGATATAATGTGTAGACTTTGAATCAAATAAAATTTTGGCATAATCTGAACAAACAAACAGTGTACCTGATACTACTTCATTTGATGGACCAACATCTCTTGAAGTAGTAACAAAGGACTTCACCACCCCTTTCTGTTAGTAGTCTATTTTCTTTCCCATAGTTGAGTTTTTAATTAGACACTCATTTTCATAATTACCCAATTAATTTTACTTAAAACCTTTTACTAATTGTAAATCAAATTTTTTCTTAATATTACCCTAATCATCTTCAGTGAAATTACGAGCCTTATGTCCCATTTTACCACATTGATAGTACTTACTAGAATTAAAAAGGAGTTCCCCGTCATTCTTTTTTGAAAAAAAAAATCACAAACTATAAACTTAAGTTTCTTACCATCATATTTTTTTGAATAGTTTTTCCCTTTCTCCTTCCACCTTGACCACTTATTCTATTGTTTTTCAAAGAAGACTTGATCATTGTAAAACCCTATTTCCACCTTCTCCGCACATCAAAAACATTTTTCATAACTGTTTTACTAATTAGAAGCTAAAGAAATTTGGTAATTTGGCGTTGATCCTGAGTTAAAACAATTGATTTTACTATCAAGATCTCGTATGAAATTTGAAGCATACCTGTCCAGTCGAGTGAATCTTGATTCATAAGCAGCCACTGAGTCATACTCCTGACTCAATTCTAGGAATTTTTTTCCCATCCTAAGATAAACCACCTTAGGAAAATATTTCTTAAGAAAAATACCTTTGAATTCCTCCCAACCAAGAGCATCAATATCCTCACTATCCCTGATATTTTTCACCATCGACCATCACTGATTAGATTCACCTTCAAAATAGTAATCAACGAGACTAACCTTTTGATGTTTAGAACACCCAATGACTTCAAAAATTATCTCAAGTACTTTAATCCACCCTTCAGCTAGCACAGGGTCAGATAATCCTTCAAATGATGGGGGATGTTGCCTCATGAAATGCTCCACTACTGAAATTTTCCACTACAGTTTATCTGGCTAATATCATGCTTGGATACCACCACCATTTATATCCCGAGTAAATTGTTCCATCACTATAACAAACTATTCAGTTCTGATTCCAAACATCTAAGGTTGCTGATTTGGAAGGTTGTTTCCTCCTAATGTCGTCCCAAAAGAGCTACCCATTTTCCTCTATGAAAAACCATTCTGAACACAGAAATATCTTAGGCAAAACAACATGGTAATCTGTAAATGCTATATCACTTAAATATTAACATAAATTAATTTATGGACATTAATTTAACAATATCTTAACTTTTGAGGTTGTATAAACCGACCTCTAATACCAACTATAAGGACCCAGCCTTAAAAATTACATAATCTTGAATTAAATGAATAATTCAAATTGATGATCTTTCTAGGTTTATAGTTTTATAGAATTAGTCCATAACTATTACATTACATCTCAAAAATTAAAAGGTATAAACTTTTACTTAGTTCCCATATTTTTCATAAAATAAATACTATTGAAAAAAGGAGTCATTTCTAGTTCCATGTTTTAGACAGCATTAATTTTCCTTGATCACATCCTTGACCCTATTCATCTTTAGTTCCTGTTAAAAAACATTTTAAAACATGGGATGAGCATAAAAAGGTCAGTATGGGTTAAAAAAAATAAAAAATAAAACATTATTTCATCATTTTATAAATAACATAAGCTCTTTAAAATGCCTCATGAAATCATAAGATTTATTAATAACACATATAAATTACAAATCATAAAGGTAACTTGTGGCATCTAAATCATACTAACATTGTAGATATCACTGCTATGTAGGGAGTTACATTTGGAATAACCATCACAGTATATTCCCTAAATATCATAAGAGAAACATTCATGTTTACCTCCGTCACATTACCCAATTCATTGGAGAGCTATCTTAGGCTCACCCACCCTAGAATTATCATGGAATAATTTATATACGTAACAATTCCCAACAACCACAACATATTAATAACACATAAATCATACATAACGGAAAGATAAAATTTCCACATATAAATCACAATATATCATTTAAATATATTGAAATAATCATTCCATTATCAAAACCATTTTCAATACCAATATATGTAAAAAGAGTAAAAGGTATTTACTTTCCTTTTAAAGACATTACGGCTTATTAACGAAACCAAGATCAAATAATACTCGCGGTGGTGGAAAGGTTGTTGTCACTGCTTACCTTAAAAAGAAACATTCCTTTTTTAATTTAGTAAAACACTTAGTAAAAAAATATTCCCTTTGAATAAAATAAAAATTCAAGGGTGTTTATACAGCATATAAAATATATTCTTGTATTAAAACAAAATATTCCTCGATGAAAGGATATTGAGAAGAAGTCCCTTACCTCATGTCTGACTTGACCCGTTCATTATTTAATCTCATGAACAATAAACTAAAGTTAATTTATTCTTGATTAATATCCCTTTTCAAGTTTATTATTCCTTTTATATCACTTATTACAATGTTATAATCATTATTTTATCATTTATGTTTATAACGGTCGTTTTGTCGATATTTGGTACTTGACTCAAAAATGAGATTCTTATAATTACTGTTTGTTCACCTGGTCAAATATCTATTATATCCAAAATTATATTCATGATGTAGATATCATATATATCATATATATCTTATATATATAGTATATTTATGTATTTATAATAGTATATAACATTTGGATATGAGAAATGAAATGCACCGTTCATGGAGACGGTAAGCCGTACGTATGCATAAACACTACTTTCATTTCTATTTATTATTTTAATGGAATTAAAACATAATGATACGTAGGTATATTATAATTCTAGTATATTATCATATAAAATATTATTAACCACATCCTTTATACATCCCACGTATGGCATTAACGAGTCATCTCACTTGGAGGGGGCGATAGTCCGCACTTCCTCAAATGAAATTATCGCGTTTACCCATAATTAAAACCATAAAGGCATGATATAAATGGATACTACAGAGCATAAAGTAAAAAAAAATTATATATATCATGTATAAATATAGTTCCATCATAATGTTCACCATGATAGGTTGTAGGAGAGAATTTACAATCATTGTTTCGTGAGGCGTTATTTTTTTATACCTATAAACATTATGTTATTTACCAATTAGATGGAAGTGTGTGTAGGTTTAGTTCAAATACATATCATAACAACATCCTAGAATATTTAGGATACTTGTTTTGTATTAATATAAAGGAATAAAAATATTTTAGGGGGTTGGAGAAGTAAACAAAAGAACATAAGAGAAGCCATTACCTTTAAATCTGATAACTCCTTTTGGTTTGAACCAGAAGAACTTCTTCAAGTGCCTTCTGCCTAAAGTAACGCTTATCAGAGAAGGATAGGGATGTATGTAGCTTAATTGGGAAGAGTTTGGATGATCCAAGGGGCTTGAGAGGTGTGAGGAATGGGTTATAAGTGGTGTCCTTTTATAAGGGGGAGGAGGGGCTTTTTAAGAATGTTTAAAAATATTATTTTATAATATAATTATTTTCAGTTTCTAAAGGTCCAAAACATATTAAAGTATAATATAAATTGACTCATGGTTGAAATAAAAGTCATAAAATTATAATTGGAAAGGTTTTGGATGTTATTTTAATCCTTATAATTTTATTTATAGAAATCATTTATTAATGAGGTAAACAATGCATCATTATTGTGTCATAAATAATTTAATTTATTTGATGTCTAAAAATTATAAAAAACTTCCATGATTTAGGAAATATTTTTATATTTCTAAAAAATATTTATAGTCAAAAATATATCTTTTATTACACTATTTAAAAATTAATTTACTAAAAGATATTTATTTATGTAATTCTTGTCTTTACTTTTAGTTAATTAAAATAATGTGTCATTATCACTCCCATGTGGCCCCATAGGGTCAAAAAGAAGACCCAAAGATTCCCATGGCCGGATATGTATCAAAAAATAGTATTAGAACACATTTTATGGTAATTTATTTTATTATAATAATATTTGTCTACCCCTATTTACCAGATTTACCCATTAACAATGGTAAATAATATTTTTACTGAAATAAATATTCATAATGTCTAAAAATAAAAGTTACCTATTTACACAATTTGGACCTCATGATTCCAAATATGAAAGTCATTATTCCCAATTCAATACACAGAAGTGTCTGAAATTAATTTAAAATTAATTCCCGCTGTCAAAACAAAAAGCGTGTTTTTAGAAATATTAACTATCAAAAGATTGCTACTTGTTTATGTCCAATTTCAAATTGAAATTGATTCCAATGACCAAAATTGGTTTGAATGGTAAAAATATAATCTAATTACACATTAAAACAAATTAAAATTATAATCTAACCATATAAATAAATTATATTAAAAATGCAGTTTTGAATTAAAATATAGTATTTTTCACTATTCATTAAAAATTGAATTTTATCAGAAAAATAGCAAAATTTTACCCTGAGTAAATTTTGATGTCCCTATTCAAAAGAATGATTATATTGTTTCAAATAAAACATATAAAAGTGACCAAAACAATATTTAAATAGGGTTCACCATCAAAAGGTAATAAATCAACCTTTAAGGTAAATTGTGCTTAAAATTAGATTAATTCAAATTTTAAGCCTCTAACTTTCATTGGATAAATGTAAAAAAATTTAACAAACATGCATAATAATATTTTAGTTAGTTATATTCATTCCCTCCAATAAAATAGCTAGGCATTAACTACCATTTAAAATAATAATATTATATTATTATTGTGCAAAGTAAGATTTCCAGGAAACTCGTTGTGGTGTATTAGGTACACCATCAAACATAGAAACCCATTTAGGGTAAATTTAATATTTAATTCACAGAACATTAATTAAAAGTAAAATGTTTTATTTCATTATTTGCCTAGGATGTTATATGATTAATCGGGTTATTTTTTAAATATATAACTAATTAGGGAGTTGATTGTGAGACTAAGGGGATGTCCATTTAGGAAACTAATTGGGGAATTAATTATGAGGTTTAAGTGATTCCCATTTAGATAATTAATTATAGGATTGATTATGATATTAAGAGATTTTTTATTTCGATAATTAATCAGGGGATTAATTATGAGATATTGATGCCATGAGTTTTGGTAATTAATGGTATATTAATTAAGAGATATCATGGTATATGAGTTGAGATAATTAATGGTACATTAATTATAAGATATCAAGATATAAGAGTTGAGATAATTAAAGGTATATGAATAATGAGGTATTAATATATGTGAGTTGATATAATTAATAGTAGATTAATTATGAGCTATCAATATATATGAGTTGAGATAATTAATGGCAGGTTAATTTTGAGATATCAAGATATATGAGTTGAGATAATTAATGGTAGATTAATTATTATATATCAAGATATAAGAGTTTAGATAATTAGAAATATATTAATAATGAGGTATCAAGATATGTGAGTTGAGAAAATTAATATATGATTAATTATGAGCTATCAAGATATATGAGTTGAGATAAATAATGGTAGATTAATTAAATGATATCAAGATATATGAGTTGAGAGAATTAGTGGTAGATTAATTATTAGATATCAAGATATATGAGTTTATATAATTAAAGTTAAACCAATTATAAAGTATCAAGATATAAGAGTTGAGAAAATTAATGGAGGATTAATTATTAGATATTAAGATACATTAGTTGAGAAAATTCATGGTTGATTAATTACGAGATATCAAGATATATGATTTGAGATAATTAATTGTATAATTAATTATTAGATATTAAGGTAATTATTTTGAGATAATTAATTGATGTATTAATTATGAGATATTAAGTTATATGATTTTAGATAATTATTTAATGAATTAATTCAGAGATATCAAGATATATGATTTGAGATAATTAATTTTAGAATTAATTATGTGATATTGAGATATATAAATTGAGATAATTTATTGTAGAATATATTGTGAGATATTTATATAATTAATTTTAATAATCAATTGTTTAATTAATTATTGTATAATGAGTTTATGGATATTGACTAATTAATTGATGGATTAATTAATTTAATTGATATGATTAATTAATTGTGGAATTAAATAAGGGTAATTATGTGATAAAATAATTGTCGAGTTAGTAATGAGAATGAGATGATTAATTCATTATATAATTAATTATTATGATTGATGGGAATAATTAATTTATGAATTGATTGATTAATATAATTTTATTATTTAATTATTGAATTAAATAATGGGATTGATGTGATTAATTGATTGATTAATTCATTAAGGGAAGTAATGTGATTATTTAATGGTTGAATTAAATAATGTGATTGGTGGGAGTTATTAGTTAAATGTGGAATTAAATAATGTGATTGACATGAATAATTAATTAGTGAAAAAATTGAAGGGATTGAAGAGATTAATTGTTTAATTAATTTATGTATTTGATGTGATTATTTAATTTCCTAATTAATTAATATTATTGACATGATTATTTAATTATTTAATTAACTTGTGTAATTGATGTGATTAGTTAATTTTATAATTAACTAGAGTAAATGATGTGATTAGATAATTGTTGAATTAACTATAGTAATCGATTTGATTAGTTAATTGTGGAATTAAATATAATAATTAATGTGATTAGTTATTTCTTGGATTAACTAGATAAATTTATGTGAATAATTAATTTTTAAATTTATTAATGTTATCGATATGATTAGTTAATTTTTGAGTTAACTAATGGAAGTATTATGTTTAACTTATAGTTGAATTAGTAATGGAAATGGTGTGGATAATTAATTATTGAATTAATTAAGTTTTAATTAATTATAACATGGTCATTAAATTATGTGATTTTAAACAGTGAATGGTTACATGAACATTCATTCAAGTATTATGAATTGTAACATGTTCGTTCAATTATGTGATATTAAATGGTGAATGGTAACATGGATATTCGGCCAAGTATTATGAATGGTAGGATGCTCATTCAATTATGTGATTATTAAATGGTGAATTAAAACATGGGAATTTAGAAATTTATTAAGAATGGTAACATGGATATTCAAAATGTGATATCCCCTGGGGATAGATCGAACTCCAGCATGGGCTGAAGCAAGTATTGTGGTTCGGGTGTCCTCAGGAACCTAGATTTTATATGATTAAATTAATAATATTTAATAATGTGATAATTATTTATTGATGAATTATATTTATTTCTTTATATAATTACATACACTATTGTTGATTATATTTGTTTTATAAATCGCTGGTGGTGGCCTATTGAGTTATACTCACACCCTACTCAAGTTTTCTGATCGGTACCCGAATAGATTTTATTTCTATAGAAAAGGATAAGGGTAGAGGCTATGTGTTAGGTGGTTGAGTCAGAGTAGAGCATGGATAAGGTAACCGAACATGGTTCGTGACCTGCTTGGGTGATGTTGGGGTATTTACTTTTTAGTTTCATATTGACACTTGGCATGTAAATTAACATGACATATTTATTGTCCTATTTTGTATTGTACTTCGTTCTTTAGTTATCATGAGATATTTGTATTTTTTTGGTCATATGTTTTCCATATTGTCTATTTATTTCGATTCATGTACTACTCTGATAAGAGAAAAAAGTGTATAGTCTCCCCATGATTGACTTATCAGACCCTCATTGCTACTCATTAGCCTAAGTCATATGGAGAGGTGTGCGTCAGGTCATGTTACCAACATGTTTGGGGAACCGGTGTGAGGCACAAGCTGGGAAGTTACAGGGGATAAATTAGATTTAGAAGTAGTTAAAAAGTTTATAACTGTAGGATGACAACCATACCACAATACCATTAGTTTTTTATTGGGACATGTTGGAAGGATTTTAGTGTCTCTTACATTTTGAGGGTGCCCATGTCATAATGGATGACCACACCACATATTCTTGTTTTTTAGGACTATATTTTTTATGTGTTTTTTCCATTGAGGTATGAGGTTTCACCATAATGAGAACATCTTATATTTTGGTTAATGGTTTGTAAGTTTTTATACTTTACCATTTTAGGAATAAAAGAGTTTTTTTTCAAATAAGTGTCCAAGCTCCAAAGGGTATGATGATACTTTTAGTACATTTTACAACTTATATACATACACTCTATGGTAAAGTTGTTTCACCACATATGCTTTTTATGTAGGACTTTATGGTTTTGGTGTTATGGGTTTGAGATACAAGTTGAGTAAATATATGACAAAAGGAGAGTTGGTTAGATTATTTTTTCTCTTCCCTTTTTGATTTTCCGATGCCATAAAAATTTTGATCAACTATTTAGTCACACCATAGAGGAATGGACCATGATGCGGAAAGTTTGTTGATAAAGGGAGATTGAGGAAATCATGTTAAAAACATGGGTGTACTAAAATATGAAATAATCATATTGTTTCTTAGATCTGGTCTTTGACCATTCACCAAACCACAAAAGGGAAACCACATTATATATTTTCTGATATTATGTCACACAACACCGTGGTGAAGTATTTTCTATCATTATCAAGTGGTTTTACAAGTATAACTATAATTCATAATCATTGATAAATAATTAGTTTCAAGGGGATAACTTAATTTTATTGGAAATTAATGAACACATTTAATTATGTGGTACACATTAAGGGATCATAATGGATTAGGATAGTGAGAATTAATCCTCACCATTGTATTAATGGTTGAATCCTAAGTAGACTATAAAAATTATAGTGGTAGTTTTAGATAATTAATAGATTATAATATAAAGGAAAAAATACTAAAATATGTTATATATGTTCTAGAGGAGTGTAAAGAGGATAGAGAATAAGGATGAGGGTATCCAAGATGTTACCTAACTGGACGATTTCTAGATTTCTTCAAGTGGAATAAAGTGGAGTTAATCGATAGACCATTATTGGTGTTATAATATTCTATGTTCAAGAAGATCAAATCATAAACACTTTGAGGTTCAGTTTATTCCCTAATAATTTGAGTGTAGTTAGATTTCATCTCATTATGGTTTTAAACCAGGATAGTTAGTGCCGCCACTATGAACATATAACAAATAAGTGAGATTTAGTGTTTTGGGTGCATATACTCATTACCATGAATTATCCATATATTAACCCATTTGGGAGAAGCAATGAAAATCATGTGTGTCCCTCCTTTATTATTATTTTTCTTTATATGGACCAAGGGGAAGATAGAGATGTTATTATTCAAAAGGTAATAATATCATTGGAAATGGATTGATTTGAAATGTTCATATTCTGATTCCCCCCTCTATGTTTGGGTATCAACTCTTCTTTGGGATCATGAAATAAAGATATAATTCCATGTGGATTTCATCAAAACGTCCAAGTAAGAAAATAATATGCATAAAACCTATTGTCTAACCAAGTTAAAAAAAATTATATAGACCTACCACATAGAAGAAGATCTAGGAAAGATAATATGGCAACAATTAAGGAAATTTAGGCCCATAGAAAATATTAATGAGGATGATGGGGATAGTTAGATATAAATGGATGGGTTTTCCATTATAATAGGGGATCCATTGGAGGGATAAACTATTTTTTGTTTCCTTTATTGTGGAAATTTTCTTTGTAATAAAATGTTATTATTTTTGTGGGAGTTATTTTTCTTTTTTCCATTATCATTGATCTTCTACTCTCATGATAGTGTGGGGAATACATGAGGAGTCAATCCTAAGAGGAATTTGAGTGTATTTTAAATATTTTTTTTAAATCTTATATTTTTTTAATATTTGAGAATTATGATGGACACCAAGGCATGGGCATATGAGAGTTCCTCTTACATTAGTTCACCTGTTTTTTATTATAAATGAAAATATAATCTCTCTCCAATTCTCAAGGACTTCTGTATTGTATAACTAATTTTTGAATGAAGAATGAGATTCAGATAAAAATAAAGTAATTTAGTGATGGATTCACCTACGATTAAGGTGATTCCATTTTTTAAAACCCAAGGGATGGAATATTTTAGTGAACTAAGGGTCCCTTTATGTATTGTGTGTTCACAAAATTATAATAGAAAGGATGATTGTATAATTGATGTGTGAATTATCATAGATTTAGTTTAGTATTTTTAATTAAAAAACATCAAAGAAACACTTTTACATTCATGGGGAAGTTATTTTCATTTATGTTTGTGTTTGGGTAGCATTTTTATTTTCTCATTCATTTCTTCCTTATTTTAATGAAAAATGTTCTTATGAATGAAAATCTAAAAAAAATTAATAATTGGTTATAACCCAAGGAAAATGAGTGACTAATGAGGTTCCTTGAGAGAAAACCCAAGCCCTCTACTCATATTCATTGTGGGATTAAATTTCATTTATAAGGACCCCATGACATGCACTTGTTAAATAAAACCTTAATCAGATAAAATAAATAGGATCACAAATTTTAAAAAAAAAATAATTCTTATTATCTAAAAACAATCATTATTCATTAAAAATTCCAATTTTCAGAAAAATATAACTTTCATTCAAATTATTATTTAAATAAATATAAACACTCATATATCATTTTTCCTACCTTTATATTATTCTCATTG
Source organism: Viscum album (assembly GCA_963277665.1). NCBI lineage: Eukaryota > Viridiplantae > Streptophyta > Magnoliopsida > Santalales > Viscaceae > Viscum > Viscum album. Next base: position 1,418,276,737 of record OY728157.1, on the reverse strand, counting down.
ATCAAGAAAAATTTAATCCAATTTATAGTAAATTATAATATAGATTAATTCTTACCATATTTTTTCAATGAATTTTCTATCTCCAAATTCATCAAATTAAAATATTTCATTAATCTTGAGGAATTAAAAATGTATTTAAATGATATCAAATTCGATGAGAGTGTTGGATCGAATAGTCGATATAAAAGTCTATTAGATGGAATAATACAAGAGGGGGGGTGAATTGTAGGTTTAAAAAACCTTTGAGATTTAGTAACAAAGAGATTAGTTTAAAAGATCTTAAACTAATTCAAACACAAACACCCACAATTGTATTGAATGTAAAAGGTATGATGTATTGTAATACTATTGTAAAGCAAAACAATTGTATTCAAGGTGAACACAATAATCAGAGTAATACAAATGTGACCGATTCTACCTTAAAGCGTATAGAACCAATCAATACAAAATGTAATAGAAAGATTGTAATTGAAACAATTACAATTGAATATGTAAAGAAGAAAGGAAACAACACAAATCCCTTTCTAATATAACAGCGGAAATGTAAAAGTAATACAATTCTTTTAACCCAAAGAGAAGGGTTATCCTTTCACCTAGGATAAAAGGTCTGTCTCACCAACACCTTGGTGAGCCCTCGATACGATGATCGGCACGTCTGTCTGCCTATCCCCGGCAACCCTCGATACGATGATCGGCACGTCTGTCTTTCAATTACTTGAAAGCCCTCGATACGATGATTGGTACGTCTGTCTGCCTATCCCCGGCAGCCCTCGATTTTGCAGGTAATCGGCACCTCTGCCTTTCAATTACTTCAAAGCCCTCGATACGATGATCGGACGCACAAGGCTTGATGAGAGAAGTCACAGTGTCTCTCTCTAGAATCTTCGTGGTTCACAGAGTCTCTTTCGTTCTCTTCGTTCATCAGTGTGTTCTCAGCTTCAAATGACCTCCTATTTATAGGCCTCGGGTTCCAACGGTCATATTGCCTCCAACGGTCATATTGAAACAGAAATCACGACATCGTTTTGATTAGTATATAACTAACTCAACGACATCGTTTTGTTAGGATAAGAGATATATAGAAATGTAAAACATGAGTACGATTCATATGCAGAGAGAGTTTTTGACAAAGTACCAAAACAAATAATGATCATCTGAATAGCAAAGTCAGTACGATACGATTGACAGAGTCAGTACGATACGATTGACAGAGTCAGTATGATACGTTTGACAGAGTCAGTACGATACGATAAACATGATAAAAGATAATTTGTTATTTACAAACATATGATAGAATACATTTGAGATTTACAAAACATGACATAGAATATATTTGTGATTTCCAAAACATGATGTAAAAGCCAAAAGAAGACTTTTGACTTAACAATCTCCCCCTTTTTGGAAAGCACAAACACACAAAGTAAATGAAACAAGAAATACTTATCTCCCCCTGAGTTATTGAAAACTCTTCTGAATAAGAAATTGAATACAACTAACTCCCCCTTAGGTATTGACTTTCATAAGGATTGTATTCATAGATTTTCCTTAAGAGCATTGTAATGCACTCTCCCCCTTTGTAAAACAATCTTTGCTTTGTAAATATTCTCCCCCTTTGTGATTTACAAAAAGAAAGGAGTAATCTCGAATTGTCTGAAAGAGTTAGTGAAGTAATACAAGACAATGGATAAAAGAGATGATTATAAGAGTTATTACAAAACAAACAAGTTCCAAAAGAAACAAATACAACAATCATTTGTTTTCTCTTTCCTTCTCTTTCTTTATAAGCTCATGAAGCACAGCTTTCATCTTCTTGATCTCCTTCTTGTCTTCAGAAATTGATTCACCCTGAGTTTTGAGAAGCTCTTGTTGATCCGCAAAAATCTGATCTTGATTTCTGATGGTTTCCTCCTGGACTCTGATTACTTCTTCAAGAGTATCAATTCTGTTTTGCAGAGTCTTGTTATCCTTAGACAACTCAGAATTTTGATTCTTCAGCAAAACCATTTCATCTTTGAAAGATGAAACCTTCGAGAATTCAGATTGGAAAGCATTCATCCTATCTTGCAAGTCTTTTACTGAAGGAACATAGGCTCTTTGAGAAGATAAAAGGTTCAGCCTTTCAACCGTTTCTTTATCAAGCTTGTTGAAAGCAATTGCTAGCTCATTTGATAACCTCCTTATATCTTCAATAGCTAATTCATGATCATTAATGGAGCTCTCTATTTTGTATGACCACTTGGTCATCTTATTGCAAGCTTTCTTATGAGCAACTGAGCTTTCCGAAAGAACTTTCAGATCGGCTTCTACTGACAAAACTTTCTTTCTCAATTCTTTTACAGAGCCAAACTTTTTCCTTTGATTTTCAGTAATAAAATCAATCTTCCCTTCCAGTCTCGGAAAATAAGGAATTGTTTTCTCCACCCTTCTCAAAACATGAACAATGTAATCACTCTTCTTGAGAGAGATTGTATGCTCTGAATCAGTATCTTCATCATACGATGCTAGTTCATACGATCTGCTTGAATCAACAACTGGCTGTTTCCCTTTCGCTTTTTCTTTCTGCTTTCTTTCTTCTTCTACTTTGTCACTAATGACAACAACTTTATTAGACTGAGAAGATTGAGCATCTTGCTTTTCTCTAGATGACATCCTGTCCGGAGATCTTTCCTGATCGGCATGAGGAGTTTGTTGAACACCTTCGCTCAGCTTTTGAAGCGATTCCTCTCTACTTTTCTTTGAACTTTGAAGAAATTATAACAGAAAATTTCCTTCTTCTACTTCCACTTCTTCTATCACTTGTTTTCCTTTTTCTTTCTCAGGCAGACTCTGTACGATGGGCTCTTGGTGCACTTCCACAGTTAGTTAAGCACTAGCATCTTCAACTGCTTTCAAGACTTTAGAGATATCAAAGTCCTGAGCCTTTCTTTTCAAAAGAGTCTTCTTTTTCTTTTCAACTTGAAGGGTTTCTTATACCCTTATTCTTTCTGCAAAGGCCTCAGCAGGATCAAGACCAAACTTCGGATCGCCTTCCTTTCTCTGTTCCTTGTCCTTTCTCCATTTGGCTACAACTTCCTTACTGTACCTTGGCTTCTTCTTTGGTTTTGAACTAGTTTGAGGATCAGACTTTCGAGTAACACCGGTTGATTGATTGTCCTTGGCTGGCATAGGTGCCGATTGATTTTGAGCCAAATCAGCTTCTACATCTCTGACAAAAAGTTTTGAATTTGAATCAAAACAAACATTCAGCTTTTTCATCGTACTCTTATTAATCAAAGACGGCCACAAATCCATAGGTTCTCCTTTCAAAGGAATGTTACAAAACTTCATACTCTCAAGAATGAATTTCGTAAGGATGGCTGGATACATTATTATTTGGGATTTAATCCCTCCTTTCTTGACATTCTTGATGGTTTCAAAAATATATCCCATGAGATTTACTTTCCTCATATTCACAAGATAATCAAGCATAAAGATGTCAGGAACTTTCAGAGTTTCTCTATCCCCTTTCCTTGGAACAAGAAAACCTTTCATCCATAAAGTAACAAACCGATTGTCCGGTGAAAGATGATAAACTTTCCTCTTTCCCTCATTAACAACAAACAAAGATTTTTCAGCACTTTCTCTATTAAACGTACCAACTTCCTCTGGTATTTTGTGAGATGGACAGAATGCATCGCCTTCTATAGAAACATTCAGAAAATGTGCCGCTTGTTTCACAGACATAGATAACTTTCTATCGTACACAGCGAAATTTATAGTCATATCTTTGTCGAAAGAAACGGTTTTGTAAAACTGACAAACTTCATCAAAAAGAACTGGATCTTGAATATCAGGCTTTTCCACACAGAGATGTTTCCATCCTTGAAACAAAATAATCCTCTTGATTGTAGAATCGTACATATCAAAAAAATTCTCGGGATACTAACCTTTCTCTGTGAAAGTCTTTCTCTGTAAAAGTCTTTGAAGACATATCGGCAGGAGTATTAGCAGAAGATTGAGACATAAGGGTTCTGCCGATGAGAAAATCGTACGATGGTTTATAGCTGGTGGAGCAGAGCTTCGCCTCAAATCCTGAAACTTCAATGTGGGTTTGGGGAGGGGAGGGGGGTATTTATAGGCAAAAAAGAGATGACCGTTGATATTCTACGGTCAAGATTAGATAATACCAGATCAATGGTTAGGATTAAAACAAAGAAAATAAAATAAAAAAAATAATGAAAAGAAACCTGTCGGAGAACATAAGGTGATTGCTGGTTTTGGTATGAATCAAAAGTAAACACAATCGTAAGGAAAAAAAAATGATGCCGATGGAAAACAGTCATTACTATGATCGGACCGTTCGATGGAAAATAGTTGTTACCATTAACCGACAGTACGATGGAAAACAATCTCAATACTATCATCAGTCGAGAAAAAAAATCGAATGATACGATGGAAAAGAATTTGAATACTATTATCGGTCGATACAAAAACTATTGAATGGTACGATGGAAAAGAATTTCAATACCATCATCGGTCGATTCAAAGATTATTGAATGGTACGATGGAAAAGAATTTCAATACCATCATCGGTCGATTCAAAGATTATTGAATGGTACGATGGAAAAGAATTTCAATACCATCATCGGTCGATTCAAAATTTTTTGAACGATACGATGGAAAAGAATTTCAATACGAAAAACAGAAAAACTGAAATGGTCAATACGATAAACAGAAAGAAACATATATAAAGAGAGTAAATATTTAAAGATCAGAAACAAAAAGACATAAAGAAATGTCCTCCCCCTTTCTACGAGGAGTTTCTTACTATTAGGAGAGATGTAAAACAGGAAGTAGATATGAATGATTATTTTAATGTAATCATTCCTAGCTTCTGTTTTATAAATTCAAATCTATCGGAAGGTAAAGGTTTTGTAAAAATGTCAGCAAGTTGTTCTTGCGTTCCGATTAATTGTAAAAAAACAATATTACATATACCAACAATCATTCCTTGAGCATTATCTCTGAAGGTAACTTTTCCACCTTTTGTTTTGATAACCTTTTCAAAGAAATCTTTGTTTCCAGTCATATGTCGAGAACAACCACTATCCATGTACCAAATTTTCTTATTGATACACTTCTCGTTTTCCTGAAAAAGAAACAATTAGATTTTCGGAATCCAAACTTGTTTGGATCCAGAAGGATTAGATAAAAGAATTTTAGGAATCCACATTTGTTTTGCAAAATGAGCTTTATGAAATCCTAAGGATTGAGTTTTGTTAAGAGAACAATCTCTTCTCCAATTTCCACCACACTGACACTTGGAACAGAAAATAGTTTTTTGAGGAACAAAATAGTTATTACTAAAAACAGGTTTGGAATAAGTATAACCAAGACCAGAACGATTTCTCAATGGTCTTATTTGAGAGTACATCCTATCAAAGTTTTCTTTTCCATGAGTAAAGTTTGACAAGCACTTTTTCAAGGATAAAATCTCCGACTTTAGTTTTAAAACCAAATTCTTGTTTTCTAAAACATTTGAATTAGAACTAGAGTTAGACTCTACAAAGTTTTTCTTTGAAATAGCAGTTTCAAGATCCTTAGAAAGTTTATCCTTTTCAGATTTGACTTTCTCAAGGGTTTTCAAAATACTTTCAAAATCAGAAGTTTTCTCATCAAGATCTTTAGAAAGATCTGATACTTCTTTAGTCAAAATAGAAATTCTAGAATTTGCTTTTTCAAATCTCTTTTTGAGTTTAGAATTTTCATTTTCAAGTAACTTAGCAAGTCTAGAGACTTCTTCAAAAGAAGGTAAAGTATCATCTTCTGATGATGAGGGTTCATCATTTGAAGATTCATAATATCTATTATCAACATAACTTGCATTTAAAGAAACATTTGTAACAGCTTCAGCATTATGTAGCTTAGCCATGAGACAATGATCTTCAATTGGTAGTCTGGCTAGAAGTCCAATATTCCTTTGTCCTGACATCTCATATTCTGAAGAATCATCTGAGGAATCACTACCACTTGCACTCCATGTATCATTTGCTTTCAAGACTTTCTTTGTCTTATAAAACCTTTTCTTGTTTCTTTCAGAGTGTTTCTCTTTTATATCTTTCCTTTTCAGTAAAGGACAATCAGGCCTTATATGTCCTGCTTTCTTGCATTCATAACAAGTTACCTCTGAGTCTTTCCTATATTTCCTGTCTTTCTTTTTGAATCTATATTGAAAATCTTTCTTTCCCACAATCTTGTTCATCCTCCGAGCAAGATTAGCTAACTCATTGTCTGAAAGATTACAATCACTTGAATCAGAAACAACAACTGTCTTGGATTTAGACCTTGTAACCCTTTCAGGTGTTTTAGCTTTAGATGAAAAAGCTACACTTCCATTCCCATTCTTCTTCTTATTGAAATCAGCATCTCTTTTCATTCTTGTCTCGTGCTGTAGAAGAGTTCCAAAGAGTTCATCAAGAGTAATCTGGGAAACTTTTCTATTTTCATCAATAGCTATTCTTTTTGACTCCCATTCATTTGGCATAATATCTATAATCTTATCAACAAGAGATTCATCATCAAGACCTTTTTCTCCCATAGATTGTAAGCTGTTGACAATTGTCATAAACCTCTGTTGCACTTTACATACTGGCTCTCCATAAGGAAAAACAAATCCATGATACTCTGCTCGAAGCATTGCTCTCCTTGTTTCTATAACCTTGGATGTACCAAAATGAGTGACTTCTAATTTCTTCCAAATACAGTTAGCTGCTTCACATGAAGATATCTGACTATATATATTCCTGGTCATAGATCATAATAAAGTATTGCGTACCTTGTAATTCAGTTGATATTCTTGCTTCTCTTGATTGGTGAAAGTACTAACTTCTTTGTCAGGAATTTTGTATCCCCCAGTAAGCATAATAAAATTGTCTACACCAGTATTGATGACGAAAGTCTTCATACGATCTCTCCAATACTCATAATCATTTCCATCAAAGATCGGTGGTCTAGAAGGATTCAGATTATCTATTGATCCGATATTCATTCCTGCCATCTAATAAAAACAAAAACAACTTTTCCACTCCACACGTTAGTGTAGTAAGTATTCAAGAAAGTAATAAGAAATAAAGCTAGTAATACAAGTCAGTGGAAAACCTCCTCTGATACCAATTGTTGGATCGAATAGTCGATATAAAAGTCTATTAGATGGAATAATACAAGAGGGGGGTGAATTGTAGGTTTAAAAAACCTTTGAGATTTAGTAACAAAGAGATTAGTTTAAAAGATCTTAAACTAATTCAAACACAAACACCCACAATTGTATTGAATGTAAAAGGTATGATGTATTGTAATACTATTGTAAAGCAAAACAATTGTATTCAAGGTGAACACAATAATCAGAGTAATACAAATGTGACCGATTCTACCTTAAAGCGTATAGAACCAATCAATACAAAATGTAATAGAAAGATTGTAATTGAAACAATTACAATTGAATATGTAAAGAAGAAAGGAAACAACACAAATCCCTTTCTAATATAACAGCGGAAATGTAAAAGTAATACAATTCTTTTAACCCAAAGAGAAGGGTTATCCTTTCACCTAGGATAAAAGGTCTGTCTCACCAACACCTTGGTGAGCCCTCGATACGATGATCGGCACGTCTGTCTGCCTATCCCCGGCAGCCCTCGATACGATGATCGGCACGTCTGTCTTTCAATTACTTGAAAGCCCTCGATACGATGATCGGTACGTCTGTCTGCCTATCCCCGGCAGCCCTCGATTTTGCAGGTAATCGGCACCTCTGTCTTTCAATTACTTGAAAGCCCTCGATACGATGATCGGACGCACAAGGCTTGATGAGAGAAGTCACAGTGTCTCTCTCTAGAATCTTCGTGGTTCACAGAGTCTCTTTCGTTCTCTTCGTTCATCAGTGTGTTCTCAGCTTCAAATGACCTCCTATTTATAGGACTCGGGTTCCAACGGTCATATTGCCTCCAACGGTCATATTGAAACAGAAAGCACGACATCGTTTTGATTAGTATATAACTAACTCAACGACATCGTTTTGTTAGGATAAGAGATATATAGAAATGTAAAACATGAGTACGATTCATATGCAGAGAGAGTTTTTGACAAAGTACCAAAACAAATAATGATCATCTGAATAGCAAAGTCAGTACGATACGATTGACAGAGTCAGTACGATACGATTGACAGAGTCAGTACGATACGTTTGACAGAGTCAGTACGATACGATAAACATGATAAAAGATAATTTGTTATTTACAAACATATGATAGAATACATTTGAGATTTCCAAAACATGACATAGAATATATTTTTAATTTCCAAAACATGATGTAAAAGCCAAAAGAAGACTTTTGACTTAACAGAGAGTGTGTGTGAATATTATTTGAAAAAATGATCTTAGAGTCTTGGAATATTTTCAATATAAATAAATCTATGGGACTCCCTCAAATACTCACTCTCTAACACTTAATATTTTGTTTATCCCATAAAAATTGATGATATCAATACTCAAAAATCCGCTTTATTAAAATTTTATATTATATTGACTTTTAAATAGAAAAGTGGGAACCATTATTATAATAATAAATCCATTATAAATAAATAAAAAATGATAACAAAAAACACGAAAGGGATACCACATGAAAATGGATAGAACTAGTGAGTTGAACTTACTATAATTCAATAAAAACATAAGGTGGGTTGCACAAGGACATCAGCCTACAAGACAACCTTGGGATATGTGAGGCAACACATGGATATAATTTGTACCTCAAGCTTAGAATGTCTCAGGGACAAAAAAACTGGTAGAGGTCACCATAATTGAGACACCAATCTATAGAATTCCCTTTATCACAAACTGATGTTCAACATTGAGCTCCAACAAATCACCAATATAGAAAGGAAAATCCCCCAATAAAAATCATCAGATTAGGTAAAAACACCAACAGGCCACCAAAGGTTCCATCATCACTAAATGATCATTTTCTCAAGAAAACTATAAATTTGAAACCATCAACCAAAAAATTATCTCTAGAATCTACATATTAACATCAATTTTAATTATAACCCCTCCATCAGAAGTTTTCACTGAACTAAAAACACGCTTATTTTAATGGAGAAAAATAAATATGAAACCAAGAAAAACAATAATCATAAAATCTATTCATAGAAGAAAGATTTAAGGATTCTAACACTAAAACCATAGTAAGAGCAACATAAGACACCACCAAAACTATGAATGGGAAGAAATCAGAAGACCAAGAAATAAAATCAAACATAATGTAACTGTAAGCTCTGTATGTAAAAAGACCCATAGATGCATCAATCATGAACCATAAAGGAAAATAAATTTTAGTGGATAAATTTTATATAACCATGGTCTAATCCCACCTTTAGATTCCTCCTAAAATGAAACTATACAAAAAAAAACTCCAATCCAACTTTCACAACATAATAGATGATTCTTTTCAATGATATAGACATATCATGCCCAAGGAAGGATAGTCGAAGCCACTCTAAGCTTGTTAATTAGACACTCATACCAAAATACATCACAAAGTACTTGATCTTTTTTTATTTTTCACTCGAAATTCCACTCAATATTGGGATCTTTATAACCCCACATTCTAGGAAAAAAATTGATAACAAAATTTCAAAAATTAAAAAAGAAACCCCAGGGAAGAAACTAAGAAAATTAAGTTTATATAAAATGATAACTAAAATAGAGATATAAAAGGAGAGTAATGAATATATAAGAAACTAAATTGGTGCCACTCAGAAACCATAGAAATTTTGAAATGAAAGATAAGAAATAATTCATAAGAAAATAGTATAAGAAGATAAAATGATGAGAAATAATTCCACTATAAAATTAGAACATGATAAAGGAATAATAGTATCAAATATCCCACTACCCCTCAAACAAATCTCTTTATGAATTCTTCTCCCACCTCCCACATTTAAATTTAAAATTATCATTAAAATATTCAAGATATGGGATGGAAAGGATATGTGATATTGGATATTATTAAAAATTATTATTTATTGATTTTAAAATCTATGAAACCATGTAAATATGAGGGCGTATTTAAATCACATGAGTCTCAGCCCAGTTGGTGAGGACTCCTTAAGTGAATCTAGGAGATCAGGGATCAAATCCATGTAGAGGCTAATTTCTGAGTACTATATCAGTACTGTAGTTGGAACTGTGTAGTATTGTTGCAGGTACTATAGTGGGAACTATAGCAGACGCTATTTGGCATTATAGCAGCAGGGAATATTCCCCCGTTTGGGCCTTCAGGACACCTATTTGGTCCCCAAGCCCTTTAATGCCTTTGGGCCACCCATGTCTTCAGGTCAATAAGGCCTTTGGGCCACCTCAGGGCCTTCAGGCCACCTTAAGTGCAGATGCAAACCAGATAACCTATAAGGAACAAGCTTCCAAAAGAGGACGAGCAAGGATCTTTCACAAAAGTAGAAGCTAAAAAGATTGCAAGAATGAGAGGGTATGGAACCTTCCATCAGAACAAGCATGTGCATGCACAGGAAAGCCTAGCCGAAAAGCCATGCAAAGGTGAAGAGATGATTTCATGATGAAGATGATGGGGAGTATCAGTTCCAAGTAGTTAGTCCAGGTTGTATGTAATGTTTGAAGCCTACGGGCATTGAAATTCCTCTAAGGTCCATGGTCCATGTAATACTTATGCCTACGGGCCTTATAAGGGTTCCACCTAACCCTTTGAAAGGTGGATTATCAAAAATCAATAAAAATTAAGGCCTTCAGGCCATTGGAGGATGAGGGTGTCTTTAAAGGTCAGTAGCAGATAAATAAAATTAAACAATTCCTCAGTCATTTGAATACATATTTTAAAGTTCAAAGAGCCTCAATGGATAAAATATGTAAAGTTCTAAAAATAATATCATGGCTCAAGCTCCCCTTAGGAAATAACGAAATAGAATTTTGCATAAAAGGGTTTAGAGCCCTCTCAGTTATCAAAATATGAATTTTGATAACCAAGGTGAGTTTGACTAAAAATAGGAGTCTCAAAAATAAAGAAGTTTCGTATTTTTTTCAAAGAATAGAATTAAATAATCAATAATATAAAAGCATAGGTATAAAGTTTGAAATAAATTAAAACTATTAATCATGTGCTGAAATTATGGCTTGGGATAAGAGTGGTATATCCTTGACTATGTTTCTATAGAAGTTTAATCAGTTTTCATGTGAATCAAAAGTTGAAAACTTTGTTAATTTTTTATTTTATTCTTTTTTTATTTTTATAAAAATGTTGTTTACAAGTGGAATTAAAATATGAAAATAAATATAACACTTCCCTATTTAATTGAAGTGATACATGGAGATTTCTTCCCAGTTGTGTGAATCATTGAAAATAATATAACATGTAAAATATAAAGATAAACATAAGATAGATATATCATATCAGATAAATAACACCATAATCAGATAAGCATATAGATGAAATAAATATATATGGGAAAATCAAATAAATGTTAGTATCATAAAAGAAAACATCAAATAGATGTATTCAATTTTATTACCTAAAAATTAAATAAAATAAAGACAATGAAACAAAAAACTAATTAATGATGGTTTATTTCCCATTGAGTTTACATTTTTTCTTTTTCTATAAGGAATTGAAGAAACATCACTATGATCAAATGGAAACATATCTCATGCATCTTAATCATCAACAATAGTAGTGTCGTATGTATTTATCAATAAAGTTTTTTTTCTTTATCAAATATGATAACTCAAAGGAAACACATAGAAATTATGGATATTTGGAATAAGATGAAGAAAAACCAAGTTAGAAGGAATTAAATATGCAACATATGAATAAATAATAACTATTTATTAGAGATTTTGGTATAGGGTATTAGAATAATTATTAATAAGATTACCTCTTTGTATGTGTACAATATATGTAATATTTTTAACAAACTACCTTAATGATTGGATTATACAGATCACATTCTTGAATAAATTGTCTGGTTAAATCCTGTAACATGATTTTTTTCTCATCAATACCCATTAACATAGGTAAATCCCCTGGTTTTAACTCAATTAAGGATCAAAAACATTATTAAAGGATCTCGTATTAAGATTTATATTAACCTTTTTTGGTGTTTCATATGAAGTGATAGAAACCTTAGTGAATCAAGAAAATGAGATATGACTTAGTTGATTATGTTACTCTTGAGAATGATAAATGGTTAAATGACTAAATGATAGGACTCAGGTCAACTAGGTTCACCTTACTTTTCATGAGCATACCTGATTAGAACTCCATAGTTATTTGTTCTTGGTCTGGAGTAGTGATTAGGATGGGTGAACTTTTGGTAAGTTTCTTAGGTTGTGTGTGAATGAGGACTAAGCACACTAGTAAGGACATGTGTTGGCTTCTGGGGATAGTCATTAGTCAGATGAACTGTTCAGCCATGTGGGTGGGTCCTAGGGTGGGTACCACCTGTATGCGGGGAAACTAGTGGTACCTGGTGGACCAGGACTCAATGAAAATGTTTGGGTGGGGTGTCTCTGCTATCACCGAGACCCAGTTGTTACATTTGGTATCGGAGGAAGAACCCAACCTTAAGTGTGGTGCACTGCCTGAGATGAGATTTAGAGCCCAAATTGATAATGTTGTGCTCTAAAGGGGGGTGAATGTAACACCCTATAATGATAAAAAGGTTTAAATTACTAAATAATATGAATCATGTCAAAAAAATTCACCTTCGTTTTCAGGAGCCTACCTGATTAAAACTCCACAGTTAAGCGTGCTTAGCTTTTAGTAGTAATTAGGATGGGCGACCTTCTAAGAAGTTTCCTAGGGTGTGTGAGAGTGATTAAAAAGCACATCAGAAAGGACATGAATTGGATTTGCAGGTAGTCGTTAGTTAGATGACCCATTCATGCATGTGGGTGGGTCCCATGGTGGGGAACACATGTCTGTGGGGAAACTGGTGGAACTTGGTGGGCCATGACTTGACAACAATGTTAAGGAGGGGTGATTCTGCTGTCACCAGAACCCATTTATTATAGAGTAGGTGATTGCATTATATATAAAATGATACATTATCCTTGATTTTATTCCATATTAATATCATCATGTTTCATCATTGGCATAAGTCTCGTAATAAGATCCGAATACATTAAGGAAACTTATTCTTGAAACATTTCTCAAATGTTGTGATTTTACCCCACCACTATTATAAAATGATTTACTAAACCCTTAAATAATTTAAATATTTCTATTTTTGAAAGTTTTTTTAACTCAGAATAATTATCAAAGGGGTATTAATCATCATAATTTCAATTAATGTTCACTAGTGAATAGTAAATGTTTTGTTTCTTTGGTTAATTTTGACTATATCATAGTGAAAAGGGTCTGAATTCAATTTCCTCCTCGTATTCAAATGTGTTTTTATCCTCAAAAGGTATAAGATTATATGAATAAAAGAGATATATTTTCACCATTAGGATAAGGTATGTGGACTCTAAGGTGATGGATATGAAATTACATTCTCTAATAGATAATTATATCTAAAAGAGTATATGATGTGACTCGTATATTCTTTAAATGTGATTGGAATGGAAAAATAAATTTATTATAGGTAAGATTCATCTATGGTGTGCTATGGAAGATGATTAATCAAAATAAATTCATATATAGACAGTGGAAATGAATCTTTTTCATGTGTAACTTATATTATAACTGATTTATAAGAATTGTTCTGATATAGAATGTCAATTAATACTGATGAGGCTAATTTGGGTGTTTTTCCCATTTGAGTTTCTATATTTTTTATTATGGAAACCAAATTTATATTCAAGTTTTGATATTCCTATAATATGTTTTACAACCTATATGAAGATAATGTATTATTAGTTTCTTCACTTTCATTAATATCCACAAATTAAAAATAATCATATGTAGGAAAAGAATTAATATCATAATATGATAAAGGGTTATCACATTGGTGGTGAATTTGATTTTAATGATGATCATTAAAATAAAAATTACTTCCTTTAAAACTCATGGGGAGAAATAAATTTAATTTTTCACTACATACAATGGGTGGGTAGGTCAGGTATAGAAGAAAAAACATGGTGAGAACTATTCCATTATAGTTTCCTTAGTCCTTATAATTTTTATGTAAAGTTAAAACCCCAAAAGCAGTAGTCTGATTTTTTTTTATTTTTTTAAGGTTTATGTTTTTATTATATAAATATACCTCTATATAAGATTTTATAATTCCATAATTCTCCTTGTAAATGATACTAAAACTATTGTACATGTTTTCACAATATAAAAAATTTATAAATTTATAAACCTATTGACTACTAAAATAGTGGTAGTATGGTCTATATCACTAGTAGAATGAGAATAGTCACTAGAAATTTTTACTTCAAATATTTTTTTGGAAGTTGGTGTGTTAATATGACTAAAATCAAAATCATATAAACAAAATAATTTTGATACAAATAAAAAATAATAATGTAAGTGAGTAGAGATCTATGTGTCAATGTTATGAATCAATTTTAGGAACATGTAATGAAAATTAATTTATTTTTATTTATTAGTAATTATTTATTTAATGATCATTAAATAATAATTTAATTTGAATTTCATAATGCCGCATTATTGGTTTTTTATGAATTTTAATCCTTCATGTACCTTCCCAACCCAACATATATTCCTTAATGTGGATCCATCTTAAAATTAAGTGATTTTTAAAGGAGTAATATATCCAATATTATATATATATATATATTATCAAACAAATGTCTCTAAAATTGTTTTGGGACTTTGTTTTCACCAACAATCCTCCCTTCAAACCAAATAACACACATTCAATCCTCCCCTTCATTTATAATTCTGTTGATTAAACCATCTTTCCCCACTAATTTCATCACCTCTACACACCACATGACCACTTATATCAAGAATAATTTTGATGAAATCTTGGATCATGGACCCACATGATCCAATCGATCCATAAATTTTATTTCATGGTCAAACTGAGGTATTAAAACCAAATCACAACTAGGTCAAACCATGGATCTGATACTATATTTCTGACTGACTATTTCCAGACATAATTATATTTTTTTATGAGTATACATAGTTTTTAATGAACAAATCTATGAAACACTTTTGATTTTCTATATTTTTGTCCTCTTCAACATCACTATGAATAAAAATTATCTTCACATTTAGTTTCTCTAACTCAAGATTTTGTAAGGCCAAAATATCTTATAAATCTCAAACTCATACATTTTTAAAACTGGAATGGAGAAATTTTTTAAGTCAACACCTAGAACCTGATTGTATCCTTTACCAACTAACCATGCTTTGTACCATGTTTCTTTAATTATGGGTTGAACACCCATTTGTAGTGAAATTAATTCTTACCCTTTGGTGATTTCACCAACTCCAATGTGAAATTTTTCTATAGAGAACCTATATATTCTTTCATATTCGATATCCATCAACATGAATTATTACAATAAATTACATCTCAAAATTTTAAAGATGCTTCATTTGAATCAATACCTTCAACCATATTCAGTGTGTAAGAAACTAGGTCATCCTTATAATACCTATATGGAGCATTAATATTTTTATTTAGGACGTATTTTATAATATAACACTATAATTATGGTAGCTAAGGAAAAATACTACCTTAAATATCTATTTCATGTATTGAATAATTAGGTTTAGATTCTAACTGAAACTCAACATCAACATGAGAACTTGATTTATGGTATCATAAATCCTTTTAAGGTCAGGTACTTAACATGAAATTTTCATCAAATACTATATTCATGTAAATAATAACTTTCTATCTTTCAATAAACTAAAATATATATCCCTTAAACTTTTTTATAACAAATAAAGCCGCACTTTATGGATATGGTTTCTAATTTTCCATTATTTGTATGGGAAAAAAGCAGTTTAAGAGTCCCTTAGGAGAGATTGAAGATACCATAATGATTTAGGTAAGTTGATGAGTAATGGAGAATAAGTAAGATCATCATGGATAGATTTTAAAAATGGGGATCCATGAGTTTTTATTAATTACAATATGGTTAATATAAAATTTATCTTATATATAGAGATAATGTAATATCATAAACACAATTTTTTCTTATGGTGTGGTGTTTTTAAAAGCATTACATTAAAGTAATGATAATATTTGTTTCTTTAATAATTTCATTATTAGGTTTTGGAAGTGTTTTTATATTGTATTTATTTAAAAAAAAAGATGAACACGTATGAGGTTCCTTGAAGTTGAGTGAATTTACAAAAGAATGAATCTATTTTGAGATGAAGCAAGTTGCAATGTTAAGGATTGGGATTCATAGTGATACAAATGTTCTGGATGATGATGTTATTCTTACAAAAAGGGCCCATGTGGCACCCCAAACCTACACTCCCAAGTCTAGTGCTAAAAACATACTTTCAACTGGATTCAATAAAAAGTGATATGTCTTAAACCAAACTTACATATATTTCAATAATTTAAACACTATATCTCACAAAAAAAAATAATACCATAAACGGCAGGTTTAGTGTATTTGAGGATTATCTACATTAGAAAATTATTTTAGGATACTTGTTAATATTTATGTATAATCAAACCACAAATAACTTCCTTATAGACTTCTTATAAGTTACCCTAATCTTCATAATGTGTGGAATTGATACATAAAAAAGGGGTAAGCTGAAATGATCGGTAAGGGAAAACTTATCAACATTTCATCAAGGGTTAGATCGTAAGCATATGAGATAAAATGATAAGGAGAAATATATTATTTAAAATAATATTGAGAAATAATAATTTTCCACAATTCATGATAAAATACATGTAATGTCTAATGAACAAACACGTAACATAGAATAAGAGTGTGGAAACATGATATAATAATCATGATTCATGGATCATAAAATGATCATATAACATAGAATTATGACATATTCATAAGAATAGAAAATCATAACATTGTGGTCATAGCTAACCATAGAGATTTCAAACTCAATATTGTGAACACTACTAATCTAAATCATGTTAATTCTCATTCTTGGGACTATATCTAATTCACATCATTTTAATTCTCAATTTTTTAAATATAGATCATTTTATATCATTTCCATGCCCAATATTATGAAAATAGCTAATATATATCATTCACATGTGCAGTTTTGTGAATTTAGACAATTTATATCATTTGTATGCTCAATCTTGTGATATTAGAAAATCTTTGTCATGTCCACAATCAATATTGCGAATGTTCATAATCTACATCATGTTCATGATCAAGATAGTGAATGTAGATTATATTTATCACGTTCATTTTCATAATCGTTATCTCATGAGTTGTAAAACTTTAACCATTTCTTTGAAGGGTGATATAATACCCCCACCATTCAATCATCAATACTTATGTGAGTCACTTGAAGTTAATTTTTCATATTTTAAACATCACTTAATTAACCTGTATAAAATAGATGATTTAAATGAAGGAATTCATAACATTTTTTATAATAATTCATGAGAAAGAAGTGTGATGGTATCATCAGAACATATCTCAAGTGTATCATAAATAATGTCAAAGGATTTTGAAATGGATGTAAAATACCATTATAAAATTAATGTATAGTCACTTTGAAAAACAAGAAAAAATATCACTTTTTTAAATGCTTGATAACTCCTTAAAATTTTTTCATTGAAATGAATTTTTTGATCTTGATATAATAAGTTAAGAATCACCCTTTAAAACAAATTTATTTTTATATATTAAAAATTTTAAATGATATATGTTTTAAAAAAAAGTCATTTAGAAGACATAAAAACACTAACGATTTCTTTCTTAAAAACACAGGCCTCTAAAATCCCATTTAAAATCAGGAATTATTTTATAAAAATAAAACTTTTACATAGAAAAAATATAATAATATTTCCCTTTTTTAATATTATTTTGAATTTAAATCATATGTAAATCCATTTTAAAACATGGAATGGAATATTTATAAATAATAATTCCCATAACTATAAAAGAAACCATAAAAGTGTTTTTTAGAAAACTTTTTTACCATAGTCATTAAATATAAAGTTGTGGGTAAAATTAAAATTTCATTTTCCAAAAGAAAAAGTGAAATCTTTTAAAAACTTTTACTTTTAAAAATATTCCTCAATAATGGAGCCTTGAAGAAAAATAAAGGTTTCTATAGGAAATGTGGAATATAAGATAAAAATATGAGCTCGGAAGGGTAATATGTTTTAATATTTTAAAATATCTTTATTGATAAACCACATTATAAAATGATTGATAGATATTTCATTTGAAAATAGGTAAATTGAAATTAAATTATTACCATGAATAAAATATATTTGGATTTCAAAAGAGGAATGTAGAACATCATCGGGAAGAGTGGATATGGATATAGATGAAAAATATCTCATTTAGAGAGAATTGGAATTATTCTTAACATCATAAAATTTTATAAATAATTAAATATAAAAAATATTGTTGAGTCAAAAAGGTTTTTCTTTATGACTTTTCCATTTCTTCTTGTTTTAAAAATCACAAACACCTTATCTTTAAGAAAATTGATTTTATAAGAAAGATACTTTTATAAGGAAAATTGCTTTTATAAGAAAAGTGGATTTTGTAAGGAAAATTGCTTTTGTACGAAAAATTATCCTTATCATATTTTATCCATATATTTCTTAAGTACAAAATTTGGATTCATTTCTAGATTCTCGGAATTCTTTAAAACTTTGATTTAAAGCATTCTGTTTTAGGCTCCGAATTCTGGATATGAACTTTAATAAATATCAACTCTGAATTCTAGATGAGAACTGTACTGAAGTTCGACTCCAAATTCTAGATATAAACTTTAATAAAGATCAACTATGAATTCTGGATGAGAACTGTAATGAAGTTCGACTCCGAATTCTGGATATGAACTTTAATAAAGATCAACTCCGAATTCTGGATGAGAACTCTAATGAAGTTCGACTCTGAATTCTGGATATGAACTTTAATAAAGATCAACTCCGAATTCTGGATACGAACTCTCATGAAGTTCGACATCGAATTCTAATGAAAAATTTTCATTATGAATTATGATGACGAAGTCCCATTACGAATTTTGATGACAAAAGATCATTCCGAATTCTCATTCCGAATTCACCTATTGAATAGAATCTGATCATCTTTGCTTTAAACACTCCGAATTTATTTAGACATCGAATAAAAAAAATTCACTCCGAACCTTCACTCCGAACTTTTGTGTTAGATTTAAAACGATGTTGTACTTTCTGTTACACTTGGTTTTTTATAAAACTATGTCATCTATTCTGTTATAAACTAACAGTTGGTTAAGTGACATGTATACCGGTCCCTCCGAATTTTAAGGAAAATATGACCGTTGGGAAGGAGGCCGACCTTACCTATAAATAGGAGCTCATTTGAAAGAGCTCAAGATGATGACTTCTTTGACATTGTAAACACATGCTGTGGAAGTTATTTCTAGAGAGAGAGGCTCTTATTAACTCTCAAAGCTTCGTGCGACTCCGAATGTTGGTGATTACATTCGAGGACTTCCGGGGATAGGAAGACAGAGGTGCCGACTACCTTAAAGCTCTAGGGATTCCTTGCTGAGGAAGACAGAGGTTGCGAACTACCTTAAAGTTGAGGGCTTGCGGGGATAGCAAGACAGGTATTCCGATCTTCGTATCGAGGGATTACCCTAGTGTGGGTAAGACAGACTTTCTTGAAAGTATAAATCAAGGGACCTTTATCCAAGGTTGTTGGATACCCTTCTCTTTGGGTTAAAAGATTTATATCTCATTTGTTTCCGCTGTATTTTGTATTGTAAGGAAAGTATAACTTTCTTATACTTCCTCATTTGTACTCTGATTCATTTTGATTCTATACGATTTAAGGTAGAATCATATCTTATAATCTCTAGTTAAGTTTTTCCGGATCCATATTTCTGGAACCTACTTTCGGAATCTCTTTCCAGTATTAAGAAAGTACATAGAACTTGAAGTTTGTAACTTCATTCATTATTCCAATTCATCAATTGGTATTAGAGGTGTTGTGAATCTACTTAGTTTAACTTTGTTAAACTTAGACCTTTCTTTTGCTTAAGGAAAACATAGTTATTAGTAACTAACTTTAAAGGTTCCAAAGGAATTTTTCAAGTATACAACTCACCCCCTCTTGTATATTGAGCATCTACATCATTATTTCGATCCAACAAATATTACTTTCTTAGAAAAAAAAAAGAGTAATTGAATTATAATATCATCATATAATATAATAAAACCATTTTGTAAAACCATATTCAAAGTGGAATGATTATAAATCAAGAAAATATGTTGAGTCAATAAAATACTTTTTAATCTTATAAAAATTAATTGAAAAAAAATTGAAAGGGAAAATTAAAATATACTTTAAATACCATGAATAAATTAATAATCATGTTATAATATTTCAGATAGGTATCATATACACCATATAATCTAAAATGTGTGTAGAACTCAAAACAAGTCTCAAAGAAGGGACAATTGAGATGAAACCCTTACCTTTGTTCCCACTTAGGTGAACCTACTATAACTCCCAATATAATAAAAATAAATATTTAAATCAATTATTTTATAACCTTATTCATATATATTAAATTTTCTACTCATAAATTATATTTATTTGTTACAAATTTACTAAATAGTTAAAGTTTATTTTCATTATCAGATGTTTTTAATTTTAATTGTTTTTCACAGGATTTTTAATGGTGATTTCAATAACCTTTCTTTAATACCAATTTCATCATTCTTATATTATTTTAGTTAAAATAATAAATGTGTTATGATGAATCATAGTGTTCATATTTCATTTCATGAGAGTTTTAATTATTGTTTTTTGAGATAAAATTGGTAGTGTGTTTTTTTTTGATAATTCTTAACAAACGAATGGTGGTATATTAGTAATATGTTAAATATTAATATTATAATTAAATGAACATAAAAAATTTTACTTTATAATTTATTTTGGTTTCCATAATCCTCCATGATAAAAATTTATAGCATTGTTCATATAGGTTGTAAAACCGACCCAAACAAAAAACATACTATAACAGATGGATGTGTATGGTTAAGAAAGTGATTAAAATGTCATAATATAATTATTAAAAAAATATAATAATAATACTTATACATTTTATGGTGGTGAATCATATTTTATTATTTTATGATAAATAATAAATGTTAAGATGAAAAATGAAATTCATTATTGTGTGGAAGTGGTAGTACGCACATACACATGAGTGATGTTTTCATTTTACATATAACATAAAGATGGTATTAATTATTTTAAATTATAAGTGTATAAATAATGTTTTAAAAATAATAATTATTCATTAAATACACCCTTTGAACAATCCATTATATCTGGTTATGAAAAATGATTTACAAAACTTAAGGAGGAAGTAGTCCACACATAATAAAACGATGGTTTCATTTTTTTTAATGGTTTGGTGGTAGGTAGAAAATGTTTATACTATAAACATAATAATTTTTTTATAATAATAATAATTATGTAATTATCTAAAAATGGCTATATTATATTCATAAAGGTTATAATGAGAATGAAATGAAATAAAATAAAAATGAGTAATTAAAATTTTTACCATACTCCTAGGAATAACTCTTTTGAAAAGTGGATTAAGGATTTTATAGGTGTTTTTTAGAATAAAGTGACTATATAAAGTTTCTAGGTATATAGGGATGTTTTTTGGGTATAATTTTTTATGAATATAAGAGGCTTGGGGTGTGAGGAGAGGTGTGGTGGCAATGGATCTTTTATAAGGGAGAGATGTGATAATTGTTTAATAACTTAAAAGTAAAGTCAATATTCAAAGGTCATGAGGATCCATTGATGGATAAGACTAGATTTTTTATGTAGTAAGGATAATAAAGACTCAAACATACATTTTACACATGTTTTTACCATGTTTGGATATGTTTTATGCTAACAATTTTCATTTTTACAATTTTTTTATTTACGTGGTAACTAATTTTTACCTAAGTAATTTGTTATTAATTCGTAAAAATAAAATATAATTACTAAATCATTTAGAGATAATTATGAAAAATATAAAATCCATCTTTTCAAATAAAATTTCTAAATGTGGTAAAAATTATTTTTAATATTAATTCTCTAATGTGCAAAAACTATTTTATGAAAAAGCCTATTTTTAGGATTAAAATTTATGATTAAGAAAAAATTATCAGTGTTGTTGATTTAAAGGAAATTAATAATTTTATTATTAACAGAATAAGAGTTTCGTGACTTTTAATGTAATAAAAAATAGAATTACACCATAATAAACCATAACTAAAATAAAAAGATGAAAAAAAAGGTTTCTATTAGAATAAAAAAATTACTTAAGATTCAAAATATTAAACACAAGTTTTATAAATTCAAAATTTTATTTTTAAATGAATAGTTTTACTTCTTAAATGGCCAAGGAATTTTTAAAAAAAATAATATTAGATCATGCTATAGTCAAAACATTCATCGGTATTAATAATAACTATGTTTTTCAACATTAAACATAAAATAAACCATTTTGGAAACATCTAAAAAATTTATCCTATGATAATTTTGATATGATTAATTCCAAAAAGGATATCCATTTTTTAAAATTTAAATTATAAAATTTATAACTTTTTTTAACTAAATATAAAAAATATAACTAAAACTAGTTTTATTGAAATATGGTGATTTACGAGTTTTAATATTATTTCATATAAATTTCTAAATTATATAATTTCAATAAATTAGTTTTTATATAATAATATTTTAAAATCAGTCAATTTAATTTTTTAGGATAAAATATAATACACTTAAAAACAATTATTTAAGAAATAGAAATCCATATTAAAATTAAGTCATCTTAATTATTTATCCTTTAATTGAATAGAATCTTAGTTAAGTAATAAATGTTTATTTAATATTGGTTTTATTATTATTTTATTTTTCTTAGTAATATTCATATATTATTTCACAAATCAATTTATTTCGGTGTTTCATGTGAAGGAAGCCACTAAAATGTTAGATTAATTTAAAAGGAAGATATATAGTAAAATCTTCAGGTGTTACATTCTCCCCGCATAAATTAATTTTTTCCAAGAAATTTTAATTACTACTCCCCAATGAAATATTTGAGGGTGTTCAGAAGATAGATATAACTCATGATTTTATTTCCAATGTGATATCTACCATACTAACTTAGGAAATACTATCAAACATTTTTTTAGCATATGACTCTTTAGATGTTTTTAGGGGCATGTGTTTCAGAAATTCATTCCCATGACCCTATTACTAACCAAATAATAAATCCAAAATGGTTATGATACTATCCAATAAAATTGAAATAAATGATTTTAGAAAAATATATTCTAATATTTATTCTCTAATGGATCCTTTATTTAAACCTATAATACATTTAGTTCAATCTAGTTAGATTTAAGTCAGGTTCTCTTATAATTCATAACGAAATCCCAAAAATAATTCTCTCAAAACTATCATTAACTTTATTAAAATATTATAAAACAAAAAATACTTAAAATCTATGATCTAAAAATTAAACTTACCCTTTCTTAATAAAACCACTTATTAATTAATATATACCTTTTCCATTGAATCTCTACATTGAAATATATGTGATCCATGATCACTTTTTATTAGGTTCTTAACCTAAATATATTCAAAGCCCCCATAATGGTTAATAATGATCATGTGAGTCACCAAATCATATCACCCAGGAGTGCCTATCCAAGTGTGCAGTCTTAGGGACACTCATCATGTATAGAGTAAATATCAATTTGATACTCAACCATACTTTTTTAGGGTGATTACCCATAGGTGAGTCTATCTCATATCCATATCTATTTTCTAGTATCTAGTTAGGGATTCAATTTTTAGGAAAACAACATACTCAAAACATTACCAAATTTATATTATTTTATCCTTTACCTACTCTTATCTAATGGTTTTTCACTAATGTTATCAAATCCAAATCCCTGAAAACAACTAAATTAATCATAAAAATAACTAAACCTTACTATGATAACAATTGACATTCCCCATACCCCCACTCTCAGGTGTGGTGCTAAAAACACATATTTTATAGTTCTCTTCAATACTAAGTGATATGTATCAAACTAGCCTAACTTATATCTCAACAATTTAAACATTACATCCCACAATAATAAAAAAATCCCAAGAATATAATGTTTATTATTAGACCCTCTATGATAATTTAGTTTTTATAATCACAAATAATGATAATATTCAGATTCTACTCTTTCATACCATCTTAATATCTCTAAGTAAAACAATTATGTTATACATAAAAATATACTTAAATAAGTCCAAAACCTATATTCATGACTAAATTGGTTTGCAAGTGTATTTATACATGTATTTTTGGATAAAACTTAGTCTTGTAATGATATGTGTAAGACAGACACCTCATAACCTTTTTAGATTCCCTGACACACCAATGTTCGACACACCGATGTTCGACACACCTCTGTTTGACACACCGATGTTCGACAAACCGAAGTTGACATACTGAAGTTGACATATCGAAGTCGACACACCGAAGATGACAGACCGAAGTCGACACACTGAAGATGACACACCGAAGTTAGCAGACTATTGTCGACACACCGAAGATGACAGACCGAAGTTGACACACCAAAGATAACACACCAAAGATGAAAAAATGATGTTACCAAACTGAATACAATAGACCGAAGATGACTCACCGATATTCATAAATAACTACTTCAGTTTTATTAATTCAAATTTATTTCTAACGGTCATATTATGACAAATTAATCCTTCTGACATTATTTCATATTGTCTATAGGACTATCCATTGACAATACAAGGTACATGCACATGTGGAGATCTTCATGCCTAGTGGATCTTGAAGTATAAAAGGACTTTAATCAGAGCTATAAAGAAACATAAACACAGAGATATACAGATACACATAGAGCACAAAGAACACACTAAAATACTGATTGTGCGAATATGCAAATAGAGGAACTCAAAGCTTGATATCACCTATCAACTACCTACTAAAGCTTGTTAAATATCCTCACAAAGAAGAGATGAACACTTTCACAAGAAACTACGACACTCTATTCTGAATACAACTTTTAGAAGAGGACTCTAATATCATTTCCTCAACATCCATTGAATCCAGTGTGTTGCTGTACAACACACATAGAATTCTAAACCCTATTCTCTTTCATGACTTTATTGTGTTCTTATCATAACTATTTGAGTAGTTTTTATATATGTTTAAATTTCACACATTGTCTCCTGAGTTAAACTATAGAATAACAAAAATATCCTCACTCTCAATCTTCTTTTTACTTATATCCCACGTCGATCTGTGGAATAGATTCTGTGTTATCAGTTTATTCATTTTTCCCACGAATAACTATGGTAGAGGTCAAGTGTGACCTGGACAGCCTTGTATACTGTTGTGATCCCCAATCCAGGGTGTGGATCAAAAGTTTATTAAGATAAACTACTTGGTGGTAGGTGATCACTAAGTATAGAGGACTAAGTCTCAGCTTAAGACTGAACCTCTTTCTTTAACCGTTATGTTGTTTGTCTTATATTCCTATATTTTTTGTACTAATTCCATTAATATAAACCAAACTATGATAGTTAGTTTAGAAAGTGTTTATATATGTTTTAAATTAATAGATTACTATCCAAAGTTTGACTAATATTTATATTGGTAAAACTTAGAACTAATCAATATTTAGAGAAACTAATAAAACTTTTATGACTTATATAAATTCACTACAAACATAATTTGATTTTATTCTTATAGGGTGATATTATTTTAAAGAACAAATTTTAACATAAATTTTTTATATATACTCAATTAACCCCCCCCCCCTCTTGAGTCATCTACTCTGACCAACATTTGGTATCTGAGGATTTTGAAAGTTATTATACGATATTTTTTATCGTGTCAACTGTGATTGTAGTTGTACTTTGATGATCTATAAATTTCTGTTAATTCTAAATTTCTAGCTCCATAAAATTATTTTTGTATTATGGATTATAGATTGGAAGGTTCTACAAAAAACAAACCACCATTCTTTAATAGAAGCAACTATTCTTAATGAAAAATTAAAATGAAAATGATTATAGAAAGTATGAGTTTTGAAATTTGGTCTTCTGTTATAGATGAAATAAGATTCCAACTATATATAGAATCACATGGGGTGAACCTATCAAAACTTCCTACAATAACAATTTCAAAGCTATGAATTCGTTATACTAATCCATAGAAGATGATAATTTCAATAGAATTTCTACTTGTAAAACTGCCCATGAAATTTGGGATACCCTATCAGTCTCAAATGAAGAAACTTCCAGTGTAAACAAAATTGATACTTAATACTTATAATATTAAATATGATAACTTTAAAATGAAACCTGATGAGCCTATCTCTGACATGTATCTTCGGTTCAATGATATTGTCAACATAATGATTTCTCTTGGTATAGAAGTCACTACTAAGGAACAGATCATGAGAATTCTCAAATTCCTACCTAACAGATGGAGGGGAACCTCTGTATCTATTAGAGAATCATGTGACATTAGTAAGATACCTATAAAAGAACTCATTAGGAAATTTATGATGTATGAATAAGAGTTGAATGTCAACAAGAAAGATGAGGATTAACCAAAAAGGATATCTATTACATTCAACACCACTACATCTAAACACAAAGACATAGGGAAATTGGATGCTTCTGTAGAAAGTTCTGGTAGTTAACAATCATCACCTAATAGTGATGAGGATATGGCTCAATTATCTAGAGGATTCAAGAAAATTTTACAATAAGAAGAATTTTTTTTGAAATCCTAATTTCAAGTGAAAATATGGCCAAAAAGGAAATTGGAAGAAGGATTAGAAAATAAGTGACAAGACTAATGAGATTTTTTTCTATGAATATAAGTGAAAAGGATATATCAAGGTTGACTATCCAAAGCTCAAGTACAAAAAGAGATATGAGGACAAGGATAGGAAGTATAAAAAGGAAATGAAAGCAACCTGGAGTGCTTTTGAGGACATTTCAAATGACTCGGAAACATCACATGATGAACAAGCTAACAAAGACAATATGTGTTTTATGAAAAACACATTTGAGGTAACACGAGACTATCCTATACATAATTCATACTATTCTAGAGATGAGAGTGACTCTGAAAATATGACTAATGAAGAAATTTTTGAATATTGTAACATGCTTGAAGAAGCATGCAATGAACAAAAAGAAAAATATAAATCATTGAAAATATAGTATGCTATTACTGTGACTGTTAAATCTGAACTCACAACTGAAAAAGAAAAAAATATCAACTTCTCAAAGAGAACAATGAATTAAAAATATCTAATGAGTAATTTAATAATGAATAGAAAAGTTTACCAATGGAAACAAATACCCTTACTCAAATGCTAGGAAAACAAATTTCCCCTAAATACAACACTAGAATTGGTTATCAACCTGGAAAAAGAAACCTTGGTTGAAAAAAATTTGTTTCTAAATCTAGGACATAAAGTTTTACTCCCAGTTCTGTACACAAATCAACTAGTTCAATTTATGATACACTTTCTATGGTTTCTAGTTTTTCTAGAACAAATAGAGTTTATTTTTCAAATACATTACATAATTATTATAGAAAACATATAAGGTAGATATGGGTTCTTAATTTACTTGTTACTAAAATTACTGGACCCAAACAAATATGGGTACCAAAATTGTTTCTTGGTTAAACTACTTTGTAGGGGAACTGGCTAAAGAGCTTCAATAAAAAGCTATGGTACTTGGACAGTGGGTGTTCAAGACATATGATAGGGGATTTTTAAAAATTTAAAAGTCTTATCATTATCAATAGAGGCCATGTCACTTTTTTTTATAATAGTAATGGAAAAATCATTATCCTAGGCTAGATTGGTAACCCTAACTCTATTTCAATTTCTAAAGTACAGTATGTTTATAGATTAAAGTATAACCTTCTTGGCATATCTCAATTTTGTGATGATGGATTTAATGTTAAATTCAAAAATGATGCATTCAATGTTTTCGATGCAAAGAATTATTTAGTATTTACTACTTTTAGAAATGATAATATATATGCTATAAATATAGACAGACTAGCCTCACAGAATGTCTCTTGTCTAAATGTCATTCACAAAGATTCTTGGCCCTTTCATAGAAGACAAGGACATTGTAATATTCACTCTCTTAAAAAGTTAACTAGAAAAATCATAGTTAAATATTTACCCATATTAGAGTTTCCAGATAAAAAAATTATGTAATCCTTGTCAAAAAGGAAAGAAACATAAAATATCTTTCAAACAAAAGAAAGAAGTATCTACTTCTCAACCTCTTCAGTTGTTTCCCATGGACTTGTTTGGACCATCTAGTGTTTCAAGTCTCAATGGGTAGCACTATGTTTATGTTCTAGTAGATGATTCCTCTAGGAATACCTGGACCTTTTTCCTGGTACATAAAAGTGAATCCTATTCTCACTTCACTAAGATTTCTAGGATAGTATAAAATCTTAGAGGACTTAAGATAAAATCCTTATGAATTTATCTTGGTCATGAGTTTGAGAATCAAGATTATGAAACTTTTTTCTCAAGAAATGGATACAATCATAACTTCTCTGCTCCTAGAACACATCAATGGAATGGGGTGGTAGAATGAAGAAATAGAACCTTACGAGAAATTTCTCAGACTATGCTTAGTGAATATGATCTACCCATTTATTTCTAGGTTTAAGCTGTTAATACATCTTTCTACATAATAAATAGAGTCTTAATCAGACCCATCCAAGAAAACTTCTTATGAGTTGTGGAATAATAGGAATCCCAAAGTAGGTTATTTTAAAGTGTTTAGATGTAAATCTTATATTTTGAACACTAAATATAATGTAGATAAATTTGACTCTAAAAGTGATGAAGGAATATTTATGGGATATTCTACCTCAAGAAAATCCAATAGAGTTTCTAATAATAGAACCAAATGTTTGGAGGAATCTATACACATCAAGTTTGATAAAGAAAATCCACATTAGCCCAAGACCTCACTAGAAAATATTGAAGAGGATATGTCTAATATAGACATTAATGATAACACCTAAAATCATCATGTGAAGGATACTGTGAAAGCATCCAATTCTAAAAAATTTCTAGATCCTAATCATAGTGAACAAGATCAACCTGACCTACCTGAAATATCAAGTACTACTTTCTCAAGACCAACTAGGATTCTTAAAAATCATCCCCTAGATGCTGTTGTTAGAGATTTAGATAGAGGAACACAAATGAGAGATTCTATGAGAAACTAGGTTGAACATCAAGCCTTCTTGTCACAACTTAAAACTAAAAATATCAATGATGCGATCAATGATGAATTTTGGGTAATGGCCACGCAAGAAGCACTTAATCAGTTTGAAAGAAATAAAGATTGGAAACTTTTAGATAGACCTAAGGATACTTTGATCAAACGAACCAAATAGGAGTTTAGAAATAAAGTAGACAAATCAGGAAATATAGTTAAGAATAAATCTATAATAGTTGCACAAGGATATAATCTAGAATAGGGAATTGATTATGAAGAGACTTTTTCCCCAATAGATAGACTTGAGGCAATTAGGATCTTAGTTTTCTATGCAGCACACTTGGACTTTAAACTTTATCAAATGTGTTTCAAAAGTAAATTCTTAAATGGTTATATAATTTGTGATGTTTTTATTAAACAATCCCCAAGTTTTACAAATCCTCATTTTCCAAATCACATGTTCAAATTATCAAATGTTTTATATGGTTTGAAACAAGATCCAAGAGCTTGGTATGAAAGGTTATGTAATTTTCTTATATCTAAAGGTTTTACAAAAGGACTTGAAAATCCTACTTTATTTATAAAAAGAGTTTCAAAAGATGTTTTAATAACCCAAATATATGTAGATGATATTATTTTTCGATCTTCTAAAAACTCTTTATTTAATGATTTTTCAAACATAATGCAATGTGAATTTGAAATGAATTTAATGGGTGAACTTGAATATTTTCTTGGATTTCAAATATTACAAAAAATAAGGTATAATTTTAAATCAATGTAAGTACACATAAGATATTTTTAAGTCATATGGATTTGATTTCATTAAGAGTACTGAAACCCCTATGAGTTATACATGTAAGTTAGATCTTGATGAAAGTGGAAAATCTGTTGATCAAACTGCATATAGAGGAATGATTGGGAGTTTGCTGTACTTAACTGCTAGTAGGCCAGATATTATGTTCAGTGTGTGTATGTGTGCAAGATTTCATGAAAACCCAAAAGAGTCACATTTAAATTTTGTTAAAATAATTTTCAAATACCTCAAGTATAGAACTAACATAGTATTGTTTTATCCTAAAGGATAACCTTTTGATTTAGTTAGGATATTCAGATGCTGATTTTGGCGGATTTAAGTTAGATAGAAAGATTACCTCTAGAACATGTCACTATTTGGGAAATTCATTGATATCATGGTGTAGTAAAAAAGAAAAACTCAGATGCATTATTAACTAAGAATCCGAGTACATTGTTGCTGGTAGTTATTGTGCATAAATTTTTGGGATGAAACAAACCTTATTAGACTATGGATTTCAATTAGGACATATCCCCATAAACTATGAAAAAAATTTCTATTAACATTTATAAAAATCCATTTTCAAATTCTATAACAAATAATATTGATGTAAGACATCACTTTTTGAGAGATCATTATCAAAAAGGTGATATAACTCTTGAGTTTATTGTGAATGAACATCATCTTGCTGATATATTCACTAAACCCTTAAATTCTGAGAGAATAAATTACATCAGACATGAACTAGGAATGATAAATTAGTAACTGATCCTTTAAACTGATCTTGTCAAACTAATCCTTGAAAGTGATCATGTTAAACCAACCCTTAAATCTGATCCTGTCAATCTGATCTCTGAAACCAATCTCTTGAAACCAATCTCTTGAAATTGATCTCTTGAAACCGATCTCATAAAACCATTTTATTTAAACCAATCTCTTGAAACTGATCCTTGAAACCAATCCTGTCAAACCGATCCTTGAAACTGATATTGTCAAATCGATCCTTGAAACTGATCTTGTCAAACCGATCTCTTGAAATTGATCTCTTGAAACTGATCTCTTGAAACTGATATCATGAAACTGATCTATTGAAACCGATCTCATAAAACTTATCTCTTGAAACAGATCATTGAAACTAATCACTTGAAATAGATTTATTACCACCGATGTAGTAAAAAGTTTTTTTGTAAGTTCTATCTATTTTTAAATAAAAAGATGTTGTTTTACTCTCATTTTTCTGTGTTTAAATTTTTATGACATATGATCTATAATACCTAAATTATATATTTAGTTCAATACATCCTGACCATTCACCTTCCCCTCTACCAAAAATCTTTATACCTTTTGTCTCACTCCCTCTCAACCCTCGACCTCTTAACATTATTGGAATCCTAAGCCTTGTCATGGAAAGTACCAAGAATGCAATGAAAGAGCCAAGAAAATATCCTTTTTCTAAGCATCAAAAAGTGGTGTCCAGTGGGACTGTGAAACTGAGTTTGGAAAGTGGAGTGGTTACGGTTGAAAAAGAGGGGTCTGATGAATGGCTCCTGTCGAGTAAGTTTTTTTATTGAAACTATTGGAATCTCAAGGATGGCTCAGTTGGTTCACCAACAATGAAACACCTTATTATCCCCAGTTAGTGAATGAGTTATATCAGCATTTGAAGATTTCCCTGGATAAAGTTGAGGCAGAAAAGATAAAGTCTATGGTAAAGGGAAAAGAGAAATCTTTTTCATCTAAGGAATGGGCTGAATGCTTAGAAATTCCTCATGAAGGTGTCTATGATGACTATCCGGTTAATATTCTTCCTTCCTCTAATTTTTTCTCTTATGAAGATACTCTAATAGAGATAATTGGAAATGGATAATCTAGAAGGACTATTTCAAATGAATTAGAAAGAGAAGTAAGACTGCTTTTTAAGTTCATACTACATCAAATTTGGCCATGGAAGGTAGATTTCTGTTCTGTTAAGTATCAGGATGTTTTCTTGATATTTTTATTGAAACATAGGATAAAAGTGAACCTATGTAGGTATCTAATGGTGCATATATCTTATTTGATTAAGACTTCAAATAAGGCAACCTTATTGTACTATCCGTGGATGATTTCTTCCGTGTTGAAAAGGTTAGGTTGTGTGTATGATTGATATTAAGTGATAAATGATTGTAGTAGTTTTTATCATCAAAAAAATCATTTGTAAGTGGATAAAAAACTTTTGGAATCCATGAAATAGATTTTGAGTAGGAGATGAGGAAAGGATATATGAGCATTTCAATCTAGTTTACCACCCTTCTACACCAAAGGAGCAAGTTGATCTTGGTCTCAAACCAGGTGAGGTTCTTGTTTATTCTAATGAGGAAGCTGAGCCTGAAGTGACAAGGGAAGAAGGATCTCTTTTTGATGATAAGAGTGATCCTGATATTGCTGAATGTTTCAATGACATGTCTTATGGACCTGCTAGTCTACCTTTGGGCTTACCCTCAAGAGAGTCAGTGTTAGGTGATGGGGATGAAGAAGAGACTAAGGTTACTGGAGTTGAAGACTATGTTAGTAAATTAGATGAGGAATCTAATGATGATGATGGTGGTGGTGGTGGAAGTGGTGATAATAGAGGAAATTATGATCATGTTAGTGACTCTCTGAAAATGGGACAATAAGTGGTTGACAGATCCAGTGAGGAATCTGTACATGGAGATGGTGAGGGTGTTGAGAATGTTGAACAACAGGCTATTGGTCATCGAAATTATGAACATGAGGATAGATCACCCCTTCCTCCAACTAAAAATTAAAAGATCATTCAAGAATATAATGAACTTATGGCTTCTGACCAAGAGGAAGAAGATGTGGTTTCAGTACCTCAAATTTAGGAAGTGCCTAGTGAAGTTGAAGTGGCTGGAGCATTGGCCGACACTATAGTTCGGTTGGTTCCTGTACCCAGAAATGTTGTTATGGATAGAGGACTAAATAAAGAAGTTAATGAAGATGAGGTTTCTTCTAAGCCTGAGGGAAGAAGGATCAAAATTGATAATGTTGATCCAAGAGACTGAAAATGTACTATAGAATGGAATAATGATCTAGGATAAATTCTTTTCAGTTTAGATTATGACTCAGATGATGAGAAGGTACCTCCTCCTTCTGCTCCATAAGTCCATGATGAACCAAAACATATTGCACCTATTCCACCAGTTGCACCTCCTCCAGTAGAGCCAGTAGCATAGTCAGTGCCTAGTGAATATGTCACTAAGCCTGATTTGGAGAAATTCAAAAATGATATATCTGAGTCTATGATAGCTTTAGTGGGATGCAGAACTGAAGCCTCCACTTCATCAGGTATTTTAGATGATGATGCAACTAAGATTGACAGAATAATGATCCATGAAATTCAACCTAATATCATTACCAAAGTAGAAACCATAATTAGAAACAATACCTTGCTGAGAGAAGAAGTAAGAAAGATGACCAATGAGATAAATTCTTTAATCTCTGACTTCAAGACCACCTTTAGTGGTGTTTTGGAAGTTCTTAGGAACTTGGAGACTCATCTCCTCAGTGTAGATCTAAAAAGGTTGAAAGAAGAGTTTTGGAAAATGTTGATTGGCCCATCTAGTTCCAGGAGTGGAAAAAGTGATGTTTCTAATTTGGAGTCTCTCAATGTTGTGATGAGAGAGGAACTCCAAAATCTTTAGAGTCTTTCAGACAAAGAAACTCTTGAAAAGGTGCATTGATATATAGATCTTATGTACAATATGGTCAGGCAGTTCACAAATAAAGCCTCTGCAACTTAGAAAGAGATTCGAGAAAAGGTGGATAAGTATTTCACTAAAATTTATACTATGAATGATCTTATCAATCACTTCAAGTTTCTCATAGAAATTATTAGAATTCCTACAGTCACATAAGCATTCAAGAAGCAAGTCCTCTAATTGAAGGAGTTTAGCCATTTTCTTAGTAAATTTATGGAAACAGGATGACTTTACGAAAGCCTTGCAATATGGTGCTGAAATTATTAATGACTTCATCAACCTGCTCAAACCTTATCTGCATGTTCAGGACAAGGATATTGTGGTCCCTCTAGCTGCTTCCATTGGTACGCCCTCTCGGCCTCCTCCTCATATAACTATCTCTCAGGCCCTATCTTAGATTCAACCAATCATCACAGAGAAACCTCCCAGTTTCATGTTGTCAGAAAGGCGGCCTACCCATGTAGTCAGTGTTCCTATAGGTGTTTACCTACCTGGTGTTATTTTCAGACCACCTCTTCCCTCTATCTATACCAAACCATCTCATTCTCCTTTGGATCCTTCATATAAAGGAAAATCCCCACAGCAGCCAAACCCTTAGTGTTGGATTGTTTTTCATTGTTAGGGATTTGATCTTTTTGTTTTCTTGTACTTTATACCTCTTAATGGAAGTCATTATGGTGTCTTTATTTTATGTTATTTCTCCATTCTTCTTTTTTTTATAATCCCAAAAGGGGGAGAAAATATGGCATACATTATTTATCTAAGGGGAAAATTTTATGGTTTAGGACACATAGTATGTACTCACTTTAATCCATTTACTAAGGAGGATCTTTGTTTTAAAAATTCAAGAAAGGAAAGACTTTAGTTATATTGGATAATTACATTCAGTGTAGTATGATATGTCAAGCTATATTTATTCTATATATTTCCATGTATGCCATAATTTGTGATTATCAAGAAGTGGGAGATTGTTGGACCCTCTATGATAATGTAGTTTTCATAATCACAAATAATTTCAATATTCATATTATACTCATCCATTTGATCTTAATGTATCTATGTAAATAAATTATGTCATACATAAAAATCTATAACCTGTATTCATTACTAAATATGTTTACAAGGGTATTTATGCATTTATTTTTTGATAACACTTAGTCTTGTAATGATATGTGTAAGACAGACACTTCATAACCTTTTTAGATTCCCTAACACACTGATGTTCGACACCCCGATGTTCAACACACTGATGTTCGACACACCGATGTAAAACACACCGATATTCTACACACCGATGTTTGATAGACTGAAGTCTACACACTGAAGATGACACACCGAAGTTGACAGACCAAATTCGACACACTGATGATGACCTACCGAAGTCAACACACTGAATATGACACACTGAAGATGATAGAATGATGTTACCAAATTGAAGACAATAGACCGAAGATGGCTTACCCATAGTCATAAATAACTATTCTGATTTTATTAATTCAAATTTATTTATAAAGTTCATATTAAGGCAAATTAATGTTTCTGAGATTATTTAACTATAGGACCATACTTAGATAGTATAAGGTACATGAATGTGTAGACATATTCATGCCTAGTGGATATTGAAGTATAAAAGGACTTCAATCAGAGCTCTAAAGATACAGATACATAGAGATATATAGATACACATAGAGCGTGAATAACACACTGAAATACAAACTGTGAAAATTAAAAAATAGAGGAAGTTGAATCTTGATCTCACCTATCAACTACCTACTAAAGATTGCTGATCATCCTCACAATGAAGAGTTGAACACTTTAACAAGAAATTGTGACACTTTGTTCTGAATCCAACTTTCAGAAGAGGACTCTAATATCATTTCCTCAACATCCATTAAATCCAGAGTGTTGCTGTATAACACAGAGAAAATTCTAAACCCTATTCTCTTTCATAACTCTGTTGTTTTCTGATAATAACTATTTTAGTAGTGTGTATATATGTTTAAATATCACACAGTGTCTCTTGAGATAAACTTGAGGATAACAAAAAATCCTAACTCTCAATATTATTTTTACTTGTATCCCACGTAGAACTATATAAGAGATTATGTGTGATATATTTAGTAGTTTTTCCCATGAATAACTGTTAAAGAGGTCAAGTGTGACCTGGATAGCCTTGTGTGCTATTGAGAACCCTGATCCAGGGTGTGGATCAAATGTTTAATAATATAAACTGTTTGATGGCAGGTGATCACCAAGTAGAGAGGACTAAGTATCAGCTTGAGATTGAACCTATTGATTTAACCATTATGTTGTTTGTCTTATATTCTTTTCTATTATGTATTTATTTCATTAAGATAAACTAAACATTGATAGTTAGTTTAACATTCTTTTATATCTATTTTAAATTAATAGATTAGTTTCAAAAGTTTGACTAATCATTATATTGGTAAAACTGAGAACTAATGAATCTTGAAAGAAACAAATTGAACTTTTAGGACTTATACAAATTCACTATAAACTGATATTGATTTAATTATAATAGGGGGATATTATTTTAAAGAACCAATTTTAACAGAATTTTTTTATAGATACTCAATTCACCCCCCCCCCCTCTGGAGTCATCTACTCCGACCAATATTTTTCTTCTTTGAGAATTAGATACATAAGACCTTTATTTTGAAATATTTATAAAAATTCCTCCATAATCAAACCACAGTGGACTCACTTCTAGACTTCTTATAAGTTTCACTTATCTTGATAACTTGGGGAGTGGAAACATAATAAAGGGGTGAGCTAAAACACTAAGTGAAAACTTATCAACGTGTCATCAAGGGTAGGATCATAAGAAAATGAGATAAATTAAAAAGGAGATACATATATTATTATAATGAAAAATCTAAAAATAAGAGTAATCCACAAGTCATGATATAGGGACATGAAATTTCAAATTAACAAACATATATGATGGCTTAAAAGTGAAAAAATGATATAATAATCATGATCCATGGAGAATAACATAATCATAAAATGTATAATTATGGAATATACATAAGCATAAGAAATAAAAACATTGGGATTATAACTAACCACCTCAATTTCATGAAAAATCTTGTGAACACATCAAATCTACATCATGTTATTGCTGAATCTTGTCAATGTAGCTAATTTGAATCATGTCCACTCTCAATTTTTTATATGTAGGTAATCTACATCATGTTAATTATCAGTATTGTGAATGTATCTAATGTATATCATGTAAAAGATAAATATTAAAAATATATAGAATATGAATCATGTTAACACTAAATTTTGTAAATATATCTTATCTAGACCATATCCATAATTAATCTTTTTAATTTAGATAATTTGTATCATTTTAATGGTCAATATTGTGAATATTTCAATTCGACATTGTTTTCAAACTCAAAATATTTATCTCATGAGGTATAAATATTTATAAAATTCATTTTAGAGATATATGGGAAACTATTCATCAACTAACCATATATGTGTGTTTAATTTCAAATCAACAATTATTATTCAAAACACCAATTAATTAAACTTTAAAAAATAGATGAGTTTCATAAAGATAGTTATAGAACATTTTATAAGGTCCCACATAAAAGAGGTTGATGGTATAATAAGAAAATATCCCAAGTTTAATGTATGGAATGTCAAGTTATTTTTACATAGATATAATAAACCCTTTAAAAATTACTAGATAAATAACATTGAAAAATAAGAAGAAATATCCACTTTTGAAATGATTGTAAACTCCTTATAATTTTTTATTTAAAAGAAAATACTTGGTTCTCAGTAGATCATGTTATAAATCACCCTTCAAAACCAAAAAGAGTTTTCATAAATAAAATTTTATAAAATAAATATTTTTTCAAAAATATTCTTTGAGGAGATATAAAAACATTGAATATTAAATTTTAAAAACACAATCCCCTAAAATCTGTTTTAAAATTAAGAATTCATTTTTAAAATACAATTTTTAATTTCTTAAAATATAAAATCATTTCTTTTTCATATAGAAATAATTAATAATTAAAATAATTTATAAAAATAATTTAAAACATTTAATTGAAGCTTTATAAATAAGAATTATCGTAATGATAATAGAAACTATAAAGTATTTTTTGAAAAAAAATTAACCATAGTTGTAAAAGACAAAGTTGCAAGTAAAATTAAAAATTCATTTTCAAAAAGGTATAGTGAAATATTTAGAAACATTTACGTTTAAAAAAATCCTCAACGATGGTTCCATGAAAAAATAAAATAGTGTTTCATATGAAATTTGCAGTGGAAGATAAAAATAATAGTATAAAAATGAAATCCATTTTAATATTTTAAAATATTTTTCTTAAAAACTCACATCATGAAAAGAGTAATAAATATTTCATTTGAAAAGAGGTAAATATTAATTTTATTATTTCTATAAATAAAACATATATTGATTTCAAAATAATAATGGATAACATTTACGGGAATATTGAATATGGATATGGAAAAAAAATAGTTCATTTGAAGATAAAAAGAATTAATATTAGCATCATAAAATTCAATAAATAAATAATTCCATAAAGTTAATTCTGTATAATATAAGAAGTAAAGGAATTATAGTATCATAATATAATAGATGAAAAATACCTTTTAAACCCACAATCCATGAGGAACAATTATGACTCAATAAAAGAAGTTGAGTCAAGAAAACCCCTTACGACTGTTATAACATTTGATTCAAAATATATTAAAAAATAAAACATGAAGTTATACATTAAAATAAATGAATAAATAAATAATAATGATTTAAAATTTCAATAGGTATTATATACATTATATAAACACAAAAATGTTCACAAGTTAAATCATGTTTCAGTGAAGGAAAATTGGAGACAAAACCCTTTCCTGTTATTCCCTCTTAGTCAAACATGTCCTAAATTACTATATAAATTAAAATATATCTCTAAATAACTTATTTCATAAAATTATATTTATATATTTTCTTTTATTATATTATATTACAATTATTTATTAGAAAATTACTTATTATATATAGTTTATTTTCATCACTAGATGTTCATAATTTTAATTTTTGTCAAACATGATTTATAATATCAATGTTTATCCCTATTCCTTAAAACTAAGTTAATCATTAATATATTATTTAAGTTACTAGAATATATGTTTTATAATGAAATTTAATTTTCAATTTTCATTTCTTGAAAATTTTGGTTATTTCACTTAGAGATGAAATAGGTGGTGTTCTTGTTTTATTAATTTTTAACAGAAAAATTGTGGTATATTAAAAAATTAATTTTAATATAAAATATATAAAACCATAAAAATAATATTACATTATAATTTTTGTCAAATAATAATATTATTTATTTTTATATATTCATTCATCATAAAAACCTATAGTTTTTTTCATATAGGTGGTTAAACTGGCTGAAAAAATAATATTGTATAATCGATGGGTGAGTGTGGTTAAAAAAGTGATTTCATTTGAATAATATCATTATTAATTAACTATAATGATATTATTTTAATGTTTTTAATATTTTTAATATTTTTTTTGTAGATATTTATAAATAATAAATGTTTATATGAAAAACAAATTTCATTATTTCATGGAAGCACTAGTCCGCACGTACAAGCATGTGATGTTGTTTTTTCCATAAAATGTAAAGAATGCCAATATTGGTTTATATTTTCATATTCATAACAACGTTTTAAATATAATATTAATTCATTAAATAAATACTTTTAACTAGATATGTTAGGTGATTATGAAAAACATATCATGTCTCTTATGGAAGGAGTATCCTATACGTAACATAAATGATGTTTTCGTTTTTCAAATCATTGAAAAGATGGTAGAAAATGTCTATAACATAAACATAATAAATTTCTATAATACTGATGATTATAATTTATTTATTGAAATATTTTTTTATTATATTTAAAGTAGTTATAAGGATAAATAAATGAAAATAAATCAAAAAGGATTAATTTATAATTTTACCTTACTCCTTGGATGATCTCTATTTCAATTTGGATTATGGATTTTATTGGTGTTATTTTAATTATAAATTAACCAATAGAAGGGTTAAAGGTTTTTAGAGTGTTTTTTGGGTATCTTTTGGTTAAATCTAGGATTATTCGGGTGTTAGGAGAAGTGGGGTGGTGATGGATCCTCTTTTATGGGAGATGAGTGGCATTTTTTAAATAATATAAAAGGTAAAATCACTAATAAAAGGTCACATGGATATAATAATAGACAATAATTGATTTTAGGGAGGGTTAAGGTTAATAAAACCTATAATATATATTTTCACCCTTGTTTTTAACCTTTTTTAAAACTTTTACTCTTAGATTGTTCATTTTTACAACTGTTTTCTTTACCATGGTAACTAATTTGTTCATATGTAATTTTAATTTAGTACTAAAAAATAAAATGGGAAACATTATATAATTTGTACAAAATTATTCAAAATTTGAAATTATATTTTTCAAATTAATTTTCTAAGTGTGATAAAAATTAATTTTAATACTATCTCACATAACATATAAAAATCATTTTTAGAAAAAGTCTAT
This sequence comes from Viscum album, assembly GCA_963277665.1. NCBI lineage: Eukaryota > Viridiplantae > Streptophyta > Magnoliopsida > Santalales > Viscaceae > Viscum > Viscum album. The sequence continues at coordinate 1,418,236,092 of OY728157.1, read as the reverse complement.
TTTTTTATTAAAAATTATAATTAAGCTAAAATTATAAATTATGTTGATTTATATGAAACTAATTGGTTTATTATTAATCTAAAAATATTTATGTTGTTTTAAAATTAATAAAATAAAATAAAATTACCCCTTGTGAAAATATAATTAATAGAAAAAGATGAAAAACAATTTTTTATGGGAATAAATGATTGATTGTGTTTCAAAATTTTAAAACACATTTTTTAAATTATACATAGTATTTTTAAATAAATAATTTTATTTGATAAAGTTATTCATTTTCCATGAAAACTTTTTTGTAAAATTTTTTATACCATTCTTAGATCATGAAAAATTGAAAAACATTATGGTACTAATAATACAATATTTTTCACCATTCTACAAAAAATAAACTATTTTATAAAAATATAAAAAATTTATCCTAAGGTAATTTTGCATGCAGAATTTAGAAATTAATTTCATTTTATGAAATTAAATTTCTCAAATTTATAAGGGGTGGGTTTATGGGTTAAGTCTTCAGGCCTGTAAGTTTACTAATATTTTCTTGCTTGTGTTTTACTCCATGGTGAAAGATTTAATTGACCAAGTAGTTTTTAAATGAATATATAAATGAAAAATAAAAATCATTGTAGTTAAAAAAATAATTTTTAAGTGTTCTTAATATTATTTCATATCAATTTAGAATTTTAAAAACATTAATATATTATTTTATATGAAATAATATTTTAAAAGTGTTTAAATTAATTTATTAGGATAAAATACTCAACACATTAAAATATATTTATTTTTTAAGGGAAAATATTTTTTTGTTAAATAATATTAATTATTTTTCCTTCTAAATATCAGAAACCATAGTTGTGTAATAACTTTTTATTTACTAGAGGTTTTGTTATGATTTTAATATTCATAATAATATTCATCTATTATGTCATGACTCATTTTTGTTTTGTGTTTTTTGTGAATTTATCTATCAACCATGTTTGATTTATTTAAATAAAAGGTTTATAGAAAAATATTTGGGTGTTTCACCTCATAAAATGGTAGTATTGGTCACACTATGAAGGATATGATGTAGATAAGTACGGTACACTTATGTGAGTTATGATACCACATGTGAGGTTTCTCCATGAATCTTATACCTAAATAATTACAGGGATATGGTTGAACCATGACATTACGGCCATGATTTTTTGGTTTTTTATCTATCTTGAAGAAAAATTATCAAATATTAAAAATATACAGTATCATTCATTAATGTAAAAGTGTCTTGATGCACCTTCCCTATTATATAAATTTGTTGTTTCATTATATTTGTGGTGTCAAGGGGTTCATGGCGCAAGGTAGGTGTCCATACATTAAGGATGATCAAAGGAAGAAAGGATATTTTTGTGGTTCCAGTTTTATATATTTCACATTTTGTTTCCAAGATAGAAGCTTTTCAATCATGCTGCAATGAATAAAGAATCTATAAAAAGAAAATATATTTCCTAGACTAAAGTATAAGAAATTTATGATGAAAAAGATATGAATCTATGAGATAACTAGCCACCCATTCTAATAATATTTTTTCTAGGAATATAGATAAGAAAAAAAGTGCATAAGTAATCCAATTTTTTTAATAAATTTAGTCTTTCTTAAGTGAAAATTTATTAACATTTATGTTATCAATGGATTTTTGGTTTTATGTTTTGTCAATAAGTTTCAATATGATTGTATTGAATAATATGGGTGTTGGAGTGAGATTCAAACTAAATAACATAAATATATTTCCCATGTTCTTGGGTAAATAAGAGAGAAGAGCTATTTTCCTTGAATTCCTTACTGTCTAAAATAGATTAATATAAAGATTTCAAGTACTCAACTATTGGGGAGATTGAATTAAATAATAAAGAAGAGAAATTTTCATGAATTTTAAAGGTCTTATCCTAATAAAGTTCATTATGAATATTTTAAATAATATGATGAAAATTTTGTGGGAGAAGATTTTAGAAGGTTGATTTTAATTAGGAAGAATATAGGTAATGTGGTTCATATAAATACTCAATATTAAGTATACTTTAAGAAACTTTTAAATTGAGTTCAAGATATTTAGAATTATTCTGATATTTCCCAAAGTTATCTAAAGTCAAATTAGTTTATTTGGAGTGATATAAGAAGTTATGATATGAAATAAAGAATTTATAGATTTTTTTAATTATTTCTGAATTATAGAATTGAATCTAAATTAGAAAAATATCATTAATTATATGAGTCATTACAAGAGTTCAGAAGAGTCATTCTTATTCTCTATGTGTGTCATTTGGAACATTTGTTGATGTTATTTATGAGGTAATACAACTTCCCATGAGTCATTTTTTAGAAGTGTATGTATCATTTCTAAAGTATGAAATCTGTGTATGGGTGATTTTCAATCCCTATATGATTCATTTACACTCTATTATGAATAATTATCCAAGGGAAACTATATTTGAGCCATTAAATTACAACATATAATTCATTTTAACTAGTCATTTTAGTTAACTTAGAATACCATATGATAAAAATCATTTGTGATAATTGAAAGATGTTGAATCATTCAAATTTGAGATTTCTAGAATATATATTCTGAATAAGAATCCAATTACAAGGTTAAAATGATTTTCTTTGACAATGAAAACATAATTTTACTTGGTTAATCTGTGATTTAATCTTGACTTGGTGAATATTTAATGGGATGGGATAAGAGGATAATTATTCTATTATATTATGATTTTCAAATGGGAATATTTGAATAAAATTTTTTTTTTCTAGAAGATGAATTTAAATCAATTGATATTGGAATTTTTCTTCACGGATTAAGACATCAAAAAAATATTTTGATTTAATATTGAATAATTAGAAGATAATATTAGTAAGTTTGATAAATAATATCAATGATGGATAATTTTATTAAAATAGATTTAGTTGAATGAAGACATTTTCAAAATTGAATATTTTGAATAAAAAATGATTATGAAGATATTATAACTATTTTTAAGTGTTATAAATATCTCATTTTTTTATTCTCACTAAATTAGAAGAATATAATGATGAGACATTATATGATTTTTAAAAAATTAAGAAGTATACTGCACTTTTTTATGACATTCTCAAACTACAAGGGGATGTGACACACCACAACAAGTTATTGTTGTTTGTTTATAAAGATATGAATAATTATTAAAAAAAATTATTATTGTAATATTTTTTAGAAAAATATTCTTAGTTCGACTATATAAATATAACAGGAGATTTTTTTATACCTTGTGAAAATGATAAAATTAAAACAGAATGGACTTTTTAGAATGAAGTACGCATAGATGTTCAGACATATACAAATGAAAAAGATGATAAAAATATATGGATTATCATAAAATAAAATCCATTGTATATTTATATAGGATGATAAACATGAGATATTTACATTTCAAGAATATTTATAAATACCCATAACATAAATGAGGTTCTTATATAGAAAAAGTAGAGAGATTCTGAGTGAACCATATAATAGTATAGACAGAAGCTCTGGAGATATCTAGAAAAAAAATTATGGAGAGAGAATAGAATATGATATAGTATTGAATAAAAAAACTAATAATTATTTATGAAGAATAATAAGAAGAAGATAACTAAATTTTTCGTTATCAAATTTAGTTTATTGAATAATAAGGCATTTGAGAGAAATTATGAAATGTTAAAATATATACAAAATATTAATTGGTTGTTTTGCTCCTTGAATATTGAGTGAGATAATCCCATCAAAAATATTTTTAATAGGATCTAGAATCTATGAAGTTTATATAGACTAAATTTCAAGTGGTTTTTTTTAATATCAAAATTCAATTGAAGACTATATATGATGAGAAGTAGATCTAATGAAGTTGATAAATTTTCATCGTATTATAAGTAAAGATCTGCCACAATATATTAGAAAGAAGTTGGTATGTCCTTTCAAGAGAATTAAGACTGTGGTAAAAAGTGAACATTCATTTTCACTTGAATAATATAGTGATGTCTCATATGTGTAATATGGTAAACATGGTTTCAGGATGAACACTGGAAACCCCATTTGTAATTGGTTACAATATTATAGTTGGAAATCATTGACTCGGTGTAACTTGATCACAACAAGAAGAAGTTATCTCACATCGAGTTCGAACCTTATAAAAACTCTTTATTGTGAACATTACTTTATTTTTATCCTTTTATGTGGTGTATATGATAAGGAAAAGATAAACAGATCCACTTACATCATAACATGTGGAAGATTTATAAATATTATTGGGGATAAAATGTTTATAGGATTAATTTGGGATTGGGTAAATTTTTAGCCACACTAGATTCATCCAACCCCAAGAGTTCAAGTTACCTCTAATTAGATCTCATACTTTCCCTAACCTTTAATTTTTATTTAAATTATATTAATTGGAGATTTGAAATTTATTTAGAAAATATTTAGATAGTTAATTCATTCTTCATTCTTGATGCTTTGGAAATGGAGGCATTGGTCAAGAGTATGAGAAATAAACAAAATAAAGAGGAAAAAATGGAAATAAATAGATCAAAATTAGAAGAGGAATAACCAATAGGTAAATTTATTAAGAGTCAAAAATGCTATGTTGAAACAATTGCATATGATTCATCTATTTTATCGAGTTAAAGTTGTGATGAATATGAAGAAAATATTTGTATTAAATATATTGAATTCATCTACCTTAAGGTTAGATATTACATGAAGAATATTATTTTAAGAGTAATAATATACATATTTTATTCCATCTTGGTAAAATATGATAAAAAATAAAAACTTTTAGAAAATTTTTATGAAATAAGAAAATAATTAGCATTGATGTTTTAAAAATGAATCTCCCTCATCAAAGGGAAAAATAAGGGGAAATACCTAAAAAGATAAAAAAAAATCTTCTAAATAGATAAAAAAACATTAAATTCATCACTAGTGAGAAATAAATTTAAATAAAAATATATTAGTAGAAGACCTATGCTCTACGAGAATCAATAAAGAAACTATTGGTGTCAAGGATTCTCATTTAGAAGTCAAATATAGAATAATCAAGGTCCTTGAAAACTATTTAAAAGAAATTATAATATTTCATAAGGACAAAATTCAAATTTTAAAGATACAATGGGAAGATTTTTCATTTCATTTGAGGATGATAATAATTCCCTCGACATGAAGTTGTTTGAGTTAGAAGTCAAACTAAAAAAATTGAAATCAACACAAGTTGGGATTTCGAAAAATTATGAGAAGTGAAATGCAATAAAAATAATTTTTGAAAATGTAATTTCATCAATAAAGACACAAAATACTTTAAAATACAGTTTCAACACATTGGATATATATCTACTATAATATCATATAAAAATTTTAGCACATGATCCTATTAAATCTATTTTTATTGAATCTATTTCAACTACATGAATGGAATTTAAATCAAAATTTGGATAAGTGTATATGGATAAAAATATTGAGAAACACACCATTATATCAATGGTCAATTTATGAATTTCTAAGATAATATGCTAAAATTAATCCAAAAATAATGGGATTTCTACCCAAAATTTATAAGGAACACAACTATATTAGACTATATCTATAATAAAAATAAATAATTTTATAGGTTATTATTTGTGTTGATCGATTGTAAGAAATAAGGACATTGATTTCATCCACATCATGTTAGTAAATGAAAGTTATATAAGAATTTAAGTTATGGGGAATAGATGAAGTTTAGAGGAAAACTTTCTCACTGAAGAAGACTTCATAGAAAAAACAGAATCAATCCTTGGAAAACAAAGTTGGTTATTTTGAAAATATCTATGAATATTCCAACATTATTGGTCATTATTATATTGATTTTGGGAATGTAAAAACCCATAAAAAGATATTTTCTAGAATAACCATGCGGTGTCTTATGGTGTCTTCATGGTTCTTTCGGTATTGTGTCTTCTCTTGGAGCTGAAATTCTTGGGGTTATTGTAACGACTGAGAAAACCAGGCAGAGGGGTTGGAATAATCTATAGTTGGAATGTGACTCCATCACTATGGTTCATGCTATCAGAACAAGATATTTTCCTATTCTTTGGATACTCACTAATCTATGGATTAGTTTGTTAATGTTAATGTCATCTATAGATTACATCATTAATCATGCTTATGGGGAGGTCAATGCTTTGGAAGATGGAATTTCCAACAAAGGTGTGGATAAAAAGAATATCATATGGTCTAAGCATATTCATTTGGATTTTATGCCCTTTATTAAAAGGGATAAATGAAATGTTCCTCCTTTCATACATCTATTGATCTGATTATATTTTATTATTAAATGATTCCTACTCTTCAGGGCAGGAGCTCATCTTCTTCAAAAAAATCCATAACAACTTTTCAACAACAAATATTTATTTTTTTTGTTTTCCATGACCAATTTATGGTCTATTGGGAACTATAAAAATTAAAAACCTGATTCAAATCCCATGAGGCACACCTCACGTATAACATGAAGGTCACTTTCCAATAGTCTTGATTCACAGAATTCACAAATTAAAAAAAATCAGGCCACTACCATGGTTCTCAAACCGCAATATGGAGCCTTGAGCTGCAATCCCTAACACACCCAATCACCCATCATCATCCACAACACCATTAATAACCCCCACTAGATACAATTCCTTCCTCATCTATAGAACCTCTTCATCCATGTCTAAAAAACACTATATTCAAAGTCACCAAAAAAGAATTAAACCTTCACAAACAGAACCATAAGAATGGTTATCGCTTCACCATTTTCATCACCATCGATATTGAATCCATCACCAAACTAGATATAAAAAACACCAAACCAGATACCCAAATCAACAACTTTTAGAGCGATCATAGAAAAATCAATTGTAAAATAACACATAAAACCTTAATTGATAACATAGAAGAACAAACCCCAAGCATATCTATCAAACCAGTAGCCATCATAAATCAGGTCACTCATGGAGCCCCGAAGCCCATTGCACTATAGATCCTAAAACCTCAAAGAAACCACCACACAAAATTTGATTTGGAGAGGTTTCGAGGAACACAATGTCAAAGTAGTGATTTTATCATTTGTGGGAATCAAACACCTCCATCATTGAGAAGGAAAAACCAATAATCATAAAAACCAAAAACAAATATACTTTGGAGTGCCTAGAAACACATCGTTCAACAAACCAAAAAACCCAAGCCTCATTGAAAACACCACATTAGTTCCCACTAAGAGATTTGTAGAGTTTCCTAAGGCTAGAGCAGGGTTAGAGTGACCTAGGGCTTCCATAGAAAAAACAAATTCCATGGGATGTCTAAAAGAGTCATGAAAGGAAACCCACAGAAGCGATCAGTATAAGGGAGAAGAATAAATCCCAATGAAGAAACACCAGGAAGAAATGTGTCCTGAAAGAGGAAAATAAAAATCAAATGGGGGACAGTAAAGAATAGGGGGAGAACCATAGCCACTGAGGAATTCCTCAGAATCCCTAAGTGGAATCTGAGAGCAGAGAGGAATTCTTCATGAACCTATAATAACTCATTTTTTGAAAACAATGAATAATCCAAAAAATAATAAATTAGGTAACATATAAATTTTATTCAACCATATAGATTAAAAAACAATAGTGTTTATAAATCAAATACAAAGAATAAAGTTGTAGTGGATATAAAACCGAAGTGGATATGATTTTATTTTTGTAACAAATTCCACCCCATGGATCATTAAAAAATAATAATAAGCATTAAAAAAGATAAATATAGTAATATATAATCTAAAATTGAATCAATATAAGAGATAGATAGTATAATATGTTTATTGGTAGGCATAAAAGTTAATCAATATGAATTTCATGGGAGGATTTACAAAATGGATAGCACAAATACTCCTAAAGAGGTGTTCGGAAGGTTCAAAAAGATTGGGTAGATAGCCACTAAATTCATATATTGGCTTCAAAAATAATAGATGTTTTTGAAATTGTAAGATAAATTACATGTTAATTCTAGTACTAAAATTATTAGAGCTATAAAATAATCTACACCCAAGAATATGGATGACCAAACTCCAAAGTATCGTTTGAAAATATACCCACCCCAATTGAAAATTATGAAGAATTTGGAGGAGAAACAAAATAATGAATGTTAATTTGTTTATAATATGAACAAGGTTTTTTTATGTAATGAATGGAAGATAAAGAGGAAATTAAATCCATTCTACCCAAAAAAGAACAAATTTAGTTTAAGGTGAATAAATCATGGAGAGTTCTAAAAATTTTAGATTTTTAAACAATGGAGTTTCTTGGGTGAGAGCCGCATCTCATCCACATTAATCTAACTAAAGATCTTATAGGGAGACACCATATTCCAAAATAGTGTTTTTTTAAAATTTGAAGAGTGAATTAATGGTCAAGTATAGAGGAAATATGTATGTTTTTGTTACTTATATAACCAAAATAGAAATCCATCATAGAGAATATTTAAATTATTACTCTTTTTCTTTATGTAAGACATTAATTTTCAAATCTCAAATGGTATCAAACATATGAACTGATATCAACATTGATGGAGAATATCTCTAGAAGAAAAACCAGCCATGATGGAAATATTTTGACAGTATCCCTTGTGGGGGAGGTAAAGAATATAATTATACCAAATAATTGGTGTTTATTATTAAATCTTTAATTTTGGATATCCCATAAAAAAATTATTGAGGTATGATTGTCAATACCGTTTTTTGTGTGTTTGTTGTGATAATTCAAGTTGAGTGATTTCTAAAAAAATTGAGATGAAAAAAAAATTGTAATTGAACATTTCTGATGTGTTCATTAAGGTTGAGTGTAGGTATATACAATTTCAAAAATATCAATTTAGATAGAAATAAAATAAAATCCAAAGTTGGTATCACATAGTGTAACGAATATATTTTTTTTCAAAAATACTCACTTATGTTTTCTATATTGTGTTAGATCAAGTAGACTTAGAGTTGACTGGTTATTAGAACATTTCCAGGGAAATTTTTCTTCCACCCTTCCCTTATTGAAATTGGATGAATCCTTAAAGGGGTGAATAAATAAAGGAGAATAAAAATGGGGAGATTTTTTTAGTTCATAAGAGTAAGGGGAGAAGAATTTTTACCTTACAAGAGAATTTTGTAAACCCATGATATCAATAAGGTGTAGAAGACCTTTCCCATTTTAATTTATTATAAATATATGGGAGATTAAATATTGACATAAATTAATGTTTGAATCAATTTGTTGCTGTTGAAAAATTGGGGATATTGGAGTTCCCAAATGTTCTTGTTGGTTATATTTTTTTCAGTAAGTGTCAGTATATGTGTCTTAAAGAATATGGGTGATGGAGTGAGATTATACCCTAAAAAATGATGATGGCTCTTATATACTTGGGTAAAGAAGTGAGAAGATATGTTGTCCTTGAATACCTAGATGGAAAGAATCATTATATCACCAATAAATCATATGATAGATGGGATGGTCCTCATAAAGAAGACAAGGGCTAAGAAGTGTGAAAAATATTTTTCTAAAATATTTTTTAATGCATTATTCAGGTAGTTGGATATTGGAGAGATTTAAGAGTCTATTTAATGAAAATAAAACTTATTTGTCTTTAGACACATTGTCATTATATTTTTTATCATAAATACTTATAAATACCAAGATGAACAAATTTTTAGTAAAGATTATTGAATATTGATTCAAAGATAGAAGTATAAAGGAATTAAGATTATTGGAAATACATTAATTTTAGTATTTGTTTGTTTTAAGATACTTTGAAATTGTTGTGAATAACTTTGGAATTATTTTGATATTTTCCAAACTCATATAAATTCAAATGAGTTTATTTGGAGTTATATGAGAAGGTGTGAGATGAATTAAATCATTTTATGAAATATATGAAGTAATATGGATTTATAGAGTTGAATATGAAATTTAAGAACTCCCAAACATAATATGAGTCATTAAAAGAGTTTGTAAAGAGTCATTTGGACTCTGTATAGTGTCATTTGGAACTATTATAGGTGTTTTTTTGAGATAAGACGTTTATTTATGACTCATTTTTCAACTATGTATGTGTCATATTACAAGGAATAAAATTTGTTTTTTTGTGATTTGTAACCACAAAATTATATATTTATACTCTAGTATGAAGAATTTACTAAGGTAAAATAGAATATTAGTTAACAAATAAAAACATATTTTTCATTTAGACTCAACATATGAGTTATCTGATATCACCAAATGAGTCAACTCTTTGTGAGAATTGTAGAATAATGAGACGTGAAAATATAGGATTTCTATAATTTACATTCTGAAAAAGAATCAAATCATATAACAAAAATGTTGTTCTTACATGACTAAAACATCAAAATTCTTGGTTAATCCATGATTCAATATTGATTTTAGGAATATTGAATGAGATGAGATTAGAGGATCGTTATTAAATTATATTATGATTTTCAAATGAGAATATTTAAAAATAAATATTGGGGATCAATATATGAATTAAAAATATTTGATATTGGAACTACTCTTTATGGATTAACACATCACAAGAAAGTTGTGATTTAAATTGGAATAATTAGAAATTTATATTCTTGAGTGATAGAAATAAGATCAAAGATAGAGAACATTTGGAGAAAATAGATAGACAAAAAGTGAATATATATTCAAAATTGAATACTCTGAATAATGAAAATGAATGTGAGGATGTTACAACTATTATGAAAAGTTATAAATATATAAAAAACCCTTTTTGATTCTATCTTAATTAGAAAAAGATGTTGTTGAGATACTATCTGAGTTTTATAGAATCAAGCAGGAGTTTGCACTGGGTTTTATTTTAGGCTGTCAAGATTCAAGGATATATTCTATTCTATAACATATTAATTCTATATATTTATATATCCATGAAGAATGATTAAATACATATTTTGGGTGGGATGCTTTTGAAAACAAGAGTCTCGATTGGGCTATTTAAACGAAATGATAATTTTTCATAGATGAGACAAAATGATAAAGTAAAAGAAGAAGAATTTTTTTGGAATTTCGTACTAATGGGTGTTGGGACATATCCACATGAAAATATTTATCATAATATATGGAAGATAAAGGATTTTATGCTATTTTATATATTTATATAATAATTTCGTAAAGATATTTAAATTTTAGTAATATGTGAGAAGACTCCTGAAATAAGTTAATTCTTCATATAGAAAAGGTAAAGAGATTCCATGAGAACCATAAAAGAGAAAAGAGATAACCTATTGAGATAACTAAAATAAATCTTCAATGAGAAAGAAGATAATATAATATAATAAATAAAAGAACATATAAGTGTCGAAGAAGAAGAATAAAAATCAAACATGTTTCTTCTTAATTATATTTAGTTTATCAAAGAATAAAACAATAAATATGAAGTTTGAGAGAAAGGATGAAATTTTTGAGATTCTACAAAATATTTCTTTGATATTGTAATCTTTGAATATTCAGTGAGATAATCCCAACGAATAGATTCTAAAGAACATTTGTAAGCTGTAGAGTTTATAAAGACCAAATTGGGCATATTTTTGTCTTTCATATTAATAGAAAGTCAAAGTATCCATTTTTGGATAAGGTAATGTGATGATTTTGATGTGGTTACATCATATTCTATGTGAAGAACCACTTCAAAATTTTTGAAGGAATTATTCATGACCATTTGATGGATTGAATACTATAGGATACAATATAAATACCTCTTTACTTACATAATATATTGAAGTATCATTAGTTAAATATTGTGAACATGGTTTCGGAATGATACTTGGACAAACCACTTGTAATTGATCATAATATTATAGTGTAAAATCATTCACTCGAGGAAACCTGTTCATGGAACGGGGTAGGTTTTCTGTATTGGGGAAAACCCATGTAAAAATAGGTTGATTTACACACTAATGTGTTTATATCATTGCATGAGGTGTATGTGATTGGGAAGATATAAAATGTTCTATTTATATGTTAATTGGTGGTGTAGTTTTGAATGCTAAACATGGAAAAAAAATTATAATATTAATTTTTTAAAATTCTAGTCACACCTGATTTACCCTCTCACTCTTGTGTCTCCACCCGATCCCAAGGTTAATTTTAGACTTATTGGCTCTCGTTAGCCGTTCTATTAATTGGATTTTATATTAATCTTGCATCTTATTTCCTTTATCTTATCCTTAATAAAATAAAAAAGTGTATAGTGGGTTTCTAATAATTGTTCATTAAGGATTAACCACTTGATAGATAGAGTTAGTGGACCTTGTATTCCACATTTTGTTTTATATGTTCTTTCACTCTCTATTTGTCATTATAGAATCATTAAAATTGAGATATATTTTCTCTTAGTGGTGTAAATTATATATTGGTACTCACAAGCCACCTGAGATCAACTCAAAAAATTATTTATTTTGACTTGATTTTTTCATCGTTCTTTAGCTAAAGTTACTCGAGTACCAGGTTGAGTTATATTTGAGTATTTTAATAGTGAAATCAAATACCTCTCAAGGTTATTAAAGTAGTAAAAATATATGTATAAAAATTATTTATCATATATAAATTTTATTTAGATTTAGTTATTTATCATTATATATATATAACCTAAAAATGGATAACATAACCTTAATCATCCCTCTCACATGACTCCCCCTCATAAGAACCATTATACCTTCATCACTCGAATCACCTAATGAGAACATGTGTGAATTTTATAGCATCTATTTCCTCATACTGATCAATTGGAAGCGATGTTCTTCCCTTAGTATCCCCTTATCACTCCACACAACACAGACGCTAGTTGGGGTTATCTCCCACATTTCCATCATTAGATCCCTTTTCCCCCCTCACTGTACCAATGTTGGATACCCTATATTACAGTTATCTATCACCCAATCCTCCTTATATATGATTCATTAAACTCTTTCCGAGAACCCTGACACCATGAATACCTCTTACTTTAAGCCTATTACTCCCTATCTTGAGTAATATTTCATTTATTTATCTCTATCTTTATTCATCATCTTATATAATCCCATGTAATTATTTTTTATTGGAATATTTTTTTTATTATCTTTAAAATACTAAATTTTAAATTTATTTTCTGATTATTTATCATTTAAATTAACAATTTTTGTTTTTATTTCAATTCTATAATTTTTTTAGATGTTTTTTATGGATGAGTATTTTATTGTTTATGAATGTATAACTATAGGTGTTTAGAATAATTTAATTTTTTATAATTTTTTTTTGTATTGTTTTTTAATTTTGATATAATAATTTCTTATTGAATTTAGTTTTTTTCAAATAACTTATTTTTTATTTTAAAAATGGTTATTTTTTTCGAATGATTTTTTTTCATCTAAATTTTGGTGTTTCTGGATTTTTATAAGTTTTCTTTTTTGTTTGTAAAATGATTAATTATAATAATATTTTATGAACAAAAAATTATTTTGTTTTTTTATAATAAAAATTCAATCTAATTTTTCTTGCAAAAAAATAAAATTTAATAAAAACAATTCTCTAGAAACTAGTAAGTTCCAAATATTATGATGCATCACATAGAAGTAGGAGGGCGTGAATTAGTGGAAATATTTCACAATTTATTTCTAAAATTGACCACTAAATTTTTAGATATATAATCCTCTAAATTATTATAACCCACCCCTTACCCATATGTAATAGTGATATAAAGCGACATAAAACACACATGATTTTTTACTGGGTTTGAAACTAGTGTGGGTGAATATATATTTTATTTTTTTAATTCAAGTTTGATACATATATTTTACGCTAATACTAAAAGTTAATATAGGTAGTGTGGTAAGGTATCATCATTTACCGAATAGTATTTTTTAATGATTATATCTCCTATCAGTTCTTTATATTAGATCTTCCTAGTTTATAATGTTATATAAAACTGTAATAAGAAATTAATTTTTATTTTATTCATACATATGCTACAAAACACTAATTATTATAAGAATTTAGATATTTGGATTCATTACATGCTCTATGTCTTCAAAAAATTATCAACTTCAAGAACTTATATTGTCTAAGATAACAACTTCTAAAACTTATATGCTTGGAACCTGCTTTATTCTCACCACATGAAAATATATAAAAATTCAGTTATCCAAACCCATGTTTCTAGTACTTAAGAGTTATGTTATTTCAACATCTAAAATATTAGTAACCAATATACTCAACTTCTATAACTTCATGTCTATTGGACTCAGCTCTACTAAACTCGTATATTCTCTTGTATGATTTACACATAATTTTGTGTATGAAAAAACGTCCCACTAAAAATTAATAATTATCAAGATTATTTTAACATATGAATAACTTTATAATGACATGGTTATTCAATATTTATAAAAATAATCTACTATGCCACAAAATCTATTTGATCTCAAAAAATACAGCACCTTCAACTCAAAAATAAAATAATTTCAGCACAGAATTAGATCTATGGAACATGAATAGAGAGGGATTGTTCCCCACTTTTGAAAAAAAATCCTTATCCCCAAATGAAAACATGAATATATTAGTGTAATAGTTATTCCTTTACATTAATCACCACTTTAAATTTCACCATCGCTCACCGCATATAGATTCTACCATTACCAATACTCTAAAAATTAATTGGACTTCACCCATCTCAAATATATAGAAAATGTGTCTTTTTTTAAAAACTTCTAAACATGTGATCTTATTTGGTTTCTAATCATATTTTATTTATAATATCTATTATTATGACTCCAAATTTTATCCCTTGAACTCATCCAATGGTATAATTTCTTATCACTTGTGCTTCCATCAAATTGACTTTTTCATAAGGTCTTATGATATTTGGAACAACCAAACTTCTAATTATAAAGTCCTTTGAACAATATTCTATCTTTAGTGTACTTCTCTTTTATCCTCATTAAATCTCTATCTTCTAAACATAGCTGGAATGAAAAATTATTCTTCAAAAAAGAATGCTATTTTTTCTATAGAAAGATCAGTATAGTGTGATCTGACAATACATCCATAACACCTTTTGGAACATAATCATGATCAATGATTTTTCAAATAATAAACTTTATATAAGATTCTATTACTCATATTTATCATAGTGATAATATTTCATTTAATTCACTCTTTATATTTTCTAAATTTCAAACAATCCATCTGGGCTTTATCTAGGTTTGGATGAAGGATTCTTCCTAAAAAATATAATAATGTATATCTATGAATTATATTTATACAATTTATATTTTGTTATTGAGGACCACAAAACTTATCTTTTCACTTAATCTCAACAAATTTCATTCACAATTATTCCTAAGTAACTTTTAGAGACATAATTTTTGCAAAATCACCACTAAAACTATGGATAAATATCATTAAAAAATCTTTCATTCACACTCTCTCAAATCATTTTATGACAAAAATAAATCTTTTGACAATGAATAAAATATATTTATAATACTTAAAAAAAATATTTGGTTCTTCAATATCCACCATTGGATTGTTTGTGATACCCTAGACCTATGCTACTAAATGAGGATCCATAATCACATACTTTATATACATGTTTTGATACCAACTGTAAAATCCTAGATATATCCATCCATAATTAAAAAATCAAAAAAAAATTAATCCTTTATATAAAAAATGGTTATTCCAGGTTTAGAGAATTATATAATTAAGAAAAACAAAAATTAATTAATCCCATGTTTATTATATCAAGAATATATTTTTTACTATATAATAAACTACTTATTCTATGATATTCTTCAACATATCCAATTGATTATTACACACAATCTATACTATTAGGAACATCATGTGTAATATATTTCTTCATAACCTTTTGAAAGTGTATCATAAGAAGTTATGATCTCAAATTCTCATTAAGAGAAATATATAATAGAGGAAATCATGGTATAAACATGGAATACATATTTTGGAAGTAAAAGGTAAACAAAATGAAGCAATAATCAACTTGAATCAAGAAGCATGATACATCCATAAAATAAATGAAAACAAGGATATCAATAATAGTGATAACATATTTATGGAATGAATAATGTCATATATCAAAAACCTACTATCAAATCCTTGTTCCCAGTATGTTTACTTATTATTGAGATTGTAGTCAAGACATAATATTTAATTAGGTAGGCATACACCAAATACCCAAAGGTATTTTGTCTCATGTGATCTATCGATTCATTGTGAGACTATATAACTTCGAGCATTACCTATCCCCCAATTAAGTACAACACAATGTATATAATATTCATCAAGATATTTTATACCATTTCTTGAGGAACCACTTACTAAATATAAATTGTCTATCTATATAATGAAGAATATGAAATATCAATAAATAATCAATCTATGTTGATAATTAATAATCATCAAGAATGTAAATAATTTCCCTAATGTTAATAAAATGGATAACATGATCATAACCCATATAGAAAAAGAACATTGATGGTTAATAATTACATGGTCCACTTTCCAATAACTGTTCATATTGGAATAACAATATATGTAATACCAATACTTTTTCATATGTCAATAGAATAACATTATTTCTAGGTGAACATCATCCAATTCAAATTATGTAAAATGGGATATTCACATGATATAGAAAAATGTGTATATGACTAAGTTAATATTTAAAAATATTAATCATAATTCATCCATGGGAATTAGTTGTATGTTTTAGAAATAACATATTCATAGTTTAACAAAGGAAACCTAAAATAATGTTGACATAGATAAAAAATAGTCTCACAAAATAATTCCTGAACAATACCACCCAATAAGGGATCATGAATTGTATTATTTGGTATCATGATTTCATTTATCTCAAATGATAATATATATATATATGTGGGATAAATTATTAAACATAAACTCTATTATGTAAAACCCTTTTGAAAATGGAAGTGAAAACATAAAATAGTAATTAAAAAACATTCTTAACATTGATGTAAAATAGTAATTTACGAGTCACTTACAAAAGTATTTTTTAAAAGGTGAAATTAAAAACTTATTTAGAGCATTTATTTTTATAATAATATCCATTAAATGATACTTAAAAATGAAATAATTTTTTATCTAGGATATGTGGATCCAAAACATTTCATTATGATAGGGATGTTTTTAATACATAAAATTAACTTTGTTGAAAGCCCACATTTGAAAATAATTAATAAAAAATCATTTCTATTAAAACTTCATTTTTTAAATTTGGATTATAAAAAAATAAAATACTAGGCTGGGATAACCAAATCATGTAAGATCAATGTTCAAGATAAAACATTATAACTCAAAGAAGCTGAATTGAGTTACAAAAAAGGATTAGTACTGGAGAAACAATTGTATTAATGACCACTTGAAAAAAGGAACATTTATTTTATAGTGAATACCATAAAATAAAAATATTTTAATCGAAATATATCCATGGGTAGTGAATAAATTATAAAAAGGAAATATGATGCTTAACATGTAACTTTTCTCTAAGAATCCGATTTAAGACCAAGAAAAATATTACGGCTTGATTAACATTTTAATGGCAACCCCTTGAATGTGATAAGGATTATAATTTATAAGATATTTATAAGATTTATATTAAGAATAAAACTTAATAGGGTGATAATATTTATGTTGGAGACCTGAATTTTCCATGGAAGTATCCTTGAATTTAAAGGTATTAGGATAAAAATGAGTGAATAAGGGATTATGTTAGAGGGAAATCATTCTAGGTATATTAAAATGAAATATTAAAATTAGTAATTTTAATGTGAAGTTTAACTTTGATGGGTGGAAGTGGTATGTTTTTATAAGTGAATGTAATTTCACTTTTGGAAACACCATAACATTTCTCAATAATTTAATTTCCATTTTAATGTCCCAAGGCACAAAAATGGGGGAACATATAAGGAAGAAATTTTTTTCATGATAAAAATATCAAAAATTAACTTCAAGGAACATGTTTTAAATGTTTTAGGACATTTGCATTATATTAAACACAATTTTCCCATTTTAATTTTACTAACATAATTAATTTTTAACTATAGTAATTAATTTCAAATAAAAAAACAAAATTATCCTTATTATCTAATTTGAATATTATAATTTATGTTTTGAAAAACATTTTATCAACAAAAATTTCTATAGGTATGAAAATTGAATTTTAAAATAACTACACTTAAATTTTAAAAGAATTTTTTAAAAAAAATTATTAAGTTATTAAATTTATATATATGATAAAATTATCATGGATACTGATTTTAAAGACATGAAATGATTTATTATAATTTGAATAAAAGTTATGATTCATAAAAGGTAAGACAAAACCAAACCTCACATTGAAACAACTATATTTAAAGATAACATCAAAAATACCTTTATATTAAAGTATAATTCTAATTTAGTTTTAAAAAATTATAAACTAAGTTTTGAATGTGGAAAGGATATTTCAAAATGAATAATTTTATTAATTAGTATCATGTTTTATTATTTTAATGTTTTTTAAAACATCTAATTCAATCATGCATATTCATAAAATCATGGAAATTATAATTTTTATAAATCTCGTATTATCAACAAAAAATAAACATTTTTAATGAGTGCTAAAAAATTCATACTAAGTCAATTTCGATAAAAGGAATTAAAAAATAAGACTTATTTTATCTAATTCAAAATTATAAAATTTCAAAATTATATTTTAATAGAAAATTAAAAATATATTTATAACTACTTAATTAAAAATTAACTCATATTTACTACTTATCTTATAAAGGTAATGATTTTTAAATGAATACCATATTAGGTTAATTTCTATTATTATTCTAATATGTTGAAGATATTTTACATCAGGATCTATGTGAAAGATAATTTATTGAACACATTGAATTTTTTTAAGGTAATCATATAATAAAATCATGGGGTGTTACATTCTCCCCCCCCCCCTCAAAAAATTGCATCCCAATAAATTTAATTATCACTTAATGAATATATTAGGGTATCTATAAGGTATAAATGGATTTATGTAACACCGTTACTAACATAGGTAAGGATATGGAACTCTTATATAAGAATATATCTATATTTATTTGTTTCCCATACATTTGAGAAAAATACCTCTCATGGTTTGGTGTTAAGTCTTATTTTATTTGTCATTTTCATATTTAGACTTGTTATGATAGATTATCTGAGGTTGGAATAAACTATAATTCCTTAATTTAGTCCTTATAATGCATAAAAATTCACATAAATGGATATACCACACACATGAATCTCTTGTTCCCTATTCTTTTTTAACTTGGAGACATCAGTGGGAGGTTTAGGTATAATGATGAAGTTGACAAGGAATGATCATCCTCTTAATAAGGACCATTGATATCAATATTTAGACCAATTTCATCCATTTATAGAGTAGAAAACTCTATTACATCAAAATAATCTATTTCTAAAATCTCTCTAACCTATTTTTCCACCTTCAGTAGATAAACAATGATCTATTTGCCTAATTCTTTCTCTAGTCTAAACACTACCCACTCTATGAATTCATACTTAATTAAGGATGGTGCAGGATGGACACCTTGCAACATTTACTCTGTGGGGAACTTTACAATCCTAGATAGGTCCTTCAAAGACCAAAATTATTTCTCACACATGATGAAAAAGATCTTGTTTTTTTAGAGAAATATACTTAATTCTTGAACTACTCCTAGCCTCAGGGCCATATGGAGTCCTCCCCATTTTCGATGTCACTATATAGTTCTATTTCAATAGCAATAATGGATGGGGTTTTATTTTAATTCTACACTTTTAATGGTTCTTGTAACATCCCTGGATACATTGGGTCTTGTATTTGGTGTAGGTGCATTGATGGATGATGATAAAGATAATTTGTCATTGTATTCTACTACTATATAGAAATTAATAACTCTTACCAGTAAATGTTGGTTGTTATATTGTCCCCTATAAAATTTTCAATAATGAAGATTTTATGGGAAATATGACCTTGATTTATTAAATTTGGATTCTATATTGAAATAGTCAGTACATTACCATAAACACATAAATTTCAACTAATGAAAGAATAACTCAATTCATATCTTCCTAAACACCAACTTGGGATATAATAATCTTATTAATGGAAGTTTCCTTTAATAACAAAATTGTTATGGTGGTGAATTAATACTTATTTAAAACTTCATAGAAATAATATGGTGGATAGAATAAGAATTTAATAAGGAATCCACAACAATTGATTGGAGGATAAATGTATTGTATTCCCTTTTTTTTCATGACCAACACCCATTGGTAGGAGTATCATTGGATTTCCATTGTTTCTTTTATATTAGAGGACATTAATTTTTATCATCCTTGTTATTCAAAATCTATTTTAGTTCAAACTATACCACACATATCTCAATAGTTATATCAACCTAGATCAACCTAAGTTACTTTGAGTTGGATTATCTTATAAACATTGAATTAATCCTATAAATAGAGATCCCAAATTACCATTAACTTTATTAAAATATTATAAACCCAATAGTCATTGAAATGTAATATTTGAACATTTATATTATCCTTATTCAAAAAAACATTAGTAATTCCTACAATCATATACATAATTATGTATATTCCATAATTATGCACCCTCAATAACGTAACTTTTCAAAACCTATTTTAATCTCCAAGACATTTAAACACAACAAGATTATATATTTCTCCAGAAATTATCTCTATATTTAAACCTAATATGGTATTAACCCATAGTCCATAAGGTAAATTCTAGTATATATATATCATGGCTCTAAAAATGAGATGAACATGCCAAAAACTCATGAATTAATTATCAATCCAAATTTTACCAATTAATATCTAACTTATTACTTCAAAATGAAACCACCCTTTGTTATCTCAACCCAATGTGTATACTAAACTAAAGAGTTATCCATACATTAATAGTGTGTTCTAAATTGTTATCACAAAAAAATAAAACATTTTCATGAAACCAACCTTCATGGATATTAATACCATTTAATATATTATTTTAAACCATTGATGTGAAAAATTTTATGAATGGTCCTTAGATGCTTCACATAAGCCTTAATAACACTCATAATATTCCATAATATCATTAATAAATATCCCTCACTAATGAGGGTAGATAAAGGTAACAATAATTAATTTATATTTGTATAATATCTTCACTACCATAGGTAATACTAGAAACCTCACATTTTCCATCAAGAAATAATATACCAAATTTCTCAATAATTTAAGTATGGTCCCCTATTTGGTTATAAAATGTAGTAGTTTCTAGATATAAACCATTATTAGATTTTTTCATGCACTTTTTTCAACCCAATATAAAACCAAAATGTTTTGATAATATTAAGAAATAAGAATATGAAAGCATAAATTTGAATTATGTCTTCCCTTATAACACCTTTTTTTTAACACATGACACTTTCAGATAAACAAAAAACTCTCTATGTTCAATCAATGGTTATCCATGATCATCTTAATATTAAGTTATCTAACTTAATTAGTTATCATATTTCTTAAATCCTCCATAAGAATTCAAAAAAATAATGTTATTAATCAAATATTATCCCCCTAGGAGTGTCTCACCAGGTGTGAAGTCTTAAGACCACTCATTGTGAATCATAGTGATGATTTATTCAATTCTAAACCATGAAAATTAGGGTGATTACCCAAGGTGAATATTTTCCACATCTTCATCCACTTTATAGTATCTAGAAAATGATTATTTCTAGAAAAATATATAATATCACTTTTATCATGATGTTATCTAGTACTTAGACTTATTCATAGGGTTTTCACTACAGTTTTATTATCCTAACCCCAAGAAAAATGTGAATTATTTCATTAACATCAAATTATATAATTATCCAAAATATTTTTCTATTATAATCAAACTTAACTTAACTACCCTTAAATTATCTTTAATTAACATAAAAATATCCAAATTTATTTAAACCATTACTCTAATTCTAACTATGAAACTCCAGACTTATGATCCCATATCTAGTTATATAAGTACATAATTTTTATAAATTATTTGTTACCAGCTGTAAATTATTGGATATAACCATTCTTAATTAAAAAATCAAAACAATTATTACATATCATACATTATGAAGTAAATTTTTAGGTTTATAGATTTATATAATTAGGACAAAACAAAAAATAATAAATCCAATTTTATTTGTATCAAAAATAATTTCTTTAACTATATAATAAATTACTTATTCCATGATTAATCTTAAACATCTCCCATAAATTCTTACACACAATCTATCTTGTTAGACATATCATGTGTAAAAATATTCGACAAAACCTGGGGAAATGGAATCATAAGAATGGATGAGTTCAAATTATCATTAAGGAAAAATATATTACAATGTAAATCATGTCATAAACAAAAAATACATATTATAGAAGGAATAGGTAAAATACATAAATACATAACAAACATAAAACTTTGTGAAAGTTATATCTATAATAAAAAATGAAAACATGGGTATAAATTATATTAATCTCATACTAATGCATTGAATAATTTTGGAAATCAAAATCTATTTTTCAAGGCCTTGTTCCAAGATAATTTACTTTTCATCGATACTGCAGTCAGGTCATCTTGTTGAATAGGGTAGACATACACCACATACCCAAACTAGTTTTGTCTTAGGAGATCTATCAATTCATCAAGGGGCTATATAATTCCCAGCCCCACCCATGACCTCATTAAGTACAATTAATTCACTATAACAGTCATCAATACCTTTTACACCATTCCCCTAGAAACCTCTTACAAAATAAAACATGGTTTTCTATATAATTATGAATACAGAATATAAATATATGATCAAACCTTGTTGGTAGTCAATAATCATCAAGAATGAAAACACTATTTACTATGTCATTAATATATATAAAATGATTATAACACATCTAGAGGAATAATATAGAAGGTTAAAAAGTAAATATTCAACTTTAAAACAACTATCTTTTATAAAATAAAAATTTATGTAATGAAAATATATTTTCCCATATCAATAGAATAATATTCATTTTAGGTGAACATCATCCAATCAAAATTATGTAAAATGTGATGTTCACTCTATATATAGAAATGACAATATAAATAAGTAATTAATTGAAAAACATGATTATAATACATCCATGGGAAGGATATATTTTGGTTTAAAAATAACATATTCATAATGTTACAAAGGAAACCAAAAAGGATGCAGACATAGATAATAACCAGCCTCGTAAAAGAATGTTTTAATGATGCCACCCAAGAATAGATCATGAATTGTATTGTTTATTATCATGATATCATTCCCCTCAATTGATAACATATATATTTTATATTATAAATAATGAAACATAAACCTTTATATGGAAAAACCTTATGAAAATGGAATGGGAAATGTAAGTGAAAACTTAAAAAAGATTTTAGAAAACTTTTTCAACTTTGACATAAAGGCAGAAGTTATGAGTTACTTCCAAAAGTCTTTTTTAAAATGTTTAGTGAAAAATAATTTAAATCCTATAATTTTAAAATAATATCCTAAAATATAGTGTTTAAAATGAAACAAATATTTATATAAAAAATGTGTATCCAAAACATTTGATTATGGAGGGGAAATGTTGAATACTTTAAATTACCTTTGTTTAAAACCCATATTGTAAAAAATTAATATAACACTTTTTTGTAAAAAATAATTTTACCAAAATCATTATAAATTATCATTAAATATTATTATAGGATAATTCAAGCATATAAGAACAATGTTCAAGATAAAACATTATAACTCAATGATGGGGATTTGAGTTACAAAAAATCCATACTACTAGGGAATGAACTATATCAATAGACACTTGAGTAAGGGAACATGAATTTTTAGTAAATAACATGAAATAAAAATATTATTATATAAATATATCCATGGTTAGTATATAAACCATATAAAGCAAACTTGGTTATAGAAATGTAACGTATCTCAAATAATCATATTTGAGACCAAGAAAAATATTGTGGCTTGAGTAACACTGTAATAAAAACCCCTTAAAAGAGATAGGGAATTTAATTAAACCTAAAATAAAATTATTATTATAAAATTATGATATTATATATCAGATATGAATTATATACATCATGTAAATTAAATTAGGTGAATAATATCAAATTTGTCTTAAGGGGAGGAATTTGAGATGAAAACCCTTACCTTATCCTGATCTGATCGGTACTTGCATTGAATATCATGAAAAAAAAATTTATGATAATTAAATAGTTACCTAATAACTTTATTTATAAATATAACCATTTATAAACCTCATTTATAATAATGGTATATGTATATATTAGCAAGTTTTTTAATTATTTTCAACTATGTGTGTATGTAATCATTTATTGCTTAAAATTAGTTTCAAAAAGTCATTTTGGTTTCTTTTTTCTAAAATAAATCTCTCTTAGAACATATAAGGTAATTAAATATATTTTATAATATATTTACTAAGATAATATTTTCATTTATTGGTTTTTTTGGTAACAAATCATGAATATAAAATTGTCAATGATCATGTTTCTAGTGATTCTTAACAAACGAAAGGTAGTTTCTTAATTAATGAGGTAAATGATTGTACAAACTCACAAAAAAATATTATTTAAATATTAATATTATATTATACTATTAAATATTTTATAATTTACATTCATAATATAAATGCATATTGTTATTCAATTTGGCGATTAAACTAACCCAAACTTCGACACGCTTTAACTCGATGGGTGAGTATGGTTATAAAGGTGTTTCTTTTGACATGATATCATTATAAGAGAATAATAATGATTTTATTTTTTTTTTTATTATATTTAACCATATATAAAAATTATTTCATAAATAATTTTAAACAATAATAAAATTGAAAAAATTATTCTTCATCAAGGCGACCGTCCACACACACGCACGATTGGCGTTCGTCTATTTTTATAAGTGGATGGAAATGAATAAATATGGATTTTACTAATAATATATAAACCACATCAGTATGATTTTGATACATAATGAATCATATCCTTATTAATATAATATATTTGGAAGAATATTATTAGGAATAAATCTTAAGAGGGAGATAATACTTATATAAGAGACATGAATTTTCTTTTGAAGTCTCATTGATTTTGGAGGGCTTAAGGTGAATATAAGTTATAGGAGGCCCATGTTAATGGGAGTATTTTCTAGGGAGATTAAAATTTCAGAATTTAAAATAGTAATTTGATGCTTATGTATATATTTTTAAGAGGGATGTTTTATGTTTTTATAATTGAAAATAAGGATACTTTTGGAAACAAGTTTACATTATTCAATAATATAGCATCTTTTTCAATGTCCTAATGATATATAATGGAAAAAAGTATAGGTGAAATATTTATAGGTTGATCCAAATCGTAAAAATACAATTTAATGCACGTTTATTAGATGTTTTATTACTTTTACATTAGGTTAAACTCATTTTACCCTATTTCCTTTAACTATGATAATTAATTTTTAACCTTAGTAATTAATTTTAAAGAAAAAAATTATAATTGACCTTACTAACAAATTTTAATATTATGTTTTAAATTTTTTAAACCTTTTTATCAAATAAAATTTATATATTGATGAAAATGTAATTTTAAAATAAAAACACTTAAACAAGTAAAACTATTTTTTTAAACAACATTATTAAGATTTTGAATTTATAGATATGATAAGATTATCATGGTTACTGATTTTAAATTCATAAATTGATTTATTATGGATTGAATAAAATTTATGATCCTTACATAGAAATCCAAATTCAAACCTCACCTTGAGAATACTCTATTTAAAGGGAGGAAAAAAAATATTTATATTTAAGTAACATTTTACCTTAGTTCTAGAAATGCTTAGGATATTTTTTATATGTACAAATAATATTTAAAAATGAATAATTTTATTCATTAATTTTATATTTAATTAATTTATTTTTATTTTAATATTCTATTTTATTCTAACATGGTGATAATATCACGAAAATTATAATTTTTATAAATCCTGCATTTTTCAACAAAAAATAAGCCTTTTTAAAAAATGTTAAAAATACATACTATGTTTTATTTTTATATAATGAATTTAAAAATGAGGTTTGTTTTATCAAATTAGTATTCTTAAAATTTTGAATTTATCTTTAAATGTAATATTAAAAATATAAAGAAAACTTATTTATTGAAAATTAACTCAAATTAACTATTTATCTTCTAAATATAATGATTTTTAATTGATTAATCTATTAATTTAATTTTTATGTTATTATAATATTTTTTTTCTCATTTAAATAAGGTGTTTATTGAGAGAAAATTTATGAAAAACATTGAATAATTTTAAGGTAAACATATATTAAAATTTAGGGGTCATACATTTGTTTTCAACACTAAAAAATCTTAGAATAAGAATATAAAATCATAGATATTCTCAAAGAGAAGATTTATGACACCCCATTTCTATATAAATAAAATTTATTTTAAATAAATTTTTTCCATAGTTAAATGAAATTTGTGGCCAACTATTTTTTTCTTCTCCCTCTTTATCAACTCTCTCTACTATTTCTGCCCCCTTTTTCTATAACAATAACATCTGAATCATAAAAGATAATTTCCACATGAGTTTTTTACTTATAAATCCCTTTCAAAAATAATCCAAATAAGGTTGGCAGATTCCATATATTATATAAGTAATAAGGAAACATTGAAAATGATGTTTCATCCTTAATTTTTCAAATTTCTCCCTTGCAACATCTTTTGTGAATGAATCAACAATTTTATACTTTGTTGAAATGTACTCTAAATTAACATATACATTATTAACATTTTCCATGATGTAATGATATTTAAAATCAATATGATTATACCTTGAGCATCGAATTGAATTTTTAGAATGGTCAGTTTCACTTTGATTATCACATGTAATTTTCGATGGTTTCTCAATAGTCACATTCATGTCTTCAAACTATACTTTCTTCTATACCATCTATATACAAACTTTTTTGGTAGTAAAATAATTGAATTAAGTTTTATTCAAGTTAAATAAACTTTTCTTCTTAATATATCATATCACAGAACTTCTCCGCAAAAATAAATTTCATTTAGAAATTTATTTTTGAGCAATTCAATCTCCTAACCAATAAACCATTGTGAAACCCATAAATTATACTACATCACTTTCAAACATAACTCAAATATCCCTTGATAAATTTAATTTTTTTACTATCCATAATTTACGACTCACTTAGATAACATTGATATCAATCAAACAAATATACTACATAAACAATGTATGTTATCTATGTTATCATATAAAGAATTATTATGATCAATCCCTAGAAGTATTTCTGATTCAAATATCTTTATGTTTAATATATTCTCATCATCACAATAATTTTTATGTTTTTGGAAACACTGAATCTAATTTGAAAAAAATATTTAACAATTACTTGGTATACTTCTCATAAAACAACAATATATATTGTCATTAATGTATCAATTGTAATACCATAAAAAATCATCTCTCTAAGTAATGAAATATCACAATAACACTTCATTTAATTTGAAAATTATTCTCAAGCACACTCTCTGGAACTTTATAAAATTATTTCCTCAACATAGAATAAAAATGGGTACTTTTGTTTATCTCCTACACATATTATTTGATATCAAATTTTACATTATAAAAGATCCAGTGGTTCAAGAGACTATTGAATTTGGAGTATCAAGATCTAGTATTCTATTTTAACCCATATAAGGAATTATCGACTTACAGAGAAAAGTTCCATCACTATGAGGTATATATCCTTTAGTTTGATCAATTAAAACTTATTCTTTATGATTTTTTTTAAGAAAGTAGACTTTACATCCATTTAATAAACTTTTTAGTTTTTATGAGATGAAATAATTAGAAAAAATATAATGGTTTCATTTATATAAATAGGTACAAATTAATCATAAAAACATCTATCTTACACCTAGAAATAACTATTTCAAACTAATTTGACCATGTTTGTTGTACTCTCAATTTTTTTATTTTGTTTGTTTCTAAGAACTCACATGGTTCTAATAACATTTTTAAATTCAATGATAAGAACAAGTACCAAAGTAGAATTCTTATCAATCTGACTTATCTATTATTTTATGACATTTATCCATTACATATGGTAAAAAACATATGTAACTGATTGTAGTTCAACAAGTGAAATATGAACTATTTTATTTTCAAGTCTCATCCTATTTCTAGTCTGAACTAGATCACCATATATTATATTTATATTTTCTAGTTCTAGATGCTAATTCAATATTTAAAATTTAAATTTAAAATCTCCTAAATCTATATCCTTATAAATAGTTTTATTTGGGTTAATATCAACATCAACATGTTTATTTTTATCTCATTATTCATGGATTTTTTCAGAAATCTATACATTGTTCACTTATAAATTTCCTAAAAAGTATTACTATTAATTATAAATGTGGGGTATATTTTCAAATATATTGACATAGAAATAATCCACCAACATGGTAAGACTTTTATTTTAACATTTTTTCCTCTTTAATTTCATATATATCGTATTAATATCACTTCTCCAACTTTCTTCACAAGTTTTCCCAATTTTGAGTTTTTTATCTTCAAGAAACATAGAATAAAAAATAATTTTTTAATTCAATGTAGGATTTCTTTCGTAGCATATTTTATATGAAGTCATGTTTAATTCAGGTATTAGAAAGCATAATTTATATATATGTATAGAACTAAACACATCTTCCCTCTAGAATAATTTTGAGAGTTTGTGTTATGCTAGAATATTTCTTCCCATTTCAACAAAACTCCTAATCTTTATTTACACAACTCTATTTTCATAGGAAGTGTAAGGATAACTTTATTTATATTTAATCTAAAACATTCCACAAAAAGATTCAAAATGATAGAAAATTAAACACCATTCCATTATCTATCATCAATATTTTCATATAAACTCCAAACTCTTTCTCAACATATATTCTGAAAAATATGAACATTTCTATTACATTGGAATTTTGTTTTATGAACGTAATATTTCTAATATGGTTGAAATCATCAATAAATGTGATAAATTAAATATCACCATAGGTATATTTATATCTGATAGTTTTATATAAGTAATAATTTATAGGTTCATTTGGCCTTATGAACTGAATTTAAACACTTTTGTGAGTTCTATGAAATATCTTTCCATTTTAACATATTTCATAGATATCATCCCTATCTCCCTTTAGTTGAGGTGGATATCTCACCACTTCATTCAATGAGATTTTATTTAAATTCTAAAAACCAATATTGAAAAGTATGTTGTGCCCCAACATATTTTCTACCATAGTACACAAATAATAAGTGTTTCTTAGTTCACTAATTTGGAATAGATCTCTACTTTTTCTTTCTCCTTTGGTAATAATTCTACCATATTTTGAAAATACAATAATGGTTGAATTTTTCAGGAAAATAACTTTATTTAAAATATCATGTAGTTGAATCACATTTAATAAATTATTTTTTAGGCATTTAATAAAAACAACTTCTTTGGATTTCAATTTCTTAGATTCAATATTTGTATTACCAACTCTGATTTTTAGAGATTTGAAATTTCGAAATATTATTTCACCTATATAATACTATTTAATGAGTTTCAATGTTTTTGTATTACTATTAATATTATAGGAACAACCACTATTAATAATCTGTGGTTTCTTTTTTATAATCCTTTAAATAAACTTTAATAATGTAATATTTTTCTTCCTTATTCATTTTCAGAATTTATTTTCCACTTTTACTAAAAGTAAACTATTAAGAAATATTTTTTAAACACTCTCAACATAATAACCATATTATCTACATATACTATATATTTATTATAGGAACACGAATCTATTATGTGTAAACACACCTGATAAAATTTTCATCCCAAATTTTATATTACTTGAATTTCTTCTCATCATTTCATAATTTAATGTTTTCTTTTGATAATCATTATCCTTGATTCATGACTACTTAAAGAAAGTGACATATAGTACTGAAATGACAAATATTTGTGTCTAGAAACTCAGCACTAGTAATGTCCTTTAAATATTGATCCTCTATATAAAAATAAATTATTACCAAAAAACAATTGTTGTTGTATTTCCATTTAATGTGCATCCTTCTGTATTGGGGAGGTTTTTATCCCTGAGATACCTTTTAATTACTTTTTTATAGAGGGATATTTATCATTGATTTTATTAGCCTAAATTTTTCTAATGTTAGAATTAGAACTCTAACTATTATAAATAATTATTTATATTTTTAACAATAGAATACATGACATGTTCTTTGGGGAAATTATTCATGTTAGCTTGAAATTGTTCTGATTTAAATTCCACATCATAGTTAAAAAATAACTTATCTTCATCAAAATTTTCTTACCTTTAATAAACCTTATATTTTCCTCATTTAACTCTAATAAATTTAGATTAATTTTTTCATTAATATCTATCACCATTTTATGTTTTTGTAAAATACTAAACATAAGAATTCTTATGTGTTCTGTGTAACTAGCTTCTCTTTTAATAAACTCCTCTTTTCTTTTAATAAACTTTTCACCTTCATTCTTCAATTTCCTGATTTTTTACTTGATTTTAGTATTTTTATCAAGAAAATCCTCAAGTTCATGCTTCATCATATGCTCTATATAATTTTCTTCACCTTCTTCTCCTTCACTGTATGATGTTTCATCATTTTTATTGACACGGGTCATGAATTTCAAAAAACAATATCTGAAACCTCTTCTTATGACTGGATACTCAAATAATAGTAACATTATTTTTATTTACTCAACATATTTTTTCCCGTCTTAGAAATATTTTCTTTATTTCAATATATTTTTTAAATTCCCATGATATTTGACCTCATTTATTTTTTAAAGTCTTTTTTTCTTGCTTGTCTTCTTCTTACTTAGAACCATTATTCTTTGGATAGTTTATTTTAATGATTCCAACTCCTCCACATTTAATGAATTTCAGTGGGAGCTTTTCTTTTCACATTCCCTTAATTTTTTTAAATGTTTTTTTATTAAATACATCTATTATAATATTCTTCCATTTTTTAAATATCTTCATATTCATTAGAATTATAATCTTCTTTATACATGGTTTTGATTATTCTCATGGAGTCAAAATTCATTTCCCCCTTGATCTTCTCTATAAATACTAGACCATTTCTTACCTCATAAGAAATAATAATGTTATGAAATTCACAATTACTCAAATATTTTCTATCCTATAATTTTTTTATATTATTACTACCTAGAAAGATCCTTATAAACTCATTACCAATAGTGGGGTCTTCTAGATTTTCTATATAACTTCTGATTCTTCTAAAAATTTCACTAACTCATGTGAATTAGTAATTGATGGTTTCTTCATCTATAATATTTACATATTCAAACATACCATATCCAAATCATTGTTCCATTTTATTTTATGTTCCTTTAAAAGTTACATTCATTTTTTCCCGTATATCCTTATTATTTTAGAGACCCATTACCACCCTATAAAAACTATTTTATATGTATATGAGAATATCATTTCTAACCATTCCAAAAAAACATACATGTTTCTATTGTGAGAAAAATGCGTGGTAGTATATTTTAATTTGTGTGGAAATCCCATAGTAGTATTATCAATTACTTTCATTCCAACTGAAATAAGATAAGATATCATATGATTTTTCCATAAATGGAAATTCATTCCTTTATATATAGAAATAAATCTACTCACTACCACAAAACTAGGTTTTCATAGTGTCACCCTTTATCAGCGCTAAAAAAAGTGATGATAAAGGGGTGCATTTATAGGCACTAAAAAAGTGTTAAAAAAGGGAACTTTTAACATTATAGAACTAATAAAGGCATCCCCTTTGTCAATTCTTTTTTAGCACTATTAAAGGGGCACCCTTTATTAGTGATTTTTTTAGTAGCGTAGATAAATGTGGGGCTTTCTAAGTGAATTTTTTCTTAATATTGATAAATTGTATATTTCCAAAAAAAGAATATATTTCATAAAAAATAATATATTGATATATAGGTATATTTATATTGATATAAATATAATATAATATTTTTTAAATATGTTTTAGATCGGTTTGATATGTGGTAGATGAAAAACGGACACCCAAAGTATAAATTATGGCCATTTAGAGGGATTCAAGACCTTTTTGGCCCTTGAAGAATGTGAGAATATGTTCTAATGGTCACTAAAGTGTATTTCTAGTTCAAGATTTGATTTTATAATTGGTAGAGGCAAAACGGACACCCAAAGTAGAAGTTATGGCAAAACAGACACTCAGAGCCAAACTTATGACCATCCGAATGGATTTTGGACTATTCGGGCCTTGAAGAACATGTTAAGGGGTTATAGTGGTAACCAGAGTGTGTATATTTTCACAAGTTTTAATTTGATATGTGGTAAATCCAAAATGGAAACCTGGACCAGAAGTTATTATCGTTTGAAATTGAGAAACCCTCTTAGCGCCTAAAAACCTAAGAAACCATCAACTCACTAAAACAGGCATAACTTCTACTCTTATTGTCCATTTTAGTTCCACGAAAAGTAAAATTGAATCTTTTGAGATGATTGATGACCATTTCTAATCAAAATCATGATAAGATCAAAGAAATGGAAGATATATCAGTTATACCACTCCAAAAAAACTCCAACTTCAAACAACCATAACAATCACTCTGTGTGTCTGTTTGGGCTCTACTATATATCAAATTAAAGGCAGAAAAGATATATATATATAGAAATAATATTGGATCATTGTTCCTGATACATTATAATCCCTAAAATCTCAAAAAATAATCAGAAGGCCTCCAAAATCCCATTTCTGTGTCTGGTGCCCTGTCAAAATTTTCTTAAAACGGCAATAAATCCTGATCTATGTGTTTGTTTGGCCTCTTCCACCTGTTATATCACATTTAATTCCATAAGATTTGGTTTGACTAGTCACAAAGTAGAAACAAACACCTGAATTAGTTTTTATTCCAGTTTTAGGGACTCTACAATTTGTTAGGTTTTCCAAGCCCTTATTTCTATCACTTTTGTCCTATCTGCAATTTTTTCAAACATCTCTAACGTATGATATGCATGTCTGTTCAGCCTCCATAACCTATAATATCAAAGAACATTTGATGATATTCTATTTGACTGGTCATGGAGCTGGAATGGACTCTCAGATCAAAAAATTTCATCCTTAGCCAAATTTTAGGGTTTATTTGACTTTATGACTGTATTTACGGATTTTGAGGTTTTCTCTATTTTTTAACTATTTTTTTGGATTTTAGGGATTGTTATCATTTTTTATATTTTACTGTTATTTACAATCAAATATATAACAATATATATTATATATTCACACATAAAAATTTAATTTTATAAATAAATAATAAAACATATTTACATATAAAATATATTTCTCAATATATATGCCTTATATAAATAAAAAACTAATATAAATTTTATTTAAAAAACAAATATATGAATATTTATATACCTATATAATGTGTACATGTATATATAAATATTTTTGTGCATCTGTATTGACAAACTGAAATATATTATCTATATATTCTAAACATATGAATATACATATTAATATATAATATTTGTAAATATATATAAATATTTATAATTATACTTACATATACCCATATAATATATATTTGTGTGTGTGTGCATACGTTGTATATATGTATTTATTTATTTATAAACACACACAAAAAATCCTATTTTATAAATGTATTTAAAACTGATCTTATAAATATATATTAATATCCGAATAAATATATTAATATATAAATATAATTATATATATTAATATATGGATATAAATATTTATATATATATATATTAATATACGGATATATATATATATATATATTAATACAGGGATATATAGCATACAGATATATATATATATATATAACTAAATATATAAATATATTAATGTAAATATATATATATTAATATATATATATATATATTATTAATATATAAGTAAATATAACTATATATATAAAGATATATTATTAAATGAAGAGCAAAGCAATATGGTGGAGTGGTAAAGGCTTAGGTGTATAAGCAACAGGTCCCGAGTTCGAATCCAAGGAGAGGAAGATCGCGTGCACGAGTGGGGAATAAGATCTAATGCTTTTAAAGCGGGTGGAGATGTTGTTAAAGGGGGTGGGTGAACTATTAAAGTGTAGGTAGCTGGGTCATGTGGGTTTGGGTGGGGGTGGGAAGCTGTTAAAGGGGGCTTCGAGAGATATTGAAGCCCCTCCCCAAATTAAAATAATTTTTTTCATTTTTTCATAATATTTTTTAACTTTTATCTGTACTTTTAAAAAAGTCCTGTTGAAAGACACCTTTTATCGGAACTTTTTTTAGTTATGATAAAACGTTCATTTATTAGTGTTTTTCTATGCACGGATAAAAGGAACCCCCTATCTTCGCTGAGATTAACAGCACTTTTTTGCGTTGTAAATGGACTTTTATAGCACTAATAAAGGACATATTTCCAGTAGTGACTATTGATAGAATTTATATTCCCTATCTATACCAATGTAAGGTTATTTCATAGGGAAGTATGAATTCCCTAATACCTATTTAATTACTTTGAATTATGATGTTTCACATAGAAGGGGGTTTAATTACTAGTTCTATTTTAAAATTTATTTCTAAAATTAACCTCTATGACTCATTATATTTGAAATCCTCTAAATCATGTAAACTCATCATTGCCTATATGAAATAGTGATATAAATAAACACAAATAAAATAGGTTTTTAAATAGGGTTCTTTTTAGTTTGGGACTCTACATCCTTGTTGTGTATAGGTTGATACTGATATACATTCATTCCATTAATATAAATGGTTAATAAAATTTTTTTGGTTACATATTATCCTTAACCCAAGAGGTTTTCCCAAAACATATATCTCTCAATAGTTCTTTATACTTTCTCTTCCCAGTTTATGATGTTTTAAAAACTGTAAAAATGATGATATCTTTATCATCTGGCTACATTAAAAAATAGACCTTCCACTGATCCTTCAAAAAAATTATTTAAGGATATATTACATATATTCAAAAAACCTTAACTTCCAAAACATAAATAGTCTAATATTATAACTTCTTAAACATGTTTTCTTAAAAACTATTTTCTACTCAACATAAAAAAATATTTGAAACATTAATTTTCAAAACATTTGTTTCATGTACTTAATTGATAGGGTCATTCAAATTCTAAAATATTAGTGTAGCTAATGCTAATATTCTAAAACTTCAACTCTAGTGAATTCATCTCTACTCAGGTTTTTTCACTAAAATGTGTATGTGAAAACCTCTCATAAAAATAAAAAAAATATCATCATTATTTTCAATTCTTAATCACATTATAATGAAATGATTATATTATTTTTATAGGATTAACAAAACATTTTTTTAACACTATGTGATCTTGAAAATCAATATGCCTATAAATCAAAAACAAAACAAGGTTATCTCAAAAATACATTCATGAAACATGAAATGGGTGATATTTTACTCAACTTATAAAAAACCTTCTTATCTACAAAACACAATAAGGATCGCTCAATCAGAGATTTCTTCCTTTATTAAATGGTTAATATTGAATTTATTCTTCACTAAACTCATGAAACATATACCAATACTAATTTTCAAGAACTATATTGGTCTTATAACTACTCAAACATATGGATAATTTATATTACATTGTTAAATAATTTTTAACATATTAATTTTTTCAGCTTCTATACATCTCAACTTCATAAATTTTGATCTTCTAAAATCAACTTTCAACTTTTCAACTTGTTCAACAGTATACTTTCTAATCACCTGAGCATCCATTGGACAGAACTTAACTTCAGGTCATATAATCTCCCAACCAACTAAAATTATTATTATTATATCCTGTACAAAATCTTCTATCTTCTAGATACTTATCTTTTAGCCTCTGAAAAAACCAGTCATCATAACATAGCTAGATTCAAAGATCTATTTTCAAACAATCATGATGTTTTTTACATTTAAAGATCAACATTAAATTGTCTAACTTGTTTTCTAAAAATTCTTCAATATCTTTTCATTTTCATCTGATAACCTTTATATAATAGTTTTCACTCATATGTATCATAGTGACAATATTTCATTTCCTTCATTCTTATTCTCTTATAAATTCTGAATAAACATTTTGTATGTTTTCTACGTTTAGATTAGGGATTGTTCATGTGAATGATCACAACATGAATCCTTTACTCTTATTTTGATTGTTCACCTTTTATGAGTGCATAATCTAGAAATTTTCCCCTCAATCCATATCAAAACATGTTTCTTAAAATAATTCTTCTAGAACTTCTAAAAATATATATTTTTTAAAACAACTACTCATCCTTATAGAAAATAACTTTTATAAATATTCATTTCACTCTCTTTAAAAACTTTCTCGACAAAAAATAAATCTATGAAAAACCAATACAATAGATATAAAATATTTAAACAATTTAAATGGGTTCTACAGAGATAAATATGTCAAGCCTATCTAATCAATCATCTACACCTTTGAAACATTAATTAGAGTTAGGTGATAGTCAAAATTTATGAAATAAATTTTTTGATGAAAATTTTTATGTGGATATGTTTTTAAATGATAGTGATGATAAATAATGGGTGGTGATGATATTAATGTAGTATAAGATAATGAAGAATAATATTATGTTATTAGTAAAAATTGGCAAAAAAACTTTAGATTTTTTTTTATAATTAATGAAAATTATATTTCCTGATGGTTTAAATAAAGAAGATTTCATTAATTGTAAGATGAAATTAGCTATGAGTTAGAGTAAAATAAATACTTAGTTTATAATGCATTTTTATACTTTCTTGAAATGAAAAATTTATCATAATTAGTAACAAATGATAAATTTTTACCCTTCTAACATTAGTGGTAGTGTACAAATATTTCATACTCTAGCATATATAATGTTTAATATGAAAAAAATGAGGGATGAAAGGGAACAGTGGATACTCATGAATGAACATAATTTTTCAATTTTAGAATAAAAAATATTTAACATGATGTGAAGACATGGAATTATTTGGTGGGATAAAGTATAACACAATACTATTTAAAAGGATTATATCAACATTTATAAAAAAATGAAAAAACTCAAGGGATTTTTAAGATGTGTTGATAAGATTAGTTTTACAATTAATTTGTGAAATTAAATTATTAATAAAATCATATACATGGTTCTCACTAAACACTTTATTAATGACAATTGAATCTTATAGAATAACAATATATATTTTGTTTATATACCTCCTACCAATCATGGTGTTGATATTATCGATTTTTTTTAAATGTTAGAAGGAATAGAGAATTGAAAATAAATTATTTACACTTTTTGTGGATAATACACAAAATAATGATATTTTGTTAAAATTATCAAATATATGTTTTCCATAAATAGGAGATTAATTTATGATGTGTAACTATTTCTTATTCGATAGTGATCTCATATCTTGAAACTCAGGGTTCATGATAGTATTTCTACAATTAATAATTTTGTTGAATGTTTTCATGAAAGTGTTAAATTAATCAATAAAAATTATGGGTTCTCATACTCTCACTTAACTAGGTTTCCATGGAGTATATTATTAAAAGGGGGATCTTGGTTACTGACCTTCATTGGTGACTCTCCCTTTCCATTCTATTTTTGTGTCTCTATTCCCCTCTCTCATTTTAGTTTTTGTTCTTGCAATTGATTTATGATGGATGGCTCCATTATCATAAATTTCTCTATTATACCCTATTGATTCTCCCCTATAGACCTAGGGTTTTATTCCCTCCTTTTTATTACAGTTTACATTCTTTATTACCTTTTAGATTTTTGGGATTCAACTTATTATTTCCTCTCTTTTGGTCATGGTTCTTTGATGATGGATTTTTTCACTTTTTTATATACTTTTTATTATCAACCCTCCATTATGATCCTTATTTTTGACTCATGTGGGGGCTCTCAAGGTGGATTTGGATGTTATGATTGAGCTTCTGAGGAAGGTCTAAGAGGCACTACTTTCATTGGTTTCCTATTGTATTTTTTGTGTGTCAAGTTCAGTGATGATGTTAATAGCCCAGGATCACAATTGAGGTTGTGTTATTCTTATTATCTACCCTTACTACTATGGATATCATACATGATACCATTTTTTCCTTGGGTGGAGGTTTCTATATTGTTATGGGATGTGATTTATAAGTGGTCAATGGTGTTTGAGGAGGTTGATATTCTTTGTTTTCTATTTTTTAAAGGGGGGTCTTGGTTACTCATCTACAATGATGAAAAGGACATCAATTATTTGAAAATGTTTCTATTGTGGTTTACTTTTCTATTAGTTTGATTTTTGATAAGATGATGGATTACCACCAATTAATTCTTTCTAGGGTGGTTCTTCTTTCTCTGATAGCTTCTCCCCGTAATTTCTTCCTTGAATATGTTATAATTTATTCTTTATTGGTGGGTTAACTTGGTTTTTTATGGATGTTTAATATTTGGTTTTGTTTGCATTTATTGTGTGATGGTGTAATGCTTTGATATTTCTTATTATTAATCTTCAATTACTATAAGTTGAAATTGGAAGGTTTACTCAGTGAATGTTCAATGGGTTTATTAATGTGGGAAAATGGTCATTCAGTTCTCTTTTGCATAGTGGAAAAGATGATTGAGCTCAAGTGTCTATAGGTGAAGCTTAAGGTATCATGTGATTCAGAATCACATGCCTTGGGTGGTTAGGTTGTTCTAGGATTAATATGTGGGAATGAGTGAATTTATAATTTTGAATCCTTTTTTTATTTATTGTTATTTTGAATTTTGAAATATGGGTGTTTCTGTTTTCAACTAGGTAGAATGTGTTGTTTCCAAGAAACTCAAAATTTTATTTTATAGAAAATAAAAAAATGGATTTGGATAGAATCAATAAATATGAGGTAACATTGAAAATATTTTATGAGATTTCACAGTAGTTTTAGTTTTCTCATAGAAAATTGATTCTTGAATGCAAGACTGATTATTTATAAATATTTGAAATCTTATTAGTTGTAATAAAAATCAAATGGGTGTCTCTAAGGTTCAAGAAATGGGTTTCATATTACCATTGATTCCCAAGTGAACAAAATATGGAAAAGTGGGAAAAGTTTGAAATATTTTTGATTTATTTAATTATGATACTAATATTAACTTTCATAGTAGTTATCCACCTTTAATCTTATTTTTTAATGAATTTAGCTGAATAAAAGTGTTTTAGGATAATAAATAAACCAAAAAATATAATTTTGTCTAACATATGGTTGGAAAGATGGAGAATAAATTTTATAAATATTAGAGAGAATGTAATATGTTGATGTCCATTCCGAGAATATTAAATCCCAGGTTAAAATATTGGGGGTTGATTTTTTATTTCCTCAAATGTATCTTGAAATTTGAACTAATGGAAAATATTTCTCAAGATTGTGAAAATATTTAAGAAATTTACAAGCAATAAAATGATGAATATTGGGGTAATAGTGAATGAAATTTTGTATTTTGAGTAGGAAGTGATGTTAATAGATGGTTTGTAGAACCATAAACTTTAGTTTGGTCTAAATTTTCAAAATTATGTGAAGTCTGTAAATCCAATTCCAGTAAAAAAATTATATTTGGACATTTATTTAACAAAGGGTTTAATTATTTGTGGATGAGATTATAATTCTTTAAATTAATTAGAATGTTGGAAGGGTAATACGTTCAAGCATCAGATTATTTAAAATATATATATGGATATTATTATAATTCATATGATGATAGTTTCTTTAAAAACTACATTTAGTATTGGAATTAGAGTTATCGATACGTACCGGTCCTCACTATCTCCTTAGATAACTCTATATTTACATTGTGGAGGAGATTGGTGTCTTAATATTCAAGGTGTAACAATACTTGATAGGTAATCTTATTTAATTTAATTTGTTTATTATATCACTTTTTTATTTTATGTTTAATCAATAATCATTTTCTTTGTTAATTTTATTTTTTAATCTATGAAAAAAATAAAGGAAAAATGAGATTCCTTTAAATTTTTTAGATGTTAAATAATATGACATACTAACCATCATTAATTAAATTTATTTTTATAGATGATCATAATTTTTTATGTCTAATATTTTTTTATCAAGTGTAAAATAATTATACTTTTATTTGTTTTGAATGTGTAAATTGAATATGAATCATTTTGAGTGGTCATACTTGTATGTATTCTTTTGATAAAATTTATTAAAGAAGATCAAATAGAAAGATGAGCGAGTGAATCATTGTTTAATTTATTATCTTTAATTTGTTTTTCTATTAACCTTATTCCATAGTTTATTATTTCATAATTTCCTTTAATCCATGTTTCATTTAACATTTCTCATCTAGTCTAGGATAATACAAGACTAAAACTGGTCATCTCCTTTGTTATTTAGTAAGTTTCTATTCAAATCTATAATTTTCTTAGTTATATTTAGTAAAAAAATTCTATGGAAGTATAGATTATAGTTTCTATACATTGTTACATTTCATTAACTCTTTTAAATTTTATATTTTTTGGGAGTTTAGTTTCTATATGTTTCTGTACTGCTTAAATGGAAACTATAAAGCCTGAAACTTGTGATAACATTTTTTATTTTTTTGTTTCATACTCACAGTAAGAATTTTCAAACAATTTTATGTGTTTGGTTTTTTTCTAGAAAATAAATGATTTTTTTTCAAATAATTATTATGAGTAATTGAATATATTTTTTCAAAGAATCATGGTATTTAATAGGTTTCTTATTCTATTTTTATAGAAACTAAATAATATTATTGAGTGGATTAAAATTTTATGGTTATTTACATAGAACTAATTTCATCCCCTACTCCCTTGATATAAAATAATTATATCTTCTAGCAACAATTTTGTAACATATAGACCTGAACCATGTGGTATGAGCTAGAATGACACATGACCTTAGGCATTCTTACCCATATGACAGTGGGTGGTGATTAGTACCAAGGGTGTCATGTTGAACTTCAACTAGACTATACCCTCCTACAGACTACATAGAATAAATAAATAATGAAATTATAATAATCAAAGTAAGTATAAAATACATTCATAACTCATGCAGTACAATATGACATGTCAATTATATAAGAAAACTAAATAAGGATGTAAATGAAAAATAAATCTTGTAAAATAAATAAATAGTAAAC
Source organism: Viscum album (assembly GCA_963277665.1). Classification (NCBI taxonomy): domain Eukaryota; kingdom Viridiplantae; phylum Streptophyta; class Magnoliopsida; order Santalales; family Viscaceae; genus Viscum; species Viscum album. The sequence goes on along the minus strand of OY728157.1, from coordinate 1,418,194,520 downwards.
ATCCCACTTGATCTTCATCCAATAATGTATGCACCCTCATGCTCCACCTTCTCAACCATCCTCTATAGGTCCCTTTTCCCATCATGTATCTTAAATCATTCTATCTACAAGCATACTAAAATGCTCAAGTAGGTTTTGATTATAATAATTAGTAAGATACCATCAATGACCCTTGACGTCGGTGCATAAAATATACAAGGTAATTCCTTGAACATAAACATGGTAAAAATATAAACAAAAAATCACCCAATTATACATCATATTATGGGTCCAAAAGACTAAATCTACATACTTCATCACCATACCAAGAGTAATATACCTACTTTCGAACCATACTTGTATAACATCAGTTACTAGCCTGTCACATCCTCCTTGACTGGATAGACCCAAGCATGTGACACATTTCATCAATCAGGATAATCCATGTACATACCAACCACTATGGTCTTATCATATCCATATCAAGTTGATAGCCAATAGAATATGTCAAATCTCACATGCCCACCAAAGTCATATCACATCCTTCTTGTACGGATATCCAAAATCATGTAACACATCCTAATGAATGGAATAGCCCAAGTAACACAAGAATGGGTCATAGACTAAAGACATGCAACTAGTGTGATTAATCATCAAACATATCTATCATGGGCTACACATGCACACCAAGAAATAATTCCAAAAACCTATAATAAAATATACACTAAAATCAAGGGCTTCTAACCTTATATGTAATGATGATTGATGACATGATTGGACTTTTATTCCAATTGAAATTCAAAGATATATTTCCTAAGAACAAGTATTCTATTATAATTATCATAATATTTTATATTTAAAATGCTAAAATCCAATTAAATTAAATTTGAATTAAATACCTCATTTACTTCATAAAAAAATAGGATTTAGTTCATTCTCATTAAGACAAACCCAATGACACTTAAAGTTAATCAATCCAATTAGTATCAGGGAATATATTGAAGAGATAAGTTTGGAAAATATTTGAAAAAGGAAAAAATAGAGAGGGATAAGGGTTAGAGAGATGAATGAGGAAGTGGAATTCCTCATTGCGCTATACCTTAGCACCTCTCCTTTCCCCCCTTATATATTTTTTAACTCAGCCATTATTTCCCTTATTTCTTGTCTCTCCTCATTCATTACATGCCTAAACTATTAATTCCTCTATAAAATCTATATTCCAAACCCTAAGTCCCCTCTCTTCCATCAATTAAATATTTAATCGTTTATTAGTTTATTTTAATTTATTTCTTTCTTTCTCTCATGTCTTGTGCTATTTAAAATATAAATACTAAGAATCATTCATGTATATATATACACGTCATATATATATATATCAACCCACTTATATATAAATATATATATATATATACACATATATATTTAACACATATATATACACACAAACTATATATATACATACACCAGTATATATATACACCCACATATATATATATATAAACATATATATTTATCCCATATATATACATTATATATATACACACATCAATATTATTTTTCAAATTTATTAAAAATAAAAACTACAATATTTTATTATTAATATTTAATCTCCATCATCAATTCCACCATTAATATTTCAACAATTGCCTTCATTAAAAACAGATTATAATCAATGAATTTTTGTTATCCACACACAAATGCATTTATTTAACATAAAAAATAACATCATTATTATTTCCTAACTCACCAATAAAAAAATATCCACCATTGGAGAAATTTCACGCATCATTTTAGTGGATTCAATGTTATTCAATTATATATGTAAATTTCCATCCTTCTTCTTCAACACAAATAATAATTCTAATAGAATTATTATTTTTAACCTTCCGAAAAATATTCAGATACAAATTATTATTACTCTTACACGTGATCTAACCAAATTGCCAACACACACAAAGGTTATGTCATACCTAATGTAAAACATGCAATCCAGATTTAATAGTTGTCTCAGATTTCAAATCTAAACCATCATTCAGGATATATTTAAAATTTTCTTAAATAGTCACACATGTGTGATATAATATTTTTTATATTTTTATTCTATCAATGTTGAGGATCTACAAGCCCAAAAATCCCACACTAACTCAGTGCATAACTCTGAAAATATTTGATAGAATATTCCATGGTGTTAACAGGCCTTTTACCCATAAGTAAAACCTTTAAATTATTTATTAAGTTATTTTTATTGAAAAAATATAGTTTCACATAAATACTCTCATAATTTATTACCAAAGAGGATTTTTATTATTATTAAAAATTGAGAGGGTCTGCGTTGGAATGCCACATGAACTCAGAAGTACCTCCCTATATACAAGAGGGTGGTGACTAGCAGCGAGGGTGTTAAGTGGATCCATGAGGAGACTATACCCTTAATCAAAGTGTATAGAATAAATAAATAAAAAAAAGTATAAAAATCAATGTGTAGAATACAATCATAACACATTCAATACAATATGACATGTCAGTTATATAAAAAACTAAACAAGGGTCCAAGAATAAAATATAGATAGTAATAAATGCATTAAGAGATGTCCCACTCAATCTCCATCTCGTAATGTCTACACCTTCCTTATCCACTTTCTCAACCATCCACCATTGTGCCCTTTCCCTTCACCAAATCCCAAGTCATGCTATCAATAAGTATAGCGAAATACTTGAGTGTGGTGTGAGAAAAAGACTCAGTAAGACCCCACCAATGACCCTAAACAATAGTGCAAGAAATATAAAAGTTCATTCCATGGTCATAAACAAGGTAAAAAATAAACAAAAATATATCACACAAGTTTAAAACATGATCCTGGTCCTAGAAGACTGACTCTTCCTTCTTTAGCACCATACTGGGAGTAACATACCTGCTCTGACACCATGCAGGTAAAACTTTAGTTACTATCCTAACACATCATTGTTGAGTGGATAGACCCATGAAATTGAAAAATTTATTCTTATGGGGACATTCAAAGTAAATACTAGCCACTATGGTCTTATCACATCTATCTCAAGTGGATAGCCAAAATCATGCACCAATTATCACATTCTAAACAAAGTCTAATCACATCCATCTTACACAAATAACCAAAAGTATGTAATAGATCTTACTGATTGGAATAGTTCAAGTACATGCTAACCCAACTCTAGCACATCCCTTTAAGAGGATAATCCCAAACATGTGTCAAATCTAACATGTCGACCAAATAGAACAAACCAACATGATCAACCATAGTAGACAAGAATATAAAATATACAATACATATAATTCAAATGATAGGTTAATATCATGTCAAGTCAATAAGTACCATAAATATTTTCCTTTCAATAGATATGCAAGAAACAGAATCACAGGTCAAATACTACTCACACACAAGTCATGTTATCATGTATCAAACCTAGGTCTCATAGGATACACTTGCATACCAAGAAATCATTCCAATAACCCATAATAAAATATGCACTAAAGTAAATGGATTCCTATATCATATCAAAATATGATTAATAACTTGATTGATACCCATTTCCATTTGCAAAACTATGAGACATTTCCGAAGAAATAATCCTTTATTATAAATTGTATCATTATCTATATTTTAAACATGAAAATAGAATTAAATTAAATCTAAAATAAATAAATTGCTTCCTTAAATAACAAAATTTGGATTTAGTTTCTTCTCATAAAGACGAATACAACAACACTGATGTCATGTTAATCAGATTAGTAACAGAGAAGATATTGAAGATAAACTCGTAAAATAACAAAATAAACTAAAAAATTGAGAGAGGGAGGAGAGAGGTAGATTTATGAGAGAGAGATGTGAGGAAGGGGGATTCCTCTTTGCATTGTGCCTTAACACCTCCCCTTTCAACCATTCTATATTTATTTTAATTCAATTGTTATTTCCCCCATTTCTTATCTCTCTTCATTCATTAAATTTCAAAACTATTAATTCCTCCCTAAAATCGATGTGCCATACCCCAAGTCCCCTTTCTTCCATCAGATAAATATTTTATCATTTATTACTTTATTTTAATTTATTTACTTTCTTTTATCATGTATTGCGCTACCCAATATATATATATTTATATTTATATTTATATATTTATATTTATATATATATTCATATATATATATATATACACACACAGGTCATATAGATATACACACGTACTTATATATGTGTGTGCATATATATATTTAACCAATATACACACACACACACAATGTATATATATACACGCACCCATATATATATAAACCTGTATACATATATATATATATATAAACACATGCACACACACACATATAAACATATATATATTTATCCCATATATATACATGTTATATCTATATACACATCAATATTATTTTCCCAACTTAAGAATAATGACAAAAAAGTATAATATTATTATTATAAAATCATTGTCATCATTTCCACCATAAATATTTCAATAATAAACTTTATTAATAATTGATAATAGTTAATAAATTTTTATTAACCACGCACAAATGTTTTTATTTATCATAAGAAATATCATCATTATTATTACAAAACTCACTAATAAAAAGATATCCACCCTTGGTGAAATTTTTCTCATCAATTAAGAAGATTAAAATTTATTCAATTACATGTGTAAATTATCATAATTTTTCTTCAAAATAAATAATAATTGTAAGAAAACTATTATTATTATTTTTAACTATCCACCAAACATTCAGATATCAATTATTTTATCCTTATGTGTGATCTAATTAAACATAAGACACACAAAAATTTTATTTCATGTATAGGGTAAACCCTGCATTATAGATTTAATGGAAGACTCATATTTCTCATCAAAGACACTGTTATAGAGATATTCTAATATTTTGAAAAAAAATCAAACTTTCCTGATATTTTATTTTTAATATTTTTATTCAATCTGTTCTTACACTCTACAGCCCCCAGAATCCCACACTAACTCAGCACCTAACACAGAATATATTATATTCAATATTGCAAGATGTTAACAAGTCTTCTACCCTTATGTAAAACATTTAAATTATTTATTATGTTATTTTTATTAAAAATATATATTTTCAGATATAAATACTCAAAATTTATTAATAAAGTGGGTGTTTATTTTCATTAAAAACGAGGATATTCCAACTCTACCTCTTATTAAAAATAAATATTGAGATTAGTATAGATCCCATAGAATAGATTCCTAATGTTTCATGAATTTCATTGGGTATAAATTATCTATCAAGTTGTCTTAATAAACTGGTTATAATCTTAATTCAAGAAGAATTTATCATTTTTTTGGTTTACTATAAACATAACCATATAGAAAAATATAGTATATATTTTTATCTTATCAGTCTTTTTAAGAAACTTTAAATTCATCTTGAGATTTACCAACTACAGTGGTGGAAGATATTATAGATCCTTGTGGTATCTATATCCATTTATAAATGGATGTGGATTTTTAGTATTATTGTTTGAGAGAATTTTGGTTCTTCAAAAATCAAATATTAAATCTCTTAATATGGATGAAGGATTTTCATAAAACCTAGGATTTTAATTTCATGGTGGAGTGTCTTCATATCCCTTTACTATAAATATAATTCAAGAACCCATTAACCTTATAGGGTATTAGTAACAAAATCTATAGGTTTCATTGTGTTTATGATCATACTAGAAATTTTAAAAACCCTCTCAAATTATGTTCTTTTATTATATATTTTGAGATTTTAGTTATGCAAATTTTATAAGGGGATAAAAAGTGTTCATCTTTGTAATTATTTCATAAATAATTTAAATCATTAAGATTCAAAATCAATATTAATGGTTTATTTTTCTAACAATTTTTAATGTATTCTTCCAATAATTATAACTCATTCCTTATTGTTTTTTATTATAATGTATTACTCCACACAAAATATTATATATAAGATTTTTGACCTAAAAATGTGAAATTTTTGGTACCTCATATCAATAAGAAGTGTTCAAGAAATCAAGATTAGGTAATATATAGGTTTTTTTCTATGTTTTGTATGGATTATAAAATTTTTAGTTTTTCAAATGAATCAACAAAATCTTTATTATTTTCTTTGTTATTTGTATCATTTTTGTGGGTATAATTAGGTGGTATATTTTTTCCTCTTAATTTTTTACATGGATTTAAGAAATTATTTCTAGTTTCTAGTTGAATTGATGTTTCATTTTTATATTCTATATGAAATTTTATTTATTTTTTATCTTTTTCAAAAAGATAATGGTGCTACATGATACTTTCTTAAATAAACATAAAACTATTTTATTATATAATTTGAGGAATATTTTCTAAAAAGGAAAAAATATGAAGGAAAATTACATACCTGAACACTCACATGTGAGGTTATATATTCGATTATAAAGAATGATGATTTTTAAAAAATATAAATTTTTTTTAAAAATAAATTTTTATTTCACTATTTTTATTTTATATCTTGAAATTTTTTTTATTTTTGAGTTTGATTCTTGGTGAAACCAGTATAGTGGAACCTTTAATAAAATTTATTATTTTTTTAATAAATATATAAATAGATTTTTTTAATAAATTATTCGATATTCATAAAAATTTCAATTTATCATTATAAAAAATTTCATTTCCTATACACTACAACCCTCAAAAGGTTATCACATGTGATCTTATAGAAGATAAAAAGTGGGTTACCTAGACCTAACTTTATCAGTACTTTTAGACTAGAATATCATGCATACAACGAGTTATGCATGATGTACATTTACCGTAATCATGTTGATATTTTTGAATCCACTATTTAAATGTTAATTTCCATAAATTATTTGTCGAATCAAAAATTTATAGTGGTTCTTAGTCTATGATGAGAACCTGAGGAATCTATGAAATTAATCTTAAATATATGTCCAATGGACTATATAAGTCATGCTGAATGGGAATAATTGATGTTTGATTGTCATGTGATAGGGGATTATAAGAATAGAGAATTATTCTCAGGATTTTTTAACTTCATGATCTCTAGTAGGTGAGATCACAAGGACATAACCTCTAATAGGAACCTTACATGTTTCGATTTTCATTGATTGTTTCTATCTTGGATCATGTGTATTTTTTTCCTAACATTAGATTATTATCACTATGTACCATTTGATTGAGTACTTTGATTCATGGAAAACAACATGACATTGAATTTGTGGACAGGTAGCTTATGTTGGGTGCATCATTGCTGGCATTACATTGGTTGAATGGTCAAGATTGAACTTCTCACTTACGAGTTGAGAAAGTGATATCTCAGGCCTAGTTGATCATGATGGTAATACATTCATAAATACTTGGACAAGGTAGAATAAGGTAAGTATATCCATTTATATCAATAAGTAATAAATTTAGAATAGATAAAGACACAGTTTTTTCATCCTACAATATGAGATATCATGACACAAAGAGATTATATTTCACATTTCATGTTAGAAGGAATGATTTTCTTCTCTATGATTATTTATTATCCATTTAAAGGCCTTGATGGTTTTCTAGACTTTGATCTTGGTTTGTGAACAGTATTAACTACTATCTAGATAATGGCCTAGAGGGTCACACATAATATCATATTCAAGAATCTTCCGTATTTTGTAGATTAGGTGTATATAACATAGCGGTCCAAACAACTAATTTTGAGAGTTTTTCTAGTTTAATTGATCACTAATGAATAAATACACTCATTATTATTCAATTATAGAATAATTATCTTTAAATAAATTATTAAAATTATTCACAAGGTACTAAGCGAATACATGGAAAAATATTGTATGAATGAATATTATTTTAATTTTCAAGGTTCATTTAATACTAAGAGAATTGTGAGTTGAGTTAATGAATCATGTTAATCACATAATATATTTATTATATATTAAAATTATATAATAAAAATATAAATAATATTATTAAGTAGTTAGTTCATTATAATGTTTCTTTTATTTTTTATTTAGTGGGTGTTGAATATACAGGTGTTGAAGAACCCTTTATAGGTATTTTGGAAATCCACTATATAGGAAAAGGAAAAGCTCTATTACATAAACTATTATTTCCAATGGAACTAAGAGCCACATTATTCTCTTGAATCCTAGAGATAGAAAGGTGATTTTTGGCTATTCAATCCAAGAACGCCTTCACAAATCGAAGGGACGGGATTGAGGTGATCATTGTGACATTTAATGAATCTTATAAGCTCTACAATAGCACACGAGATTGGGTGATTGAAATCCAAGTATATTCTTGGTGTGTGTGTGTGGATGATCTAGAGCGGTTCAAGAATAGATAATTTGAATAAATATCACCAGAATAAATCTTTGGTTGAACTCCCCCCTGATTCGAATGAGGTAACCATTCAGTTTAATTTTTATGCTTTGAAATATTCACATAAGATCCTTAGACCTATACCGGAGCATAGATTAACCCTTTCCCTAGATCCAACTTACTAATTATCCCTATTAAATATATCATGATAAGATCATGTTTCTTATAGGTTATGACTTTTTCCATGGGCATGCCACATTTCTACTACGTATCTATTCTATTATATGCAATGTTACCTCCTTGAGTATGACTTACCAAGACATGATATCCCTGAGTATATCAATTTTCCAAAATAGAAACATTAAATCATGGATATTAAAAGTAGTATAATTATCATAATTCTAAATTATAATAAAACTTTAAAAACTAGGTGTGATTCCAAGAACTTGAAAAAATTGTTCAATATGTTTACACTGCTTCTTTAGTTGCCTCAGAATCTATAATGTACTCAGTATTTGTAGACATGGATAGAACTATCTTGAATGATGTTTTATATACCATTACCTTAGTAAAAATTCAATATTAGATAATATTTATCAAAATGATTACTATTTTGTATCCCCTCCAAACATGTATCCCTTCCTCTCCAAGTATTAGGTACATATCCTTTATACTTCCTCAAGTAAAATTGGATAGTTTTGAATTATTGATGTACAATTATCCTAGATATAAGAAATATTTTTCTATCATACTTTTTTTGTTGGAAATATCATTTCTTGTACATATCATGGAATGTGTTATTGATCCATTAGAAAAGCATTTGAAATTCAACTTAGTACATTATTATCCTCACATGTCGTGTACATGTCTTCTTGGAGAGATTTATTCCATGTTACATTGGTAATAATTATATCTTGAATTGTTCCAACTTGTATTTTTCAATACCTTGTTAGTATATATACCATTGACTAGGTCTAAGAAACTGATAGATCTACCTTAGTATATCTTGCTCCCCATAACATAGGTTTACACTTTAAGTCAATCTCTAGAGGGTTTCTTTCATTCTGGTACAGGATAACTATAAGACCAATATTTGTTTTCTATATGTTACCAAACATATTTTATTTTAAAAACCATGGTTCTCCCACTAAACTCTTGAAAACACATGGAAAAAATCATTCAATATTCTATGATCTAGTTAGTTTCATTAATCCAAATCTTTATTTTAGTAACTTTTACGCCTTATTTGAATTATGTAGTCTCATCGTCTCTTTCTTATTGCGTTGTATAGACACATTCCACTATTGATATTCTTGACATCCAATTATTAATAAAATTATCATAGAAATTATCTATGAAAAGTAAAACTCTAATGGATTTATGTAAAAATACTTGGTGTTACCAATCGATCCTTATTGATACCACACTTGTACTATCCATGTATAGTTTCACTTGAATACCCACTGTAGTGTTCAAAATAATATTCCAATGTTCATTGATATATAGAATATATTATTTAATTTAAATTGAACTTGTCAATATTAGACTATTTCCATATACTACTATATTATAAGATTCATAATTCTCAAATAATAATGTATCATTATCTATGGTAAATATAAAAAACCATTACCATGGTTTAATCTTTCCTATGCATTATGTGTCTCTCAAACATTCATTTTTCTATAGTCACCCATATGCCAACTACTTTTTCATCTACAGCCTTGAATTATCCCAAGGTAATCTTTCTCCCACTATCTGAAATAGATAGGTCCACCCTATTAGATTGGGTTATATATAATTGTCAAAGGAGGGGGTGAATTCTGACTTTAAATTTCTTCATGAAATTTTATGACAACCAATTATGTCCTTTATATTTATCAGAATTACATATGAAGTGGAAATAAATGATATAAGGATGAAAATATTTATATTTATTTGATGAAAAATGATCCCCTAGTACACACTACATACACTCTACTCCACAAGCTTGGTGATTTTCATTAGTCAGCCCTCTTTTCACAAGACCATTCACAACTAAGTGCAGGCAGTTGACACCATTACAACGTAAGGCCATAAACAGAGCCTTATGGTTCTAAACATAGAGCTAGTACAACAGCTAAGTATGAGAAGACGATACTCAGAATAAAAGAGTATTGTATTGACAAATATTTTCTTATTGTTCTTCATAGTTGCAGTAGTACACAAATGATAGTAAATGGATCATCATCTTCAGAAAGGATGTTCTTTAGGAAATAGCAGTTCTGAATCGATCCAGATGTAATTGATCTTGAAATATATTCAGTAACAAATCAGGGGTATATCCACAATATATATAAAATTTAGAACAAGTAAATATTCACTATTTATCCTTCTAATATAAAATAGAGTCTAATCGTTCTTTTTAGAAGCATATCTGTAAAATATCTTTTGAATGAATCAAAGTCTCTCTATTTTTGTGAGTCTCAAATATCTTTCTAAAAAGTATCTTGATGCTGGAGTATTTAAAATATTTTATTCTCCATTTATTCAAGATATATTTCATCAAAATTCGATTTATAGAATATATATCACAAATACAAGCACTTACTTCATAAAATTCTGATCCACAAAGGTCACTTAATAGATCGAGATATTCGAATCTTTGAAAATAGAGTAGTCATAACATCCCTTAATAATTGGCATGAAATCCTCCTATTAAATTGATCCTTTCAATCACATAAAAATGGTATTTAATCATTCAAATATTCCCTTAATAATTGGGCTTTGAATCAAGCCTGAAATCAGCCTGGTATTTTGCAAAAGACCGTAGTATGATAAAGTCGTAAAATCAAATATTTGACACATGAAGAAGTCAAACATATGGTTCTTATCATAAGAAAACACAAACATAAGTTTTATCATATATATAAGGTTGATCAAAAATGTAATTTTGATAAAAAAATATAAGGTTGATCAACCATAGTTTTCAATTTGACTTCGGAACATATGGTTCTTGATCCATACTTTTTGATAAAACATAAGGTTCATTACAAAAGTAGGGTTGATGTTCCAAAATTTTGAGAAGAAAATGTATGATACAATACTTACCTAGGATTCTTCATCTATACTTTTCCCATATAACAAATTTAAGGTTCTTTCCAAATGTAAGTTTGTTTCACCAAACTTTTTTTCAACGTAAAATGAATGTAGGTTTTAATCCTTACGCTATGTTCTCCAATATATTGTATGAATAGTGTTTCTAGAACACGCTGAATAGAATTACGAACACTTTAAAAAATATTTTATGCGGATAATAATATATAATATTATTCCAATTTAGGAATATAAATAATATTAATTTACTAAAATATACTTAAAGTAAAATCATTATAACAAAAAACAAGGGTATTTGTGATCATTAAAATCATCATAAAAATATATAGTATTATTGAAACAATACATGCTCAAAAATATCCCCATTTTTGATGATCGAAAAACCCATATAATTAATTTCATAACTTTATAATTTTTCAAAAAAAAAATGTTTAATTATTTCAAAATAAAATTATTCTTTTAAAAACATCCAAATTTGTCCTTTTGTAAAATACAAATTTCTCCCATTTTTTAAAATACATCCACCCCTTAAAAATCATAAATCAAAATAAAATGTTGTTTTTATCAAAATTTATCCCCCTTTTAGTGATATCAAAAAGAATGGTAGAATAAGGAGTAGAACACATTTAGTGTAGCATTGAACTATTACCAAATGTTATGATAAACTATTTTTCAATAATTGAATCTTGATTATTGGTATTCTAACATAGACATAAACATTATAACATAGTAAAACAAAAAATAAGATAAAAAAATATTTCATTGGTAACACACGTATAGTTATTTAAGTGAACATGAATCAAGGGTGTTTGGATAAGAATGTTTGGGAAAAGGCATTTCAATGATTCCGAACAACTTGTTTAATTTCAACCCACTAAAACCTTAACATTTTCATAATTCCAACTCCCATATGAATTATCAAATATATTTATTCTTGATTTAAATGAATATCTTCAATTATATTCACTCTAAAAACTCATGTAACTGTTCTTCTTTTTCCATAAATTGGTTGAGCTTCTCAGTGAATTTTTTAAGCAATTCTTGAATACCTAGTTCCCCTGAGATGATATTGTCAACAAGATTATTTTGATTATTTAGTAGTACTAGAAAAGGAGCACTGTTACACAATAAATCCAGCAATCTCTCATTCATGCTACTCATTACTGTTGTAATGTCTTGAAAACTTTTTGTTGGTCAGATTATAATACTCAAGGGGGGTGAATTGAGTATCTATAAAAAATTTCTGTTCAAAAATGTATTCTTAAAAAGATTTCCCCTTCAAGTTAAATACATCCTAGCTAATCAAAGTAATACAATTATAAAGGTTTTACAATTTAAGTAACTTCTTAGAATATTGATTATATCTCAGTAATAATAATAGTTATTAATATTACTTTTTAAACTATTTTACTAAGATAAAGCAATTATAAATTATTTCCAAGATTAACTAACAAAGTAAGTTTAGTGATTTCTGAATTATACAATAGAGCATTAAAGCATAGAAAACTAAAGTAAGTAGTACAGCGGATATACAACAAGTGGTTCAGTCGCAAGCTAAGACCTAATCCACTCCACTTGGTGATCACCTGCCACCAAGTAGTTTATATAAATAAACTTGATCCACACCCTATATCGTGGTGAAACAATAGTACACATGACTGTCCTGGTATCATAAGGACCTCTTCCACATTTCTTAAAGGGTAAAAACTTCCAAGCCACCCAGGGACCTCTTCCATACTTATCTGTGGGTATACACAAGAGTAAAAGAATGTTTGAGTAAGGATATCTTGTATCCTTAAGTTTGATGCATGAGACATAGCGTGTTATTATACAGATATACACACTTCTCTAAAGTTAATAAAAATATACAAAATAGATCATAATGATTGATATAGGTTTATAAATTCTTGAAGTGTAGATCTTTGCAACTCTAGACTTCTGAAATAAAGCAGATACTAAACCTGGGTCCTCATCTGGAAAACAGAGTGTCCTAAGTCAGACAGATTCGGCTTGTGTTCTTTGTGGTGTTCTACAGCACGAATATGTTCTCAGGATTCTATTATGCTTTGTCTGTTCTTCCATAGAATCAAGTTGCATGATCCAATTATCCAAAATGGATAGTGTTCTAACATTCACACCCACCATCTTATTCTTTTGTATCGTGTTTTTTCCTACAAGATTTTTCGCCACTTTGTTTCTGGGCTGCACCACACTTTTTATCTTGGATTGCAAGGGTTGGAGCCGACAGGTTGCATGTATTATTCACCTCATACCTCATACTATCTGATGATATGTCTACAAAGAAACAATAATCATGTCAGCGCATTAAAATCTTCGAATATGACCATTAGAGATTAAATTGAAAGATGAAAAAATATATTAGGAAACGGTGTCACAATATGTCATGGAAATGGTGTCTTCTTCACATGATTTTTTGGTTGGTCATGGTGTCTTGTAGTCACAGTGTCTCACAGTCATGGTGTCTCAAAGTCCTAGTGTCTCATTCACAATATCTTGTTCATGATGTATGGATTTCATGGTGTATGGATGTCACGGTGTCTGGATGTCATGGTGTCTTTTTCACGGTGTCTGATTCATGATGTCTAAGACTTAGGCAAATAACTATATTCAGACTCAAGTGGTGATACTTATGAAAAGAATTCAACTTAATCATTTTTCAGAGAAATCATTATAAAGGTAAATAAAGGATAGTATAAAGTAATTAAACTAAATGTAGAGAAATTAAGATCTTGAATGGGTCTTCTTAAAGCATGATAATACTTAAATGATAATACACATGATTTGATATAATTTACAAGATTAAACCAGGTTGAATAGGATTTATGATCATTAAAATATGATTAGTACATGAGGATTCAAACAATATCCCCCTTTTTGATGATCACAAATCATATATATTTAACATGTATATTTGATTAAAGTATAGATATAGAGATAAATGTATAACATATAGAGATTATAGATTGATATTTCTCCCCCTTTTGATATTATCAAAAAGATAAAATAAGAGAAGTCATGAAAAGTACACATTTTCTTAAAGAAAATAAGATCCAGTACAAAAAAAGGAGAAAAAAAAGCAACATCATTCCTATCAAAAATAATTTATCATTGTTCTTCTTCACTGACTAGTATTTTCTTTGCCTTTATTAGTATTATTAGAAGAGGAAGCCATATGAGTAGAGGCCGAGGTATAAGAATGGAGTGAGGTAACTAATAGAGAAGGTAAAGAAAGGCCTTTAAAAACTGAGGGAGCCAAAGTATGTGTAGTCGAAGACCGATGCAGTTGTTGATCAAGAATCACAGGACTAATCTGACTTAGTGCTTGACTAATGGACATGGAAGTGGAGGTGAGGGAAGAGGTGAGGGTAGGTAATCCAGGTCTTAGAGGTGCAGTCGCAGGAGAAACAATGGTTTTACTCTGGACATGAAGATACGGCCTCAAAATTTTAATGAAAACCACAATGATCTCTACACCATACCTCATGGATTTATCAAAATCATCATTTTTTCCATAAAATTATCCAACAATCGAGTGACCTCTATGATATTTTGGACCTCAGTCTTGAAATCTTGAGTAATAGGTGGAATATGCAGATTTTACACAAGATCCTTGAAATGATTATTCATGTCAGACATGGAGAATATTTTTTTGAAGTACAAATACACATTCATAGAAATCTCTTGATGAGAATCATTAGTAATTTTAGAATGGATTTGTACTAGGTCAAGAACTCTTTCACTGTTCTTGATAAATGTAGAAAGAGAATCTTTATTGAAGCCACTAAGCATAGTCTGAAGCTCTTCTTTGACCACTATTCTGAGCAGATCACTATCTAAAGAGGGATGAGAGGATTGACCAGAGGCTTTAGAAGAATTGACATGGGTTTTGAGAGATTTCACTTGATTCCCCACTTTCTGAAGACACCCTATATACTCATTAGTGGGTTTTCTTAGATTAACCACATGCTCTCACATTTCTTTCACAATCTGTTTGTTCCTTTCAGTGACCTTTTTAGCTAAGGAAGCTAAAAGTGGCTGAATTTTAGAGACCAAATTCTGTGGGGTTTGAGGAATAATAGGTTTTAAAGGATGATAAATAAGCTCTAATCTCAAATGCATCTCTTTCTGCATTTCTTCAATCATACCTCTTATGGACTTCACTTCATCACTAAGCAGTCTATTCTCATATATTACTTCATGAATCTCATGAACCATTTTGGGTTGTATTTTCTAGATAAATTTCTCCAATAATAGAGAGGCATATTTCTCACTTAGATGAGTCATAAGATAGGGTTGGGAATTCATAACTTTTTCAACAGCAGACCAAAGGGTAGCACCAAAATCCTTTAGATCATCATTACTCACAAAGGATGGTTGTTCTGATGAAGGATCAAAAATAGGTACTCATATAGGCTTAGGTTTCTTCTCAAGAGTAATATTAGAGACACATTTCAACTGGAACAAAGAGTAAAGGTCAAGGCCTTTTTCTGAGACTTGTTGAGAGTCATCCACATCATAGAAACTAGGGAAATTATATCGAGTGCTTACAATTCTTGGATCAACCGGATTTTGTACTTTGATAGATTCCATATTTGGGGGTTTCTCCCCCTCAAAAATTGCATCCTTCTCTGGATTTAGAGGCTTAGGATCTTGATCTAATTCCACAAACTCATCTCATAGTTCTTCACCCATTTCCTATCTAGCCAACTAAAAATCCAGCTCCATCCTTTCCTCAGCTGAAGGAATGATTTTAGGAACAGATTTTTCCACTATGAGTTCTTCAAGGTTATCCTCTTGCATAATAGGTAGCTCTTCCACTATAGGTTCTTCCATGGCATTCTTTTCAGTTTCTTTGTAAACAGATTCTGTTTCAACCTCGGGTTGATCTTCCAGAGTAACAACTTCTGTAGGTATAAGGACATCTTCTTGAAGAACTTCATGAGGAAAAGGAGTATTATCTACCTCAATAGAAACAGTTTCCCTGGGAGGAACAACAGCCTATTATTCTTCTTCAGAAGAGTATTCAACAAACTCATCTTGTTCCAAACCAGGATCAGAAATATCTCTTGGTTTTGAGGGATGTTCCACAGGATTGAATTTTTCATAAAGTCTATCATTATCTTCTACCCATGGATTTCTCCAAGGGTTCCAATTTATCATCATCCTCTTGATAGTGATTTTTTAAAGGTAGTTCTCATAATCCTTTATAACTTCCTCATTAGGTCCAACCATACCTTTGGAAAGAATCATGCCTAAGATAAGACAAGATTAAAATAGGGAGTTTGACTTGGATGTGGCTTTGATTAGTTCTCACATGTGGTGAATGATATGATTTCAAAGGTTGATCATATGCCCATATTTCATAAGGTGTATCATAAACACATCCTGATATTTCAAAACAGCAAAATCACTATTTCTGTGGCTAACAAGATTCTGAATAAACATGAAAAAAAGCCTTGATTCGCCATCGATTTCAGCAGAAATGGATCTCCTCTTGGTTCCATTTCTAGTTAAGGATTTCAAAGCATCCTCCAAATCAAAGAATTCAGTTGAAGGTAGAGGTCCCCTCTGATAATCCTCATAGATGCCTTCATAAGGTGTCCTAAGGCATGAAACCCATAACCTCAAAGAGAATGAGAATTTTTTCCCATTGATCCATATTCTCACAAAATATCCATCTTCAGACTCAAATGTGAACTGAACATATTGATAAAACTAATCCACTAACTTAGGATAGATAGGTCTATCTTCCTTCAAAAACCACTCTAGCCAGCCTTGCTTTTTAAAAACTTTCAAAACCACAGACTTAATTGATAGAATCCATATGGGGAAAACCTTTTTCTCATGTACGACAACTCGGTTTATCAGATTTGGGTTTAGAGGACCTTCGGGTGCTAGCTTGGGTGGAATTTTCTTCTTCTTTGCGCTACATTTCTCAGGAGTCGATGATGAAGGGAATTTCATCCTAGGCATCCACTAATGGTTTGAGAGAGATAAAAAAATGGTTTCTGGGTTGAAGAAAGATTTGAAATGAGTGAATAGAAGAAATCCCAAGTGAAGATTCGAGTGATAATTTTTTTATTTTATCATTTAATAATTCCAAATGTCACAAAAGTAAAAACATGGGAAAACAAAAAAGGTGAAATGAATAATTACCACGATACGTTTTTTAATTCATAACTAAAAATTAAAAAAAATCTTTATAGTGAGACATATCAGGTCTTTACGATGAGACAGTTAATGAATGTTATGGTGATACAGTAATATGGTGAGACAATAACTGAGCGTTACGGTGAAACAGTAATACTGTGAGATAGTAACAGAGTGTTACAATGAGATAGTTATACGGTGAGACAGTTACTGAGTGATACGGTGAGATATTAATACAGTGAGATAGTAATACGGTGAGAAAGTAACCAAGAATTATGGTGAGACAGTAATACGGTGAGAAAATAACTGATCATTACAGAGAGACAGTAATATGGTGAGATAGTAACTAAGTGTTACGGTGAGACAGTAATTGTTAGATAGTAGTCATGAAGAACTAACTGTGAGACCGTAATCATAAAATAGTAAGATATTTACTTAAGATTTATCATACCTAATTCATGTATGATGTATTTTTTTCATTCATAATTTAATGATTTAGTAAATATATCAGCAAGATTATACTCAGTACCAATGAATTCCAAAGTGATATCACCTTTCTTATAATGATCTCTCAAAAAGTGATGTCTTTCATAAATATGCTTTGTCCTAAAATGTGAAATATGATTTTTTAAGATGTTAATAGCACTTTTGTTGTCACGGTTTATAGGTACATGCATGAATTGATATCTATAATCTAGTAATTTATGTTTTATCCACAAAATTTTTTGCACAATAACTGCCAGCAGCTATGTATTCAGCTTCTGCATTAGATAATGCAACAGAATTTTGTTTCATACTACACCATGATACTAGTGACTTGCCTAAAAAGTAACATGTTCAAGAGGTTCTTTTTCCATCTAACTTAGAGCCACTGAAGTCAGCATCAAAATAATTAACTAATTCAAATGATTGTCCTCTAGGATAGAATAATCCTATATTGGGTGTATTCTTGAGGGTTTTGAAAATTATCTTTACAACATTTAAATGAGATTCCTTCGGATTCTCTTGAAAATAAAGCACACATACACACACTAAACATAACTTCAGGTCGATTAGTAGTTAAGTAGAGTAAACTTCTAATCATTCCTCTATAAGTGGTTTGATCAAAATATTTTCCATCTTCATCAATATCCAACATAAAATTGGTACTCATGGGAGTGTTACTACTTTTAGTGTTATCCAATTCAAAATATTTTAGGAGATCTCTAGTCTATTTAATTTGAGAGAAAATAATACCATCATTATTTTGAAAGATTTTAAATTCGAGAAATAATTTTAGTTCACCCATTAACCTCATTTGAAATTCATTTTGCAACATTTTAAGAAAATAAACACATAAAGAATTTATTGAGGATCCAAAGATAATGTCATCTACATTGATTTGAACAACTAAAAGTACTTAATCTATCCTACCAGGATCTTGGAGCTTGTTTTGAACCATATAAATCTTTTGATAATTTAAAAATATAATTTGGAAAATGGGGGTTTGTAAAACCAGGGGTTGTTCAATAAATACTTACTCTGCAATATACCCATTTAATAATGCACTCTTAACATCCATTTGATATAGTTTGAAATCCAGATGAGTAGTATAGGAAAGAAGGATTCTGATAGATTCAAGTCCAGATACTAGTGCAAAGGTCTCCTCATAGTCAATTCCTTCTTCTTGATTATAGCCTTGAGAAACCAATAGAGCGTTATTTCTAACTATGTTACCAACCTCGTCTACTTTATTTCTAAACACCCATTCAATTACTATGGTGAATCTGTCGTTAGGCCTTTTAAAAATTTTCCAAACATTGTCCCTTTCAAACTGATTATGTTATTCTTGAAAATCCATCACCCAAAATTCACCATTGATAGCATCATCAATGTTTTTAGGTTCAAGTGGTGACAATAAGACTTGATGTTCAACCAGATTTCTAAGAGAAGCTCTAGTTTGATTTCATTTGTCTAGGTATTCTACAACCGCATTTAAGGGATGGTTCTTAAGAGTTCTAACAACTCTAGTAAAAGGGGGACTAGTGATTTCAGGTTCATCATCAGGTTCAGGTTCTAAGGAATTTTCAGAACTAGAAGTTTTGAAAGATTATTTCACAGACTGGTTTGAGGATTTTAAATTGATGTCCAGATTTAATACATCATCTTCTAGGTTTTCTAGAATGTTTTTAGGCTCATGTGGATCTGTTTCATCAAATTTTACATGGACAGATTATTCTACACATTTATTTCTTTTATTGAATGCTCTATAGGATTTACTAGACATGGAATATCCTAAAAAGATACCTTCATCACTTTTGGATGAAAATTTGTCAAGATTGTCCTTAGTATTAAGGATATAGAATTTGCAACCAAAAACTATAAATTAGTTAACCTTGGGTTTTCGATTGTTCCATAACTCATAAGGGGTCCTTTTAAGAATTGGTCTAATCAATACTCTATTGATTATGTAGCATGCTGTATTGACAGCTTCTGCCAAAAAATAAATAGGTATGTCATATTCACTGAGAATTGTTTTAGCAATATCTTGCAGGGTTCTATTTATTCTCTCTACAACTCCATTTTGTTGAGGTGTTATAGGGGTAGTGAAATTGTGATTATAACAATTTTTTGAGAAAAATGATTCAAAATCTTGATTTTCAAACTCATGGACATGATCACTTCTTAAGGATTTAATTATAAGTCCACTGCAATTTTCTACAGACTTGGAATATTTATTAAAATAATAATAGGCTTCACTCTTGTGAGTCATAAATAAGGTCCAAGTATATCTATAAAAGTCATCTACAATAACATAAAAATTGTGCTTCCACATTAAACTATAAACTCTAGATAGTCGAAACATATCCATGTGAACCAGTTTGAGAGGTTGAGAAGTTGACACTTCTTTATTTGGTTTGATGGAAACTTTGAGTTATTTTCCCTTTTGATAGGGATTACGTACTTTTTCATTTGGAAACTCAAGTTTGGGTAAGTCTTTAACTAGACTTTTTCTAGTTAGATTTCTAAGGGACTGAACATTACAATGTCCTGGTCTCTTATGCCAGATCCAAGACTCTTTATCAAATACACTTAAGCATGAAGAATTTTGAGAAGCTATGTAATCTATGTTAACAAACTAAAAATTTTCATTTCTTAATGCAACAAAATACTTATTCTTCTTTATAATTAAAGACATTTCAAGCATCATATTCAAATCTAACATTAAATCCATCATCACATAACAGTGAGATACTGAGCAGATTGTATTTTAATCCATCAATAAATAGTAATTTAAAAATCAATACTGAATTAGAGTTACCAATTTGGCTGAGGCCAATAATCTTTCCTTTGGCATTATCACCAAATGTGACATGTCCTCCATCTATTTTGATTAGGTTATTGAAGAATGAGTAGTCTCCTATCATGTTCTTTGAACATCCACTATCCAAGTACCATAGACTTTTACAGGAACTCTTCCAATATCATTCCTACAAAATGATCAAGAAAAAACAAATTTTCATACCCATACTCGTTTGGGTCCAGTAATATTAGTAATAAGTGATTTATGAACCAATATCTATCTCATAGGTTTCCTATAAGCATTAAGTAATTTATTTTAAAAATAAAATATATTTTTTCTAGAAATAATTGAAACAGTAGACAGTGTATCATAACTTGAATTAGACAATTTGTGTCCGGAATTGGTAGTAAAATTGTATGTCCTAGATATTGAAACAAAATTCTTTCTACCAAGATTTCTTTTTCCAGATTGATAACCAATGCCAGTGTTGTATTTAGGTTCAATTTGTTTTCCTAGCATTTGGGTAAGGGTATTTTTCCCATTTTTAAAATTTTCTAGGTCATTCTTTAATTGCTCATTAGACATTTTTAATTCAATTTTCTCTTTAAGAAGAAGGAAATTTTTCTCCTTTTTAGTTGTGAGTTCAGATTTAATAGTCACAGTGAGAGAATGTTGTTTCTTCAATGATTTATATTTGTCCTTTAGTTCATTGCATGCTTCTTCAAGCATGTTAGAGTATTAAAACATTTATTCATTAGTCATTTTTTTGAGTCACTCTCAATTTCATAATAGTATGAATTATGTACATGAGAGTCCATTGTTACCTCAGATGTTTTTTTCATAAAACACGTATTGGATTTATTAGCCTGTTCATTATGTGATGTTTCTGAGTCGCTTGAACTGTCCTTAGAGGCACTCCAAGTTGATTTCATTGAATTTTTATACTTCCTGTTCATGTCCTCATATCTCTTTTTGTACTTCATCTTTGGACAGTAAGCCTTTATATGTCCTTTTTACTAACATTCATAGAAGACAATTTCATCATCCATGTCACTTCTTTTCCAGTCCTTCTTCCAATTTCCGTTTTAGTCATATTTTTGCTTGAAGTTAGGATTTCGGAAAAAGTTCTTCTTGTTGTAAAATATTTTAAATCTTCTGGCTAATTGATCCATCTCTACATCACGATCTGGTGATGATTGTTCACTACTAGAACTTTCTACATAAGCTTTCAATTTCCCTTTGTCTTAGTGTTTAGAGGTGGTGGTATTGAATGAAACATATTTCTTTTTTGGTTCATCCTACTCCTCCTTGTTGACTTTCAGCTCTTCTTCACACATCATTAGTTTTCTAATGAGTTCCTTTATAGGTACCTTACTGATGTCCCATGATTATCTAATAGAGATAGAGGTTCCCCTCCATCCATCAGCCAGACATCTGAGAATTCTCAAGATCTTTTCCTTGGTAGTGACTTCTTTTCCAAGAGAGTCCATTGTGTTGACAATCTCATTGAACCAAAGATACATGTCATAAATAGGCTCATCATGTTTCATTTTAAAATAATAATATTTGATAGTATAAGTATTAAGTCTCATTTCTTTTACACTAGATGTTCCTTCATGTGAGACAGACAGGGTATCCTAAATCTCATGGGCAGTTTTACAAGTATAAATTCTATTGAATTCTTCATCTCCTAAGGAGTACTAAAAAAAATTCATAGATTTTTAATTGTTATTTTAGGAATTTTTGGTAGGTTCATCCCATGTAATTCTATTAGTATAAGAAATTTCATATTAATCAATAATGGAAGACCAAATTTCAAAACTTATACTCTCTAAATGCATTTTAATTTTAATTTCCCATTGATCATAGTTGGTTCCATTAAAGAATGGTGGTATTTTGGTTGAAAAACCTTCAAATCTATTATCCATAATAATATAATTGGTTTAAAGAGCTGGAAATTTAGAATTGATAAAAATTTAAAGATCTTTAAAGTACAACTACAATCACAGTTTAATAATATTAAACAGAGTCCAAATAAATAGCCTCTGATACCAAATGTTGGTCGGAGTAGAATACTCAAGAGGGGGAATTGAGTATCAATAAAGAAATTTGTTCAAAAAGTGGTTCTTAAAAATATTTCGATTTCAAGTTAAATACAACCCAGTTAATCAAAGTAATATGGTTATAAAGGTTTGACTGTTTAAATAAATTCTAAGAATATTTATTATTTCTCAGTAATAATAATAGCTATTAATATTACTTTTGAAACTATTTTACTAAGACAAAGAAATTATAACTTCTTTCCAAGATTAACTATCAAAGTAAGTTTAGTGATTTCTGAATTATACAGTAGAGCATTAGAACAAAGAAAACTAGAGTAAGTTGTACAGCGGATATACAAAAAGTTGTTCAGTCTCAAGCCGATATCTAATCCACTCGACTTGGTGATCACCTTCCACCAAGAAGTTTATATAAATAAACTTGATCCACACCCTGGATCAGGGTTAAACAATAGTACACAGGACTTTCTAGGTCTCACAAGGACCTCTTCCACAGTTCATCATTGGTACAAACTACCATGCCACACAGGGACCTCTTCCACACTTATCCATGGGTATACACAAGAGTAAAAGAATGTTTCATTAAGGATATCTGGTATCCTTCACTTTGATGCAGGATTCAGAGTGTGTTATTATACAGAAACACACACTGCTCAAAAGTTAATAAAAAGATACAAAACATAGTAGAACAATTGAGATGGGTTTAGAATTTCTCTGAGTGTTGATCTTACTAGCTCTGGAATTCTAAAATAAAGCAGAGGCTGATCTCCGGTCCTCATCTGGAAAATAGAGTGTCGTAAGTCAGAATGATTTGGCTTCTGTTCTTTGTGGTGTTCTATAGCGCGAATATTTTCTTGGGATTCTGGTATTATTCATGTGTTCTTTAGAAAAATCGAGTTTCATGAGACAATTCTCCAAAATGTATATTGTTATAACGTTCATTCCCACCATCTTTTTATTTTGTATCATGTTTTTCCTACAAGATTTTTCGTAAATTTTTTTTGTTCCGCACAAATCTTTTTATCTTGGAGTGAATGTGTTGGATCTGACAGGTTGCATGTATTATATACCTCATACCTTGTATTTTCCGATGATATGTCTACAAAGAAACATTAATTATGCCAGTGCCTTAAAATATTCAAATATGACCGTTAGAGATTAAATTGAAATTTGAAAAAATATATTAGGAAACGGTGTCACAGTATGATATGACTATTAGATATTAAATTGAAAGATGAAAAAATATATTAAGAAACAGTTTCACAGTATGTCATGGAAATTATGTCTCCTTCACATGGTGTTTGGGTTGGTCACAGTGTCTCATAGTCACAGTGTCTCATTCATGGTGTCTCGTTCACAGTGTCTCGTTCACGGTATCTTGATGTCTCGGTGTCTGGATGTAACGGTGTCTGGATGTCACGGTGTCTTGTTCACGGTGTCGGATGGTCATGCTATCTGGATGTCACAGTGTCTTGTTCACAATTTTTGATTCATGGTGTCTTATACTTAGTCAAATATCAGTATTCAGACTTAAGAAGTGATACTTATGGAAAGAATTAAAATTAATCATTTTTCCAAGAAATCATTAAAAAGTTAAATAAAAGATAGTATAAAGTAATTAAACTGAATGTAGAGAAATCAAGATCTTGAATGGATCTTCTAAAATCATTATAATATTTAAATGATAATACACATTATTTGATATAATTTACAAGATTTAACCAGGTTTAATAGTATTTGCGATCATTAAAACATGATTAGTATATGTTGAGTCCAACACTTTTGATCAAATTAGGCGATGTACCAAATGTACTTTCTTTATTTCTTCTGATATTTTCAAACTGTTTCTACATAAAACCTTTTAGTTCTATAAAATATGATTTCAAAACAACTTTAGATTTTAATCTTGAAACTTTTTCCAACATTTATGTCTTAAAATCATCAACTTTATTTTTAGAAACAGAAGTATCTTTAAACTTTTGAATCATTTTCTTTTCCTTTCCTTACTCTCTTATTAAAGCAACATTCTCTACTTGAACTCTGTAAAAATTTCTGACTAGCTCTTCAACATAATCATACATGGAATCAGAGGCACTTTGTACTTGATTTATAGGTTTGTTTACTAAAACTTCTGGTAATGATTCAGCATCTGATCTTTCTTCTGTATTCTTCTCTTCTGGTATTTCCACAAACTTCTCTCCAAAGTACTTAACTGACTCCTCATAATAAAAATTATCATTCAAAACTTCTTTATGAACTTCAAAAATATTTTCTTCTTGAATAATCTATGCTTTCCCTAGTTCTTTCTAAAATTGTGCAGTAGTAATCTGATCAACATATTGTTCCATTTCTAGTTATTTTTTAACCAGAGCCACTTCTTCAGTTCTTGTCTCTTTCTATACCTAGGGCACAATTTCCACTTCTTCTTAAGGAGCAGCTTCATATTCTTGAGGCACTATTTTATTTCTTGAGGAATAGTTTCCTCTTTCCTTTCCTCTGGTATAGATTCACTCACAAAATTTTCACTAAATAGATCTCTTGTTTCAAGTATTGTCTCTGGGGAAGATTCCTGACCAACTATTCTTTTTCTTGAACTAATAAGTCATCCATGACTTCTTTCATCATAAGGTGCATCTTCTATTTCAAATATGAGTCTTCTTGATGTCTTTGAAACTTCTTTGGTTCTTGATTTAGTCATGCCTTCCTTTGATTTAGCATGCTGCTCCTCCTGAGCTAATACTTGATCCTCATCATCTTCAACTAGCATGATTTTTCCTTTTACAGTACTCCAGAAAAATCCCAGTTTCCTCAAATTTTCAGCATTAAACAAATTTATATGATGGAATTGGACTCTCACGTCAACCAATCTCACCATATCCTTCTTAAACAAAATTTTTTAGATAAATTTCCCTGAAGGATAAAAAAATCATTTGATCCTCTAGTTGAAATTAGTAATTCAGATATCTAATTAGATATCATGGAAAATTCAGTTTGATTTTACTTAAGAACAAAAACATTATATACATATTAGGAAAAATAATCTTCTTGGTCTCTGACATTCATGGATAAATCTCGGTTTTAATAAAATTAACTATGATTTTCTGATCTACTTCTAAATCCTTTAATTGTATTTTTCTAATGTTAGTAAAACCGAATAAAAATGAAATGATATCCTTTGACTTGTGTACCTTATTTCCAATATATTTCAAATCAAAATGTAAAACTCCCTCATGAGGGTAGTTCAAAATCCTCACTATTTCAACTGAAGAGATCGAGAAATCTCTATCCTTTTGGTAATTATCAAATCCAATATATCTCCCAAACTAAATTTAACATATTTATAAAAACTTCTAAACTATACCTCACACGAGAATTTAGTGTAGTCTTCACTGAAAATATAGAATAAAAATAAATTTGAAGTTTTTATAACTACATTCCAATTTCTTTTTTAAATGATAGTTTGATAATTAAAAATACTCATAAAATTAACCATTACAATTATATAATTACATTAATTATTTTTCCCAATAAGATATTTTATATATCACATTCATGTATCACAGATCATGATGTTCCTTTCAATATTGTAATTTTTCATTTATTTTGGGTTTTTATATCTTTTTCAACATGATTTATTGACATAATTAATGATAATTTGATTCCTATAAGCTTATATCTTAGATAAAATGTTTTTTTTCATTCCATAAAAATTATTTTTGACTAATGATGAATTGAAATGAGAGTACATTATCTCATGAGGAATATTTTTTATAGAATTATTAAATATTTATTTACTTTTTTCAATATTGTATACTTTAGAAACCTAATTTCATTATATTTCTCAAGTGAGATTTTGTTCATTGTCTCCTAAATTTATAAAAAATATCAAGTTATGATATTTTATCCTCTTTATTACAAATACACAATTTTGACCATGCATACTCAAATTTAATCTCAACCACATATTTATATTATAGAAAACCATACTTTTCATACCTAGATAAAAAACCTTATGAGATGAATATTCATTAAAGAAGTTGTGCACAAAGGTAGAAGAAAAAGGTGTAGGTTTCTAGTGTTTCGAGGGGTTTGAGAAATGAGTGGGCTTAGAATTCAAAATGGCTTCTGAAACAGCCTTTATTCCAGTGTCATTACATATAGTAATCATGAAAAAAAAATATTAAAATAAATTAACCTGTATGTGGCGTATAATAATTTATTACAGAAAAATAAAATTTTAACTTATTTAAAAGATAATTCAAAAAATTATTTTAAATAGTGAATAAGAATAATGTGATCAAATAAATAAAATAAATATTAAATAAACTAGCTCCCCCTTAATGAAATCAAAAATGTATAGTTGGAAGTGGTTTAGTAAAAATATCAGCTAATTGAAATTCCGTACCTATAAATTTTAAAAATATATCTTTTTTTAGAATATGGTCTCTTACAAAATAATGTCTAATATCAATATTCTTAGTTCTAGAATGACTTATGGTATTTTTTGAGATATTTAGAGCACTGGTATTATAAAATAATATATGTTTACTATTAAAATTTAGTCCAAAGTCCATATGTGTGTTTATCATCCAAAAACATTGTGCACAACAACTGCCTGCAGATACATATTCTGGCTCAGATTTTGACAAATTGACTCAGTGCTTTTTCTTAATTGACTGTGACACTAAATATTTTCCAAAAAAGTGATAGGTTCCAGAGGTTCTTTTTATATCTAATCTAAAACTTCCAAAATCATCATTTGAATATGAAATTAAATTAAAATGTAATGTTTTGGGATAAAGGGGATATTAAAAAACAGTTCCTTTTAAATATCTAAAAATTATTTTAATAGCAATAAGATGATATTATTTAGGATTTGATTGAAATATTTTACAAAGACATAATAAATATATAATATCTAGCCTCCTAGCAATATAATATAATAAACTATCAGTCATACCTCTATATAACTTGGTGTCCACTGGTTTTCCAGCTTCATCCAAATCAAACTTTATAATAGTAACCTTAGGAGTTGCATATGTCTTGTTGTTTTCAAGTCCAAATTTCTTTAGTAATTCAGTAATGTATTTTCTTTCATTCAAAACATTTCTAAAATCTTTTTGATAAATTTGTTGTCTTAAAAAGAAATTTAGTTCTCCCATCATACTCATTTCAATTTTTTTATGCATTTAATTTTAAAACTCATGAAAAATATGTTTATTATTTGAACAAAAGATTACATCATTAACATAAATTTAAACCAATAAAATATCAGAGTTTACAGTTTTCTTGAAAAGAGTTAGATCCGTCATACCAAAAATAAAATCATTTTTCAAAAGAAAATAACTTAATATTCCATACCAAGATCTAGGTGCTTCTTTAAAGCCATAAAGAGCTTTAGAAATTTCAAAAACAAAATCTCATTTTTGAGAATTTTCAAATCCAGGAGGTTTCTCAACAAAAACTTACTCCATTAAATAACTGGTTTAAAAAAGAAATACTTAACATCCATTTGAAATAATTTAAAATTCATATGAGATGCATAGTATAAATAGATTCTAAAGTATTCTAATCTAAATACAGGGTAAATGGTCTCATCATAATCTATACCTTCTTCCTAATTATATCCTTTAGTTACTAGTCTCTCTTTATTTCTAGTTATAATTCCTTGATCATATTGTTTATTTCTAAAGACCCATTTAGTTCTTATATTTGGATAGTTCTTTTGTCTTTCAACTGATCCCCAAACAACATTTATATTGAATTTATTTAGTTACTCTTTCATTGCTATCATCTATCTTTAATCATCTAAGGATTCTTCTATTGTCTTAGGTTCAAATTGGGATAGAAAGGAAGAAAACTCAGCTAGATTTCCTACACTTATTCTAGTTTTTATTCCTGTGTCTAGGTCTCATATAACAGTTTCTAATGGGTGATTATTTAGGGTTATAGACTTTCTAGGCCAAAAACTATTAGATTCATCAGTGTCATGTTCTTCTGAACTGGACTGAATTTTATTTATATCATTTTCAAAATATTATTTTAGGTTTTCAAGTCTCGTGTTATCATTATAGTAAGATTCATCAATTTGGCCTTTTCCTTTAATAAAAGGATCAAATTGATCAAATTTTAAATGAATTGATTCTTCAATAATCCTTGACTTTTTATTAAAAACACTATAAGCTTTGGAGGTATCATAATATCCTAATAAAATTCCATAATCATATTTTGGATCAAAATTACCAAGATTATCCTTGGGGTTCAATATATAAATCTTGCATCCAAAAACTTTAAAGTATTTTACTTTAGGTTTTTTGTTATTCTAAATTTCATATGGTGTCTTTTTAAAAATTGATATGATTAAAACTCTATTCATTATATAGAAGGATGTGCTTACAGCTTCTACCCAGAAATAGGTAGGAAGATTGTATTCATTTAGCAGAGTCCAAGCCATTTCCTGAATAGTTCTATTTCTTCATTCAACAATTTCATTTTTTTGAGGTGTTCATGGTGCAGAGATTTCGTGTATAATACCCAAATTTGAGTAAAAGGAATTAAATTATAGATTCTAAAATTCTCCACTATGATCACATCTTAATAAAATCATTTTAAAACCTTTTCATTTTGAACAATTTTGCAAAAACATTCAAATACAGTAAAAGCATCATTTTTATTTTTCAGAAAATAAATCCTAGTAAATCTAGAATAGTCATAAACTAAAACATATACATATAATTTATCATCCAATCTTTTTATACTTTAAGTTCCAAACAGATCAATGTGAATAAGTTCTAAAGTTTTAGATGTAGCAATTTTTTTAATTATTTGAAGGAAGATTTGTGTTTCTTACCAATTTAGCATGCATCACATAATTTTTCACTATCAAATTTAAGACTAGGTAAATCAGAAACTAATTTTTCTTAGATAACTTATGTGAAGAATAAATATTTCAATGTCCAAGTATTATATGTCAGATCCAGTATTCATTTATCTTACGAGTTAAACAATTTACTTTTTGTTTACACGAGGAATTTAATTCTAGGTTATAAATGTCACACCCTGACAATTAATTTATTTTTATTTTATTAATTCATGGCCCCGGGTTCTCGCATTAAGGTTCGGGTTGGGTACCAAATTAAAATATCCGTCCTTTAATATATCTACTTGGTTTTAGACCCATGCGCAGTCACCGCGCGGTTGGCGGTAGTCGTGCAACTAACCCTAGTATTGTGCAATTTCTCAATATTAGTATTATTAAATTTATTATTATTATTGTTTTCAATATTATTATTTTTATTATCATTATTCAATATATTATTATTTCTATTAATATTATATTATTATATTATTATTATTGTTGTTGTTTTTGTTTATATTATTTTAATTATAATGGTAATTCTTTAAATTATTATCATTACAATTATTTTTATTTTTATTTTTATTATCATTATTAATTTAATTGTAATTTCTATTTTTATTATTATTATTTATATTATTATTATTATAGCTATTGTTATTATTTTTTTTCTTGGAATTATTATTATTATTATTATTATTATAACTAAAATGAAAAAATAATAATAATAATAATAACCTAAACCCTAGGTGCATCACTCTCCCCCCGCCCTATTTCCCCCTTCCCCTACGTGAGATACTCTCCGACCGCCACCTCACACCCCTGTAGGACGCTGCACCCCTACGTGTGGCACCTCACCCAATACCCCCTCACTCCCCCTTTCCCTACACTGGTAGCACCACCACACTCGAGCTGGCGGCCTCACGCTCACCCACCTCCCTCATCAGGTCACCCTCAGCCTCACCCCCCTCAGCACACCGACCTTCTCTTGCTACAGTCAGACTTCCCCAACTCTGGCCAAACCTGTTTAGCCCCCTTCAATGCCCAGCATGTCCCCAAAGGTCCCTTTATCCTCCAATTGCTTCAGTACTTGACCTAGCCACCTCGCCTCTTCACGCCCTCGATGCTCCGTACTGTCACCCCTCCTTGATCGCATGGTCGTGGCACCAGGTGCCCCTCTCCTCTTCTCCCTGTCCACACCTCCTGCCGACATCTCTTCTTCCCTCTTGATGCTCTACCTAAAGTGTGATGCCCTCCTGCCGAGCTGCCTCCTACAACGCACCCAAGAACCTACTGTCCACCTGCGCCCCTGCCCTGTAGCCAGCCACCTTACCAATGCACCCCACTCCAGCATCATTCTCCCTTCCTCCCCTTACGGTGATGTTTTCATTTTTTTCCCTTATAAATTGCTTCTTGATTTAGTGGCTTTGTTTTGCACAAACCCTAGAATTATGGTTTCAATATTTTTGGTTTGATCCTAAAATTGATGGTCAAATATTGATGTGTATGTTTTTTTAGAATTCCACATGTGTAATCGGAGTTTGAAATACATTTCGCACTAATATCCAGTTGTTATTCATTGATTGAGGTAGGCTTCCATATGTACAACCTTTTAATTTTCGTTGCATCATTTTCTTGTTATTCACACATTGTATTTATTCTAAGTGTTGTATTTAAATAATTGGTTAGATTATTTAGCGTGAAACATGGAAATTGATTCTTCATTTCTTAATGAGTAGTGATGTTTTGTTAAATTGTGCATGCCCATTGTGAGAATAGTTTTATGTTTGGATTTTGAATTCTATATGTGTACAAAAAGGTTTTTTTAAAATTAAAGAATTTATTTTCAGCATGTGAAAGTATGTTTTCGGGTTTATTATGTTGTTACCACACATGTTATGGTTATAAATGAGTTTTCCATGTCGAATTTGATATATTGTGTGTGCAAAGTTTTTATTTGTGTATCTACCAATTAGTTTATAAGTTTTAATAAATTATTAAATTAAGAAGTTGTTGAAAATTGGTTTTATGTTATGCGTTGGTTTTAAAAGGGGTTTGGGTGTCTAAAGTCATGGGTTACTATTTGGAAATTGTTTTAATAATTTTAAAGTGTTTTATTAAATAGTACAAACAACGCGATTTATGTTTTGAAAGTTGCTTGACATGGTTATTTTTCTCTACTTGTTCATTTGGATTGTTTTATGTTCATGTTTATGTATTTTAGTTATCTTTGTATTTGCAGTGTGTTGGGAAGGTTTTTCCACTCTCATGCTATCGTCAACTTGTGCGTGATTGTGCATCTGTGCGAGGCGTGTTGCGTCATTGTGATTGGTTTGTGAGTTGAGGTAGGTCCCCCACTGCACTCTCCTTTAAATTCAAAATTTATTAATTTCTTTATATCTTATTAAGTGTAATAAATGGGAAATAATATAAGATAACTAATTTTTAAATGATTATTTGGTGTAAAAAGAGCTATTTATTTTATACACGACACTAGAAATATTTTCCTGATGGACGGACACCTAATAGTGAAAGAATGCCCATTTGGCCTTTAAACATAATTTATAGAATTTTAAATGTATTTCTTATTTATTGATAAATTATTTTATTTGAAGTGTGAAAAAGTGTTTTGGTTCTCTTGATAAATGAGGATTTTCATTAAAATTTGTGAAGGCCCATTTGGCACTTTAATAAAATAAATTATTTTGGAAAACTCTCTTTGGGGTGACTTAGTTGTGATATTTGGTGTAAATTGACTACATGAGGTATGTGTGATGTTTTTGCTACATGATTGACTTTGTTGACTCAACCCTTTCCAATTTATTATACATGTTGACATGGGAACCTGGCATAGTAAGTGAATCTTCTGAGAATGATTTCCGCACTAGTTTAGATTACACACTAGCTAGTGGCCCTTAGTATGGATTACACTCTGCTAGGGGATTGGGCCCCTCGATTAGGCCATATAGGCCAACATCGGGCGTTAGGTCATTATGACATCATCAAGAGTAGGCATGCCTTCAGGATGAGTCACATGTATGGTACGTTCTAGATTGTTCACGAGCTCCTAGGTTCAACCCATGTTTTATTTAGTGTTTATTTTTTGTGGTGGATGATTGGGAGGTCTTTTTTGGTTATTGGCCCTTGTGTGCTACTTCTTTTCCATCTCCCTTAGTTTGTGTTGTGTGTGGTTTTCCATTTGACTAATAACTGAAATTATAATTTCTAAATTGTTCGCAGAAATGTTTTAAAATGCAATGCACCCATTTCTTTCGAACACTAAACTAGTTTTTAAATTAAAAGGGTCAATGGAGTATTACTTGTCTTGGAAATGGAAGTG
Organism: Viscum album; assembly: GCA_963277665.1. Classification (NCBI taxonomy): domain Eukaryota; kingdom Viridiplantae; phylum Streptophyta; class Magnoliopsida; order Santalales; family Viscaceae; genus Viscum; species Viscum album. The sequence goes on along the minus strand of OY728157.1, from coordinate 1,418,161,389 downwards.
TGTGTGTGGAAACACATATTTTGTATAATTTAGTTCAAACCTGGAATTAGTAAATTTCTTTATTTAAAGGTAGTTATTTGGGAATATTTTGTTGGAAATGCATACTGAATTTTAATACTCACACCTAGAGTGTTTTCAGTTTTTAGTTTTGTTTCAGGTATGACCTAAGCTTGCTCGCTGTGGGTGAGAGTTGGTTGTGGACTGGTGAGCAACTCTTGGAGTCGTGAGGAGTTTTGGTTGTGGTCAACCTAGTTTTTTGTTGTTGTTTGTTCTTCTTTTTTTGTGTCATTTGATTACCTTATGTTATTCTACTTTTTCCGCTTCTTTTTTTATTTTCATTGGGTGAAATTGTTCCCAATTGTCCCTTATTGATTCCCTAGTGCTTGTCGCCAGCCCGGGAGGATCGGGAACGCCTCTCGGGCCATGTCTCAGACTGGCTCGGGTTACTGGTTCAGTTTTTACCCAGGTTGGATTATGACAAAATGGTATAAGAGGAGGCCCTTTTTATTTGGGTTGTCCGGTAGATATAGATTAGGATTGTCGGGACTCAAGAGGTAGAAACGAGAAGGATTTCTGAACCCTCACCTATTCCAGACCTCGAGTTTCCAGGGGTAGTCAGGGAATTGAGTTATTTTCTTGTTCTAGTTTTTCTTAGATTGAGGGATGAAAACATAGTCAAACCGATGTTACATCGTGATTTTTCATGGAGTTGTAACCCATGTGGAGTCAGAGTACATAGTTTAAGTTCCTCCTAGTTGTGGATGCTTACTTGGGGCATGGCCCACTACCATGTCACTAGGTTAACCATGAAAACTAGTCCCTCACGTTTGTAGTTTAATGAAAGTAAAGTGTGGTCCTGGCTCTGATTGGTTTAAGTGTACTTTTGAAAATGAAAAAAAAATTGGAATGGGAATGATTTCTTTTAAATGAATTTAAATTTGTGGAATGGATTTTTTAAACTGAACGATCTTGGTCTAAAAATATGGTGTTTTCTTCGAACTGGTAGATATATGGTTTGGGTGCATCCTCATAAAATCTTTATAAATGTTTGTACATGTGAGAGAATGCATGGGAAGTGTGTGTTGGTGCATATGGATGAAATAAGATGAAGACATGTGCAACGGTTCATGGGATTACTGGGATGTTCACTTGGAATTAAAGGCTTGACCTTGTTTTTCTAAAGGGATTTTAAAAAGGGGAAATGATTTTTAGAAAAATTGAATTTGGTTTGAAAGTGTTTTTTGTATTTGGAAAGTGGCATTGAAAGAAGGCAATTTTGAAATCAAATATGAAAATGGTGATTTTTTTGTGTTTATATTTGTTTGGTTTTTGAGTTGGTTGTTTTTAGATGAAGGAGTCTTCATTGACGTTGCTTCGGATGATATTGGTTTTGGCTCTATGTTTTATATTTTGTTTAGAAAATGAATCCACGAAATTTCCTCAAGGTTTTTGATAAGTCATACTTAGTTTTTGGTCCTTCTCAGACATTGCCTATTCTTCATGGTGATGGGGGTCCGTTAGAGGCAGTAGAGTGGATTGAAGTGGTCGAGCACATCTTCAAGGTGTTGGGAACTCCCAAAGTTATTAGAGTGCATTTCGTTTTGGGTTTATTTGATGTTCTATCTTGGGAAGAATGGGATTTTTTCACCCCGTAATCACTATAAGTTGGTATGACATGGGATGTCTTTAAATCCATCTTTTCCCGATGGTTTATACCTAAAGTGGTGATAAAAAGGGAAGAGCTCATGTGTATTAAACAAGGCCAATGGACAGTCAAGGCATATGTTGACCATTTCAAGGAACATGTGCCCTTTTCTCCAGATATAGCATCACAGGATTAGATGAAGACTTCTCTCTTCATTGGGGGTCTTCATCCAAAGATCAAGGAGCGGGTTCTCCTTTCAAAAGACTATAATTTTGAGAAGCTCGTTGATGAGGAGTTCCTAGCTGAATTGGTCTCTATAGCTCAGGTGCTTGGAAATACACTGTATCCAATTACTCATGGAGTTTCTCTATTAGGTGAGCAATGTGTACCAGAGGGAGATATTTCTAAAGATTTCTTTGTAGTGGTTTTGGCTTCCAGTTTGTCAGACCGTTCAGTGGTGTTCCACCAGTGTGGCTGGTTCAAGCACGTAAAGTCGTCATGTCACGTCCCTCCAAAGACATGTCATTGTTGCGGTAGTCTGGGTCACATGGAGAAGTTTTGTAGGAATCGTCACCTGAATAAGAAGCTGTGACTAAAGGATTTTAGTGCTTGGCTGTGTGGTAAGAGATGCTTCATCCATCATAGCCCTAGCCACAAGTCTTGGGGTGAATCTCATGCGCAGTCAGGAGTTGTCGTGGGTGTGAAGTCTCGGTTCGGGTTTTGTGTTTCGTGTTGGCAGTGGAACCTTAAGAGTCTTTTAGTTCTTGTTCTTCTGCTGTTAAAGTTTTGATATTTTTGTAAGTTAATTATTTTATCATGGAGTTATGATAGACATGTTCTATTGTAATCCAGATAGTTTTTTTTTCTGTTCATGGTTTTTCGAATCATGTGCATTTATTAAAAGTGGGTTTGGACCTTATGTGCGTTAATCTCAGTTTGGATTTGTTTGTTTGGAGATATAAGTGCCTACATAGGAGTCAAGACTAGTGGTTATGCTTAGGTTAACGGTTTGGGGTTATGTACTTCTCAGAGGTTTTTCTCCTAGTTTTGGGAGTTTTTGGTCTAGGTTGAGAGTTCCAAGTTTCTGCAGAGGTGATGTCTGCTCATGCCACAAAAGTTGGTTTGGATTGGTTAAGAGTTCCCACGCCAGCCCCTCCCCCCCCCCCTCCATGGTTGCTATAATTGGGTGTTAAATTTCTATACTAGCTAAATTCTTATGGTGTGTAGAACCCTCTCGTGTTCTTCCATTCTCTGGTGTGGTGGTTTCTTTCAGTTTCAAATGGGGCATGGTTTCTTGTTTTTTCTAGTATTCGGTTGGGTGACTTTCTGAGGGAAAAAGTGTCTGTGGTTGGGAAAATTTTAACACCCTAACATTTAATTTATTTTTATTTTATTAATTATTGGCCTCGGGTTCTCATGATAAGGTCCGGGATAGGTACCAAATTAAAATCTTCATCTTTTAATATTTTTACTTGGTTTTGGACATGTGCACAGTCACCTAATGGTTGGCGGTAGCCGCGCAACTGGCCCTAGTGTCGTGCAATTGCTCATTATTTTTGTTGTTGTTGTTGTTATTGTTGTTGTTATTGTTGTTGTAATTATTATTATTTTTATTATCATTATTCAATAAATTATTATTTCTATTACTATTGTATTATTATTATTATATTATTATTATTATTGTTATTATTATTGTAATTATAATTGTTATTTTTTAAATTATTATTATTACTATAATTTTAATTTTAATTATAATTTTAATTATTAATTTTATTGTCATTTATATTTTTATTATAATTCTTTATATTATTATTATTATTATAGCTATTTTTATTATTTTTATTCCTAGTTTTATTATTATTATGATTATTATAACTAAAATGAAAAAAAACAATAAAAACAACCTAAACTCTAGGCACAACACCCTCCCTCCACTTTTCCCCCCTTCCCATACGCGAGATACTCCTCATCCACTACCTCAGACCCCTATAGGACGTCTCCCCCATACGTGCGGTGCTTCACCCAGCACCCCCCCCCCCCCACTCACTCCCCCTCGCCCTATGCTCGCAGCACCACCGTGCTCCAGCCGGTGGCCTCACGCTCGCCCATCTCCCTCGTCAGGTCACCCCGGGCCTCGCCCCCCTTAGCGCACAGACCTCTGCTCGCCACAGCCGGCCATCCCCAACTTCAGCCAACCCTGCTTAGATCCCTTCAGTGCCCAGCCTATCCTCGAAGGTCCATGTCGCCTCCTCTTGCTTCGGCACTCAACCCAGCCACCTCGCCTCCTCTCACCCTCGCTGCTCTGGACCGCCGCTCCTCCATGCTCGCACGGTTGTGGCACCAGGTGCCCCTCTCCTCTTCTCCTTGTCTACGCCTCCATCTGACCTCCCATTTTCCCACTTGCTGCTCCACCTCACGTGTGGCGCCCTCCTGTCAGGCTACCTCCTTCACCGCACCTCGGCACCTGCTGGCATCCCGCGCCCCTACCCTGTAGCCAGCCACCTCACCGGTGCACCCTACTCCGGCGGTAGTCACCCTTTATCCCCTTTCGGTGGTGTTTTTATTTTTTTCCCTTGTTAATTTCTTCTTGATTTAGTGACTTTGTTTTACAAAAACCCTAGATGTAGGGTTTCAATATTTTTCGGTTTGATCCTAAAATTGATGTTCAAATGTTGATGTTTAAGTTTTTTTTTAATTTTTCATGTGCAATTGGAGTGTGAACTACATTTGGCACTAATATCCTGTTTTTATTCATAGATTGAGTTAGGCTTCCATATACACAACCTTTTAAATTTTCATTGCATCATTTTCTTGTTATTCGAACTTTATATTTATGTTAAGTGTTGTATTTAAATCATTGGTTAGATTATTTAGTGTGAAACACATAAATTGATTCCTCGTTTCTTAATGAGTAGTAATGTTTTTCTAAATAGTGCATGCCCATTGTGAGAATAGTTTTATGGGTGGGTTTTAAATGATATATGTGTATGGAAATGTTTTTTTTTAATTAAAGAATTTATTATCAGCATGTGAAAGCATGTTTTTGGGTTTATTATGTTGTGAATGCACTGGTTCTGGTTGGAAATGAGTTTTCCATGTAGAATTTGATATATTATGTTTGTAAAGCTTTTAGTTGTCTCCTACGAGTAGTTTATAAGTTTGAATAAATTATTAAATTAAGAAGTTTTTTAAAATTGGTTTTATGTTGTGGGAAATTTTAGCGGAGAGGGTCAAAAAAAATTTATTTTAAAGGGGTAGGGTAGAAAATATTTAGGGAAATGGGTGCCTTTAGCACCACTTCAAGTGGCGCTAAACTGTTTTTTTTTTGTTTTTTTTTTGTTTTTTTATATTTTCTTATGATATATTTACTATAATTAGATAATTTTTATATTTATTGTAATTATTATATTTATAATTATTATATATTCAATATAATATTAATTATAGATTTATAATAAATTTATAATTATAAATATAATAATTATGATAAATATATAAAAATAATAAATATATAAATATAGTAAAAACAAAAATATAATAATTATATAATTATAAATACAGTAAATACAAAAATATAGCAACTATATAAATATAATAAAAGTTATAAATGTAATAAATATAATAAATGTAGTAAATTTAATTATATATTTATGTATATATTACATATATATTTTTGCATTGTAAATATGAAATTTTAATTATATATAATGTATATATATATTCAATATAATATTAATTAGAGAATTATAATAAATTTATAATTATAAATATAATAATTATGATAAATATATAATAAAAATAAATATATAAATATAGTAAAAACAAAAATATAATAATTATATAATTATAAATACAGTCAATACAAAAATATAACAACTATATAAATATAATAAAAGTTATAAATGTAATAAATATAATAAATGTAGTAAATGCAATTATATATTTATGTATACATTACATTTATATTTTTTCATTGTAAATATGCAATTTTAATGATATATAATGTATATATAAATATATAATTACATAATATAAATATATATATATATATTCAATATAATATTAATTAAAGAATTATAATAAATTTATAATTATAAATATAATAATTATGATAAATATATATAAATAATAAATATATAAATATAGTAAAAACAAAAATATAATAATTATATAATTATAAATACAGTAAATAAAAAAATATAACAACTATATAAATATAATAAAAGTTATAAATGTAATAAATATAATAAATGTAGTAAATGTAATTATATATTTATGTATACATTACATATATATTTTCGCATTGTAAATATGTAATTTTAATTATATATAATGTATAATTAATATATGCCTAGAATAATTATTTATTTTAATTATATATTTATTATATTTAGTGTTATTAGTATATATGTATACATTATATAATTATATATATATACATTATATATATATATTACATTATAAATATGTAATTATAAAAAATATGTAATTATAATTAATATATGCCTATAATAATTATTTATTTTAATTATATATTTATTATATTTAGAGTTATAAGTATATATTCATAATATTTATAATTATAATTATATATTTATTATAATTATATAAATATAAATAGAATAAATATATAATGTATATATAAAGATAGAATAATTTGTAATAATCAAATATTAATAATAAATAATTTGTAATTTAATTAATGACAATTAATTATTTATAACTAATTTATAATTATAATAACTTATAATTATAATAATTTGTAATAGTTACAAATATAATTACTTATAATAATTTTTAATAATTGTATTTTACACATATAACAAATAGTTAAAAAAGGAATTTCATAAAAAACGTCGACAAGAACTATTTTTTAAGAAATCAGACACTTATTTGAAACTTAAAAATGTTTCAAATACTTGTCTTTGAAAGACTATAATAGATAAACTATAACACCGATATAGATTAGACTTTAGTCATTGATTAAACATATAATAAATATTTGAAAACATAATGAATTTAATGAAAAATGTTGAGAAAAAATAATTTATAAGATTTCAATTGGAAAGACTATAAAACATAAACTATTACACGGATATAACTGAAACTTTAAACATTGATGAAACATATAATAAATAGTTGAAAACAAAAAGAATTTCCAAAAAAAAATGTTAGTGAAAGATATCATTGATTATTAAATTTAAAATAGGGAACTTTAAAACAGTAGAAGGGTTTTAGATAAAACAGTAAGTGTGTCTTCCTCCACTCTCACTTGGAGGTTTACCATGGACGTCTCTCCTTCATTGAATGGTACGAACCGAGGGGCATCAGAATTGGGGGGTTAATTTGGATATGTGATTGATATTTCGGTAAAAATGGGGGTCTGTCCAGATTTAAGAAACTGAATTGAACAGTTAAGCTGCATGCAAGACACTGTGGTGGTGTTCCCCCCAAAACAAAAGGCGACTTCAACCTTTCTTGATATCCAGTATAGATTTTGATATCCAATTCACTGCAAAAAATACCAGAACTTCCACATAAACACACCATTTCTGGTATTTGTTGTAGTGAATTGGATATCAAAATCTATACTGGATATCAAGAAAGGTTGAAGTCGCCTTTCGTTTTGGGGGGAACACCACCACAGTGTCTTACATGCAGCTTAACTGTTCAATTCAGTTTCTTTAAATCTGGACAGACCCCCATTTTTACCGAAATATCAATCACATATCCAAATTAACCCCCCAATTCTGACGCACCTCAGTTCATACCGTTCAACGAAGGAGAGATGTCCATGGTAAACCTCCGAGTGAGAGTGGAGGAAGACACACTTATTGTTTTATCTAAAACCCTTCTACTGTTTTAAAGTTCTCTATTTTAAATTTAATCATTAATGATATCTTTCACTAAAATTTTATTTGGAAATCCCTTTTTTTCAACTATTTATTATATTTTTCGTCAATGTTTAAAGTTTCAGTTATATCCGTGTAATAGTTTATATTTTATAGTCTTTCAAATTGAAATCTTATAATTTATTTTTTCTCAACATTTTTCAATAAAGTCATTCTTTTTTCAAATATTTATTAAATGTTTAATCAATGATTAAAGTCTAATCTATATAAATGTTATAGTTTATCTATTATATTCTTTCAAAGACAAGTATTTGAAACATTTTTAAGTTTCAAATAAGTGTCTGATTTCTTAAAAAATAGTTCTCATCGACGTTTTTTATGAAATTCCTTTTTTTTAACTATTTGTTATATTTTTAAAGTTTTTGTTTTTTATTCGTTTCATAGTATATATTTTATAGTCTTTCAAAGTCATGTACTTAAACCATTTTTAAGTTTCAAGTAGGTGGTTTTGAAAGCTTATAGATTACTTTTCACTAACAATTTTTTTGGAAAATCCTTTTGTTTTCAACTATTTATTATATGTTTAATCCATGTTTTATGTTGTTGTCGAGTATTTATTATACGTTTAATCAATGTTAAAAGATTCATTTATATTATTTTGTATATACAATCAATTTTATTTTTTAATTATATGTCTAAATAACATTCATTTCTCTAAATAAAGAGGGTTTTTAACATATATATCATGGCATATGAATAAATCAACGTCGATGCCCCCCGGTACCACAACGTGGCGTCTGAATCTCACGTCCTCCCCGTGTTCGACGTACGTGTCGCTCCGGTGTCCTATCAACGGGATCCTCTGCTACTGGTGCATCTGGTGCCTCCTCATGATACTGTGTAGAGGGCTGACCAAAATCATGCATGGATGACTGCCCAAAATCATATGTGGATGACAGCCCATAATCATGCGTCGAGCCATATGGTCCTGAGGCTCCTAAAAATGGTAAAAATGGCATACTGAAGAAGTCATCGCCGGGAGGAGAGGGGGCTGCCACAAGTTGTGTCACCTGATCCAGCTCGTAGTCCATAGTAGTCATCAGAGATGATAGGTGTGGTCTATAAACGTCTCCCTTCTGTGCAACCTCGTCAATAAGTTGGGCATGATCATCTCTATGTGGTGCTGCCACATCTGCAGGAGGTTCCCTCGGATGTCTATCTCACCGCCTCTGGCCCTCCCGAGGTCCTCGTCTCCGTCTCTCAGCTGGCGGCGGTGGTGGCGGTACATCGTCATCAGCAGGCATAGCAGGCACATCATCACCCCCACCCTCAGGAGCTCCAGCTGGAGGATATTGATCAGGATATACCTGTGGCTCCTCGTCATAAAAACTGTCTCGTATCATCCAGAGATGGTCGTAGAGATCCAACACATCTCGATGAACTACATCACGTCTAATATATGCCTCCTCCTGAGGATGTGTGAAATGTGCAAGATGATCAATGCTGTCTTTCTGAAAATGAAATGACATTCAAATTAATACCATAAAAGATTTAAACAAATATAATATATCTTAATAAGTTTACCATCTTCTGAATTCCAATACCCTGACGTGTAAGATTCATGATGTTATGATGTTGATACCAATCTGCATAATCCCCCTGGGCAGATAACTGATACTGTGCTATGGGATATCCATATCGAGAAATACCATATCGGGCACGCGCATCCCACAGCTCAATATGAGATGCATGAAACTGCCCCCAGTTCGTCGACTGTCTACCTGTAAGTACAATCGAATGCAACCCCTCTGGCTATCCCGGTGCCATTGGGATATGCTGTATATAACCGAACTAGCGCATGACCCGATCGGGCTGGTGCCACTCAATGATATGGAAGTGGATGAGTGGCACCACTACAGCACGATCTCCAATCATAGCTATGCAGTATGGTGGAAGTGATGCATAGAGATAACCTGTATATGGAGTCCACGAAACCTGAAATGTAAACTCAAAAAGTAAGTGACATATTAGCAAGATAATGTTGGTAATATTACATTATAAGAACTTAAAATAGTGATAACTAAATATAAAAAATTACTGTTTGACTTACATCAGCTGGCACTAATGCATCGAATATCTGTCGAAAGTTGTGCACACTATGTCTCAGTGTGTGTGCATGCTTCTGAGACTGACTCCACCTAGATACAAAATAGTAATACACAGTAAGTTGATAAAAAAACAGAAGTACTAAATAAATGAAAGTAATGAAGTAAACATACCATCGTCCACGAGGACAATCCTGAAATAGATCTGTTGCAAGAGGTGCGATAGCTCGAGGATCGATGTGTGGAAAACTTTCCCATGCCCACATCTGTACTAAATCCATACAACCAGCAATCTGATGTGCATCTGCCTGACAACTGGTACAAAGGGATCTGTACAGATGTGCTAATATAGCGGATCCCCAACTGTATGTAGCTGTATGATCAAGATCCTCATGTAATGGGAGGTACATCATGTGTACCAAAAGGGTGGAGTAGTCGACGCATAACATGCCTCCGAGTAGTCGCAAAATATATGCACGTGTATGCCTAATGAGCGTCTCCTCGTCTGTGTCATCAGAAATGACAGTGAAATGCTCATCAAGCCATGTCATGCGCAATCGCAAACCCACGAGGACACCTCGTACGCCAACGACATCAACGCCTAATTTTCACTGTATGACGACAGCCTAGTTGCCACTAGTGTCACCAGTAACTACCAGTCCATGGATGGGAAAACCAAGCATGTAGATGACGTCCTCTAAAGTAATGGTTATCTCCCCCTCTGGAAGATGAAAAGTGTGTGTCTCTGGCCGCCATCTCTCAACCAATGCTGCAATCAAATGATGATCAATAGTCTTGAAGTCACACATAGCGACTCCATAAAATCCTGCATGTCTAAGGTATGTAGAAATAGCTGCTGGGGGCACATCGTGATGAAAATGATGTGCTCTCCGAACATCAAGTTGTCGAACAGGTCGTCGCGCTAACACAAGAGGTGACACATGCGTCTCCTAACCAGATAATAGTGGTTGCTCCATCTGATTGTACAAATAGTAAAACATTAATTTCATGTTAGTCATCACATTTATCATTTAAGGTATGAAATTTATCATGTAATGTATGCAAGAAGTGTGTAAGTAATTTAGGATATGTTCAATATATAAAGGAATTTATGATATGTTCAACATATAAAGTTGATGATATATTCACTTTGGATGATTTCAAAATTCAACGATGACATTGGATTTTGAAAGATGTCGATGTCACAATAATTGACCAAAATTATTAATGGAATTAATGATATGTTCAACATAAAAAGTTTTGGATTGATTCTACAACTCAATATGCTCAGTCAACATAGTTTAGAAGGAATATGAAAAAACAGTTGATCCATGTACAGTTGACATGAAAAAACATCCTCCTTCTGCATCGTAGCTTTAGTCGACCTAGTAAAGAACCAACTGTCACATATTCACGACCTCCGAATGAATATATGACAGTTGGTTCTTCACTGGGTCGACTAAAGAGGGGAAATACCAATGTTGCAGAATGAATCAATGTTTTTTTTGGAGAAACCCCATTCTCATGGTTGAAAACAAGGGGCATAATGTTTTAATAATTTTCAAGAATATCAATTATTTATGTTCATCATTCTATTTAACAATTATGAAGAAATTGATGAGAGGGGAATAATGTTTGAATATCTTTATTTGTCATTTTCTAGGATAGTAGTCTCATATTCTGTTATATCCTCAATTTATTCTTCACTATTATTCACTCTAGATAATTCTCAGATTTTGTTAAATTCTCGATCTTATATTTTATATATTTTAAAATTTCTTGTTATTTTTCTAAAACAACAACCACTTATTTAAATGATGATGATATATTCAATATGAATGCTTTCAAAACTCATCGATGGAAAAATATTGATTACACGTACAATATGTTTACAGTAACTGATGGAGTACAAAAATCATTTTAACCATTGGATGATTGCCCTATGTGTCTAGGGAAACGCGTCTTCGTATGACCCTCCTGGCGGCATATGCTGCACCTTCGTCCAGGTGCCTGTTCAGTAGGAAAATCCATCTCATTCTGAATACGAGTCGACTTTGGCCTCCCTTTAGGTCTAAGTCTACTGATGTTCGGTAGAAGCGTGGGTGTGTCATCAGAGAGCTGAAAATTCTGATATTCTATGATTGGCATCCACGGAGTATTGTAGCATGAGTTGATACTGTCAAGTCGATACACTAGATCAATAAACTACTCCCAAGATACGTGTACATAACCACAGGCTGCAATCACATGACCACAAGGATATCTCAATGCTTGAAACTTTCCACATTCACAGTAACGCTTCTCCAGTAAAACAATTCGGATCTGACCATTGCTACAAGCCACAGCATCACCGGGCTCAACGACCTCAAATCGTTGCTCTGGACGATTAAATACGGTGACACGATAAGTTGCAGCTTCGTGAAGAACTGTATCTAAATCGCGTTGGAAATGGTGTCCATAACGCATCCCTCTGTTCAAGCCCTCTTCAGCTTGCTTTCCCCATTCCAGAAAATACTTGACACTACGATAGAAGGTCTCTTGTACCAAACCTACAATTCAGATTTAAGTCATTATACTAATAGTATATTATAATTATGTTTTTCTGATCAACATATAATTAAATATTCATATTTACCTGTGATTGGTAATTTTCGAACTCCCTTGAAAACCCCATTTATGCATTATACGATGTTGGTAGTCATATGACCATATCTCCTCCCATCATCATATGCCAACGACCATTTGTGTTTTGGAATTTGAATCATATAATCATAAACATCCGGATTAACTCTTTGAATATCTTGAAGATGCTCCTCCATTCTTTGTTGTTAAGGCGCGTATGCTATCATACAAGAAAAAATCTGAACAAATAATGATCATAACTAAGATAGGATTTGTTAATACAAAAAATGATTTTCATACCAATTTTCAAGATTGATTTCGTTATTGACTCATTCTTGAATCTCTTTCGTAAATTTCTAGCAATGTGTCGAATACAGTATCGATGATGGGCATAAGGTGGTCTCCATGAAAGCCCCTCAGATTGTACTGCCTCTTTGATTGCACGGTGACGATCTGAGATAAGGCAAATCCCTTCCTCGCCCATAACAAACTCACGAAGACATGCGAGAAACCAACTCCATGACGAGAAGTTCTCTTTCTCCACAATTGCAAATGCCAAAGGTAGAGGGGCTCTATTTCCATCTTGTGTGGCAGCAATCAATAAAGTTCCTGTATACTTTCCATATAGAAATGTGCCATCTATTTGTATAAACTGCTTGCAATGCCTAAAAGCAGCCACACATGGTAAAAATGTCCAAAAAAATCTATCAAAAACAACCATTGACTGGTCAACTTGGTTGTATTGGTTAACATATTCAATAGTATTTAACTGATAGATCACTTGATTGTTGTGGCGTAAAAGCTAAAAAAGTTGTGGTAAAACTTGATAAGAGTCATCCCAATCACCATACACTTTCACAATAGCCTTTTGACATGCTGCCCATGCCTTCCAATAAGAGATCTGATACCCAAAAAGTTGTTTGATTCGCTCCATCACAAGAACAACAGGAACATCTTGACAAGATCTAATCATTTCAACAATAACAGTTGAAACAAAGTCAACATCTAATGAAGAATGTTCCTGTGACAAGCTTGGGTTCACACATGTGTGTGGAGTAAATCTTGTGATGCGCCAGCTGTGAAAAGTGTTATCAATTATAGTTCGCATATGCATTTGACAGTTCGAATCATATTTGTCGCAACAGATCAAATAATAAGATCTTTTTGACTCTTCTACAACATAAGAGTAATGTCTGTCAATGTGATATTGTTTTATCACATTTTTCATTGCATCTTTACTGTCGAACTCTCTTCCAATATACAGAACACCTTCATCTGCCACTCGATCTGTGCCCCCAATGATTCCTGGAAATTCTGAAGTAGGAGTAATAACTGACCAATTGAATTCTGGCAAGCGATTCATGCCTTCTGTCGACCATGAACTCAATGGTGGGGGGTGGTTCAATGGTCGGTTAAACCTCACATGAGTAGGCACTGGTTGTTCTTCCGCATGTGCTTCCTCTTCATCTTCAGCTTCCTCTTTATCTTCTTCTTCTAAATTGTCATCGTCCTGAAAATTATCAACCAACGCATCTATAGTATGTGGGGGACTATCTATTTAAATCTTGGCCGAGGGAAATGATGGTACCAATGCTGATGGAACTTCTTGATGTGTTCTAAAAGGAGCAGATGACATTGTATCGTGAAATTGTGATGACCCAACTTCCAATGTCGATGGGATCTCCATTGTAGATATGGTCACATACAACTCCATCATTTGATTGGCAGGTAGAAACTTAACTAATGAAAGTACGTATTCCCATTCTTCATCATCAGTTATCGGATAGGCCACATGCCAAAATCTATCAACATATTGTAGATGTCTGTATATGATAGATTCTATCGCTTGGTTACTCGTCAGTTTCAACTTTCGATGAATTTTCCTCTGAAGAGTTCCCAAAGTTGTACAGCCTCCAAGCATTACAACAGCTTCTGGTTGTATACTATAACTACATCCTTGTTCCGTCTCAATTATTTTTCCGTTGCAATAAATTTAAGCAGCCATCTTTTTTATCTAAAATAAACCTTCGTTATTAATCACATATGATCAAACAGTCTCATTATGTCTTCATGCTTTTAGAATTTATGTAATTTATGTTGGAATCCTAGTCCCTCCACCAAATCAATATGTTCAAACCATATTGATGTGTAACTCGATTTACACAACCCACAAGTTTGTGTTATTTACCCAAAAATAGTAAGTCAAACATATTCATACATATCCAAATCCATCATATGGATGAGGTACATGAACACGTCATGTAAAAGCATAGAGTTATCTGAACTTGAAAAACTCAACATGAATAAGCCCGGAGCGACATATAGCCAACCCCATTCACTTTCCTAGACATGGAAAGCCTCCAAGAAAGTAGGTGGTCTGACCTAAAGCCCCTCTATCCGAGGATACTTTACTCAAGCAAGAATTTCAGTTCATGACAACTCTAACACTTAATATGTAAAAAATTATTTTCAACTACTAAATTCAAGTTCATAACTACAATTACAAACTGAGGTCAAGGTAGATGAAAAACTAAATAAATTATCATACTTAGAATGGAATGCAAATATATATTATATAAACAATTCTTAATATAATTACTTTGCTAATTACTGTAACTACTTCTCTAATTACTGTAACTACTTCGCTAATTAGTTAAACTACTTCGCTAATTACTGTAACTACTTCGGTAATTACTGTAACTACTTAGATAATTAGATTTCATTGATTACCCAATTATATTTCATTGATTACCGAATTAGATTTCATTGATTACCCAATTAGATTTCATTGACTGCCTAATTAGATTTAATTAACAACCTAAGTAGATTTAATTAACTACCTAAGTAGATTTAATTAACTACCTAAGTAGATTTAATTAACTACCTAAGTAGATTTAATTAACAACTAAGTAGATTTAATTAACTACCTACTTAAGCTTAGTTAATTACCTAATTAGTGTTCATTAATTACATAATTAGTGTTCATTAATTTTATAATTAAAATTACCTAATTATAAATCTATAATTACCTAATTACAAATCATTAATTACATAATTACAAATCATTAATTAACTAATTACAAATCATTAATTAACTAATTATAATTGATTAATTCACTAATTATAATTCATTAGCTAATTATAATTCATTAATTAGCTAATTACAATTCATTAATTAGCTAATTACAAATCATTAATTAGCTAATTACAAATCATTAATTCACTAATTATAATTAATTAATTCACTAACTATAATTAATTAATTCAGTAATTATATTTAATTAATTCACTAATTTTAATTAATTAATTTACTAATTATAATTAATTAATTCACAAATTATAATTAATTAATTCACAAATTATAATTATTTAATTCACAAATTATAATTAATTAATTCAAAAATTGTAATTAATTAATTCACAAATTATAATTATTTAATTCACAAATTATAATTAATTAATTCAAAAATTATAATTAATTAATTCACAAATTATAATTAATTAATTCACAAATTATAATTCATTAGCTAATTATAATTAATTAATTACCTAATTACAAATCATTAATTACCTAATTACAAATCATTAATTACCTAATTACAAATCATTAATTACCTAATTACAAATCATTAATTCACTAATTATAATTAATTAATTCACTAATTTTAATTAATTAATTCACTAATTATAATTAATTAATTCATAAATTATAATTAATTAATTCACACATTATAATTAATTAATTCACAAATTATAATTATTTAATTCACAAATTATAATTATTTAATTCACAAATTATAATTAATTAATTCACAAATTATAATTAATTAATTACCTAATTACAAATCATTAATTACCTAATTACAAATCATTAATTACCGAATTACAAATCATTAATTCACTAATTATAATTGATTAATTCACTAATATAATTATTTAATTCACTAATTATAATTAATTAATTCACTAATTATAATTAATTAATTCACTAATTATAATTAATTAATTCACTAATTATAATTAACTAACTAACTAATTAGAAATCATTAAGTAGCTAATTATAATTAATTAGCTAATTATAATTAATTAATTACCTAATTACAAATTATTAATTCACTAATTATAATTGATTAATTCACTAATTATAATTAATTAACTAATTATAATTGATTAATTCACTAATTATAATTCATTTTCTAATTACAAATCATTAATTAGCTAATTATAATTAATTAATTCACAAATTATAATTAATTAATTCTCTAATTATAATTAATTAATTCACTAATTATAATTAATTAATTCACTAATTAACTAATTATAATTAATTAATTCACTAATTATAATTAATTAATTCACTAATTATAATTAATTAATTCACTAATTATAATTAATTAATTCACTAATTATAATTAATTAGCTAATTATAATTAATTAATTCTCAAATTATAATTAATTAGCTAATTATAATTAATTAGTTACCTAATTACAAATCATTAATTCACTAATTATAATTCATTAGCTAATTATAATGCATTAATTACCTAATTACAAATCATTAATTACCTATTTACAAATCATTAATTCACTAATTATAATTAATTAGTTCACTAATTATAATTAATTAATTCACTAATTATAATTAATTAATTCCCTAATTATAATTAATTAATTCACTAATTGTAATTAATTATTTCAATAATTATAATTAATTAATTCATAAATTATAATTAATTAATTCACAAATTATAATTAATTAATTCACAAATTATAATTAATTAATTCACAAATTATAATTAATTAATTCACAAATTATAATTAATTAATTCAAAAATTATAATTAATTAATTCACAAATTATAATTAATTAATTAACTAATTACATTTAACTAATTAACTAACAACAATTAACTAATTACTAATTAAAATTAACTAATTAAAATTAACTAATTACTATTAATTAACTAATTAAAATTGATTAATTAACTAATTACATGCTACTTGAAAATAATTAATTCACTATTATAATTAATTATTAACTACTACATAATTAGGTTTTAAACTAATTATATAAAGTAAACAAATAAATTAATAAACAAATTCCATAATCTAATTACATTAACTAAACAATTAAATAAAAAAATTAAAATATTAAAGAAATGTAAATAAAAACTTACCTTCAATTTGCAGAACTTAAAATTTGCAAAAACGTCCTCGGTTGGATGAGGATGAGGGAGAGGGAGGAAGGAGAATGAAGAGAGGGAAGAGGGAGAATGAGGAGAGGAGTGGAGTGGAAGGAATGAGGAGAGGAGGAAGGGGAGGGGGGTTTTATAGTTGGGGGTTGAGATCAGCGCCACTTCAAGTGGCGCTGATCGGCATAATGATAAGGGATCAGCGCCACTTCAAGTGGCGCTGATCCATCTATCTGAAAGCTATCAGCGCAACTTGAAGTGGCACTGATCAATAATATTCGGTTTCCCAGATAGTTCCACTTGAAGTGGCGCTATGGAATTTTTTTCCATTAGCGCCACTTCAAGTGGTGCTACATTGACCCATATCCTTAAAAAAAATTGGCTAACCCATTTTACAAAAAAAACCCCTACCCTAAATTTTCCTATGTTGTGCATTGGTTTTAAAATGGGTTTTGGGTGTCTAAAGTCGTGGGTTACTCTTTTGAAATTGTTTTAATAATTTTAAAGTGGTTTAATAAATAGTACAAACAACGCAAGTTAGGTTTTGAAAGTAGGTCGAGGTGGTTCTTTTTCTATATTTGTTCGTTTGTATTGTTTTAAGTTCGTGTTTATGTATTTTAGTTATCTTTGCAGTTACAGTGTGTTGGCAAGGTTTTTCCACGCTCATGCAATCATCACCTTGCACGTGTTTGCGCACTCGTGTGAGGCACGTTGCGTCGTCGTGATTAGTTTGCGAGTTGAGGTAGGTCCCCCACTACACTATCCTTTTAATTCAGAATTTATTAATTTCTTGATATCTTATTAATTTTAATTAATGGTAAATAATATAAGACATTTAATTTCTAAATTATTATTTGGTTTAAAAAGAGCTGTTTATTTTATACAGGACACTTGAACTATTTTCTTGATTAATGGACACCCAGTAGTGAAAGAATTCATGTTTGGACTTTAAACATAATTCAAGTAAATTCAAAGGTAGTTTTGGTTTATTGATAAATGATTTCTTTTGAAGCATGAACATGTGTTTTGGTTCTCTTGAGAAATGAGGATTTTCATTAAAATTGGTGAAGGCCCATTTGGAACTTTAATAAAATAAATTATTTTGGAAAACTCTCTTTGGGGTGACTCAGGGGTGATATTTGGTGTACATTGACTGCAAGAGTTGTGTGTGATGTTTTTGCTACATGATTGACTTTGTTGACTCACCCATTTTCTGTTTATTATACGTGTTAACATGGGAACCTGGCATAGTAAGTGAATCTTCTGAGAATTATTGCCACACTAGTTTAGATTACGCACTGGATAGTGTCCATTAGTACAGATTACACTCTGCTAGGGGATTGGGTCCTTGGTTAGGCTATGTAGGGCAACACTGGTCGTTAGGGCGTTATGACGTCATCGAGAGTAGGCATGCCTTCAAGATGAGTCACATATATGGTACGTTCTGGATTGTTCACAAGCTCCTAGGTTTCACCCATGTTTTATATAGTGTTTATTTTTATGTGGTGAATGATTAAGAGGTCTAGTCAGGTTATTGGCTCATGTGTGCCACCTCTTTTCCATTTCCGTTAGTGTGTGTTGTGTTTTGTGTGTGGTTTTCCATTTGACTAACAACTAAAATTTGAATTTCTAAATTGTTCGCAAATAATTTTTAAAATGAAAAACACTTGTTCCTTTCAAACATTATACTTGGTTTTAAATTAAAAAGGGAAATAGAATATTACTTGTCTTATAAATGGAAGTGTGTGTTTGGAAACTCTTATTTTGTATAATTTAGTTCAAACCTAGAAATAGTAAAATTATTTATTTAAATGTAGTGCATTGGGAATAGTTTTTTGGGAACACCTAATGAGTTTTAATACTCACACCTATAGTATTTTCCTATTTTTAGTTCTGTTACAGGTTTGACTTGAGCTTCCTCGCCATGGCTGTGAGTTGGTTGTGGACTAGTGAGTGACTCTTGGAGTCGCGAGGAGTATTGGTCATGGTCAGGTTAGTTTTCTATTGTTGGTAGTCCTTCCTTTTTCATGTCATTTTTTCCCTTGCGTTATTCTACTTTTTACACTGATTTATATATTTTCACTGGTAAAAATCATTCCCAATTTTCCTCTATTGATGCCCTGGCACTTGTCTCCAGCCTAGGATGATCGGGAATGCCTCTCGGGCCATGTCGCAGACCATCTCGGGTGACTGGTTTAGGGTCTACACGGGTTGCATCGTGATAGTAAACATTTTTAGTTCTGGGTCCTCTAAATTTAAGAAATTTATCTGTAAAAACTGAACATCAATTTTTATAAAAATCAACAAAATAACCATCATCACAAAGTTACTAAATACATATTAGGTTATGTTTCAATTCATGTACAGAAAGTAATTTTTTGATTGAGACATCTTCGGGATCTCTAATTATTCCAATACCAATTATTTTTCCATTAGAATTGTCACTAAATCTGAATAATCCACCATCCTTTTGAGTTAAGGTTTTTAAGATTGATAAGTTTTCACTCATATGTCTAGAGAAACCACTATCCATGTACTATATTTATTTTATGCTTTTGTGACCAACTTCTTGCAAAGACATTTAAACCAATGTTTATTTTGGAAACCATGTTCTTTTGGGTCCAGTAGTGTTATCTAGAAGTGATCTAAGAATCCATATTTTCGTTGTTTTTCTATAATCATTTGAGTCAAATAAACTATTTGAAATAAAATCATTTTTAATTCCACTTATTTGGGGATTTCTTAAATAATAATTTGTTTTCATGTGACCTTTTGTTCCATAGTAATTTCAAATTACACTTTTTGAATTTGGAACAAAATAGTGTTTGTACAGTTTATATTTATCACCTTTACTACATATTCCATATCTTTTTTTATTAATAACATTCTTACCAAGAATTTAATTTATTGTATTTTCTCCTTTTGTAAAAAATAGAGCTTCTCTTTTTTAGGTTTCTACTTTATCTTGTAGTGTTTTGATCTTAGTTTCATGATCTCCATTTTTTATGTTAGATAAGTTATATTTATCAATTAACTCTTGATGTTATTTTAGTAAAGTGTATCTTTATCCTAAAGATTCACATTCAATGTTTTTCCAAAAAATATTCTTTTTTAATAAATAATCATATTTATCTTATAGAATATTGCAGTAAGTTACATGTTTTTCATTAGAATAGATAGAATCAAAGTCAGAATTGGATGAGTAATAAGATTGCACCTTTTCATATTCATCCATAAAGCACATGTGTGCCTTTAAATTTTCTTCTTCTTTTTCTAAGTAATACATTTATGAGCTACTAGATTCTTCAGAAACACTCAATATAGATTTAATTTCTCTTTTATCTATTTTCTTAATGTCAGTATTTTTGAAAAACTTCTTTTTCTTTTCTCCTTTTAGTGGAAAACAATCAGGTCTTATGTGACCCATTTTCTTGCTTTCGTAGAATCTGACTTCGTTTGGATCTTCCTCGTCTCTCTTTAAGGAATTTCTGAGTCTTTTATTCTTTTTATAAAATTTTCTGAATTTTCGGGCCATCTGTGCTAGTTCCATTTATGAATTAGATGAGTGATAACTTTCTTCTTTTTTGATCTCTTGTTTCATCTTTCTTCTATTCTTCTAAGATGTGTCTTTCAAAGTAGTATATTCTCTTTTTATTAAGACATTACTCTCATTAGCTTCATATTTCATCTCAACTTCATACATCATTAGTGTTCTAATAAATTCTCTCATTATTATATTTTTAACAGGTGATGATTGAGTAATGGATGCTGATATCCCATTCCATCTTGTTGGTATTTCTCTCAATACTTTCAAGGCTTTATCATTTTGGTTTATAGGATCTCCCAAGGAAGTAATATTGATGAATATATCTATAAGCATCCCATTCATCTGAGTGATTCTTTCACCATCAAGAATTCTAAAAGTATCGAATTTCAATTTTGATGTAGCATGCCTCATTTTCCTAACATTGTCAATTCTTTCATAGGAAACTACAATTGTCTACCACATCTTATATGCAGTAGGGCATTATGATACTTGGTTAAATTCATCTGGTTTAAGACCATAGATGATTTCATTCATTGATTTTGAATTTATGTAATACTCTGCTTCTGTTGTGGCACTCTAAGTTTCTGGTTTTTCAAGAATTTCACAAGGAGTTAGAATTTTTGAGTTGAATCTGTATCTATGGTTCTTCAGGTAAATGATCATCCTTGATTTCCATCATCCATAGTTTTCACCAGTGAAGTAATGATCTCGAACCATCGATATTACCTCTCATGTATCATCCATTAAGATATCTATATAATCTTTTAAACTTTTAGCTTGTTATAGCTTTAAAAAAAATCCATACCCTCCTCTAATACCAATTGTTGGATCGGGTTATACAGAATAGTCACAAGAGGGGGTGAATTGTGTCTTTAAAGTTTCTTTGTGAAACTTGATGACAACCAATTATGTCCTTTATCTATATCATAATTTCTTATATAGTAAAAATAAATAAATAGAAGGATGAAAATATTTATAGTGGTTCAGGGAAGAAAGATCCACTAGTTGACTCCACCAATGCTCTTATCCATGAGCTTGGTGATTTTCATTAGTCGGTCTTTTTTTCACAAGACCATTCATAACTAAGTGCAGGCAGTTGACACCTTTACAAGGTAAGGCTAAAAACATAGCTTTAAGGTTCTAAACATAGAACCTGTCAAACATATTAGTATAAGAAGCTGATACTTAGAATAAAAGAGTATTGTTTTGACAAATATTTTCTTATTGTTCTTCATAGTTACAATAGTACACAACTAACAGTAAATGGATTTTCATCTTTAGAAAGGATGTTATTTAAGAAAGGGAAGTTCTGAATTGATCCAGTTTCAATTGATCTTGAAATATATTCAGAAAAAAAATCTGCATTAGATTCACGATAGATCTCTAATGTAGAATAAGTAAATATTTAATGTTTCTCATTCTGATATAAAACAGTGTCTTGTCATTCTTTATAGAAGAAAATATGTAAAATATCTTTTGAATGAATCAATGTCTCTCTATTTTTGTGAGTCTTGAATATCTCTGTAAAAATTTTCTTGATGTTCGAGTATTTGAAATCTTGTATTCACCATGTATTCAAGAGATATTTCGGAAAAATTATATGTATAGAATATATATCACAAAAACAATCACTTTATTTATAAAATTCAGAACTATAAATGTTGCCTGATAGATCGTGATATTAAAATCTTTGAAAATAGAGAAGTCATAACTTCCCTTAATAATAGGCACTAAATCCTCTAATTAAATCAATCCATTGAATCACATAAAAATGGTATTTAATTTTTGAAATATGCTCTTAATAATCAGGCTTTAAATCATCCTAATATATTTCAAAATATCGTTTTATGATATAGTAGTAAAATCAAATCTTGAATGCCTGAAGAAGTCAGACGTAGGTTTCTTCTTATAAGCAAATACAAACGTAAGTTTGATCATAAATGTAAGGTTCATCACAAAAATAAGGATGAACATCTATACTTTTCTCTTCTACTTTGGAATATATGGTTCATGATCCATACTTTTCCTTGCTACTAAACATAAGTCATACGATCAATACTTTTTGATAAAACTTAAGGTTCATTAAAAAAGTAGGGTTGAGGTTTCAAACTTTTGATAATCAATCATAAGATTCCATACTTATGTAGGGTTCTTCATCCAAACTTTTCTCATATAAAAAACATAAGTTTCTTTCCAAACATACGGTTCTTTTACTATACTTTTCTATAAACATAAAATAAACTTAGGGTTTAAGCCTTATGTTACGTTCTCCAACATACAGAATGAATAGTGTTTTCAAAACATGCTGAATAGCTTTCCAAACACTTTGAAAAATATTTTACGCAGATAATAAGCTTTAATATTATTCTAAATTTCGGAATATAAATAATATTAATTTCCTGATATATACTTAAAGTAAAATCATTAGAACAACAAACAAGGGTATTTGTGATAATTAAAATCATCATAAAAATATAGAGTTCTGTTGAAACAATGCATGATCAACAAACCCTTTTATCATAATATAGTCTTAAACATGACTATAAATTCTATATCTTAAGGAGTTATAAAATATCCATATAACATCATGATATTAATTGAGATGCACTTTTTGTGCTTCATGATGCAAGTTTGTTTATATAACTAACAAACTCTTTCAATACAAATACATGTTAATATGATATAATGGATTTATATCATACTATAAATCATATGATATAAATATTTCATGATATTTATCATGTTTTTATGGGTTGACACAATTATTTTTAAAGAATATATTGAAAAAATGGAAGTATCTACAACACATATTTATTTTAACATTGATGCTTCTTTTACATACATCAAAACTCTAATGTGTATAAAGGAAATGTGCATTTAAAAATTACTCCATGTCACATTATATTGATCAATGTTAATAAGTAAGACTCGTCATCGGTCTTTCTTATTAGCATCATATCTTTGATGTGGATAAAGTAATGTGCATTTAGTAATTACTCCATGCAACATTTTGATGATATATTGAAACTTGGTCAAGATATTCTTCAGTAAGCTGGCCCAAATCAAATCATATCTCTGGCAAAGAATATGTTATACTTCACTTTGACATTCCTTATAGAACACTTAAATGGGTCTTATAAAGTATATTTAACACTAGATTAACCATGGAACAGTTCACTCTCTCTATCTGAACTAATTCCAAATTCTTTTTGGAATACATTTATTTATAAAGGTTTATTTTTAAAAACCAAATAGGTATATACATCGATAATACCTAATGTGTTTAGATCTTCCTAGACTAAAACCATACTGGGTATATTTTTCATATCCACTTATATTTCTTACTTGACAAAGAGTTATCTTTCTAAGATTTGGTATACGAGTCTTATGTTTTTAGTCATTGTTTATTATTAATTATTCAAGAATTACTGAACCATTACCTGAGTTTAAAACACTACAAACAACATTCATTCAAATAATGGAACGGTGTATCTTTGGGCCCAATGATCATGTGAGATATATTTACTAGTTATACATAATAAAATTCCTAATATAACCATTTAATTTTAAATTAGAATTTGTGTACTTCTCACAACTAACTTAAGAACCACCCTTTATCAATCTCTTAAAGAACACACCTTACTTCTTATAATTCTTCTATTTTTAATTGGTTATTGAATTTCAATACACATATGTGATATTAACATTGTATTTAATACTCATGTAGTATAACAGAAACATTATATACAATAATTAATATACATGAAGAAGAAGTGATTACATGATTCTTTAGTTTAGTTCATATAATTTAAACTTCCATAGATTTATTTTAGGATATGAGAATAAAATAATATCATGTATGATAAACAACCACTTTACATTGAATGTCGTTTTGAAGGTACCTTTGGTTTCACACTTTCTGTTGGACTTTTTCCCTTGTCTTTCAACTTGTATGCCATAAGAACTAAATGTTAAAGCTTCTTTAAGTTCTTGTATTATTTGCAAACCTTTCCCAAAAGGTAATGAAGTATTTTCTCCATTTACTATTTTTTTGTAATCGTAAATGAAACTAAAGTATATGGATGAAACTTTTATAAGAATGGTATGTATTGAAATATTGTTATTCATATTTTATATTTACATGTCTCTAGTATAATCTTCACCCATTCATATCACACTTCACTTTCTCCTCGCTAGCTTCTCGAAGATGAGACTATATGTGAAATCCATCCACGCCCTGATGTTCTATCCAAAAATCACATGAAATAATGATGATGGTATAATTATGACATAACCATCATATGCATCATATATAAGTATCCTGTAAGTATTTTTATCACCCTCTTTTTGGAGGTATCTCAATAGGTATTGGGGATTTCTATTCCTTGAATTTCCTATGTCATGGTATATTGCATAAGCATTTATACAACTCTTTGGAAACTCATGTTAGGAAGAAATTTACTTTTTCCAAAATTAATCGAAATTTTCTTGTGGAATTACTTTACATTTTCTACAAAAACAAATTCTATAATATTAGTACTTTTATTTTTATTACTGATAAGACATTACTAATTAATTTAATCAATGAATGTCTCCTAATATTTTACAGACTCTAGTAGCCCCCACTACAAGATTTATAATACACTTCCACTTGATTATTATAGTTGAGAGGATCCATGAAACCACCCATAAAAATCTAAAATATTTGGCTTTACCACTACTTTGAGAGTTTCTTGGTAGGAACTATACTAGTAAACAACAATAACTCATAGATCATTGATCTGTTGACTTAATTCCTATATTCTGAAAATCATAAATATGATTTAATCAAAGTTTGCCTCTAAAGTTTAAACAAATCATCTTCAGCTACTCCTTCTCTTACATATTTAGTTAATTCATCCCATAACTATTATAAGAACTTCCCAATAGTAGGAGTCACCCTCAAATTTAGCTGACGATCACCCCACAAACCTAGTTTTATTCAAATTTTAGTGATGGAATACGTTCATGGTTTAATATTTCATTGAGTGGTTATGAATATTTTAGATGAATTTAATCTTTTTTTATTAAATATATTTATACTATGTTTCCATGCTCACAATTGAACATTCATTAATAGAATAAAATAAATTATTCTTTGGGAAATTTTTTATATTTATTATTTTATGTGTTTTACACTATCATGAAAATACATAAAATAATAAACAATCCAGAATGGAAATAAATTACCCAAATGGTCTTGAGAATCTAATATTGGTTGAACCATTTAAACTCAATGTATCTACCATGATCTAGGGGTATCTTACCTAAGTTGGGTCTTGACTCAAGATGAAGCTCTCCCCAAATATAGTGTTTTTACTTCATGTTTGGTATACCACTTTATATTGTCGTAGTCCACATCTTACATTTTCAAATTCAATAGTAAAAATGTACTCACTCATAGGAGAGGGAGTCTCAAGAAAGGAAAACTAAAAATAGAAGCACTGGTGGATGCACATACCCTTATATATATTTAAATAAAGAAAATGATGCATAGACCATTAAATTAAAAAATAATTAAATATTACCAGCTTTGAAAATATTTCTAATAAATAATTAAATAAAATTACCTAGAAAAACTAAGGTCCAGTCATTGATCAAATTCAATTGATGAGAAAATTAAAAAAAATGATAAAATTAAAATGTGATAAATTAAAGTTGGAGGGTAAAACATATATTAAATGAATTATTTTAAATAAAAATGATTTAATTTAATTATTTCAAATTATCAATTTATTTTTTATTAAAAAAATAAATTAATTTAATTTTTTAACTTTTTACACAAATTAAATAATACTTTCAGAATATTAAATTTATTATAATTTTTTTAAAATTCTAAAAATTAATAAATTAAATTTTAGATATTTAAAATATTTTTCTGACCCCTGAAATAGGGACAAGCCCATTGTGATCCAGGGAGAACCCACATAGGCACATACTGGGTCTGGAAAAAACCATGCAGGGTTGTTCTGGGTAGGTCTAATCTGCCCTGACCCATTGTGGGAAGGGTCGGATCCAATAGGACCCATAAGAGACTAGAAGATGCCCGATCAGGGAAAGCTAGGTCATGATCGGGTAGGGGTTATCCTATGGGGTTTTATCAAGGACAGGGTATGGGTTCCATTGGTTTTTGGTGTGTGAGGGTGGAAAGGGTAACTTGAGTCACTAATAGGTGTAGCGGCGATGTTTATCCAGGGTGGAAACCAATGTGGCTTAGCTAGGATGGGGAGGCACCACAATGAGTCTGAAAATATCTAACAGGGTGACATTCGGTGAAAGGGGGCTCTTGCTTCGAATGATGGTGGTTATATAGGCAGTCTATGTGGCGATGAGCTCGACCAAGTGGCAGAATTCGACCATCAAATGATGGTTGTGGGTTTCGGGGTTATGGTTCGAGGAACAGGTTCTGGTAGAGGAAGTCGCGAAGGAAGTGGCTTGCGAGGAAAATTATAAGGGACAACGATGAATGGGTAGTTTACTCCAAAAACCTCACCACAATTTTTATTTCAATAAAAATTTATTAATATTAAATAATAGCTACCGAAATGGTTTTAGTTAGATAAGGTCACACATCCTTGACTTTAAAAATATTAATATTTTTTATTTTATTCCCCTACCAAACAAGACTATTAGCCTTCCTATTTTAGAAATTTTCCTTTTGTTTGTGGATTTACCTCAACACACTACTGCCCTTATTTTTAGAAACAAGGCTACTAGCACCCTTTATTACGAAATTTTAAAAAAATTATAGGCTTATTTGTTTTATTTTTTTGATTCCACCAGCATGTCGAACTAATTTCACTGATATGTATTATATCAGTTACTGGAATCTATCTAGATCATAACTGTAAAATAGGGTTTCACTGGAATTCCTAAAGAAAACTAAAATCTAATAAAATTAAACATATATAAGATATATTTATAAAATTTTAATACTCAAAATCAATCTACAAATGGTCTTTATTATTATTTTTTGGTACTATGTGCAGTCGTTTTCATTTGGACATAATTGAAATACTATACGTAATTTAATGAAAATTAATTTTTTTTCTTAGCTCGGAAAATTCACATGATCTCCTTTTATACTAATATTTGGTTCTGGGATGCATAGCAGAAGTTGGTGGGTTGGAGATTTAAATTTTTTTCCACATAAGAGAAATGTAAATTCATCGTCTCTAGTGTTATGATCCTTAATAGAAGCCCAAGGATCTCACATGAATATTTCAATGCATAAAAATTAAATCGAATGGTTACCTCATTTGGATCAGTGTAACATTCGACTTTATCTTGAAATCGATCATCCTTACTTGAAATATCCAATATTTAACTCCTCTATATCATCTACAAATTCCTCAATATTTCACATTGATTTCGATCAAAAAAATTGGGTGTTAGAGCATAAGTCCAACGATTCCTTTGAGGTCACTATGATCACCCAAATCTCATCCCTTTGATTCACATAGGAATTCTTGGATCAAAAACTTAGACAAAATATTATCTCTCTATGATGTGGGAGGATATAGAGTCTATAAATTACATTAAAATGTATAATCTAGGGAATATATCTCCTCCCCTACTTATATTGTGGATTTCTAAAATACCTAGAAATGGTTCCCCAACAACCATATATTCAATGCCAACTAAATAAGAAATAAATGACATGTTAGGATGAACCAACTACCTCATAATGTCATTTATATTTTTATCATGTACTTTTAATATATATATTAAATAAATTATAGGATAAAATTTATCCATTAACTGAACTCATGATTCTTACAATATTAAATAAACCTTGAATATTAAGATAATATTAATTCATATAATATTTTTCCATGTATTCACGTAATACCTATTGAATGATTTTAATAAATTAATTCAACACAATTATTCTATATTATATTAATAAATAATTTAATTATTCATCAGTGATAAAAACACAGAAAATTAACAAACCTTATGGTGGGGCCCACCACATCCTATGCACATATTAAACATAATAGGATAGATTCTTGAATACTCTATTTTGTGTAACCCTTTAGGACCTTATCTCTATAATAGTAAATAATTTTCATAGACTAAGAGTAGAGACTATTAACCCATAAAGGCCCCTAAATAGATAAATAAAAGTCATAACAATGATAATAATTCCTACGAACACACACTCTGTAATATAATATCATTATCATGAGATATATCTTAAATCAGAATACACAACATGCCTCATCATCCATTACTAATGTATTAATTTTTAATATAACTAGACATACTTACCTTTGACTACCATGGACAAGGATTTATAAAGGTACTACCATCCTGATCAACTTGGCTCGAGATACTACTTCCTCAACTCAGAAGTGACAAATTCTTTATTAATCATTCAACCACAGTCATAAAACCATTGACACACCCAACACAAGATACCTCAACACAACTTCAATGTCATGGTGTTTTACTTGAATCAAATTATGCGATCAAATTTGACACATTGATAATGATCTCAATTCGGGATACCAATACATATGTTTGTAGATGGGGATAACCAATGACACTCAAAACATGTCATTTTCCTATTAGAAATATTGCTCTCATGATCTCGCCTACTTAAAATCACCATGTGGAAATTTCATGATAAGAAGTCTTAATAATTATGAGCACTCCATACTTGATAATAAAAAAATCAATTATTTCTAGTTCATATAATGTATCAAGACCATATAACATATGTTTATGATTAATTTTATAGTATCTAAACATTATCATTATAGATCAATACATACTATATCCTTTTGATATGAAAAATAATCTAAGTGCATTACCATTTAAATAGTGGATGTACAAATCTCAACACTATTATGGTATTTTTACATCATGCATAACTCACTGTATGCATGAAATGATAATCTAAAAGTTCTGATAAAGCAGGTTCTAGGGCACCCACATTTACAAAAATTTGATGTTGAATTAAGTGTTGAGAATCTCTTTTTTATTTCATGATTTAATTAATAGAGGGATTTAGTTACTATATATGTTCTATCTATTGAAAACATGAAATATCCTTGTTTTATTTTTTTAATTTTTATTTTTAGAGTTAGAGGTGAGGATTGTTTTATTGTGGTTGATGATTTATTGATTTGTGGTGTTTGTAAATTAATATAAAATGATGTTATTTTTTAGGGTTGTGTTTTTTAATAGAGTGCTCTTAATTTTTTTTGTTAACAAAGTTGTCTTAATTTTTATGTTTTTTAATGATTCTATAAATTTATTTAAATGTTTTCTTCTGATGTTAAGAAAATATTTGTTTTAATTATATTTATATAATGAGTAGTAGAGATAAATTTCATGCTCGATCTATAACACAATTGATCTTTATCTTAATTTCGATTTCAAGAAGTAATGATCAATCTTGATCAATTGATCTTAAGAAACTCATTCCTAAAATTTATTTGAGCCCATGATTTCAAATTAAAACTTATATCAAGTTGAGACAAGTAGTGTCAAAAATTTATATCAAGATAAAGTTCAAATAGTAAATTATATTAGCTTAACATAACTATATTACACCCTTAATCATAATAACCCATCATGGGAACAATATATTGATTGAGATTAGGTATCTTATGAAACCATTTATTCAGCCCCTCTTAGTGGTGGCATACTCTCTCCTAAGCCTATTAGTTGGTATTATATAATTCTTAGTGTTGTTCTAGGTAAATTTTCCAATGAATCTAATATTTCGTTTATTCAAATTTTCTTTTACTTATTATATTTATGGAATAAATGAGAAACACAATTAATAAATAATTTTCTACATTTTATGCAAAGGAATTCCATCTATGGTGGGAGAGGATGGTTCATATCATCCATCACTTTGATTTATTATTTTTAACATCACTGTTTATGGTATAGATATTCCCAATTTAAGACAACCTATACACCATTTGATCTAAATAATATCAAATATTATGGGAGATCATGGGATGATTTAATTTTAGGCCTATCAGATAAGGAATAGATAAAATTTATGGTGTTAAAGTTGGTGAATAGAATTAAGAAGAAACTCTATACTATCCATGAAGGAGATAAAAAAATAAATTAGTATTGATTAAAAACATTCTACAATCAATTTTATGATATTCATATGGTTAAATATGATATTGTGGATAAGTAATTCATTTTTAGAAAAATAAATTATCATATAAATTTAAAGTTATAAAGAAATTATTAAATATTCTACTATGAAACAGAAATTGATATGAATCATAGAAAATAAATTTTATGTGAATATTTCTTCCCTTTAGGATCAAAATTTGAATGAGTGAACCATTTATAGACTAAACAATGTTTTTATATATTATGAGATAATAAGAGTTCCAACCTTAAGGGAAAAAGGAATATCAGAGAAGGATATAACATTTAAAGATTCAAAAGGCTCAAAATTTGTTGAGTCTAAGAAAAATAATGAGTATCAAACTAAATATGAAGATATTTAAATGAATTTTTATGAGTTAATATCATTCTATTACTTATGTTATAAAATGAGTAAAATGGAAATGAAATGGAAATTTTATATTCAATTGTTTCAATTGTTTAAAAATTTCACACTTTTTAGCTAATTTCCATAAGAAGGAACAAACAATTGAGGATGGTGGCCAAATTGAAAGGTTATCATGGAAAAACAAGGAATATAACACTCAAAATAGAGGGATCTATTTCATATAAAAACAAAATTACAATATATTAAAGAATAAAAAACTTATATCTAAATATGATGACATATCATGTGATGAGGAATGTGATATAAAGTAGGTGGAATTTAAATATGAAGTATAAGAAAATTTCATTGAAATTTTAAATCACACTAAAGATCCTTTGATTGAGGAATATGTAGGGAGTATTAAATATGAAGAAAGTTATGATGAAGAAACAGGAAATGTTTTTAAATTAAGGATGGATTATTTTTAGAGAGAAATGAAGGTTTTGAGATCTTATAATGATTAATTAAGTCAATATCTTGATAAATATAAGTCTACAGACATTACTGAGATGCAATTTGAGTTCTCATAAATATTAGAAGATCAAAATTCATTAATTGAAGATAATTATAAGATTCTTGAGATCATAAAAAATATGATTACAAAAAATGAAAATTTTAAAAGATCTTTTGGAAAATTAGGTTGATGCTAAAAATTACTTGTGAAATAATCACATTTTGTTCCAAAATATCTATGAAGTCAATTAAATCTCCAAGAAAGATGAATAAGGTTTTAATATTATTGTGAAATAAGGTTATTTTTCCATGGTTCCAAAAAAATATCATAATATTTGTGGTGGGAGTAGAGATGAAAATGGAAAAAGTTAATTTAATCACCTAAGAAGATGAACACCCACATTTCTAGATTCAATCATGGTTTATAAAATTTTAAAAGTAATGAGGTGGATTAGAAGAAGAAAACTAATTTTAATCATAAGGGTAAATATTTGGTTAGTGATAAAGTTTCTCACCTTGAGAATTTTATAATTGATAATATATTACAAATCATAAGGCACAAAATTGACCATATTTTGAATAATCTAGTTATTATATATGGATATTTAACTTTGAAGGAAGGTGTTGGTATTGCAGAGTCTATGGACACAAATCATATGTGTATAGGTAAAAATTTTCATTTACATAAAAACAAGAGATTCCATGAATCTATGGGTATTCAATATGAAGGTCCTAATTTCCACCTATGAAAACATACAAAAGATATATTAAAATTTCAAATTCCTTTTGATTGTCTTGTGTAAACTAATTTGATAGATGATAAACCTAGACACATCACCAAAAAATGTCACACTATTCTAGTAGATAAAGTATAGAAAATTAATAATGCCAAATATATCATGAAGATGATTAATAAAGAGAAATAAATAGTGGATGAGGTTGTTCATAAGGTTATAAAAGGAGAGAACACTTAAATACTATATAGTGGTTTATTGACACACATGACTAGAAATAATAATCTCTTAATATAAATTTTAAGGTATGATAGAGGTGATATTATTTTTGGATAAAATCTGTCACTAATTATGAGTGAAGTTGGATTTTCCAAGATTGATAAAAAGAGATCCAGTGATATTATCTTTTTCAATGACCTAAAGGAAAACCTATTGAGATTTTATTAGCTTTATGATAATGGGTACGAAGAGATCTTTCACTAAGATGTATGATTAATAAAATGTTAAATAATGGAATAATATTTATGAATGTATAATTAATAAGTGGAAATTTATTTCATATTTCCAATGATAAAGATACTTTTGACATGGGAATGAAGTATAAAACCAATTATGGAATACAATACTTGGATGTTTGGGGTAATATAATTTGGTTAAGCAAATAAATTATAAATCTATTATGAATATAAAAACATTTAATATTAAAAGGTTCAATACTTTTGATACATGAAATGAATTTTAAATGGTTAACGAGAGCCACAATTCAATAGAGATTAAGAAAGAAACCTCTTCAATTGACACACTCAAATGTTTGTGGCCCAATTAGTTTGAATTAAACCAATAAAGATAGTAATATAATGAGTTTTATTAGTGATTTTACTAATTATAATTATATATTTCATGTAGAGTAATAAGAAGTTCTCTATGGATTCAAATTATTTTAAGGGAGTTATGATAATTGAATGGGATGTTCTATTAAAATATCTTGGTCTGATAATGGATATGGATACAAAAAATAACATGTTTTAGGCATATCATGGGAATCAGGTAATAAGACATAAATATAATGATCCATAAATTCCCCAAAAAAATATATTTATGGAATAGAAATAGTGATTTATAGGAATTGGGGGAACTACATTATTAGAGCATATCACTTTGAAATAAATTTCAATAAAACCCACAACTAAAGCTTTATATATTTTCAATCACTACCAAATTTTCATATATTAAACCAATATTCCTTATGAATCATGTTTAGTAAATAATCCATGTTTGGAAAAGTTTAAGGTATTTAGAAAACCTTTTTACGTCAAGATCCAATGAATAAACATGATTAAATTCAATGATAGATTTGATGCTGGTATATGCCTTGGATACACACCCAGATAAGGGAGTTACTAGTGATAAAATAAGATTATAAGAAATATTATTGATATATTTGATGTAAATGTGTTATAAAATAAAAATTATTCAAAAACATCATTTCTTATTTATAATGAATTTTTTCAAACTTTTAGAAAATACATTTGACAATATGAGAGTATTAAATGTTAAAAATCATATTTTTAAAAATATTCTGATAATTTTAAATTATTTATAAATTATAAAGATGTTAGTAAAGGGGGGTAAATGTTTATAAAATTTATAACTCATTTAGATAATCTAAACATTATTAAATTTATTGACAAGGGTGATTAAACCTAGAGGATTTTAGGGATTTCTAATAATGATGACTACTTTGGAAAGATAAACAAAAAAATATTAAAGAGGAATCACAATAAAGGGATAGGATAACAACCATTTAAGAATACATGAATGAAATTGAGAAAATAATAAAACTTTTTAATTGGTTTTACAACACAAAAAAAATAATTTCATAAGGATGAAGTGGTTTTACAAAAATAAATTTAATAATGAAGGTAAATTATCTTAAAAAATCTCATCATGTTTGAAAATAATACCCTCAAATTGAGGCTATTGAATTTTATGATACCATTACTCTAATATAAAGTAATAGAATGATTTGAATATTTCTTTTGATTTGGTCTCAATAGAATAAAAAATTCAATATCAATGTAAAGTCATCATTCTTAAATGGTGAACTTAAATAAGAGGTATTCATTCAAAAAATGGAGGTTTTATCCTTGATGGTGATGTTTATTGACTTCTAAAGTTGATGGAATTTCATGTTATTGATCATGAACCAAAAATGTTGTATTCAAAGTTGGATAGTGTCTTAAGGGGAATTAAATTGAAGAAATACAATTCGTATTAAAATATTTATGTCAAGGGAGATGACACAAACACACTTTTTGTGATTTTTTTTGTTTATGCCTTTAATTTTTCTATAAATAATGTGGAATACTATGAAGAATTTCTACCCAAATTAAGAAACTATTTGATACAATAAAGAATAGAATATTTTTTTCTTTTAATTTAAAAATACAATAGGTTATTTCATTCTCTAACATGTTAATTACAATTATATGTTTTTAAAAAAAAATCAAGAAAGAATTGGAAGAGTTATATACACTTTTATAGCATGGGACTAAGTTTATAATTAATGAATAATAAGTAAGTGTAGATAAAATAGAGTTATAATGGTTTATTGGTATCCTACTATATCTAATAGCATCAAGACCAAACTTCATATTTTTTATTGCACATTATGAATGATTCCAAATCAATCATAAGGAGTCACATATAACTATTGGAAATTGAATCTTATGTTATATCAAAGGGATAATGGATTTTATTTAAGGTGTTGTGATTATCTAGATCCAATTAATAATATATTGGGGGTGAATCATAGGTTTTCTATTAAAATGTTTTATTTCAACCACTTTCTTATTATGGTTATGGATCCACTCAATAATTTCTTACAGCCTCACCTCAGGTGCAATAATAATAAGAAAAATAGAATCACGTAGAATTTACACATTTCAACCCAAGTATCATACTCCTTTCCATGATTTGTTATCCCCCCAATCATGGATTATTCCACTAACATAAATTACCATATACATCCAAGGATGGTCTACTTCTATGAATACAGAATCAACTATACTCTATCATTCACAATCTAATGGAAGAAAGTTCAACTCCCCAAAAAAATTGATCCAACTAAGAATGACATTTGGCTTGCTCCCAGTGTCTGATAAACTTATCCATTATGGTTTTCCTCCATTATTATATATATTAGTAGGTTTTTATTTTCATATCACTTCAAGTTTGTAAACCAAGTCCTTATTTAGTATGGTGACATCTAAATTTATCGACACTCAAGTTATTCTTTTGAAGGGCTCGTCCTTAGAAATTTAAATACTCAAGAACACATGAATCATTATTATTTAATGACAACGAACAATGAATTCCTTCTTCCATATTGATATAGTGTTGTTTTAGGATCTTAGAATATTAAGAATACTTGTGATCAGTGTTCATGGGTTCTCTAAATTTTTCTATACATTTCTTTTTAAATACCTTTATAATTTGGAAACTCCCTTAATTCATAGTCAATAGAAAATCAACTTTTCAAATTAGCATAAATTTTTTAATTTTAAAATATCATTCAAACTTAGTTTTGAATCCCTAGCCAAGATTTACATTTGAATATTTAAAATACTTGATCTTGTTTCAATATCCATGTGACTTAAAATATCACTTCATTTTTTTATTGACAAATTTTTTTATTTTATTTATTTTTTTAATTTACAAGAAATACACATATTTAATTTTCTTTTAATTATACACAAGTTCATTGAGTTTTGATTTGGAATTTCCCTTTTGTAGCACAAAATATACCTCAGTGTTATTTGATCTTATCTTAAATAATAATCCTAAAAAATGATCATAATGTTTAGTTCATGAAAAAAGGGTCATTATAATCAAAAAAATTGTTCTCTATCAGTATATTAACATTATAAAAATTATTATAATTTCTCAATGTAAAATATTCTAAGTTAGTTCCTCAAATATCATACGAGAAAATAAAATGTATTACATGTATCAAAAATCTCTTATAACATAATAAATATCTTATATTTTATGAAATTTTATCTGAAATATTTAATCTCAACTAAAATATAATATAATTTCTGAAATTGTATTATGCATTGTCCAATTAACTCATAAATAGATGAATTCCCTTAAATGTTGTCCACTTCTCTTTTACATAGATTAATTACCTTGGTTCTTTCTCTGAAATTTCCTACTTTTGTTAAATGTCATACATTCTATCAAAATCTACACCACATAGTCACATTTCCTTTTATATTTTTTCAAAATGTATTACATGTGTAAAATTTAATAAATTAAAGCTAGAATCTCTTTCATCGTAAGATAATTGACTTCACCATTACTTCAACCTTTATATCTAGAAAATTAATTCTAGAATTTTTTTCAAATCAATATAGAACCTCTTGGGTTTTTCTCCAGGCATTACCAATGATCAAAAATCATATCAAACATTCTCATAATCATCATTTAATATGTTCTTATCATTTCTTCCTTGTATCTTTAGAAATCAACATCATTTAAATGATTTCATCAATCTAGGTTACCCAACTTATTTTATATTAATTACTTTTATTTATACATTTGTATCTATGAAAATAAATTTAATATTAAGAGTAACTCAATTTCATTCTTTAATATTATTAATTTTTTAGATTTTATATATTGATATTCATTATAATAATATTAATTAATTTTTCATTCAAAAAGGAAATAGTATTATTCTTACTAAATTCATTTTCAAGTATTATATGGTTTCATTTTAAATATTAATATTTAAATTTTAGAATTTGAATTAAAAATGATATTATTTTTATATCATAAAGTAAAAATTATCTTAGGGTAAATTTTTGGTAATTTTACAAATAAGTTTTTTTTGTGTGAATAGTAGAAAATACCGATTTTTAAGAAAATTGCCTTTTTATTTCATGTATTTACAAATAATATTCTATTTTTGATTAGTTTTAAATTTTAAATAGGTAATTATGATTAATAATAATCCACTCAATTTCATTGGAATCAAAATTACTCTTGATTTTGGTATTAAAAGAATATACGTAATTTTTTATTTTTTTTGAAAATCCATTTTTCATCTCATTTTTTGGGTTTATTTTAAAATTAATTTCCTAAAATTATAGTTAATTAAATTTGAAAAAATGGAATCCATATTTCTAATAAAAATTTAATTTTTTTTAATGAGTCCACTTTCATTTTGGGTCATTATGAATAGTAACTTAGGTAAAAAAGTAAGTTAGCATGGTAACATTTAAAATGGGTTAAATTTATTAAAACTAAGCTGATAAGGGTTAAAATGACCTACAAGCTTATATAAATCCTACTTAATGGTCATATTTACAAACTATATTTTATATTCTTCTAAAATGGTCCATTTTGGAGCCATTGGGATTGAGTAAAACATTAATATATTTTAAACTTTTGAAAATTTTCCAAGTGCATACAATCCGTCTCTTATAAAAGCTCACCCCATTCTTCTATTTTCCACTCTACGGGAGCCTATTATTTTATAAAATACCTAAAAAATCCCTTAAAAGAATTCCTAATCACATACTAGATGAATTTTTTATCATAACTAGTACCCCACTCTTGCATACGCACAACGCTATAATTCAAATCTAATGTTCAAAAGTGTATTAATAGTTTGAGTAGTTAATAATGAAAAATCATTAAAAATGTATTAAAATTACAGCTTTATTGATAGATAATAATGAAGAGAAATGAAAAATAGGAACATGTATAATAAATTATATATGAAAAGGACTGAAAAGGGAAAAAAATTAGGTAAAAAGATACAAAAAATATAATGTATCATGAAGTATATATTCAAAATAATGAAACTATATTTTCACTCTGAAGAAATAAAAAAACATGATGTATCATACATTTGTAATAAGAAATAGTAAATGTTAACATTGATTCATGAAAATTGAAATTGTGATAGTAACATATTATAGTTTTTTGTGAAACTGAGGACACAAAAGAAAAAGTCTATAGAGATTGATTTCATTGAAAAAACATGGCTGACAACAGTAATAATGGGTATTGTTTTTAGAGTATGTGTGGTGCACTTTGTAGTTACACAGTGTGAGGGACATCCCTATTATTAATATAATATCTTGAAAGAAATGTTCATGTGTCGTTTCTACAATGCTCACTTCCTCATTTATCATTAGAAAGGATAAAATTCTTCTCACATCCTAATAACAACAATTAGTAAAAGATAATGATTGTAAAGTGTTTTCTTATAATTCTAACATCGTTGTTACATGCTCACATCATTGCTGTAATTATCACACCCTAATGCATACGTGTTTTCATGATGATATGTTTCAATGCTTATTTTTAAGAATACAATACTATATTTCAATGTTGATAATGAACATGAATATTCAATATATTAAAATCACAAAATAGTGATACTTATTATTGGAACACAATTAGACAAAATATATACATCTTTATGATAATAGATAATATTTTGGAAAAATAAATTAAAAGGATGTAAAAGAATCTATAAGAAATAAAATTTATTTAAAAGAAAAAACACAATCGAACCAATATATCATGTAACATGAACAAAAACATGGTTTTTTTATGGTGAAATATTGGAAATGATAATAATAAGTGATGAAAATGATTTTAACAATCATTAAAGTAATATATGTCTGGTGTAGAATGTGTGCATGGATGCTAGTTTTTTCCTGAGCAATGATGCATGTCCTGGGCGAGCAGTAGGGCAAGGGAAGCACACCGGGTCACAGATGAGCTTGAGAACACCACTTGATGAGCTTGATTCTTGGTCAAGCTTGAATGGGCATGACAGAGGGCCAATGACCGATGGAGGTAACCTAGAAGTGGATGAGAAGTAGGTGTCTGGAGGCGTTGCAAGTCTTTAGACAACCTGGAGAGAAATTTGTGTCTAATGATGCTTTATTCATAATAAAATTTAATGGATATTAAAAATAAGGAAAAATGAGCTAAAAATATGTAAATGCGAAAAAAAAAATCATTTTTTTCAATCATCAACTTGCAATAAAAATAATATTCAATCAATAGTACATATAAAAAGAAAAGATAAATTAAAAGTAAAGGAATTTCTAAATTTTTAGATAGATATTTGAATTCAATTTCAATTACATTTATAAAAATAGTAATTCTTTTAGCTAAATACTATGTGAAAGATAAATAAATCAAAAGACTAATGTTGTAATAATTAAAATGAGAAATTTACAAATCACATGGCAATATGGTTCAATGCTTATTTTTAAGAAGACTATACTATATTTCAATGTTATTAATAAATATGAATAATCATTATATTGAAATCACATAATAGGGATACTTATTATTAGAATAAATGATTAAAATGCATAATTTAAATTCTGGAAGTGAAGAAATCAAAAGATGAATAGTGTCACAGAAGAAATATCAAGACAGAAACAATTTCATGATGGATTACTCAAAAAAATGGTAAAACATACCATCTAAAAAAGAAGCCAAGGAGAACCCATATTAGTTAAATCAGTCATGTAAATAAAAACTCTATTCAGTTGAAATTCCTGGTTCTAGAGGAATCTTCATCATTAGAATATTGCAACAGATGTTTTTACAATAAACATAATATTATTTGAAATGGTTATTTATTCTATAATGCAATTCAAAGCATAGGAAATTTTATATTTTAGTTTTATTTCACATTAAAAACATCTTAAATTTTTAATTAATATATCATATTCTAATGTAATAATGAATCAGTAGTGTATTGATTAACAATTTATAATTAATATTTATACAACCAAAGAAACAAAAGTGTTACCTCTTACATTATAAAAAAAGTGTATTAAAATGTGAAGTATATAAATCCTTCACCAAATGTTTTTTCATATTTCACAACATAAATAGTGAATTGTAATTACACATAATAGTAGAACTTATCATTTAAGATAGTGGTTCCCACAACATGATTTTTCCATCCAATTCTCATAAATTATAGGATTTTCAGTACATTTCACTGAACAAATTCTTTCATCCAATACATTGATTTCATTTAATGATAAAGGTTGGATTCCTGAAAAGGGAAACCAGAAAACCTAAGAAAAAATTTTGAGTGGGAATAATATCAAGTTATTTTTTCTATCATTATTCTATAGGCTGTAAATTTTACAAATAGTAAAAGTAATTATTCTCAAGTAGAATAACTACAGATTGAATGCAATAAAATGTTAAATTTTGAATAAGATCATCACTGCAACCAATGAATTTGACAAGTTGTGGATAATTGAAATTCACAAACTGAAACACAAAAGTACATGGAAGATAAAGCTCTGACCACCTTGACTATCAATGGTTCCATTGTCAGCTTTAGATTAGTATATATGAATAAGTTTCATGTAGCTTAAAAACATGGATCAAGTGTTGGAAGAGATTTGGACATTTATCTATCAACAATACATCATTTAAAATTTCTCTGGTAATTTGGCTGCAATATCATCTCCCTTGATATTCAAAACCTCTACCATAAATAGTAAATAGTTTTATAATTTCATAATCATAAGGAATTAATATGAATATAAAATCAACCACTACTATGTCAAATGAAAAATCCATGCCCTTGGTAGTTCTATCTGAGGATTTCAATCTAGATTTTAGTTTATAAATAATGGAAAAAGATTCATTGAATGAAAGAAAAACCTAATATTGGAGAATAATGGTATTTTTATGAAAGAAAATAGTTTTTTGGATGGTAAAATTGAAGCCCTAAATCACTTTTCTTCAGGAATAGTAAATATAGTTCATCCTCTACTTGTGATTCTTGGTAATATTGAAGGATTATTGAATTACCATAGTCCATCTATTCTACTCATATGATCAACGTCATTTCTCATTGACAACAGAAAAAAAAATTAGTGCATCATGAGAAGAAAATGAATGTAAATAAATCAAAATATAAATATAAATAAAATGACTCAAAGTAAAATTATAAATATATTTTCTATCTTATAAAATAGTTTCATTTCATATATGCCACTTTTTCCCTTTTGAGAAAGAATTTGAGAGTCTTGAAATGCATTT
The DNA here is from genome assembly GCA_963277665.1 of Viscum album. Lineage (NCBI taxonomy): Eukaryota > Viridiplantae > Streptophyta > Magnoliopsida > Santalales > Viscaceae > Viscum > Viscum album. The sequence continues at coordinate 1,418,119,556 of OY728157.1, read as the reverse complement.
ATAAGAAATTATGGTACCTTTACAACCTTTATATATGTATATATTAGGATGTTTCATGTAGTTTTAGAATATTTATAAAGTATTAAAAAGGAATTGGAAATTTTTATATCACATTAGTTATACATTCTTTTGTAATCAGGATGCAATATCATCTACCTAGAGATTCAAAACCTCTTCCATAAGAAGAAAATAACTCAAAAAATTCTGAAATCAGAAGGAATTAATATGAATAAAAATTCAACCATTACTATATCACTATTGAAATAGAATCTAAAAATGAAAACATAAATCACTATGGAACGTAAAGGATGAATGTTTTGTAAAAAATTTGTAATTAACTAACAAAGATACGAGTCTTCAGTAAAGAATAATGTGAATCAAAGGTTAAAAAGAGTACCCTTCAATGAATCTATTCGTCTATTTGAGGGAACCCACATAAATATTACAACACCTACATGAAAACTATGTAAAACAATTAACCACGCTTAAACTATATAAAAACACACCTTTCAAAGTATAGGAAAATATAGAAAATTGTTACAATAATGTTATGGAGCCTTGATTGGGACGATAACAACTAACATGCACACATAATCCGGTCTTAATATAGCAGTAACAGTTATACACACACAAAAGATCTTGATATGGAATGGTTACAGTGACACTTCCCTCAACAAATAAAAAAAATATGTTGAAACAAAGTATATAATTCATATAATATGATATAAATATTAATACATCAACTTTTCAAACAAAAAAGCTATAATTCCATTAAAATCCATTCATGATGGAGACTTGAAGATGATGCTAATAAACCACAAGACTGTAATGGCACCAGCATGCTATATAAAGTGAAACACAATGTTGTCTTTAACCAGTAATGAAAAGAACACATTGAATAGATATGAGTCCAACCCATGAATTCAAAGTTATGTGAGAGCCATCCCACTTTCCCAAAAATGAAAATAATTATTAAATCAATAAAAGGTAAAAAAATTAGGAAGATTGGATAAGCATATATACAAAGTAGTCCAGGATTTCCATGTATCAACTTCATCCAAGCCATCAATTTCTCATTCACTTCTCTTGATCACGTGCACCCTCTACCATGCAAAGCATTCATGCAATGGACTTAAGGGGAAAACACACCTCGACCACATACTAGGTATCCTAGTGTTGTGCAGAGGGTTAACCTACATGGGGGGTTTCCAAAGGCATCTGAGACTACTAGTTCGGTGTGCACATTGGTGAAATCCAGCTCCAAGAGGAGGAAACTGAAATTGTCGGCAGGTAGTTGGTCACCTCCACAATGGAGGCGCGCGGGTTTCTCATGCGATAAAGGGAGGTGCCTCTGTTAGTTTCCCGTTATCCCACCTCAACCCATGATGATGTCACCAGAAGAGGACTGGGCCATCCAGATCTATGGTAGGTCATGGCGGAAGAGGTTGGATCTGCTGTGGGGACTCACAGGTCAGGCGAGTTCGAATCATAACCAGCCATGAGAGTGGGCCACGCGTAGAGGGTTCTCATCCAGAGGAGGTCGTGCATATCATTGGATCAAGGGGGAGTGGAAGGTAAACTGAATGGGTGTTGGGGCTTGTGGAGTGCAGCGCGATAGGGGAGAAATCCATCAAGGGAGGAAGTTGGTCCATGGGTGGTCAGCTCGAAGTGGTCACTACCAGAAGGGGGGAGACCCACCGTGTGGTGGTAGGGTCAGCACAGCTATTGCCTAGTGTGGGAACCCTAGAGCAGCGATAGGGAAATAAAAGGTGAAGGCGGATCACATGGAGGTGAAGGAGGAGCATGTTAAAGTGGAGGATAAGCCTAGGGTATCATCGTGGGGAAGAGGATTAGAGTGGGAGTAGTGGCTGCATATAGGGGCAACGTGGAAGATAGGCCACATTATAGAGTAAAGGATTTTTGGAGAGACATGTGGATTGTAGGCATACCTAGGATTAGTATATTTAGTAGATACCATTTTATGATGGATTTAGGTATAAACCTTAAGAGGTTGTCCAAAGAATATATATTGTTCTGCACTGAGTTTTTTTTATTTATTCTTTTAGAACCTTCAAAATTATTTTAACAATTGTGATATAATAACATCATTATCTAAAATACACTAAAATGTTATTATTTTTATGGTATAACCCTTTTTCATCTATTGATCCATCTAATTGACAATAAAAACATATTTCATGCGTACATGCAGACTACGTCCTTGCAAAGTCAATTTATTTCATTTTTTATCACCACTTATTATGGAGGATAAAATGGAAAAAAATAAAATAATATGATATATATGATAAAAATTATTTTATATAATTTTAAATAAATATTCTAATTTTTTTACAATAAAATGGAAAATAAAATTTTTTGGGAGTATATATAGATTACGGCCATCTGAATCGATGTATTTTATTTTTCATCGCCGCTAAATTTGGATAATATATATAAGTGAATATAAAGAAATAATATAGTATTTATGATATTATTATAATTATATAAATATAAAATGATACTTAACTTCTCTCCTTCATGTTTTTTGAAAAATAGAAATGTTACTCATGTATACGTGTGGACTATCATCCCCATGTTATAGCATATTTAATTTTTCTTAACCATATTTAATTAATGGTAATAAATTTATAATTATTATATTAAAATGATAATTATATAATTATTAATAATATATAAATAATATAATCATCATCTTTTTATCCCTAATAAACCTACCAATGTCCTTTTGGACATATGAGCTGAATATCCTATAAACGTCTGTTGTGTTCATAATTGATTACATAATTGAATATGACATAGATAAAAGTGAAATAAAAGTAATAATATAATTTAAAAAAGTTATTAAGAGATTAAATAATTAACAAGATATTATTATTCATGAAAAAAAATATTTTACAGGATTTGTAAGACATGAGATAAGAGACACTTTACCTTAAAACATCATTTTAAATGTCTTGAAAATTTATTTTTTAAATATTTTTCATCCATGTCCATATACATAAAATAATTTTATTGATGTATTTGTATTGAAATAAATAAAATATAAAGGATATTTTTTTATATTTTGACTATATTTTAAATTTTTTCAGAATAAATATTTTTATGTATATTTAATGTTTTGTCTTTCTTTATAAAATATAAAAGGAATGTTCTATTTTAACATATATATCTGGACCTCATTTTCCTATAATCATGGCCATTATTATTTAATTTTATTACATAAAAATATTTATTGGTTTTATAATGAAAGGGATTTTCCACTTTTTTTAAAAAAATTACTTTTTTTCCAAAAAAAAAAGAAATCATTTTAAAAGGAAAAGGTATTTCGATATTCGAAAGTGTTTTATATATGAGCTTATAATAGTTTTTCAAGTAATTTATGATAAAAATTCACAAACATACAAAATAATTTTTTCATGATATAGTACTTGAGACATATAAATTATGATGTGTCATATTTCTACAACATATACGATGGGTGAGGCCGATATAGCTTATACGATGGGTGATCGTAATATAGCTCTCCAATACATTGGGAAATGTTATTTGTCTTCAAAGGAAATAAGGTGGGAATTAACCAAAGAGGTTTCTATTATGTTTTTAACTGGTCTCTAGTTATTTCTGACATGAGTGAACATGGGTTATGAATATAATTCCCTAATATTCATATAAGGGTTCTGTTTTCACTCTATGAGTTTTAAATGTTTTCTTTGATCAAATATTATGTTTAATATATAGAATAATATGAATAGGGTAAACATTTTATGGGTTTTCATGTTATTCAATGGAATAAAAGATTTATTTCCTTTACATCACTTATAATGATTTATTTAATGGTAAATAAATATTATATTTTTTTGTTACCATTGAATTAAAAATAATAATGTCACCCAAGTGTATGTGTGAACTACCACCTTGAGAACTGATGTATTTTATTTTTCACCACTACCTCACATGAATGGTGTATATATATATATAAATATATAAAATTTTATTAAAAGAAAAATATTATAATTATGATATAATAATTATTCCCAAATGATAAAATGATACTTACTATTTTCCCCTCATATTCATTGAAAAATGTAGATGCAACCCATACATACATATGGTCTACTCTTCCATGTTGTAATGTACTTCATTTTTAATTACTATAATTAATTTTTTGTTCTAAAATTAAAAATAATTTATAAAAATGATAATTATATAATTAGTAATACTAAATAAATTTAATAATCATGAGTTTTTTTACCATACCCAACATACCAAAGTCATTTTGGGTATATGACCCAAATATCATCAAAACATCTGATGTAAACTTAATTGATTATGTAATTGAATATGACATGGGTAAAATTAAAATAAAAGAATTAATAAATATGAAACATTTTATTAATCATATAAATAATTAATATATTTTTAATATTCGGGAAGATAAATAACACACGTGATTAGTCAAACTTTAGGTAAGGGAAAATAAATTAAAACCTTATTTTAAATGTTTTAAAGAATTATTTTTTAAATATTTTTCATCTATGTATATATTTTTAAAATTATATTATAGATGTATTTATATTAAAATAAACAAATTATAAAAGTAATTTTATGTCACCTTTTACTATCTACCAAATTTTTATCAACTAAAACTCATTTCCCTTTATTCTATGATTTTTTAGTTTTTTTCAAAAAAAATAAATGGATTTAAAAGTAAAGGGTATTTTGATATCCAAAAGTGTTTTTGAAATAGGGTTAAAATATTTACTCAATGAATTTAAAATAAAAAGGGTAAAATGTAAAATATTTTTTTCATGATATGGTACTTGGGAATTATAGATGATGAAAGGTGATTTTGATACAACTTATACAATTAGTGAGATCGATATAGCTTATAGAATGGGTGAGATCGATATATCTCTCTAATTAATTGGGTAATGTTCCTTATCTTCAAAGGTAATAAAGTGGTAGTTAACTGGAGAGGTTTCTCTTATGGATTTAATTTTACTCTTGTTATTTCTGACATGAGTGAACACAAGTTTTGAATATAATTATCTAAGATGCATATAGGGGTTTCAATTTTCTTATCAGGGGTTTTAATGTTTTTCTTTAATAAAAAAGTGTTCTCTACATGTGTATATGATTTATTTTATACTCTCAAGGAATAATGTGAAAAAGTGAAAAATGTTATGTGTTTCCATGTTTTTCACTAGACTAACAAATTTATTTCTTTTATATCCCTTACTAAACTTTTTATCCATAAACCACATTTTAATGTGTTTTTTCAGGTTTTAAGGATAAGTATCACTAAGAAATAAATAAAGTTGAATATCATGAATTTTTTTCATGAAAAGGAAACATGTTTCATTTTAAAAAAAAAATTATTGTGGGAAAAGGGATACTAAGTGGTATTTTACACTTTGTAATATGAGGGTTCGTTATGTAATTATGATTATCTAATTCTCTAAAACTCAAAACCTAAATGATCCTAAGAGATAAAATAAAGTGAATTATTATATAAAAATATGATAATATGTAATTTTATAAAGGGGTTCTTATAGTTGGTATTGAGTGAAGGTTTAGATAATTTATAGGTTAGGATAATATTAATAGAATGCTATTTGGACTATATAATCTATGGTTATGTTTAAATGATAGATAATTTAAAGAGTTCCATGTATATTTATATAATATATGTCTATTAAGAATGGTTTTACATGGAGGAAACATGGAAGTTGAAGTAGGAAGATATGAGTAGGATAATATCATTCTAAATTAGTAGCCTAGAATTGTGGTAATTGGAACTGATCAATTTTTTGTAATGATGGATCTGTTGATGTGGGATACAAATGGTCGTGTCATTCATGTTAGAGAGAAACCAAATTTTACACAAATAAACATGTAAATATTTTATCATTTTATGAAAAAAAACCATCAATATTTTAAGGGAACCTTAAATCTAATGGTATTTGAAGGATGGATCAATTCTTTGGAAAAAATATTTTAAGTCAGGGGATGTTAAGAATATCAAAAGGAAACCCCTTCTATTTTTGGGTTTAAAGGTGAAACAAGTTAGTGGTGGTCATTGGTTAATAATACAATAGAGAGAAATTAGATTGATTCCAAGGAATGGGATACATTTAAGAATATTTTCCTAGAGATATATTTACCCATCTTTTTTCAACTCATAATAGAGAAACAACTCCTAGAATTAATTCAAAAGGAGGAGGATTATGTATCCTCATTTGAATAAAATTTTATAATATTTTCTAGGTTTTTACCGAATTATATTCATTAACTTGAAAGTAAAAAATTATAGACTTTACTCATGATTGAAACCAATTTTATGAATATACTATTCCTTATTGAAATTCGAAAGTTATGATAAATTTTATATTGTTTTGAGAAATTTGAGATGGAGTTTGTTGAAATTTATTTGACTTATAATGACAAGAGTAAGAAGCAGTCAAGTTGAAAAGTAATGGAGAAGTATTCAACAATAAAATATTTAGGTAAGACCTCAATATGATTCAATTTTGGTAAAAACCATTTAAGGATTGTTTAATAGGATCTATAAAGTGTTACTAGTGTGGTAAGTTTGTTCATAATTCTTGTGACTGTAAATAAAAAATTCTAGATCAATCCATAAAAGGGGTAGTAAATATTAAGCCAATGTTTATATTATTTAATTACACTGATTAGGGTAATTATTATAACATTTTTCTAAATTTAGTTTCACTGGGTGGAAATATGCAAGAAAGAATTCAAAAAAGGTGTAGAAAAATCATTTTATACTACTATAGTTGATGTTGGCTAATCTAATAAAGTGGTTCCATATGCGTAATCTTTTTTCAAAATGTCTTGATGCCTTATTTGATTATGGACCTTTAAATTCATTAATTTATAATAAATTTTCAAGTAAAATTTGAATATAACCTTCGGAAAAGAAGATAGAACTTTTGGTGAAGACTTTGGGTACAGATATTAAAGTAACCAAGATTTATAGAAATATTCCTTTTGTTAGTAGTTGGATGGTTAAATATTGTTAAATTACATATAGTATAGTTTGATGTTATTATGGGTATGTATTGGATTTTAGTTTATCATACAATTATGGATTTCAAATCTAATAAATTTATATTCAATGATTTGATACCTTCGATAACATATCAAAAAATCAATAAATTGATTAAAAGAGATAGTGAAAGTTACTGAGCTCAAATTTATTAAATGTAAGAAACTATTAAAACTAGTGATGTGATAGTATTGAATTAATGTATTGATGTATTTATGGATGATTTTCATATTTTTATTCATTATGAAAAGGAACAATTTACTATTGACTTAGTGTCTGATGTTTATCCAATTTCAAAACACACATATCAAATGGATCAAGTAGAACATATGGAATTGAAAAATAAGTTAATGTAATTTCTTTGTAAAGGATTAATTTATATTATCAATTCACCATGGGGTGAACCTATTTTATTTCTTATAAATAAATATGTTTTAATGAGGGTTTTCATTGATTATAGATCCTTGAATAACATGACTGTTTAAAAAAAGTATCATTTACCTCATATAAATGATTTTTTTGACCATCTCCAAGGAGTGCAATATTTTTCAAAGATTAAACTTGGGTTAGGATACCACTAGTTGAAGGTAAAGGAGGAATAAATTTAAATGATATTATTTCATATGATATATGGGCAGTATGAGTTTTTAGTTCTTCACTTTAGGTTTTCTACTCCACTATCTATATTCAAGGATTTTATGGATATAGTTTTCTATGGATATTTGGATACGTTTGTAGTCATGTTTATTAATGATATTTTGGTATATTCTAAAATTCATGAGGATCAGGAAAGAACCTAAGGATTTTTTCTCAAAACAAGAAATAAAATATGTTATATATAATTTTTAATAAATGTGAGTTTTTTTAAAAAATATTTAATTCCTTGGGTATATCGTTCCTAAATATAGAATTACTATTGACCCTGCAAAAACTAAACTTCTCAAATAATTTCCAAGACCTACAAATTTCGTAGAGATTTGTAGTTTTCTTGGATTAGTGGGTTAATACTGGAAGTTTTTTTGAAAACATTGATTAATTATCTATCCACTAATAAGTTATGTTGAGAAGAAGCTAAATTAATCTTGACAGAAGTGTTTGATGAATGTTTCTAGGAACTGAAAAGAATACCGTTGAAGGATACAGTTTTGGCCTTTCCCTCTAGAAATTGTGTATTTCTCATCTATAAATATATATCATTGAAGGTAATTGGTTGTGTTCTAGTTTAGAATAAAATTTTAATTTATTATGATTCGTGTTAATTAAAAACATATGAGATAAATTATCAAATACATTATTTAATACTTTATGCTATGGATTTTTCTATTAAAATTTTGAGAACACGTTTTTATGGAGTAAAATTTGAAATATATAATGATCATAAATTTTTTTACTATGTATTCACTCAGAAAGAGTTGAACATGATGTATATAAGATGGTTAAAGATAATAAAGTATTATTTTTTACAATTCATTACTATCTAGGAAAATAAAATAAAGAATCTAATGCTTTGAGTCGAAAATATAAATCATCATTAACAATACTATGAATAGAACATAGTCCTTAAGTAAATGATTTGATGAATGTTGGACTATAAATTGGGTATGATAGAATATCCTCTATTTTGTTTTAGGTGTCAGTAAAGACATTTTTTTATAAAAAATTAATAACTCTCATAAGGAAGACCATGATTTGTAAGAAAAAGTATAACTAGTAAAAAAAAGTTAAGTTTAATTAATTTTAACATTGACAAGGAAGGTGTTTTGAGACTTGTAAAAAGGTTTTGTTTTCTAGCTATATATTAGTTGAAAAATGAATTATTGAGTGAATCTCACAACACTCCCCTTTCTATTTATCCTAGATGTACTAATATGTATAGAAACTTTTGAGAATATTTCTATTGGAATATAGTAAAGAAATATATTGTAGAGTTTAAGAAAATGGTTGAATTGAAAAAAGGTTAATGCCCAATAACAATTATCAAAAAGGATTCCTAATAATTTTATAGTGTTGGAATATAAATAAGAATATATATATGTGGATTTATGGTTGGATTTCCAAATACATCTAGAGGAAATAATGCAATTTGGGTTATTTTCGATCAATTAGCTAAATCTTTACAAGTCCTTCCAGAGCAAGATATTATGATTTTATATCCATTTATTAACTCTATATCAAGGATATATTTAGGTTACAAAGGGTTATTATCTTCATTATATTTTCACCATGATCTTAGGTTTACTTTTATTTTTTGGAAAGTCCTTCAGAAGTCATTAGGTGATGAATTAAATTTTAGTACAGATTTTCATCCTCAATCGAATGGAAAATCAAATAAAATGATTAAAATTTTTTAATTCATTATTTATTCTTATTTAATGTATTACCAATAAATTTGTGATAAAAATATTTCATTATTTGAGTTTTCTAATAATAAAAGCTTCATTATAATATACAAATGGTACCTTTCAAGGTATTATATAGAAATCAGTGTCAGACTGTAACTCATTATGATTAATTTTTTAAAAAGAAGTTGTTGAGACTAGTGTTGATAGAGGATATGGTTGAGAATTTAATGATGATTTAGCATCACATGGATGTTTCTTAGACTATTAAAAAGAGTTATGTAGATAACTGGAGGGAAAAAATGTTTCATTGGATGTTGGTGATCATGTTTTCTTTAAAGTTCCATCAAAAAGTTTCATACATTTTAGTATAAATGGAAAGATAAGTACAAGTTTCCTTAGACCCTATTAAATTATATAGATGGTTGGGTTTATTTCTTTGTGAGTTCCATTACCTTAGAATTTATCCCATTTACAGGATGTGTTTCAAGTTTCATTATTAATGAAACGTGTTCTAGATGCATCTCATGTTTTTATCCCTGATGTAGTATAAGTTGAAGAGAATATTTCATATTTGGAATAACCATTTTAGATTCTTGAACAAAAAGAGAAGGTGTTTTGTAATAAGGTGGTTCATCAAGTAAATTCTTTGTATAAAATTTGTATGGTTGAAGAAGAAACATGGGAATTATAAAATTCTATGGAAGAAAAATATTGGACTTGTTTAAGTGAATTATAAAATTGTGAGAATGTAATATCCAAAAGGGGGAAGAATTTAACAACCTAGGTAATGTTAATATTAAATAATTTTTTTGACTTATTAATACTTAATAATTATTTCTTATATATTTATATTCATTATAATAATATTAACTAGTTTTCCAATAAAAAATAAATAGTTTTATGCATAAAAAAATTAATTTTCATCTATTATATGTTTTTATTAAAAAATTTAATTTAGAAAATTTAGATTTTTAATTTTATTAATAAGGATATTATTTTTTTATGACATCAATTCAAAAGTATATTTGTGTAAATTTTTTATAATCATTTGAAAAATTTTATTTTTGGGTGAATAATAGAAAATTCAAATTTTAAGAAAACTTTATTTTCTTTTCATGTATTTAAAAAGTAAATTTAAATTTAGGATTATTATTAAAATATTATAATCTCATTTTTATTAAATATTACATATAAAATTTCATTGGAAATAAAATTTCAATATATTTTGGCATAAAAACATTTTTATTCTTAAAAATGCATTTTTCTGATAAATCGGGTTTCATTACATTTTGCTGGTTTATTTTAAAACTAATTTCTACCACTTATAAGAATTTTATTTGTAATATTTGGATAAATATTTGGAATCATAATGTTTTTATTTGGTAATGATTCCAATTTAATTTTGGTCCATTAATAATAGAAACTTTGGTAAAAAATTTAGTTACCACAATAAGAGTTAAAATAGTTTAAAATGGACAAAACTAAAATGATAAGGGTTAAAATAACCAAAAAACATGCTTAAATCCTATTGGATGATCATATTTAGACAGTATATTTTATATTATTTTAAATGGTCTATTTTTATTTATTTTTCTTGATTAATCAGTTAATATATTTTAATCATTTGAAAAATTTCAAGTGCATCCTCTCCCTCACTTATAAAAAAACACCACCCTTACTCTATTATCCACACTTAAAGATCATCCTAAATCAGTGAGTACCAACTCGTTTCACATTATAAAATATATCCCCACATACTAGAGTCTATTTTTAAAAATAATATCAACCTAATAAGGCTTTAGGTATAAACCAAAGGAGATTTTCGGAAGAAGATGTATAATTCCTAACTGAATGTTTTCTTTTTGATTTCGTATTTTACCTCCTTCGAACATCACCAAACCATTATGATATAATAATATCATTATATAAAATATTATTAAATGTTATTAATTTTATGTGGTAACCTTTTTTCATCTACTTATCCATCTAATGGAAAATGAAAACATCTTTTGTGTGTACATTCAGACTACTACCACTCAAAGATGATGTATTTCATTTTTCATCACTCACTCTAATAGAATATAACAATTATGGATAAAAATTATATAATATTATTAATATGATATAAATTTTTTTATATAACTGCAAAAATATATTTTTATTCATTCTTTACCATCCAACAATAAATTTTCTCTTGTGTATACGTGAAAACCACCACCCCATGAATTGATGTATTTTATTTTTCATCACCACCTTGAATAACTGTTAAATATAAGTGTATTTAATGAAATAATATGATATTTAGGATATAATTGTCATTCTAGAAAAATAAAATGATACTCACATTCATTCACTCACGTTTATTGAAAATGAAAACATTACTCATGTGTACGTACGGACTATTGTCTCGATGTTGTAACATTATTCATTTTTCATAAATTTATTTCATAGTTGCTTATTAAAGTATAAATAAAATATAAAACTTATAATTATTCCATGATTAATATTATGGAAATAATATATTCATGGTCTTTTTATCCATATTCAACCTACCAAAGTCATTTTGGACATATGAGTCGAATATTCTCAAAGCATTTTATGTGATCTAAATTGATTATGTAATTAAATATAACATGGGAAAAAGTGAAATAAAAGTAGTAATAAACACAAAAATTGTTATTAATAACCTAAATAGTTATCATAAATTTATTATTCTGGAATATAAAGAATGTACATGATGATTCAAACTCAAGGTAAGAGACACTTTACCTTAAAACCACATTTTAAATGTTTTAAACATTTATTTTCAAAATATATTTCCTCCATGTCCATATTCATAAATTTATTTTATGGATGTATTTAAAATTACAAATATAAATTATAAATGAAAAATTATGTCTCATTTTTCTATCTTTAATAGGCTTTCATAAGAATTATTTTTACATATTTTAAACACAACATTTTGACTCGCTTTACCAAATACAAAAGAATTGTTCTATTTTAATGTATATAGTTTGAAAAAAATTTCCCATAATCTTGAACATTATTCATTCTTTAGATTACTTTAAAATATTATATGGTTTTCCAAATAGAACACTTTTTCCTTTATTCTTTGATTTGTTTGTTTTTTTCAAAAAAATGAATGGGATTCAAAAGGAAAGGGAATTTCGATATCCAAAAGTTTTTTGAATATAGGTTCAAAAGAGTTTTTCAAGGGATTGATGATGAAAAGGTATAAGATTAATAATTTTTTGTTCATGATATCATACTTGATAATTTTATATGATTATGAGAGTTCCTTATATAGATTATATGATTAGTGAGCATGATATAACTCTCCAATGCATTGGGTAATATTTCATGTCTTCAAAGGAAAGAAGAATGGATTTAACGTTTCTCTAGATATTTATGATATGAGTGAAAATGGTTTATGAATATAATTCTCTAAAATTCTAATGAGGCTTTTCTTTTCATGTTATTGTTTTTAAAGGTATTATTTGAGAAAAAAGCGGTTTCTACATGTAGATATGAATTATTTTATATGGTAAAAGAATAATGATAAAAAGGTAAATATTTTATGGGTTTTCATATTTTTCACTATACTAATAGAATTATTTCCCTTATATCCCATACTGATCATTTTGTACTCATCCCTTATTTTTGAAATATTTTTTATAGGTTTTAAGGATGATACAACACAAATAAGAGATCAATAAGAAAGTCATGGAGATTTTTCATGAAAAGAAAATGTTTTCAGTTTTAACAGTTTTATATTATGGGAAAAATGGATATTGAGTAGAAATTTACACTTTTTAATATGAGGGTTTTTTATGTAATTGTGATGATCTGATTATCTAAAACTATGAAACTAAAATATCCATTGGAATGAAATAAATTAAGTTATTATCTAAAAACTCAAAAATATATAATTTTTTAAGTATGGGTACTTGTAGGTCATCTCTTTAAAATCCCTCAAAACATGTCTTAGATAATACTCTCACCATAGTAAATTATATTTGACATTAATATCCATTAAAAAATCATCACAATAATTTATTATTTACCTGGAATCTAGCTAAGTGTATTTAATATTTCCATAAAATAAATTGAAGCTGCAACCTCAAATACCATATGTTTTATCTCAGTTTTCTTATCAATCCTTACTTTCAATGCCAACTCACTCTTTTGAATCTAACAAGATGAATCCATAAAAATATTATAATCATCACCACTTTCCATTGACAAACACATATTAACATATTTACTAAAAATATAATACAACACATGGGAAATTCAATCTCCCCATTTGTATTTGTTTTCAATACCTCTATGAAATTCTCATGTTAATATGTGTGATTATTTCTCACCAGTACATATTGATAAGAAATACAATGTAAATATAATTAACTCCTCAAGATTTCTTCTCAAATTTGGTAAATGTTTTCTCCTCCCTCATCAAATTTCAATAACAGCCTTTACTAACTTATTGTGGGAAGGATTGCACCAAATTATTTTCATTAAAAAATAGTCTAGTTATTCTACGTCCAATTTACATGGTATAACTCACTGTAGAAAATAAAAGGTATTTAACTAAGGTTGGAAATGTTTTCCCTAGGTTCACTAATAAATGACCCCAAATCAAACTTCATTCTATGGTTTTTCTCGAATAAATTATTTAGGAGACTTTTAACCTAAACACATCTTAATAAAACCATCCATAAAGGTTATTTTCAATTCATCAAACTCCTCCTTTCTCTCATATTTTCATTTACCAACAATCCATATTTGTAATATGTTTTAAAGAAGTGAAAATAAGGGTTATAAGTCTAAATGAAAAACATATTTATTCAAATTACATGGGGTTGTCCAGTAATTATATATTTTTATATTCACATATCTTAATATACCACTTATGAAATTATAATAGATCCAACTCATGTTTGATCCCCATCAAGGGATCCAGTCACCCTCTATTTATTATAATAGAAGGAACATCTCAAAAAAGAATAATTATCTATTTTATTGCAGTGAACAATTTATTATACTCCTTTAATTAACTAAAAGTTATTATAAATAAATCAAATAATAGGGAATAAGGATAAAACCACTTTATATTTATAAGTAACATTGAGGATGAGTGTTTTCTCTCAACCAAAGTTTCACTTTACTTCTAGACTCTATAATACTTCTCTTAGCAATAAAAATAATAGGTTTATTTCTCATATTCTTTCCATTATTAACCCTTATTTGTGAGGGAGTATTATTTTCCTATAATTTTAAGGAAAATTAATTCCATTGATCTTTTATCATCCTTTTAATAACATCTACATAGACTAGAAAGATTACTAGACACTATTTTTAGCAATTCTTAGGTTGTTTAGATCTTTTACATAGATTACCTTGAAATTCTTGATCAAAACATGTAAAAAACTTCCCAACAGTGTGATTCCCTTCGAATGAAATAACTATATTTCCTTTTGAGATTGCATGAATTTTTATATTCTCTATTTGTCTAGCTACTTGTAACTTATCTGGAAAAACTATCAAGAACTATTTCTTAGCATTATAATCTTTCTTGGGTTTCCCAATTATATTCTTAAAATTCTCAACATTTCATGGATTTTATTTAACTTTATCTTATATTTTATTCCATTTTACACCCTAGGAAACTTCTCAATAAAGAATATTCTTAAACTCCTCAACTTTTTGATATTCTTTTCAACACCTACCACACATTTCTTCCAAGTATTAAAATATATTTTGGGGGAACATATTTGGTAATGTTCTTATCACAAATTTTTTCCTTTGAAAATTATAACTTATTTTCTCACCAAACCCTTGGTTATTTTCTCTTACCTAGAAATTAATTATAAATACAATAGGAATAGGATTTGTGTCCATACCTTCCATAATTTTAGTAAAATCCTCTGTAATTAGATCTTCCAATTTGATAACAAATATAACAATAAATTTTATATTTATATCCTACTATAAAATGGGAATGTTTATACCTTAGGTTAAATGGTTTTCTAAGAAATTCCTCTATAATTTTAATATATAAGAGGATATATCAATTTTATTCTTTATCCATACATAATCAACCTTAATTTTATCACCAGTGTTGTCAGAAACAAAAGATCTAACATAGAGAGTATTTGGAGTAGTTTTATCTTTCTTGTTAGAACCCTTCATCTCACCGACTTGAGAGGGATATCTCTTAATCATAATAAATTTATCGAAATATTTTCTATTCTTATTAAACTTCATTTGATCCCTAATAAAAATATATTGTGTCTTAGAAATCACTTCCTTTTCAGTTTATTTTTCTTCAAGATCAAACACCATTTCTCCTTGTTAGAGTATATTTAGCTTGTTCTTCTTGATATCATCAATATAAGATTCTTCATTTCTAACCATATACTCCTTTTCTTTAGTAGTATTTTTCTTCTCTTTAAGTATATTTCTATTTTCTTTCTGGATATATTTAATATAAATAGTGAATTTTTCCATCTCTCCTTTCAATTTTCAATCAATTTTAGTCTTTTAATATCCATTATCATTTCTAGAGATAAAAAATAGTCTCTTAATCATGGTAATGAAGTTTAATTATTCATATAAACTAATAGATGATTCACAATTCTATTTATTTCTCATAGGATTTCTTCTTTTATTGGTGGAATTATTCTTCTTATTCTTGCTTTTTTCTATTTTTATATGATGAAACTACTTTATATATATATATATATATATAATAACAACATTTATTTTATTAATTATACTTATATTTATGTATAATTAATATTATTTTACTAATTTGGGGTATAAAAATTAGTTTAATTTTGTTTAATTATGATTTGGTGTGTTTTGTAGTTGAAATGAGAGTTTATTTGTTCAAAGTGGTTATTTGAACTGTTAGCGATTTGTGGCTAAGTATGGATGAGAGAAATGGTTGGACCAACACCTGGATAGTCCTCAACCATAGGGATCAAGTCACTTACCTTGAATAAAGGGAATACCTCCAACACCCACCTAGGAAGTTCGTATTGGTACAAAAGGACTCTGTGTTGGTCAGTGTAGGGACATGAGAATATGGGAATGTAGGAGTGCACCCAAACATAGTATCCATAGTTTTGTTCCATGGAGAGATTATATATGAGGATATTACAACATTATATCATCTTCTACTCCATAAGAGTAAAGGATCTCGAGTTCTTAAATGGTTTTTAGGAAGCTATTCCATATCCCATGTATGATGTCATGGAGTGCCTTGAAGTGGAAGTAGGGTTTTAGGCATAGAGGATATTGCACCATAGGGGTTTACATACATCATGGAAGGTTTGAAAATTGAATTGTCTTCGTATTATTGAATCGAGGGTACTCCAGGAGTCCTCTCCATCATCTCTTAGCTATGAATCAACCCTGGTTTGAAGTCTGGTTGGAATAATTCTACTGATCCTGAGATCAGAGGTGATAGGTTTCTACTGATGTGATATTTCTAGGTTTTCTGAATGAGGAAATTTCTTATCTCTATAGACCATATTTTTGGACCATAGTATTGAATGATGAACCATAGAGGATCTCACATAATCTGTTTCAAAAGGGATATTTTCTATATTAATCCATGTTGATTCACCAAATTCTACAAAATTTGAAATTATGAGATTTTAGGTTACCAAAATCTTATCTTTTTGGAATATATATGGTGGGATATTGGATTCAATTAAAAGTGGTTATGGGAAGAAATTACCCCTGAATATAAGAGGATAGTAATAAAATGAAGAAAAACACACCAAGAAAAGTAAGAGAATTAGCATAGGAGATAAGCTAGGAAACTTATATAGGATTGAAACTTTTATAAGATGAGAAAAAATAGTAGAACATGATGAAAATATATTGTAGTTAGATTTCATTTTCATTTTTTTCTTTTTGTTGTATAATAAATACATATCATGTGTTTTTTATTTAGTTAAATTGGACATTTTTTTATATTTTTTACACAACAACCTTATTCTTATTATAACAATTTTTATTCCCTAATATATTAACTTTAGTTCATTCGTGGATGGAGAACCATTGACCATGAATGGATAATTTTGTAGATGAGGGTGGTTATTATTTTAAGGGATGTTTGAAACATTTTTATGTTCTTCGTTAGTTATAAATTAATCCAAATTAAATGGTATTGTGATGCATCTTTTTTTTTCTCTCAACCACCATGTGAGGTGAATTATGATTATGGGTTGAAACCCATTGCAATTTAGGGAAGAGGACCTTTCACATTGATATAGAACCTAATACACTTAGGTTAGTTAAACCACCTTGAGATAGGGGTTGAATGTCCTAGTTCGTCTAGTCTATGCTGAGAGGTAGGACTAGTCTATTCAATGGTTCATGCAAAATTTAATTTGTTTTAATTCACAAGTGAAGTTGAATGATTTTAAATTAAGTACAACCATCCCCTATCATAAGTCCCACTCATTTCTTCCTCCCTATACTACTATAAGTTTAGTTTAAGATTAGTTTAATTTTAGTTTAAGTTAATTTAATTATAATAAAGTTAGATTATTTTATTTTAATTCTATATTCAGTGATAAAATTAAGAATGCTTAACAAATAAATCTAAGATTGTCACTGGGACTCCAACTTCATTATGGGATCGACCCCACACATGGCACTATTTTATGAGTTTATATTTTTTATCGGTCATGTTAAAATAAAATCTAAACTTTAATACCCTAATAGAATAATGAAACCATCAGAGCCCATCAAGGTTTTGGAACCATTTCTTGAAAATTTCAATGAAAACTAGTGATGATCTAAGAACCAATTAATTTGGTAATGTCTATTCTTACCTTATATTTGTTTCAAGATTTTAGTTTATATTTTGGTTTAATGTTTTTTTTATTCTTTATGATTGTAGTGGTGTGCAGGTTGTGCTACAAAAAGTATAGATATCATACCACACCATTTTGGATCATTTTTTATATCAAAAAATTTTATCTTTATGCAAGACCACAAATTCATGTGGTCATAATAAGGGATGAGATGGAATGATTTATAATCCACTGGGTTTGAGGAATTCTAGAACTAATAGTGGACTTCCATTAACTACTACTCATCATGTTAAGAATATCCTAACATTCAAAACATCATAGTAGAATATAATTATTAGTAAAATTATGAAATTCATGTGAAGAAAGAGAAAATTTTACATCAAGAGTTGATAGAGAAACTCTTTAATTCTATTACAATTAATAACGTGCAAATAAAGGAGTATGAAAAAAATTAATAGAGTATGATTAGATTATTGAGATAGAAAAAACATTAAGTTCAAATATTGAGTTAAATTTTGAAAAAATCTTTTCATGCCTTAATATAAAAAAGAAAGTCTTTGAAGGAAATAGAAAACTAAATGAATCCAAGATGTTTATAGTGAAATATATAATAGAGAAACAATGATCATTGATAAGGCTGAAATTTTTAAACAACAACAAATAACTAATGATAATGAACCTCTAACATCAGCAGTAGACTCAAAAAAGGACTTTGAGGAAGATTACTTGTAACATCCCAGATCGGGAGGCCACCCAACGGGTGCCCTGAACCCGGTTGGTCACATGAACTTAAGTGAATTTCCCAAAACTCCAGAGGTTGTTGACTAGCAGCAAGGGCCAAGGTCTGATAGTGGGGAAACTATGCCCTCATTTTTCAAAGTGTAGCACAGCAGAAAATATAAACAACATACAACAGCGGAAGTAGTAAACAATATACAACTGAAATGGACAACAGAGTAAAAGAGAACTAGCAGTCATATAAACCAAGATGAATCATGTCACTAATTCTATAAATTCATCTAGAATAGGATATACTACAATACAATACAATACAGCTCAAAGTACAAGATACATCCAAACAAAACAAAGCATAGAAAATAAAATGTAGCAGCATCTCAAGACAAAGCTCGGTCCCATGATCTACTACTCCTCTGCTACAATCATGTACCTATATAGGGACCCTTTCCCCTATAGACACCTATATTAATATAGTCTGTCTGGGCCAAATACATGACCCAAATAGGGTGTGAGAAATAAATCCTAGAAGGCACCCACCAAAGGCTCGTGTCCAACTGTCAGTGAAAATGTGCAACAGCAGTGTGAAAAAGTAAATGAAGTAAACTAGTAAGTACTAAAAAGTAACTACCACTACCAGTTTCATTGTCATTTTAATTATTTTTATCTCCTCCAAGATTGTGCTTCTTCTTGGCAGTTACAACATAGAAAATCATTCTAAATAGTTTTGTCCTTATGCATACTATCCTTACCCTCAGGTAACAGAATCAAATACCCGTAGGTGATTTCCCTCAGGTATAATGCTCATTTCCCTCAAGCATACATGAACTTTCCCTCAAGAACATAAACCACTACCCTCAAGCATAAACAAAGGTTAACCTCATGCTAACGAAACATAGCCCTCAAGCTAATAGAACACTGCCCTCAGGCTAATTGAACACTACCCTCTAGCTAAAAAAACACTACCCTCAGGCTAATAGAACACTGCCCTCAGGCTAAAGGAATTGGGATGAGTCCAAAGCATAAACAAAAATTTATATAAAATTTCTCTCAAGAAAATTCAATGCACAATATAATCATGGCATACCCTCGGGTATCCTGGACAAACAGCTAAACAGAGGAACGCACCCCCAGGGTGGTCCTAGATCCAAGAAATGATGCCAAATAGTAGTTTTAACTTATCAAAAGTTTATCTATGCAATTCTAGATAACTTTAAGCAAAGGCCAAATCCATACGACACCCCAAACATGGGTTCGTAGCACAACGGTACACCAATTCAACTCCACAGTTGGAAATAAACACCAGGCCACCTACCACGATCACCCCTGATCGGTATACGTGAACAATGCCTCCCGAAAAAAATGAGAACAGTGCAGATCATAGGTGAACATAATCTCATTCAAACTCAAATAACTTTCCCTCAAGAAAGAATTGGTAAGAAAGGATCTACGAGAAGTAAGAGCTTACCCATGCAGTTCAAAGGAGATCGACGGCGTAAGAATTGGGTTCCCAGTGTGCGTTCAGAGGATTCTTCAAGCTCCAATCGTCCCTCCCGCTTTCCTTCATTGTTCTTAGCTTCCTCTGTGAACAGAGGAGGCTACTGCCTATTTTAAGTGAAAAAACAAACTGCATGGTGTGTACTCTCAAGTACATGGTGTGTACTTATCATTTTTTAAACTGTTCCTCAGGAAACTTCGTTCCATCGGGACATTATTCATTGGTCGACATGAGTACATGGTGTGTACTATCGCTCTGCTGGTGGCTACCTCCACCGCCTTACTGTTCACCTATCGACTGAATACACAGTGTCTAAATACCCTATACACAGCATGTAGTCAGTTTTTACACCCTTCATTGCCGACAGGCCTACACGACCTGTGTACTCATCCCATACGGTCAAAGTACATAGCGTGTGGAAAAGTACACGGTGTGTAGTCACAAAATTTGGGATTTTACCCCTTTTCCTTATTTTCACAAAAAAACTTAAGGAAAAGGAAAAATAAGAGACCCATACCTCAAAAAGAAAAACCAGGTTCTTAAATAACCAATCATCACTCGTATGAATGTAAGAGGAAGAAGCTTCCATGATAGAACTCATTGGAAATGTAGTGACCTAACACCAGATATCCTGGAGCTGGTGTTTACTACTATTAAATTTAAATGATTACAAGGAATCAAATCCTGAAGGACTGAGAGTTTAGTATTCTTGGTAAAAAATATATACAAATGAGTCTTGTATTACAAATTAATACAAAAATTACAATAAAAAATTCATTCTTTCAAAATAAATTACTTCTAAGATAACTATAATTCATCTACTAAATCCATGTATATCTTTCATAGTACACTTCTTGAATTCCTAGGGAAATAAACAAAATAAGGGTGATCTCTAATGCTCTGTAAGGGAAAAATATAGTGAAATAAATAATGAATCAATTAGAGTAGTCATTATGGAAAAGTTAATAACTGAACATGCAATCCATGTGATCAATAAACTGAATAGAAGTGCATAATCAATTTGGAAAGGTAATAAATGTAAACACATGCCATTGAAATAACTAGATAATGAAAAATAAATATGGCAAGGTAAGAAACATAAACACGTGTCATCTAAAAAATAGAAAATGAAATGTACCTATATATATGAATATGAGAAATCCTTTGGATGAAAAATAACTGAAATTAAATGAGGGTAATTCTTTATTAATGGACGCCATGTCTGAGGTATATGAAAACCTATACCCTCAAGACCTTTTACATGATGGTTTAAAACTACATATTGAAACCCATTTAATTTTAGAAACTTATTTATCTCATGAAAACCTATTAAGGCATCAAGGGGATATATAATGTTTAGTCCCCTCCAGTCATTACTAGTCCAAATCATTCATCATATCAAAAAATCAAATCAACAATATGTCTTTTCAAATAATCGTATTAAATGAGAAATATTGATTTACCAATAATTCCTCAATTAATCAAATAACATTCAAAGTAAAGAACATATGTCAAATAATATTCAGTTTAGGAAATAGTAATATCGATGATAAATGATATGGATAATTAGGGGAAATTCAATGCTCAGTGGTCATATGAAATTTAATATTTCAAGGGAACTTATAATGAAATAAAGGAAGTTAATATAAATACCTTACTTAGTTAATCAATCAAAAAACATCCATCGAAATTATATAGATTTTATAAATATGAAATATTCCAAGTATATTAAAAATAGAGGGTTGTTTTTGTTGATGAAATAAAAGAATAACATTAAAAAAAATATTCTTAAGGAAAATATCTTTTTTTGTAAAACCTTTTGAAAAACCTTTTATTTGAAATTCTCTTTTGAAAAAATTTTCTTGAAGAAGTAACATTTAAACATGAAAATGATGCTTAAAATAAATGATGATGATTAAATCCTTCTTTCTATATGTGGTAAAACAACATTATTTTTTTATAGTAAAACAGTTTGAAAAATGCCTTTTTGGGAAAGTGATAAGAAGATTCTTTTGAAATCATTTCTAAATGAAAAAATGGGTAAAAGTTTCTTTACCAAATCATTTTAAAATAATTTTTGAAAACATTTTAATAAAACATGGTTGTTAGAATAAAATAGGTTCTCAAAATAAAAGATAAATAAATTCAGTTTTTCTTCAAAAAAAATCTAAAATGTTATGAGTACCAAAGAGTGGGAAAATGGTACTAATACTTAAAAATGGTCATGAATAACTAGATAAGAGAAAATTAAAGGTTTTATTGAAAAATATTATTATAATTTTATCAAATTGAAATACCATTGAAAGATTATTATAGTTATTTTTGAGGAAAAAAATCTTTAAACATTCCAAAGTGTCTCATACTACTTTCAAACATTTCAAATCACAATCCTCATAAAGGAATAACGTTAATTTAAAGTTTAAACATGTTAATAAATTATATAAGAACCATATTAATATTTATTATATCAAAAATTATCCTCTTATAATATATTATTACCCATTTGTTAATAACCTTCCATTATCTTAACTTTTTCAGGTGTTAATTTTCTAGTTTGACGAGTTTGTTTTAACTTGTTATGTGTTGTTATTATTAAATATATCATGGTTTCATCATATAAATAATTTAAACCATGATTTTAATATAATATAAATCCATTATATATGTATCCATAATAATCTATAATGATTGGAGATAATAAATTAAATGCATCCTTCATAGAGACAGTAGTCTGTACGTATGCATGAATGCTGCCTTCATTTCATTGTCGTATTTTAAATAAATGAAAAGTAAATAATATTCATGTAAATTTATATTATAATTCCATTAATCTATTTATTTAATATATTTCATATATTTTATTAAAATTATCCTTAATATGTTCCATGTTTAGTGTGAATGAATCGCATCACTTTTAGGGGAGGTTGTCCACACTTCCTCAAATGATGTTATCGTATCAATCAAAATTGGAAATTATTAAATAAATGAGTTATAAAATTATAACATAAGTATAAATAAAAAATAAATATCATATATAATATATATAAATATATTTACTATCATAATTTACAACTGTGAATGTTGGTAGAGGAAAAATTAATAATCATCATTTTGTGAGGCGGTAGTTCACCATACATAGAAACAGTATGTTCGTCACCCACTAGATAGAAGTGTGTGTTAGTGTTGGTAAAAACATTGATAAAACAAAATAAAACGTATATTTAGGATATTGGTCTTATTATATGAACAATGATGAAGAATATTTGAGGTGGTGGAAAAGTAAATGAAAAAAATAGATCATTGTAAAGTGTTACCTTAAAAATCGAGTAACTCCTTTTAGTTTATACCAAATGGATACCTTGGAAGTCTTATTTCCCAAAGGAAGGATTCAAGGTTGAGGTGAGGTATTTTTGGAATCTATTTGGGTAGATATTGGTCATCCCTAAGTGGTTTGATAGGTGTGATGAATGGGGAGAAGTGTTTACCTTTTATATTGGAGGAGTGGCACTCTAGTAATATTTTTGACAAATGAACTCTATACACATTATTCATGTTGAAAGTGGATAAAATAATGAACCCAATTAAATAAAATATAGAATAGTTTTGATATATGTCTATCAAATAGATCTTGGAAAAGTTTATAGGTCTTTTTGGGCCTTAAGGTTAAGGTTTAGTCCCTTATTAAGAATAATTTAACCATAATCGTTGTAATTAATTTTAATCACTTTCAATAATATTTTTGGTCAAAAAATGATTTGTTCTTATTGGAAATTATAAATTATTCTGATACCATATATGGAATTAATTTTTAAAAAAACCAATCATATATATGGAAGAAATTAATTTAAAATTTATCTCATTAGAGGGATGATAATGCGAGTTTTTAAAGTTAAAATGTCTAGAAGTTTCCTGTATTTTTTTAGTAAATTTAGATATAAAATTGATTCCAATGTCCTAAATTAAATTAATTTATAAAAATATTCTATATTTAAACTTTAAAACCATTTAAAATTATAATTTAAACTTAAAAAATTATATTAAAAGGTGGTTTTGAACTAAAATTCAATATTTTTAACTATTAATTTAAAATTGAAATGTTTCATAAAAATTTAAAAAATTAACCATAACCTAATAATTATGTTCCAATTTAAAATATGAATTTTATTTGGACATATAAAATAAATTAATGTTTCAAAATTCATATTTTAATTTGTTTTTCCCCTAAAAGGATGTAAAATTGCCTTTATAAAAATATATATTTTTATGTGTAAAATAGAGTTTTTTCTTATCTTTTTCCAATAAAACCTAATGCATGAATATAAAAATATTTTACTTAATATATAACATATATATTTCATTAAAATCAATCAATAATTTTAATTAATTATGTTTATTAAGATAAAACTCTTTTAGAAGCATTAAAATAATATTATTTCTTTTTATATCCAATAGGTTCTTATTTTTTTCTAATTAATTGGTAACCCATTAATTCGTTTTATATTTATAAAAAATATAAATTTTAATATTTTATTTAATACCATTCATAATTACTAGTTTATATCTTATTATATTAAATAATAATAATTTAATAATATATTATTGTTTAGTAAAACTCATCTTTCATGCAATAAAATCCATCGAAGAAGTTCGTTCCTAAATGTAATGCTTTCTAACTTGGTATTTCATGCATTGAAATATATAAAATATGATTTAATTAGTAAAAATATTATAAATTATCCATATTTTATATTCCCTTACATTATTAGTGATGTGTTTCATATATTCTATCGAATACAGTTTTGTAATTTAGAATTTCATTATGTTATATTCACCCCACCAAAATTAAATTTCATACTCACAATTTAAAATTGATATTGGTAATATATTGTTTGATATTTTTTACATTAAAATCCCACATCATGAGAAGGGTTCATAAAACATCCTCTATAAAAGAGATAATGGGAAGTACAAATGTCACATAAACTACTATGAAGATAAGTCTCTGAGTAGGAGAACATTAGTGGAAAGTGAAAATAAATACTTGGAGGAAAAACATAAATATTTATAGGGAGTTAATGTGGTCACAAATCACAAACAAGTGAATGATATATAGAAATTTGAGGGCCTTAAAGACATAAATTTGAGATGATTTAGAATACTATTGGATCAACATAAATTATGGTATTAAGACAACATTTTATTTTGAATTCATTCTCCAAGTTTTGGGTAATTATTTTTATCACCAAGAATATAATGAAATATTCATACTATATAGGTTTCAATTTCCTATGAAAAATCCTAACTTTTTGTTGTGCTTCAATCAAACTCTAATTCATCCCTTTACTCCCATAAATTAATTACCAATAATGAAGTTTTTTATTCCTGAAGTGATAAAAGAAAATTTTTAAGGATTTTAAGGCCTATAAAGAAGAGAAAAGTATATTTATTTGTATTTAACTATCTTTCAAAACCAATATGGTTAATAGATTTATCTTTAATCCTCAAAATTGATACTGTAGGTACATTAGTAGAAATTATTCGTCAATTTGTTTAACTAAAAATAATGAAAATTAATTGGGACATTGTCTAGGTCAGTATTTAGTTTAAAACCCTTATTATACTTTGGTCATGGGTTCAAGACCCATGACCTTGCTAGATTTGATTGGTTGTCATCTGGATTATAGGTTTTCCTTTTCTAAAACCAAATTAATATAATTTATATAATAAATATTATGGACATCCCTAAAATAAATTTAATCACTAAATAAACTTTTAATAAAGGTATTCAATTCAACTTCAATACATAAATACTTCAACCATTTTATTTCCCCATAGGTCCTTATTTAGTCAATGTTTTATCTATAATATCATTTGTTGGATTTCTAAATCATTACACCTTATCTAAATTCTAAATCACCTTAGGTTTAACATATGTTATTAATTTTCAAAATCCTTTCTAGTGGTTTGTAAAGAAAATGTAATTTATCCAAATCATATCCCCATATAGTGTCAAACTAGGTGCACATTAAGGTCTATTGTTGATACCATGTTATCTTGAGTCAGGCCTGGAACACCTTATTGGAGTTATTACACTTAGGTACATGTTTTCTAGAACCACATCCACTTTTAGTTTCCAGACATAGATGTATTTCTAGAAATACCCACATAATATACACCTTACCAAAATTATATTATGTTCTTCTATACTTATCCCCAAATTTTACTTTAGGAAAATGTTATCTAATCTATGTTTTCCTAAATCAAGTTCCCAAGTTTACTACTAAACTTACCTTGATACCAAATATAGCGACTCAACCACAAAGAGTACGGAGCTGGTGTTTGCTACTATTGCATTGGAATGATTACAATAAATCAAATCCTAAATGTCTAAGAGTTTAGTAGTCTTGGTAAACCAGATATATAAATGATTCTTGTATTGAAAATGAATAAAATTATTACAAAATAATTTTTTTTCTTATTTCTAAATAATTAACATTAAGGATAACTATAATCCATCTAGTAAACCATTGAATATATTTCAATGTATGTTTCTTGGATTCCTGGGGAAGGAAACATAATAAGGATGAGCTAAAATGACCATTAAGGGAAAATATAGTGGAATCAATAATGAATCCATGAGAATAATCAATATAGAAAGGTAAATAACTGAACACACATGTCATGTAATCCATAAGCTGAATAGAGGTGTATAAAAAATTAATCAAGTTAATAACTGGAAACACATTCCATTCAAATAACTAGATAAGGAAAAATAAATATCACAAGGTAAAAAATAGAAACACATGCTATCTAAATAACTAAAAATGAAATTTATCTATAGATATATCGACGAAAAATCTCATAGATGAATAATAATTGAATCTAAATGAGGGAAATGATTTCTTAATGGACATCATGTCGAAGGCACATCAAAACCTATACCATCAAGACCTTTCACAAAAAGATCTAAAACTATGAATAGAAACCCATTTAATTTTCACAAATTATTTTCTCACGAGAACTTATCGATGCATCTAGGGGCTATATAAAGCCATTCCCCCACCCATAATTACCAGTCCAAAGAATTCCTTGTATCAAATAATCAAATATATAATATGCATTATCAAATAATCGTATTGAATTAGGAATACAGATTTATCAATAATTCCCCTATTAATCAAATAAATTTCAATGTAAACAGTGTATGTAAAATGATATATAGTTTTGAAAATATTAATATCAATGATAAATGATATGGAAAATAAGGGGAAATTCAATGTTCAATGATCATATGAAATTGAATATTTAAATGGGACTAACAACGAAATCAATAAAATGAATATAAATACTTTACTTATCCAAATAAATTAAAAACCATCCATATAAATAATATGAATGGTATCAATACAAAATATCCCAAGTTGAGTAAAAATAGAGGGTTATTTTCATTGATGAAATAAAATAATAACTTTCAAAAAAATATTATTGAGGAAAATATCCTTTGTCTTGTAAAACCTTTTCAAAAACATTGTTCTTTGAAAATAAATTTTGAAAACATTTTATTTAAAAAATAATTATTTAGATATTAAAATTATGGTTCAATGAAACTAATATTTTTAAATCCATACTTTCCATACACGGTAAAAGAACATTCCATTTTCATGGTAAAAGGTTTGAGAAATTCTTTGTTGGGAAAGTGATAAAAAGATTCCACTGAAAACATTGGTAAAAGAAAAAATGTATAAATTTATTTACCAAATAATTTTAAAATAATTTTTTAAAACATTTTAATAAAACATATTTTTTAGAAGAAAATAGGTTCTCTGAATAAAGATAGAAATACAGTCTATTTTTCTTTAAAACATTTTCTAAAACATTTCTAGTACCAAAGAGTGGAAAACTAGTACAAATACTTGAAAATTGTCATGATTAAAAAGAGGAGAGAAAATGAAAGGTTTTATTGAACAATGGTCATAGAATTTCATCGAATTTAAATACAATTGAAATATCATTAATGTTATTATTGATGAAAATAATCTTTAAACATTCCAAAGTGTCTTATACCACTTCGAATAATTTTAGATCATAATCCTCATTAAGGAATAACAATAATTGAATGTTTAATATACCATGAAGATAAAATAATAAATGATATAATATAAATACATTGGTTGTAGATACACCTCACAAAATAAGTAAGTGGTGGAACATGACATTTATCTCACAAATTTAAAAAGCGAGATGAGAATCCCTCACCTTGTCTTTCCTTTCAGGTGAACATACTTTAACCTCCTGTATATGGGGTTTAAAAAAGATACTAACTTATATCAGAACCATATTAATATTTATTATATCTTATATTATCATATTATTATATATTATTACCCATTTTTAAATAATATTTCATTATTTTAACTATTTCGGGTGTTAGTTGTCTCGTTTATCGAGTATGTTTTAACTTGTTCTTTGTTGTTATTATTAAATATATCGTGGTTTCATAATCACCATAATTTAAACCATTATTTTAATATCATATAAATCTAGTATATATTCATCTATAATAATCTATAATTTTTTCAAATAAGAAATTAAATGCATCATCTATGGAGATGGAAGTCCGTACATACGCATGAAAGCTACCTTCATTTCATTGTCGTATTTTAAAAAGAATGGAAAGTAAATGATATGTATATATATATATTAATATTATAATAATATTAACCTATTTATGTAATATATTTAATATATTTTTATTAAAATCATCCTTAATATGTTAAATTTTTAATGTGAATGAATCACATCGCTTTAAGGGGGTAGTGGTCCACACTTCCTCAAATGATGATATCATATTAACTCAAAATAAAAAAATATTAAATGTATGTGTTATAAAAGTATAAAAGAAGTACAAATAAAACATAAATATCATATAAAATATATATAAATATATTTTTCATCATATTTTCCAATCATTAATGTTGGTAAAGGAAAAATTAATGATTATCATTTTGTGTGGTGGAAGTTCATCGTACACAGAAATAGTATGTTCGTATCCCATTAGATGGAAGTGTTTGTTAGTTTTGATCAAACCATTAATAAAAAAACATATAAGTATATTAATGATATTTTTTTATTCTATCAACATTTAGGAATAATATTTTAGGTGGTGGAAATGAAAATGAAAGAAAATAGATCGTTGGAAAGCATTACCTTAAAAATCAGGTAAGTCCTTTTCGTTTATACCAAAAGGCTTCCTTGTAAGGATTTATGCCAAAATTTAGGATTAAAGGTTTAGGGTAGGGATTTTGGGAATATATCTGGATATATATTGGCCAAACCTAGTTATTTTTTTATGCTTTATGAATGGGGAGAAGTTGTGGCCTTTTATAGTGGAGGAGGAGTGGCACTCGTGTAATATTTTGACTAAGGAATTCCATACACGTTTTTCATGTTGGGAGTATCTCCAATAATGGGCCCAATTAGACAAAATATAGTATAGGGTAGATATATTTCCATCCATTAGATATTGTAAAATTTTATAGGTCGTTTTGGGCCATAAGGTTAAGGCTTAGTGTCTTATTAAGCTTAATTTTACCTTAATCGTTGTAATTGATTTTAATCACTTTCACTAGTATTTATAGTAAAAAATATTTTTATAATTAGACATTATAAATTATTATTATTAAAAATATAGTATCTATTTTTAAAAATTCAAAACATATAATTATCATAAATTAATTTAAATTTAATCATGCAGGCATGACGATACTGTGGGTTTTTAAAGTAATTGTATCTAAAAGTTTGCAATGTTTTTATAATCAATTTCAAAGTAAAATTGATTCCAACGAAATAAATCATATTAATTGATAAAATATTAATTAAATAAAATTTAAAACAAATTATAATTATAATTTAACCTTATAAATAAATTAGATGAAACAGTAGTTTTGAACTAAAATTCAGTATTTTTAACTATTCATTAAAAATGAAACATTTCAGTAAAATATAAAAGATTCACCCTAAACGATTTATTATATTTCTATTTCAAAGATTGAGTTTATTTGGAAATATTAAATCAATTAAATTGTAAAAATTTGTATAAAAAATGGGTTCTACATTAAAACATGGTAAAATTTTCTTTATTAAAATATAGGTGTTTATATGTAAAATATAGTGTGATCTTATCTTATTCCTATCAAACCTAATGGATGAATATAAAAACACATGAATTGATATATAAAATTATATTTCATTAAAATAATTCACTAATATTAATTATTTGTGTTTATTAAGATAAAACTCTTTTGGAAACAAAAAAA
Organism: Viscum album; assembly: GCA_963277665.1. NCBI lineage: Eukaryota > Viridiplantae > Streptophyta > Magnoliopsida > Santalales > Viscaceae > Viscum > Viscum album. Next base: position 1,418,088,741 of record OY728157.1, on the reverse strand, counting down.
TAATAATATATGTTTTTATATCCAATTGGTTCTTATTTTTATTTCTCACTAATCGGTAACCCACGAATTAATTTTATATTTTTATAAACCATAAATTTTCATAAGTTGCTTAATATTAATCATAATGGATAATTTATATATTATTCTATTAAATAATAATATTTTAATAAAATATAATTGTTTGGTAAAATTCAGTCTTGCAGGTAACGAAAGACATCGAAGAATGTCTCTCTTGCATGTAACGTATGCTAACTCGGTGTTGCATGAATTGAAAAATATAGAATCTATTTTATTTAGTAAATATATTATAAATTATCTGAATATTATATTCCCTTATGTAATTGGTGATGTGTGTCATACACGCTATCGAATACAAAGTTGAACTTTAGAATTTAATGGTGTTATAGGAAAAATAATGGTCATGAATGAGAAGAAGTCCCAGGTTAAGAGTTTCCTGATAATTGAAAAGAAAATATATTTGGTACATGCTTAAATTTTTAAGTATGAGTAAAACCACACTCTAAAAATTTTGTGAAACTTCATGGAACATTAAGAGAAACACATGTAAGTGGACATGGTTATTGTGGAAGAAGAGAAGGATGATGATTGGATATGTTTGGACATCACCAAAATTATAAAAAATGAATCAGAATGGGAATATTTCTTCAAATTATAAAAAATAGAGGAGGATACCATGATTAATATCATAAAATAAATGATGGATAAAATATATAATAAATCCATGGGTAAAACCAACTCATAATTAGTACAATAATGGATATAGGTTGATAAAATTCCAAAATTCATCACAACATTCAAAGAATACCAAACACATAACAGACTGATGTAAGAGTATATGAGAATTTATACACATTTTGGTAAAAAATATCCCTTGACACCCAGTGAAGATGGAAACTACAACCCAACCACTAGTTCCATGGATAAAGATACACTTCTAACACATTTAAGGGTGGAAAAAGTTTTGAAATTCAATGCTTCAATATATAAGTTGAAGAATAAATTTGAGGAGTGATGAAAGTAAGTGGGTATGCAGAGCCTACTCAAATTCCTATAAAGGAAACACCTATGAAATATTAAAAAAGATGAAATATTTTTTGTAATTCCCATATTGGTCACAATATTTAAAGATAAATACACTCAATTTGGTGAATACTCTTTGGAGTATGTTGAAATTTAGGAGGTGAAGACAAATAAGAAAAATGAATTAGTGGAATAACAATTTATGGAGGGTATTTAAATTTCATTAGAAGTATCTCTAATTATACAGGAAGAAGAAGAATACATGATAGACCTCGAACAACATATTCTGGTACTTGATGATATATATCAAGAGTTGTTGAAAGGGACTAATTTTAGTGGATTTGGAAAATAAGAGCCTTCATAAACAGAGGACTATTGTAAATATGATTGTTTCATGGAAAAATAGGTATTTATGGAACATGGGAAGGAAGAAAATGTAGCTAAAATTTAAAATTCAATTATAGTATTCCACAATAATAATAATGATGATATGGTGGATGATAAATGTTTTAAATTAGGTTTAAAATTCAATAACATTGTTCATTGATTAAATATTTCTATCCTTTTGAGTATACTAAAAACTAGTTTCAAGTAAATTACATGGAGGATGAAGAGCATAATCAGTATAGATGATAAAAATTTCAATTCATTTCTCAATCAGGACTGGGTAACAATATTCCACACTCAAATTATTTAACATCCAGGGTTGATGGTCTAGCTTAAAGACCTAAAATAAATTGTTTTGGGGAGGCAAAGTAGGTTTTTACTATTTTATATGATTTAATTTTATTTTGATTTTAGTATAAATTTTTTATTTTTATATTAGTTTTAGTAACACTATTGTTGAATAATTTTTACTCTTAATTATTTTTGAACTTAAATAGAAGTAATATCTTCACTTTTACTTGCTTAGTTCGTTTTTATAGTTACTAATACGAAAAGGACAAAAAAGAATATATTATCTAGGAAAAGGGGGAAATATAAGTAATTAGGATTTCAATGTTTTTATTGAATAATTCAAGGAATAAAAGAAAATAAGCTACTTAACATGGGATAATTTCATTTATTTTATCATTTCATATCATTTTTATCCATTCATTCTACTGTACATCAATTTCAAAGAAATTTTTTTCACCTCAACAAAATGGTTCAACATTTTGGATAATATTTAATTTAGGTGTGGTAGAGGAATCCTTGGATACCCTACATTTGGATATTGGATTATTATAAGCTAACCTGGAAGGAATCCTCACTTATGAGATATTTTCTAACATAGTTTAAAATTTTGAATTTTTTTCATTCCCATAAATGGAAAATATAAAATGGATATTTAGGAAATTCACACACTAAACCCAATTTTGAGTTATTGAAATAAAATTAATGAAATGATTCTAATTATTGAATTTATTTAATAGAAGATTGCATTTATTATACCAATTATACATGATTATTCCAATAATATATTGTACAAAAAAATTACATCACATTCCTGAGAGGAATAAAAGCCATTTTTTGAGATTTTATTTCTCATAACCCATTTCTTGATAGATCTTGGGATGTATGCTACAAATAGAGAATTTTTATTTTTATTATCAAGATAATATTATTTTAAGCTATATAAACATGATTGAAGAATCGATTATTATGATTTATTCTCATTTGAACATGAGGCATAAATTGCATTTATCCATTTTGAAACCATAGAAACCATGAAAACCCTTGATATTATGCTACATTAAAATCTATCTAATCTTCCTACCTCATTTCATTGAGTAAATTCAGGATCAATCCTTTGATAATAAAAGGGGAGTTAGGTATTTTCCAGTATATTATTATTTATAAGTGAAATGTGGGGTATTATTATCTTAGGTTGTTAGGAAAAGGTCCATTATATTTGTCATTATGCATTAATTCCATCCCCTAAAAAATAATAATAAAATGAGTATATGGGATACCTAGGATTGATATATATCTGAAAACCCCTCCCCTCTTCTAATACTAACTATTCTAATTATTATCGGTATGATATTGATAGTGGGGATCTTGGTGATAGTTGGTTTTCAATATAATGGTGTGGGATATTTTTCTTACAAATATTCCACTAAAAAAGGAGTATAATTTACTAAGATAAAAAGAGGATAACTTGTAAATTTTTTCATGTTAAAAAGTGAACCATACATGAGAAGTGGATAAGGACATATGGGATATTGTCATTTTTAGAGATTTTAATGAGGAATCATTTTTAATTGAGCTATATTTTAATATCATGTATTTTATTTTAAGATAATTAACCATCCTTTTCATCCATTGAATTTCTATCTTCACATAATTACCTACCCACCATGAGACTTAGATACATTAGAACCTAAATGAAAAGACCTCATGATTTCTGAAGTTTGATTTCTATGTAGATATTGAGATGGAATGAAATATTATATATAATTCACACATGCTTGATATTGAACATAAATACATCTCTAATGTTCTTGAGTTATGAGAAAAATACAATCTAGTGAGGTAAATCACTATTGGATTAATTATTTATTAAAATATAAAATAATGAGAGGGAAATAGAAATAATTATCTTAAATTTAAAAATTTAAAAGAAGAATGTTTTTGGAAAATGATTTTGGTTGAGTTTTGAGATTTTAAAAATCTTTAATTATAACTTTAATTTTATGAGCATGATTATTTGGAATTTTTTCTTGTAGGGTTTGACCCTTTGTGTTTGATGTTTATTTTTTATTGAGGGTGAAGAAAGGTTTATGTGTGGGGTGTTTTATGCCTCTAATTTATACATATAATACCATAATTTATATTATGTATTTTATTTCCATTTATCTCTAATTAATATTATTTTTATTAATTGTTGCACAAAAAAAGTGTAGTTGTGATTGATGATGTTTTGGGTTTTTAAGTGAAATGAGAATTTATTCATTCAAACTAGTTATTTAGAGTGTTATATATTTATTTATAAGTATGGAAGGGGTAAAAATATGAGAAACACTAGCCCAACCCTTAATGTATAGTTTAGATATAAGGATATTACAACATAAGATCATCATATGCACTGTATCAGGAAGGGATATCCTAGCATGGTATTTAAGAAGTTTTTCCATTTCTGATGCATGACATCATACGGTACTTTAAATTGGAAATAAGGTTTTATGCATAGATAATGATTCTACACAATATGGTTTCACCTACACTATGGAATGTTTTAAAATGGTAGTGTCTTAGTATTCTTAAATTGGTTGTAGTCTCAGATCACACACTGTTAACTCTTGGTTATGTTTCAATACCAATTCAAATCTAGGCTGAAGGGAGACTGTAACATCCTGGGTAAATAAAGAAATAATACATTCTCTTTTTTATTAATATTTTGTGAATTAAATATTAATTTTACTTTAAAGGGGTTTCTATGTTCGATGTCATATCGAATACGCAACAATGGGTTTCTTTGAAATCTTACATTGCACACTAATAATATAAAATTATTATTTTAAATAGTAGTTAACTCCTAGTCGTTTTATTTTCGAGAATGAACAAAACTAACTACAATATGATTATACGTGTTTGTTAAATAAAAGTTAGAGGCTTAAAATGTGAATGGATCTAATTTTTAGCATAATTTACTTTAAAAGGTTGATTTACCACCTTTTAATGGAGAGCCCTATTTAAATCTAGTTTTGGTCACTTTTATATGTTCTATTTGAAAAAATAAAATTATTCTTTAGATTCAGGACATCAAAATTTACTTTGGGTAAATTTTTGGTATTTTTCGGGTAAAGTTCATTTAATTATGAATAGTGAAAAATGCTGTATTTTTATTCAAAAGTGACTTTTAATCTAATTTATTTATATGGTTATATTACCTTTTTAATTAGTTTTAAATTTTAATTATATTATATTTTTACTAATTAATCCAATTTTCATCATTGGAATTAATTTCACTTTTAAATTGGACAAAAGCAGGTGTCGATCTTTTGATAGTTATTATTTCTTAAAAACACGTAATTTGTTTTGAAAACAGGAATTAATTTTAAATTAATTAATGAAAATTATATGTTTTAAATTTGGTAAAATAGAAATAAATTTTTGAATTCAGAATATCAAATGTATCATAGGATGAATGTTTTTAAGTTTTCTAAAAAACTTCAATTTTTGATGAATAGTGAAACCACTAAGTAGTAGTTAAAAACTGACATTTTCATTTAAATTAAATTATACTACTTATGTGGAATAAATTTTAAAAATATGACATACATGGTTTTTATTAGTAAGTAAAATGTGGTTCAATAAGATGAAAATAATTTTTGGTAAATAGAATATTATAATAATACAAAATTACCTTAACATTTGTCTTAACCTTATTGGTTGAGTCATTTATGACCATGGGCATCTTTGGGTCGATTTGTGGACCCCATTGAGCGACATGGGAGTAATAATGACACTTTAGATTAATTAACTTAAAGTAAAGGGAAAAATGAAAAAAAACAAATATCTTTTAGTAAATTGATTTTTACAAAGGGTTATATAAATTATATTTTCATCTATAAATATTCATCGGAAATCTAAAAGGATTTCCTACATTGTGGTATTTTTTTTAATTTTTAGACATCAAATAAATTAAATTATTTATGATACAATAATGATGCATTATTTACCTCATTAATAAATGATTTAAATAAATAAGATTATAAATATTAAAACAATATCCAAAACCTATCCAATTATTATTGGATGATTTTATGTCTATCATTAGTCATCTTATATTCTACTTTAATTAGTTTTTTACCATTAGAAACTGTTTATCATTATATAATAAAATAATATTTTTACACTTTCCTAAGGAGCACCTCCTCCCCCTTATAAAAATCCATCACTTCTAACTCATTATTCACACCTCTCAAACCCCTTGGCTCATCTAAAACCTGACCAAATAAGCTCTCAAGATCCATCGCCTCCTCCTATAAGCCTTACCTTGGGCATAAGTCACTTTAATAATTCTTTTTGGTTCAAACTAAAGGGAGTTACCCAAATTAAAGGTAATGATGCCTCTTAACTTCTTTTATTTTATTTTAATTCTCAAACCCCTAAAATCTTTTTATTCATTTATTTTATAACACCACCAGTATCATAAATATACTAGGATGTTTTTATGTGAAGGATTTGAACTATAATTACACACACCTCTATCTAATGGGTTAAGAACATACTGTTTCTATGGATGGTAAACTAACGCCTCTGAAACGATGATTCTTCGATTATCTCCTACCACCTCTCATGGTTTCCATTATTATGAAACTATATTTATAAATGATATATATCATGTTTATGTTTTCTTTATTATTCTGTATTTTTCTTTATTATCATACCTTTATGGTTTCCATTATGGGTAAACGCGATAATTTCATTTGAGGAAGTGCGGACTACCACCCCCTCAAAGTGATATGACTCATTAATTCCATATGTGGGACATATAAAGGATGGAGTTAATGATATTATATATGATATGATACTGGAATTATAATATACCAAAGTATCATTATGTTTTAATTCCATTAAAATAATAAATAGAAATGAAAGTAGTGTTCATGCGTACGTATGTCTTACCATCTCCATGAATGGTGCATTTCATTTCTTACCTCCAAATGTTATGTACTATTATTAATACATGTATATATTGGATATATATGATATATATGATATTTAAATCATGAATATCATTCTGGATATAATGAACTTTTGACCATGTGAACAACTTGTAATTAAAGTCCATTTTTGACTCAAGTACCAAATAATGACTAAACGAACATTATTAACATAAATAATTACATAATTTTTATAACATTGTAATAAGTGATATAAAAGGAATAATAAACTTGATAAAGGTTCTTAAGAAATTATAAATTAACTTTAGTTTATTATTCAGGAGATTAAAAAACAAACGGGTCAAGTCAGACATGAGGTAAGAGACTTCATCTCAATCTCCTTTTATTGAGGCATATTTAGATAATATATACCTTCTTATTTTACATGGTGTTTTATAAAATAATTTTAATTTTAATTTCATTAAAAGGTAATATTTTTTCAATGAAGCATTTTACTAAATGAAAAAACAGAATTTTTTTAATATTTGTAGTGACAATGACCTCTCCACCGTCGTAATCATTATTTGGCTTTTTATATAAGCCTTAATGTTTTATAAAATGAAAAGGAAATCCCTTATTAGGTTTTGGGTGTTTTGGTTTAGAAAATGGTTTTTTAATGGATTTATTATTTCAATCTCTTGAAATTATTTATTGTGATTTCAAATTAAATGTTATTAGTGAAATGTTTATATTTGCAATATTTTATGTGTTATGATTTTATAATGGTACTTGGACATTTGATGGGTGGTTACGTGATAAACCAAATGATGGGTGGTGTCTTGATAAACCAGGACGGGTTCTTACGTTATAACCTCCAATGCATTGGGTATGGAAGTTAGTCGTATGGCTATTCCATTTAGTGATATGTGTGGAAGTCGACCGTATGGTTATTCCATTTAAGTATTTTTATGTCCCAAGTTAACTTTATATGTTATGTGTTCTTTATATGGGTTTTATTGTAATATTTTTTTTACAAAATGGTTATAAATGATCTTTTATTAATCTAAAAGTATTTACTACTTCATAAAGGTGAAATGTATTACTTATGATAAAGTATTAATAGTTTACTTATTGTTTTGAAAAACTAAATTTTTTTCTTCTTTGTGTATCCCTTACTGAGATTTTTATACTCATACCATGTTTTTGAAATGTTTTTCATAGGACATAAAGTGGAATTGGTTCAAGGATGGGATCAACGAAATGACATGTTGTCTAAAACATGGAACTAGACATGATTCTTATTTTCTAAGGGTTTTTATTTTATGAAAAAAATGGAAACTGAGTAGAAGTTTCTACCTTGAAATTTTTGAGAATTAATGTAATAGTTATGGCCTAATTCTCAAAAACTATAAACTTGAAAAGATCCTCAATGTGAATTATTCATTTAATTCAAGATTATGTAATGTTTAAGGCTGGGTCCTTATAGTTGGTATGAGAGGTCGGTTTAGAGAACTTTAGGAGTTAGGGTATTGTTTAATTAATAACCAAAAATTAATTTTTGTTAATATTGAAATGATATAACATTTACAGATTACCATGTTGCTTCACCTAAGATATTTATATATTCCTAAGGGTTTTCCGCAGAGGAAACAGGGAAGTAATATTGGGACGACATCAGTAGGAAGACAACCTTCGAAATTAACAACCTGAGATTGTCAGAATTGGAACTGAATAGTTTTTTATAGTGATTGCACAATTGAATCTGGCTATAAATGGTGGTGGTGTCCATGCACGATATCAGCTAGATCAACCATAGATGAACATTTTATTAGTGGATCATTTCATGAAACAACTTCCCCCATCATTTAGAGGATTATCTAACCCAGTTCTAGAAGAAGGGTGGATTAAATCACTGGAGAAAATTTTTGATGTCATGGGTTGTTCATAAAATCAAAAGGTTAGTCTCATTGTTTACCATTTTGAAGGTGAATCTGATCAGTGGTGGTCGATGTTGAAAAATATCAAGGATAGTGAGGATATTTATTCTCTTGATTGGGATGAATTCAAAGGTATGTTTCTTGAGAAATATTTTCCTAAGGTAGTTCATCTTAGGATGGAAAACAATTTCTATAATTGAGACAGGAGAATGACTCAGTGGCTGCTTGTGAAGAAAAAATCACTTGACTGGCAAAGTATGCTCCAAATTTCATCCGAGATATTGACAGTAAGATAAATAGATTTTACCTAGGACATAAGCTACAATATTGAATATCATTAGCCTCTCATGAGTTCAAAATTTATGAATAACTTGTTCGATGTGTGGAGAAGGTGGAAATGGAGTTTATCGATGATCAGGTGTTCTTTGAAAAACATCAGAATAAGAGGTCCAGTTAGTAGGTAAAGGGAAATAATTAATCAAAGAATCCTAGAGGTAAGAAAACTAAATATACATCTTGTGATAAGTGTGGTAAAAAGAATCTTGGATAATGTTTATCAAAGTCTGGGAAGTGCTTCTGTTGTGGTAAGTCTGGTCATATTGCTTGTAACTGTAAGGAAGATGATCAAGAAGGCAATGAAAATCCAGCAGTAAGATGTTTTAAGTGCAATGAAATTGGTCATTATACCAATGAGTGTCCAACGAATAACTCAACTGGGGGAAAGAAACCAGACTACAAGAATAAAGGGGTGGTGAATTCCTTTTCAACTACTTCAGCAGATGTTGGGACATCAAATGAAGTAGTATTAGGTACACTGTTTTTTTTGTTTAGATTATGCCAATGTGTTGTTAGATTTAGGGTCTACACACTCTTTAATTTTTTAGATGTTTTATAGTAAATTGGGAATTTCATCTCAAGATATAAATCCTAAACTTATAGTAAAAGCACCTAGAGAAAATGTTGAGAAAAAAAGAAATTATAAGAACCTTCTTGTCCTTGTGTGCGAGAAGAATCTACCTGCAAACCTTATTGTTTTTCCTCTAGTAGAGTTTGATGTTATTTTTGGTATGTATTGGATTTTTTTTATCATGATAAGATTTACTGCAGAGCTAAAGAGGTTTCTTTTCAGAAAGATTTTTAGTTTGTGCATAAGAATGAACCCTTTATTTTGATAACATATCAAGAAGCTGAGAAACTAGTAAAAGATGGAAATGAGTGTTACCATGCACACATTATTGAAAACAAATGAACTGTTTAGATAAATGATGTGCCAATTATAAATGAGTATCTTGATGTTTTTCTTGATGAGTTGTCTGGTATTATACCTGATCAAGAAGTTGAATTTATTGTTGACTTAGTTCCTGATGCTAAGCTAATTTCAAAACCCCCTTATCGAATGGCTCAAATTGAACTTTTAGAGTTAAAGAAGCAATTTCAGGAGTTATTAGATAAATTTTTTATTCTACCTAGCACATTACCAGGGGTTATCCTGTCTTATTTGTTAAAAAAAAGATGGTTCAATGAGACTTTTCATTGATTATAGAGCATTTAATAACACCACTATTAAGAACAAGTATCATTTGCCTCATATTAATGATTTGTTTGATCAGCTTGAGGGAGATCCATATTTTTCGAAGATAGACTTGAGGTTGGGGTACCATCAGTTGAAAGTAAAGGAATAAGACATTCTGAAGAATGTATTTCTTTTTAGATATGGCCGTTATGAATTTGTAGTTATGCCTTTTGGTTTACCAATGCACCTATTGTATTCATGAATATTATGAATAGAATATTCCATGAGTTGTTGGATAAGTTTGTGGTTTTTTTCACTGATGATATTTTGGTTTATTCCAAAAGTAAAGAGGAACATGAAAGTTATTTAAGGGTTGTATTGCAAACCTTAAAAGAAAATAAACTGTTTGCGAAATTCAGCAAGTGTAACGCCCCGACCCTAGTTACCCAGAGTCGGTGCATTATTACATAACATTGGAATGATCAAAAGAAAGATAAAATCTCTAAAGACCGATTGGTTTAGTAGCCTTGGAAACACTAGATATATTCATAAGTTTTACATTACATCATAAAATGAAAAACTACTACAACAACATAATGTCTCCATAATCCACACTCATATCCCCACATAATATCCCTGCAGGTCATTCATAATTTACTTCTTCACTTCCTGGGAAAAATAAAACATAGAAAAGGGGTGAGCTCAAATTCCCAGTAAGGATAACAATATAGCGGAAACTTTCATAAATGAGAATAAACATTTAAGGCAATGTATAACTAAAAAAACAGCCTTTCAAACTTGAACTTTCAACATTGTATGGCATAAATAAAATAAAATAATGTCATTTACTCATTCACATGGATATTCTACTAATCGAATAATTACATGAAAAATCACTAACCACTTTCATAATGTTGGAATGCATAATGCTAGACTATCATAACCACATAGCCACGGCCTCGTGCCAAGACTACAAATAAGATTTTGTCAAGGCCTTATGCCAAGACACTAGTTTGTCTCATGAGACCTACCGATGCATCGAGGAGCTATAGCGGGCTCCACCCGTCACATATTAAGTCCAATGCATTCCCATATGAAAAGGTTTAAACATAACATAAACATTCGTATTAAAACTAGCATACGAAATGTTATAAACTATGAATGGTATAAAAATAGCACATCCACAGTCAAACATATCACAAAACCTTCAATACAATATAGAAGTTTTGTATCATAATAAATCAACTTCAAATAAGCATAAAATCCATCAAAGGATGTTGACATAGATGAAATCAAAACACTTTTTAGAGAAATATCTCTTTCTATTTTTGAAATCATTTAAGAGCCATATAAAATAAAACATTTTCTTGAAAATATTCTTATAAGCTTGTAAGGAAAGCTTTGAATATTTTATAACGGCGGAAAATAACCGCACCCGCCGTATAAGTTAAAAAAACATTCTTACCTTAATTCTGTCGAAAAGGTTAAAGAGGACCTTGTTTTGAAAACGACAGAAAGATTCCTCTTATAAAAAGTAAAACAAGGGTATAAATGACTTTAACCCATATTCTTGTAAAAATGTTTTGAAATACATTTTTAAGAAACATGGATGTGGATGATAACGAGATCCCAGTAGATTATTACGTATAAACAACCTCGGATAATGAAGAGATTGTGAAATAACCCTTACCTTGTACTTTACCTTGGATGGGGTAGATTAACCTCCTGTATAATGGTGAAATAATTGTTATTAAATTATACAAGAATCATATATATTAATATGATATCATATATGATCTTTTAACATTTATTTGTTAATAATATCTTAGAATTATCGTCGTTTCGGGTGTTAACTTACTCGTTTTCTTTTATATGTTTTGTTACATAAGCCTTGTTTGTTGTATCTTATTCATATCCAGAATGATATCATGTTCTTAAACATCATTTTTTAAATCATCAAATGATAATTATACTTGAATGGATACGATGGAGAATGAATCTCATCGCGTTCGTGGAGACGGTAGTCCGTACGTACGCACGAGCGACAATATCATTCTTTTGATATTAAAATAATATATAAATGGATTTTATATCAAATATAAAGAATAATTAACATGTTATATTTATTATTTACATGAGTTACATATCATTATTATACCCATCCAAATAATAATATATTGAATAACAATTACACCATGACGTGGAGAACGTAAGTCGTACGTACGCACGTATGGTGACATGTTATTCAAAGGGTGGATAGAATACTGAATATGGTTGTACCATATTTATAATAACATCACAGTATATATATGATACTGGAGTTATTATTTTAGAATGGTAACAACAAAGGAAGAAGAAGTGGAAGAAGAAATGAACTTGGAAAAGGGTGGTGAAATCATTACCTCTTCTTCGGGTTCTTCCTTTTGATTTGATCAAAAGGGATCCTTATGTTGGATTTCTGATCAAACTAAGGCCCCTAGGTTGTAGTGAGGGAAGTTGGGAGAGTATTTGGGCAGAGTTTGGCCGAACCAAAAAGCTTTTAAGGTGTGAACAAATGAGAAGGAGGAGTGCCCTTTTATAAGAGGGGTGAGGGGATCCTTTGGAAAAGCTAGAAATATTAATTTATAATAAATTCATATTCGGTTTATAATGGTTCCAAAGTTGATTATTTAAATGTTAAGGTGGTTATGGGTCGGAAACAATTCAACCAATAGAATTTAGACAGTTTTTTGTACTTATATTAACCTTATCTTTAAGTATTAACTCTAAGTTAATTAGTTTCACTTTTACAATGTCTCTTTGTATTTTTATATAATATGGTTAATAAACTTACTACATATATACAAGATACCCCCAAGTGGTCCATTAATTATGAAACTATCGTGATATAAGTCTCTTGGCCGAACCTTAGTTTTTTAGGAATTTAATATCAATTAATAATATAATATTTGTTTTAAGAACTCTTTTATGTCAATTTTGACACTATTCAATAGTTGATTTTTGTGAAACTCATAAAAGATTGATTACATGCAACAAAGTAAATTAAATAAATCCTAATATATCATATTATCCTATAAAATTAGTTTAATTCATTAAAATGTTTCATATTATATTTATTTGGGTATTTATAATATCAATTAGTTTAATTGTTCACTATTATAGTAATTACTATATCATCATTGTGTCATAAATAAATTAAATTATTTAATGTCTAAAAATTATAAATAAAAAATAACTATGTAGGAAATCTTTTTATATTTCTAATGAATATTTATAATCTAAAATCCAACATATATAACCCTATTTAAAAATTGTTTTTCTAAAAGATATATGCTTGTGTCATTTTTGTATTCATTTTAACTTAATTTAAAAAAAGTGTCCCTATCACCTACAAGTGGCACCATAGGGTCCCAAAATCAACCCAAAGATGCCTATGGTCGAAAATGTATCAACCAATAAGGCTAGGACACGTTTTAGGGTAATTTAGGATTATTATAATATTATTTTTTAACCCTTATTTACCAGATTTACCCTTAACCATGGTAAATAAAATATTTACCACAGTAATTATTCAAAATGTCTAAAAATAAAAGTTACCTATTTACACAATTTGGACATCCTTATTCCAAATATGGAATCCATTTTTCTAAATGCAAAACACAGAAGTGGAAGAAATTAATTTAAAATTAATTCCCGCTGCCAAAACAAAAAACGTGTTTTTAAGAGTTAATAACTATCAAAAGATTGACACTTGTTTATGTTCGGTTTAATTGTAAAATTATGTCCAATGACCAACATTATATTAAATGGTAAAAATTTATTCTAAATATACTTTAAAACCACTCAAATTCATAATTTATCATTATTAATTATTTTGATTAAAAAAGTTGTTTTTAATTAAAATTTAGTAATTTTCACTATTCATCAAAATATGAAAGTTATCCGAAAAGTACCAAAATTTCACCTTAGGCTAAATTCGATATTCCGAATCCAGAAATGAAGTCCATTTTAAAATATAAAATATATATAATTTCGAAAAGTAGGTATTACTATTCATAACGGCTAGTTTGATTGGTTGTTAGAACTCGGTGTTGCGTACAACACACGCTATCGCATTATTCAAAGAGAAGCGTACCGTAGAAGCTTGGGGTGTTACATTCTCCCCTCCTTCAAATAATTTCGTCCTCGAAATTTCTAGAATAATACCGCATGAAAAGACTCGGGTGGTTCTTCGTCATAAGTTCCTCGGGTTCCCACGTTGCCTCTTCCATCTTATAGTTTCTCCACAAAACTTTTACCAGACGCGTCGTCTGGTTTCTCAGTACTTGTTGTCTCGTATCAAGAATCCTGACGGGCTCTTCACAATAGGAAAGATCGGGTTCCAGTTCTAATTCCTCATAGGTGAGTACATGCGTTGGGTCAGGCATGTATTTCCTCAACAGAGATACGCGGAACACATCGTGAACTTTGGAGAGACTTGGCGGCATTGCCAATCGGTAAGCTACAGCCCCAATTCGTTCTAGAATTTCGAAAGATCCGATGTACCTGGGACTCAATTTACCTTTCTTACCAAAACGTATGACTCCCTTCCATGGAGATACCTTCAGGAAAGCATGATCACTGACTTGAAATTCCAAATCCTTCCTTCGATTATCAGCATACCTCTTCTGCCTACTTTGAGCTGCTAAGATGTGATTTTGGATTACCTTCACATTTTCCATCGTTTCCTCCACCAGTTCTGGGCCTACAAGTTTTCTTTCACCAACGTCATCCCAACAGGTTGGTGTACGACATCTCTTTCCGTATAACGCTTCATATGGTGCCATCTGAATACTCGAATGGAAGCTATTGTTATAGTAAAATTCTACCAGAGGTATATATTGATCCCACATACCCTGAAAGTCAAGTGAGCAAGATCTAAACATGTCTTCTAAGGTTTGAATAGTTCGTTCTGATTTTCCGTCTGTCTGAGGATGGTAAGCAGTGCTCAAATGAAGTTCAGTATCCAGGGATTTCTGAAGACTTTTCCAAAATCTTGAAGTAAAACGGGGATCACGATCAGAAACAATCGATAGGGGTACTCCATGAAGTCTCACAACTTCATTAATATATAGTCTTTCTAGACGTTCT
The DNA here is from genome assembly GCA_963277665.1 of Viscum album. NCBI lineage: Eukaryota > Viridiplantae > Streptophyta > Magnoliopsida > Santalales > Viscaceae > Viscum > Viscum album. The sequence goes on along the minus strand of OY728157.1, from coordinate 1,418,073,526 downwards.
AGGGGTAGATCTTCTCTTATAGCAAGAAAATGTGCTGACTTGGTAAGACGATCAACAATAACCCATATTGCATCGTTCCTTCTAGGAGTCTTTGGTAGCCCCATGACAAAGTCCATCGTAATATTGTCCCATTTCCACTCCGGTATGGGAAGAGGTTGCATGACTCCTCCAGGCTGTTGCCTTCCAGCTTTCACTTGTTGATAAACCATACATCTTGACACAAAATCAGCAATCTCCCTCTTCATGTTTTCCCACCAAAAATGTTCCTTCAAATCTCTATACATTTTGGTGCTCCCAGGTTGTATAGAGAAATTGGAACTATAAGCATCATCCAGCAATTCCCTTTTTAGATCAGGTATATTGGGAACACAAAGTCTCTTCCCGAATTTCAAAATTCCATCTTCATACACAAAGTCTCTCAATCTCCCATCATTCACAGATTTAATCTTCTTTTCGAATTCTTCATCATCGGTCTGAGAACTCTTAATCCTTTCTAGTAAAGAAGGTTTGGCAACCATATGAAAAAGCATTGATTTTTCACCATCCCTAGTTATACCCATGTCCATCTTTACTAGATCCATGAAAATTGGATCCCTTTCCATTCTCATCATGTTCAAAACTCCATGGTCTTTTCTACTCAAAGCATCCGCCACCTTGTTTTCTTTCCCCGGGTGGTAGAGTATCGTGCAATCATAATCCTTGAGTAATTCAAGCCATCTCCTTTGCCTCATGTTGAGTTCTTTTTGTGAGAAAATATACTTCAAACTCTTTTGATCAGTATAAATCTCACATTTTTCACCATAGAGGTAGTGCCTCCATATCTTCAAAGCAAAGATCACAGCTGCTAACTCAAGATCATGAGTAGGATAGTTTTGTTCATGAATTTTCAACTGTCGTGATGCATAGGCAATAACTCTATCATTCTACATAAGGACACAACCAAGTCCTTTCTTTGATGCATCATTATAAATAACGAACCCATCATTCCCTGATGGTAGAGTCAATATAGGAGCATTGACTAATCTTCTCTTCAGTTCTTCAAAACATTCTTCACACTCTTTTGTCCAAACAAATTTAACCCCTTTACGTGTGAGCTTCGTTAATGGGTTAGCCAATCGGGCAAAATTCTGGACGAAACGTCGATAATAACCTGCCAAACCAATAAAACTACGTACCTCAGTTATACTCGTAGGTGCTGTCCGTTCTTGGATTGCCTTGGTCTTAGAAGGATCAACAGAGATTCCATCTTTAGAGACAATATGGACAAGAAAAGAAATCTCCTGAAGCCAGAATTCACACTTGCTAAACTTCCCATATAATTCATGCCTCCTTAGAGTCTTCAAGATAATGCACAAATGATTTTCATGATCTTCGTAGGTTTTGGAGTATACCAAGATATCATCAATAAATACCACCAAAAATTCATCGAGATACTCCTTGAAAACTTTATTCATCAGATCCATGAATACAGATGGTGCATTAGTCAATCCAAACGGCATTACAGTAAACTCGTAATGCCCGTACCTGGTTCGAAATGCTGTTTTCGGAATGTCTTCCTTCTTCACACACAACTGATGGTATCCAGATCGAAGGTCAATCTTTGAAAAGTATTGAGCTCCATGAAGTTGGTCAAATAAATCATCAATACGAGGTAGGGGATACTTGTTCTTTATCGTTATAGCATTGATCTCCCTGTAGTCGATACATAACCTCATAGATCCATCTTTCTTTTTAACAAAAAGAACAGGGGATCCCCATGGAGAAACACTAGGGCGAATAAATCCCTTATTACTCAATTCCTCTAGTTGTTTCTTTAGTTCAACTAATTCTACAGTGGCCATTCTATAAGGGGTCTTCGATATAGGCCTTGATCCAGGAATCAAATCAATGGAAAACTCAACTTCTCGTTCTGTAGGATGTCCAGGTAAATCTTCCGGAAATACATCTACAAATTCTTTCACAACAGGTACATCCTCTATTTGAACATTCCTTTCCTCACCGACAGTTATTTCATTTTCTTCCTCCCCAATAATTGAATTCAGTTGAGCTACTGGGGGTGGATCTAAATAAGAATTAGGTGGTGACGATTCTTCTCTAAAGATAAGGTGTTCCTTATCATTATCATCAAGAATCGTAACCTCTTTCTTCTTACAATAAATCTTCACATCATAGTCCGAAATCCAGTCCATACCGAGGATTATGTCAAACTCAATCATAGGTATGACGACGAAATCAGTAGATAAAGAACATTTATGTGCTCTAATGGGGACTGATTCACAAAACTTTGTTGCAATGATACTTCCCTTAGGAGTTTTAACTGACAATTCCCTTATTAAATCAAATTGGAAATATCTAATTTTCTTAGAAAACTGGGAAGATATGAAACAATGCGATGATCCAGAATCAAATAATGCATTTGCTAAACTTGTAGAAACCATTAAATTACCTGCCACCACGTCTTTCGGAGCTTCTACCTCAGCAGTAGTGATAGCATAAGACTGGCCTTGATCCCTTGGCCTTTTCTGAGGTAAGTTCTCCTGACGCTTAGGACATGCATTTGCATAATTCCCCATCTCCCAGCAATTGTAGCACTGAACGTTGGTAGCTTCCTTCTTCCCCTTGCAATCACAAGCTTGGTGGCCTTTTTCACCACACTTGAAACTGACTCTCATTCCCTTCAAGCAAGTACCAGGATGTTTCTTCCCGCATTTACCACAAGATGGATATTCAACCTTTCCCTTCTTCCCCTTATTTCCATTCCCAAATTGATCAGCAGGTCTCTTCTTCTCTTGCTTTTCTTTAAAGTCATAAGACTTAGAGAATTCCTTTTCGGTCTTGATAGCACATGAGACAATGTCTTCGTACGATGAAAAGGATTGTGAGACTAATGCTCGACGGAGAAATTGTTTTAACCCATCAAAGAAACGATCAATCTTACTTCTTGGGTTGCGAATATAATCTCCAGCATACCTCACAAACCTTGTAAAGTTAGCCTCATACTTTGTGACATTCTCATCATCCTTTTGTCTCAAACTCAGAAATTGCCTTTCCATATCTGCTCGATGGTCACGAGGAAAGTATTTTTCTAAAAAGAGATCTTTGAACTCCCTACATTCCATATTTGATACTTCATCATCTTCCTTCATGTTTTGAATCAATGACCGCCATTGATCAGCATCTCCAGTGAGGCGGTAAACTGCCATGATAACTTTTTCCCTTTCACTGCTCCCCAAAGCCTGAAATATTTTCTCTAGGGAATTTATCCATTGCTCAGCTACTAAGGGATTTGTACTCCCATTTAACATTGGTGGTTGTTGCCTCATTAATCGATCTAACATTGATCCTCCACGCTGTGGATCAGGGTGCTCCATACGGGTAAGGTTATTATTCATAACCTGAGTGAGTTTTCCCAGTATGGTGATTAGCTGATCGGCACCAGTAGCATCACCAGCTCCACTATAATTATCTTGAGCAGGAGGGAAATCCCTACATGGAGTGCGTTCAATGATACGGTTTCCATTTCTTCCACTAGGCACCATTTCTAAACAATGGAATAAACTAGATCAGTTTATGAATCAAAATACATAATCCCATACTTATAAAACACTTAACATAAATTGAACTATTTATGGATATAATCCATAATCATAAAAATGTTTTCTTTGAGGAATTATATACTCATAAACCCTTCATAATTATTTTTAAAGAAAATGAGATTTATCCTAAGCATATCCCCCGGGAGTGTCGTAACCAAGAGTGCAGCAAGGCCCGTTGTCGTGCACCAGTTCCCGTTCGAGTCTAGCTCAAAGCGGTGTTTTCAGGTTTTACCCCTAGGTACATCTGTGCCAGAGCCGCCTCCACCTGCTTGTATCCAGACAGGGATGTATTGCTCGGAAAACTCACAAAATCCCTACAATACCAAAATTCTAGGAAGTTCTTCTATACTAATCCTCAAAGTTCATCTTAGGTCTACGTGCTCTAATCAGAGTTTATCTAAATCTATCTTCCAAGGTTTGTACTAAAATTCCTCTAATACCAACTGTAACGCCCCGACCCTAGTTACCCAGAGTCGGTGCATTATTACATAACATTGGCATGATCACAAGAAAGATCAAATCTCAAAAGACCGATTGGTTTAGTAGCCTTGGAAACACTAGATATATTCATAAGTTTTACATTACATCATAAAATGAAAAACTACTATAACAACATAATGTCTCCATAATCCACACTCATATACCCACATAATATCCCTGAAGGTCATTCATAATTTACTTCTTCACTTCCTGGGAAAAATAAAACATAGAAAAGGGGTGAGCTCAAATGCCCAATAAGGATAACAATATAGCGGAAACTTTCATAAATGAGAATAAACATTTAAGGCAATGTATAACTAAAACAACAGCCTTTCAAACTTGAACTTTCAACATTGTATGCCATAAATAAAATGAAATAATGCCATTTACTCATTCACATGGATATTCTACTAATCAAATAATCACATGCAAAATCACTAACCACTTTCATAATGTTGGAATGCATAATTCCAGACTATCATAACCACATAGACAAGGCCTCGTGCCAAGACTAAAAATAAGATTTTGTCAAGGCCTTGTGCCAAGACACTAGTTTTTCTCATGAGACCTACCGATGCATCGAGGAGCTATAGTGGGCTCCACCCATCACATATTAATTCCAATGCATTCCCATATGAAAAGGTTTAAACATAACATAAACATTTGTATTAAAACTAGCATACGAAATGTTATAAACTATGAATGGTATAAAAATAGCACATACATAGTCAAACATATCACAAAACCTTCAATACAATATAGAAGTTTTGTATCATAATAAATCAACTTCACATAAGCGTAAAATCCATCAAAGGATGTTGACATAGATGAAATCAAAACACTTTTTAGAGAAATATCTCTTTCTATTTTTGAAATCATTTAAGAGCCATATAAAATAAAACATTTTCTTGAAAATATTCTTATACGATTTTAAGGAAAGCTTTGAATATTTTATAACGGCGGAAAATAACCGCACCCGCCATATAAGTTAAAAAAACATTCTTACCTTAATTCTGTCGAAAAGGTTAAAAAGGACCTTGTTTTGAAAATGACAGAAAGATTCCTCTTATAAAAAGTAAAACAAGGGTATAAATGACTTTAACCCATATTCTTGTAAAAATGTTTTGAAATACATTTTGAAGAAACATGGATGTGGATGATAATGAGATCCCAGTAGATTATTATGTGTAAACAACCTCGGATAATGAAGAGATTGTGAAATAACCCTTACCTTGTACTTTTCCTTGGATGGGGTAGATTAACCTCCTGTATAATGGTGAAATAATTGTTATTAAATTATACAAGAATCATATATATTAATATGATATCATATATGATCTTTTAACATTTATTTGTTAATAATATCTTAGAATTATCGTCGTTTCGGGTGTTAACTTACTCGTTTTCTTTTATATGTTTTGTTACATAAGCCTTGTTTGTTGTATGTTATTCATATCCAGAATGATATCATGTCCTTAAAAATCATTTTTTAAATCATCAAATGATAATTATACTTGAATGGATACGATGGAGAATGAATCTCATCGCGTTCGTGGAGACGGTAGTTCGTACGTACGCACGAGCGACAATATCATTCTTTTGATATTAAAATAACATATAAATGGATGTTATATCAAATATAAATAATCATTAACATGTTATATTTATTATTTACATGAGTTACATATCATTATTATACCCATCCAAATAATAATATATTGAATAACAATTACACCACGACGTAGAGACGGTAAGCCGTACGTACGCACGTATGGTGACATGTTATTCAAAGGGTGGATAGAATAATGAATATGGTTCTACCATATTTATAATAACATCACAGTATATATATGTTACTGGAGTTATTATTTTAGAATGGTAACAACAAAGGAATAAGAAGTGGAAGAAGAAATGAACTTGGAAAAGGGTGGTGAAATCATTACCTCTTCTTCGGGTTCTTCCTTTTGATTTGATCAAAAGGGATCCTTAGGTTGGCTTTATGATCAAACTAAGGCCCCTAGGTTTTATTTAGGGAAGTTGGGAGAGTATTTGGGTAGAGTTTTTCCGAACCAAAAAGCTTTTAAGGTGTGAAGAAATGAGAAGGAGGAGTGCCCTTTTATAAGAGGGGTGAGGGGCACCTTTGGAAAAGCTAGAAATATTAATTTATAATAAATTCATATTCGGTTTATAATGGTTCCAAAGTTGATTATTTAAATTTTAAGGTGGTTATGGGTCTAAAACAACTCAACCAATAGAATTTAGACAGGTTTGGGTACTTATATTAACCTTATCTTTAAGTATTAACTCTAAGTTAATTAGTTTCACTTTTACAATGTCTCTTTGTATTTTTATATAATATGGTTAATAAACTTACTACATACTTCCAAGAGACCCCCAAGTGGTCCATTAATGATTAACCTATCATGATATAAGTCTCTTGGCCGATCCTTACATTTTTAGGAATTTAATATCAATTAATAATATAATATTTGTTTTAAGAACTCTTTTATGTCAATTTTGACACTATTCAATAGTTTATTTTTGTAAAACTCATAAAAGATTTATTACTTCGAACAAAGTCAATTAAATAAATCCTAATATATAATATTATCCTAGAAAATTAGTTTAATTCATTAAAAGTTTCATATTATATTTATTTGGGTATTTATAATATCAATTAGTTTAATTTTTCACTATTATAGTAATTACTACTTTATCATTGTGTCATAAATAAATTAAATTATTTAATGTCTAAAAATTATAAATAAAATATAACTATGTAGGAAATCTCTTTATCTTTCTAATGAATATTTATAATATAAAATCCAACATATATAACCCTATTTAAAAATTGTTTTTCTAAAAGATATATGCTTGTGTCATTTTTGTATTCATTTTAACTTAATTAAAAAAAGTGTCCCTATCACCTACAAGTGGCACCATGGGGTCCCAAAATCGACCCAAAGATGCCTATGGTCGAACATGTATCAACCAATAAGGCTAGAACACGTTTTAGGGTAATTTAGTATTATTATAATATTATTTTGTAACCCTTATTTACCAGATTTTCCCTTAACCATGGTAAATAAAATATTTACCACAGTAATTATTCAAAATGTCTAAAAATAAAAGTTACCTATTTACACAATTTGGACATCCTGATTCCAAATATGGAATCCATTTTTCTGAATTCAAAACACATAAGTGGCAGAAATTAATTTAAAATTAATTCTCGCTGCCAAAACAAAAAGCGTGTTTTTAAGAGTTAATAACTATCAAAAGATTGACACTTGTTTATGTTCGGTTTAATTGTAAAATTATGTCCAATGACCAACATTATATTAAATGGTAAAAATATATTCTAAATATAATTTAAAACCACTCAAATTCATAATTTATCATTATTAATTATTTTGATTAAAAAAGTTGTTTTTAATTAAAATTTAGCAATTTTCACTATTCATCAAAATATGAAAGTTATCCGAAAAGTACCAAAATTTCACCTTAGGCTAAATTCGATATTCCGAATCCAGAAATGAAGTCCATTTTAAAATATAAAATATATATAATTTCGAAAAGTAGGTATTACTATTCATAACGGCTAGTTTGATTGGTTGTTAGAACTCGGTGTTGCGTACGACACACGCTATCGCATTATTCAAAGAGAAGCGTACCATGGAAGATTGGGGTGTTACATTCTCCCCTCCTTCAAATAATTTCGTCCTCAAAATTTCTAGAATACTACCGCATGAAAAGACTTAGGTGGTTCTTCATCATAAGTTCCTCGGGTTCCCACGTTGCCTCTTCCATCTTATGGTTTCTCCATAAAACTTTTACCAGACGCGTCGTCTGGTTTCTCAGTACTTGTTCTCTCGTATCAAGAATCCTGACGGGCTCTTCACAATAGGAAAGATCGGGTTCCAGTTCTAATTCCACATAGGTGAGTACATGCGTTGGGTCAGGCAAGTATTTCCTCAACATAGATACGTGGAATACATCGTGAACTTTGGAGAGACTTGGCGGCATTTCCAATCGGTAAGCTACAGCCCCAATTCGTTCTAGAATTTTGAAAGGTCTGATGTACCTGGGACTCAATTTACCTTTCTTACCAAAATGTATGACTCCCTTCCATGGAGATACCTTCAGGAAAGCATGATCACCGACTTGAAATTCCAAATCCTTCCTTCGATTATCGGCATAGCTCTTCTGCCTCCTTTGAGCTGCTTTGATGTGATTTTGGATTACCTTCACCTTTTCCATCGTTTCCTCCACCAGTTCTGGGCCTACAGGTTTTCTTTCACCAACGTCATCCCAACAGGTTGGTGTACGACATCTCTTTACATATAACGCTTCATATGGTGCCATCTGAATACTCGAATGGAAGCTATTGTTATAGGAAAATTCTACCAGAGGTAAATATTGATCCCACATACCCTGAAAGTCAAGTGAGCAAGATCTCAACATGTCTTATAAGGTTTTAATAGTTCGTTCTAATTGTCTGTCTGTCTGAGGATGGTAAGCAGTGCTCAAATGAAGTTCAGTATCCAGGGATTTCTGAAGACTTTTCCAAAATCTTGAAGTAAAACGGGGATCACGATCAGAAACAATCGATAGGGGTACTCCATGAAGTCTCAAAACTTCATTAATATATAGTCTTGCTAGACGTTCCAGGGGTAGATCTTCTCTTATAGAAAGAAAATGTGCTGACTTGGTAAGACGATCAACAATAACCCATATTGCATCGTTCCTTCTAGGAGTCTTTGGTAGCCCCATGACAAAGTCCATCGTAATATTATCCCATTTCCACTCTGGTATGGGAAGAGGTTGCATGACTCCTCGAGGCTGTTGCCTTCCATCTTTCACTTGTTGAAAAACCATACATCTTGACACAAAATCAGCAATCTCCCTCTTCATGTTGTCCCACCAAAAATGTTCCTTCAAATATCTATACATTTTGGTGCTCCCAGGGTGTATAGAGAAATTGGAACTATGAGCATCATCCAGAAATTCCCTTTTTAGATCAGGTATATTGGGAACACAAAGTCTCTTCCCGAATTTCAAAATTCCATCTTCATACACAAAGTCTCTCAATCTCCCATCATTCACAGCTTTAATCTTCTTTTGGAATTCTTCATCATCGGTCTGAGAACTCTTAATCCTTTCTAGTAAAGATGGTTTGGCAACCATTTGAAAAAGTATTGATTTTTCACCTTCCCTAGTTATACCCATGTCCATCTTTACTAGATCCATGAAAATTGGATCCCTTTCCATTCTCATCATGTTCAAAACTCCATGGTCTTTTCTACTCAAAGCATCTGCCACCTTGTTTGCTTTCCCCGGGTGGTAGAGTATCGTGCAATCATAATCCTTGAGTAATTCAAGCCATCTCCTTTGCCTCATGTTGAGTTCTTTTTGTGAGAAAATATACTTCAAACTCTTATAATCAGTATAAATCTCACATTTTTCACCATAGAGGTAGTGCCTCCATATCTTCAAAGCAAAGATCACAGATGCTAGCTCAAGATCATGAGTAGGATAGTTTTGTTCATGAATTTTCAACTGTCGTGATGCATAGGAAATAACTCTATCATTCTGCATAAGGACACAACCAAGTCCTTTCTTTGATGCATCACTATAAATAACGAACCCATCATTCCCCGATGGTAGAGTCAATATAGGAGCATTAAATAATCTTCTCTTCAGTTCTTCAAAACATTCTTCACACTCTTTTGTCCAAGAAAATTTAACCCCTTTACGTGTGAGCTTTGTTAATGGGTTAGCCAATCGGGAAAAATTCTGGACGAAACGTCGATAATAACCTACCAAACCAATAAAACTACATACCTCAGTTATACTCGTAGGTTCTGGCCATTCTTGGATTGCCTTGGTCTTAGAAGGATCAACATAGATTCCATCTTTAGAGATAATATGGCCAAGAAATGAAATATCCTGAAGCCAGAATTCACACTTGCTAAACTTCCCATATAATTCATGCCTCCTTAGAGTCTTCAAGATAATGCGCAAGTGATTTTCATGATCTTCGTAGGTTTTGGAGTATACCAAGATATCATCAATAAATAACACCACAAATTCATCGAGATACTCCTTGAAAACTCTATTCATCAGATCCATGAATACATATGGTGCATTAGTCAATCCAAACGGCATTACAGTAAACTCGTAATGCCCGTACCTGGTTCGAAATGCTGTTTTCGGAATGTCTTCCTTCTTCACACACAACTGATGGTATCCAGATCGGAGGTCAATCATTTAAAAGTATTGAGCTCCATGCAGTTGGTCAAATAAATCATCAATACGAGGTAGGGGATACTTGTTCTTTATCGTTATAGCATTGATCTCCCTGTAGTCGATACATAACCTCATAGATCCATCTTTCTTTTTAACAAAAAGAATAGGGGCTCCCCATGGAGAAACACTAGGGCGAATAAATCCCTTATTACTCAATTCCTCTAGTTGTTTCTTTAGTTCAACTAATTCTACAGTGGACATTCTATAAGGGGTCTTCGATATAGGCCTTGATCCAGGAATCAAATCACTGGAAAACTCAACTTCTCATTCTGGAGGATGTCCAGGTAAATCTTCCAGAAATACATCTACAAATTCTTTCACAACAGGTACATCCTCTATTTGAACATTCCTTTCCTCACCGACAGTTATTTCATTTTCTTCCTCCCCAATAATTGAATTAAGTTGAGCTACTGGGGGTGGATCTAAATAAGAATTAGGTGGTGAAGATTCCGCTCTAAAGATAAGGTGTTCCTTATCATTATCATCAAAAATCGTAACCTCTTTCTTCTTACAATAAATCTTCGCATCATAGTCTGAAAGCCAGTCCATACCGAGGATTATGTCAAAATCAATCATAGGTATGACGACGAGATCAGAAGATAAAGAACATTAATGTGCTCTAATGGGGAATGATTCACAAAACTTTGTTGCAATGATACTTCCCTTAGGAGTTTTAACTGAAAATTACCTTATTAAATCAAATTGGAAATATCTAATTTTCTTAGCAAACTGGGAAGATATGAAACAATGCGATGATCCAGAATCAAATAATGCATTTGCTAAACTTGAGGAAACCATTAAATTACCTACCACCACGTCTTTCGGAGCTTCTACCTCAGCAGTAGTGATAGCATAAGCATGGCCTTGATCCCTTGGCCTTTTCTGAGGTAAGTTCTCCTGACGCTTAGGACATGAATTTGCATAATGCCCCATCTCCCTGCAATTGTAGCACTGAACGTTGGTAGCTTCCTTCTTCCCCTTGCAATCACGAGCTTTGTGGCCTTTTTCACCACACTTGAAACAGACCCCCATTCCCTTCAAGCAAGTACCAGGATGTTTCTTCCCGCATTTACCACAAGATGGATATTCAACCTTTCCCTTCTTCCCCTTATTTCCATTCCCAGATTGATCAGCAGGTCTCTTCTTCTCTTTCTTTTCTTTAAAGTCATAAGACTTAGAGAATTCATTTTCGGTCTTGATAGCACATGAGACAATGTCTTCGTACGATGAAAAGGATTGTGAGACTAATGCTCGACGGAGAAATGGTTTTAACCCATCAAAGAAACGATCAATATTACTTCTTCGGTTGTGAATATAATCTCCAGCATACCTCACTAACCTTGTAAAGTTATCCTCATACTTTCTGACATTCTCATCCTCCTTTTGTCTCAGACTCAGAAATTGCCTTTGCATATCTGCTCGATGGTTGCGAGGAAAGTATTTTTCTAAAAACAGATCTTTGAACTCCCTCCATTCCATATTTGATACTTCATCATCTTCCTTCATGTTTTGAATCAATGACCACCATTGATCAGCATCTCTAGTGAGGCGGTAAACTTCCATGATAACTTTTTCCATTTCAATGCTCCCCAAAGCCTGAAATATTTTCTCTAGGGAATTTATCCATCTCTCAGCTACTAAGGGATTTTTACTCCCATTGAACGTTGGTGGTTGTTGCCTCATGAATCGATCTAACATTGATCCTCCACGCTATGGATCAGGGTGCTCCATACGGGTAAGGTTATTATTCATAACCTGAGTGAGTTGTCCCAGTATAGTGATTAGCTGATCGGCACTAGTTGCATCACCAGCTCCACTATAATTATCTTGAGCAGGAGGGCAATCCCTACATGGAGTGCGTGCATTGATACGGTTTCCATTTCTTTCACTAGGCGCCATTTCTAAACAATGGCATAAACTAGATCAGTTTATGAATCAAAATACATAATCCCATACTTATAAAACACTTAACATAAATTGAACTATTTATGGATATAATCCATAATCATAAAAATGTTTTCTTTGAGTAATTATATACTCATAAACCCTTCATAATGATTTGTAAATAAAATGAGAATTATCCAAAGCATATCCCCCGGGAGTGTCGTAACCAAGAGTGCAGCAAGGCCCATTGTCGTGCACCAGTTCCTGTTCGAGTCTAGCTCAAAGCGGTGTTTTCGGGTTTTACCCCTAGGTACATTTGTTCCAGAGCCGCCTCTACCTGCTCGTATCCAAACAGGGATGTATTGCTCGGAAAACTCACAAAATCCCTACAATACCAAAATTTTAGGAATTTCTTCTATACTAATCCTCAAAATTCATCTTAGGTCTCCGTGCTCTAATTAGAGTTTATCTAAATCTATCTTCCAAGGTTTGTACTAAACTTCCTCTAATACCAACTGTAACGCCCCGAACCTAGTTACCCAGAGTCGGTGCATTATTACATAACATTGGCATGATCACAATAAAGATCAAATCTCGAAAGACCGATTGGTTTAGTAGCCTTAGAAACACTAGATATATTCATAAGTTTTACATTACATCATAAAATGAAAAACTACTATAACAACATAATGTATCCATAATCCACACTCATATCCCCATATAATATCCCTGCAGGTCATTCATAATTTACTTCTTCACTTCCTGGGAAAAATAAAACATAGAAAATGGGTGAGCTCAAATGCCCAGTAAGGATAACAATATAGCGGAAACTTTCATAAATGAGAATAAACATTTAAGGAAATGTATAACTAAAACAATAGCCTTTCAAACTTGAACTTTCAACATTGTATGGCATAAATAAAATGAAATAATTTCATTTACTCATTCACATGGATATTCTACTAATCGAATAATCACATGAAAAATCACTAACCACTTTCATAATGTTGGAATGCATAATGCCAGACTATCATAACCACATAGCCAAGGCCTCATGCCAAGACTAAAAATACGATTTTTTCAAGGCCTTGTGCCAAGACACTAGTTTGTCTCATGAGACCTACCGATGCATCGAGGAGCTATAGCGGGCTCCACCCGTCACATATTAAGTCCAATGCATTCCCATATGAAAAGGTTTAAACATAACATAAACATTCGTATTAAAACTAGCATACGAAATGTTATAAACTATGAATGGTATAAAAATAGCACATCCACAGTCAAACATATCACAAAACCTTCAATACAATATAGAAGTTTTGTATCATAATAAATCAACTTCAAATAAGCGTAAAATCCATCAAAGGATGTTGACATAGATGAAATCAAAAAACTTTTTAGAGAAATATCTCTTTCTATTTTTGAAATAATTTAAGAGCCATATAAAATAAAACATTTTCTTGAAAATATTATTATAAGCTTGTAAGTAAATCTTTGAATATTTTATAACGGCAGAAAATAACCGCACCCGCCGTATAAGTTAAAAAAACATTCTTACCTTAATTCTGTCGAAAAGGTTAAAAAGGACCTTGTTTTGAAAACGACAGAAAGATTCCTCTTATAAAAAGTAAAACAAGGGTATAAATGACTTTAACCCATATTCTTGTAAAAATGTTTTGAAATACATTTTGAAAAAAACATGGATGTGGATGATAACGAGATCCCAGTAGATTATTACGTATAAACAACCTCGGATAATGAAGAGATTCTGAAATAACCCTTACCTTGTACTTTTCCTTGGATGGGGTAGATTAACCTCATGTATAATGGTGAAATAATTGTTATTAAATTATACAAGAATCATATATATTAATATGATATCATATATGATCTTTTAACATTGATTTGTTAATAATATCTTAGAATTATCGTCGTTTCGGGTGTTAACTTACTCGTTTTATTTTATATGTTTTGTTACATAAGAGTTGTTTGTTGTATCTTATTCATATCCAGAATGATATCATGTCCTTAAACATCATTTTTTAAATCATCAAATGATAATTATACTTGAATGGATACGATGGAGAATGAATCTCATCGCGTTCGTGGAGACGGTAGTCCGTACGTAGGCACGAGCGACAATATCATTATTTTGATATTAAAATAATATATAAATGGATGTTATATTAAATATAAAGAATCATTAACATGTTATATTTATTATTTACATGAGTTACATATCATTATTATACCCATCCAAATAATAATATATTGAATAACAATTACACCACGACGTGGAGACGGTAAGCCGTACGTACGCACGTATGGTGACATGTTATTCAAAGGGTGGATAGAATACTGAATATGGTTGTACCATATTTATAATAACATCACAGTATATATATGATACTGGAGTTATTATTTTAGAATGGTAACAAAAAAGGAAGAATAAGTGGAAGAAGAAATGAACTTGGAAAAGGGTGGTGAAATCATTACCTCTTCTTCGGGTTCTTCCTTTTGATTTGATCAAAAGGGATCCTTAGGTTGGCTTTATGATAAAACTAAGGCCCCTAGGTTGTAGTGAGGGAAGTTGGGAGAGTATTTGGGCAGAGTTTGGCTGAACCAAAATGCTTTTAATGTGTGAAGAATTGATAAGGAGGAGTGCCCTTTTATAAGAGGGGTGAGGGGCACCTTTGGAAAAGCTAGAAATATTAATTTATAATAAATTAATATTCGGTTTCTAATGGTTCCAAAGTTAATTTTTAAATTTTAAGGTGGTTATGGGTCTAAACCAACTCAACCAATATAATTTAGACAGGTTTGGGTACTTATATTAACCTTATCTTTAAGTATTAACTCTAAGTTAATTAGTTTCACTTTTACAATGTCTCTTTGTATTTTTATATAATATGGTTAATAAACTTACTAAATACATCCAAGAGACCCCAAAGTGGTCCATTAATGATGAACCTATCATGATATAAGTCTCTTGGCCGAACCTTAGATTTTTAAGAATTTAATATCAATTAATAATATAATATTTGTTTTAAGAACTCTTTTATGTCAATTTTGACACTATTCAATAGTTGATTTTTGTGAAACTCATAAAAGATTGATTACTTCGAAAAAAGTCAATTAAATCAATCCTAATATATCATATGATCCTATAAAATTAGTTTAATTCATTAAAAGTTTCATATTATATTTATTTGGGTATTTATAATATCAATTAGTTTAATTTTTCACTATTATAGTAATTACTACATCATCATTGTGTCATAAATAAATTAAATTATTTAATGTCTAAAAATTATAAATAAAATATCACTATGTGGGAAATCGTTTTATCTTTCTAATGAATATTTATAATCTAATATATAAAATATATAACCCTATTTAAAAATTGTTTTTCTAAAAGATATATGCTTGTGTCATTTTTGTATTCATTTTAACTTAATTAAAAAAAAGTGTCCCTATCACCTAAAAGTGGCACCATGGGGTCCCAAAATCGACCCAAAGATGCCTATGGTCGAAAATGTATCAACCAATAAGGCTAGGACACGTTTTAGGGTAATTTATTATTATTATAATATTATTTTTTAACCCTTATTTACCAGATTTACCCTTAACCATGGTAAATAAAATATTTACCACAGTAATTATTCAAAATGTCTAAAAATAAAAGTTACCTATTTACACAATTTGGAAATCCTGATTCCAAATATGGAATCCATTTTATTAAATTCAAAACACATAAGTGGCATAAATTAATTTAAAATTAATTCTCACTGCCAAAACAAAAAGCGTGTTTTTAAGAGTTAATAACTATCAAAAGATTGACACTTGTTTATGTTCGGTTTAATTGTAAAATTATGTCCAATGACCAACATTATATTAAATGGTAAAAATATATTATAAATATACTTTAAAACCACTAAAATTCATAATTTATCATTATTAATTATTTTGATTAAAAAATTTGTTTTTAATTAAAATTTAGTAATTTTCACTATTCATCAAAATATGAAAGTTATCCGAAAAGTACCAAAATTTCACCTTAGGCTAAATTCGATATTCCGAATCCAGAAATGAAGTCCATTTTAAAATATAAAATATATATAATTTCGAAAAGTATGTATTACTATTCATAACGGCTAGTTTGATTGGTTGTTAGAACTTGGTGTTGCGTACAACACACGCTATCGCATTATTCAAAGAGAAGCGTACCGTAGAAGCTTGGGGTGTTACAGAAAGTGTGAGTTTTGGTTACAAAAAATTTTTGTCCATGGTCACATTAATTCAAAAAATGGCATAACTTTTGATCCTGCTAAAACAAAAGTTGTTGAAGAATAGCCAACACCCACAAATATAATTGACATTAGTAGTTTTCTTGGTTTGGAAAGTTATTAACAGAGGTTTGTTGAGAAATTTTCATGGTTATCTAGCCCACTGACTAAGTTAACTTGAAAATGTGTTAAGTTCATTTGGAAAAATGAATGTGATGGTTTTTTTCAGGAATTGAAAAGAAGATTGGTGAATACTCCAGTTTTGGAACTGCCTTCTAGAGATGGTGAATTTTTTATCAACAGTGATGCTTCATTGAAAGGACTTGGTTGTGTCCTTATGCAGAATCATCGGGTAATTGCTTATGTTTCATGTTAGTTGAAACCTCATGATTTAAATTACCCTACACATGATTTATAATTAGCTGCTATTGGTTTTTCTTTAAAAATTTTGAGGCATCATTTGTATAGAGTAAAATGTGAAATATATACTGACAAAAAAAGTGTTAAGTATATATTAACTCAAAAATAATTGAACAAGAAATAGAGAATATGGTTTTAATTAATCAAGAATTATGATTGTACGATTCATTACCATCTTGGAAAAGAAAATAAAGTGGAAGATGCTTTGAGTCAAAAAGTACTAATTCATTAACCATGATAAATTTGGAATGAGATCCTTTGGTTTTTGATTTGATAAACATTGGCATATAATTTGTTGGTGCAAAAAATTATTCTATTTTGTTTCAGTTGTCAGTGAAATCAACTCTATCAGACAAAATAAAGCAAGCACAGAAAGAATACAGTGAGTTGCAGAAAAATTTAGAGTTGGTTCATAAGGGTAAGTTGCATGATTTTAACAATTATAATGATTTTTTTTAGGTTTAGAAAAATATTATGCATGCCTTGTGATTCATAGTTGAAGAATGAGTTGTTATGTTAATCTCATAGTTCCCCATTTTCACTTCATCCTGGCAGTACTAAGATGTATAATGATCTTCAGGATTATTACTAGTGGGATGGAAAGAAAAGATATATTGCTGATTTTACTATGAAGTGTGTGACTTGTCTGCAGGTTAAAGAATAGCCGCATTTACCAAAAGGGATTCTTCAGTTTTTAATAGATCCAGAGTAAAAATGGAAAAATATATCCATGGACTTTGTTGTGGGATTACCAAAGACATCTCGAGGTAATAATGCAATCTGGGTTATTGTTGATCAGTAGACTAAATCTGCTTATTTTTTCATATTTGAGATACTTTGTCTCTATATCAACTTTCTCGGTTGTATGTTAAATAGATAGTCAAGTTGCATAAAGTTCCTCTCTCCATTGTATATGATCGTGATCTCACGTTTACTTCTAACTTTTGGAAAGGCCTTCAGAAGTTGTTGGGTAATGAATTAAATTTTAGTACAGATTTTCATCCTTAATCAGATGGGCAGTCAGAACGAACAATTCAGACCCTGGAGGATATCTACATTCTTGTTCACTGGATTACAAGGGAAGTTGGGACCAACATATTTCTTTTGATTGAATTTTCTTATAATAACAGTTTTCATTCCAGTATACAGATGGCTCCATTTGAGGAATTATATAGAAAGCGTTGTTGAACTCTCGCATTTTGGGATGAAGTAAGTAAAAGGAAGCTCATGGGACTAGAATTGGCAGAAGAGATGGCGGAAAAAGTTCAGTTGATTTAGAAGAACATGAGAACAACTCAGAGTAGACCAAAAAGTTATGTGGATGATCAGAGTAAGGACCTTTCTTTTAAGATAGGTGATCATGTCTTTTTCAAGGTTTCTCCATGGAAAAGTGTGATGTATTTTGGTAAGAAGGGAAAGTTGAGTCCGAAGACCATTGGACCTTATGAAATCCTAGAGAAAGTTGGACCAGTTGCATACAGAGTGGCTTTACCTCCATGTTTATCACAGGTACACAATTGTTTTCATGTTTCAATGTTGAGAAAGTATATTCCATATCCATCTCATCATTTAAGTCTAGAGGTAGTTCAGTTGGAAGAGAATATCTCTTATGAGGAACAACCAGTACAGATTCTTGACTATAGAGAGAAAGTGTTGTTGAATAAGGTAATTCCCCAGGTAAAGCTTTTGTGGAGAAACCATATTGTTAAAGAGGAAATGTGGGAATCTGAAAATGCTTTGAGGGATAAATACCCCCACTTATTTTATAGGTGAATAAAATTATGAGGATGCAATTTCCAAAAGGAGGGATGGATGTAACATCCAGGTAAACAAATAAACAATACATTCAATTTTTTATAATTATTTTGTGAATTAAATATTAATTTTACTTTAACGGGGTTGATATGTTTGATGGAATACCCGATACGCAACAACGGGTTTCTTTGAAATCTTACGTTCCACACTAATAATATAATATTATTATTTTAAATGTTAATTAACTACTAGCCCTTGTATTGGCGGTAATGAACTAAACTAACTACAATATGATTATACATGTTTTTTAAATAAAAGTTAGAGGCTTAAAATGTGAATGAATCTAATTTTAAGCATAATTTACTTTAAAAGGTCGATTTATTGCCTTTTAATGGAGAACCCTCTTTAAATATAGTTTTGATAACTTTTATATGTTCTATTTGACAAAATAAAATTCTTCTTTAGATTCGGGACATCAAATTTTACTTTGGGTATATTTTTGGTATTTTTCTAGTATAGTTCATTTTTTGGAATAGTGAAAAATGCTATATTTTTATTCAAAGGTGCCTTTTAATCTAATTTATTTATACGGTTATATTATATTTTTAATTGGTTTTAAAGTGTAATTAGATTATATTTTTACCAATTAATCCAATTTTGGTCATTGGAATTAATTTCACTTTGAAATTGGTCATAAACAAGTGTCGATCTTTTGATAGTTATTGTTTCTTAAAAATATGTTATTTGTTTTGACAATGAGAATTAATTTTAAATTAATCAATGAAACTTATATGTTTTTAATTTGGTAAAATATACATAATATTTTTAATTAGGAATATCAAATATATCTTAGGTTGAATTTTTGGTAGTTTTCTGAAAAACTTCAATTTTTTATGAATAGTGAAACCACTAAGTAGTAGTTAACAACTGACATTTTCATTTAAATGAAATTTTACCTCTTTTTTGGATTAAATTTTGAAAATCCAACATACATGGTTGTTATTAATACGTAAAATGTGGTTCAATAAGATAAAAATAATTTTTGGTGACTAGTAACTTTTGAATTTTATTTACCGTGGTTAATGGTAAATAGTGTAATTCAGGATAAAAAGAATATTATAATAATAAAAAAGTACCTTAACACTTGTCATATCCTTATTCGTTGAGTCATTTATGACCATGGTCATTTTTAGGTCGTTTTTAGACCTTATTTAGCTACTTGGGAGTGATAATGACACTTTAGATTAATTAAGTTAAAGGCAAAAATGACAAAAACAAATATCTTTTAGTAAATTAATTTTTACAAGGGGTTATATAAATTATATTTTTGACTATAAATATTCATTGTAAATATAAAAATATTTCCTACATAATGGTATTTTTTTATAATTTTTAGATATAAAATAAATTAAATTATTTATGACACAATAATGATGCAGTATTTACCTCATTAATAAAAGATTTAAAGAAATAAGATTATAAATATTAAAACAATATCGAAAACCTGTCCAATTATTATTGGAATATTTTATTTCAATGATGGGTCATATTATATTATATTTTAATTAGTTATGGACCTTTAGAAACCAAATTTCATTATATAATAAAATATTATTTTCACACTTTCCTAAAGAGCCCCTCCTCCCCCTTATAAAAAGCCCTCACTTCTAACTCATTCCTCACACCTCTCAAGCCCCTTGGCTCATCCAAACCCTAACTAAATAAGCTATCAATATCCCTGTACTCCTCCTAGAATCCTTAACTTAGGCATAAGGCACTTCAAGAAGTCCTTTTGGTTCAAACCAAAGGGAGTTACTCAAATTAAAGGTACCAATTCCTCTTAACTTATTTTCTTTTATTTTACTTCTCCAATCCCTAAACTCTTTTTATTACATTCTTTTATAACACCACCAGTATCCTCAATATACTAATATGTTGTTATGATAAGGATTTGAACTACACTTACACACACCTCCATCTAATGGGTTAATAAAATATTGTTTCTGTGGATGGTAAACTAACGCCTTAAGAAATGATGATTGTTTAAGTAGGTAAATTGTCCGTTTTACTAAAATTGATATCAATTTTAAATAAAGAGAAGCAAATTGATTCATACCGGGCACATTGTGTGTCAGATTGAGGTTTATTTTATTCTTACACATCTAAGATGACTTATGGATAATTTTACTAATATATCAAAACAATATGATGTTTTCTCTTAGTTTTGAGTATGTCGGTTATCCTTTTTACTAAAATTGGTATCAATTTTAAATAAAAGACACACTTGGAGTCATACTGGTCACACTGTGCATCAGATTGAGGTAAAGATGATTCTTAAATATCTTAAATGAATTATGGATCATTTCCCTAAAGTATCAAAACAATATGAAAACGTTTTCTTGGTTTTCAGTATGCCACTTGTTTGTTTTTCTAAAAATTATGCCAATTTAAAATAAAAAAGATGCACTTTGATTCATATCGATCACACAGTGTGTAAGATTAAGATGTGGTTGATTCATAAACATCATAAATGACTTATGGAATATTTTAATAAATTATTAAAAAATATGAATGTATTTTCTAGGTTTTTAGTAGGTTGGTTTTCCTTTTTACTAAAATTGGTTTCAATTTTAAATAAAGGGCACACTTAAAGTCATACAAGTCACACCAGACATCAAATTGATATTTAGTTGACTTTTACTGATCTAAAATGAATTATGGATCATTTATCTAAAGTATAAAAACAATATTAGTGCATTTTCTAAGTTTTTAGGTAGGTTAGTTTTCCTTTTTACTAAAATTGATCTCAATTTTAAATAAAAACAAGCCCTTGGAGTCATAATGGTGACACCATGAATTGAATTGAGGTGTCTATGATTCCAAAACGCCTCAAATTTCTCATTTATCATTTCTATAAAGTTTCAAAACAATCAAAAGGTGTTTTATTAGTTTCCATTATGTCAGTTTTTCTTTTTTCAAAAATTAATGTCAATATAAAATAAAAAGACACACTTTGAGTTTTATCAGTCACACCATGTGTCAGATTGAGGTTATGTTCATTCCTACAAAAAAATGACATATGGATCATTTTCCTAAAGTATCAGAACATTATGAATTCATTTTCTTAGTTTTGAGTAGGTTATTTGTCCTTATTACTAAAATTGATGTCAATTTTAAATAAAAATATACACTTCGAGTCTTATCGGTCACACTATCCATCAGATTGAGGAATGGGTTATTCTTACACATATCAAATGACTTATGAATTATTTTACTATAGTATAAAAACAATACGAATGTGTTTTCTCAGTTTTGAGTAGATCAAATGTCCTTTTTACTAAAATTGGTGTCAATTTTAAATAAAAGGACGCACTTGGAATCATACCGGTCATACCATGCATCGGATTGAGGTGTGTTTGATTCCTACACATCCCAAATGACTCATGGATTATTTTTATAATGTAAAAATAACTGAATGTGTTTTCTTAGTTTTCAGTATGTTACTTGTTCTTTTTTCTAAAATTAACGTCAATTTAAAATAAAAAGATGCACTTGGAGTTGTATCAGTCACATCAAACTTCAGATTATGGTGTGGTTGATTCATACACATCAAAATTTATTTATGGATTGTTTTCCTAATGTATCAAAACAATACAAATTGATTTTATTGGTTTTAAGTATGTTACTTATTTTTTTTCTAAATTTAATGTCAATTTTAAATAAAAAGACACACTTTGAGTCATATCGGTCACACCATGCATTGGATTGAGTTGTGGTTGAATCCTACATGTTAAAAATGAATTATTGATCATTTTTCTAAAGTATGAAAAAAAATGAATGTGTTTTATTAGTTTTGATTAGGCCAGTTTTCATTTTTACTAAAATTGATGTCTATGTTAAATAAAAAAGATGCAATTGAAGTCATACCAATTACACCATTCCTCGAATTGAGGTTTGGTTTATTCCTTCACATCTCAAATGACAAATGGATCATTTACCTAAATTATCAAAATAATTTGAATGTGTTTTCATAATTTTGAGTAGGTCAGTTGTCCTTTTTACTAAAATTGATGTCAATTTTAAATAAAAACATGAACTTGGAGTTATATCATTCACATTGTGCATAGGATTGATGTGAAGTCGATTTATACACATATCAAATGATTCATGGATTTTTTTCCTAAAGTATCAAAACAATATGAATTCATTTTAATTGTATTTAGTATGTTACTTGTATTTTTTACTAATATGTCATTTTAAACTGGAAACACTCACTCTAACTCATATCGGTCACATTGTTTATCAGTTTGATATGAGACTAATTTCTATATTTTCAAAATGATATATGAATATATTTTCTCAATTATCAAGATAGTTATAGCATTTTTCCCTATTTTTAGTGAGTGACAAAAGTTCAACTAAAATTCCAATTTTATATTACATCAGATTGAGGAGAAGTTGATTCCTACACATCTTAAATGAGTTATGGATCATTTTCCTAAAATATCAGAAAATATAAAAATTTTTTGGTTTTTAGTTTTTCATTTGTCTATATTACTAAAATTAATGTAAATTTTAAATAAAAAGAATCACCATGAGTCATACTAGTCACACAGTGTTTCAGATTGATGTTTTTCTAATTCTTACATGTCCCAAAGTCTCAAAAACAACTAACTACCAATGTTACAATTATTAACATTTTATTTATTTATCAAACTATCAATATTTCTTATTGATTTGATGTTCTTATCTGAAAAAACTTTCTTGTTGTGGAAAAATAGAACTGTATAAGAAGATATTATGCCCATTATATCACAAGAAGTCACAACAATAGGCATAAGATCTTCCTCCACTCTTCTAGATATCAAAAATGAGAAAGGTTTTCTGCTAAGAACATTAGATCAATATGTAGTTTTAGTAAGTTGAAAAAGAAAATAAATGGAAATAGTGGTCATTATAGCAGTTGTAGTCTCGAATTCCAATCTCTCACAAGCATGAACAGCTTCGAACAAACCACCCCAACTGTAATAAAGGAATCCACCTATATAAGAAAACAATTCTAATGTCAGTAATAATAAAAAAAGTAAATTAAACATCTATATTAAACAATACACTAGTTCTATTAAAGTAACATATTCATGCTATTTTTATAAATTTTTGAACCATTTTCTTATTTTTATTATCTCATTTTCAGTCTTGAATGTGCATGATCAGCTTCAAACAACCCACTCCAAATCGAACAAAACAATACACCTATAGTGTTGACATATAACGCTTTCCTTCAAGTTCCCTTCACTGCCATTAAAGGAAATTGATAAAAGATAACACAGTAGGGGTGAAATGATTTTAAGATAGAAGAAATTTTCTTACGGAGTAGTAAAAAATTTAATTTATATTATGCTAATGCTACTTAGAATAGATAATATTATGAGGGAAAACATAGTATATTAAAAAAATACCTTCTCATTGAACTCCGAGTTGCAGTCTCAAAGTTTAATCTCTCATGAGCATGAGCATCTTTAAACAAAACACCCCAACTCGAACAAAGTAATATACCTTTATAAGAAAATAATTCATATTTAAGTAAGACTAAAAATTAGTAAATTAAGAATAAATATAAAAAAATCCACTACTTCTATGGAAATCACATATTCGTGTTATTTTCATACATTTTGCCATCAAGTATGCTGCCCATTAATTTCTAAGAAAATCAGTATCATCTTGTGAATATGATTATTTTTTACATTAATAGTTGTAACAAAAAAATAAACAAATAACTAATATATATTTTAAATGAAATGGTAATTATCTTTGAAAATACATCTTTAGGGATTCTAGTTTATTGATGTAATATAATATCTCTCAAAAATTTACAAACATAATAACCATAATCTTTTTAATTTTTTTATTTCGTATAGTGTAGAAATTTTGGGAAAAATAAGTAATTTTTTTATATGTTTTTGGATAGTGAAATATTAATATATATAGCCTGATACTAGTCCAGATGTATAACTTTTCAGGATCCTTATTCTTATCACCGGCCCTCATTCGTTATTTTTTACAATATTTATATGTCACCCTATGATAATTGAATCGTCATTAAAAATAATCTAAATTATATAACTTGAATTTTAGTTCAAAAATTTTTGATTTAGTTTATGACTTATTAAAAAAATTCATCATGTGTGGTCAGTTAGTTGGGTATCCATACAGAGAATCTGGGAAAAAAATTTGGAGTATCCAAAATGACTACAATGAGCATCCATTGTTTCCTAAAACACAAAATGGAATAATTAATGAAAGAAATAAAAGTATATTTTATAAGATTAAATTGTAAATTTTTTCCCCTTAATCATTAGTATTTAGAAGAGTATTTCATCCAAAATTTTTCTTTCAAATGATTTGACAAGGTCTTCCACTATTTCATCCATTTTTTGGATTATTTTTTTTATTTTATAGAGGTGGTGTGAGGACTAATGAGTCAAAAAAAATCATGGTGAAATCCCTTTAATTGTTATTTATAAATATACCTATAAGAAATACAAAATGTATTTAGTCAAAATTAACATATTATATCAACTTTTGGAAAATATAATCATGAAAACACACCTCATGTATACATTTATAACTGAGGCTCCTAGTTATTTATAGTTGAGGATTTCATTGAAATTTTGAAGAACAATGTAGTCTATACATTCCTCTCCATGCCCATGAGGAATGGGTGATTTGGTTGTGGCTGTGGATTCTATCATAGAGGTTCTAGGTTCTATTATTTTCTATGAAAATTCCTGATATGCCTGAATAAATCACTCATGGACCCCTCTACCTAGTTGGGAATAGGCCTGAAATCCCATGTGTCGTTACACTTGGGACTTTGGTTAGGGAAGTACATAAAAGTTCTTGGTGGTGGGTTATGGACCACCTATACCTTGTAGTTCCCTAGGCCTAAAAATTTGGTGTACCTTTTTCCCCATCATTGGTGGTGGGGTGGTAAGGGTTTGGGTGGGGTGAGGGGAAGGTCACAAGGTCAAGTCATTATGCCTACTATTTACTGCAGTTTTCTTCTTTTCATTATGTTCCTCTATGGAAGATGTAACTGACCTATTATATACCTTCCTCTCTATACATATTTTATTCAAAATAAACTATGTGAGTACTAAAATTTTGAAACTTTCTATCCACATGAATCCTTAATGTTAGTAACTGTGGATATTGAATGGGTGGGGTAAAGGTACTTTCAAAATATATTTTCGATTGGTTGGTCTATCCTTTAGATGGATTTGAGCAAAAATTTAATTCTTACCCATTCCCTTGGTCCTTATGTAATAACATTCATTGGTTAATACATATTTTCATTAATTATTAAATGTTTAGCCTGAAAAATAAATTGGAAATGAATACCTTCGTATAGACATGTGTCTTTACAAGATATAAAGTTCATACAACGAATGTTCCAATAGCTTGTTCATCCTTATGAATATCATCATCATCAAGTGGAACAAATATTTTAGTGCTAGGATCGTGATTTATGCTAATATCCACTCTCACATGACCTTTTGGAGGTGTTGTGTTGTGTATCATGTCGTCTTTGATATTTAACATTGTATCCCTCACTAAGAGGTTATGGGAAGGTATTTATATATATAAATCAAAGTCATTTTCACACTGTGTAATATAATTATAGGAAATGTATCATTGTCTATTTTATTAAAATTTCATAGAAAAAATTATTAGAATATATATTCCCTCGATTAAGATAAGTTTTTGATGGGAATGGCTCTCCTCAAAACTGATGGGGGTGGGGAGATCTTCACTCAATGGTTGTTCTTGAGTTGTTTCTTCTATTTGATCCCCACACTATAATAGTTGTTATCAACTTATTCTTCCATTGAAATTTTTTTAAGGGAATCTAATCATGCTTTTATCTTTGTCATTTCATTATCTTTATCCTCCTCTTGTTTTTTTTCTCAAAATATGTTTGGGGTGTCACACCAAAACCGGCACCTCTAACATAACTATACTATTCTAGACACTTCAAGGCCACTAGTAGTAGGTTTTCATCTGGTACAAGTGTTGATGATTCCTATGACTATGTCATATATAAAATGTAGGAAATTAATTAATCATTGTTATGTAATAGTGATTTAAATAATTTTTTATTATGTCATACTTACAAATGTTATTAGTACTTTTTGTGTTTTTTAGCTATTAGTATCTCATATTTATTTACACATGCATCCTTCCATATCACATGGTATTATATGGAAGTGACTTTGGATTTGGATTCATCAATCATTATATAAACATAGGGACATAATTATATTGTTGTTTGATGACACATAAAAGTATTATGATAGGTTTAAAATACGTACCATTTTTTCAAGTGAAGCATACCCTATCCTTTATTTGTGGTAAGGTTTCATTGATTTTTATTTCTATTATTTATTTTCATCACTCATTTAATATCTCATAAATAAAAAATTCTCAATCAATGTGATGAATACACATATTTTCAAATAATGAATTATCATCCACGATGTATATAGCAACCCTTATTTTTCAGACACTACTATTACATCATTTTAAAAATAAAAAAATAAAATCATTACACAATGAGGATATAAATGATTAGAGTCTTGGAAAAATTAGGACCATTAATAACATTTAAACAATAAAACATAAATATTTATTAAATTCCTTCTTCTCTAGCTTCTTATTAGACCATGAATTCTCATTAGTACAAGTAGTCACCTAAGGATATAAATCAAAAATGGGTGAGCTTAATGCCTAGTAAGAATATAGATAAGAACATGAAACAATATGACATGGGGTGATGATAATAATGATCATCATTATATACATATAGTATTGTAATCATGAGATGAAAGATTAAGAAAAGGCATGGAATGTTGTAATACATAAAAATGAAACATCATATCTTACTGGTTAACTACCACACATAGGTGTGAATAAATCTAGCATATGTTCATGAATATTTCAATTTTCTCATGAGATACATCACATTACCCAATTAATTTTAGTGATATATAAAATTGGGGGCTCCAGTAACATCATAACATTTATATTTCTCTATATAATTCTGGGCACACTCGTCACATCATAACATTTACATTTTCAGGCATGGAAGATATAACATATATCAATATATAACATAAAATAAATCACGTAAAGGAATGGTTTTAATTTAAAAAGAATACAAAAATAAAATTTTGGTTCCCAAATTAAATATGGAATTACATACTTGAATCGTCAACCATGAGTGAAGAGGAAATAATCTCGATAAGTAAAAGGTGTGTTTTTTTAAAAGAAGAGTTCTTCTAGAAAACATTGTGTTTTTCATAAACTCATGTATAAAACAAGTATATCTAAGTAAATTTAATATAAATATGAATAAATTATATTTAAGGAATATGCATACTAAAAAAGGGGTGAAAGGGGGGAACCCTAAGGAAAGAGAGTTGGGTTTGAGAATTCCCCTTACCTAGAGTCCAAATTATTTCTTTACTTTAATATCCTATATAATCCGATTATATTTGTTAATTAACAAATAAATAACCTTTTATACAAGAATTTTATTCATTATTGTTTTAATGAGTTTATTTATGGGATTTCTTATGAGTTATAGAGTTTAATTTCATTGGTCGGAAGCATTCATTTTCACGGTTTTCACGATCGGTTCACTTGTATTCATGAATGGAAGTTCGTGTAAAATGATGATAAATATCCATAATTATTGTTACATGTTATTAATGAAATTATATAAGTTTTAATGATCTAATAAATAATTTTGTTATATGTAGTTAGGATCAATAATTATATACAATTTAATGATGATTGTTTTAGATTAATTTTGGCGGTTTTTCGATCACAATGACTTCATTTTGTTTTATAATTTATTATTATGTGCATAAGTTAGTTTAATAACATAAATATGGTTATAAAATACAAATTAAAATATTTTTTTCAACTATTTAATGTTTTTGTTAACATACTTTAAGGTTTTAATGTAAAATTAAAGTGTATTACCCATGATGTCATTAAATTGACACATCACGAGTGACAATTTCATTTTTAAAATAAAAGAGAGAGAGGGGGGAGGATGGAATTTAATTATGAATCTTCAATTAACAAGATATAATTCAATTATATAAAACAAAATGTAGTTATAATTACAATTGGAAGAATTATGTTTAGGAAATAATAAGAAAAAAATTGAAATTGAAAGGAAATTAAAAGAAAGAGTGAGGGGATTTACATCTTCAATTTATCCTCCTTGAGAACCTCCTTAGGGAAAATGTTTTTGTATTTTGATAAGACCAATAGCTCATATATATGGGATAGGTTATAGGCAAGAGTATTTTTTAGAATATATTCAATTCTCAAAGATTGAAAATTGTGAGGAGAAGAGGGAGTGAGGGGTGGTATTTATTGTGGAGGAGAGGGGTGTCTTCTCATTATTATATTCATTGGTTTATTATTTTGGATCAAGACTTAGAATCCTATTATAATTATCACTAAATATATTAAAATAAATAATTATGTTTAGATATTAAGTTTCTTAAATCATCCTTACATCAACATAGACTAAAAAATGCATGTATTTTTCATTTATCGAAAATTATCATATTTTACTATTCATCAAAAATTCAAGTATTTCAGAAAAATCCAAAAAAAAATTACTATAACCATTTTTCAATGTGTAAAATTCAAAAATAAACTCCATTTTATCAAAATAATTTCTAAATATAATTAATTATATTTTTAATTACATCATCATTTACTTAGAAAATTCATATTTTAAAATTTTAACTGATTTTGTAAAACTTTGAAAAATTATTTAGGGTATCATAAAATTATCTTAAAATAATAATACATAAAAATATTAATTTATGAATAAATTTTCTCTTAAATTATTAAATTTATTAGAAAATTGTAATTAAATATTTATGAATTATAAAAAAACCAACACTTAATTAA
This sequence comes from Viscum album, assembly GCA_963277665.1. Lineage (NCBI taxonomy): Eukaryota > Viridiplantae > Streptophyta > Magnoliopsida > Santalales > Viscaceae > Viscum > Viscum album. The sequence continues at coordinate 1,418,043,798 of OY728157.1, read as the reverse complement.
TAATTTTTTAAGACAATCATTTACTAAAACTATGATACAATTATACCATTATTTTATTTATAAAATACCTAAATTTTATTTATACATTATTGGGTGAGGTTACTATTCATTTTTTTTGGTTTATTATTCATAATATTCATATTATTATTCCTAAGGTTGAGTTACTATTTCATCAGTATTGTTTCTTTATCTTCTATAAATACTTCTTATTTCATTAATTATTCATCTATAAAGTTTTTATTATGGTCTATAAGTGATTATATGTGATTTATACTATATGAAATTACTATAAGAATAGATAAATTCCATTGATAAAAGTTTGGGTCATTACATTCTTTCCCCCTTTTGAAATTTCACCCTATAAAATTCATTTCACATAAACCGGTGAGGGTACCTCTCCTTCATCCCCTCCTATGATTCATAAGTTGCTTCTCCATACTTATGGTTCCTCTACAATACTTTGAAAAGGTGGGTTGTTGTGTTTCATAGAACATTATATCTTAGAACTAGAATTTTTACTAAATTCTCCTTATAATAGAGATCATCTTTCAACTATACCACCTATGTGATCATTACATGTGAGGGATCTAGTTAGTACTTCCTCGGGAGTGATACGTGGAATACATCATGAATATTATCCATACTTGGTGGAAGTAAAATTTGATAGACCATAACTCCTATGTGATCAATGATCTCAAATGGGCCAATGTACCTTGGGCATAGCTTCCCTTTCTTTCCAAACCTCGTGACTCTCTTCCATGGTGTTATTCAAAGGAATACATTTTCTCTAACATCGAACTCCAAGTCCCTTTGACGATTGTCAAGATATCTCTTTTTTCAACTATAATAAGTTTTTATATTTTTCTGGATGTCTTGACCCGTCTCTGTCATCTCTTTCACAAGATTAGGTCCGAGTATCTTTCGTTCACCAACTACAACACAAGATGTTGGCGTTCTAAATCTCTTTCCATAAAGAGATTCATATGGATCCATCTGAATACTCAAGTGGAAGAAATTTTTGTATGATAACTCAACCAATGAGAGATGATAATACCATCCACCTTTGAATAATAAAGAGTAGTTTCTTAGCATTTTTTTGAGAATTTGAATAGTCCTTTCATATTTTCTATCAGTTTGGGGGTGATATGTCATGCTAAAATTTAATTTTATACTCAAATCATGTTGATGAATCCTCAAGAATTTATTTGTGAACCTGTGATTATGGTCATAGACAATAGAGAGTGGAACCCCATTAAGTCTCACCACTTCACATATATCTTTTCAAGTTTTTCAAGTGGGAGATCTTCCCAAATAGTGATAAAGTGGGCAGTTTGGTGAGTCGGCCCACCACAACCCATGTCACATTATTTCTTTTGGATGTCTTCAGGAGACCTATGACAAATTCCATATTGAAATTATCCCATTTCCACATGGGTATAGAAAATGGTTGCATCATCCCTTTGTACTTTTGTCACTCTGATTTAACTCGCTAACGTATCAAGAACCTTGTGATATATTCTGTAATATCCTTCTTCATGTTGTCCTACAAGAAGTGTTCTCAGAGATCATGATACATCTTGGTACTCTCAATATGGATAGAGAATGTTGATCTATGTTCATTGTCCAATAGATCCTTATTTATCCTGGGTGATGAAGGCACAAAAATCCTCATTCCAAACTGAATTACACCATCATCATCGATATGGAACTCTAACATCTTCCCTTACTTTAATGTATTCACCTTCTTTTTTAACTCTGGATCATCCCTTTGTGTCTCTTTAATATTCTCTTAGATAGATGGTTGGGAAATAATTTGGAAAAACTAGGATTCATTCCCTTCCATTCTGATTTGAAAATATATCCTTTGAATATCCAAGAAAAGAGGGTCTTTCTCAATCTTTATCATGGATAGAGTATCATGTTTGTTTCTATTAAGTGCATCAGCTACCTTGTTTGCCTTTCCAGGATGATAGTGAATAGAGAAATTGTAGTCTTTGATTAGCTCTAACCATCTCCTTTGACACATGTTGAGATCATTTTGGGTGAATATATACTTTATGCTCTTATGATCGGTATATATTTCACACTCCTCGCCATAGAGGTAGTGTCACGATATTTTTAAAGAAAAAATAACAGATTCTAGATCTATATCAGGCATCAGGTAGTTCTTCTCATGGATATTCAACTATCATGAGGTGTAGGCTATCACATTATCATTTTTCATGAGTACACAACCCAAGACATTCTTGTAAGTATCACTTTATATTACAAAACTTTATCCACTTTTTGGTACTATGTGTAGAGGTGCAGTGATAAGCCTTATCTTTAGCTCCTTAAAGCTTTCCTCACATTCTTCAATCCAGACATACTTTACCCATTTCCTGGTGAATTGAGTTAGTCGGCTTGACAATCGTGAGAAATTTTTTACAAAACATCAATAACACCTCACTAATCCAAGAAAACATTGGATTTATATGGCACTAGAGGGTTTGGGTCATTCCTCAATTGCCTTTGTTTTTAAGGGTCCACAAAAATTCCTTCACTTGTGATCACACTTCCCAAGAATGTGACTTGCTACAACCAAAATTAACACTTTCTGATCTTAGCATACAAATTATCCTTCCTTAATGTCTCCAATACAAGACTTAAATGTTCTTTATGTTCCTCCTTACTCTTGGAGTAGATGTGAATGCCATCAATAAACACTACCATAAATATGTTGAGGTAATTTTTAAAGACCATATTATTCAAATATATGAAGATTGGATGGGAATTGTAAGTCCGAATGGAATTACCAAAAATTCATAGTTCACATACCTTGTACCGAAGCAAATATTATGAATATATTCCTTCTTCTCCTTTATCTAATGATATATAGAATGGAGATCCACCTTTGAGAAGTATGGAGCTCCTCATAACTAATCAAACAAGTCATCAATCCTTGGAAAAGTATTCTTGTTCATTATGGTGATCTTGTTGAGTTCCCTATAATTAATAAATATCCACATTTATTCATCCTTCTTATTGATAAAGAGAACTAGAGCATCCCAAAGTGATGCACTAGTTCATATAAACCCTTCATCCAAATACTCTTACAGCTACTTCTTTAACTCATCAAATTTGATAGGGGCCATCATATAGGGACACTTTGAGATAAGAGTAGCTTTGGGTATGAGTTATTTTAGAAACACTACCTCACTATCCGGGGTGAGTCTTGGTAACTCTTCAAGAAATACATCATTGTATTCCCTCATGATGAAAATTTCCCCTAGGTTGATAACTTCCTTTAACTCAACCATTTGAGTGAGGTATAATTCTTCACATGAAATCAACACCCACACCATTAAATGATTTTCAAAAGGTGATTCATGATATACCTTTAATTTATAGAGGAGCATGGTATGGTTAGGAATATGAAAAGATATTTCTTTTTCCTGACAGTTTATATGTTCTCTATATAATGAGATCCAATCCATTCCAATTATAGAATCGAATTCCACCAAGGGAAGTATCATGAGATTTGTTGGAAGAATCTTCCCACATAGTCCTAAAAGAGAAGAGTCTAACACTTTGGTTGAAATGATTAACCACTTGGTGTTTTTACATATATCTATACTTCAAGGTTTTGGGGAATTGATTCAATAGTTCTAGAAAAATTTAAAGATATAAAGGAATGAATAGAACCAAAATAAAATAAGAATTTTTCCATTCTTGAGTGAATAGAAAGTGTACCTTGTACAACTTCATTTTATTTCTCCACTTATGTAATAGTGATGGCATAAGTCCTTCCTTTATCATTTTTCTTTTGTGTTAGATTATATTGATTACCCTCAAAGACTCGAGCTTTAGTGAATTGGATTGCATAGTTCCCTTTCTCTCTAGAGTTGTAACATTGGACCATGGTTGGTTCTTTATTTTACTCTACCACATTATCCTTTATCCTCGTGAATTTTTTATATTCATGAGTTTGTTGGAATTCTCTCCCACACTTGAATCATTTCCCTATCCCTTTGGGTATGTTCCCATGATGACTTTTCACACATTTTTTACATGTGGGTTGTTGAGTTTTATTTCCACCTTTCTCATTAGATCCTTAGGTTTGAAACTCTATCTTCTGTTTCTTATCACCATGGCCATGGGATCATTCTTCAAAATCTATCTCCACTTTGATAGCACATTGAAAAAATTCTTCATAACTCCCAAAGTCTTAAATGGAAATATCCTTTCAAATGAATGGTTTTAACCCGCTAAAGAATCTATCAATGTTTCTATCATTGTTGATAACAAAACTAGAAGAGTACCTTGCATGACTTGTGAAATATTCATGGTATTCTATGATAGATTCTTATTCCTTTTGCTTTAGATCTATGAATTCTCTCACCATATTTGTATGAATAGTTTTAAGAAATAATTGTTAATAAACATTATCTTAATGTCTTCCCACTCTATCTCTTCAATTTTTCCCTTTTCTTGGTGTTCTTAACCAAATCCCACCATTTATTGGCCTCTCCATATAGAAGATAAATAGAAAGACTCACCTTCTCCATATCAAAATAGTAAATAACATGAAATATATTCTTCATCATGTTAACCCACTATTCTGAAATGAGTGGATCAGAAGATCAACTAAACTTCGGTGGTAGTTGTCGTACAAAGCACTCTATAGCTAGTTTCTCCCTCTTTAGTGATGGAGTTCATTCCACATTATTGAGGTTATTGTTTATAACCTAAGATAGTTGGGTAAGAATCACTATGAATTTTTGAACTCCACATCCCAAAGCATTGGGGATTTCATTCGTTAAATTGTTTTATTGTCCCTTGCATGGTTTTTTGCCTATTTTTTCTTCGTTCCCACCATTTTCTAAAATATAAAAGGTTATAACCCAAAAAAATCAACAAGTCATGAATAAATAATTTATTCCTTTGTGAAATTAAATCTAAAGACATATCTTATGGGATCCCTATGTTTAAAACTTTCTAAAACAAAGTTTCTTGGGTTCTTACTTATACTTAGTCTCATATTAAGGGTTTTCACTAAGGTTCAATAATCCTAAATCCCAAATAAACTAAATTTTCCCCCGATAAAAACTACAATGACTCTGCTATTTCTTACATTACTATTACTTCATTTTAAGGATAACAACATATAATCATCACAAAATTATGATACAATGGTTTATTGTCTTGGGAAAATTTGGACCATGAATAACATTTACGAAATAAAACATAAACATTTATTTAATTCCTTCTTCACTGGCTACTTATTGGCCCTTAATTCTCTTGAGTATAAGTAGTCACCAGAGGATATACGTTAAAAAGTTGTGAGATAAAATCCTAGTAAGAGTATAGATAAGAACATGAAAAAATATAACATGAGGTGAGCTTAATAATTGTCATAATTACATAAGTATAGGATAATAATAATGAGAGGAAACATTAAAAAATCATGGAATGTGGTAATGCATAAAAATGAAATATCATGTCTTAGTGGTTAACTACCACACATATTTGTGAACAAATATAGCATCATATTAATGCATATTTTCCTTTTATAATTAGATACATCACATTACTTAATTCATAGGAGTGCTATATGATTCTGAGTGCACCACTCACATCATAACATGTACATTGTAGTATATAATTTTGGGTGCACCTGTCACATAATAACATTTACATTATCATGCATGCCACATAGAACATATATTAATATTTAACATAAAATAACCCATGAAAATGAATTTTTTTTCATTTAAAATGCATGAATTCCTAAAAATTTTGTTCCCAAATGAAATAGGGAATAACATACTTGAATCATCAACCTTGAGTGAAGAATAAACATCTCAAGAAGTAAAAAAGGTGTGTCTCTTTGAAAGAAGAGTTCTTTTTGAAAACATTATGTTTGTCAAAAACTCATGTAAAAAACATATATATACCATAAAAGTTAATATAATTATGAATATATGAAATTTAAGGAATATCCACATTAAAATGGGGTAAAAGAGGTAAAACCGAAGGAAAGAGAGTTGGGTTCGAGAATTCCCCTTACCTTGGGTCCAAATTATTTCTTCACATTAATATCTTGTATAATTAGATTTGATTCATTAATTAACAAATAAATAACCTTTTATAAATGAATTTGTTTCATTATGGTTTTATTGAGTTCATTTATGGTCTTTCCTGTGAGTTATAGAGTTTAATTTCATCGTTCATAAGTATTCATTTTCACAGTTTTTAGGATCAGTTCACTTATATTCCTGAATTGAAGTTCATATAAAATGATAATAAATATCCAGAATTTTTGTTAAAATTTATTAATGATATTATATAATTATGAATGATATAATAAAGAATTTGGTTATATGTAATGAGGATGAATCATTAGATACAAGTTAATGATGATCATTTTAGGTTAATTTTGGCGGTTATTCGATCACATCAATTTTTTTTGTTTTATTGCTTAGTATTATGTGTATAAGTCAGTTCTAGAACATAAATATTATTATAACATACACTTTAAAATATTTTTTCAACCATTTAATGGTTTTATTAACATTCTTGAAGGTTTTAAATTAAAATTAAAGTACATCGCCCATGATGTCGGTAAATTGACACATCACGAGCGACAATTTCATTTTTAAAATAAAAGACAGAGAGGGGGTGGAGTTTAATGACGAATATTCCATTAACATGATATAATTTCACTATATCAAACATACTGTAGTTATCATTCCATTTTGATAAAGGTATGTGAGAAAATAAAAATAAAATAAATGAAATTTAATAGAAACTAAAAGAAAGAGTGAGAGGATTTACCTTTTGAATTTATCATCCATGAGAACCTGCTTAGGGAAAAGGTTTTAGTCTTTTTATGAGACCAAGAGCTCCTAGAAGTGAGGTAGAGGATAGGGAATATTATTTTTTAGAATATAGGCATGTATTAAATCTTGAGAAGTGTGAGTTGAAGAGGGTTGAGGGGTGGTAATTAAGTGGAGGAGAGTGGTGTTTTCTCAATATTATATTCATTAGTTTATTATTTTAGCTCAAGACTATGAATAGTTTCAGAATTATATCTAAATATATTAAAATTATGAATTATTGTTCGATATTAAGGTGATTACATTATAATTATATCAACAATGACTCAAAAATCCATGTATTTAGCATATATCAAAAATTATCGTATTTTACTATTAATTAAAAATCATGTATTTCATAAAAATCCCAAAAATTCACTATAACTATTTTTTGATGTGTATAATTAAAAAATAAAATCCATATTTGGAAAACAAATTGAATATAATTAATTTAACTTTTAATTAAAATCATCATTTACTTAGAAAATATATATTTTTAAATTATAACTGTTTTTGTAACACTTTGAAAATTTACATAAGGTCTCATAAAATTATATTAAAATTATAGGACATCAAAAAATTAATTTATAGATAGATTTTGTGAAATTATATTTTCTTTTAAATTTTTAAATTAATTATAAAATTACAATTAAATATTTATGAATTATGAAAATACCAACACTTAATTAATAAATTTTAAAATATTCATTTACTTAGAATATGATAAAATTATACCATTATTTTATTTGTAGGATGAATATATTTATTTATAATTTCATGGGTGAGGTTATTCTTAATTTGGTTGGTTTTCTATTCATAAGGGTCGTATTACTATTCATAAGGTCAAGTTACTTTTTCATCAGTATTGGTTCCTTAACTTCTAGAAATGATTATTATTTAATTAATTATTCATTTATAAAGTTTCTATTATGGTCCATAAGTGATTTATGTTATTTATAATATATGAAATTACTGTAATAAGGGAGAAATTCCATTGATAAAAGTTTGGGTCCTTACAATGTACCTGAATAGATAGCTCCCCACGATGGCCAATAAATGCATCCCAAAATTATTAGGTTATAAGGTATTCATACATAAGTGGTAGGTGTGGATTTATTTTCACTTTTTCATCTTTAATATAAAATATCATTATAATTGTGCGAAAGGATTTGTGAATCCTTCTAGTAAGCTTTCTTATGAGATTCATCTACTATAAATGCACTCTTAAAGGGATGATGATGAGTAGTTCAATGTATCTATATTTTATTTTTTAGTAAAAAAAAGAAATGATATTATACTGTTATTGTAATCTCTTACAACATTATTATCTTAAGCATGGGTACAATATAGTTCCATGAATCTACATCAATCAGCTTGCATTTTTGAGTGATAATTCTAATGTAACTGTTGAACATGAATTTATTGGTGTTAACATTTTGGCCCTGATCATTCCATCTGATCTCATATTTAATGCATTTTATTTTCTCCTTAATGATTTTTTATAACACTGTTAAACTATGGCGCTTCTATTTTTTCTGCATCACCGGTCCAGCATCACCTACCATTTCCTTGAATTAAATATCTTTAATATATTGTTCTTATGGATCGGTAGCATCATCATATGTAGAAGGTCATTTTAAATCTTCACTGGGAGTAGTAGCAGGTTGAGAAACCTATTGTTCCTATGGAATAGTTGCATCAGCACGTGAAAAAGTCCATTGTTCCTCTACACTGGGAGCAGTAGAAGTAGCTTGAGAGACCTGTTGTTCCTCGATATTAAGAGCACCAGCATATGTAGAAGTCATTATCTACATAAGTGTTTAAAATTTAATTTATATTTCATAAATGCAACACTAAACAGATAATAACATGAGGTAACATGATGTATATTACAAAAAAAATATTATCAGATTATTAAACTCTATTTTTTTAAAACTGAAGGGATTTGACCACTATATTGATTATCTGAATCCCTTCATTGTGGTATCCTCTGACATAAAAAGCTCCATATACATTGGCACCATAGTTAAATGATTGAAACATACCAAGGAAAGGGTTATACTCAGTTGAATTTTCATTTGACCCTTTAGTGGTTTTGGTCGACAACAAAATAATTGACCACTTTCAGTTTGTCAGATCAGGAATATAAAATACTTGTAATGTATGTGATTCCATTATAAATGGATTTTCTTTTTACCCTTACTTACTTAAATCCACTTTCACAAATCTCAATTCATATATTTTAACATAACTCCTATAATCAACCCACTTTTATTAAAAAATCAGCAATTGGAATGTTGTACAATCCAAATCCCATATTTGTTTGATGATACCCAACTATGACATATTTGTGTAAATTGTATTTCTATACTTAGTACCAGAAACATGCATTGCATCATCCAAAAGTGTAACTCCATTATTTTTTATAATATTTTCTTCATTAATTTCATTTGTATAGAGAAAATAACCATTAATTACATGACCATTGTAAGATAATACATACACACTTGGTCCTCTGGCTAGTCATCGAAGTCATTCTGAAATTGAATATGGATTTTCATCAACTCTTTAAAAATATAGTCTCGAAACCATCCTATAAACTATTGATTATGTGTATTTGATATACATCTTTCATCCCTTAATGGATTCAAATTCTTAATAATTTATTTGTGGGTTTCAGCATATAGGGAAACATCCAAACTATTATGCAAAATGTAAAGGTGGGTCTAATCCTGATCTATAATATTGATTGTGACAAGATCTCTTCGAATAATTCCTTCACTCATAAGTTGCCCAATGTGATGATATTTCTATAGAACAATGATTTCCGCACTAGATAGGTAGAAAGTACATAATTCAACAGCTTGTCAACAATATATTACTCCATAATACAACCCTCTGGTCGAATTTTATTTTTTATATACCCTTTCAAAATCTTCATATACCGTTCAATGGGGTACATCCATCTATTGTATATACGACCACATAGTCGAATCTCTCTCACCAATTGAACCATAAAGTAAACCATCATATCAATAAATACTAGTGGGAATAACATTTCTAATTTATATAATATGATATAAATTTCTAATTCCTTGGTTAGAAATTTCACTGAGTCTATAACTTTGCTGCATATAGCTTTAAAAAATAAATAGAGCTTGGTTAATGTATGATGGACACTCCTAGTCAAAATTCAACCTAAAGCTATAGGAATTATATCTTTCATCAAAACATGTCATTCATGTGATTTCATATCCTATAACTTTAAATCGTTCATTGACATGATATTCTTACAATTCTATGAATAACCCTCTAGAGCCTTTATGTGATTCAAATAGTTGAAAAATAGATATCTCCCCTATTTGGAAAGATTGTAAGAAACTGGAGAAAGAAAAGTTAGTTTTTTATGCTTCATTAGTGCCAACTATCCATGTATTCCCATTTCAACCATGTCCAAACTAGCCTTAATTCCATCCTTTTTTTTTCTGGTTGCATTTCGTAATATGCCAATTACACTATCACATACATTTTTTTCAACATGCATATCATCAATAAAATGTAAAAAATATAGACGATTCCAGTATGGTAATTCAAAAAATGATCCATTTTTCAACTAGTATTCATAAGGTTTTTTGAAAATGGTATACCAAAATTAGTTTCCACATATTTAACTTTCTCAAATAGTTGATCACCTATTGGTGGATATAGTGTTGTACACTCTTCTGAACTTCTATCAAATGATTTCATCTAAGATCGGTACTTATTCCATTGGGGTATAAATTATTGATGTCCTAGAAACACGGTCTTTGATGGATGTTTCAACGTAATTGATTGTGTACCTTGTTCACAAATGGGACACCCTTGAGTTCCTTTAATGTTATATCCTGACAAATTTCAATAATGAGGAAAGTCATTTATCATCTTGTACAACATGGATCTCAATGTGAAATCTTAATTCTTGAAAGCATCATACAATGTAACACCTGAGTCCCATAATAATTTCAAATTTTTTATAAATGGAGACAAATAAACATAAATATCACTACCCAGTTTTTTTGGTCTTGATATAGGAATATATAACATGATGTATTTTCATTTCATGCATAACCATGGTGGAAAATTATAATTTACCAACATAACCAGCCATGTACTATGAGTGATTATTTGAAAACCAAAATGATTCACTTCATCTATAGATAACTCAAGATGAAGGTTTCTTGGATCCTTTCAAAATTCAGGATACTCATGATCAATTTTGTTCCACCAAGGAGAGTCTACCAGGTGATAAATTTTTCTATCTTTATGTATTTTATATGTATGAAACATCAAATACCTTGTAGTCTCCTCACTTCCATATAGGTTCCTAAACCTTGGGATGATTGGAAAGTACCATAAAAAAATTTTAGAGCCAAATTCATCTTTCTTGTATCGAGAATAACCACTCTTTGGACATTATTTATGTGGGTTTTGAACCTTCAAAACTGTATACAGTTATTTGGGTAAGTTTTTATTATTTCATAGATCATACCCATTGAACGTAGAATTCATTTGGAATCATATGTTTGGCTAAAGAGATCATTGTCTTCTAGGATCATATCATTTAATAGTGCAAGTAGTTCAGTAAAACTGGAAACACTCCATATATTTCCTACCTTAAAATTATACAGCTTAGGTATGGGTGAAAATGTTGTATATTTAGTGAAACTAGCATAAAATGGTATCTTTTCACAACTCGTTAACTTCTCTTACAATTTTGGACAATCATGAAGTTCATCTTCAACTATCCTTGTCATTAACTAAATATGGTCTTTATCACCATTCATATTTGTAATCACATCCTCACTACGATATTCTTCAATATCCACACTTGAAATCATATCAGATGATCCATAAAATGAAGTGTTATCTTGGTCACTAGCTATATTGTCTTTTTCCCCATTTTTATTCAATCTTTTATAACTTATATCAATTCCATGATAGGTCAAGTGTTCTTCCAACTCTTAATGAATAATTATTCTTGAATAACAACAACTTAAACACAGACAAAGGATTTGAGAATTTTCACATTCATGATCTTTTTAAAACTTGATAAACTCTTTCGGTCCATATTCATATGATTGGCATTCATCTATTATTTATTTATATACATCCTATTTTATTTGGTAATATTAATATTTAACAATATAAATACACAAAATATGTTCAATTGAAATCTCTCCTAAAAATGGATACTGAGTGTACTGGAAAGAGACTTGAGGATTTTTTTTAATAAAATATAATGATTCTAAAAAAATTAGGATCGTTAATAAAAAAATTATTTAGTATTATTTATTTACGACATTTATTTCAATTTCAGACATGCTTTAATAGTGTTAAAACATTTATAAAGGCCAATTTTATGAGCTAATAAAGGTTAATAATTTGTAAGTGTATGAGTAGAGACTTTTATAGAGATACAAATCATTCAAGATATATATATATATATATCAAAATATTTGTATAAAAATAGGATTTCTTTGAGATTATTATATGGATTTTTGTGATATTTCATTTTCATATAAGTTAGTGGAGGATATTGTAGGACAATCACAGTTATTTTTACCAAGAATTCACTATAATGGAAATCATTTAAAAATCTCTAAACTGCTCTAAGATCATCAAGCACACCACCCAAAAATAATACTCACTCTAAACTGCTTAGGAGTTTCCAACTTCTTGAATTTATAAAGATGACTAAACCATTCTATAACATCATGATGATCTTGGTCACCATGAAAAAATAAGGATGATGAATAAATAATTCCTAAGGTGAAAAAGATCATTCCCCTTCCACTCCATTCAAATTTTGGGAAATCCAATCACTAAAAAAATACATTGAAATAATAAGAGTGTTTTCCCTAAGTCATATCCTCATAATGGACTTTCTACCCCATATCAATACATTTCATGGAGGTGAAATAAAGAAACATGAAACAATAATATATCTCCTTAATGTTTTAGAAGAAACTTAAATCATATAGTCTTAATGCACACTATGGGGTCAGATCCAAAAACACAATACACATGAGAATAAAACACAAAAAAACAATTAAAAAACCATTTCCCTTAAAATTACACCCCTATCCCAAGAGGGTGAAAATCATTATTCAAATTCATGGACACTTTGAAAGAAATAAAAATTATTAAAAATGAAATATTTATTTTTATGTTAAATCATTTCCATAAATTTCAAAAATGTTCTCTAATCTTTTATAATTAAACCAACCACATCTCAAAATTTTAAAATAAAATATATTCCTTTTTACAAGTAAATAATCACACATGGTTTCCAAAATTAATGGATTTCTCAAAAACCCCTTTTAATTTAAATACCAAAAATTACATGTAAAAATTAAAAGAGAGGAGAAACCATATTTAATACATTTTACAACCATTAAAATACTTTTCATTCCCTAAAAAATTTGGTTTTAAAATCAAATCGCTCAATAAAATCTCTTTTTACATTAAAAAATATTCCTTTCTAAACACAAAATATTATTTTAAGTCTTAAAGCTGAAAATAATGCATATGGAACCATGAAATTCAAGATCTATTGTGTGAAAGTGATTATAAATAACCTAATTTAAATAGAAAATCATTATACCATATATGAACTGATATAATAATTAAAAATTATTGACTAACTTGTAAGAAGAAAACATTTCTTAATAGTATAAGAAAAATGAGCATAATAATTCAAGAATAATTTCATTATTATAATAGATCAAATCTAATTAATAAGAATTATAATAAAAAGAATTTGTAGAATAATATTGAATTTAATTATTGCAATTGGATACAAAATTTAGTGTTCCATCTTCTAGTTGAGAGCTTACTCTTTCCTTCTCTATTTATATTATAATTTCATTGAACTATTTTGGGGTTCCATGGTATTAATCCTTCAACTGTTTGCCTCAATAGATCTTTTTAACAACATAGAATCTATTTAAAAATCAATTGAATTGGTACTAATTATACTTCATCAACTAGTTTGGTTCACTCCACAAGAAACAGACAAAAATAGATGAAAGGGAATCCAAATGAATTAATATCGACTGATTCCATAGGATCTGAAGCTAGGGAACCAAGAAAACAAAGACAAATAAAGGAGGAGTAAGGCATGTGCAAAGTATGAGAGTTCGGTTTATTAGGAAAAAATGAAACATGAGAAGGGGAGATGAATGAAAAAAATAGGTTCAAATAAGATAATACCTTGTATTTGGAGGTCTGGTGGTAGTAGTAGGGTTTGACATGAGGGAAAAGGTGGTCGCGGGGGCAGTAGAGGTGGGGGGTAGTGGAAGCAGCAACAGAGCTATAGTTATAAAAAATCTTGAGGTGTGAGTGTCGAAATGGTTCTGATAAGGTTACATTTATAAAAACATAAAAGGCTTTTATCAGTTCTTTTTAGAATTCACTAATAAACGGGGGTTTATTAACACTAAAATATAAAGCGCTGATAAAACTAATGTTTATTAGAGCTAAAAAAGCACTGATAAAACCTATCTTTATTATAACTAAAAATATTGCGCTAATAAAGACCTAATGTTAAAAAATATTTATAATTATAAAATTATAATAAATATAATAATTATATAAATTTATTATAATTTTATAACTATTTAAATAAATATTTATTTATTTATAGTTATAAGTATAAATAAATATATATTTATTTAAATACTTATAAAATCTTAACAAATATATATTATAAAATTTATAAATTTATAATTATTTAAATAAATATGTATTTATTTATACTTATAACTATAAATAATTTTTTATTTATTTAAATAATTATAAAATTATAATAAATATATATAATTAAATTTATAATTTCATAATTATATATTATAAATATATTAATTATATATAATTAAAAAATTATAAAAATAATAATTATTTATAATTATAAAATTATAAATATATTTATTATAGTTTTATAATTATTTAAATAGATATATATTTATTTATAATTAAAATTATAAATAAATTAATATTTATGTATAATTATATATATAATAAATAAATTTATAAATATAAAAAATATATTTATTATGATTTTATATTTATAAATAATTTTTTATTTATAGTTACAATTATAAATAAATATATACTCAAAAGGTTCAAGAGACAGGAAATCCTACTCCTAAAAAATGTATTAGAAAAATAATGTTGACAAAGAGAAGAAAAGAGAATGGACATGGTCAAATAAAGAGGCATTCCATCTTCCATAAATATATATTTATTTATACTTATAACTATAAATAAATAAATATTTTATTATTATTATAAAATCATAATAAATATATTTATGATATTAAAATTTTTAAAATTATATATAATAAATATATTTATTATAATTTTTTAATTAATTACATTTATATATTATATTTATAATTTTAAATATTTGTGTATATTTATAAATATTTGTCTATATATATATATGTAATTATATATATTTATAAATACTATAAATATATTTATTATAATTTAATAATAATTTAAATATATATATATATATTTGTTTAAAATTAAAATTATAAAAAAATATATTTATAAATATTTTAATATAATTATAAATATATATACTTAAAATGGTGAAAACCATTAGTTTTAGCTCATGGCCCACAAACTTTATTAAAAATAGGTAATGTACAATAGAATAATAATGGGGTACAAAAAATACCCCCAAACACAGAAGTTTCTAATGAAGGACCCAACAATAATGACACCCAAGGACCCCCATAATGTATAACTGATTAAGTCCATAAAAACATTCCTGAAGCCCGACATAAAATAGGGGCCGAAGACCCACTACATGATCCCATGAACGCATGACCATAACACTGAAGCCCACCTGACATTGGCCAATCAAAGTGACTCTCCATCATGTACCTTCCAGCCTGTCTTAGTGACACTCCCAAGGTCAACAAATCCTACCACATTCTAAGGTTGGGCAACCACCTGTAGAGAAAATTTTCCATAGACTGCCCTAAGTCCCAATCAAGAACATATCATCAGAAGTCTTTGCTGGTCAAAAATCACCACAGACCTGTCGCATCTGAAGGTGTACTTCTTCTGCCCTCCAAAGATGCCAACAATTATCGCCCAAAGTTAGAACAGGCTGAAACCATCCTATCATACTTCATTAACTGAGGTTGTCCTATCATGATCTAATGTCCATCTGCATATCGAGTCACACAAAGGTTTCCATCACCTCTCTATATCTCGCAACCAACACCCAAGAACTCAATCGCCGCTGAACACAGCCTCCCATTGCCACCGGGAACTCAGATCCTTGAGGTCAGCCTCATCTTCACCAGCAGAATCTAGAATTTTTTCATTGGTCTTCTGAAGCTGTGACTCTTGTTTATTCACACCACAAGTTAGCAGCTCCCACCTACACATCACAGTGTCTCCAAACCATGTCATCACCTACCCAATGTTGGTCATCACCGATCCACCGCTCGAGCAAGTCAAAACTCACTGAAGCCGACAAACATATCACCACATGTGTGGAATGTATTCTTGTATTCTAAGGTCCACCAATAACCAGCCTTCCCCCAGGCAAAAAACTCTTCCCGAGGTCGTTCCCATGACCTGAGGTCATCTCCCACACCCAGATTCCAATTTCACCTTCATCTATCACCCAAGATCATCCTCGACCCATTCTGTTCATCATTGTGAAGCAGTCGTCCATGGTTGTTATCTCCAGGCTTCATAAAGTCAAATAAGATGTTGTTGAACGACTACCAAATCTAGAGCACTACATATCAGTCAAGTCTCTATCACTAGATGTTACTGAGGCTTCAGCCTCAAACATCCCCACAAGCAATTGCATAAGATCAACCTGACCATGATTTCCACAAGCTGTAAATAGGTCATTACATGAATTAATCATGTGGGTGTCAATTTATAAATGAAAATTCATAATGATGAATACATAATATATTCATGTGTGTCATCCTAACAAAGGTAATCTTAAAATTTGGATCATAACTCAAAATCATATCCACAAATAACCTTTATGATCATATAGAGTCAATTATAGTCACACATCAATATATAAACATAAATAATGGCAATCATGTCCATAAATATCGTCATTATCTCATGATATATATATATACATATATATATTGACCAAATTCAATAGAGCCATATATTTATTTAAATATTTTTTTAATTATTTTTAATTATAATTATAAATAAATGTATTCCAAAACAATTTATATATAATTATTAATGTATAATTATAAATATAAAAAATATATATATCAATTAAAAAATATTATAATTTTATAATTATTTAAATATATATCTATTTATATATAAACATATAAATACTTTTTTAAAACAATATATATTTATATATTTGAATTATTAAATGTTGTATATTATAATATATCATATATATATTAATTATAAACATGCATTTTTTTATTAATGTATATAAATAAATGTTATTTTTGAATATAAATACAATAATTATATACATATTAATAATTTTTTATTAAAATGTTTTATCATATTTAATAATATCACTAATAAAGCTATCATTTATCATCCCTAAAAAATCACTCATAAAAGTGAGGCTTTTATCAGTGTTTTCTACTTGGTGCTAATAAATGCCAGTATATCCCTTGCCTGAATCTGTGGTAGTGTTATTAAATTATATTTTATTTTGTCTAATTTTTATTGTATCTCCTAATAAACTAGAGAGGGTGTTGATGATTAGGGGATGACACCTGGTGAAATTTGGGGAAGTAGAATGTGAGAGTCGACCTAAATTTTCAATTCGAGATATAACCTACTACACTTAGGTTTGTTAAATCACATTAAAATAGGGTTTGGTTATCCTAGGCAGTCTAGTGTGTGATGAGAGGTAAGAAAAGTCAATTCAAGGAGTCTCATGATGTTTAATTATATTTAATTCATAAGTGATATTGAATGATTTTAAATTAAGCAAAAATATCCTCTGACATCAGTTTCCTCTCGTTGTACTCTCTAACATGTATTAAGTTTAGTTTAAGATTATTTTACTTTAAGTTTAAGTTACATTAAGTTTAATGAAGTTAAATTTGTCTAGTTTAATACTTAATTTAGTGATAACATTCAGAATACTTAATAATTAACTCTAATATTATCACTGGGATTCTAGGTTCCTCATGGGATCAACCCTACACTTTCCACTATTCTACGATTTTATAGTTAGTGTAGATCTAGTTATAATAAATTCTAAACTTTGACATCCTCATGGAATAACAATTCCATTAGAGTGTATCATAGTATAATATCCTCCCCATTATCTAATTATAATTATTTAACCTACTTTTTTAGATATATTTTTCAATATGACCAATATCATTATAATTATTTAACCTTAATAATTTCTTACCTTTTCCTTTCCATTTTTCCTTCTTGAATCTCTTTGATAGAAGAAAAAAATTATTTTCTAACTTCATCATCCCCAACATCCTCTGTGTCACTTTCTCTTGAAACTTCGTCTTCTTTAAATTTTCTTTTTACCATGGCATAAAAGGTCAAATCATATTTATATTTATTTTTAAAAATCTAGTTCATTTCTACTTTTCTATTCTATGGGAATATTATAAAGTTCATGTCCCAACCTGACCCAAGACAGGGCTTGACCCAAAACTACCCCAAACCTGTCTCCCTAGGTTAGGGGGTGGTGACAAGTGTTGAAGGCATAACTAACTCAAGGAGGACTTTTCTTATGTACATGTACACACACACAGCCATCTCGATGAAAAAGTGTATAAGGAAAGATTAATATATGAACATAACTATAAATTAAACCAAGCATGCATAACCTCTAGGGTGTATAAGAGTACAACATTAAAAACTGAAAAGTAAAGGTACAAAACACATTCCCAACCATAAATATATCCCAACTTGACAAAATTGGAAAAGTAAAACTACTAAGAGAGCTTGGCTCCTAAATTCTAATCTATGACCACTATATATGGTCTAAAGCACCCAGTGTCCCTAAACTATTATGAAGTCATGGTCGACCTATATGTCATCTTCATAAGACAGGACATGTGCTGGTAAATTCCCTATAGGGTTGAGTATATACATACTCAGTATGACTCCTTGAAATTAGAAGGGGTCAGTAAGAGATAAAATAGGAAATAAAGATAGTAGATGAAGGATATAGTCAAAGGGAAAATCTCAACCCAAACCAAGAGTGAAAGTAACCATTTCTAAGCATAAGGGGATCAACATGGTGAGTAGATGAACTACACATCATGTAATCACCACCTATAGAAGGAGATTATAGTCATCTAACCACAATAATCTAAACATGAAAATAATGTGTCATATGTCATGCATCTTTGTCTCTCCTGAAAGGAGAGTAACAAAATCCATGGTGTGGATATAGAAGAAGTATATGTGTGTGTGTGTGTGTGTGATCAGTCAAAGGATCCCAAATGAGAGAGTAAGGGAATATCCATATCATAGCTCAACCCAAGAAGAAGAGTATACAATATACTAGAAAACAAGGTTTATCTAGTGTTAGGGTTTTAACAGCACCAGTTAAAAGCATTGTTAAAAACCCCCTTTGTCTGTGCTAGAAAAAGTATTGTTAAAAGGGTTCTTTAACAACACTAAAAAACTCAATTAAAGGGAACCCTTTATCAGTTATTGTAAAAAAGTGGTAATAAAGGTATCCCTTTCTCAGAACTAGTAAAAAAGAGCTGATAAAAAGGGTCTTTATCAGTACTTCTAAAAAAGTGGTGATAAAGGGGATCCTTCATTAGCACTTATAAAAAAGCAATGATAAAGGGGGTTCTTTATCAGTGATTTTTTAGAAGCGCTGATAAAGACCCCACCCCCCTTATCAATAGTTTTTTACTAACACTAATAAAGAGTATATTTCCAAAAAAATGGTTCATTAAAAATAATATTTTAATATATAAATATATTTATATTGATATAAATACAATATATATTTTTTAAACATGTTTAGATAAGGTTAAATAGGAATTTACACATAATATATAAAATTTTTATTGAAAATTTATTATAAAGTTATTACAAATTTTTTTAATAAATAATTTCATAATTATTATTGAGTAATAGTCATATAATAAAAATTTGAAGATAACAAATTAAAAAAAATTAAAAAAGATCTAAATTATATTTAAAACATAACTCAAACATCCAAAGACCATAAAGTTTTATCTGAGTGTCCACTTGAGTTCTACCATATCTCAAATCAAAGTAAGCGATGAGATCTATACCGTTATTTGATCCCCAAAAGGGTCCCAAAAGCCTCAAAAACTCAGTTTTTTGTTGATCTACTCTAATTTTTTTACATTCAATGGATTTTAATACTCATTTAGGGGGGTATTTCTTCTCTTTTTTAGTGGGGACTAAATTTATTCTCAGGTATTAAATTCATATTGATATTATGGATTTGAAATTTTATCATTTTTCACAATGTACTATTATTTATAATCGAATATACAATAATATATAAATATTTTTTATATATACACACTCAAAATTTTAATTTTATAAATAATTAATTAAATATATTTTCATATAAAATATATATCTTAATATAAAAACCTTATCTAAATAAACACTGATATCCATTTTAAAAATTATATATATATATATATATATAAACATATATATATATAAACATATATATATATATAAATATATGGACAAAAATATAATCAAATATATATAAATATATGGATATATCACAAAATAAGGAACAAAATAGTATAGGAGAGTGGAAAAGGAACTGTTGTATAAGTTGGAGGTCTCAGGTTCAAAACTCACTAGAGGCAGGGGCACGTGCTGGGGGTGGGATTATCTAATGTACTGATAATGGGGTGGGGAATCACTGATAAACATGGGGTTTTGATAAAGTCGATGTGGGACATGAAAAAAGAAATTTTACCCTTCATTAGTGGGGCATTTATCAGCGCTTTGTTTAGTGTTGTTAAAGGGGGACTTTAACGATGCTAAAAAAGCGCTCATAAAGGGACCTTTATCAGCACTTTGTATGGGTTCTATTAAAGCTAATTATTTAACATTTCTTACATTATTAGTGCTTATATAGTGCTGATGAATCCATTTTACTGGTTCTATTAAAGGCCAGATTTGAAGAATTGAAAAATGTTTGAAATTTCCATCAATGATGCCCAGTATCTCATGCTTCTAACTTAAAGTAACCATCCAATTTCGAACCACGGCTCGCCAATTTGTCTTATAGTTGAGGGGGCATAAAATCGATGTAAAGGACTCATACCCTAGTATGATAGGGGGTTTCACTCTAATAGTCACAAAGGAAGTCCACTTCATATCTCTACTGGAGGGTACTTCTTTGGAAATTTCATTGGGGAACTCCACTGCCTAACCCTGCTAGAGGGTACTACCCAAAAAGGTCAATGGGGAACTCTATTTCCCATCCCTGCTAGAGGATACCACTTGGAACATCAAAGAACTCCACTACCCAACCCTACTAAAGGGTAACTCGGAAAGATCATCGGGGAACTCAACTACCCAGCCCTGTTGAAGGGTACCACCCAGATCATCGAGGCACTCCACTATCCAGCCATGTTGGAGGGTAACTCATAAAGGTCTCTGGTGATCCTGCATGATCATTACCATTTTAGGGCACCGCCTAGCTAGGCATCACACCTAGAACATTTAACATCGTATCTTGAAACCCACAACAGAGAGAACCATCATGTTCTACGTAGAAAAACAATAATAATAGGAAACTCGCCGGCCAGAATCCAAGTACAAACGAAGGAGATACAAAAGTTTGAGGATTCATAAAAGAGGAAATGGCATGTAATGGAACCATATGGTGTGTGGTCCTGCTCTACTATTGGGCCATGTCCTTTCCATCACATGTATTGTTGTCCATGTAGTAATACATGATGTGTAAGGGTACTACACATCATGTATCGACTGAAATCTTGACGAATGCACGAGGCATGTTGTTGGTCCGAATGAAAAATGTAATTTACTTATATGTCTCTTCAAATAGCCTTAGATGTCCAAATGGATCACACTATTGTGATCCTCATGGAAGAAATCTCAAGATAGGTTATTTACTTTCATTAATCAAAAACACAGTGAAAAAGATGCATTTCACCGCATCATGATCAAATGACATTTCATGGACACAGGCCATGAGTTTAAATTAAATACCCAAAATTGTTCTTGCAACATTCACCTTAATTTTAGGGTCACAACATCACAGACAGTTCGTCATTCTGACATCGTTTGACGTAGATATGTCAGATACAATATTTCGCAATAATAATAATTTTATTATTATTGGGTGTTTTTTTGACCCAAGGTACAAGTCCAAAAAAGTTATGCAACATTGATCATAAAATGATTATCTCAATTTTAGGGTCATACTTCCACTAATAGTATGTCAATATGAAGTCATATGGGGGAGTTATGACTGAATAATGTTTTGACATCAAAAACTAAAAATAATAACATTTTAATATAATTATTAATAAACACACACACACACACAAATATATATATATATATATATATAACCAATTATTCTTTTCACTTGATTCATGCTTAATGGGATCCTCCATTTTTCTATACATGCCTCACCAAAAACGGATCCACTTTAATTCACATTCATTTTATTTCAACTTAATTATTATTAATAGTAATCAAATCAACCCCCCCCCCCCCATCATTATTAAATAATTATTAATAATAATTGATTAAAAATAAATTAACATAGATATCCCTTGTTGGCCATGCCACCAAGAGCCACACCCCACTTTATCCTTCGTCTCCTTTTATTAAAACCAATAAAAATTAATCTTGTTTTAAAGAAAATGATATTAATTAAAATAATTTAATTAAATTGATTTATTTTAATTAAAAAAATTTAATTAAAATGGTTTTTCTTTATTAAATTCAAATCATTTAATTTATTCAAACACACATTTTATGCAACCATTATTATTATTATTTAATTTAATAATAATAACAAATCATCATTTCATTTTATTAAATCACCACCATTTTTATTATTATTTAATATAATAATAATATCAACACCCACAGTGTTGACCACACCTGACCACCTAATCAAAGATTTGAGTCCAATCACTACCACATCAATGTCGCTTGCCAATTGGGAAAATGGGGATTATCTACCTAATCCTAAAACACCTCTAATCACAAACACACACCCACAATGTTGATCTGAACTATTCAAAAAACGTCATCATTATTTTTTATCATCTCTCCCAGAAACCATCAATTCGCATGTCCTTTTTTCTATCACCATGAATCTGGGGGTTCGACCACACTCAAACCCGACCCAGTAAATTCAAATTGTGACCCTATGGTCTACCGATTAAGAACACGAAGAACGGTGGGGGAAATCACCTATAAAAAAGGTGATAAACTTCCATAGTCAAGAATTCTTAGAAAAAGATTCTATGGTAGGGAATCGGGGTGATAAACATGGAATGGACAAGAAATACATTGAAGGAATAATTTATTTGAATGCATGGGATCAATTAAAGGTTTAAATTAATGCAGATCAAATAGATAGAATTGATCATGATCAATATTTTAATTATAAGGGCGTAAAACCACATATAAAGAGTCCTACCTCAATTATAGATCAATCATTGGTGAAGAATGCATCCGCTAGCGATGAAGGTGATCAGTTACATATGTTGTTTGCCAATTCACCTTGATCGGATCACCTGTCATCATCCAATCTCAATATTCCAACAAAGAAGTGGTAGAATCTTATCTCAATGATCCCAAGGTTATTCATCTAACCCTTTAGATTTTCCAAAGAAAATTATTTATAGAGGAAAGTATATTAAGTAATTTAATTCAAAATAAATAAATAAATTATTTATCTTAATTAGATGTACCCTCCAACAGTTTCCTTTACCAAACATTTCATGCCAACCAAATTTAGGTCATACCTAGGGTAAACACCACATTCTTAACTCAACAGTGTTCTCAAATTTTATATAAGTGTCTCTTTTGTGAGTTATTTAGGTTAAGGTTATTAAATAAATAAATTAATTTAATTAATTTAACCAATGAACCCACCAATGGTTTCCCCATCAGAACATTCGGTACTGTCCCACTTTAGCTCATGCCTAGGGTAAACTCCACTTTGCATATTCAACTTTGGTATCATATTCTTGATCTGAGACTTTGTTTATGAGATATTCCACTTTTTCAAGAAAATTGTATGCATTCAATAAAAATATATTTAATATTTTTATAATATTAATTCCAGACTCACTAGGCCTCAAAATAACATGCCAAATTAGTGAATATCTCTAAAATTATTCCTAGTAATATTCCAATGTCTGGTATAGAAAGAAAAGACTCTCTAAATTATTCCCTTATTCAAAAAAATTCATCCCCAAAAAGAAAAACCTATGGAAAAATTTGGGTACATAGATACCACATCTATCTTTTCATATATCTTATCTACACCAGGATTTACATATAAAGGATAAGTTTGAAAAACCCTCATAACCACCTCATGTAATGTGACTGGAATCACTACCCATATCTAAAAATAGATAATGTGATTCCCTTCTTCAAAAAATACATATAGTGGATCTCCTAAGCATATTTGGTTATACATGATCTCTCATTTGATATCCCCAAGTTTTGCTTCCCTAAATCACTGAGAAAGCATAGGGGAAACAACCATCGACTCAGGGTATTCTGCACTATCCTTACCTACAAGGGTTAACTACAAATAGGTTGACTACTCCATCACCTTACTCGACAACAGTGGATGGAAAACCTCACAGTGAGCATCTACTACCATGGCCATGCCCTAAGTGCCCCTCAATCTCATGTCACTTAAACCTTTATAGGGTCCACTTTCATTATTATTTCTTAGTAGACATATCCCAAGAAGCAGACTTTCAAATCTATAACTGGCTCTATAAGAGCTTTCATATGACTAACACTCTTAGAGCATTACTATCAACATCCTCCTGTGTCTCACATGCTACAACTATGGCATTGAAGAAGAGGGTTCCACCATAGAAGACTAACACATACCAATCCAATAAAGGTTAAAGATTCATCTCATAAGCCTTTCGAACTCATATGGATCATTCAACATGCCAAAGGGTTTCACCAAGAACTCAAATAAACTGCAATGGATCAAGGAATCCATGCTCGGTATATACAACTATCAAACTAGGAGCTATTGATAACCCATCCCGAGGTCAAAATATAATATCCACTTCTCCCCAAACCACTGGTCGTAGAAATAAAAAATTCTTGGGGGTGGATGCTCTTCCTTGTTTCACCTATATCTGATGATTCAAATCCACTCTTAACCTTAATCTCTTATTTACCTCTTAGGAAAACAAAATATATTTTCCCAGGTGAACACACCAGGTCTTACGAATCCCCCACTCTGTAGAATCCTCCAACCACACCATTATCTTTTGCATCCCTATGGGTTCATTTGATGTGCTAGCACAAACATTGGGTTGTACCTAGTTCAAGTCTAAATAGATATCCATCACACTGTGGAGAGGTAAACTAGGAATGTCCTCCAAAAATATGTCATCAACCCCCACTATAATTTTAGGATTCTAAGAGCTCACAACATCCACTAATCCATGTGAAATACTATCCATCTTTTAAGGAAGAAGTTGTAACCGCTTATAAATGATCTCATCAATCCCTACTCAGGGGTCATTCCTTATCAAAGGAGTAAAAGTGTTTCCTATAAAACTGAAATAACTACTACTATCACTAGTAGAAAACATCTGACCATGGATGGTCAAAGACCGGTCTATATTGTGGAAAACATTGTAGGGTCTCACTACTGCAACATAAATATTTGATGTGAGGTTCTCTCCCCTTATAGAGTAAGTTCATCCCATCAGTATGGATGTGTAACCATGAATCCTCTCCATAGGGCCTCCAACATGAGGTTCGAGTAAAAGGGCCTCATCTGGTATCACTAGATCTCAAATAGGAGCTTCACAGAGGAAAATTTGGTTTTTAACTCTATTCTAATAACTAAAACTGAAGCATTAGTGACATAGGTCATACTATGAACCACACTCGAGCCTCCTGGCCAGAAGCCCCATCTAACGAGAGCTCGTCCTTTCCCTTTTCCATACAATCTCCTAAACCAAGGCATGCTATGACACCCCATCACATCCACACATCTTGAACATGTAAGTAAAAGGAACTCCTCTACCACACCTCGATATTATCCTCTTTCGGACGACACTGACTCACTCACTCGGTTTTGAATTACATCAAAATGATGCATCTTATTATGGGAAGCATCCATATTCCTTTCATGTCAGATTCCATGCTAAAAAATCACCAACACAGGTCTCTAATAATGCCCCACATCACCCAAAAGAAGTCTCATCGTGAGGATCTCTATCAAAAGGGGTACCATATGAGTGAAATATCCAAACCACAAGATCAATCCAGACCTTAACCACTCGAGAAGGTAGTATGGATCAACACTAAACCTATGCGATCTCTTTCTCTGGAACCTATAATGTGCACTCCACATGGGTGTTTCTTCTTTTTCTACAATCAAAACCAAATACTACTCTATAAAGAGAACTGGATGCAAGAGAAACCATATGATTGGTCCAGATCGGGACAATTATGAAAAATTATATCAC
The DNA here is from genome assembly GCA_963277665.1 of Viscum album. Classification (NCBI taxonomy): domain Eukaryota; kingdom Viridiplantae; phylum Streptophyta; class Magnoliopsida; order Santalales; family Viscaceae; genus Viscum; species Viscum album. Next base: position 1,418,017,205 of record OY728157.1, on the reverse strand, counting down.
CGACTCAATCCAATCCTATTCTACATGGGGAGTTGTCTCATCACAAAACCTCAGAGGCCTCTAGTGATATAACTCATGAGGTTCTCTAAGCCCACCCACATCCTCATCCAACTATGATGGTGCTGACTAATACTCGACAGGAAGGGTTCATGCTACCTACCATCATGGAGGAAAATATCTCATGGGATGGACCATGAACTATAGCATCATCACTCATCATATCATCTTCATGATCTAGAAGATGATAAATTGGTCGGATATCTCTTCAGAGGAATCTAGAAAGTGATCGAGACATACCATTGTCGAATGAGCATGCATATATATAACTACAATGAGGATATGACTCAAGGAGGAAATTCAAAGACTCAATCCTCTATGATTCATGTACCATTGATACCTGCAACAAATGTCTTGGTATACTAAGTCAACAAGTAGGTAGTCAAGGTCCTGGTGAATGGATACGTAGAATTCCCACACCATCACTAGATTCCCTAGAGTGATAGATGCACTTGAGACACTTCGACACCATTTCCCTAAAACCCATCGAAATCCTCTTAAGGGGATATGTCCAAACAAAGTCCCAAGTAATGAACTTTCTTTGATACTAATCTTTCACGACCCAACCCAAGCCAGGGCCCAAGCCATAACTACCCCAAGACCGACTCCATAGGCCAAAGGGTGGTGATAACCTCTGAAGTAATAATTAACTTGGGGAGACCATTTCCTAAGTACTTGTATGCACACGCACACAACCATCTCAATGAAAAAGTGTAGAGGGAAAGAGTAAAATATGCAACACTAATATAAAGTAAATGAAGCATTCATAACCTCTAGGGTGTACAAGAATATGATAGTACAAACTAAAATGTAAAGGTAAAAAATACATTCCCAAACAGAAGTATCTCCCAACCTAAAAAAACTAGAAAATTAAAACTACTAATAGATCCTAACTATTGAATACCAAGCTATAAATACCATACATGATCCAAAACACCTAGTAACCCTAAGCTCCTCTGAAGTAACGATCGAACTGTCCATCATCTGCATAAGACATGACATGTATGGGAAAATCCCATATAGGAATGAGTATATACATACCCATTATGATGCCCTGATAGGTGAAGGAGGTGAGGTAAGAGATATAATAGGAAATAATTAAAGTAGATACAAGATGCAGTCAATGAGAACAACTCAACCCAAACTATGAGTGAAATTAACCTCATAAAAGCATAAGGGGATCAACACAGTGAGTATATTAATTACACATCAAGTCTTCTACACCTATAGTAGGGGAGTAGACTCATATAACTACAAGAATCTAAACACTGAAAAAGTGGCATACCCTATGCGTCTTCACCTCTCCTAGAAGACGAGTAACCAAATCCAAGGTGTGGATGCATAATATATATATATGTGTGTGTGTGTGTGTGTGTATTCTCAATCAAAGAATAATAAACAATATAGTAAGAATGTCTCTATCTCATATCTCATACCAAGAAGTAGAGTAGCCAATAGTTTCAAAATTCCATCTACAATGCCCAGTATATCACGCATCTACCCAAAAATAAACGTCCAACTAAAACCATACCTTGACACTATGTTGCACAATTAAGGGGGTAAAAACTAAAAGTAGAGGACCTACACCCTACTATGTTAGGGGGTTCCACTCTAATATTCATCAAGGAATTTCCCTACCCAACCCTACTAGAGGGTACCGCGTAGGAGAGGTAATCTGGGAACTCCAATGCCCAGCACTAATGGACGATACCTCACAGTAAGGTCATCTGGGAACTCTTCTATCCATCCCTCCTAGAGGGTGCCACCCAGAACATTGAGGAACTCCACTGCCCAACCCAAATAGAGGGTAACTCGAAGAGATAATTAGAAAACTCTAGTACCCAACCCTACTGAAGGGTACCACACAGAACATCGAGGAACTCCACTACCCAGACCTATTAGAGGGTAACTCAGAAAGGCCTCTAGTGATCCTTCTTGATAATTACAATTTTCAAGTGCCTTATATCCAGGATTCACACTCAGAAAAATTAACATTATATATATATACACACAATGAAGGTCACAATCATGTTCTATGCAAAAAAAACACTCAGGATAGGCTTCTCATGGGCCAAAATCTATGTCAAAATGAAGGAGATACCAAAGTTTTAAGATTCATAGAGGAGCACATGGTATTTAAGGGACCCACAAAATGTGTGGTCCCACTCTGGTTCTAGGTCATGTCCTAATCAGCATATGAATTTCTAGCCATGTAGTACTATATAGAGTGTAAGGGTACTACAAAACATGTCTCAACCAAAAGTATGAAAAACACACAAGGTTTATCATCTGTCTAAGGGAAAAATGTAATTTCACTAAAATGGCTCTTCAAATGGCCCCAGATGTCCAAACATATCACAATATTTGGATCCTTATGAATAAATTATTGAGATATGCTATTCAATTTCCTCAATTGGACACCTAGTAAAAAATGCACATTTCACTGCATCATGTTTGAATGGATTTTCATGGGCTCAAGCCATGAATATGAATTAAAAACCTAAAATTGGTATAGAAATGTCGGTCTTAATTTCAGAGTCACAGCATTGCAAACAGTTCATCATTCCAACACCATAATAGGAAGATATGTCAGATACAAAATTCTGTAATAATAATAACTTGTTTATTATTGGGTGTTTCATTGACATAAGGCGTGATTCTAAAAAAGGCATCCAACATCGGTCTTAAAATGACCTTCTCAATTTCAATGTCATGCTACCACTGATGGCACATCGATCTAAAGTCTTATGGAGGAGTTTCAACTAAATAATTTTTCAACAACCAAAACTAAAAACAATATTATTAATAATAATATTATTAATATATATATTTTTTAAACCTCTTATTCTTTTCACGTGATTCACTCTAAAGGAGAACCTCCTTTTTTTTAAACACGCCTCACCAAAAACCCTCCCTTTCATTCCCATTCATTTCATTTCAACTAAATTATTAGTAATAGTAATTACCTCAAACCTCCCCCATGTTCCTCAAATAATTATTAACAATAATTAAAGAAAAATAAATTAACACAAATAACCCCTTTTGGGCGTGACACCAATAGCCACACCCCACTTTATCCTTCCTCTTACTTTATTAAAACCAAATCACATTTTATTTTATTTCAAAGAAAATGATATTAATTAAAATTATTTAATTAAAAAGATTTATTTTAATTAGAAATATTTAATTAAAAAATTCTTTATTAAATTAAAATCATTTAATTTAATTAAAAACACATTTTATGCCACTATTATTGTTATTATTTTATATAATAATAATAACAAATCCTCATTTCATTTTATAAAATAAAAACCATTTTTAATATTATTATTTAATTAAATAATAATATTAATTCCCACAGTGTTGAGTATGCCTGGCCACCTCATTAGATATCTAAGTCCAGCCACTGCCACGTCAACATCGCATGACAACCGGGAAAATAGGGATTATCAAACCCAATCCTGAACCACATCCAATCAAAAACACTTACCTGGGCTGTTGATCTGATCCGTTTATAAAACATCATCCTACTCATTTATCAATTCACCCACAAACCATCAATTTTCATGTCATTTAGGCTCTCACCATGAATTTTGGGGTTCGACCATGCTCAAACCCGCACCGGGAAAGTCGAATCGTGACTTCGTGGTCCAACGATGAAGAATGTAAAGAATAGTAGGGGAAAACACTAATAAAAAAAGTGTTAAAAATAATTGTTAAAGTATTATTTTCCAACAATTCCATAGCAGGGAAACCAGGGTGAGAAACATGGCATGAATAAGAAATAATTTCAAATAATAATTTATTTTGATATACGGGCTCATGAAAAGGATAAAATTAATATAGATCTAGTAGATGTAATTGATCATGATCAATATTTTAATTATAAGGGTGTAAAACCACATATAATGATTCCTACATTGATTATAGATTGATCATTGGTAAATAACACATATTCTAGTAAATAAGGTGATCCGCTGCATCTACTATATGTTAATTCACCTTGATTCAATCATTGTTCGTCATTCGGTCTCAATCCGCCAACAAAGAAGGGGTAGAAGCTCTTATCAACAATTCCAAGGTTATACCACTAACCCTATTGATTTTCCAAACCTTCTTATTTATATATGATAGAATTTTAGTTCGTTTAATTCAAAGTAATTAAATAAATTATTTATTTTAATTTGATGTACCCACCAACAACTGCCTTTAATAGACGCCCCGCACCGACCAACTTTAGATCTCATCTAGGGTAAAAACTACATTCCAAACTCAATGGAGGTCTTGTATTTCCCATCCAAGTATCTATATGTGAGTTATTTGGGATATAGTTATTAAATAAATTTAATTAATTGATTAATTAATCCAATGCACCCACCAATGGATACCCCATCGAAACATTCTGTGCCAACCAACTTTAGGTCGCGCCTAGGGTAAAATCTACATTTTGGATTTAACTATGGTCTTAGATTCTCAATATAAGACTCTATTTATGATATATTACACTTTTAATGAAAACTCTGTGCACATAATAAAAATGTATTTAATATTACTATCAAATTAATTTCGGACTCACCAGGCTCAGAATCATACACCGTCTCAACGATTTTCTTCAAAAGTACTCCTAAGAATATTCCAAAATTTTACACAGAAAAACCAGAGTCTCTATAGTTCATTTCAAGGTAAATTTTTTATTTATTAAAAAGATGAAACCTAAGGATCAATTTTCTCTATGGAATTTCTCATAATCTTCTTCAAAATGATGAAGTCTTTTAGTTTCTAATAAAAAAAATAGTTGTTTCTCACATTCTCTTTGACCCTTCTAAAATATTTATAAATGTTTTCATTATCAACAATTTTAGTATCTTAAAATCTTCGCATCCACACTTATAAATTAGTTTATTTGAATTTGATGTTTTATATATGACTACCACTCAATTTATTAAATAATTGTTTGGTAGTTTATATACCCAAAACTTTTATATATACCTTCTCTAAAATATACATCAAAATGAAATAATTTTTTTCCGTGAACTTCTATATTTATATTATCTATGATTTTTATTTATAATTTTTTAGGAATTGGTGGGAATACAATGGTATAATTATATACTAACTCTATTTCAAGTTTAATTAGGTAATAAAAAAATCATATTTCTCTATTTTTGGTAGTTATTTCCATCCAAAGTAATGAAACATCAGTTATTCAAAAAAAAAATCTTTTCAATATTTGACACCTTCTTGGATATTTATATGGAACCTAGACCTTTTTTAGATACTACTTGGGATTCCCCAAGGCCAACTAGCCACTAAGAGAGGGTAAATTAGTTGTTTTATTCTATGAACTATGAATTATATCCCTTGAACTTATAAAAGTTCTGGATCTACTCAATTATTTCTCACAGCATCACCTCATGTGTAGTAATAATAAGAAAAAATTAGTATATAGTATTTGCAAGGTTTGGATAGAATAGCCTATTCCTTTTCATGATTCTTTATTCCACCCAATCAAGGATTCTTCCAATATCTTTAATAACTATTTATATCCAAGTATAGTACAGTCCTATAAACATAAAATACAATATGCTCCATCTTCTAGAAAAAAAATGGAAGATGCTACAACTCTTAAGAAAATTATTATCTAACAATAAAAACCGCCAACTTAATCCTAATTTTCTATAAACCTCTTGATGATAGACCTATTCCATGAGCATATGGATCAATAAGAATGTATGTGTTAATTTATTCAAGTTTCTATCCACATAACTTATTTAGGACATTTATCATCACTCCAATTATTCTTACAAATTAGTCCTCCAATAAAATTTTAATACTCAGGCACAAAGAACTCTATCTTCTTCAATTAATACCAAATTGTAATCCTTCCTTCCTCTTGAAAAAGGAATGTATCAGGATCTTATAATCATTAGAATAATCACACACAATACTTTGGATTTCTCTTAATTTTCCTATACACTTCCTCTTAGTTACCGTAAAATTTTATACTCACATACATGTTCTATCTCTATCTAACTTAAATTATCACATATTTTTTCCCTAAAATAATAAATTCATTTATTTATTTTTAAATCACTAATAAATATTTGGATTTAAACTATTTTAAACTATATATATGTGATTAGAGCTATGATGCGGAAATTTTCCCTTATGGTGTGGTACATACCTCAGCTTATTTTGATCTTAGATTGAATCATGATCCTAATAAATTATCAGGATGTTTAATCCCTAAAGAATTGGTCACAATAATTGTTTGATTTATTCTCCTTTGGAATATTTTCATTTCTAAAATTCTTATAATTTCTGAAAGTAAAATATCATAAGAAAGTTCCTCAAATATGACACAAATAGATCAAATTTATTAGACATGTTAAAACTATCTTATTACCTATTGAAATGTTATATTTCATATGAATTTTTACTTTGATATATTTCATTACAACTCAAAAATAATACAGGATCTCAAAATCTATTATATTCTAGCTAATTTACTTTCACATATATGAATTATATTATGAATTGACCACTTCTCTCCAATGTAGATGAATTCCATTTTCCATTTTTCCAAAATTTCTTACACAAGTAAATATCATATGAACTTTTCACATCTCTTGCACATAAATGAACCACCACTTCTATTTTGTATAAATTTCATACATGTGTTAAATATCATACTTCCTTTCTTGGATCTCTTATACATAAGATAATAGGTTTCACCATTTCTTCAAACATCATCTCCAGAATAGTGATTCTTAATTTTATTCACATCACTCCTAAACCTATTTTTCTATTTTTAATTCATTCCCAATGATGAAAAATCATCACAAAAATTCCCAAAATAATCATCTAATAGGTTCTTATCACCTTTTCATAACTTCTTTAAGACTAAATATTATCTAGATGATTTATTAAATCTAGGAAATAGAATTTATTTTAAGTTAATTTCTTTTTCCCCAATTCATCCATATCTTTAAACACCTTTAGAAAATGTTTTATATGGTTCTCTCACTATTAAAACATTTATTTAACTTAAATATCAGTACAACAATCATCACAATAATTACTACTTTTTCTGTAATCTGGCCAAGTGTCTTGAATTTTTACACACAAGAACTCCATACTACCACATCAAATAATATCTCAAATTTGGATATTGGTTTCCTTATCAAGGATTAAATCCAATTCCAACTCACTCCAGTGATTCTAAAAACAATGATTTAATAACAATGTAAAATAATCACAGTATTTATTTACCAAAAATATCTAGAAATATTGAAAAAAATTAAAATTCAACACATTGTAACTTTAGATATGATAAGAAAAAAAATTCATAATTATGGATATTTAAATGATTATTGGTAAATATATAACACTTATAAAACATATACTTCAATAAGTGTATTTTTTATTGGGGAGAGGTGAATTTCTTAGAACTCTAAGAAGTAGAATTTAGACACATTGAGTATAATGAAATCAAATTATATTGTTCCATCTAATGCTATGAAAAAAATGATGTGGATGATGAAATAGATTAAATTCATGAGGGTAGATTTATCATAAACATTAATGATCAGTTGTGATTATCAAGTAAAACTTGACAATAAATGTAGTTCAACAGTCGAGGTTAATTCATATTGACATAAAATATCAATTCATCAAGGAAAAGGTGGAGAGTGGTGATATATCATTGGAGATTTTTCAACCAAGGATAAATTTTTTGATATCCTGATGAATCCCCTAATGATGGATATATTTTATTATTGGAGAGTGTTGTTGGTATTTCATTATCTACCAAAATCATTATAATTTTTTCGTTTTATTTTCACATTTTTGTAAATTTTAATTTATTTACAAAGATGGATAATACAAAAGGATATATTATTTCAAATGGTAGAGACACTAGTTTTTATTTTTAGAAGATATTAAAGGGGGAGACTTGATATTTTCATAGATAAAGTGTAGAGAATATCCCATGTTCCAGTTAACACTTTACTAATAAATAAAAATTGAAATATTGAAGAGTCATTTGGGGAGTTTAAAATCCTTTTATGATTTGTCAATGTTTATGAGTGTTATAGATTTGAGAAGCCCATCATGAAGTGAATAAACAATTGGGGATCCATGATTTGACCTTAATTGAGATGTGGTCAATATAAAATTTATCTTACACTGAGAGTTGTTGTACTCTCACAGATAATATTCTATCCTATGTTGTGATGTTTAGATAACATTATCATTTTAGATATGATATGATTTATTTCTTAAGGAAATTAAATCTTGGTTTAGGAGATAATTTTTTTGTGTATTAATTTAAAACATGCTCATTGATGATTTAGAGGTTCATTATAGTTAATTGAAGCTACAAAGTAATAAATTTATTCTAATTTAAATTTTATCATAAAATGAATTATGAGGTTTCATTGTACTGGTGGTGCTCCTAGTGAGGAATTTATTTTTATATAGCAGCCTCATTCCATGATGGTCTTCATCACACAATAAATAAAATGAGGTATAGAATAATGTTACTCTTATGTATGAGTTTCATGCTACCACATAAGAGTTTCCACTAGGAATCCTATACCTAAGGAATTATATGGAGTTGGTTGCATCATGACATATAGGCTAGGAGTTTTTTTATTGATCTATCTAAAATAAAAATTACACCATACTATTATTTAGGGAATCACAACTCAATAGAGAGGTATCACGTTATGACTGTCTCATCAAAAAAGTATTATGTTTCACTAGATTTAAGAAGTCAAGGGGTTCTTCTAAAAGGAATGTGTCCATGATGCAATAGTGTTCAAAGGGAGATATGAATTATTTGGAATTCTTTTCACATAACTTATAGAGGAGTAATTCATTCCAGAAGTTAGTCCATCATGATGAAATGAATATAGAACCTATAAAAGGAGATTCTCACAAGGACCAAGTGAGTGAAAATTATAATAAAAATAGGATAATCATTGAGATAACCAACCCCTAATTCTAGGATATTTTTTTACTGTGATTGAGAAGTTGAACAAAGGGTGTCCCCAAGATCCAAATTCTAAAGGTACTTGAGTCGATGATAATAGAAAACCAGTCAGAATTTTAGAGCTTTTCATTATTTTTTATAATTTATTCTTAGAGATGCAACCCTATTTCTTTCTTTATTATTATTGATAATAAAATAGGAACTTATATAGAAGGATCAAAACTATTATTAATCATGGATTATCCACTTGATAAAAATAGTTAGTGAACCTTGTATTCTTCCTTATTTCATGTGTGTTATTTATCACTCCATCTATCATCATTACATGTTCACCATTGTAAAACAATCACACAAACTGGTGATGAAAACAATTTTTTGATTATAAGATGGTATTTTTGATAATCCCCAATTAACCCCCACCTATTAATAGTGGAATACTCAATCATGGGCCTATTGGAAGGAAATATAATCTTTATCAAATCATAGAAAGATGCTTAAGTACAAAACCATACCACTACTGGGGTCTTCTTTTCAATGTTATTTAATGTATACAAATTATTTAGATGACATGTAGTTATTGAGGATTTATCCCAAAATTATTTGTGTAAATTAGAGTTGGAGATAATGCACCATACCTTTTATATCAATTTACTAATCATGGGTTTTTTCAAACCATTTTCATATGTGGTAATAAGAAATTTCAAATTCCATAAAATTCATTCTTCATTAAAGAAAACTTAATTTTTTGTAACAAAATTCAAGGTTGTTATCAATGCATAAATACTTCACTTTTCTCAGTATTTTATTTTCAACCAAAATCTCCCACTAATTAAATATATCAAAAACCACATTTTTCTTCTTCATAAAGAAACCCTACAATTTCCTAAAAAATAATTAATAATGTCCAATATATATATTTCACCTTAAAATGAACTCAATTTGGACCCCTAAATATAATCAATTATCCCCTTTATATTATTAAGTCCCTTTTTAGAGTTGCCACTTTTCTACTTCCCAAATATATAGTACTCAAACATTTTTAGCTTTTCGATACCCCAACCATAAATAATACCGATTATTATCAATTCAATAATTATATTCTAAATCAAGTTCTAAAGAGACATATCTTGTAATATATAAACATTAATATAAAAAAAATATTAGAAATAGTTACATCACTGATAATAGTAAATCTTCATACTATATAAATTTAGAAAAAAAAATCTACCCTTTCATCACAAAAATAGAAATTTTTATAAACTATTAAAATCCACCACCATCAGTGTATATTTAACCATTTTATTCAAGAGTAATCAAATAAATTAAATTTCATTTTCTATTATTGGCATAATTGATATCATAAAGTGTTCTTATAATGTCATCAAACATATAAATTTAAATGGTTCCAATTGTATAAATATCTAAAAATTCATTATCCCTATCATAATTACTCCTTTAGTCACAATTTAAAATGTGTAAAACTAGTCATGATTGGGATAAATATGAAAATTATATGCTTAATTATTAATCCAATCCTCACATTGTTTAGATTCACCATAAAAACAACCAATATTTCCTCATTTCTACTTTTATACTATGAAACATTGGCATCAACAAAATTTTATAATTTATTTCCCTTCTCATTAGTAGGTCTCTTATTCCTATCCTCATTGTAATTATTGAAACATTCAGATTTAATTTTTTATTTCTTTTAATATTTTTTTCAGGTTTTATCTCAATTTTTTAGATTTTGACTTTTCTTTTTTAGAATTAAAATTTTCTTTCACTTGTTATCCCTTTGACAACTAAACCCACTACATTAAACTCATGACTAACTACTACCTATTTTATTTACATATTAAGAAATAAATCATCAAAAACTTTATAGAAAGTAATTTTATTGTGATTTTATGTAACTATATCTCTAAAGGTCATATAAGAAAGAGGCATGGAGAATAATAGAATTATATTGAAATAATTTTATTCATATTTAACCTCGATATTTTCATGATCAAAAGCAATTTCATTGGATAATATTAAGTAATACCTAATAGGTGAATATTATTTTATGTGATGGGATTATAGTCATTATATTATACAAAACTTACTAGTATAGTTCTCTTTTGTACTTATCTACTCAAATTTAGTCCACAAAGTAGTGTTGGTTTTCTCCTTAAAAACATCTTGAAAAAAATTATTTGAAATTTTTATATGTATTTATAAAAGATTCTTATGATCTATTTGTTGTTTTTTATCCATTTTCATCAAAATATGAATAATTTTAAATTCCATCAATTTTTCATCCATATCTATCTGTGTGATATAGCTCACATCTTAACCTTCTATAAGAAAAATATGTTTCCACAATCTAAAATAAAAATATAAAAATTCAGGGTTTCCATTAAAACAAAGAGAAATAATGTCATGGAAGTGTATTAGATATTTGAAGACCTATAGAACACAAAAATTGATTATATATAGGTTTTATAAAATAAATATTTCATGCCACATGTCAGTACTTTTCTTACATCCAAGGTCATTCAAACAAACAAAAAATCATAAATGGGGTTCTATCCTAAAAATAATTAGTGATGGGAGGAGTGTTCCATCCAATCTTATATATTATCCAATAACTATCTTAGGAACCAATTTAGGATTGGTATTAATAATAGTATAAGGGGAGGGTACACAACCTCTAAGAGGGGGAGTGAATTTGGGGTTATAAAAAACATAAACTCTTTCTTTCAGAAAATGTGATTCCAATTATAGGTTAGTATGTAACGATATTGATGGGGGTGAAACTACAAGAGAATAAGTGGTAAATGACAAACAGAGAAACATGGTTTTTTACAAGGTTCACTCACCTTAATTATCTGGTGGATAATCCTTATAGTGTACATCCATTGTAATATCAATATCTATGATTCAAATTTATAATCAAAGGAATAGGTAAACAAGAAATGGGATTTTATTTAACTATAATTACAAAATTAATGTAAAGCACCAACAATGAGAACAACATTCAGTTCATATACCTCATGTGCACCAAAAATTTAGGTTTGGTGTGATTCCTTGATCTTATTATTAAAAGACTACTAAAACCCTTTTGTAATGCTCCTAGAATATGTGGATCTCTCTTATTTTTATCACACACACATATTCATATGAGTCATATGTTTATATATAGACATTGTATGAATTTTGAAATCACTACCCTTGTTTTGGTATGATCCTTATATATAAAATATAAGGAGGAATGAATTCTAAATATATCATACTATCTCACCATATCTTTAATTGACTTCATGAAAATGGATTGTAGATCATGGTGTGTAATCTTCGATTTTTTCAGATGAATATATCTACCAATCCTCACCAGTTGGATTCACTGTGGCATGGAACCTTAAATTTGGAATTTTACTGCCAAATCTTGGATCTCCTGAATGAAATATGAGCAAAAGTAATCAATTTACCTCAAGTGCACCTCCTCGTATACTAGAGCCTGCTGAATAGTGGAGAGGGCCAAAAATATTAATGGGGAAACTATTCCCTCTATAATAATCCCCAAGGATCATTCTTAAATATACCAAACATTTTGTATGATATGTATGTAAAATGGACATCCCTGATATATATTGGCATAAAATAGGGAGCTAAGATGTCCCTCTAAGTACATGATATAAATAAGTAAAACCATATACATGATGCATCCAAAACATAATAGAGCTACATCAATAGATAATAAAATAAAATAGTCATCATATAAATAGATGACACACTAGCCAATGCACATACCAAATAAAACTAGTATGACTCACATAATCATCTTGATGATTCATTGGACTCTAAATCCTACTAGATGAACCATGTGTCCATATATATGAAGTACCCATTCTCTAAGAGAAAGCATGAAGGCTACCTGTGTACATTGAAACCCACTCCATTTTCATGGGTAGGGGTGATACCAACAACCTAATAGGAGTCCCTAATGACATATAGATACTAAATGATTTTATTATCAATTTTATTTTAATGTAATAAATATATGGTATAGAATATGTTTTTGTATAACATGACCATATAGAAACATAACACATAATTCACATAAAAGCATAATACTCAATCCATCATGTGCAAACTAGGCTACCACAACACCTAACCATGCCTGCTTTAGTTCCATATCGAAAGGAAAGAGTCACCCTATACCAAAAACTAAACCGTACTCGAAGAAGAAGGGTAGGTTTTTCCAACCAAATACTCAACCCATACATAAATATATAGGTTAGGGTGTCTCTAAAATTCCCAAATACTAACCATAGATGTAGGGTAGTTGGTAACACCATGTTCTAGCCACTACCCCCTCACTCAAATTCGGACTCATCTCAAAATTCATCCACATTATACCAAGTCTTGACCACTACCATCTCTTCACAATAGGGATCTTTGAATGAAAGTGGGCCAACACCTTACCACTCATGAGTGATCCATACCAATACCCACTAACTCAGAGAAAGGTCATCCCAAATCTCATTCCATACCTTCTCACTCAAGGTAGGCTTATACTTTATAAAAAATTAGGATCCCATATCACTTATAGTGATCCTTATAGTACCCTCTCACTTGGGGAAATTCTATACCTCCCACCCCTCTTACTCGAGGTTAGGGTCACAACCATTAGTATTGATATATATTAACAAATATAAATCATAGATTCAACAAAAAAAACTATAGGCATGTATTATATCTCAAAAACTCAAAAAATAATTTCTTGAGTGACTTTTACTAGAGACATATCCCCACATCTCAACACTTCCCAGGATCGATTTCATCCCATTAAGAGTTATTCCCCATCCATACGAACCAAACCACCACTTTGACACCCATAAATTAATCCTCAGTGGGTGAGTACAAAATAATGTATCCTCGTGTAACAAAATACATATGATGAAATCATAACTAATAGAAAAACACAAAAAGATGCATTCTTTCTCAAATAAATCATCACCCATAAAAATTCAAATGAATAAAAATATTTCCACCCAATCCTTTTGGATCTTATTTTAAAACTAATTAAAAAAATACTATTTTTAAATCATTTAGAAATGAAATCATACACTATCATACATATTCTAGAACCATGGAAAAACCACCTTGATGAAGTTCTTTAGAAAACCCCATTCTCATTTAAAAGTTCTATTTGGAAAACTGTTCTTGAAATCACCCAATTTTTATCAAACCCGTTTTTAAAATCACATTTTAAAGATGAAACCTATTACTATTCTAAATAAAATCACACCACTAAGAAATCCATAAATATGGTGACTATCCCTCATTCTACCATGGATCCACCATCAAAGTTTTTATAATGTTATGCAGTCCTGGCAGACTATAAGGTCTTCCTGAGACCATCCCAATTTATTAGAGAGAACACAAAAGTATTTCAAAATGTAATCAACATAACAATTATGGCACACAAATATAAAACACCAAATTAGTAATATTATCAATAAATCCAAGTTCATCAACCTCAAAACATGGTCTATAATTTTATCTCAACTTTAATTGATCATTTCTGAGTCCAACAAAACCTATAACATAAATAGACACCATCAATTTAATTAACAAAAAAATTAAAACAAAAAACTAAGATTTGTATAATCAACACCAAACTCATAGGTAAACCTCATGGTGATGAAACCTCTAGTGATAGGGTGTGTTCCATTATGGACACACACCCAGTCCTACACCACAAAAAAATCCCCAAATTAGTAATCTAAATAAATATCCAATTTTACCAAAAAATTAATAAAATCATTAAATAAATCCATTGGAAAACATACCTAAAGAAAAAAAAAATTCTTGAATAATTCTTCTTGGTACCTCTTCTAAAAGACACACATAAAATCCCATTCAATTAGATGATTTAACCATAAAATAGTGAAGTCATATCTCTAAAACCCTATCCATGATAATGAAATTAGCAGAAAAAAATTGATATGGAAGAGGTGATGGGCAGAAATCCTACTAGGAATTGGCATGATGAAACCATCCCAAATGACCCGAATTTAAGGGTGAAAAGGGAATGGATCTAGAGAACTAAATTTGTTTCTTCCTCTTGTTTCAGTTGAGTAAAATGAAGGGAATCCTAGGAAATTCTAAATATGACCCTATAAAATTACCTAAAGACCCCTAAAAACATTTCTCATCACATATTAAATGGATTATCCATAAGAACCACATCATGGTGTCCCATTTCTAAGACACACTGTAATGTGGACTTTTTTTCTATGGCATAACTGCCTCCCCAAAAGGTAATATGATCAATCCCCGCAACCCCCTCCTTAGTGTATCTCTTTCAGAATAAATTATGGTCTCATTTGACCAAGATCATGCTATGCAATGGCCCTTAGGTTGTGATGAAATAAGATATGAAGGGGAAGGGGGCCAAACCCTGACTTCCTTTCCTCCTTGAAACTCAGCATGGAACAACACTTGGGATACAACATGGTCCCTTCTGTGAAGATAGAACCAAAAATAAACCCTTTACCATAGTACCATGGAAACTATGGCCTCATAAAACCATTCCACAACATCATTCATTATGTCATGGTTCATTTCATGCAGTTGAAATTTCAGCCATAGGGCCACCCAATCCTTCTCTAATGCTCACTTAAGAAACCAAATAACCAATATGGAATCTTTACATATATAAAAACATCTTTTTAATATGTATTGTCCCTTATATTCTTGAAATATGTCAAAATTCATGGAATGTACCCAGCTTTGGGACTAAAATTGAAATTCCATCAAAATCACACAATCTATAATTTCAATGTTCATTATAGTCATGGTCTTATTAACTTCACTACATATTATGGATTAAATGGATGGTTTTTTTCATATCATCCACATGATGACAACATGGGACTTAATTCTCTTGGGGAGATCTTTATGACATAATCTATAGTATATCAGTCCAGATCACTCTATATAAATCATACTAGTTTACTAAGTTACCTTAGTCATGCCTCCCCATATAAAAGAGGTTTATAACTAGAAAAGAGGGTCTAATTTAACACCATTGGGAGAAAATACCCTCATATAAGAGTATGAAAAAATAATAAATGACATAAAATCAATCATAAAAATATTAAAAAATAATAAATAAAAATTATGACCTAATCCAACTGAAATAAATAATATACCATGCTATAACAAATACTTCATCCAAAATGTCACAAGAGTTAGGAAGAAATCATATGATCTTTTATAGGTATATAACCAACATCACTGACAAAAATAAAAAAACTATTAAAGCTTGACCAAAATACTTTACCTATTAACATCACATGAATTCATCCAAGCTATCCATTTGAACCATCCCAGACTGGTTTTATTCCCAACATGTACATGTGATCCAGAGGTATTCTAGGGTACCAATGTGCTAGAGTGGTTCGAGAAGGGTGTGAATAAATCTTAGTAGGCCGCATAAAATGGTTTCCATAAAATAAATAGTATATAAAATGTATGAACATAGTGATATTCTCAACATAGTCAAATAAATAACTCAAAACAAAATAAATGAATCATTATCGATCTGTAGGTTCTAAGGAGACACCTGAGGTCAACCACACATACTTAGACAAGTTCCATATTTCTCTAAGCATGATACATAGATTTTATGAACACCCTAGGGAAAGAGAGACCAACCTAGAAATATATAATTTTAATATTTGAGGGAATAGAAATCCACTTAGTAATATCTCATCTAACACTCACGGAGGAAGAGCGGACCCACCTAGAATAATCTCACAAACACTCAAGGGGAAGAGAATACCTGCCTAGAATCACCTCATATACAATTGAGGGATGGGATTCCACCCCCCTATAAACATCACATATACCCTAGAGGGTAATATTATTCCCACTATGAATCATTTTATATACCCTTTAAATAAAGAGAAACCCACCTATAATTATTTCGCATAACCTTGGGGGAAGATCTTCCCCACCCAGAATCATCTCATATACTCTCAGGGTTAAAAACAACCCCACAACGAATTATCTAATATACCCTCAGGGGTAAGTTCATCCCCACCAATAATAATCTCATATACCATCATGGTGAAGAGTGTACCATCTGTAATTACCTCATATACACTTAGAGTAAGAGTAGGCCTACCCATAACTATCTCACTGCAAACTCTTGGGTTGGTCCCTTTACAAAACCTAGTATACTTTCCCTATGTTTTCTTATCTGGTGAAAAACCTATTTATCTTATCCCAATACCAACTATAATGGGGAACCTTATATGGACCTCTATGTATCATCATGGTCTGAACAATCCACATTCATTTCATTATGTCATTCCATGCCTTAGGGTCAAAACCCATTAATCAAATAGCATAACATGCCTTAGTGTATCCACACTCACTCCATGACATAAACATCACACAAGAAACACTATATACATCAAACATAAGGGAGTGGCATAATTACCAACTCTCATTCTAATCCATCTAGGTTGGTACTCTCATTGAACCTACACACAAAACCTTACCAAAACATCCCCACTTGAATATCCAAACATGCTCATCTATCCAAGAGGCTTTACATTATCTCACATTTTCACTTTGTTAACAAAAAGTCTAACCATTTAAAATTTATCACTCTTCCCTACATTAAGAGGACTAAGGGAACTTATATCAAGGTCCACTATGTTCCATTCTTCTCATTTATACCACACTAGGTCCCACATATCTCATCACAGGTCTATTGTTATATCCATGACCATAAGTGAATAAGACATTAAGCTTGTTTTCAATGGTCTGAAATAGTCCTTGACACTTTCCATCTTATCTTAGTGTTTGTAAAGAAATAATTTATTTTCATTTCACATTTTATCACGCACAATTAAAGATACCTCATATCATATACTACATAATAAATATTTTTATGGACCACCTACATCAATCCTAGTTATTCCCTTTTATACAAGCTCAACCACCACTACCTAAGCTCATGAAATTCTAGAATGCCATCACCCATAAATAAAATCCCCAAGATCTATCATAAATCACATAAAATTAATTATAAATTATTGTAATTAATTTATTTAAAAATTTAATTATTAATTATAATATGAATTTCCAGGATATAATCCAATAATCACTTATTGGGTGATATCATGTGACTAGATCCTTAATAAAAGGGGTGTACAACACCACCGATATCCACCCAGACCTTTAACATAAAAATGCTCTAATTTATAATCTTAAATCATCTGAACATTTCATAAAATAAAGAAAATACATAAATAAACTAAATTGTTAAATAATAAAATAAAATATAAGGAAACCTAATGTCTCCATCCTTCTGGAATATCATCTATTAAAGATAGCTTAAATATCAACTTATAATCTTAATTCTACCATTATATGGTGTAATCAACCTCAAAACATATACCAAATGACAAAAAAATGTGGTAACTTTAGAAGGGGAGGAACTGAGAAAAAAGAATGAATCTTTTCCTTAACCAATTAAGGAATCCATATAACATCACAATTAATCTATTATGTTGAAGAAGGAAAAAATAAAATGAATATGGATCATTATCCCCCTACTATCTTGACTAAAAATGAGAGGAAAATGTAGAGGGTTCTAATTTAAAAAATCTAAATGACCATTATTCTATTTTTTGTTTAAAATATAAAGAGTTTGTCATGGTATAACCCTTATGGTCATAACTTGACATATATTTGACAGGTCGTAATGTAATGTAACCCCTTAACAACATGGCATAACTACCCCTAAATAGAGGGTCTGAACCAAGGAAATTCACCATCATGATGTTACCCCTCTTATCATGGTGTAGTGTCCTACCACTAGGATGAACCAAAATCCATAGCCTAAATCCCTCAAGGCATGGCCTCCTTTCTCTAAAGCATGGAATGTCCCCACAACAACACTCCATGGAATGACCAACTAGTCATGAAATGAAGAGCCCCAACCTAAAAAATATTATAAAATTCATACATAAGATTTGTAAAATGACATGTAGGGTTTTTAATTCATATGAATTTATAAAAAAGTATGGAATAAATATCATCACAGATTGGCACACTTCACCATAGTGTTCACAGACTCTATCACCAATTTCTATAAAGGGTATGTATAAGGTTTTTACAATATATTATGTAAGGCCACTTGTCATGACATGAAACCCTCATCCATAACATTCACTTATATGTAACATATTTTTCTTTAAAAAAATAGTACATAAGGGTCATCACAGTGTGACACCTCTGACCATGGTGTGACCCTCATATATATATATTTTCCATTTTTATGAAATTAATACATAATTTAATTTCACTCATCAAAATTTCCCACAAAATACCATCACATTATAACACCGACTAGTTATGGAATGACCATCTAACTTCATGCTATAAAATCTCCCTAGGTTCAGTGTGATCCCCCGATGATCCCTTCACTATGGCGTGCCTTTCTCATTTTATAGTGTGATAAGACTTCTACAGTAAAAATTTATAATAATTCCATTCTAACCCTACTCCAACTCTCATCCAAGAACTTGAGACACCTCCCAGTCATCTAAACACATAAAAATACATCAATCAATGATTTTTAAACTCTCAAATTCTTGATCATAGACCCAATTAAAAAAACACTACATACTTTGGGGAAAAAATATAAATTTCACATGATTTTACCAAGCCATAATTATGTGGGTATTTAAAACTTTCTCACAATAATTCTTATCATTTCCAAGAAAACCATCCTATCATTTTAGCCCTGATTTATGACCTAAATTAAATTTACCTCACCAGTTATGTCCATGTTGACACTGCACCAAAACTAGTTCCACTAATCAAAACTTCACATGCTTGTGCATCGTGTAATCGATTATTTCCCACTAACCCCACAATAATTCCCCACTCCTAAAAACTCATAAATTATCAATTCTCCAAAGACATCCATCATCGGTTGAAGTTTTTTGTGTGGAAAATTTATCATTTGACATCACACTCAATAATAAACTAACCATCCTCATCACAATATGTAGTCTTATTCTTATGAATTTATCTATAAAATAAATCAATTTCTCATTGTTCATGTTACCATGATTCCTATAAGCATTGATATTCCATGAACCCAGTCACTCCACTGGAATGTTCCCCAAAACACACACCTGATCATACCACCCTATCATCACCTCATATCTAGTGCCTATCAGTTAACAAATGTACTAATATCAACCTTATTCTTATCAAAAAATACCAGCATGTTAATATTTCTCTATTTAATACACATAATGTGGAAACTTATATCCAAGCACTATCACAAAACTAATATAACCTCCTAGTTTGGTCCACTAACATGTTACTCTCAAAATTTAATGAAAATTATTCAAAATGAACATAATGTGCTTAAATAATTTATTATTAACTCCCCACTAAATAATTTCCTATATCATCAATCTATAAGTATGATTTTTTTATATCCACCACCAGAAAAATTCTTATAATCTCAAGTACTGATCTTATACTTTAGATAATTCTACATCTTTATTTTCACTAAAAAATGCAATGATACCATGATTTCCCATGTGAATTATATCTAATACCTTATATAATCCATCATCTCGCATCCAATCCCAATGGATATAATTCAAGGTTGATGAAATTAATCATAGATAAACAATTCCCACATTCCATCCCACTATGGGCCCCACTTAGTCTGATAAGAAACTCAAAATAATTTAGGATCCTAACTCACAATATTTGAGTAACTCTTCTTTTTCTAAAGCCTCCATGGAAATCCACTTAACCCCTCATATTTTCATAGGATGCAATGGCTATTCCACCACTTTCCAAAACAGATCATAATTCATCCCTAACATAAGAAGACAATCAATAAATATCTATAATATCGTAATCCATGGTACTTCATTACTTATAATGGAGTAATATTTTTTGACCAACCATTCATATCCAGATGCATTGGTTCTACTGGTCAAATCCACCTGACCAACCCCAAGATCAATCCCTCCTCAAACCCGACATGCAATAACATCAAGGGTTCAACACCCTTTTCTATATGTATTAATCAAAAAAATTGTATCACACATTTTAACTATCACATCATATCTGATCTCTATATATACTTTATTAGTTACATTTCCCATCAATAACCCATGATTTAACTTAATTAATTTAGGGAACATACGGATTTATAGACTATATCATGACATATCAGCACCTCTCAAGGTTCTACTACTATAAAGGTCTTAATGGAATGAACATGTACATCCCATTATAGGCTATCCACACACTAATAAGGAATTAAATGAAATCAATATTAATTTCAAACCATTTTAATTACTTCACTCTAGGATTCATGTGACCTACACAACTCAATCCCCATACTCTAAATATTTCCCAAACTACACTTATTAAAATGCCTCACAATTCATACAAAGACATTTATGCCTAATAAAACACCAATATTACATAACTTATGCTAATTTTATGTTAAAAATATACCTACCAAGTAGGCCAAACAAAACAATATTTACTGGCCCATGGAAAGAGAGTATATACATAACCAATCCCACAATAATGACCAATAACCCCTTTATGAATTGAAACATACCAAAGTAGGTGAGAACCCTAGTGCTACCCTTATATAATATAAATCATTATCTATTGATTCATATTGTATCATTTCTATTCTTATATGTAACATGTACCATCCTGAGTTTTCCTATGAGGTAAAATATTTTTATTTTTTATTCAACTCATTGGTTTTGACCTAATTTGAGTGACTTTTGAGATCATGGGTGTATAAGGGGTGTCCTGGGATTGTTCAGATCCCAGATCCTCGATTTTTAGAAAAATAAGGTAGGCATCATGGTTAGTATAAATCATATAAGACATGCTTCACGGTTTGAGAAACCATGAGAGGGTTTTACAATGGGATTATTAAGGCTGCATGATCTAAGGAAACAATGCATCTTAAGACACATGACCATATGATGGGATCTATAATTTTTAATAGAGGGTGTTTCACATTTTACGAATGGTTTATAAAATCATGTGCATGAAATCATTCGATGAGCAATTTAACACAGTGAAGGGTGTACAATTGGTGTAAGGTTTGGCCAACCATGTTGCCAAAATGTATGACCCACTATTTCTTGGGGGAAATTACCATTTATCATATAAAATATATTAAAACCTAAACCTATTCTTTTATTCTTCTATTTAAAATAATCTTCATTCTTGGTAGCTCTTTTGAAAGCCAGTCCATAGGATATTTCACTGTTTTTTCATCCAGAATCGGAATCGAACTTCATCGGTCTCGTTGGATTACGCTAGTAAGTTATTCATTCATCTTGTTCCATTCTACATTCATCTTGTTATCAACATAGTTATTTAGGATCAAGATATATTCCTTATATCTATGTTCTTAATCCATTCACTTTTTTCTATCGATCTGTACCAAATCATAGATCTATACTGGATGAGTTCTCTACTACAAACCTACGGTAGTTGTTCTGTAAATTTCCCTTAGGGTTTAGTGTTTTAAAAGAATATTTGTTATTGTATCATGAACTAGAATTTTTAGAGGCCCCATTTAATTAATTAAATGATTGAATTGAATTAATTGGAACCTATTATGGATTCCCACAAGTTCCTTTGATAATGTTAGAGGTTTTTAGCCCCAACCTAGGCCACCCATGGGGTGGGCCCTTTACTTTTCCTTTTTTATACCACCCATGGGGTGAGGGTAAGATTTCCTAGTTAGAGGAATCTTTTTATAAATTGATTTTATTTTAATTGAATTATTAGTATAGATTTGATGCCTCATTTTTCATGTGTTATATGATGTAGAATGATAAATTTTTTTAAATGGATTTTATTGAAATTGTGGAAATGAGTTGGAAGAACTAATGGAATGTAATGGTTTATGAACTATTTATTGATGAATGAATTGATGAAATGGTAATGGATGACTTGGTTGGTATACCATGGATCTTTATTCTATTACATGTCATGGATGTCTCTCCCATGGATGTTGTGGGCATGTTTTTTTACTTTGGTTATGATTACATAGGATTCCATGGGCCTTGCTACCCCTTGGACTCAACATACTTGGGATTGTAGTGGATATGATATACTGAGATTCTCCTTAGACCCCACCCAAGTCATCACCGAGTTCCCATTGAGATTCTCTTGGGACTCGATGTTGATGCTTTGGTATTCTATACCATCGATCTATCCCTTTGTGGTCCACCACTTTTTATTAAACGGTTCTGCTATGGTGGATTTGACACTGGATTATACAGTGAGGCCATGATGGATGTTATACACTAGATTATACAGTGATGATGTGATGGATGTTATACATTATATTACATTATGAGGCTATTGTGGTTATTTTTTCTATGTTTTATAGATATCCTAGGTATGGGTATTTGATTGAGATGTTAGACTGGATAGATTTACACATTCTTGTATTCTTTACAGCTACCCTTGTTCATGGGAGCTTGACTATTGTTTACAAGGAGCCTTGGTAGGCTTATTGTACCACATGACTTACTTCACTTTACTTTTAGTAATTTCATACCTATGATATATTTTTCACACTGGTTTTGTTTATATCACACAGACTTGATTTATTATAGACACCATTAATGTTCTCCTACTGAGTGTTATCTCACACCCTTTTCAGGCTATTGTTGGGTACCCAGATAAAATTATTGGATACAGGTAGGGATATGGGTAATCTCCCATAGTAAAATGCTTGACTATCTTGTTAATTAGTAGTAGGGGAATATAGGACCAAGATGGGATCATGATTCTAGATGGGATAGTGATTTTTGGTTTTTTTTTATTTTGATACATGTATTGTACTGGATGATTGTATACATGTTTTCTATCTTTTTAGAGACATGACATGACACATAATTCTGCATATGAGATTATTTAGGTATTTTTTATATATTCTTGTCTTGGATGTTTACCTTTTTTCTAGTTGTTTTACTAATTCTTCTATTGACTAATATGTTTACTACTGTTGTGTTACACTCTGACATGAGGGAATTTTATCCTCAAAAACACACCCTAGGCCCTCACTTATATTCAGTAACCTCTGGTGTATAGGGAGGCACGTTTAAGGCCATGTGACACACCAGCTCAGGTCACCATTTTGTTTCATCTAGTTCGGGATGTCACAAAGTTGTATTAAAGTAGGTTTTCTTTTCAGGTTTACTATTATGAGACAATAGACAATAGATTAAGAAGGTATTGGAATTTTTTAATGCGTAATTCTTGGGAGCTTCTAACCCATGTATAGAAAAAATCCAAATTTCCTAAAATGAAGATCGTTTTTTCTAGATTTTGACCATTATAGTTGATTTGATTCCACCATTAGGTGGTATACTTGAGTATTGATATTATTATTGATATGATTGAGAGTTCTATTTTATTTTTTATTGATGATATGAGGGTATGCATATCATGAAACATTTAGGAACCTTCTAGATTTTACATGTTGTGCATTATTCCCTTCCATATAGGAAGCATTGGTTGACTGCATGAATTTTTGATATGTACCTTATGTGATATACCTCTAGTTTGATAAAAAAAATTTGTGGGTAATTGGGAAACATGGTTGTTACTTAGAGTTCCATCCATAACCTAGACAATGTTTTCCTGATTAGGCTATAACAACACCATAAATGGTCAACTATGACATGTTGAGTAATGGACCATTTGTCACATGGACTAGAACATGTTTGGGTATGGATTAAGTGGATTCCATATTTCAGTTCATGAGGTTTATAGGCCCTTATGAATCGGAAATGGGGACCCATTTGGTTAAACCATTCAAAGTGAAATTTGAAAAGAATGTGAATTCAAATGGAAATTTAATGTGTGAAAAATAAATAATTGGACCTTGACCAGGCTTTTCATTGGGCAGTATGAAGTGTCTATAGTGTTGTTTATAGATATTTATTTTCAACCAGTCATGGATTTAGGAGAAGCTATAGGTGTGTGAACTGATTATAGGAAGGCTTCAACATGTCATATTCTTTTATAGCTATGATATTTCATTATTAATCTTTTCTGAGGCATGTGTTTTTTATTATAGAGACATGAAACCATGATGATCTCTAGTCATATACCAAGAGGGTGGAAACAACCATGATCTAGAGGTGGTGGGATATAAGATACAAGTAGATACTCTTATATTTATAGCTGAGGCACCAGTTTTTTTACCATACATAGGTCATTAATAATACTTATGTGAGGTATTTTTATGCTATATACAGACTTTTTAGAGAGCACCGCAACTTGACTCATCTATGGAAGAGATGACATGCATGTTTCAATAGTAGAATACTCTCATGTTTTTGGGGGATAGAGGTCCACAGACTGCTGGTCTTTGGATAGAGAATAATTTTTAAATATTTGAGCATCTAGATACACCTCCTAATATGAGAGTTAAGCTCGCAACATATATTATTTAAGGAGTATCAAATCACTTGTGTGATGTTTTGAACCATGCTGATAGGCTATGAGATATGGATTTTGGTGATTTCTAAACTAGTTTCTATGATTATTTTTTTCTCAAGACTCTGAGAGGAGAGTGGTCCAATGATTTTTTTTCATATAGGTCATTGAAAGATGAAAATTATATAATATTCAGAATGATTTATAGATTTGAAATGTTTTTTGTTGATATATCTTTCTGATGAAGCATCAAGGGTGAAAAGCTTCAAGGAAGGTCTCAAACATTCTGTTTGATCTCAGGTAAACATGTTCAGGTTGATGAATTTACTAAGATAGTAAATCAAGAACATATTATAGAGAAAAACCTGAGGGAATTTAGGGGTGCAGATCATGGTGGTTTAGCTTCTTGGCCTAGTAGTTCAGTTTTTAGTGGTAGGAATCTCTATTTTTAGGATTCTCATGAGGGGAGTACCATCCAGGTCGTTAGTGTTGATAGCTTTATTTTCTATTATCAGTGTGATATATGGGGACAGATGAGGAATCAATGTGATTAAGACCCAATCAAGTGTTGAACTTTTGGTATGATCGGCCATGTACAATATTTTTTCAAGACCTCTCCTCCATCAGTTAATGGAAGGGGATCAACTCCGACTCCAGGTTTGGGAATGGGATTAATAGCTCTATGACAGGCTAGGAGTTGGGGTAGTACTGGTCATTCAGGCCAAGGTGGTGGTCGTGGCTGAGTAATTCATGCACCAGTTGTACCTAGATATTATATTGGGCCTACTCCAAGTAGTGAGGTAGTTTCATAAGGTTGTGATCTAGGAAAGATATAATCTTTATAGACTACACCATAGGATCAGAGTGTCGGACTATCTATGGTGAGAGGGAAAATCTTAGTAGCCTCTATACTAGTATCTTCCCATATTGTGATAGGTGACTCACATAGTTTCATATCTATGCTTGTTGTAGAGATCCTTGGACTCATTTTTCAGTTTTTAGTGGCATGATGTCCATGGATACTCCATTGGGGATTATAATAGAGGGTATATGCTAGTGTAGTGAGTTCCCCCTTAAGATTTGTGGGTGTCACATCATTTGGTGTCTTTTTCTCCTTGAGATGACTGGTATTGACGTCATACTCAGGATGGGATAACTAGTTTCTTATCAATCTCATGTCATTTTCCATCATTGAAAGGTGACCTTCAAATCACTAGAGTGTGTATTTTTCATTCACTAGGGTAAATGGGATGTCTAGGAATGTAGAGCTAGACCAAAATATCATGGGTTGGGTGGGAGGACAGACCAGATTACTAGTTGCTATTTGGATGATCAAGGAGCACATCTGGTAGACTTTCATCCATTGGATGATTGTTTAAGGGATGTTTTCCTAGATGACTTTTCTAGTTTACCTCTTGAGAGGGAATTTAAGTTTTGTATTGAGCTAGTGATAGGTGTTATACTAGTACCATTTCTCTTTATAGAATGGCTACTATGGAGTTATAATAGCTCAAGAGGAAGCTAGAATATTTGGATTCAATGGGGGATTATATGACCTAGTACTTCTCCATGGGGATCGACAGTCCTTTTTCTGAAAAAGGTGGATGATACCCTTAGGATATCTATGGATTATTTGAAATTTAACTAGTTTATGGTTAAGAACTAGTATCACTTGACATGGATAGATGAACAATTTGATTATTTTGGAGGATCTAAGGTTTTCTCAAAAAAAATCTTGGGATACGGATAACATTAGGTGCATGTTTTTCCAGCATACATACCACTTATATAATTTCATAGATTTTATGTTCTATATGAGTACCTGGTTATTTTGTTTGGTCTCATGAACACACTAATGGTTTTTATGGTGTTTATGAACAAATTTTTACATCATTATCAAGATTCTTTTTTTTTTGGTATTCATAGATGATATCTTGGTGTATTCTCAAAATATACATGACCATTCCAAACATCTTGATATAATTTCGGATACACTGAGAGAGAATAAATTATATTCTAAGAACATGAAGTGACGCTTCTTTGTAGATAAGACTCACATTGTAGGTTGTATTATCTTAGATATAGGAGTATCAATTGACCCAGAGAAGGTGAGATCTATAGTTTCCTGTGAACATCCCAAAAACTTATTTGAAATTTAGAATTTATAGGGGATGGCTGGATATTAAAAATATTTCATAAAAGACTTATCAATCCTAGAATCACCTATTAAGGGATTTACTAAGAAGGGTATGAATATTATATGGTCTGATACCTATGAGATATCCTTTCATAAGATGAAAGGTGGACTTACTTCAGTGTCGATCCCGATTCTTCCAGTGCCAGATAAGAGTTACAATATGTATTGTGGTGCATTAGGTATTGATCTTGGAGTAGTTCTGATATAGTGGGATATATTTGAGGCATACAACTTTCATTATTTGAGGACACATGAGCGGAACTAATCGGCACATGGTATTGAGTTAACTGCAACTTTTCATGCTTTGCGCTATTGGAGACATTACTTACTGGGAGAGCGTTTTTTTTGTGTACATGGACCACAAAATCCTCATGTATATATTTTCATAGAATGATTTGATTATAAGGTAGAGAATTTGGGTTGAGTACCTATATTATTTCATTTTTAATATTTCTTATATGTTTGGAAAGATAAATAAAGTTGTAGATGCACTAAATAGAAGGACTCGGATATAAGAATTTTAGGATTCCATAATTGAGTGGATTTTTATGGACTTGTTTTTATAGATGAACTTGGAGGTCCATGACAGAAAATATTATAATTTTCTTTATTCTTTTGTTGTGATCTCTACTCTTCTATATAGAGTGAGGATGAGATAGATTTCTAATGTTGAGTTTCATTTATATGGAAGCCTGCAAAAGGTGAGGACCCACCTCCTAGTGGGTGAGGATGAAATTCTATATATTCATGGTCTCATTTGGGTTACATTGGACATACACAAGGAGGTGATGTGGGAGTTTCATGCCTTATTTTGGTCGGTGCATCTCAGTATTACCAAGATGTATCGTGATTTACATTTCCAATATTGGTGTACGGAGATGAAACATGAGGTAACTAGTTTTGTTAAGAGGTGTCCCACCTATCAGTAGGTGAAGGTAGGTCATCAGTGACTAGATGGACTTTTATAGTAGTTACCCCTTCCAAAGTGAAAATGGGAAGATTTTGTGATGGATTTCATAACCAGATTTCTAAGTCTGCCTTGAGGTTGTGATGTTGTATGAGTTTTTTTAAATAGTCTCATGGAGGTTTATCATTTCTAATAAAATAGGGAGACCTTATCAACAGTTGATATTAAGAGGTTTTATATCCACGAAATATTACGACTTCACAGGGTTCCTCATAACATTATATCAGATAGGGACACCCAATTTACATCTTGTTTCTAAAAGAGTTTGCAAAGGGCCTTGGGTACACAAGTGATTTTGAGCATGACATACAACCCTCATACTGATGGTCAATCAGAGCACATAATTCAAGTACTTGAGGAAATTCTATGAGCATGCATTCAAGATTTTAGGTGATATTTGGAGAGGCATATACCCATAGTTTATTTTTCCTACAATAGTAGTTATCATTAGACTATACAGATTGAACCTTATGAGGCTTTGTATGGTAGGTCATGTTGATTACCCATATTCTTATTAAAGGTAGGTGAGGCATCTTTACATGGACCACATCTCATGAAAGAGACTTTAGAGTAGGTCCAGTTAATTTAGAAATTGACGAGAAATGCACAGTCTCAAAAGATATCTTACATTGATCATCATCAATGACATCTAGAGTTCCAAGTCAGGGATCAAGTCTATTGACATATCTCACTAAGGCTGGAAAACATACATATTAGGATACATAGTAAGGTTTCACCATGATATAAAGGTATATTCAAGATTTTGGAGAAAATTGAGTTGGTTTCCTACCGGTTGCAGTTACCTCAGAGGTACCAGGTCATGCACAACATCATCTGGGTATCTCAACTGAACCATTATCACTTAGACCCATATCACACTTTATAGCCTTATGAGGTGGATTTATAGGTTGTTTTATCCTTGTAGGATCATCCTTTTTGTATCATTTATAATAGCACAAAAGTTCTCTGAGTCCATTCAGTTCCACTAGTACGAGTGTTATTGTAGCACGATCATTTATAGGATGAGACTTGGGACTGAGAGGTCGTCATATGTGCGTAGTGGATAGAGTTATTCTCCGAAGATTATTTACCAATCTTGGAAGGGAAATTTGGGGATGAATTTATTTAATTTGGGGAGATTATAAGATCCTATGTTTTTCTATGACATACAGATCTTTTGATTTTTTATTTAAATACTTGGATTTGACCAAATGTGAGTGAATTTTGAGGTCATGGGTGTATCAAGGGTGTTTGGGTTTCAAGGGTTATTGGGGATTGTTCGAACGCCAAATTCTCACTTTTTTGGAAAAGTAAGGCAAGCTATATGGTTAGTAAAAACTATGAAGGATAGGCTGTATAGTTCAAGAAGTCATGTAAGGGATGGACAGTGGTATTCTTGAGGCAACAGGATTTTAGGAAACCATGCATCCTGAGGCTCATTCCTATGCGAAGGAATCTTTAGTTTTGAACAGAGGGTGTTTCACAGTTTAAACACTATTAGGAAAACCATGTACATAATGTTGTGTGAGTTTCACCTTAACACAGTGAAGGGAACACATTTAGAGAACAATTTGAATAATTTTTCATCCAAACCATGTGGCTTGGTATTTCTTGAGGAAATTACCATTTCACCAATAAAATATATTAAAACCTAAACCTATTATTTTATTCATACATCAAACAACAACATCATTCTTATGATCTCCTTTGAAAACTAAGCCCTAGTATTTTCCACCGTTTCATAATCTGGATTCAGAATCAATCAGCATCGGTCTCGTTGGATTCATGCTGGTGAGTTATTAATTTTCCTTGTGTTGTTATTCATTTTTCTTTGTATAGATGTTATTATTTAAGTGAAAAATAATATGACATGTTTCTAGTTTCTTTATCTATTCTTCATTTTTCTCTTGATCTGGATCGAATCAGGGATTGATATTAGATGAGTTATCTATTACATACAAAAGGTAGGCGATAAATAAATTTCCCTTGAAACTTGGTGTTTTATAAGCATAGTTTTCATTGTTTCACACATTTGAATTTTTTTATCCCTCCTTTAATCAATTAAATTATTTAATTGGATGAATTGAAACCTCTTAGGGATTCCCACTAGTTACTTTGAGATTGTTGGAGGTTATTAGCCCCAACCTAGTACAACCATGTAGTGTACTCTTTTCTCTTCCTTTTGTTATACCACTCATGGGGTGAGAGTGATATTTCCTAGTTAGTATAATCCCTTTATAAATGGATTTTTAATTGAATTTAATGAGTAGGAGAGTATTGATGCCTCATTTTCCATGTGTTAGAATATGTTTAATGATTGGTTTTTTTAAAATAGATTTTATAGAAATTGTTGAAATGAGTTGGAGGAACTTATAGAATGTGTAGGTTTATGAATTGTTGAATGGTGAATGAATTGATGAAATGGTAGTGGATTACATGGTTGGTATACCTTGGATCTAGATTTCATTAGATGCCATGTATGTTTCTCTCATGAATCTTGATTATGGTAGTGGATTCCTTGGACTTGTTTCTTCCTAGGGTTTTGATTTTGTAGGATTCCTTAGGCCTCTCTAGCCCTTGGATTTGGATTTAGTAGGCTCATAGTGGACATGGTATATTGACATGTTCCTTAGTCCCCACCCAATTCACTATAGAGTTACCATCGAGATTCTCTTGGGACTTGATGTGGATGCCTTGGTATTTTATACCTTATATCCAACCCTTCATGTTCTGACACTTTTGATTAAATGGAACTATCTTTGTGGATGTAACATTGGATTATAAGGATATTTTGTGATGTATTTTATATACTAGATTACACAGAAATTCCATTTTGGTTATTTTTTATATGCTTTATAGATAGATCATATAAGGCCCCAGCCTTAAACATTACTTAATCTTGAGTTACTTCAAGAATACACATTGAGGATCTTTTCAGGTTTATATTTTTAGATAACTAGATCATAAAATATGCATTAAATTCCACATTTAAACAAAGTGGTTACATAAAAGATAGTACTCATTTTTCCCATCAACGGAAACATGTTTAAAATAAAACATGGATTCTTTCTTGAAACTTCCTTGACACTATCATCACATCATGTACCTTTCCCTTGTCATGTGAAAAACATTTCAAAAACTTGGGATGAGCATAAAAAGCTCAGTAAGGGATATAAAAAATATAGAAAGGAAACATGAGTACATGTATATGTAAGAATCAATGAAATAATACTTTACTAATAAAACATAAGCACTTTAACATACCTCATCAAATCATGAATAAAACATAGAAGTCATAAAACATAAAGGTAACTTGAGGCATTCATAACATTCTTACGTAGGGAGTAACCCTCTTGGTTATGTTTGGAATACCCGTTACAGTATATTCCCTAAATCTTTTCGGAGGAACCTTAACGTTTAACCCCTTCGCGTTACCCAATGCATTGGAGAGCTATATCGGTTCACCCACCCTTAGTTTATCACAGAACCACACGTCTTCATAACAATTCCCAAGAACCATAACATAATCGTATCACATAAAACATGCATAAAGGAAACATAACATTTCCACATTTCAATCATAAGATATCAATACAACACATTGATATAATAAAAACATTATGAAAACCATTTTCAATACCAAAATAAAATAAAAGTAAAACATGGTATTTATTTTTCATTTAAAAAAAAGTTAAGACTTGTAGAGGAAGCCGAAACTCAAATAATGGTCACGGCGGCGGAGAAGTCATTGTCGCCGCATACGTACGACAAAAACATTCCCTTTTGTCGTTTAGTAAAAAACTTCATATAAAAATATTCCTTTTGGATAAACGTAAAATTAAAAGGGGTTTATACACCATATAAAATAAGGTTGTGTATAAAACAAAATATTCCTCAATGAAAGGAGATTGAGACAAAGTCCCATACCTCGGGTCCGACTTGACTCGATCGTTCTTTAATGTCCTGAATAATAAACTTGAGTTAATTTATACTTTCTTAAGAACATTTTTCAAGTTCATTATTCATTTTATATCACTTATTATCATGTTATGAACATTATTTAATCATTTAAGTTAATAATAGTCGTTTTGTCGATATTTGGTACTTGAGTCAAAAGTGAACTGCTTATATTTACAATTTGTTCACGTAGTCAAATATCCATTATCAGAAGAATGATATTCATGATGTAGATGCCATATATCATATATATACAGTATATACATGCATTTATAATATTACATAATCATTTAGAGGTAAGAAATGAAATGCACCGTTCATGGAGACGGTAAGTTGTACGTACGCATGAACGCTACTTTCATTTATATGTCATACTAATGGAATTAAAACTAAATGAGAGATATGTATATTTTAATTCCAGAATTATATTAATCATTTAGATGTAACATACATCATATATATCCATTATATATATGTACTTATAATAGTACATTACTTTTGGTGAAAAGAAATGAAATGCACCGTTCATGGAGACGGTAATCCGTACGTACGCATGAACGCTACTTTCATTTCTATCTCATAATTTAATGAAAAGAAATAATAATTATATAAAGTTATATTATAATTCCAGTATAATATCATATATAATATTATTAAATCTATCCTTTATACGTACCACATATGTTATTAACGAATCAAATCACTTTGAGGGGGCGGTAATCTGCACTTCGTAAAATGAAGATATTGCGTTTACCCATAATGGAAACCATAAAGGTATGCCATCAATCAAAAATACAGAATATTAAGTAAAACATAAACATATTATATATCATATATAGATATAGTGACATCTTAATGGCCACCTTTGAAGGTGTTATATGAGTGTTGAACAATCATCATTTTGTGAGGTAGAAATTCACCATCCACAGAAATAGTATGTTATTTAACCATTAGATGTAGGTGTGTGTAAGTGTAGATCGAATGATTCTTATAAAAAAATCCTAGTACATTGAAGATACTGTATTTGTTACAAAAGAAATGAATAAAAAGATTTTAGGGGGTTGTAGGAGCAAAATAAAACAAAAGAACACAAGTGAAGACATTACCTTAAAATCGGGTAACTCTTTTTGATTTGAGCTCAAAGGCTTACTTGGGAAGACTTCTACCCAAATTGAGGCTTCTAGGAGTAATATAGGTATGTGGAGAGAAAAAATGGGTAAGGTTTGGACGAGCCAAAGGCTTGAGAGGTGTGGGTAAGGTGGTAGAGGTGGGGGCCTTTTATAAGAGGA
Organism: Viscum album; assembly: GCA_963277665.1. NCBI lineage: Eukaryota > Viridiplantae > Streptophyta > Magnoliopsida > Santalales > Viscaceae > Viscum > Viscum album. The sequence continues at coordinate 1,417,983,201 of OY728157.1, read as the reverse complement.
GAGGAGGGGCACTCTTGGAAAGGTATAAAATGTTACTTTATTTTCAAATGAGTTTCGGATTTTAGAGGTCCCACATTGATTTATTTCGAGTATAAGGTGATAAGAGTTCGAAATATACTCATCCAATAGGTCTTTGACAAGTTTAAGTCTCAGATTTTACATTATCTTTTCATTTTATTTAAATCGTTCATTAATGAGGTAATCACTGCATCATCATGATGTCATAAATAATTTAATTTATTTAATATCTAAAAATTATAAAACAAATACTATGATTTATGAAATATTTTTAGATTTAAAATAACTATTTATATTCCAATATATCATTTATGTAGACAAAATTAAAAATGTTTTACTCGGGTGATACATTCTTTGTTATATTTAACATTCTTTAAAAAATAAAAAGATAAAAAGTCACTTTAACACAAAATTGATTCCATTGGGTCCCCAAGTTTGTCACAAGGCATACCATGGTCTGCCATGAGACAAAAAGTATCATTAGGACACATGTTATGGTCATTTTTTATTATTATGATATTATTTTATTATCCTTAACTACCTGATTACTCATTAATCAAGATAATTAAAGATAATTATCGCCGTTACTATTCATAATGTCCAAAAACAAAAGAGTATTAATTAAATAATTTGGACCTTCTGATTCCAAATATGGAATCCATTTTTTCAAATTTCAAACATATAAATTTCAATAATTAATTTAAATATAATTTCTGTTGTTAAAACAAATAGCGGGTTTTTAAAACAATATCTATGAAAAGTTTGGCACCTGTTTATGCCCAATTCCAAAGTGAAATTAATAACAATGACCACCATTGAATTAAATTGTAAAAATATATTCTAATTACACTTTGAAACCAATTAAAAAGATAATCTAACCATATAATTAAATTAGATGAAAAATCAGTTTTGATGTAAAATGCAGTATTTTTCACTATTCATTAAAAAATGAACATTGTCAGAAAAATACCAAAAAATTATACAATGTAAAATTTCAATGTCTCAATAATAAATAATAAGTTTATTTTGACAAATAGAGCTTATAAAAGTGTCAAAAGTTTTATTTAAAAATGGTTTTCCATCAAAAGGCAGTAAAATAATCTTTTAAAAATATTTGTGTATTCAATGCTTAACATTGGATTTATTCTCATTTTAAGCCTCTAAAACACTATCTAATTCATAAATAGACATATATAAGAATATATATTATTCATTACTTACTTGGGATGTTACAGATCGGGTATGAGTATCTGATTGTGGTGTTATATTGGATAAATTTACACCTACTTGTATGCTTTATAACTACCCTTGTTTATGGGATCTTGACTATTGTTTACATGGAGACTTGGTAGGATAATTATACATCTTCACTTGATTGAAATTACTTTCAGTACTATAATACCTGTGATTTACTTTTCACATGTATTTTATTTGTATCACACAAACTATATTTGTTATATACATCATTGGTGGTGGCCTGTTGAGTGTTATCTCACACCCTATTTGTGTTGTCATTTGGTACCTGAACAGACTTCTTGGTTGTAGGTAGGGACTAAGGAAAGTTCCAACTATACAACACTTAATTTTATTGTTTCCTAGGATTAAGGGATTATAGTACTGATCTAGGATCGTAATTCTAGAAGGGATAGTTCATTTGTGTCTTTTTTGTATTTTGATACATGTATTGTTCTAGATTCTTGTATACATATTTTACTTCTTTGTAGATACATTATATGAAACATAATTTTTTATATGAGATTATTTTTTTTATTTTTTATATATTCATATCTTGGATGTTTACCTTATGTCTGGCCGATTTACTGCTTCCGCTATTAACTGATATGTTAACTACTATTGTGTCACACTCTAATAGGAGGGAATAGTCTACCCACTGACACACCATATTCCCTTACTTCTATTCAGAAACCTCTCACATAAAAGGTGGTGTGGTTGAGTCCATTTGACCCACCAGATAGGGAAACTATTTAGAAGATTCCGGGTTAGGATTTTATATAACACCCAAATATTTTTTATGTATTTCCTTTGAAATAAATATATGGAATCTTATAGCTTGCTTTCTATGAAACCCAGAGCCTAAATGAACATGTAATATAGTATAGATTTATAACAAATCTATAGGATTGGAAGGTATGAAAATTATTAACCAAATATTTATATATATATATATATATAATCTTTCCTAAATTAAAATTTATTGATTAATGACTAAAAAATAGTCGTTAGATTTTTAATAAAATTATTTCATGATTAAAATAACTATTTTTCTGAAGAAATGTATTTTTATAGGGGTTATGAATTTGTATATGAACAAATATATTTATCCTTACTAAAAAATTATTTTAATTAAATGTATTGTTACTCATTAATAATCATTCATACATTATTTATATAAAGGTTAGGAATGAAGATAAAATTATTTAAAGTTAGAAAGAGTTACTTTTCATAAAATTATTTTTATGTGCGCAATTTTATTTTATCATAATAAATTAAATTAATCACAAATAATTTATAATTTTAATAGAATTTTTAGATTTTATATTATATAAATTATTTTAACATTCATTTTATAGTCTTTACTAGGGAAGGTATGAAAGTAAATTCATTTTTATTCTTAAAAATAAATTTTTGAAAAACATTTTTTTTGTGTTTTACGTGATATTTTTAAAATAAATTTTTAACACTTGTAGAAATATAAATTTATAAAATGGGTTAAAGATTTTTAATCATCGTGTAAAAAAAATTAGGCTGAGAATTTTATTTTTGGTCATATTGAATAGTAAAATAGTAAAACTTTGTTACCACGGTTAAGGTTAAAACAAGTTTACTGGGGGGAGGGGGTTAAACTAAAAGATAAAAATAATAAAGACACATAAAATTGTTTAATTATTATTTTTGGAATATATTTAGACCCTATATCATCTTACCTTTTAATCCTTTGGCATTCTGTGCCACTTTCACAGGAAAACAACTTTATTTTATTTTAATCTTTTATGTATTTCCCTGTGTGTCATCTTCCTCAGTTATAAAAGTGCACCTCCTCTTCTCACTTATTCAGGAGTTTTGATATTTTTAGATTGGTAAAAAATACTAAAAATATATCATATCTTCTTTCTATTCACCCTATAAACCATGTTCTTCTCCAAAGAGAAAATTTTCAGGGCTTAAGGTGTAATCCAATTGAGGTCTCTCAAAGAAGAGGTATAAATCCTAACATAGCTCTTTCAATATCATTTCCTCTTATAATTCCTACAAATATATTGTATTAATAATAATATAATCACTCCAGTATCATTAATATACTGACATATTATTATTATTATTATGTAATGACGATTTTCCACATCCTTTCTATAAAATAGGAAATGAAAGTATCACTCGTGCATATGTGTGGACTACCGCCTCAACGTAGTGATATGATTATTTTTTCATCACTGCATCACATTGATGGATATAATGATGTATTTTCTAAATATATATGATAATTATGATAAAATTATGATTCTATAATGATAAAATTTTATTTATCTTTCTTTCTTTCTTTACATTAGAAAATGAAAACAACTTTCATGCTAACGTACGGAATATTGTCTCCATGAAGGGTGTAATTCATTTTTCAATATATAGATTTTATGGATGGTTATAAATATGTATATAATTAATTTATATGATATCTATATCATTATTAACATTCTATAGGTTATATAAATATGATCAATGTACAAGTACCATAACTACTGAATCAAAACTTACATGAAAAAGAAATAGTTAACACTCGGAAACAATGATTTTAACAAATAATTATTAATAAGTGGGTGTTGAAATGTTATAATTTTATCATATATAAAAATATAATTATTTATATGGGTTTTTATAGAATTATTCTAAATTTAATTTTATTATAAATAAGAGTAGATCACTTATAAATAAAGTTAGACTTAAGGTAATTGGTTTATGTTACAATCTCACTTTTTATTGAGATTTTTTATGCTTAAATTTATGATAAAGAAATTATATAATAAATCTCTCAAAAAATTATATCTTTTCTTATATTATGGTAATTTTTTAAATTAAATGTTTTATTTCATTTTCCTCTCTCTATGTACTCAAATTCCTAAAAGAAATTTTTTAAGGAAAAATGACTTTATTTCTCTATTCAACCAAGAATATTTTTCTTCCATGCCCATATTTTCTTTAAAATGTTTTCAATAATGTTTTTAATATTATACAATGATTTATTAAATGGATTTTCCCCATTTTTCACTTTATATAAATTTTTTTAATGGAATATTATTATCATTATCTGAATGAGGTACTTTTGACTATTTACCAAAGGTATGAAAGAAATATTAGTTTAAATGTATAACGAACAAACATATTTTATATATATCATGACTAGTTAGTGCGTTGAAGCTTCCCATACAAGTTACAATAGTTTTTTTCAACGAATTTTTTCCCTTAATATTTTTTGAACTATTATATTTTACATAAGTGATTTCAAAATGAAAAGGGTATTTTTCTCAATAAATATTCTACTGAACTTTTAAAAAAATATTTCATCTATGATAACATAATTTTATGTTACGTATACTTTATTGGGTATATGATCCTATGAGGCCATCCAAATTACTTTTATATATGTTTTACTACTATGATGATGAAATATTGATGAAACTCTTTTTATTTATCATGAGTTAAGCTATGATAGGATGAAAAAATATTCATAACCTTTTCCCATATATATTAATGGATTAGGATTATGATATAGGTGGATCTATTATTCCAATGTTATGCTCTCATGGATCAAGTTATTTGACTCCTTTATGACTCATGTCATATGAAGTACCAAGATTTATGTTACAATGCATGATTATGATCTATGAATTATTGGGTATGTTTTTTCTAATGTTTAGATCATGTTCTCAAACCCTTATGATCAGGTTATGCTTAAAATGATCATTTATTGATATCTCTCTAGTTTACCCTTATTGAGAATTCAAGAACACCCTTTATTATATTTCCTTTTAACTAGGATATTATTAAATTATTTAAGTATGTTATGTCTAAGTAGGATGCATGTTGTTAAAAACATAGTGAGATATGATATAGATCATTTATGTACCGGGTTTTTATTTACCCATGTTTACAAAGACACTAAACCATAATCCTTATAACAGGGAGCATAATGATATGAAATGTGTATTCATCTAATAAGTTGTAATGTTGATTTATGTAATGTTTGGGTCTTCTCAGTTTCTATTAGAGAATGGATTAGTTATTTTTTGAAAACTTTTATGAGAAAATTTTAGTGAGAAACCTTAGGATAATCCTAAGTATTGGATAAAATCCTAAGTTATGGTAAATAATTAGGTATATTTTTCCTAGAAAATATATAATTTTCAAGATAAAAACAAGTGTATAGGTTTTTGGAATATATGATCCTAAGTGTAATAATTCTAAAAGGGTTGTATTGGGTATTAACTCTATTTTCACCAATGCATATTGAGTGGTCCAAAGACTACCCTCCCAGATAGACACTCTCAGGGGATATTATTTGGTAAATTGAAATTTTATTTATGGAGCATTATTATGTATTCGAATAGATGATGACCATGGATGATCTATGTTAAAACTATGTTATCATATATTTTAAATAAGGAGTCATGATTTTGAGATCCTATAAATTATTTTTATGCTTATATGGTTTCTCACTAGGATTATTGTTTCTTAAAATATGATTTTTGGTAGTTATCAATGTCTTGAACTAGAAGTAACTTTGTTAATTCTAAATGTTAGGGACAATGTAATGGTTTTCCTCCTATGAAATTGAATGTTATGGGAGTTGGAAATAAAAACCTCATTATTACACTTATAAATATTTTTGAAGCAATGAATCAAGTTGAGATTCAAAATGATAAAAGGAGGGAAGAATGTTATATTTAGTCCTTTATAATACAATATCCGCTTTATTTTAGTGGGTTTTCAAATCCAATAATTATTGATAAATGGATCAGTACCTCTGAAATGAAATTTTCCATTCAAAAAATCTTGAATCATGAAAATTTTATTATTTTTGTTTATCATTTTGTTGGTGAAGTAAATAAATAGTGGAATATTATAAAGAGCATAGGAAAAAAGAAGAAATTAACTCTATGGAGTGGGATGATTTTAGAAGGTTATTATTCAAAGAGTACTTTCCTTTTATTATTATTACAAAAATAAAGAAGTAATTCTGTGAGTTAATATAGGAGGATGATGAATCCATTAGTAACTATCATGAAAATTTTAAAATACTTATTTGTTATTCTTCAATTATTATCATCAAACCTGAAATTAATATTGATCAATTATTTAGTGGCTTAAAACCTAGTATATGAAAAGAGTTATCTATAAGAAACTTCAGTAGTTATGAAGAAATAATTTGATATAATATCAAGGTATAAATAGAGATCAGAGTCACCAATCAATATCATAGGATTGATAAGAAAATAAATAAGTAGTTTAAAGAAATTTCCAATAATAAAAACCTTAGTGGAAAGAATATTATTCTTCATTTTTGCCAGAAGTGTGGAAATAAAATTAGAGGAAACTTTATTAAGGTGGATAATAAATATATTATGTGTGGAGAGGAATTTCATCATGATATCAAATGACAAAGTGATTGGATAAGTTTAATTAATGATAAAAATGGAGATAAATCACCATATAATGCACTAACCACATACTAATGCTTCAAATTCAATGAGTATGGTCATTATAATAACCAGTGATTGAATTTGTGAGCTAATGAAGATGATTGATTTCATCAACCTCTTAAGACCATATAAAAATAGAAATATCATGTGATTACTATTTTTAATGTGGTTTATAAGAATGAAGTGGTGAAAGGTATAATTACCCTTCACTTTAGAACATATAATGTATTTTTTGATTCTAAATCTTCCAAATATTTTACATCTAAATAATTTTCTAAGGGTATGAATTTACCACCTCAAAAATAAGATGTTTCATTGGTAGTTAAAACTTCTAATGGTGTAATTTTTTCATCTCAAGTATATGATTCTTCTTTAATTAATTTTTGTGGGAAGTTTATTCCTAAAAACCTCATTATTCTACCTCTAGTTGAAATTATTTTAATTTTAAGAATGGATTGGATTTATTTATATATATCCCAAAAATATTTTAGATAAATAGATCCCATATTTTATATTCTAAACCAACCTATGATTATCTATAGGAGTGAGGATAGATATAAGATTATAATATAAATTCCATCTATTGTATAGGTCTTGATTAAAATAAAAAGGGGTTATTTATCTCAGAAAGTTGGGGAGAAACTCAAAATCAAAGATATTATTATTGTATAAGAGTTTTTTTATGTTTTTTCAAAAGAGTTTCCTAGTCTTCCTCTGAATTGTGAAGTTCATTTTTTAATAGAAATCATACATTGTGCAACACCTACTTCAATGATTCCATATAGAATTTCTATGATTAATTCATAGGAACTGAAGAAGAAAATATAGAATAATTATGATTAAGTATATATTCTCCAAATGTCTTAGCATGGGGTGGACCTATTCTTATTGTTAATAATAAATATTAGTCAATGAGACTCTGTATTGATTATAGGTAACTTAAAAAGATCATGATCATGAATAAGTATCATTTACCCTATATTTATGATTTGTTTTATCATTTTTGAGGGGTTGAATATTATTCCAATATTGATATTTGATCTGGATACTATTAAATGAGGTTCAAAAGTGAAGACATACTGAATACAACCATTCATATGATGTATAGGCACTATTATTTATAGCGATTCCATTTTGGTCTTACTAATTCCCCCTCTATATTCATGTATTTAATGAATAATGTCTTTAGATATTACCTTGATCAGTTTTTAATAGAATTTATAGACAATGTCATTATATATTTCAATATAAATAAAGAGCATAAAGATCACTTGAGTATTTTAGTAAATAACCTAAGGAATGATAAGTTTAATAATATATTTACCAATGGTAACTTTTAGTAATTTAATGTTTTATTTTTTGAGTTATCTAATCTTAGGTGAGGGTATATCATTAGATCAATAAAAAAATGGAAGTTTGAACATTGGCCCGGTCTAACCAGTTTGACTGAGATTCATAATTTTATCGGATATGCGGGATATTATCAATTTCTTGTGAATAATTTAGAAGATCCATCTAATACACTCACTAAGTTAACTCAAAAGGGACTCAATTTCCTTGAGATTTATGAATGTAAATAAAATTTTAAGGAACTGAACATAAGTTTGATTAGTGAAATTTTCCTCACACTACCCTACATAGGAGAAGGGTCTATAATTTATAGTGATGCATCAAAGAAAGGACTAGGATTTTTTCTTATGTAGAATTAAATGGTTATAGCTTATGCCTCTCATCAATTAAAGGTTCCTGAGACGAATTAACTAAACCATTGATTGTAGTTAGTAGTGGTAATCCTTGCATTAAAGATATGAAGGAATTATCTTTAAAAAGAAAGGTATTACATATATATTAATTAAAAAATTAAATTTTATATTCTTCTAGATGATTTGAATATGTTAATGATTAGATGGTTAGAGTTGATTAAATATTGTGACCACTCAATACATTATTAGCCTTCTAAATTGAAAAAGGTGGATAATTCATTGAGTTAATCAGATCTATTAGCTTATCGATGTTGAAGAATATAAAACATCAAATATTTATAGATTTTAATAGGATAGACCTTGAAATATTGAATGAAGAGGAGAAATTTTATCTTGTATAAGTGTTTAGACATCCATCCATGTGAAGATTAAATAGGAACAAAAGGAATACTTAGATCTCCTAAAGAAGGTGAGAAATTTTATTGAGTCCAAACTTTATTGTGATTAAATTATAAGGGCCAGAAATAGAGTGTCTGTCCCTTCAATATCATACTTGAAGAAGGATTTATTATAATAAGATAATAGCTCAACATTTTCTATTCATTCTTGAAGTATGAAGATATATAAAGATATGAAAGATTATTCTTGGAGGGAAAAAATGAAGAGATATATTGTATATTATGTTTCTTTGGGCATGGTATGTCATAAATTTAAGGTTGAGAGACAAAATTCTAAGGGAATACTACAGCCATTACCCATACTAGAATTTAAATAGTAAAACAATACCATGAATTTCATCATTGATCTCTATAAAACATCTAAAGGCTACAATGTTGTTTGGTTTGTTGTCAAACACCTTAAGAATTAATCACATTCCATTTCTATCATATAATATTTCTCTTTTAATCTAATTTCTAGGATATACATTAAGGAAGTGGTAATTTCTCATGGGGTATGACATTATGTTGTATCTAATCGAGATTTGAGGTTTACCTCAATATTCTGGTGAAGTGTTTATAAATCTCTTGATATAGAGTTGTGTTATATTACTTTATATCATCCTCATACATATGGTCAGTCTAATATAACCATTAAAAACATGTAGTATATTCTAATATCATGTTATCTAGACTTCAAAGGTGTTTTTGATCGAAACCATATTGTAAAATTCTTTATAACAATAACTTTCAATAAATCATTAAGATGTATCCTTAAGAATACCTCTATAGAAGTTAGTATAGAACTAAAATGTGATAGGATGAAGTGGGATATAGAAATATATTGAGTCCTATGATAGTGGAGGAAATGGAATATTAGGTTATAGCTATTCAACATCACATCAAGATAGTTGTTAGTCGATAAAAGAGTTATATTTACGATCATCGGTGGGATCAAGAATTCAATGATGGTTAGAAGGTATTCCTATTAATTTCTCTATGAAATAATGTTATGATATCTAGAAATAAGGTAATGTTTATCACTAGGTATATTTGTCACTTTGAGTTTCTTGATTGAGTAGATACTACATCTTATTTCTTGGAGCTTCCATTTAACCTCTCTCAAGTTCATGATGTGTTCGATTTATCACTTTTGATTAAGTATATACCTGAACCTTAAAATATACTGAACCAATAGGTTCTAACACTACACCATGAACTTTACAATGAATAAAAACTAGGAGAAATTTTATATTATATAGATAATGTTATAGGCAATAAGACTACTCACCAGGTTAAAGTTCTCTAGATGAATCAAAAATTCAAGGAAGATACATAAAAACATGAGGATAAGATGAAGCAAGAATATACTCATTTTTTATATCTATGTGATATGATTTTTACGATTAAATTCATTTTAAGGGGGTCAAAATGTAATACCCCAATATTTTATATGTATTTTATTTTAAATATACTCACGTTATTGGATAGTTTTCTTTACACTAAACCCTAGGTCTAAATGAAACTGTGATATAGTATACGTTCACAAACTAATCATTGGATTAGAGGGTATGAATAAGATTAAAAAAATTATGATATATATACATATATATTCAAAAATTAAAATTTATTTATTATGTTCTAAGAAATAATCATTGAATTTTTAATAATGTTATTTCATGTTTAAAAGTCCTATTTTTCTGAAGAAATGTATTTTCCTATGTGTTATGTATTTTTTCATAAAAAATATATTGATCACTATTAAAAATAGATTCTAATGAAAATTAATTTTAATGTACGAATAATTATCCATACATTAGCTATGTAATGGTTAGTATTGATGATAAAATCATTTAAAGGTAAAAGGGTTATTTTGCATAAAACTATTTTTATATGCACAAGGTGTTTTAATCATAATAAATTAAATTAATCACAATTTATTAATATTTATAATTAAATTCATATATTATATATTAAATCAAATATTTTAACATTCATTTTATAGTTTTTACTGGGAAATTAATGTAAGTAAATTTGGGTTTATGTGTAAAATGCATTTTTTCTGAAAATTGGTTTCCATTGCATTTGGCGTGCTTATTTTGAAATTAATTTTTTAAAATTATTGAAATTTAAATTAATAAAATGGATTCCATATTTTTAATCATCCTTTAAAAATTTATTAATGATTCAACTTTAATTTTTTTAAAAATTATTAGTAAAAATAGTAAAAACTTATTACCACGGTTAAGGTTAAAACGGGTTTACTTGGGATTAAACTAAGTTATAACGGTAGGAATGTGACATAAAATTATTTTAATATTTTTGGTTGAAGATATTTTGACCCTATATTATCTTTAATTTTAATATTTTTCCATTTTTTCACTTTTACACGAATATGAATTTAGATTATTTTAATTCTTAAGTAATTTCATATGTGTCATCTCCCTCACTTATAGAAGAGAACATCATTTATGCCATTATTCATGAATTTTGAACCTTATAACTCCTAAAATTAATAACCAAAAACATTCCAATATTCTTAACCTCTATCCTAGATCCTATGGTCTTCTCTTAAGACCAATATTACAATTCTTAAGGTGTAATTGAAAGGACATATCTTAGAGAAGAGGTATAAATCTTAACTGAGATCTTTCAATTTTATTTCACATTCTACTTCCTATATATAATTTGTATCCATCATAACATAAGGAATAAAATATCATTAAAATAATTATATTTTTTTATTATTATTATGTTGTAACCATTTTCCACATCATTTCCAGGAAATGGGAAATAAAAGTATCGTTTGTGCATTTGTGTGGACTACCACCTTCATGTAGCAATATGATTCATTTTCCATAATTAGATCATATTGATTTATAGAATGATGGATTAAATATATATATATATATGATATATATGATATAATTATTATTATGCAGTTATAAAATATTATTTATATTTCTTTATTTATTTTTTTAGAAAATTAAAATAACATTCATTGATACGTACGAACTACCATATATATGAATGATGTAATTAATTTTTCTATATCTACCTTTCATGTAGGGTTATAAATATGTATATAATAAATATATATAATATTTATATAATTATTAAAAAATTTATTATTATTTAACCATGATCAAAGTACAAGTATCCAAACTATCGAACTGAAACATACATGAAAAATGAAGAAGTTAACACCTGAAAACGATGATTTTAATAAGGAAATATTAATAAATGGTTGTTGAAATGTTATAAGTGGATCATATATGATAATAAAATTAAATATATGATTATATTATATAATTATAATAAATTTAAATTTATTATATAGGATGTTAGAGTGATTAAAAATAAAGTCAAACTTAAGGTAATTGTTTTACGTTTCAGTCGCAATTTTTATCAGGTTTGTTTATTCTTAAATTTTTTATAATAAAATTTGACAATATATCTCTAAAAAATATTAATTTTTTCTTATCCTATTTTTATTTATATAAATTTCATGTTTCACTTTCATTTTTCTCTCTCTAAGTAGTTAAAATTACAAAATAATGTATTTAAGGAAAACTGACATATTTTTTTCAATCAAGTGTTTTTTTTATTTTATGAATATATTTCTATAAAATGATTTTAGGAATGTTTTACTATTTTAAAATAATTTATTAAATTAATTTTTGACCCAAATTTTAATTTCTATGAAAGATTTTGAAAGGAATATTCTTTTTATTTTTTTAATGGGGTACTTTGGACTTTTTACCAAAGGTGTGAAAGGAATCCTAGTTTTGATATATACCACCTGAATGAATTTTCATATTGTAATCATCACTCAATGCTTTTAAAATTACCTTAAAATTTTCCATGGTTACTTTCAAATAATATGTCTTCCTTAATATTTTAGATTTTTTTATTTAAAATAAGTTATTTCATAATAAAAATGGTATTTTCCACAAGAAATATTACAGTGATAATTTTAATTCAATATTCATCTATGACAAAATTATTTGATGTTACTCATGCTTAATTGGGGATAAGATCCTATGATACCATCCTTATTATATATTTTTAAGGTTTATTATTATGATGATAAAATATTGATGAAACCCATTTTCTTTTTCATTGGTTAAGCAATGATGAAATGATAAATGTTTTCATGATATTTTGGAATACATATGAATGAATTATTATTATGAGACAGGTGGTTCTATTATATCTCTAAAATTTATTGGGTAAAGATTAATGTTTTATGATATCAATGGGTATATGAGAGGTTATACCATTACCAAAATATATTACACGAGAGTTTATCCCAAGAAAAAAGTAAGTACATGGGTGGTTATCCCAATACTAACATGTAATGAATTTCATAGTGTGTACCCTTGTTATACGATTTTTATGATTATGATTATACCACACTTCATGACACTCTCTTATAACATGATCTTATTCAAATGTTATTCTCTCATGGATTATATTCATTGATTACTTTATAATTCATGTCTTAGGAATTTCTGAGCTTTATTTCATCACTCATGATTATGATATATGAAATGATAGGTATGATTTTAAAATTTTATGCTCATGTTACCATACTATTATTCTCATGTCATGATTAAAAATGATCATCGATTGGTATCTACCTTGTTTACCCTTAATGATCATGTGGAATCACCGTTTATTATGTTTCCTTTAACCAATAATATGAAGTATGTTTTTAAGTATGATATGTCTAACAAGGGTGATAGATGTGAAGAACATAGTGGGAGATAATGTAGATCTTCTATTTGAAAGTTGTTTTTATATATCCAAGTTTCCAAATACACTAAACATTTATGGTTATGGAATGGATAATAATGACATGTAATGAATAGTCATATAATAAGATGTAATATTTATGTATGTAGTGTTTGGTTCACCTCATTACACACCCAATACAACAAATAACCACATACCACACATGGGCTAATTGTTCCAATATTAGGTTATATTTCACAATTATCTATTTGACCATGCCTCCCTGGCATTTTACACCCATCAAAACTCAATAATTACCCATGTTTTATTATTCAAAATATTTAAGGAGTATCTATACTTAAATTTTATACTTGATATAATTAAAAATGCATCAAGCTCAAACATAAGTAATATACCCACACCTTCTATCTATAAAGGTACTCACATCTTATGCTAACCCATTTATCGAGCTACCCTCATGCATCACAACTCATTTCAACAAATAATGGGAAAAAATTCTACTATTCAATAAAAAAAATTGATTCACTAATATATTAATTTATATCTCAATCTCACTAGGATATCTCATATATCCTATAAATCATAACCCAATAGGTTATAGATCACATAGAATCATTCATGCTTTACTCTTATAAATCAAAATGCAAATCACATACCAACACCCCCATCATTTTTCTCAAATACATGCCTATATATATATTAAGAATCTCATAATTGAACCAACTACCCACTCTATGTTACTAATCCTCACTGGGAATATGTACACCGGAATACCCCCTAAAGAATCAGGATTTCATACATGTTCACACGCACACATGAAATATCCCTATGATGCTTCATATCAATTATATCATAATTGTGGTTCAGATAAATAGACATACATTAAAAATTTAAAGAGTAAAAACATTATAAGTTACTAAAATGCTTTTATTTAATTAATACCATATGATATGAATAATATTCTATCATCGATAGTAAAAACAAATCATATGGTTCAGTTAAGTAGAGTTCCACCAATAAGTTATATGGTAAAACACCATATAGGTTATTGTTAATAATTTAAGTAATTGAACCAATATTTATTTACATTTTATCTTTCCAAAACTATTATCTTAACTAAACACAATCATGTGCTTGTCATGTGAACTTACATTCCTGAAATGATGTAAAAACTCATACTCTCTTTCCACCCTATGATAAGAGTAAAACCAGAAATCTAACAGCACCAAAATATCACATTCAGCATGAATAAACTCAACACTAACCCAAAAAACCAGGAACATTAATCCCAAATCCATGTAAACTTGGACTTAATATTATATAGGTGTTTTATAGGAACACTACGTAAAATTTATCCCATGTTTCGACTAGTCCTATATATGATCTACCATATAAAACACCAAAATTCTAAAGTGAGTACATTATATTCGATAGAGTGCATGACATGTGACACCAAGCATATAAGGGGATATAATAACCTAATAATATAAAATATATATACTATTTTAAAAATATTTGATATATTCTACATTTGTTAATGAACACAACACTGAGTTATCTTGAGTTACACGCAGGAGTGACTTTCTTTGAAATATTACATTACACACAAGAATAGGTTTTACCAAATAACGATATATTATTAAATTATTATTATTAGTTATGAAAATGGTTAAATAATTTATGAAAATATATGATTTAAAAAAAATATAAAATGAATTCATTAGTTACAAATTAATTATAAATGAATATGAAAACTGATTGAATATAAAGGAAAATATTATTATTTTCATATTCACAAAGCTATTTTACCCTAATAAATTAAATTAATTACAATTAGTGAGTGGTATTAATGTGATATATATATATATATTAAATAAAATATTTTTTATACTCATCCATTAGGGTTTATAGGAATTATATAATAGCAAATCCAACATTACACATAAAATACTATATTTTTATAAAGGTGGTTTTGCTGCTTTTATTGGAGAGCCTATTTGAAATAAATTTATTGACACTTTTATAAATATAATATGTCCAAATAAACTTCATATTTTAAATAGAAACATAAAACTTAGTTTAGGTTTAATTTTGGAAATTTTATATGAAATTTCATTTTTTAGTGAATAGTTAAAAATACTGAATTTTAATTCAAAACTGGATTTTCAACTAAAATTATATATGGGGATAAATTATATTTGGAATTGGTTTTAAAATCACATTACATAAAATATATATCAATTAATCCAATTTAGGGAATTGGGATCAATTTCACTTTGAAATTGAATGTAAACACTTATCAAACTTTTGGACATTTTTACTTTAAAACTCTGCATTGTCGTCCCGTCTGTAGGATGAATTTTAAATTAATTTCTACCACTTGTATGATTATAATTTGAAAAAATGGATTCCATATTTATAATAATAATAAATTATAATTTATAATAATACCAACTTAGTTTTTGACCAAAAATATTAGTGTATGTAATTAAAATTAATTACAATGATTAAGATTAAATTAAGCATAATAAGGGACTAAACCTTAACCTTAAGGCCCAAAACAACCTATAATCTTGTAAAAAAGCTATTGTATAGACATATATAGACTAAATTATATCTTTTATATAGTTCTTCCCAACATTTTATCAACTTTAAACAAGAAACACATGGTAGTAATTCCTTTTTCAAAATTTTACAAGAGTGTCACTCCTCCATTGCTATAAAAGGCCACCACTTATCCCCATTCCTCAAACCTATAAAACCAAATAGGTTCAGACAATATCTACCCAATTAGATTCCAAAAATACCTCCCCTAAACATTTAATACTACATTTTTTTATGAATCCATACAAGTAATTGTTTTGGTATAAACTAAAAGGAGTTACCTGATCTTTAAGGTAACGCTTCACAATAATCTCTTTTCTTTTATTTACTTTTACACCACCTCAAATATTATTCATACAACTTAATATAATAAAACCAGTATCCTAAATATAATTTTATTTAATTTTATTAAGGGTTATACATACACTAACACACACTTCCATCTAATGGTTAACGAACATATTGTATCCATGTATGGCGAACTACTACCTCACAAAATGATGATTGGTCGTTTTTCCATTACCAACTTTCATAGTTGCCCATTATGATGGTCACTCTATCTATTTATATTAAATATGATATTTATTATCTATATATACTTATTTAATCCTTTTATAACACATTCATTTAATACTTTACATTTTTCGTTAATACAATAACATCGTTTGAGGAGGTGTGGACTACCACCTCCACAAAGCGATGTGATTCGTTTCCACTAAACATTGAAAATATTAAAGATAATTTTAATAAAAATATATAAAATATATAAAATAAATAGTTTAATTTAATTATAATATAAATTTATATAAATGTCATTTATTTTTCATTATTTTAAAATACGATAATGAAAAGAAGGTAGCATTTATGCTTACGTACGGACTACCGTCTCCATGAATGGTGAATTTCATTTATTATCTACAAGAATTATATATTATTATATATACATATATATTGAATATATATGATATTAAAATCATGTTTTACATTCTTTATATGATTAAACTATGATGTATTTAATAATAATAACAAATAACAACTTAAAACATACTCGACAAACTAGGAAATTAACACCCAAAATAGTTGAAATAATGAATGATTGTTAAGAAATGGGTAATAATATATCATAAGAGTATCATATATGATATAATAAATATTAATATGTTTCTTTGATATGTTATTAACATGTTTAAACCCCTCATACATGAGGTTAAAGGATGTTTACCAGAAAGGAAACACAAGTTAAGGGAAATTTTTGGTCACATTTTATTTCATGAGGCATACATCATTTAGACCGATTACCTCTTTTGTGGGGTGTATATACTGCCCATTTTTGTATATTATATCATGAATTATTTTATATTTATGGTATTATAATTTTCACTTTTAATTTCTTCATCCAAGGTGTTTAACACAAAAATTACCAAGTGGTAACACATTATTTTTGTAATCTCACTTTCTTTTTTGATTGTCAAATTTCTCTTTAGATAATCACTTAATAATTTCTCATTGGATATATACTTAATTATTGTTTTATGGATATTATTATTTCCTAAACCATATACTATCATACATATAGTGTTTAATTTGATAGTTATTTGATTAATTGGGGAATTATTGATAAATATGTATTTCTCATTCAATAAAGTTATTTGATAAGGAATATTATTTATTTTGATTATTCAATATGAGGAATGATTTGGAATGTAAATTAAAAGTGGGTCATTGAATTTATATATCCCCTATATGCATCAAAAATTTCTCATGAGACTAATAAGTTGACCAAATTAAATGGTTTCTATCTGTGGTTTTAAACTATCTTGTGAAAGGTATTGATTGAATAGGTTTTCATGTTCATTAGACCTAACGTCCAATAATTAATCATTTCCATCATTTAGATTCAGTTATTATTTATCTATGATATTTTTATTCAACATATATATGGATGTAGCTCAATCTTAGTTGGTTGATTTATGGAATTCATTTCAGTTTTACCTTATCATATTAATTATGCCTTATCTAGTTGTGTAAATGGAAAGTGTGTTCAGTTATTTACCTTTCCATAAATGTTGATTCATTATTTATTCCATTTTATTTAACCTTATTAATCATTTTATCTCACCCTTATTATTTTTCTTTCCCTATGTTATGAAGAATATAACTTTGAATAAGCTTTCAAGGATGCAGTTTATTTCAGTTTATTATGCAGTTTGTTTTATTTTGTTTTCCCAATATATTATGGGTATCATTTATGTAATTTGGATTTACAAGACTACTAAAATGATCAGTCCTTTGGGATTTTTTTCCTTATAAACATGGTCATGTAATAAAATAATGCACTAGCATCAAAGTTTTGGGGTCGGGTCCTTATTGTTGGCATCAAAGGAAGTTCAGCATCAACCTTGGAAACTGGATTTAGAAAAATTATATTAGGGAGCACAAACCTAATATAGACTTTTAGGATATGTGTAGAAGAACATCCTAGAATATTGGTAAGGTATATATTATGTGGGTATTCCTAGAAATATATCCATGTTTGGACACTACAAGTGGATGTGGTTGCAACATAGATGTACCTAGGAGTAACAACTCTGATAAGGTGTGTCGATCCTGATTTGTTGTAACCTGGTACATGACAACAATCTTTACTACACACCTAGTTTGATATTACTATGAGAAATTCATAGGATAGTTCCCATTTTATTTACCTACCATTATGAAGGATTTGATGGTAAATATTTCACCAAAGAAACCAATGTTTATGTTACTAGGATTTACGATGTATAAATTTATGTTATGTGCTATACTATATTTAGAGTTGTAAAAAGATTATAATTTTAGGATCTAATCCAGTATATTTCATTATTTAGAAATGTATTCTAGAAAAAAGAATGGTATCTATACTTGTGGCCAATGTAGAGGTTTCCTTGAAAACAATGTCAATGTAGTTGGTATTAGAACTGATCATGTTATAGATATATTAGATCAATTTAGTTAGGTTATGAAAAATAACCTTATTCAAATGGAGAAACCAATTCCACAAATACAATCTCCTATAATGGATTTCTTTATGTGGCAGAGGCCCTCTTCATTTAGTGGGACTACTAATCCAATTGTATTTGATCAATGGATCAAGTCTCTTGAGAATATATTTATGGATTTGGAATGTAGTAAAAAGTAAATTGTTACACTCGAGGTCTATTGTCTCCAAGTTGATGTTGATCAATGGTGGTTCTCGATAAAAAATAATATGGAGAAATAAGAAATAGAACTCGTGGAATTGAGAGAATTTAAAGATGCATTATTTGATAAATACTTCCATCACGATCAGAAAATTGAGATGAAGAGAGAGTTTCTTAGCTTAAAGAAAAAGGAGTAAGTGAGTGTTGCATATTATGAAGCTACATTTACAAGTTTAGCTAGGTATGCTACAAATTATATACACAACACAAAGTGCAAGATCAACCACTTATTTGATGTTCTTAATCCAAATATTCAAAGGGTGTTGTTTTTTCATAATTCCTCATCATATAAAGTGATGGTTTTATGTTCCATCAAAACAGAGAAGGGATTCTCAATATCATATGTATTCAAGGGAATAAAATAGATTAAGAGGTCTTATGAACACTATGAAATAGGGAATGAGTTAAAGAATATAAAGGGAAAGAATGATTTTTCAACTTGTGATAACTGTGGAATGAATCACCCTGGTAAATGATTGAATTGATTGGGAGTTTGTTATGGGTGTAGAAAAAAAGGTTACCATGCAAAATAATGCAAAGAGAAGAAGGAAACCACTATTATTTAATGTTATAATTGCTAAAATATGAGAACTATGCAAATTAGTTACTCAAGTTTCAAGGGAATATACCTTCTAATAACATAATGTATTAAGGTAAAACATTTGTTATTGACACGACCAAAGTGAAATGATTAATGTGATTCTGTATTTGGCTCTAATAAATATGTTGTAAAATCATTTTTTTTATGATTTTCTCATCATATGATTTATGAAATATTTAAGGATTCTACTGTATAACATTTTTGATAAGTATTTGAGATCATATATTGAATGGTACCGATAAAATTTATTCATTTTAAAGTTAAAATTTTCGAAAAACACATGATTTAGGGAAAGAAAACTCTTAATATGTTCCTCGTATTGAGATATTTATGAAGAAATCATTGATTTGGATAAGTGTTGTCTACCTTGGAACTGATTAAATACTTGTCAAAAAGTGTTATATACTATCATTGATGGAGTTTACAACACTTTTGGATTTAATTAATATATCAAATAACATGTGTCTTATATAAGGAATAAGAAATGAATCATTTTTTCAAAAAGTTTTTATGGTGATTCAATTTATCAACATATTTCAAGAGGAGACATGATGAAGTTATTCACATGTTTGGAATGTAATAAAATATATCTTATTCATGTTTTGATAAGATCAAATTGTAAATTTAGTGAACTTATTTCTTAAATTATTGAATCATAATCTTTTGTAAAGGTTAACCATTTATGAAATGGTTTAAGTTGACCTTTGTATTTGGATTTAGATATTGATATATTACATCACTATACAATAAATATTTTTCTATGAGATGAAGTAGAAATAGTTCAAGGAATTACCAAAGGATAAAAATGTTCTTATATAAACAAACCAAATAATTATATTTACTTATATTCTTAAAGAGTGAATGAATTTCTCAACTCTAGAAAAAATGATCTTCAAACCAAAAATGTTGTCCAGGTACCTTTATTTCTGATGAATCAAATATCCCCTTAGATCATTAGGGATTTAGGGATTTTTTATTGTTAACTTTCTCCTAACCATGTTCTCTAGAACACTACATCAGAACCTAATTGTTGTATTTTTCCTCTATATTCATGTTTCCATTTCCCACCTATGTTCTCCAACTAGGGAACCCAATTACGTAACAATTTTACTTTCCTTTATCTATTATTAAGAATATGAGTTATTATCCCTATTTATGATGCGAGTTTTTAAAAAATAGTTATTTTAAAATATCAATTCCTTGATTAATGAGATCAATTTTAAATTGTGTGGTTTCAATTTAATTAAGGTGGGTAGAATGTAACACTACTAAATTTTAAAGTAATAACCTCATATTTGATAGAGTGCATGATATGTGACACCAATTGTGTATGTAAATATAAACCTTGATAATATAAAATATATTTACTATTTTAGATACATTTTATATATTATTTTTTTGGTAGTGCACACAACAATGAGTCAGCTTGAGTTACACAAAAGAGCGACTTTCTTCTAAATCTTACATTACACGCAAGACCGAGTTTTACCGAATAACGATATATTATTAAAATATTATTAGTATTTATGAAAAGGTTTAACTAATTTATGAAAATATATGGTTTACACAAATATAAAACGAATTCTTTTGTTACAAATTAATTATAAATGAATATGAAAACCGATTGAATATAAAGAAAAATTTTATTATTTTTAGGTTTACAAAGTTATTTTACCCTAATAAAAAAAATTAATTACAATTAGTGAGTGGTATTAATGTGAAATATATATATATATATATATATATATATATATATTAAATAAAATATTTTTGATATTCATTTATTATTTTTTATAGGCATAAGATAAGAACAAACCCAATATTACACATAAAATACAATATTTTTATATAAGAAGTTTTGTCGCCTTTTAATGGAGAACCAATTTTAAATTCAATTTTGACCCTTTTATAAATTTAATATGTCTAAATAAACTTAATATTTGAAATATCAACATAAAAATTAGGTTATTTTGAATTTGTTTCAATTTTCCGTGATGTTTCATTTTTTAGTGAATAGTTAAAAATACTGAATTTTAATTCAAAAATGGTTTTTTATAATTTATTTATAGGGTTAAATTACATTTGGAATTGGTTTTAAAGTAAAATTATATCAAATATATTTCAATTAATACAATTTATTTGATTTCTATCAATTTCACTTTGAAATAGAATGTAAAAACTTATCAAACTTTTGGACGTTTTTATTTTAAAAACCCGCTTTATCGTCCCGCCTGTGGGGTGGATTTTAAATTTATTTCTTCTAATTATGAGATTAGAATTTGAAAAATTGGATTCAATATTTTTAATTAGAATAATTTTTAATTTATAATAATACCAAATTACTTTTTTACCACAAATATTAGTGAATTTAATTAAAATTAAATGCACTGATCAAGGTTAAATTAAGCTTAATAAGGGACTAAACCTAAATATTGAGGCCCAAAAAGACCAATAAACTTATCTAAAATCTATATTATGGAAATATATTGACCCTATACTATCTTTTATATAATTTATTCTATAATTTTATCCACTTTAATTATTAAAAATTTGGTCAGAATTCCTTTGTCAAAATATTACAAGAGTGACACTCCTCCTCCACTATAAAAGGTTGCTACTTTTATTCATTCCTCACACCTCTCAAACCACTTAGGTTCAGACAAGATCTTACCAATTAAATTACCAAAATCCCACCCTATAACTTTAATCCTACTTTTTTTATTAATCCTTCCAATTAATCCCTTTGGTATAAACCAAAAGGAGTTACCTTGTTTTTAAGGTAACGTTTTCAAATGATATCTTTTATGTCATTTATTTTTCTAACAACTAAAATATTCTTCTTAAATGTTTATATAATAACACCAGTGTACTCAATATACTATTCTTTTTTTATTAAGGGTTTTACCGGCACTAACACACACTTTCATCTAATGGAAAACGAACATACTATTTTCGTGTATGGTGAACTACCGTCTCATGAAACAATGATTTTTTATTTTTCTTTTGTTGACTTTAATGTTTGGACATTATGATGGAAAATAGTTTTATATATGTTATATATTAAATTTTTTATGTATTTGTAATTCTTTAATCCTTTCATAACACATACATTTAATAATTTCTATTTTTTATTAATACGATAACATCATTCGAGTAAGTGTGGACTATTGAACTCTCAAAGTGATGTGATTCGTTCACACTAAACATGGAATATATTAAGGATATTTTTAATAAAAATATATAAAATATATTATATAAATATATTACTATAATTATAAAATAAATTTATATATATCATTTACTTTTCATTATTTTAAAATATGATAATAAAATGAAGGTAGTGTTCATGCGTATGGACGAACTACCTCCATGAATGATACATTTCATTTATTATATCCAAAAATTATATATTATTATAGATACATATATAATGGATATATATGATATTAAAATAATTTTTTATATTCTATATATGATTAAACCATGATATATTTAATAAGAACATCAAATAAAAAATTAAAACATACTCGAAAAACTAAGCAATTAACAGCTGCAATAATTGAAATAATGAAAGTTTATTAACAATCAGGAAATAAGATATTATAATAGGATAATATATGAAATCATAAATATTAATATGTTTATTTTATAAGTTATTAACATGTTTAAACCCCTTATTAAGTTGGTTAAAGGATGTTTAGCTGAAAGGAAACACAAGGTAAGGGATTCTTATCTCACTTTTCATTCTGTGAGGCATACGTCATTTAAAATGCTTACCTATTTTGTGTGGTGTATGTAATGAAAATTTTTGTATATTATATCATTAATTATTTTAACTTCATTCTATTATAATTTTCACTTTTAATTTCCTCACCCATGGGTTTATAATGAACATTACCAAGTGGTAAAACTTTATTTTTGTAATCTAAGTTTATTTTGTGATTGTCAACTTTCCCTTTAGACAATCACTTAATTGTAATCATTTTTCATTGGAACTTTCATTAATTATTGGGTGATTGATATTATTATTTCTTAAACTATATACCATCATACATATGGAGTTTACTTAGACAGTTATTTCATTAACTGGGGAATTATTGATAAATCTATATTTCTCATTCAATATATTTATTTGATAAGGAATGTTATTTATTTTGATTATTCAATATAAGGAATGATTTTTCACTGGTAATTATGTGTAGGTCCCAAAATTTATATATCCCCTCGATGTGTCTATAGGTTATCTTGAGATGAATAAGTTGTCCAAATTTAATTGGTTTCTATCTGGGGTTTTAAATTGTCTTGTGAAAGGTCTTGACAATATAGGTTTTCATGTGACTTAGCCATGACTTACAATAATTATTCATTTACCTGATTTATATTTAGTTATTATTTATCCATGATATTTTGTGTTGACATATCTATGGATGTCATTCATTATCGATTTTTTTTATTTGTGACATGCATTTCAGTTTTACCTTGCCATATTAATTATTCCTTATCTAGTTATGTAAATAGAAAGTGTGTTTAGTTATTTACCTTTCTATATATATTTGTTCATTATTGGTTCCATTTTATTTACCCTTACTGAGAATTTTTTCTCACCCTAATTATGTTTATTTCCCCAAGTTATTAATAATACAACATTGAATAAGCTTTCAAGGATGCAGTTTATTTCAATTTATTATGTAGCGTGTTTTATTTTGTTTTCCCAATGTGTTATGGGTATCATGTATATAATATGATTTTCCAAGACTACTAAATTGATTTATCCTTTAGGATTTTTTTCCATATAAAATTTCTAATGTAATAAAATATTACACCAGCACCAGAATTCTGGGGTCGTGGAATTACATACTATATCCCAAAAAGTAATAAAAATAAAAGGAAATTATCTTATACAAATTCTTCATATCTCGGCCCAACTCACTCTCCATTAACTGAAATGGTTCTCTATATTTCCTTAGAAACACATCCTCTTATTCTAGTGGATACTGACTAGTAATGATGGTGTAAGGTGATAACATGGGGATACTATACACTCATATCAGAGTAAGAAAAAAAATGAACATATCATACAATTAGTAATAAAAATACCTAAGTGAATAAATATACATCATGGCCTAAGAAAAAAGGAATAAATAATTTACCATGATATAACAAATTTTCTATAAAAAATGTCACATGTGACGTACATATATTATCAATATATCCCATATGAAGGTCATATATATCCCATAAAAAATAAATATTTTTTAAAAACTACCAAAACCTATTCCTGAGACTATAACTAATCCCATATTCTAACTCCATCCAAGTTATCTCATTAAACCATCCAACATTGGGCCTATTCCCTACCTATAAATATGATCATGAGGTCTATATGTGTACTATTTCATCTGGGCTTCTAGACATGGGTGTGATTAAAACTCAATAGGACACCACCAATGGTATCCCTAACATAACTATTCTATATAGTGTATGAATAATATTATATGATTAGAATAATTTATTAAATAATATAAAACACAATAAATAAATTATTATCAATATAAGGGTTATAAGGTTACATTAGAGGTCAACTATTCTTTATTCATCCAATGTAGAATTTCTATGAACATAATAAATAACATTTATGACCACCTGAGGTAACAAATAACTCACATATAAAAATATAATCTTTTAGAAGAGCACCCCCACACAGTAATATATCATATAACACTTTGGGGTAATATTATCCCATCTATAATCATCTCATATACACTCATAGGGAAGATTATACCCACCTAAAATCACCTTATATACACTCAAGGGAAGTACATCCCCACCTATAATCACCATATATAGACTCAAGGGAGAGAGAAAACCTACCCAAAACAATATTATTTACCCTTATGGTAAGAACATAACCACCCATAATCATGTCATATACCCTTGGAGAGATGAGTGGTCCCACCTAGAATCATCTCATATACTCTTTGGGGGAAGATCGACTCCACTAGGAATCATATCATATACCCTCAGGGGGTGTGGCCCCACCTGGAATCATCTTATATACCCTATGGTGGAATATCATCTCCACTTGGAATAATCTCATATACCCTTTGTGGTAAGATATCCCACTCGAAAATACCTCTTATATGCTATGGGGTAAGAGCGGTCCCACCTATAACTATCTCATGTCAAGCACCTAGGATGGACACTTTACAAAAATCTATATACTTTCCCTAAGTCGGATCTCTCATGCACAACATATTTCCCTCATAATAATACCTATTATACTGGGGTACCCTATCTAGTTCCCTAGGTCTCATAATATTCCAAACACCCCACATGTGTTCCTTTTTAATATTCCACACTCTTAGGTCAAATCCCACCACTTAGATGGCAAAGTTTCCCAAAACATATCCATACTAGCTCCATGTCCTAAAAATCACACAAGAGGCACCATATATGTCAAACATATGGGAGTGGAATAACATAAAACTCTCATTCTAATCCAACTAGGTTGTTCTTCTAATAGAACATACACAAAAAAACCATACCAAAACATCCTCACTCAAATATCAACACATCATCATCTAAATAAGAGGATCCATGGTATATCATGTTTCAACTTGTCCAACCCTTAGATATTCATTTCTAATTTATCAATACCTTTACCTAAAGAGGACAAAGGGAACATATATCAAGGTGTATTATATTCCATTAATCTCATTTATACACCTATATTGTCAAAGTCTCTCATAACACGTATCTCATTAACTCCATGACCATCGAATACTAGGATATTAATCTAGTGTTCAAATGTTCATCATGGCCCTAGGAACTTCTTTTCTAGTAAAAGGGGTTTTAATGAAATAATTCATCTTTATTTCATGGTTGATTATACATAAGTGATGAGATTTTATATCACATGATTTATATGAAATAAAAAACATTGAGGGTACTTATAGGATCTACCTAGCTAAAGAAGAGTTATTCCTTTTTGTGAAAGATTTTCCACTACCGGTTATGCTCATCTAAGTCTGATCATGCATCATCCATCAACATAGGGTCCTATATCTATCAAAAATCACTTAAAATAAATTATAAATCATTATAATTTATTTTTAAAAATTTAAATTATTAATTAGACAATTAATTTCTAAGGAATAATATAAGAAACACTTAACAAGTGATCTTCCATGATGAAATTCTCATGAAAAGGGGTGATCATTTTCTTGAGCATCCATCTATAACTTTAAGATACACACACCCCAATTTTTCATCTTAACCCTGCCATAGATTTCACTCAAAAAATTAAAATCCATAAATAAAGTAAAATAATTACATACCTTAATAATATTTTATAAAACCTAGTGCCTACATCCTCTAAGAATATCCTCTATCAAATACATTTGAAATCCCAACCATATCGACACAATTCCTCCATGATCTAGTAGAATATACCTCAAAACCTATCAAAAAATGTAACCAAATAAGTGGAAACTCTTGAGGAAGAAGAACCAATAAAAAGTATTTATTATGTTAAATAATGAATTAAACTATCTCCAATAATCATGAATACAATATGATGAAGGAGTGGAAAATAAATGAATAAGGTATTGACCTCACACTACCCACATGACTGAAATTGAGAGGAAAAAATAGGGTATTTCTAATTAAAATACAAAAAATGATCTTTTACAATCAAAAAATAACCAAAGTTTTAGTCATGATGTGACCCTAATGGCCTTGATGTGACACAAACATTTCGAGCCACATCATGGTCTGTCCCCTCTAGATCACGAAACAACTTTCCACAGATAGAGGGACCAACCCTAGGTATGTCACCATTATAGTGTGACCCCATTGTTCACATTTTCACACCCTAAATCTTTTTAGAACCAAGATCCATAGCCTAAATCCCTTATTATAAATACTATGTTCCCCGTGGTGTGCCCCCCCCCCCCCTCGGCGGCACGCTATCATGACATGACCTACTGGTCATAGCATAACTATTCCCTATCAATGAAATATTACAAAGAAAATATGTAAAACTTTTAAAATGAAATAGATAGTTTAAAATATATATGAATTTCTAGATAAATAAATAAAAAATTATAATAATATGGTACCATCTGTTAGGGAATGACTAGTCTTCCCCCACCAAATTCCACATAGGGTATACATGAGTTTTTTCCAATATATTACACAAGGTAACACACTAGGGTATAGCACCCTCATCTATGGTGATGCATTTATCTTTAATGTATTTTACTTTAAAAAACCCAATATGTAAGGTTAATCATGATATGATACCCTTGAAAATGGTGTGAACCTCATATTAAGGTATTTTTCTTTTGATAAAATTAAATATCTAAAAGAATCTACTCAATGAAAATACCCACAAAGAACTATTATGTCCTAACACACATTGGTTATCATGTGACCAAAAACCTCCAAGAATTAGAACCTCTCTAGATATAGTGGGATACCATGATTATCCTCTTATCATAATATGAACTTCACATGTAATGGAGTAATGGGAAACTTGTATAAAAAATTCACAACAAGGACACTCCGAACCTACTTAAAATCCCATTGGAGAATCTAAAACACCTTCTAAGACTTTAAACACATTTGAAAACATCTATTAGAGATGTTATAACTCTTATAATCCTGATATAAGACAAAATTTTCAAAACATCCTATGGTCCAAGATTAAAAAATAAAATTTCACCTGATTTTACCAACCCATAATTACAAAGGCATTTAAACACTCATCTTCCCCATGTCTCCAAAAACTCTTCACCATGGAATAATTAAATCTATTTTAATTTTATTCAACTTGTCTCAGTTGAACTCCTTCCTCATGTTAGATTAACTCTATAACACATCCCTCATAAAGGATTAACTCATTAATCTAATAAGAAACATTTCAAATTCAGTACATTCTAATATTTTACTTTCATATTCATGATTATAATCCCACTATTTTGATTGATTATTATGTGAATATCAAATTTATTAGGTTTGTGAAAAAATCGGAGTTTAATTTCTAAAATACATAAAACGTGATTTTTAAATTTTTTATTTCATCTATGGAATTTTTAGAATAAATCCTACACTTAAATTTTCATGTTTTGATGTTATTACAGGATGTTTAAAGGTTATTTTTAGAGGATTTAATTGATTTTAAGAAGATTCAAAATTTATGGGAAGTCATTATGGAAACACTGTGCTAGAGTTGAGAAATATGGCTAAAGGAATTGTCTTAAAGTCCCATCATAGTAAATTTTATCCATGTGTAGGAAAATTCATATATGCATAAGAAATTTATATAAGTTTTATGATATTTGAAAAATCAAAATTATATCAAAGGAAGAGTTAATATGTTTAGGATATTTTGGATTCACATGTAAACTTTAATTTGTGCATATGAGATTTAATTTATCTGTAGAGAATTTATAGAGGTTATATGATATTTAAGAAAGAAAAAAATATCAAAGTAAAAAGTCATACATGTAGGAAATTTTGGTTTTTGATATGTTATTTACACTATGAATTGGATAATTCTTCTACATGTAAGAGAATTTGACCATGTGTTGAGTAATTTAATTTTTGATTCTCATAGAGTTTTCAGAAGGGGAAAAAATTTGATGAAGTAGCTATTATGGACCTTATGAATTTAAAAACACGATCAGTTGAAAGATTAAATATAAGGATTTAGGGTGCCACATCAGTATTAATTTATTTATTTAGAGGAGACTAACTGGGAAACGATCTGAAAAATATTTTGATCCAGGATAAGGAAAAGAAGCTATGAATTTTCAAAAATACCAGATCACAAGTATATTTAAAGCTATAAGGAAGAGGGAAAATTTATTAATATTTAAATAAGAAAAAATCTTGGAGGTTTAAAACAGATAACGAAGAATAAAATTGAAGTTATACAAAAGGAACATGAGGCTGATGTGTAACGCCCCTATATTTTTTAATATATTTCTTCTTAAGTAAATTATAACTATTTGATAGCTTCTTAACAGGCAATGCCAAGCATTAAACAAACCATAAAATATTATAACAATGCCATTTAATTTTGGGGTATATATGGGATTAATGAAATTATAAAATATATATATAAATTTTTTACTCAAATAAAATTTACTAACTAATTCATAATAAATAAGATCTCGATATTTAGTAAATTCATTTTAATCTTCAAAAAATATATTTTCTTCAAAAAACGTTGTTATAGAATTTTGTGCAAAAATATAATAATTAATTTATAGAATATTCTAAAATTTTATTTAAGGAAGTGAATATCATTTTTTGAAATAATAATTTCAATATTATTTTAGGGTGAATTTTTCGGATTTTTCTGAAAAGATTAATTTTTATGTGAATAGAAAAAAAAATACCATTTTTTGTAAAATGGTCATTTCTTTTCATTAATTAAAGTAATATAAAATTCCAATTATCTTATGAATTTGGTCTTAAATTAAAAAAATTATAATTAATTTATAAATAATATAATTAATTACATAAGAATCAATATTAAACTTGATTTTGATATCAGTTTTTTTAGGCTTAAAACACTTTTTTTACAATAGTTTTTCATTGTATTTTACGTGTTAATATTTAAATTGATTTTTTAAATTTATAAAAATTGAATCTTGAAAAATCGATTTAATTTTTTGAATGAGGAGGTTCAAATTTTGAAAATATGTAACTTTTTGTGGTAATTATGAATAGTAACTGTGGTTAATATTTATGACCTTGGTTAGGGTAAACCAAGTAAAGTTGGGTTAAAACTATGGGATAAGGCCTAGAAATATCCAAAATTCATTCCCTTATTTAAGTGGATTGGTTCCTTTTAACCTTGGTAATACTTTAATTTATTTTTTGGAAATTTATTTCCACTTTCTTTTGATAATTACCTTAATATTATTTTAAGTAAGTAATAAATAAAAAAAATTCATTATATTTGTTTTAAATTTTATAGAATTTTATCATCAGAATAAAAAGAGGTTGTGTCTAGTTATAAATGGTTATTTTAAATATTAATTATTATTTTTTAATTTTTTTTTTTAATTTTTAGATATGGAATAATTAACTTAAATCCTTATGCAACACTGAAATGGTGGTACTTCAAGTAATAGAAAATTAAAATAAAATGTTTTAAAAGCATTAAAAGTAATACAATTTGGAGGAATTATTTTTTCCACTAACTTTATGTAAAAATATAACATTATAGTTATTTTTTAAAAAAAATTATTCTAATTAAATTTCTATATTGATGTTTTTAAATCCAAACTATGTGAATAGTCCTTAAAATGACTTTATTGGTATCTTATGTTAAATAATAATTTATTAAATTATTTAAAATTCAAAAAAAAATATTATATTTGTCCAGGTGATTTTTAAATAGTCTATAATGACAACCCTTTTCCACTTAAGAGTAAAATTTCCTTTTATAGTAAATTTATGATCCCTAAAGGGTAATAATATTTAATATTGTGGTAATCATCAAAAGGGTAAATGGGGGTTAAAACTAATAGATAAGGGTTAAAAATCACCTAAACCTATATAAATTTTATTGTATGAGTGGATTTATACTCATATTCATTATATATTTGAAATATATCAACTTGGTTCCAATATCACATGAAAACTAATTTATTATATTAAAATAGTTTATTAATTCAAAGTGTTTCCATTCATTCACTAAAAAGGACACTGCCACTACACTCTTCCTCACACAACCATGATTTACTTAGTTAGAAAAAAAATACCAAAACCAATTCTAAGAATACTTATTCATGGTTTATAGGTTATAGTATCTTCAAAATACCTTTCATAAGGTCTTTAATAATAAATCTAAAGGAGGTCTCTCAAAAAGGAGGTAATCATTTTAACAAATATCTTTTATTTTACTTCTTATTTTACCTAATTAATTTTATCCTGGCTATTTTTATATAAAAATAGAAGTATATAACATATAAAAATATATTATTATTTTTAGAGAATAAACTTTATCCATCTCGTTTTCCATTAAATGGGAAATGAAAGTATTGCCCATGCATATGTGTAGGTTTCCACCTCCACGTAGCGATATGATTCATCTTACATAATCATATATCATGGTTTGTTATTATTATGGATTTAATGTTTATATTTGATACATATGAAATATTTATTATTCTAGAAGTTTTATATCTTATCTACCTTCTTACTTTCTCATCCATTGTAAAATGATATTGTTAGTCATGTGTATGTGTGGACTACCACCTCCATGAAGCAATGTGATTAATTTTTTATTACTACTTTACATGGATGGTAATAAGGGTATATTTAATGAATGTATATAATATTTATGATATAATAATTTTCTATAAAGTTGAATTATTATTTACCTTTCTTTCGTTCCATCCATAATAAAGTGTAAACATCACTCATGCGTATGTACGAACTACCATCTCTATGAAGTGATGTAATTCATTTATTATAATTGCTTTACATGAATAATTATAAAAGTGTATATAATGAACAAATATGATACTTATATAATTATTATGATTATATATATGATGAAATCATGACCCACATGCATTTACCAAAATAATCAAACTGAAACATGTGTGGAAAACATACCATTTTTCACATGAATGTTCATTTTAATAAAGAAATTATTAATAAAAGGATAACTGTAAATTATAAAAGAATTGTATATAGTAATTTATTCATTTATATAGTTATATAATAAATTTATAATAATTTTATATTTATTATAGAGGATATTTTAATGAGTACAAATCAAGACAAGACTTGAGGTAAGGGTCTCTCACCTTACATTTGTTTCTATGAGACATGTGTCGTATTAAACACTTATTTATTTCATGTAGTGTATATATTACCCCTTTAATATGATATAACATTAATAAATTTATATTCATGGTATTTAATGTTTCAATTGAAGTTATTTATTTCATGGAGTTTATGATTCAAAAGTTACCAATGTTCTAATATTTTCTATTATAATCTCATTTATTTTCATTATTTTCTATGCTAAATTCCCATTGAGGAAAATTATATGGATATTATTTTTTAAACCCAATATTTTTTCATTATAATATTATTATTCCTATAATTTTTATATATTACTTCCATATTTCTCTATTTGGTACTTAAAATATAGTGTTCCAGGCTTAACATACATGGATATTACATCATTTTAGATGAATTTTCAACATATTAAAAAATTACATACCCAAGTAACTTAATATTTTAGTGTATTTGGAAACATGTAAAACATTATTATAACTTGGTAAAAGATATTAAAAATGTATAGTAAATATATTCCCCTTTAGTAGTCCTACTTAAAACATTTCTTCATAACTCGGGAAAAGTAAACTTAAGAAATGGGTGAGCTCAGTAAGGGTTAACATGTAGATATATAAGTAGAATCATGAGAGTAATGGTATGAGAACATAGTAATAACATTTGAATATCATAACCAGAATATCAAGGATCATAAACATGAGTCACGATATAATTATTGGTAGTTCATAAGACATTAATTTTAAGGGAATCAAGACAATAATCCATGATATCATAACATTGGAATAAGACATAGAATTTGTGGCATACACATAAACATATAAAATAATTCCCTATAAGTCATGGATTATTTCAAAAACCCGTTAGGGAACATCATGGGGGTACACCTACTGAGTGGGACACACCACCATCCCCAGTCACACCCCTTTACTCTTAGTGGAATGGGTTCATTCCCCAAACCATATTAGTAGTCAAGGTTCACTCCTAAGACTATCTTAGTAGTCAAGGTTCACTCCCAAGACCATATTAGCATAAAAAGTACTTTTTTGAACTGAGTTAACTCTCCATTATATTCATTTCTATCTAATGATATATAAATCATTACCCAATGCATTAGAATAAGATATAGGTCTCACCCATCCCATAATGAAATCATACATACGTGTGTCACAAGATAATAAAACATTTATCATAGCATGACCCATAAAAACTGATGGGTTTCATAGAAATCATATCATAAACTATGAAAGGAAATAGATTTCATAGTAATTTCGTCGTATCATAACATGTAGTAAATAGATATGTTTTATAATCATTTCATCATAGAATAACCAATGAAAGGAAGAGGGTTTATAAGAACATTATCATGGTATAAATCATGGAAGATAAATGGGTTTCATAAACAACATGTCATATTAAACATAAAACATACAAATAAAAAATAATAATGGATCCTTTAAATCATATCCCCTGTAAAGAATAAACAATTTCAAAGCATATCATCTTAGATGTAGAATGATTTTGACATATCCCTTAGAAAATTTCTTAAGGAAAATAGCCTTTCTTTGAAAATATTATTCATAAAAACTTTTCAAAAATCATTTTCTTGTAAATAAATCATTTCAATTTCACTTAAAAAATATCTTGAGTAAAATTTATTTTATTCTTTGAAATTTTATTTTTAAAACATAAAGTATTTTAAAAACATTTTTCTTTGAAAATAGTTTTAAAAGCATATAAATAAATCTTGAAAACATTTTGAAAACCTTTTTATTTTAAAATAATTTAAAAAATTATAAATAAGTCTTGACAAAAATAAAAAAAAAATTCTTTGAAAACAATTTTAGAACTTATAAATAAATATTGAAAACTTTTTGGAAACATTTTCTTTGGAAACACTTTAAAAACTTATAAAAAACCTTGAAAACATTTTGAAAACATTTTTCTTTGAAAAAAAAAATTAAAAAAATAAAAAAATTATATAATATTAGAAAAAATATTTTCTTCAAAAATAACCATTTAAAAATTTAATATAATCTTGAAGGAAATTATGGTCATGATGGTGGGTAAGTCTGTACATGCCTAACATTTCCTTTTCACTGTAAGAAGTTTAGAAAAGTGACTTGATTGGGAAATGAAAAGAAGATTCATTTTAAAAAAAATGTAAACCATGGGTAAAATTTTATTTGAAAAGTAATAGGATAATAGTAAAACATTTTTGAAAACATTTTTATAAAACATTGTCTTTAAATAAAATATATTTTTGACCAAATAGAGTAATAAAAATGGGTTTTATTAAAAACATTTTCTAAATCATCATAAGTACCAAAGAGTGGAAAATGGTACCATTAAATGGTGATATCATGAATAACCAGATGAAAATTAAATTAATGATATTTATTGATATATGGATCATATTATTTCATCAAAGGAATCATAATCATAAACAATCCAAATAATGATGAGATTGTCACAATTAACTCTTACCACTTTAGTAACTTTGAATCCTAATAAACATTAAATAATAACATTACATAAATCATATAATATCATTAAGATATATATATATATATATATGTAAATTATATAATATGTAAAAGGGTATTATATACACCTCATAAAATAATATAGGTGCATAACATAACATGTTTCTCAAAGAAGGCAAATTGAGACAAAATTTACCCT
Organism: Viscum album; assembly: GCA_963277665.1. NCBI lineage: Eukaryota > Viridiplantae > Streptophyta > Magnoliopsida > Santalales > Viscaceae > Viscum > Viscum album. Next base: position 1,417,947,618 of record OY728157.1, on the reverse strand, counting down.
ACCAATTTGGTAACTTTTGAATCATAAACCCCATTAAAGATAGATCATAGAATGGATATGTAGATACTTATAAATTTATGTATAAGGATCATATAATATTTTCATGGGAATTATATAAACCACACAATGGAAATGAGTGGTGAATGGGTCATAAGTCTCATAAAAATAAAAGCGAGACTAGAAATTCCCTTACTACTTGAGTAAATTTTGAATCATGAGATCCATGAAATAATAAAATCAATTAAAAAATTAAATATCATTACATAAAGTAAATTAATGATATAACATATCTTGGGGTAGTATATAAACCACACAAAAATAATAATTTCTGAATATATCATATATCTCACTGAAATAAAAGTGAGATGAGAAAATCGTTACATTAAGTATTGACTTTCTTTGTACACATTCAAGCCCCCTATATAAAAAATATAAGTTTATTATCAATCTACTAAATAACCATATTAATATATTTCATACCATATATGTCTTTATTATTACTTTATATTACGCATTTATTAACAATTTCATGTTAATGTTGTGTTTCGGGTAATAACCGCTTTGTTTTTTGTATATGTTTTGACTTGTTATTCTAGATCCTCTTACATATATTTTGATTTACTTATTTCTATAATTTATAATATGACATAAATATATTATATATTCATTATATATTAATTTATAATAATCTATAAAATATAGAAATATTAAATGAAATACATCGTTCATGGAGACGGTAGGCTGTGTGTAAGCATGAACGTTATTTCTGTTTTCTGATCGTATTGAAAGAAAGAAAGTAAATGACATATATATATGGATATATATTATAATTATAGTATAATTATTATTTAATTTATATAATATAATTTTATTAAACCTATCCTTAATACCTTCTATGTAAAGTGTGAATGAATCACATTTCTTTGAGGAGGCAGTAGTCGACACGTCCACAAATGAAGTTATCATATTCTCATTAAATGAAAATCCTAAAGTTATGTGTTATATAATAATTACACATGCATAGAGAAATAATAAATATCATATATATCATATAAAAATATAAATTACATCATTTTTTCCAAACTTTAAAGTTGGAAATGGAAAAACAAACGACATCGGTTCGCAAGGCGGTAGTCTGTCATACACACAAATGATGATTGAATATCCCTTTTAATGGAAGTGTGTGTGAGTGTAGGTAGTTCCCTTAACATAAAAATATATAAGTATATTTAGTATACTCAAGATATTATATAATCATGTAATAATAATAATTGATAGTTTGGATAAAGAAATAAAACAAAAGTTCTTGTTGAAGGATGTTACCTCTTCTTTGGGTACCTCCTTATGGTTTGCACCAAAGGGAATAATTGGTTGGATTTCATCCAAAAGTGAGACCTCTAGGATAAAGGGTGGAGATTTGGGAGGATATTTATGTAGGTTTTTTCTGATCTAAAGGTCTTTATAGTTGTGAAAAAGTTTGGGGGAGGGTGTGAGTTCCCTTTTTATAGTGGAGGAGGAGTGACATTCTTGTAAATACAAAAAGGTAAATAGTATTGAGAGGTATCTCTTACATAATTTTCCTAAAATAATGATAAATTTTATATCCAATAGATTTTATGGTCTAAATATGTCTATAAAATATATTTTAGAATTTTTTTATGTTTTTTAGCCCCACAAATTAAAGTTTAACCACTATATAAACTCATTTTTACCTTAATTACTATAATTATTTTTAATTACTTTCACTAATATTTTGGGTAAAAAACTAAATTTTACTTATTATAAATTATAAATTATGATCATTAAAAATATGGAATCAATTTTTACAAATTATAATCACATAAGAGGAATAAATTAATTTTAAATTAATCATACAAACGTGTCATGAAAGCGGGTTTTTAAAGAGAAAATGTTTAAAAGATTGAAATGTTTTTATATACAATTTCAATATGAAATTGGTTACAATGACCTAAATTATATTAATAAATTTATTACTAACCTAATTTTAATTTAAAACCAAATTAAAATATAATTTAACTATATAAAAAAATTAGATGAAAACTTAGTTTTCAATTAAAATTCATTGTTTTTTACTATTCATAAAAAAATAAAACTTCTTACAAAAACAAAAAATTACCCCAAAGTAAATTTTGATATTATTATTTCTAAAATTAATTTTATTTTTTCAAATAAGATTCATAAAATTGTGAAAATTTATATTTAAAAAGGTGTTCCATTAAAAGGTTTCATAATTCCTTTTTTGAGAAATATATCTTTTTATTCATAAAATTGGATTTATTATTATCTTATTCCTATAAAATCTATTGGATACGTGTCAAAAAAATTGAATATATAATATAAATATTTTATTAAAAAAATCATAAAAAGTGGTTATATTAATTTATTGAGATAAAATTGTGTTTGTACATAGAAAAATAGTTTTCTTAGAAATATAATTCCTCAATTTTCAAATAGTTATTACCTTAATTTATAAATAATTGATAACCAAAGGATTAATTTTTATCCATTTTATATAAATGAGTAAATCATATTTACATAATTTTGTTAAACTTATTCATAACTTCCATTCCACTGGCTGGGTGGTAACTATGATAATATTTTAATAATAATATTGATAATATATTTTAGTTTGGTAAAACTGACCTTACATGTAATGAGAACTATCAAAGGAACTTGAAATTGTGTGTAACATAATCCAAACATAGTGTTTTATATACCACAAGCTAATCTAGGTGTTTTGTGTAGTGAAATATCAACTTGGCATTGCGTGAAATGTAATCCGAACTTAGTGCATTCATATAACACAATAAATATTCAATGTTGTGTGAAATAAATAATATTAAAAATATTAAATTAATTTGAAAATGAAAATCAAAATATCAGGGTGTAACATTCTAACCACATTAAAATGAATTTTTCCCTCAAAATTTTTTTAGGTTATCAAAGCATTAATACTTGAAAATTTCATACATAGAAACCAACATCATAAAAATGAATACTAAAACTTCCTTTAAAAATTAAAGGTTAGAACTTTAACGGTTACCTAAAGTAAATCATAACTATGTTTATTCATAGGGGAACATAGGTTGGGATTAAATATTGGACACGAAATAAAAGTGTAAATAATTATAGAGAGTGATAATTATCATTGATTTCCAACAAGCGAATGAACAATAGAAAGTTAAGGTCATTAAAACCATAAATATATGATAATTTATAAGACCATCGGTTTAACAAAAATGAATGTATTAGGAAAAATATTTGTTAATATCCTTTTCTTAGAGTCGAGGAATTATTTTACTATCTAATAACATAAGGAAAAATTCTTGCAATATTTTATTCCTTTTCATATGCACAATCCCACCATTTGGTTGTGCCTTTATTTATTTCCAATTAATCTATTAATCTAAGAAATAAAGGTGAATTTTTCATTCTTGGGGTATTAAAATATCATGAGGTATAATGATAATTCATTCTATTTGTCTTTAGTTAACATCATAGAAAAATGGTTAGCACAGGTTTTACAACATGAATAAATCCTTATATGGTGAGATAATACTTTAATCTCATAAACTTCATATAATGTTTAACTTAAACCATTCCATAAATTGTTAACCTTATAACCCTTAAAAAAGATACAAGTACAAAACTTTAGAAATATGGTCACTAAATTTTTCAAAATCAACGTAACATTAGTACCACATATATCATAAAGTATATCTTTGTTGTCACATAAAAAATATGTGAATACCATTATCACGTATTTTCTTGAAACATGGTAATAACCTAAATTGCCAAAAAACCATATTGAAAACATACATTCTTCTTCAATCCTTGTATAAAACAAAGATTATTGGATATATTCCTTAAATCCAAAAATGTTATAAACTCCATTCATGCTGGAATGAACCACTTTTTCAATAAATCCTTAATCAATTCCATGGTAATCAGTACTGGCCAATTTACTTATTCATATCTAAAAAATATTTATCCAAACAACATTATCTCAACATCGGGAATATATTAAGGGTAATATTTCTCTTTAATCATGTGATTTAAAATAATATCACCTTGACATTAAATCACTTTTCTAGTCTATCAGATCCATTTATCATATTCTTATAAATCCTTAGTGAAAAATATAAACTGAACAATCCTTATATATTTCACAATTCATAATTTTGGAATCCAAATACATAAACACTTTGATTATTCAACTTCATCCTTAATAAATTAACAATCCTACCTCATCCTATTACTTAATACCTATTTCCTTTCACATTTAACCCATAGTCTCATCATTATTGTCAATATAACCATTGGTCGTACCACCTTGCAGATTATATTCGGAAGCTTTCCACTTAGGACATCAATTTTCATAATGCCCATTTATTACACATTTAAATAATTTAACTATCAATGATGTATTAGGGATGCCATTATTCTCATTCATTTTATTAAACAAACTTTTCATTTTCCCTTTGTAGTTATTTTATTTATACCCTTTTTTCCATAGTCAAAACATATTTTTGTTCCTCAAATACATTCACTTGGGTTATTCTTTCCACATTATATATACAAAAGATACTAAATATTCTTTCCTCCATGGTCTCCATTACTTAAACTCTTAAATAAATCCTTCCTTATCTTCTTTGGTGATTATGAGTGTTTTTCAAGGTCACAATTATTAATCATGTTCTGTGATAATTGATTAGGCATGATCACAATATCCTTTACTCTAATGATCATCCCATTTTACTTCTTATCAACAAATTTTTTGTCACATTAAATTTTAACCCAATTTTTAATGGTTCCCACCATTGACTAAAACTAGAAATCATAGTGTGAGAAGAACTTATCATAGCAGAAAACCATAATATCATGAAAAATCACTTATAGGATGTCTAAATTATTACACCTTCTATTAAATCTATGAATCCTTAGTCTTATACTCAGATACATCCATAGACATATCCATAGAAATATCCCTAGGGATATCACTAAAGTTCTCACATTTTAGTTTCCAAATGTTGACTAAAAATGTCCTTTGAAACCAAATATAGTGACTCTGGCTTAACTTAAATGGATATTATATTATTTATAAGAATATTTAAATCATTACAAAAGAAAATTCTTGATGACTGTAATAGTTTAGTATCTTTGTAAACTTGGAACACAATAATTTAATTTGGTGAAAAATATTCAACATCTCCCATATAGATCCTCCATTTTATTACTCCTACTTAAAACATTTCTTCATAACTTGGGGAAATAAAACATAAGAGTGGGGTGGGCTTAGATTCTCAATAAGAGTAAACAATTTGATTCGTAATCATAATCATGAGAATAAGGGTATGATAACATGAGAATAACATTTGTATATCATACTCAGTATATCAAGGATCATATACATGAGTCATAACTTAAATATTTGAAGTTCATTAGACATTAATCATAAGGGAATAAATATCATAATACATGAGAGCATAACATTGGAATAAGACATAGAATTTGTTTCATACACATAAGCATATATAATCATTCCATATAACTCAAGTATTATTTCCAAAACCTATAAAGACACTTCATGGGAGATACATATACTAGGTGGGACACAACACCATCTTCAGTTTCAACCTTTTCCTTATATTGGAATGGGATCACTCCACAAACCATCTTAGTAGTCAAGGTTCACTCCCAAGATCATCTTAGTAGTCAAGGTTCACTCCCAATATCATCTTAGTAGATAAATTAATTTTTTGAACTAAGTTCACTCCCCATTACAACCATGTATATCTCATGAGATATAAATATTTACCCAATTAATTGGATTAAAATATAGGTCCCACACATCACATAATGAAATCATGCATAACGTGTTTCAAAAGATAAAAAAAATTCATTATATCTTGACCCAAAAATAGATTGGTTTCATAAAATTCAAATCATTACCCATGAAATAAAATGGGTTTCATAAGAATTTCAGCATATAATAACCTATGGGAAAAATATAGGTTTCTTAATCATCTCAACATAGAATAACCCATGAAAAGAAGTGGGTTTCGTAATCACTTTATCCTGATATGACCCATAGAAGAGAAACGGGTTTCAAAAATAAATTTTCATATTAAGAATAAACCAATAAAATAAATAATAAGAATAATTTCATTGGATCATATCCTTAATAAAGAATAAACTGTTTCAAAGTATGTCATCTTATATGGAGAAGGATTTTTGAAAGATCACTTGGAATATTTATTAAGAAAAATAGTATTTCTTTGAAAATCCCTTTCATAAGACCATTTCAAAAATAGTTTTCTTATACATAATTATTTTCAATTTCATTTAAAATATTTCATGAGAAAAATACATTTTCCACTTTGAAAAAAAATTAAACAAAATCCATTTTGAGAAAATATTTCTTTGAAAATAGGTTTTAAAATTTATAAAGAAATATTGAAAACATTTTGAAAACATTTTTATTTGAAAATAATTTCCATACTTATAAAGAATAATGTAAAACCTTTGGAAAACATTTTTCTTTTAAAAAAATTTTAAAACTTATAAATAAATATTGAAACCATTTTGAAAACTTTTTTTATTGAAAACACTTTGAAAACTTATAAAGAATTATTAAAAACATTATGAAAACTTTTTTATTTGAAACCCACTTTAAAAAAAATAATTTAATGAATATTAAGGAAAAAAATTATTTAAAAATAATCTTATAAAACTGTAAAGTAAGATTCAAGGAAATGGTGTTCCTAATAGTGGGTAAGTCTGTACATTCCAAACATTCCTTTTTCACCATAAATGTTTTAGAAAATTTCCTTGATCATGAAAAAAGAATATTAATTTTAAAACTATTTTTTAAAAAGGTAATAAATGGGTAAAAAAATTAAAGAAACATAGGATAATGGTAAAAAAAATTAAACCATTTTTAGAAAACATGGTTTTTGAATAAAATAGATTTCTGACTAAAGAGAGAAATAAGGTTAGATTTTTTTAAAAACATTTTCTTAATCATATAAAGTACCAAAGAGTGGGAAAATGGTACCATTAAATGGGGATATCATGAATAACCAGAGGATAAGAAAAATCATGAGATTTATTGATGTATGGATCATAATATTTCATCAATGAAAGAATGATCATAAACAATCTGGATAATTATGAGATTATAGAAATAAACTCTTACCACATTGTAACATTGAATCCTAATAACCATGAAATAATAATAGTAAATAAAGCCTAAAATATCTCAAAAATAATTACATTCATGATATAACATATCAAAGTTAATTAGATACACCTCATAAAAGAATATATGTTCATAACATAACATGTGTATCGAAGAAGGAAAATTGAGACCAAATTTACCTTACTAATTTGGTAACTTTTGAACCGTGAACCCCATAAAAGAGATATCATCAAATGGATATTTAAATACCCATAAATTTAAGGATAATTATCAGATAATAATTTCATGGGTAGTATATACACCACAAAAATTAAATGAGTGGTGAATAAGAAATAAGTCTCGTAGAAATAAAAGTGAGACTAGAAATCCCTTTATTACTTGAGTAACTTTTGAATCATGAGATCCATGAGATAATAAAATAAATTGAAAATTTTAATATCATTAAATAAATTAATTTCATGATATAACATATCATAGGTTATTATATACACCACATAACAAGAATAAGTGGTGAATATATCATATATCTCATAGAAACAAAAGTGAGATAAGCAAATCCTTACCTTACATCTTCAATTTCTTCCTACATGTTCAAACCTATTGTATAATAAATATATGTTTATTATAAATATAAAATAGAATCATATTATTATATTTAATACCATACATTATTTGATTATGACTTTATATTACCTTTATATTAACAATTTCATGTCAAGGTTATGTTTCCAGTAATAATTTCTTTTTTCTCTGTATAAGTTTTAACTTGTTATTCTTGATCCTCTTACTTAGATTATGAATTACTTATTTCCAGAATGTAAAACATGATATAAATATCATATATATTCATTATATATGTATTTATCCTAATCTATAAAATATATAAATATTAAATGAAATACACCTTTCAGTGAGATGGTAGGTCGTACATATGTGTGAACGTTGTTTCTATTTTCATGTCATATTAAAAGAAAGAAAGTAAATGAAATATGAATATATATATATATATATATTATGATTAACATATCATTATTATGTGATATATATCATATAAATTCATTAAAACTATCCTTAATACATTCCAATAAAGTGTTAATGAATCATGTTGCTTTAAGGAGGTGGCAGTCCACACATCCACAAATGAAGTTATTGTATTCCCAAAAAATGGAAATCATGATGGTATGTATTATATATTAATGAAATAATAATAAATAAATTTTAAATATCATATATATATATATAACATAAAAATATAAATTTTATTATTATTCCAAACGTTGAATGGTAGTGATGGAATACTGAACGATATCAGTTCACGAGGTGGTAGTTCATCATACACACGAATGATAATTGTGTATCCCATTTGGTACAAGTGTGTGTGAGATTAGGTAAAACTGTTAACATAACAACATATCAGTAAATTTAAGATATTTAGTTTAATATATAATCATGTAATAATAATAATTTATGGGTGGATAAATAAATAAAACAAAAGTGTTTATTGAAGAATGTTACCTCTTCTTTGGGTAACTCCTTTTAGTTTTCACCAAAGGGGTTCCTTGGTTGACTCTATAACCTAATTTATCCCTATAAGATAAAGGTAGGTAAATCCGGAGGAGGTTTTATAAGGTTTTTGATGATCCAAAGGTCTTGAGTGGTTTTAATAAGTGAGGGGTGAGTTTTCTTTTTATAGTGGAGGAGGAGTGGCATTCTTGTAAATATAAAAAGGTAAACACTATTGAGAGGTATTCCTTACATTAGGTGCTTACAATAAGGTTTTAGTTTCAAGAAAATAGATTATATGGTTGAGATATGGCCATACAATGGATTTTGGACATGTTTCTAGGTTATTTTGACCATTAAATTGAATTTTAACCACTAAGTAAACTTGTTTTTACCTTAATCATTGTAATTGATTTTAATTATTTTTACTAATATTTTTTTCAAAAACATAGTTGAACTTATTAGATATTATAAATTATACTGATTCATAATATGGAATCCATTTTTTTTAAATATAATTACATAAGTGGTAGAAAATAATTTAAAATTTATCACGCTGTCGTGTCATGAAAGTGGGGTTTTAAAGAGAAAATATTTAAATGTTTGAAATATTTTTATATCCAATTTTAATGTGAAATTGGTTACAATGGTCTAAATTTTATTATTTGATTTAATATTCATCTGATTAGAACTTAAAACCAAATTAAAATATAATTTAACTATATAACTAAAATATATGAAAAAAAATTCAATTAAAATTCATTATTTTTCATTATTCATAAAAAAATAAAAATTCTCAAAAAACATAAAAAATTCACCCAAACTAATGTTTGATGTTCCACTTTCAAAAATAAACTTTTTTTTAAATAAAAATTATAAAATTGTAAAAAATTATATTTATAATAGGTTCTCCATTAAAAGGGGTAAAATTACCTTTTTGAAAAATATATCTTTTTATTCAAAATATTGGATTTATTCTTTTCTTATACCTATAAAATATATTGGATAAGTGTCAAAAAATTGATTAAATATAATATATATATATATATTATTAAAACCATTTAAAAAAAGTGGTTTTTTTAATTTATTGAGTTAAATTTATGATTATACATAGAAAAATAGTTTTCTTAGAAAAGGAATTTCTTTATTTTCTAATAGTTTTAAATTTCATTTCTAACTAATTAATAACAAAAGGATTCATTTTATATACATGTGAAAATCATATTTTCACAATTTATTTAATCTTATTCTTAACTTCCATTTCAATGGATAAGTGGTAACTATAAAAACATTTTAATAAAAATATTAATAGTATATTACAGTTTAGTAAAACTTGATCTTGTGTGTAACATAAACTATCAAAAGGAACTCGGTATTGTGTATAAAATAAGTCAAAAATATTGTTTCGTGTACCCAAATCTAATCTAAGTGTTGTGTGTAGTGAAATATTAAATTGGTTTCTATAAAACACCATCCAAACATAGTTATTTCATATAACACAAGTTATATTCAGTGTTGTGCGAAATGATGAATATAAAAAATATTAAATTAATACAAAAAAATAAAAAAAAATATTAGGTTGTTACATAAAATTATCAAGAAAATGTTTTTAAATTAAAACAGGTGTTACTTCCTCTTTTGTTGGATAACATTTTCTTCCATGTCCAGACTCTTCAAAAAAATTAATGGAAGTTTTTACCTATAATTGAAATATTCTAAAAAGTAAATTTTAAATTCCATTTAATTTATTTTTAAAGTTATAAAATGAATCCTTTTAATGAATCATTTTCTAAAAAAATCCTATTTTAATTTTTATACAATTTTCAAAATAATGTTCTCTTTTAACATATACAGTATTAATATATTTTCCCCCCATCACAAAAAATATTTTCTTTGAAGATTATTTTATAATTTTTTATTTTTTATTTCAAATAAAAAAACCTTTCTTCATATTCTAGAAATATCTAATTAAAATGTTTTCAAAATAATAGGATATTTTTCTCATGTTTTCAAAGAAAGGTTCAAATGTTCTTTTAAATGTATTTTTCATCTATGTAAACATCCTTTAAGGATTATTATGATTTACATGGGATATGATCTTATGATTTTGTCCACTTTATTTATCTAGATGGATTACTATGATGATGATATAAGTATTATTCTATAAACACCATTTTGTCCCATGGGTTAATTATGTTATGATGAAACCTTTATGAAACCCATTTCTTTGTTATGGGTTATACTATGATGAAATGATGAATTTTTTATAAAACTCGTTTTGTTTCCAAAATTTATGATATGATGGTATGATGAATGTTTTATGATCTTGTGGAAGACATATGTATGGTTTTAATTATGTGAATGGATGGTCTAGATTTACATATCCCTCTAATTAATTGGTTAAATATGGATATCTTATGAGATAATAAGTAATGGAATGGAGGATGAACCCAGTTTAGTAAAGGACTCTATCTACTATTATTGGCTTCATATAAAATCTTTTCTATAGAAATGAAGGAATGGGTAGTGAACCCAATCTACTATGATAGCCTTGGTAGTGTGAATTGTATTCTCCTAAACTTTTAGGGAGTTGACTTAGTCTTGATTATAGGTACTCTTTTGTCCTTGTTTGAGTTTTTTTATTTGGATTTTACCTGGGGGTGTGTTTTGGTGAAAATTTAGAAAAATGGAAGAAAAATAGGTTGTGTATGGTTGGCGTACGGTTAGGGAAAACCATGTTCCCCAACCTAGGAAACTATGCAACCCTTAATAGTGGGGGCTCACATGGATGGCACATAGTTTTTCAAATCATGTGCCTTAAAAGGAAAAACCATTCACCCCTAAAATAATGGGTGTATGTTTTGCGCACGATTAGGGAAAACTATACACCCCTGCCAAGGAAACCATGCACAATATTTTAATTGAACAAAAATTTAGTTTTTAATCTACCTAAACCCCTAAAACTTCCCCCATTAGACCTAAAATCCAACCAAATCTATTTTTAATTATTTAAAAACATTACATAGAGATTACAAGGCCATCTGACCTCTATTCTTCAAGATTCAAAGCCCAAATTGAAGATCTTTACCCCTCATGGTAAGTGGATCATACCCCGTTGTTTTCTCATTCATACTCCTTTGTTATATCTTTCATTTGGTGGTATTTATCTTATATTTATGATAAATCTATATCTATATTTAAATAATATAGGTAAAGTTTTATGGTTCTATATATAGATCTAAGATATCTTGACTTGTTCAATCATGATTTAGGGTAATATATCTGACTCTCGTTCTATATAATTTTGCTGTTCAATTTTAGGGATTTTTGTTGGGTGATCCTTCATCAAGAAATTGAGGTAGGTGGTCTAATATTAAAATCTCACAGTCATGATTTTGATTATGTGTATGCAAATTGTATAATTTCTAGGGTTTTCTAACAATTTAAGTTCTTTATTAAATTAATTAATTTTGTTGAATTAATTAATGACAAAATTGTGAAATTGTAGGGTTTGGGAATAATTAATTATGAAATTAATTATGTGATATTTATTTTATGATTTTGGAATAATTAATTAGTGTATTAATTATGTGATATTGATGTTATGAATTTAATAATTAATCAGTGAATTAATTATGAGATATAGAGATTTTTAATTAGATAATTAATCATGGAATTAATTATGAGATATAGTAATTGTTGACATGGATTTAATTAATTATTTAATTAATTAATATAATGTATGTTATTAATTAATTTTATAATTAATTAATTGTATGAGTGTGTTTAATTAATTTTTGGATTAATTAATCAGAATTATTGTGATAAGAGGATTAATTTTGATTAATCTTGATTGATTTGATATAGTGATTCTTGTGATATTGGTGATATATATATATATATGTGCAATATATATATGAATGTTTGATAAAAATTTATGGGACAAAGTATATGGTTTCCGAAGCCTGTGTGACAGGGACATGGTTTGTTATTTCCTAAGCACATAGTAATAAATTGTTTGATGAACGTGTGTGAGACATGATCTGTTGTTTCCAAAGACCATGAGATTAGGACATGGTCTATTGTTACCGAAGGCCATGGGGTCCCAGGCATGACGACCTAGACCCAAATTATTGGCATTTAAATATAGTTCCAATTATCTATTTTAATAAGTTAAAATGAAATGGATAATGAAAACCCATTAGTTTATTGAATTGTGATTTGATAATGTAAAATGATTTAGACTCTGACATGGGACAAAGTATGTATTGAGGTTTGGGTGTTCTTGAAAACCTAGGGGTTATGTGGTTAAATAAATAATATTTGATAATTTGATAACTATTTATTTAAGAATTGTACTTATTTCTTTATATAAATCTATACACATTTTTAGACTGTATTTTTTTTATACATTGTTGGTGGTGGCCTATTCAGTTGTACTCACACCCTACTTGGGATACCTAATCAATACCTAAATAGACTTTATTATTGTAGGATAGGATAAGGGAAAAGGCCCTGGATTAAATTGATGATTTAGGAATGGATCTTGAATGAAGTAACCAGGCATGGTTTGGGACCCCCTTGAGAGTTTTTGGTGTCTTTATTTTCAATTTTAATTTTAGAAACTTGACACTTACTTTAGCATGACATGTTTTCTACGTCAATTGGATATTTTATTTCCTTATTTTTTTATCTTGAGATATTTGAATTGTTATGATTATATAAGATTTTGATATTTCTTATTTATTTTTTCTAGTGTATTTCTCTAACAGAAGAGGTTATAGTCTCTCCATGGTAGACCTACCATACTCTAGATACTAGTCGGCATCCTTTAGAATATGATGAGGTGCACTTGAGTGTATGTGACTGAACGGATCGGGGAATCGGTGTGTGCCACCCAGGTCTGGATGTTACAAAGTGGTATTAAAGTCTAGTTTTATTTTATTTTTCTTTTGTCTTACTATTTGGGAAAGGTAGATTGGAGACTAGAAAAAATAGGTCCTTGGTTTTGAGCTTGTGCATGGGAGTAGCTAAACCATGTATGGGGGAGAAACCAATTACCCAAGGTGGGAATTGTTGTTATTATTGATTAATGTTATAGTTGAATATTATTTAACCTTGGGTAATACACTTGTGGTGTGATGTAATTATTGATTCAATTATTTGTTAATATTTGACTTGTTTCCTGATATGGCATTATATTTGAGTATACATGCATCATTCTAGGTACTCAGGGTTATTGTGTCATGCATAATTTTAGACATACACGAAAAACAGGTTATGGGTATGTTGTTAAACTTTAATTGTTTTCCTTTAATGGGAAATTAAATTGAAAATGCTTCCTAATATGAATTTTATAATGGTAAAATGATGACAAATGTGACTAAAAGGGTGTTTAATGAAATGTGAAAAATGATAATGTTTTTACCCATGTTAACCAAGACCTTGGTGTATGATGGTTAAGGGTAGTGATTGCACCTCAGTTTTAGTCGGGTGGAAATACATAGGGAAAATACTTGTTATGACATATTATGATTTTCATTTTTCTTAAATGTGTTAATGTTGTAAATTATTTCCTATGTTTCATGTTTGGTGTTTTAGATTTATACCTCCATGATTATGATTGTTGAGAGAATGACTGAAGGAAATGGTGGTGGATGATCCTATAGTAGTGAAACCTAAGGAACTGATAGTGTTGGGTAAAGAAGCGGAGGAGAAGTTTTGAGAGAACTTCAATTGATTCATAAAGTTAATGGTAAGAGGCCAAGGGTGGGTTGATAAGATAATTTATGACCTTACAAGGGTGTTTTAGTTGCAGCACCCTATGACTTTTACTAGACCGGGTGAACCTAAGGGAGATGAGTTCTCAGTTGAGTTCATCGAGACAACACTTGACCACTTGGAGACTCCTGTTGAGAAGAGGGTAAAGTTGGCCAATTATATTCCACAAGGATCATCAAATAATTGGTGGGAAATTCATGTGTTGACTAAACTAGCTGGTGGTATTCTATGGAAAGAATATTTGGAAAAATTCTTAGAGAACTTCTACCAAATGACACTGAGATGGGAGAGAGCAACTGGGTTCATGAGATTGACTCATAGGAGCATGTCTGTGATGGACTATGTTAAACACTTCACAGATTTCAAATTCATTTCTCTAGTGTTTCCAAGGGATAATACAACAACATAGAGATTATTTCTATATATAATTAAGTGTGAGATTAAGTGCCAAATTAACCTTTTTTGGTTAAATAAGTTTTATGAGGTGGTGGACCAGTCTCTCATAGATAAGGGGAACCTGAGCGAGGTTTCTAGTGTAGGATAGCTATTTTCTTTTGCAAGGCCAGGTGGTATGACTTCTGAGAGTAGGAAGCATCACTATGACAATGTTATCCAGAGTAGGGGAAAGAATAATACACATGAAAATGGATCAGTTGCACAGGACCTTACTCATGTGTTTTCCCACCAGTGTGGTAGTATGGGACACTTTTGGAAACATTGTCCCTGGTCACCATTGGAATTACAAGATTGAAAAAAGATGGGACATATACATAGGTTATATAGAAATACATGACAGATAGTGATGAAGGATCTAAACAAAGCCAAGGTGCAGGAAGGGGATTTTCAACACCATATCAGTCTAGCAGCTAGAGTCTTATTGGATGAGGTGGTAGAGGCAATAGACATGGTGATTCTTGGAAAGAGTGATTGTATCAGCAGAGTGGTGAAACTCATGGGATTGAGATGTCATCACACGATATAGGGTAAGTATAGTTTCTTTTGGTGTAGCCTACACTTTTGGATAGTGAGTCTGGACCATTGATAGTGAGAGGTATTATTTTGGTAGCGTCTACATTATATAGTGTCTTATTTGATATTGTTTCCTCTCATTCCTTTATATCTTTAAAACATTTTAATTTTTTGAACCTGGAAGTGGAGTTTGTGAGTAGGTTTATGACAATAGATTCATTGTTGGTAGAAGATTCTAGATACATCTATATGTGTAAGGGATGTTCTCTTGAGATTGGAGAGTATCTATTTCTCTATGATCTCTATATTCTCGACATTCCAGGTTTCTAACTAATCATGGGTATGGGTTGGCTAGTTGCATATTGAGCCCCACATTGATTGTTACCAGAGGAGAGTGACTTTTATATCTCATAAGGGTGACAATTATATTCACCATGGAGAGTGGGACATCCAAATAGGCCGAGAAGGTCCAATTTCTCAGTAATTGGGAGAGATCACATCCCAAGTTTCTAGTTTATTACTATATTATGGAGGTTTTAAGAAATATTTCCTTCCACCGGTAGTGGAAATATTTTAGGATGTCTTTTCAGAAGACTTCTCTGTGCTACCACCTGAGAAAGATGTGTAATTCACTATTGATCTCATGTTGGGGGGCTAAGCCAGTATCTATTCCACCATATATAATGGAACCGATAGAGCTTTAAGAGCTCAAGACATAGTTGAAAGAGTTAGAGGATAAGAGACTTATATGTCTGAGAACATCACCTTTGGGTTCACTTGTGTTGTTTGTAAAGAAGTCAAACAAGATTTTTCACTTGTTTATAGATTATCAAAAGTTAAATAAGATGAATTTAAATAACTAGTATCCTATTCCACATATCGATGATATTTTTTACTAGTTAAAGGGAGATTGTTTTTTCATGATGATCAACTTGATATTAGGGTATAATCAGCTGATATTTCATAATTCTAACATATTGAGGACTTCTTTCAGAAGTAGGTATGGCCTATATCAGTTCATCTTAATTCCCTTTGGGTTGATGAATGAACTAGTAGTGTTTATGGCCTTGATGAATATAATAATCCATCTATATCTGGATCAGTTTATGGTGGTGTTTGTGGATGAAATATTGGTGTACTTCAAGAATCATGAAAATCATTCCCAACATCTTGATATTGTCTTGAGTACACTGAGAGAGCATCGACTATACACAAAGCTATCCATGTCTCAGTTTTGGATCAACTCGGTACACTTTTTGGGACACATCATCTCTGAGGAAACTATATAAGTAGACCTAGAGAAGGTTTAGGTAGTTGTTTCTTTTGGGAAGTACAAGAACATTTTTGATATCCGAAGCTTTCTAGGGTTAACTAGATATTATCAAAGATTCATCTAGGATTTTTCTCATTTAGTAATGCTACTTTTAGGCTTGACCAAAAAGGGGATAAAGTTTGATTGGATAGAATCATGTGAGAATGACTTCTAGGAGTTGAAGAAGCACTTGACATCAGTACTGATCTTGATCCTACCTAGGTCAATTAATGATTATGCATATTGTATGATTTTGGTGTTAGAATTATAGCTTTGTTGATACAAAGAGAACGAGTTGTGGAATATGGTTTTAGGAAGTTAAGTCCATATGAATAGAACTACCCTACTCATGAACTTGAGTTAGTAGCAGTGGTTCATGCTATGAAGTGTTAGCAAAATTATCTCTTGGGAAAAAAATTTAATATGTATATAGATCATAAGAGTATAAGGTACATCTTTTCAAAATAAGAATTGAATCTCTAGCAGCATATATGAGTCGAGTATATGAAGTCATTTGATTTCGATCTAGAATATATGTCTGATAAAGGAAACAGTGTTGCTGATTCTTTGATTAGGAAAACATAGACTTAGAAAATTTAGGAATCTAGTACTGAGTAGAAGAGGAATACTTTTCTGGATGAGATGAATGTGGTGGTTCAGGAGAGTTAGGAAAATATGACTCTGGTGTCAATTTCAGTGGATTCTACCCTTTTGAGCCTAACTAGAGACATGCATTATGAGGATCCAAAATATTTTACCTTGAAGGAAATCCTTAAATTTAAGGAGTTACCTTTTGATTAGAGCATTGATGAGGATGAGATCATCAATGTCAGAAATTGGGTTGTTGTGCCTATGATCATGAGAGAGGAGCTCATGTGGGAATTTCATACCAAGATGTAAGAAGTAAATCTTGGTGTGATCAAAATTTACTATGACCTATGATGATAGTTTTGGTGGTCAGGCATGAAAAAGGAGATAGCAGGGTTTGTGACATGATGATACACATGTTAGTAGGTGAAGGTAGAGCATCAATTACCTAGAGGTTTTCTACATTCTTTTACCATTCCGGAATGAAAGTGGGATGATGTGACAATGGATTTCATGGTGGGTCTCCCAAATAATCCTAAAAATAATGAATCTATATGGGTTATTATGGATCAACTAAAAAAGGTAGCATATTTATTGCCTATATGGGATACTTTCTTAGTGGAATAGCTGGGAGATTTGTATGTTCAAGAGATAGTTCATCTACATGGAATGCCACTTACTATAGTTTCATATCATGACACATGCTTCTAGAAGGGGTTGAAGAAGGTGCTTGGTACACAGTTATTATTGAGTATATCCTTTCACCCATAGATATATGGGAAGTCATAGCATACCATACAAGTGCTTGAGGATATACTACGGGCATGTTTTCTTTATTTTTATGGGTCTTGGCAGAAGTACTTGGCTTTATTAGAGTTATCCTATAACAACAATTATCAATAAACTATACAGATGGAACCATATGAGACTCTTTATGGTGTCCCATGCAGGTCATCACTATTCTATATGGATTTTAGTGAATCGGATTTGTTGGGACTGGAAATCATGTAATAAATGTTGGAGTAGGTGTAGTTGATTCAGAAAATTATCGATATAGATCAGAGTAGGCAGAAGTCATATTTTGATAGATGAAGATGACCCCAAGAGTTTATATAGGGTGATCATGTATTCCTTCGGGTGTCTCTTAGGTTGGGTCACCATAGGATACAGAGATAGGGAAAGTTGGAAACTATGTTTTTCAAACCATTTGAGGTTATGGAGAGAGTCAGGATAGTGGTGTACTGATTGGATCTTCCACAAAAATATGGTTTTATTCATGATGTTTTCCATGTATCACAACTACGGTGTTATCACCTCGACAATTCTCATGTGATCAATGTGGGTGAGGTTGACCTTGAGATAGATTCTTCCTTTTATAAGCATCTGATACATGTGTTGGATCACAGTGAGAAAGTTTTACAGGGAAATATTGTGCTGATTTTTCTTGTAATGTGGAAATATGGGTGTGTAAAAGAAGATACATGGTAAAGGGAAATGGATATGTGAGTTTTTAGCCTAATATTTTTGTCTCAGAATATTATGGAATCTTCGGAGTGTGGCTAGAGGACAATCTATTATAAAGTGGGGAGATTAAACAATCCAGAAATTTTCTAGAGTTGAATCAGGCTTTATTACTGGTACTCTTTTTTCATTATTTGAGTACTTTTCATTTGGGTTTTACCTTGGGGTGATTTTGGGTGAAAATTGAGAAAAATTGAAGAAAAGAGGGTTGTGTACTGTTGGCGTGCAGTTAGAGAAAATTGTGCACCCCATCCTAGGAAACCGTACAACCCGGAATAGTGGGTGTTTTCACGGTTGGAACATGGTTTTTCAAACCATGCACCTTAAAAAGAGAATTTTTACATCCCTAAAACAATGGGTGTATGGTTGGTGCATAGTTAGGTCAAACCATGCACCCCTTCCTGGGAAACTGTGAGTGATATTTTAATTAGCCCAAAAATTATTTTTTAATTGACCTAAACCCTCAAAACATCCCCCATTCAACCAAAAAATCAAGAAAACTTAGTTTTTGACAATTTAAAATCTTTCTAATGGGATTCCAAGACCATCCAACCTACATTATTTATGATTTGAAGAATAAATAAAATATTTTCATCCCTATCAGTAAGTGGATTCTGCCTCGTGGCTTTCACATTCATCCTCCTTTTTTTCTCTTTCATTTGGTGGTAGTTATCTTTTATTTTTTCTAGATCTAGATCTAGATTTAAGTAATCTAGATCAAGCTTTATGGTTCTATATCTAGATCTATGAGATATTGACTTGTTTAATCTTGATTGAGGGTATTAGATCTGGATATCATTCTATATCATTTTTCCGCTCAATTTTAGGGATTTCCATTGGTTGATCCTTTATCAAAAAATTGAGGTAGATGGTCTAATATTCAAATATCATAGTCAATATTTTGATTACGTGTATGAAAATTTTATAATTTATAGGGTTTTTTAGAAATTGAAGTTCTTGATTAAATTAATTAATTGAGGTGAATTAATTAATGAAGGAATTGTGAAATTGTGGGATTTTGGAATAATTAATTATGAAATTAATTATGTGATATTGATGTTTTGATTTGAGAATAATTAATCAATGAATAAATTATGTAATATTGATGTTATCAATTGAATAATTAATTGGTGAATTAATTATGAGACATAGACATTGTTAATTAGATAATTAAACGTGAAATTAATTATGAGATATTATAATTACTGAGATGGATTTAATTCATTATTGAATTAATTAATAGAATAGATGTGATTAATAAATTTTATAATTAATTAATAGTATGAGTGTGATTAATTAATTATCAGATTAATTAATTATAATTATTATGATAAGAAGATTAATGTTGATTAATATTGATTGATGTAATATAGTGATTCTTGTGATATTGGTGATATATATATGTTATATATATGAATGTTTTATAAAAATGTATGGGATATGGTCTATTGTTTCCAAATACCATCTGAGAGTGATAGGGTCTTCTATTTTCGAAGCCTATAGTGATAAACTATTTGATGAATGTGTGTGGGACATGGTCTGATGTTTCCAAAGCCCATGAGAGCGGAACATGGTCTGTTGTTTTTGAATCCCATAGCGATAAACCTATGTGGTACATGGTCTTCTATTTCCAAATCCCACAGGGTCATATACATAATGACCTAGAACCAATTTATTGGCATTAGAATATGGTTCCAATCAGCTGTTTTAATATGTTGGAAGGAAATGTATAAATAAATCCCATTAGTTTATTGTATTGTGATTTTATAATGTGAAATGATTCAAACTCTGACATGGGAACAAGTAGGTATTGAGGTACGAGGGTTCTCAAAAACATGGGTGTTATGTGGTTAAATAAAAAATATTTGATAATGTGATAAATATATAATTAACAATTTTAATTATTTCTTTATAAATTTACATACATTATTTTAGAATGGATTTGTTTTATACACTATTGGTGGTGTCCTACTGGGTTGTACTCACACCCTACTCAGGTCTCCTCATTAGTACCCTAATAGACTATTTTTTTAGGATACGTTAAAGGAAAAGGCCCTGGATTAAATTATCACCTTGGGAATGGATCTTGGATAAGGGAACCCATTATGGTTGAGGACCCACTTGGTAGTAGTTGGTGTATTTTTAGTTTTCATTTTAGACACTTGAAACTTACTTTAGCAAGAAATGTTTTCTGCTTTAGTTAAATATTGTATTTTCTACTTTGATTGTCTTGAGATATTGGTATTATTATGATTATATAGGTTTCTTCTATTGTTTATTTATTTCAACTGGTGTATTTATATAATGAAAGATGGTATAGTCTCTCTATGATTGAATTACCAGACCCTCACTGCTAGTTGGTAGCCTCTAATGTATGGGGAAGAATGCTTGAGGACTTGTGACCAACCGTATCAGGGAACCAGTGTGTGGCACTTGGGTTGGGATGTTACATGCATTGTTGAAGGAAATTCTTTTATATACTTATGTGTAGGCTAGAAACTTATATATCATGATTATGAAATGTTTTCATCACTTATGATTTATTATTGATGATTCCATGATGTTATGTATTATATCTTTTGTTTGAAAAACCTTATTCCATGATTTATGATTTAAGACATTGACTGGTTGTGTATATATTTATTAAGTTATGATTATGTTCTCATACCCTTATGCTTACGATCACTTATGATCATTAATTGATATCTCATATCTATACCCTTACTGAGCATCTGATCTCACCTTTTTATTATGTTTCCTTTCTCCCTAAGTTATGAAGAAATGTATTATGTAATAAATGTCTAAGAGGGTACTATAAGAGAAGAACCATGTGGGAGATGTTGAATATATTTTATAAAATGAGTTGGTTATGTATCTAGTCTCAAAATAAAATAAACCTTTACAATACTCAAGAGTTTATTATTATTATATGTATTGAATATTCATATAAAATGATGTAATATTTATATATGAAATTCTTGGGTCACCTCAGTTGGTATCAAAATAGGCTTAAATTTTTTTTATATATTATGGTTATAAAACTTTGGAAAGAACCATGGGGATAAGTATAATTATAGGATAAAACCCTAAAGGTGTGGTAAAGAAGAGATTGTGAGGTTTTTCTAGAAAATATTTCCATATATAGATACTATCATGTGTATGTGATGGCGGCATAGATAAACATAGGGGTAAAGACTATAAAAGGGTAAGATTGGGTATTAACTCAATCGACACTGATGCATGGTGAGTGATCCTAAGACTGCCCACCTAGATAGACACTCTTGGGGTATATGCATGGGTTAATTCACATTTTATTTATGAACCATTAAGAGGGATTTGAATATAGGATGATCATGGATAACCTTGGTAAAACCTAAGGTTTCATAGACTGAAAATAAAGTATCATGATTTAGATATACTATGAATGTTTTTTTATGATTGCATGATTACTCACAATGATTATTGTTTCTCATGCTATGATTTTTGGATTTAGTCAATGGATGGATCTAAGAGGAATCATGTTAATGCTGAATGTGATGAATAATAGAATGATTGTCCTCATGTGGTATGAAATAAGAGATAGAATGAAAAATATTTTGATTATACTTAATCAGTTATCTTGTTATATTATTAACAACCTCGACTTGGGTGAGTTTCCCAACACACCTAATAAGATAAAATAGGAGTTTCATTGGAGTTTAGTTGATGAAGACCATATAAGGAAGAAGATTCATCTTCATATAGGTCAATTAGGTGGGAATGGTCACCTAGAAAAATGTATCAAAGGAACCAAAGGATGTTTTATGTGTAAAATAAAGTCATAAAGAAAGTAATTGTTGAGGAAAATGAAGAGTTCAATGGATTAAAATGATATATATCCTCTGGTAAAATTTATATTTCAATTTATTATGTGTGGGTAACTTGGGAATTATCTGATTCAATACCCTAATTAAAGGTCTAACTCCTTGACTATGAAAGGACATGTGTTATACTAATCATTGAAGTGGAATGATTGATATCTTTATGTATTTTGATTTGAGAATTATTTTGTAAAAGTTTTTTATCAACGATATCCTGACTATAAGAATCATGAAATATCTAAGTATTTTACTATATTAGTTTTTCTTTAAGGATTTTTAAACCTATGTTTAATGGAACTGAAAAACTAGAAAATTGATTTAATGGTAAGGTAACATGTTTTGGACTTGATTTAAGGATAGATAACCCTAATATGTGTCTTATGTTGATATAATAACATTTATTTGGGATAAATAGTAGATTAATATTGATAATGAAAATAGGATAGTATTGGTGACCATGAAATTAATTAGTGATTTGATAAAAAAGTGGTTTATATATAAGTATATTACATTTTTTGGATTTATGAAATATATTGGATAGTTTATGTGGAATTAATTTTTGAAAGAATATAATAATTTATTGTATATTTATAGTGATTTAAGATATTTATGGAAACAATTATCATATTTTGGGGAATATATGATTAGGGAATATAAATTCCTAGTATATAACCTTATGAGCGATTGATATTATTGGAAATAATTTTAAGATTTCTCAAGGAAGAAAATGTGATACAATCATTCTAATAATGGGGTTTCATTTTTGGTCTAGAATATTTTAAAGAATTTTAGAGTTTGTTATTTATGGAATGATTTAAGTTGAAATGTGGGTGTTATTATAGATATTTTTTAGACCGGTGTGTGAATATTATTCATATTGGATAACTTGTGCTAACCATTTTAGTTTTTATAAATATCTCAAGATGGTAGGAATGATTTTTAATTCTTTTCTGGGTTCTTATATTCTATTAAAAGTAAATTTTAGTTCATTAGGCATAAAATAAATTCATCATGGTTATTTATCATATAGAATATGAGAAAATGTATCAATGTAAAACTACTAGAATAACAATAAAATGATGAAATTATGCTTATGGTATGGGAAAATCATGTAAGTAGGTTACTCGCATTCTCTACCTTGGTGGTGAAGGATTTCCTCAACTCAAGTAAGAGGAAAATACTTTTACTGAAACTTATGTGGATAGTATTTCTAAACTATCAAGGTATTGTTCTAGAGTCTCATTACTATGATAAATGATACGTACTTGGTTTTTTAATAGGTATGGGTAAGTCCCCCTTTTTTTGAAAATAAAGCACCCACTTGTTATTTCTAAGCAGATGGACACCATTACATGGCCATTGTAGGCCCAGTGAGAATTAAACCCCATTAAATTGATTAGTATGAATTGTATTTACTAAGTTCTAAAGTATATAAATAATTTTTTTAATCAAATAAAATTTATTTATTAATTCATAATAAATAATTACTTAAAGTCATTTTCTGCTTTAAAAAATATGTTTTCTTTAAAATGAGTTTTATTTCATTTTGTGAAAAAGTATTCTAATAGATTTATACTATATTTAGAAATTTTATTTGAGGAAGTGAATATAATTTTTGAAATCATCATATCAGTATTACCTTAGTGTGAATTTTTTGGTTTTTTTTCTGAAAATATTTAATTTTATGTGAATAGTGAAAATACTGATTTTTGTAAATTTTTCATTTATTTTCATTACGCTTAACACGTTTATATTTAAAAAAAATTCTTACACTTATATGAGTATACTATAGATAATTTTATTCCATAATTTGAATAAATATGTTCAAATTTGGTAAATAAACCCCTTTTATTGTTTATCATTATAAATAGTAACTGTATTAAATATTTATCACCTTAGTAAGGGTGAAACTGGTGAAATATGGTTAAAACTATGGAATTATGCTTAGAAATATCCAAAACACTTGAAATTATTTCATTTTAAGGGTTCCTTTATAACTTAATAATATTATCATTGAAATTTTGACAATCTATTTTCACTTTCCTTTGATAATTGCCATAATATTATTTTAAGTCGAGAATAAATCCAAAATGTCACTCTCTTTGTTTTAAAATCTCCAATATTTTTTCATAAGAATAGAAAGAGGTTATGTTAAGTTATATATGGTTATGTAAATTAATAATGAATATTT
Source organism: Viscum album (assembly GCA_963277665.1). Taxonomy (NCBI): domain Eukaryota; kingdom Viridiplantae; phylum Streptophyta; class Magnoliopsida; order Santalales; family Viscaceae; genus Viscum; species Viscum album. The sequence goes on along the minus strand of OY728157.1, from coordinate 1,417,922,671 downwards.
TTCATTAAGGATATTTATTTTTAATTTTATTGATTGAATAATTTCTATAAATTCTTAATAAACTCTAACGCGATGATTGTTCAAGTAATAGTAAAATCAAATAAATGATTTTTAAAAAAATAAAAGTAATTAAATTTGGAGTAATTATTATATTATAATAATTATTTTATATAATTATAATATATTAGTGGTTTTTTAATATTTTATCATTGAATTTAATTTCTATCTTGATGTCTTAAAATTCTAACTTTGGGAATAGTCCTAAAAATGACTTTAACGATATCTGATGTTAAATAATAATTTATTAAATGATTTAAAATTAATAAAAACTTATATTTTGTAAAATTAATGAGATGTGGTCTATAATATCAACCATATTCCACTTATGGGTAATTTTTCCTTTTATAGTAACTTTAATGACACTTAAAGACTAAAAAACATGGAAATTGCAGTAATCGTTAAAAGGTTTAATAGGGGTTAAAACTAAGAGATAAGGATTAAAAATTAACCTAAACTTGTATAAATTTTATTTTATGAGAGTATTTTTACTCCTAATCATCCTATAATCAAAATATATAAACTTATTTTTACTTTTAAATGAAAAAAATATATTTAAATAGCTTAAGTAATTCTATGTTTGTCCTTTTCTTCTCTATAAATGTACACCACCACTCCTATGTTCCTCACAAAATGATGAGCCCCTTATCTCACTCAAAGTATTTTAAAAAAAATTATAAACATTTTCTGTTAATTTATATAGGTTATTTTATCTTCAAAATACCATCCCTGGGGTTCTTAAGATAAAATCCAAAGAAGGTCACTTAAAGAGGAGGTAATCGTTTTAACCGATCTCTTTCATTTTACTTCTTATTTTACCTCCTATGTTTATATCCTAATAATTACAATATAATTTCATTGGTATCTAAAATATTATTATATATTATTATGTTGTTTTAATAACCTTTATCTATCTCATTTTCCTTTAAATGGGAAATTAAAGTATCACTCGTGCATACATGTGGACTTCTACCTCCATATAGCGATATGATTCATTTTACATCATCATATTTAATGGTTTTTTATTATTATGGATCTAATTTTTATATATGATATTTATGAAATCATTATTTTTTTTAAATATAATATATTATCTACCCTCTTACCTTCCCATCTCTTGGAAAATGATAACATCCCTCATGCATACCTGTGAACTACAACCTCCACAAAGCGATGTGGTTCATTTTAAATTTCCAATTTACATGAATTTTAATAATAATATATTTAATTAATATATATCATATTTATAATATAATTATTATTCTATAAATTTTAATTATTATTTACATTTTTTTCATTCCATCATTCAAAAATGGGAAACATCACTCGTGCATTCGTATAGACTACCATCATTGGGAAGTGATGTAAATCATTTTTTTCACCACTTTATATGAATGATTATAAAATGGTATATGATGAATAAATATAACACTTATTTAATGATTAATAATATGTATATTATGAACCCAATACTAAAGTGAAATTACTAGAACCATTGAACCAAAACATGCATAGAAAAAAACTAGTTTTTACCCAAATGTTTATTTTAATTAAGAGATTGTTAATAAATGGATAATTATAAATTATAAATGAATTATAAATAGTAATTTATGTATGAATATTGTTCTAAAATATATTTATAATAAATTAATATTTATTATATAATATATTTGAACACATGTGAAGAAATAAAAGATTTAAGGTAGGGGTTTCCCATCTCATATTATTTTTATGAGGCATATTCCATATTCACCACATGTTTCTTTCACGTGGTGTATATACTAAACATTTGATATGATATATAATGAATAAATTTATATTAATAGTATTTAATGTATCATTTTAATTTATTTATTTCATTGTGGTTATGATTCAAATGTTACCAAACCGGTAAGGGTTTTTGTTACAATCTCATTTATTTTCAAGATTGTCTATAAAAAATTTACATTGGGGAAAATTATATGGATATTAACCTTAAATAACAATTTATTTTATTCTCCTATAGTTATTAATATAATTTTTATGTATTATTACTATTTTTCTCTCTCTAGTACTTAATATGATTGAGAAAATGTTTTTTCAAAAAAACAAAATACTTTTCCTTCCATATAAATAATCTTGAATTTTATTTTATAAAAGATTGAAACTAAATTTGTTATTTTTGAAGAAGTTAATTTCCATTTATTTTTAAACTATTTATAAATGTTTAAAAGGAATATTTTTAAATAATTTTTTTTTTAAAAAAATCATTTTTGACTATTTACAAAATTGTGAAAGAATGTTCTATTTTAACATACACGGTATGAAATTATTTTCTCATTATCATGACTATTCTTTGATTTGAAGCTTTGTTTACATGTTTCTATGGTTATTTTCAAATAATATAATTTTCTCAATATTCTGGGTATTTTTAGTAAAAAAATTCAAAATAAAAGAATGTTTTATCATGTTTTCAAATAATTGTTAAAATGCACTTTTAATGGTATTTTTCATATATTTAAACATAATTTAAGGATTTTTATGATTCACTGAGGATATGATATTATGATAGCATACACAATATTTTTTTATATGGATTATGAGGATGATGATTTTAAGATGATTCTATGAAATCCATTTCTTTCCCCTAGGTTAATTAAGTTATGATGAAACCTTTATGAAACTCGTTTCTTTTCCATGGGTATGTAATAATAAAATGATGAAATGTTTATGATATTTATTTCATTTACATGGGTTATGAAATAATGATATGATGAATGTTTTATGATCTTGTGGCATAAATATTTATGTTTTTCATTATGTGATGGGTGGGTCCAGAATTATATATCCCTCCAATGCATTGGGTGAAGATGGATATCTCTTTTGATAATACATATTGGAATGGGGAGTGAAACTAGTTCAGAAAAGGGACTTTGTCAACTATGATAGTCATGGGAGTGATATTTGACTAATGAAATGTGGAACATGGAGTGAACTAAATCCACTATGATGGGCTTGGTAGTGATCCTTTACTATTGAAATGATTTTATATGATTATGTGTATAATAAAAATTTATGTCTTATTCTTATGATATGTTCTCATTGCTCCGGATTGATTATTTATGATCCCACACTCTAATGTCTTATATATTTTTATTTACAAAACCTTATACCATGATTCATTATTAAATATTTTTGACTAATTAGGTGTGACATTATTAAGTTATGATCATGTTCTCATACCCTAATTATTATACTCACTTGTGATCATTGATTGATATCTTCTATGTTTAACTTTATTGGGTATCTGAGCTCACTGTTTTCTTATCTTCCCTTTCTCCCCAATTTCTGAAGAAAAGTATTAAGTAAGAAACTTATAATAGGATATTATGAGAGAAGAACCTTGTGGGAGATGTTGAAGATATTTTATGAAATATAATGATTATATATCCAGAATCTAAAGAATCTAAAGATTTACATCCCTTGGGCATGTATTGTTATGATATGTATTGAATATTCAACTAAAATTATGTAATATTTGTGTATGAAATTATCAAGTATCCTCACAAAGTGAGAGGGAGATCAGGTATTTATCTCATGGATTTATCATGGAAAATTTGTTGTTACTATTTACTTTTTCATTTTAACTCACTACTTTCATAGTTTTGTAATTTCCCCTATTACCCTTCAAATGGAGGGGTAAAACATGTGTGATCAAGGAAGTTAAGGACATTCATTTTAATTCTTGAGTCCTAGAATTAATGAATAAAGCTCTCCTATAGTGGTTGATTTTTATTTTTAGTGGATATTTTATTTTTTATTACAATTATGTTTTAGGTTTTTAACTTGTCCATTTTTTACTACTTAAGTTGATAATTTTTAATCTCTCTTGACCTATTGTATCTTTTCTCAGAATAATAGATTATATCAAGTGATTAGAATATAGTAATTGATGGAATTTTTTTGGAGTCCATGATTTATTTTTAAATTTCCTAGGAACACTAAAACTATATTGGATATCACTATGGTAGTTTAGGGGTGGTTTTATGACTTTTAAAACACATGTGAATGATGACTAATGAATAAGTAAACATTATTAGATCAATCTACACAATAACCTTTATCTAAAGGTGAGTGATGAATAAATTGGGCAATATTTCATTTATCGATTAATAATATGGGAAGTAAAACTATTTTAAATACTATGATGACATTACAACTAGAAATGCATCCCTGTTCTAATCACTTTCTTCCTTAACTACTTTCAATATCTTTTCCATTCCATACATACTTTTTAAAACCAATAAATTTTTTAACATCCCCTTTTTACTTTTTTGAAAATTAATTTTGAGAACTCATCTCTAGATACAACCTAGGGTTATAATTACTAATAATTTTAACATTAGAAATAATTTCATTTTCCAAACCCCATAATATCTTTTGGTATCAAAACATAGCACTATTGTTGGGGAGGAAGTACAAATAATCTTAATTTCTAAATTTCATGACTTAAACCTCTGGCATCCCAATCATTTCTTTTCATCCTAAAATTAGAAGAACCTAACTTAGGAATTTAAATTTTAACCCTAAATTTGAAGAAGTTTCCTTGGTAGGATCATCTAAAACTTCAAGTGTTCCCATTTAGTCTACCATTATAGAAGTCAACCCAAATCAGACCATAAAATACCTTTTTCCCCCAAAATTCATCAATTCAAATAATTATATTCCCATGTATACATTATAGAATTAATTTAAATTAAAATATATTGTAATAAAACTATTTAAAAGGTTTAATAGGCTTATAAGTTATGAACAAAATAAATACATAAAAGAATTAAAATTTGTATGCCCAACCTTGAAGCCAAGACAAGTGGTTAAAGAACATATGAAGTAGTGGGAATTCCTTTTTTCACTTAAAGGATCATAAAAGAAATGTTTGTATAACCTACAACCAATATATATCCATGAATGGGATAATCTATAAATAATTTTATTTGAATTATTTTTACCTATGTCTAGAAGAACTAAAATAAGTATAGAGATCTATGGAATTAGGAAATAATATGTATAAACTCTTTATGGGTACTAAGAGAGGTTTAAGAAGATATGTTCATGTTTCCACATCAAGATATAGATGATAACTACTATTTAGTATTATTCTATCATGAATTTTTGGAAAATGATGGAAACATGTTGGATACCTTATCTATAGGATCTCTTATAGACAAATCACCAATATAATCTAAGGGATTCATTAAAAAGATTTCAAAAAGCTCAAAGTAATTTCGAAAAAGAGTTATAAGCACAGGAGGTTTATATGTAGTATAAACTTATAACTCATCCACTAACATAAATCAATAATTTAAGATCTAACAAGCCTTGTGTGAAAAAAAAAATTAAATTAGATAGATGAAAAATAATAACCCGCCAAGGTATGTGGATTATGTTTATCTCTTTCTAATTTCACTAACCATTGTGATAAAGTAAATTTCATGGGAGATTTTGTAACTAAATTTCAACTGAGAAAATATTTATAATAAATTTAAGGATATAAAGATAACTCCCAAGTAAAATATGGATTTGGAAACTTATAGAATCAGGTTAGAACACTTTTTTAACACTAATACTAGTGAATCCCACCCTTCTAACTATAATACCAAGAAACCTCAATATTTAAATAACCTTGCATGTAGCCTTATAACTAACTAACCAACCATATTCCCCCTTTCTAGAAAAAGAAAATTTTTGATCATCCCAAAACTAGTGTACAACTTCGTGTACAACATTAATAAAATCATGAAGTTGATACACTTATGAATGAATTGGGAGAGTTAAAAACCCAAATAAGATGTATAGTGGACATTTTATCAAAAAATACAAGAACTTTTTTCAGTATAATTGGTCCTAAACACCAATGGAAATGTTAGTATAATGAATAAATAAGTGTAAGAAAATTTCAATCACTATCCAAACCTGAACCTGAACTAAACCAACCAAAACATGAGGGGAAAGAAGCTAGATAATCTTGAAAAATTGCTAAAAATAGCAATGATAAGAAGATAGAAAAGAAGAAAAGAATAAAGAGAAATATGTGAAGGATGAAATAATGATAAAAGACTATAAAAACCCCAATAGAGATATAAAAAGGAGAAAATTGATCTTCTAATCCCATTCCCATCAAGGAAATCCATTCCAAAAAAAAATCAAGAGGAATCACTTCAAGGAGAAATTCTAGAAACCTTTAGGAAATTTGAGATTAATATTAGCCATCTAGAATTAATCAAAAAAATTATATATATTCCATATTTATCAATGATATTTTCAATAAAAATAGGATACTTCAATGGAATTGAAGGATTAGTTTTAGAATAAATGTCTTAGCTTTAATCACACCACAATTTATAATAAAATGACTATATCTATAGACATTTTCTATCCCTTTCACTATAGGTTAGATGAATTTATCCAATGTTTTATGTGATTTAGTTTCAGCCATTAATTTCATGCCTTACTCCGTGCTTACTTCAATAACTATGGTATAATTTAATCCCACAATAGTGGTTGTTTAACTTGAAAACAGATCAACTTCATTTCAAGGAGTTTTGGAAGATGTGTTAGTTGTGGTTCAAGAACAAACATTCCTAGCTAACTTCTATGTTCTTAATTTGGATCAATATAGATAACCATACCACTCACCAATCATTCTGGGTAGGATATTTTTAAGTCATATAATACAATCATAAATGTGCATGATGGAACCCTCACTATGGAGTTTGGAGACAGCACCGTCAACTTCAACATTTTGGACTCCATGAGGCACCCTTTAGATGTGAAGTCCCATTTTACTCTTTCCCACATTAAATAGGATAAACCTAGTGAATTACCAAGTATGTTTATTTAATTTTTATCTCTAGGTAAACATTTAGTAATGTAAAATTTCAAGGAAGAGAAAGATATTCTGGAATATGGAAAATTTATTTTTATATTAGAGGAAGAGGTAAATTATTAAATTTTGATAGACTTGATAATATATTTAATAATAAATTATCTTATATGTTATATTGGTAAAAATACATCCTTGGTATGGAATTAAAGAACCCAAATTTAATTTCATCTTTAGAGTATCCCCAAATCTATAATTAAAACCACTTTCCACTGATTTGAAGTATGTGTACTTGATGGAAGAAGAAAAATTTCTAGTGATCATTGTTGATAAATTGTCAAAAAATAATGAACATAAATTGATAAATATATTTTGAGAAAATTTGTAGGAAATTTCTTAGAATTTATGGTATTTTATAAGAATTAATATAAAAATATGCATGTATAAAATCTTACTCGAAAAAAATACACACCTACTAATAGATCCCAAAGATGATTGAATCAAACCATGATAGTGCCAGTGGTAAATTAAATATAAAGGTTTCTAGAATATAGAATTATATATATTATTTTATAATTAAAATGGTTCAAACCAATTCAAAAACATTCTAATAAAATGTTCCAAACCATAGTGAGTAATGAGAAGAATGAGTTGATCCCTATGAGAATTCAGAACTGTTAGAGAGTTTTCATAGACAATAGGAAATTAAATTAAGTCACTTGAAAGGACCAATTATCCATCCCATTCACTAAAATATTATTAGATATATTAGTAGTTATAAATCTCTATTGATTTCTAGGTGGTTTTTCAAGTCTTTCAAGTTTTATTTTCTATAGAGGATTAGGAGAATACTACTTTCACATGTTCCTATGGAAAATATTCTTATAAAAGGATTAAATTTTGATTTTATAATTCCCCATTTATATTTCATAGGTTTATGGTAAGTATATTTTCATATGACATATATGATTTCATGGAGGTATTTTTATGTGACTCAATATTTTTAGAGATTATTTTTAACATTACTATGAAAATATGGAAAAATATTTAAAGACATGTATTAAAAAAATGTGTTCTTAATTTAGAAAATTTTAATTTCATGATGGAATTAAGAATAGTCCTTTAATATTTCATTTAATAAAAATTCATTGAGGTAGATAAATCAAAAATTGAAGTGACAAATTATTTTTTTACTCAACTTTTATGAAACATGTTAGATATTTCCTTATACTTATATGATTCTAAATAAGTATTATCAATGATTTAGGTAATATTTCACTACAAATTTCTAGATTACATTTTAAATATATTGAAATTGATTTTAATGTTTAATTATGGAAATATTTTTATGAGTTTAATATTAGATTAAACACAACACCAGTGATGTAGCCACAAAACTAGGGGGACCCTTCTGAGATACTTTTTTATACTTACAAACAATCTATAGAAACAATTTAGTCCCAAAATATTGAAGGGAAATATCAAGACATTTCTCATGAGTACAGAACCTAAGACGTTTTCCAACTCAATTACACAACTATATCAAAATAATCTTTTTGAGGTGTCTATCTATAGATAAATTCCAATCCTTCTTGATTGGAACTAAATTCAATATATTTTCTGATCATATATCCCTTACATACTTGATGAAGAATGCAGAATAAAAACCCATGATGGTAATATTGATTCTTTTACTCCATGAATTCAATTTATATATTAAAGACAAGAAAAGAGTTAATAACCAGGTGTTTGATCACATGAGTATAATTCCTAACACTAATAAAGTTGAAATACCATACCTAGTACCAATGAATGACCACATTCTAAGATAATAGTTTTAATTTTTTTGGAAGAGAATTTCCTTGGTTTTCTAACATGGTCAGTTATTTTTTAAATTCCTAGGTACCATCCTATATAAATCCTCAAAATGTTCAAAGATTAAAACATGAATTAGATTTTTCTAATTTTGGATGTTTCATACATATGGAAAATATTTAATGATCAAGTGATAATGACATGTTTACTTGAAAGTGAAATACAATATACTTTTAATTTTTTTCCACACTATATCTTTCAGAGGACAATTTGGGCCTCAAAGTAAAATAAGATAAGTTTTAGAATCAGAAATATTCATTCCTAATTTATTTAAATATGCACATGAATTTTTTAAGTAGTGTAAAAAAATTTTATTCACTAGAAACATCTCAATGAGATAATAAATTCCCCAAAATTGAATAAGCTTTTTTGAATTTTTTGAAGTATGAAGAATATATTTATGGGAACATTTTCTATATCTTTTAGGAACTCTTATATATTTCTTACAGTTGAATATATTTCAAAATGGGTGGAATAAAAGGCCACCAAAACTGATGATGATGAAAAATTTATCCTTTTGTGAGGATTAAAATCACTTATATGTTTGAAGTTCCAAGATCCATCATCAATGATCAATGTAACACCCTGAGCTTCCACGATACGTTTCTCTTTCAATAATGCAATAGCTTGCATTGTACGCAACTTCGAGTTCTAACACACTAAGACCAATAAAATTAGCCATTATAACTACTTTTTGAAATTTTATAAATTTTATCTTCCAAAACGAACTTCATTTTTGGATTCAGAATACCGAAATTAGCTTATGTTGAATTTTTGGTATTTTTCTGAGAACTTCCAATTTTTTATGAATAGTTAAAAATAATTAAAAACAAATTTTTTAATCAAAGTAATGAATAGTTATAAATTATACTATTGAGTAGTTTTAAAGTATAATTATAATATATTATTACCATTTTATCCAATGGTGGTCATTAGAATTAATTTCACTTTGAAATTGGACATAAACAATTGTCAATTTTTGATATATATTCTTTCTTAAAAACACGCTATTTGTTGTGACAGTGGAAATTAATTATAAAATTAATTAATGTAACTTATATGTTTGGAATTTTGTAAAATAGTCATCATTTTTGAATTCGGAATATCAATTATAGCTTAGGGTGAAATTTTGGCATTGTTCTAAAAAAACTTCAATTTTTTATGAATAGTGAAACCACTAAGTGGTAGTTAAAAAACTGTTTTTTCGTTTAAATGAAACATTACCACTTATGTTATTTGATTTTCAAAAATCCGACATGCATGGTTTTCATTAGGAAGTAAAATGTGGTTCAATGGGATAAAAATAATTTTTTTGTGAATAGTAACTTTTAAGTTTAATTAATCGTGATTAAAGGTAATTAGTGAAATTTAAGTTAAAAATGATAATATAAAAATATGAAAACACCCTTACACTTGTCCTACCCCTATTTTATGAGTAATTGCCGACCAAGACAATCCATGGGTCAACTTGGGGACCCCATGGAGCCACTTTGGTGGGAAAATGACATTAAAAACTTTTTATTTAATGTTAAAATAAAAATGTCACAAACATGAGTTGTTTTACTAAAACAATTTTTAAATGGGGTTATACAAGTCATATTTTTTACTAAAAATATTAATTAGAAATATAAAAGGAATTCCTAAATCATGATATTTTTTTTATAATTTTTAGACATAAAATAAATTAAATTATTTATGACACCATGATGATGCAGTGATTACCTCATTAATTAACGATTTTAATAAAATGGAAGGATAATGTAAAATCTAAGAATTACACTTGTCAAAAGCCTATTGGATGAGTATATTTCGAACCCTTATCACCTTATACTCTAAATATATAAGTGTGGGACCTTTAAAATCCGAAAATCATTATATAATAAAGTAACATTTCTTGACTTTCCAAGAGTGCCCCTCCTCTCCTCTTATAAAAGGCCCCCACCACTACCACCTTATTCACACTTTCAAGCCATTTTTCTCAGCCAACCTCTTCCCAAATACTCTCCCAACTTCTCTCTATTACTCCTAGAAGCCTCACTTTGGTCATAATTCTTTCCAAGGAAGCCTTTGGCTCAAATCAAAAAGAGTTACCCGATTTTAAGGTAATGTCTTCTTTTATGTTCTTTTGTTTTATTTTTATTCTCCAACCCCCTAAACTCTTTTTATTTATTTCTTTTATAAAAAAACCAGTATCTAAAATATATTAGGATGTTTTTATGATAAGTATTTTGTTAAAACTTACACACACATTTGTCTAATGGTTAAAGAACATACGGTTTCTGTGGGTGGCGAAATACTGCCTCACGAAACGATGATTGTTCAATATTCTTTTAACACCTCTAATGGTGGCCATTTTGATGACAATATTTTCATATATTATATATATATTATGTTCATGTTTTATTTATGCTTCTGTATTTATCATTTATGGCATAATTTATGTCTTCCATTATGGGTAAATGCGATAATTTCATTTTAGGAAGTGCGGACTACCGCCCCCTCAAAGTGATTTGAATCGTTAATGCCATATGTGGGATGTATAAAGGATAGATTAAATGGTATTATACATTATATTATACTGGAATTATATTATACCTTTATATAATTATAACTTCATTCCATTAAATACGAAATAGAAATGAAAGTAGCGTTCATGCGTACGTACGGCTTAACGTCTCCATGAACGGTGCATTTCATTTCTTACCTCTAAATGTTATATAATATTATAAATGCAAGTATATACTGTATATATATGATATATATGATATCTACATCATGAAAATAATTCTGGATATAATGGATATTTCGACACATGAACAACTTGTAATTATAAGAAGTTTATTTTTGACTCAAGTACCAAAGATCGACAAAATGACCGTTATTAACTTAAATAATTACATAATGTTCATAACATGGTAATAAGTGATATAAAAGGAATAATGAACATGAAAAAGTTTCTTAATCAAATATAAATTAACTCTAGTTAATTATTCAGGAGGTTAAATAACGATCGAGTCAAGTCGGACACGAGGTAAGGGTTAATTCTACAACCTCTTCATTATTCAAGGTTGTTCATATGTAATTATCATCTGGGACCTCTTTATCATCTAAATCCATGTTTCTTAAATATATCTTTCAAAACATTTTTACGATTTATTAGAAAATGGGTTAAATTCATTTATACCCTTATTTGACCTTATACGTTTTTGAAAGGAATCTTTCCATCATTTTCCAAACAAGGTACTTTTTGACATTTTCGACAAAATTAAGGTAAGGGAATTTCTTAACCCAATTTCCATTCTTTGGGTTAATCTCCTACTTTAAAATTATGTCATGATATTATCTTGTATTTATAGTTTCTTTTTTTGTACATATAGTGAATACACATAATATATCTATTCTATTTAAAAATGATCTTTCAAAGGTACTTTGTCTCAATCTCCATTCATTGAGGCATATTTTATTTTATACACAAATTTCTTTTATACGGTGTATAAACCCCTTTGACTTTTAAGTTAATTCAAAAGGAATATTTTTTATATGAATCATTTTACTAAACGACAAAAATGAATGTTTTTCTGGTCGTACGTATGCGGCAACAACGACTTCTCCACCGCCGTCACCATTATTTGAGTTTCGGCTTCCTCTACAAGCCATAACTTTTTTTAAATGAAAAATAAATACCAAGTTTTAATTTTCTTTTATTTTGGTATTGAAAATGGTTTTGATAATTTTATTATTATATCAATGTGTTGTATTGATATCTTGTGATTGAAATGTGTAAATGTTATGTTTCCTTTATGCATGTTTTATGTGATATGATTATGTTATGGTTTATGATATGTTTAAACCTGTTCATATGAGGAATGAATTGGACTTAATAAGTGACGGGTGGAGCCCGCTATAGCTCCTCTATGAATCGGTAGGTCTCATGAGACAAACTAGTGTCTTGGCATGAGGCCTTGACAAAATCTTATTTGTAGTCTTGGCACGAGGCCTTGTCTACGTGGTTATGATAGTCTGGCATTATGAATTCCATCATTATGAAAGTGGTTATTGATATTGCATGTGATTATTTAACTAGTAGAATATCCATGTGAGTAAGTAAATGGAATTATTTAATTTTATTTTTGCTATATTATGCTGAAGTTCAAGTTTAAAAAGGATTTTGTTTTAGTTATACATTGCCTTAAATGTTAATGTTTATTTATGAAAGCTTCTGCAATATTGTTATCCTTACTGAGCATCTGAGCTCACCCCTTTCAATGTTTTAATATTTTCCAGGATGTGAAGAAGTATTTTATGAATGACCTATAGGGATAGTCAGAAGAGGATATGAGTGTGGACTATGGAGACTTTGTTATTTTAGTTTTTCACTTTATGATGTAATGTAACGTTTATGAATGTATCTAGTGTTTCCAAGGCTACTAAACTAATCGGTCTTTCGAGACTTGATCTTTTGTGATCATGCCAATGTTACGCAGTAACGCACTGGATCTGAGTAGCTGGGGTCGGGGCGTTACAGTTGGTATCAGAGGCAGTTTAGTACTAACCTTGAAAGCTAGATTTAGATAAACTCTGATTAGAGCACATATCCCAAAGATAGACTTTGGGTATTAGTATAGAAGAACTTCCTAGAATTTTTGTATTATAGAGATTTTGTGAGTTTTTCGAGCAATACATCCCTGTCTGGATACGAGTAGGTAGAGGTGGCTCTGGAACAGATGTACCTAGGGGTAAAACCCGAAAACATCACTTTGAGCTGGACTCGAACGGGAACTGGTGCACGACAACGGGCCTTGCTGCACTCTTGGTTACGACACTCCCAGGGGATATGCTTAGGATAACCCTCATTTTTTTCTTTACAAACCACTATGAAGGGTTATGAGTATATACTTCCTCAAAGAAAACATTTTTATGATTATGGATTATATCCAAATATAGTTCAATTTATGTTAAGTTTTTTACAAGTATGGAATTATGTATTTTGATTCATAAACTAATCTAGTTTATGCCATTGTTTAGAAATGGTGCCTAGTGGAAGGAATGGACACTGTATCAATGAACGCACTCCGTGTAGGGATTTACCTCCTGCTCAAAATAATTATTGTGGATCTGGAGATACAACTGGTTCTGATCAACTTATTACCATACTGGGACAACTCACTCAGGTTATTAATAATAACCTTGCTTGTATGGAGCACCCTGATCCGCAATGTGGAGGATCAATGTTAGAGTGATTCATGAGACAACAACCGCCAACATTTAATGGGGGTACAAATCCATTATTAGCTGAGCAATGGATAAACTCGTTAGAGAAAATATTCCATGCCTTGGGGTGTAGCGAAAGGGAGAAGGTTGTCATGGCAGTCTACCGCCTCACTAGAGATGCCGATCAATGGTGGTCATTGATTCAAAACACAAAGGAATATGATGAGGTATCAAATATGGAATGGAGGGAGTTCAAAGAGATTTTATTAGAAAAATACTTTCCACATGACCATCGAGCAGATATGGAAAGTCAATTTCTAAGTCTGAGGTAGAAGGAGGATGAGAATGTCGCAAAGTATGAGGCTAACTTTACAAGGTTAGCAAGTCATGCTGCAGATTATATACGTAACCCAAGAAGTAATATTGATCGTTTCTTTTATGGGTTAAAACCATTTCTCCGTAGAGCTTTAGTATCACAATCCTTCTCATCGTACGAAGATATTGTCTCATGTGCTATCAAGACAGAAAAGGAACTCTCTGAGTCTTATGACAACAAAGTAAAGCAAGAGAAGAAGAGAACGATGGAACAAGAGATAGATAAAGGGAAAAAGGGAAAGAAGGATTTTCCATTATGTGATAATTGTGGGAAGAATCACCCCGGTACTTTCCTAAAAGGAATGGGAGTTTGTTATAAATGTGGAGAAAAATGTCATCAGGCTTGTGATTGCAAGGGAAAGAAAGAGGCTATCAATGTTGAATGCTACAATTGTAGGGAAATTGGGTATTATGAAAATAAATATCCTAAACATCAGGGAAACTTACCTCAAAAAAGGCCAAGGGATCAAGGACAATCTTATGTCGTTACTACAGTTGAAGAGGAATAATTAATGTATTAGTGCTTTTGGACTCAAGGATTATATTCTGGTTATAAGAATAATGTGATATATATAAGGATTGTACTGTAGTACTTGTTGTTTTCATTAAGGTTTTAATATGATAAAGGTAATCATATTTTTATTATGTGACAAAAAGAGAATCTTCAATTTGTTTGGGGATCTGATGTTACAATTGATTTTGGAATTTAGAGACCTTTTAGAGAATGTCTGGACAGAGGTATTTTGGATAACTATAAAGGTTGGAATGGATTAAGTTGATCTTTGGATAGTATTGTTTAAGGTTAAAACATTTCTGAAGATTATTTTTGGAATATTATAATACTATAGTTTTAGGAAAAGAACAACCTGCAGGGTGGGGCATAACCTGTCGCGTTGGACAAAGCTGCATGAATCGAACCCACAACCATAGTGCGATAGGCCTTTATTACCTACCACTAGCCTACAGGAATTCCCTGGTTATTACAAAATAGTTTTCCTAATCTAAATGGTTAGTGTTAATATTTGGAACCTTATATAATTAGGATAAATAGAATATTTTTTTGTTCTGTTACCATTTGGAGTGAAAGATGGGTTTGTGGTAAAAAATTATTAATGAAAGTCTACACGACAAGTAAGTATATTTCCTTACATTCTTATTAAATCTCTTAAATAAATTCCTCAACTTTATGAAAGGTAACTTAAAACAAAAACGTTGCCGGTTAACATTTCCAATTGGGGATTCAATGATTGTTTAAGCAATAGCAAGTTTGTGATTTTCTTATTGTCAACTTTCTCCTAATCCTTTTTTCTACAACTCTCCATCAGACCTTGATGGTTTGTTTCTCCTCCATATCCATATTTTCATAGAATCCTAGTATGGGCTATCTCGGATGACCTTTGTACTTCTCTTTCTTTCTTTTAATGTTATATTTTTATTAACCTTATTTCTGATGTGGGTTTACCACAAAGGAATTTTCTACATTAAACCTTTTATTTTGAAAGAAAAATTTCAAATTGCGAGGAAGCAATTTTTTGAAGGAGGGGAGAATGTAACACCCCGAGCTTCCACGATACGTTTCTCTTTCAATAATGCAATAGCTTGCATTGTACGCAACTTCAAGTTCTAACACACTACAGCCAATCAAAGTAGCTATTATACCTAATTTTTGAAATTTTATAAATTTTATCTTTCAAAATGAACTTCATTTTTGGATTCAGAATATCAAAATTATCCTATGTTGATTTTTTGGTATTTTTCTGAGAACTTCCAATTTTTTATAAATAGTTAAAAATAATTAAAAACAACTTTTTTAATCAAAGTAATGAATAGTGATAAATTATACTATTGAGTGGTTTTAAAGTATAATTATAATATATTTTTACCATTTTATCCAATGGTGGTCATTAGAATTAATGTCACTTTGAAATTGGACATAAACAATTGCCAATCTTTTGATATATATTGTTTCTTAAAAACACGTTATTTGTTATGACAGCGGGAATTAATTATAAAATTAATTAATGTAACTTATATGTTTGGAATTTTTTAAAATATACATCATTTTTGAATTCAGAATATCAATTATAGCTTAGGGTGAAATTTTGGCATTGTTCTGAAAAACTTCAATTTTTGATGAATAGTGAAACCACTAAGTGGTAGTTATAAAACTGTTTTTTCATTTAAATGAAACATTACCACTTCTGTGATTTGATTTTCAAAAATCCGACATACATGGTTGTCATTAGGAAGTAAAATGTGGTTCAATGGGATAAAAATAATTTTTTGGTGAATAGTAACTTTTAAGTTTAATTAATCGCGATTAAAGGTAATTAGTGAAATTTAAGGTAAAAATGATAATATAAAAATATGAAAACACCCTTACACTTGTCCTACCCCTATTTCATGAGTAATTTCCGACCTAGACAATCCATGGGTCAACTTGGGGACCCCATGGAGCCACTTTGGTGGGAAAATGACATTAAAAACTTTTTATTTAATGTTAAAATAAAAATGTCACAAACATGAGTTATTTTACTAAAACAATTTTTAAATGGGGTTATACAAGTCATATTTTTGACTAAAAATATTCATTAGAAATCTAAAAGGATTTCAAAAATCATGATATTTTTTTTATAATTTTTAGACATTAAATAAATTAAATTATTTATGACACCATGATGATGCAGTGATTACCTCATTAATTAACGATTTTAATAAAATGGAAGGATAATGTAAAATCTAAGAATTACACTTGTCAAAAGCCTATTGGATGAGTATATTTCGAACCCTTATCACCTTATCCTCGAAATATATAAGTTTGGGACCTTTAAAATCTGAAACTCATTATATAATAAAGTAACATTCCTTGAATTTCCAAGAGTGCCCCTCCTCTCCTCTTATAAAAGGCCCTCACCACTACCACCTTATTCAAACTTTCAAGCCATTTGGATCAGCCAACCTCTGCCCAAATACTCTCCCAACTTCCATCTCTTACTCCTAGAAGCCTCACTTTGGGCATAATTCTTCCCAATGAATCCTTTGTCTCAAATCAAAAAGAGTTACCCGATTTTAAGGTAATGTCTTCTTTTATGTTATTTTGTTTTATTTTTCTTCTCCAACCCCCTAAACTCTTTTTATTTATTTCTTTTATAAAAACACCATTATCTACAATATAATAGGATTTTTTTTATGATAAGTATTTGGTTAACACTTACACACACCTTCATCTAATGGTTAAAGAACATACGGTTTCTGTGGGTGGCGAAATACTGCCTCACGAAACGATGATTGTTCAATATTCTTTTAACACCACTAATGGTGGCCATTTTGATGAAACTATTTTCATATATGATATATATATTATTTTTATGTTTTCTTTATGCTTCTTTATTTCTCATTTATGTCATAATTTATGATTTCCATTATGGGTAAACGCGATAATTTCATTTTAGGAAGTGCGGACTACCGCCCCCTCAAAGTGATTTGAATCGTTAATGCCATATGTGGGATGTATAAAGGATGGAGTAAATGGTATTATACATTATATTATACTGGAATTATATTATACCTTTATATAATTATAACTTCATTCCATTAAATACGAAATAGAAATGAAAGTATCATTCATGCGTACGTACGGTTTACCGTCTCCATGAACAGTTCATTTCATTTCTTACCTCTAAATGTTATATAATATTATAAATGCATGTATATACTGGATATATATGATATATATGATATCTACATCATGAACATAATTCTGGATATAATGTATATTTTGACACATGAACAACTTGTAATTATAAGAAGTTTATTTTTGACTCAAGTACCAAAGATCGACAAAATGACCGTTATTAACTTAAATAATTACATAATGTTCATAACATGGTAATAAGTGATATAAAAGGAATAATTAACATCAAAAAGGTTCTTAATCAAATAGAAATTAACTCTAGTTTATTATTCAGGAGGTTAAAGAATGATCAAGTCAAGTCGGACACGAGGTAAGGGTTAATTCTACAACCTCTTCATTATTCAAGGTTGTTCATATGTAATTATCGTCTGGGACCTCTTTATCATCTACATCCATGTTTCTTAAATATATCTTTCAAAACATTTTTACTGTTTATTAAAAAATGGGTTAAAGTCCTTTATACCCTTATTTGACCTTATACGTTTTTGAAAGGAATCTTTCCGTCATTTTCCAAACAAGGTACTTTTTGACATTTTTGACAAAATTAAGGTAAGGGAATTTCTTAACCCAATTTCCATTCTTTAGGTTAATCTCCTACTTTAAAATTATGTCACGATATTATCTTGTATTTATACTTTCTTTATGTGTACATATAGTGAATACACATAATATATCTATTCTATTTAAAAGTTATCTTTGAAAGGTACTTTGTCTCAATCTCCATTCATTGAGGCATATTTTATTTTATACACAAATTTCTTTTATACGGTGTATAAACCCCTTTTAATTTTACATTTATTCAAAAGGAATCTTTTTTATACGAATCATTTTACTAAATGACAAAAAGGAATGTTTTTCTGGTCGTACGTATGCGGCGACAACGACTTCTCCGCCGTCGTGACCATTATTTGAGTTTCAGCTTCCTCTACAAGCCATAACTTTTTTTAAATGAAAAATAAATACCAAGTTTTAATTTTCTTTTATTTTGGTATTCAAAATGGTTTTTATAATTTTATTATTATATCAATGTGTTGTATTGATATCTTGTGATTGAAATGTGGAAATGTTATGTTTCCTTTTTGCATGTTTTATGTGATACGATTATGTTATGGTTTGTGATATGTTTAAACCTATTCATATGAGGAATGCATTGGACTTAATAAGTGACAGGTGGAGCCTGCTATAGATCCTCGATGAATCGGTAGGTCTCATGAGACAAACTAGTGTCTTGGAACGAGGCCTTGACAAAATCTTATTTGTAGTCTTGGCACGAGGCCTTGTCTACGTGGTTATGATAGTCTGGAATTATGCATTCCATCATTATGAAAGTGGTTATTGATATTGCATGTGATTATTCGACTAGTAGAATATCCATGTGAGTAAGTAAATGGCAATATTTAATTTTATTTTTTCCATATTATGCTGATGTTCAAGTTTAAAAAGGCTTTTGTTTTAGTTATACATTGTCTTAGATGTTAATGTTTATTTGTGAAAGATTCCGCAATATTGTTATCCTTACTGAGCATCTGAGCTCACCCCTTTCAATGTTTTAATATTTTCCAGGATGTGAAGAAGTATTTTATGAATGACCTACAGGGATAGTCAGAAGAGGATATGAGTGTGGACTATGGAGACTTTGTTATTGTAGTTTTTCACTTTATGATGTAATGTAACGTTTATGAATGTATCTAGTGTTTCCAAGGCTACTAAACTAATCGGTCTTTCGAGACTTGATCTTTTGTGGTCATTCCAATGTTATGCAGTAATGCACCGGCTCTGGGTAGCTGGGGTCGGAGCGTTACAATCAAGGAAACCACTTTTTAATAGGGTAAAATAATCTTAGATAAAAAAAATATGGAGAGAAATATAAGACATCAACACCTTAAAACTTACAAAAAAATGGCCAATTTGAAGTTTAAAACAAATAAATCAAAGATATTTTGGATAAAACTATCAAATCAAACCAAAAGGTTTAGAGAAAAAGTTTTAAAGATGCCTTATGAGATAATATGTTACCCTAAAAAACACCCATTTGAATGATCATATACTAATTGATTTATAGAAATATCTATCATCAACCTATGAAGTTGGGATATAAAGTATACTAGGTAGTGAGAGACATAAATCTATACTTGTATAATATAGGAAAAGATAGAAAATTATAGCAGTAAGGACTACAGTAAATTAGAAGTGAAGATTTTGAGAACTCAAAAATTTAAAAACAAATAACTATATTTTTTCATTAAATGTTAATCCAATATATTGACTTTCATCCAAGGGAGCAAGTGATGATATACAACTCAAGATTCAAGATGATATCAAGTAAACTTCATTCCAGATGGAAATGTCCATTTTTAGATACTAATGTATATCCCCTTTTTGTTATTAAAATCACTAAAGAATGAAATAAGAACCCTTTAATTGTTAATGGAAACAGACTGAAGAAATCCCATTGTAACTTACCACAAGAACCATGTAGTATATCACACTCCTCCACCCCATTTATCAATGAAGACCCATCGAATTATGACTCTCCTTTACACATCATTGATTTCTATGATTGAATTTAAATTATATATTCATTATGAATATATTATCATGAATATAGGACATTACATAATTTATTTCTGAGAGAGGTAACCTTTATATTTTATGAATTTTAATTTTTTTCTTTTATTTTCAAATTTTGTGCCTTTTTTTGAATTTTATGAATTTATTTTTCAATATTTAGTGAGTTTTTTAAAATTTTATAGATTAATTATAAAACCCTCACAAAATTTAAATCTATTCCAATTATGAGAAACTTATTTAACCTGTTTACCCAACATAGATGAATATAGATATGAAATTATTTAAAAATTCTTTATGATGAAGATTCATGTAAACCCACTAATTTTTGAATCTCATGTCATGAAATTTTGTCCTAAATTTAAATCACTTAACTAAGAGGCTTCTAAACCAAATTTAAAATATTCTTAAAAATTCCATTTTTTATGAGAGTTACAAGACATGTTTGAATAACCAAAACATTTTGAGTAATCTAGTCAAAACTTGTAATCATTTGAGGAATTTTTTCAATACATGAATAAATAATTATCCTAATTTTTAAATAACATTTTTTAATAAAATATATTCATGTCTAACCATGAAATTTTACTCTTTGATCCCTTAGTATACATTTATGAACTTATAAAAAAGCTATATTAAAATCAAAAATACCCACATTTACCTTGATCTATAATCTTATGCATGACCCAAGTTGAATTCATGTGTAGGGGAAGGGGGAAAGTTATTTTCAATTAGATTTTTTGAAAAATATATTTAAAATGAAGAAAGAAAGTTTTTTAACTTTTTTGATGATTTTTTGTCAAAAAAATACAACTATGAATGATGTAATAATGTCCTAGATATCATTTAAGGATATTCATGGAAGTCTACCACTGTTTCAAGTAAAAAAAGAACATCCCTTTCCCTATGAAAACTCAATTCATCATAAGAATTACAGAATAGGGAGGTTGGAACTAGGTGTGAATATAAGTTGAAAAAATACAAAAAATTTGGATAATAAATATATCATTAATGAAAAGAGTTACCTAATGTGGGCTTACAATGAATTTGGAGAGGAGTTTAGAGGAATATTGGAGCTTAAATATGTAAGTAGGATCTATTTGAAGAAAATTTTTATCTACTGAAGAGAGACCACAAAATAAATCAGAATTAAGGAAAGTAATTAATAATCTAGGTAAATATGGACCTCATACCTACCTAAATAAAATCCATAGTCCATCTTTACCTTTAAGATCAAATATTATGTAAATAAAAAGAGAATCTATCAAAATATACTAAGGAAATAGATTAGGGGAATGTTTACTACTAAATAGATTCCAAATTTGTAGGTTATTCTTGAAGATTTCAAGGGAGTGGAGACATATTAATGGAATAGGAAGATATGGTGGATGTAATTCCTGTATTAAACTGAAAGGAATACATTATGTTTAACCATAGATCCAAAACTCCAAATATACTTCAAAATTTTATCAATAAAACCCACCAAAAATAATATATATAAAAACCCATAATATCCCTTATGATATAACTAAACACTTGTATAATTTGGTTTATATTAAAAAATTTAACAATACTATGGTAACCCTTGCATGAGATTCAAATTATAAAAACATTATTTTAAATTCATACTTGAGTGTTGAGTGAAACATTTCTAGAAAATTAGTTACAAGTGTGTATAAAAAGATAAAATAAGTGGGAATTAATTGAGTGTACTAAATGAATAAAATTTAATTAAGATGATTAAGGAAGCATGATAACATGAGGGTAGTGGTGTTAAAAAGTTAACTCACATTGGATAGTGTTTGAATTTTTCTTAGGTAATCTTTTTAAAAGTAACTTGTTTGGGAGTATAGGGTTTATGTGTAAGATAATTTATAGATCCAATGTTTTCATGTATTTTACAATGATATTCATGATTTAAATCACACTATTTTGATTGATTATTGTGTAAATATATAATTTATTTTTTTAGTGAATAATCTAGTGTTTAATAGTAAAATGGATTATAATTTTATTTTTTGATTTTTTGTATCATTTTTAAAAAATTTATAATAAATCCTAAGAATAACTCTTAATGTTTTGATATTATTACAAAATTTATAGAGGTGATTTAAGTCCCTATATTAATTTATGGAATATTCTAAATTTATGTGAAGAAATTCTTGAAGCATTCTTCCAAATTTGAGAAATATGGATATGATAATTATCTAATGGATCCTTTGTAGGAAATTTTGTCCACACATGGGGAAATTTATCTATTGGTAATACATTTAACATGGTCATATGATATTTAATCAAGAATAAATATATCAAATGAGAAAGTCATATATATAGAGAATTTTGGGTACCCGTATGAAATTTTTTACGTTCACATGAGATTTCATCTACTTATGAAATTTAAGGAAGTAGTATGATATTTATGAAAGCTAAATTCTATCAAAGGAATAAGGTTTATGCATATGAAATTTTGGCTGACCATATGAAATTTTATCTACATGTTAGATAATTCTCCAACATGTAAGAGAATTTAGACTCATGTAAGATAGGTTATTTTGGTAAATTCTAAGAATTTTTTGAAGGAGAAGAAATTTTATGAACTAGATATTGAAAACCTAATGGATTAAAAATAATTATTAGATATAAGATTCAAATCAAGTATTTAGGGAATCATATTATAATTATATATCCATTTAGAGGAATACACCTAGATAATGATATGAAAAAAAATTAGATTAAGAAAATGGATAGGAAGATACATATTTTTAGGATGACTAGATAATGTATATATTTTTATCTGTGAGGAATAAGGAAACTTTATAAATATTCAAATAAGTTGAAATCTAGAATTTTTTACTTAGATAAAAGATAAGTAATTTGTAGCTCTATAAAAGGAACAAAAATACAAATCAAGGGGGATTTCTAGGATTTTTTTCATCGATCGATTGTGGAGAACCTTTTAAATATATTTTCAATTTTCCTTTTATTCCACTGCGTTATTATTTTTATAATTTCTTCTCCATCCACCTTCATATTTTTTTCATTTTAATGGATGGTTAAACCTTGAGTGATCAGGGAAGTTAAGAAGATCCATCGTAATGATGGATTCCTTTACTCGATGAATAAAATTATATTTAATTAATTGATTTCAGTTTTTTGATGTATTTTTTATACTTTTAATATGATTTTATTTTATGTTTTAACATTTCTATTATTTACTGGTTATGATGTTAATTTTTAATCTCTCTCAACCTAGTACATATTGTCTCATAATAACTAGTTGTATCAAGTTGTGAGTGTATAGAAATTCCTAGAATGTGTGTTGGGGAAATGAGTTATTTATAAATTTATTGGGATCTTAGAAACCTTATTGGGTATTGAATTCATATTTTATTAGTGTTTCTTTTAATTTTCACACACACAAGAAGTAAGGATGACCAAGAAATAATCTTTGTTAGATCAGTCTCTAAAATAACCTTTAGAAAAGGGTGACTGAAGATTCAATTGGAGATTATTTCAATTATCAATTAATAAAATTATAAGTAAAAATATTTTTTAAAAAAATTATAGAATTTCAACTAAAAAACAAACCTTTAACCCATCACATTATTTATTAATTACTTTCAATCTCTTATTTCATTTCCTACTTGATTTTAAAAAAATAAAAAACCTCCCTTTTTACTTAAGTGATAACTAATTTTAATAATTCCTCTTTTGATACAACCTAGGTTTACCACTACTAAAATATTTAACTTATGAAAAAAATCCAAAAACCATGAAATTTTTCATTGTCACGTCACAATAGTGCATCCAACACAATAACGGATTGACCTATCTCACATTAGATTAATCGATTTTTTCATAGTAATAACATATGTTTTCTACCCTTTGGTGCTAAATAAATTCTTCCCTATGTGAGATTAACTTATGATTGTTATGATGTGATCATATCTTTCAAAAAATTGTTTGACATATATAACAAAACATCAATCCTTTCATTTTTATGCTTCCCCACTAAACTCTAATGTGATTCTAACTCATCCATGAGAATATTTATAATGAATAAAACCTGAAAAAAATATTGAACTCATGAATGAATTTTTCTTAATAAAAATTCATAGCATACTTAAATACAAAAGTCATTTAAAACCCACACCATAGAATAAAATAGTGATAGTGAGATAACTCCATCTCTCGGTATAAGATCAATGTCATAATTGAGATCAAATAAAATAACCCTTTTTAAATAAACTTCATGAGTACTCTATAAGCACCAATCTCTAAAAGGTACTTTTAATTATTCCCTTTTTATTTATTGGAAACATAAAAATAATTACTATATCTATTCTCTAAACTCCATCTACCAACACCACAATATCCCCATGATTTCTAAGACTTAATATCATCAATATCCCTTTATGATCTCCTTGAAAATAACCTAGACTCACTACCCCTTTTCCAAAAGATATTTTATTATATTTTCCCCTTTGATAATAAATGTAAATGAATAAAAGAGGGAAAACAGTGATGAAAGATATACATGTATTTTGGCGTAGAATGAATTCCCAAAATCACTCTAAGGCAATGGAAGGTATCCTTGGCCAGAGGATTCATCAAGATATATGTGACTTACTCCTTATATGAAACATATTTCAATGAAATTTTACCTTGATCCACCTTATCCTTGATAAAGTGGTAATCAATATTAATCTTATTTGACCTCAAATATTCTACTAGATTATTTGAAAAGTTGATTTCACATTTATTATCTCACCTAATCACCAATGGGTATTCCACATCAACTATCATGTTTCCAAGCTATGATTTCATAAATATCGTTTCTGTTGCAGATTTTGATTCCACAACATACTCCACTTTCATTGATCTTAGAGTGAAATAATTTTTTTTCCTTAAGTTCCATGAAACACATCTACCTCTAATAAATAAATCACCTCTATAAGTAGAATTTTTATTTCTAATATATCCTTCCCAATCTACATTGATATATACTTAACTCTATAATGACTTAAATTTTTTATAACACAAGCTAAAATCAAAAGTTCCTTTTATGTAACATAATATCAATTTTTCCTATCATATTACATGAATCCTTTGGGTTACATTGTAATTATGAATAAATTGTAACTACAAATAGAATATCTATTCATGATTTCATCAAACATAGTAGGCTGAAAATGAGCGTTCAAAACACTATTTTATCCACACTCATTCCTTCTTCATCCAAGGACATCTTATGTAACATCCCAGGTAAATAAATAATATGGCATTTTCATATTTACTAATATTTGTGAATTAAATATTAATTTTACTTTAAATGGGAATCTATGTTCGATATAATACCCAACATGTAATAATGGGTTTATCCAAAATCTTATGTTGAACACAAAGTTGAGTCATACTGAGAAAAATAATAATAATATATTATTATTATTTTAAATGGTAATTAATGCCTAGTCGTGGTATTGGAGAGAATGAATAGAACTAACCATATTATGATTAAACATTTTTTTTAAATATTTTTAAATTTATCCAATAAAATTTAGAGACATAAAATGAGAATGGGTCCAATTTTAAGCATAAATACTCTAATATTTTTAAATGTTAGTTTTACCACCTTTTAATGGAGAACCCTTTTTTAAATTTAGTTTTTGTCACTTTTATATGTTCCATTTGACAAAATAAACTTCTTATTTAGAATTGGGACATAAAAATTTACTTTGGTTAAATTTTTGTTATTTTTCTGATAAAGTTCATTTTTTTAATGAATAGTGAAAATTACTGCATTTTAAGTCAAAACTGTTTTTTTAATCTAATTTATTTATTTTATTAGATTGTCCTTTTAATTGGTTTTAAATTATAATAAGATTATATTTTTATAATTTAATCCAATTTTGTTCATTGGAATTAATTTCACATTGAAATTGGACATAAACACATGTCAATCTTTTTGGTCAATTTTAATTCTTAAAAACATGCTTTTTGGTTTTGACAACGGGAATTAATTTTAAAGTATTTTCTAAAACTTCTATGTTTTTAATTTGGAATAATGGATTCCATATTTTTAATTAGTATTTCCAAATTGTTTAAATAGGTAAATTTATTTTAAGACATTATGAATAGTAACTTCAGTAGACATTTTAGTTACCATGGTAAAAGGATAAATCTAGTAAATAAGGGTAAAAAAATAATATTATAATAATAATAAATTATACTAACACATGTCCTAACCCTATTGGATGAGATATTTCTGACCATGGGCATCCTTGGGTCGATTTTAGGACCCCCAAGGAGCCACTTGTGTGTGAAAATGACATTTAATTACATTTAATTTAAAGTTAAGGAAAATATAACCTAAACATGTATCTTTTACTAAAACAATTTTTATATGGGGTTATATAAGTGATATCTTAGACTATAAATATTTATTATAAATATAAAAATATTTCCTAAATCATGGTATTTTATTTATAATTTATATACATCAAATAAATAAATTTATTTATGACATAATGGTGAGGTAGTGATTACCTTATTAATGAATGTTTTAAATAAATGAGATTATAAATATTAAAATAAATTTATTTTGAAAATTTATATGACATAAACTAATTTTATGTATGATTATTCCTTATTATCTTTTAATTAATGATGTTTTTCTAATTAATAATGTTTTTATGTATTTTTAAAAAGTCATGATATGAATAGTATAAAAATTGACATAAATGAGATTTTAAATCAATTAATATTATATAAAATGATAAAATAGTATTAAGAATCTAAGATTCGTCCAAATGACATATATGATGTTAAAAATGTAATTAATGATCCATTTTTTGGTCTCTTGAAATTTTATAGTAACTATGATAACCATATATTTTGAATATACAAGAAGACATGGTAAAAGTTAAATAAGTTTACTAAGGGTTAAAGATAAATTATAAGGTTAATTTTGTGAACTAAACTTGTCTAAAACCAATTTTATGAAATTATTTAGACCCATAATCATCTTATATTCAAAATATATCACTTTATGTTATTATAATTCTAACATAAATTAATAATAAAATAATAATTTCAAACTTTCCTAAAGTTCCCCTCCTCCCTCTTATAAAAGGACACCACATATAACCCTTACTCACACCTCTAAAGACCACTTGGATCATCCAAACTCTATCCAAATGATCTCTAAATATCCCTTAATTACTCTTATAAGCCTTCCTCTAGGTAGAAGGCAATTCAAGAGATTCCTTTGGATCAAATCAAAAGAAGTTACCCGATTTGAGGTAACGTCTTCTCTCAAGTTCCTTTCCATTATTTTTCTTCTACACTCTCTATGATCTTATTATTATTTTTTTATATAAAAAAACCATTATAATCAATATACTAGGTTGTTTTATGATAATTATTCAAACTAAACTTACATACACCTCCGTCTAATGGGTGTAGAACATACTATTTCTGTGGACGGCGAACTACTGCCTCATGAAACGATAATTGTTCAATCTTCTCCTACCACATCTTATGGTGGCCATTATGATGAAACTATAATTATATATGATATTTATGATATTAATTTTATCTCTATTCTTCTTTAATTCTCATTTATAACATAACTTTATTATTTTCATGTTGTATAAATACAATAATTTCATTTGAGGAAGTGCGGACTACCGCCCCCTCAAAGTGATATAACTCGTTCATGCTATACATGGAATGTATAAAGGATGGAATTGATGAACTTATATATCACATATAACATAGATATTATATTTTAATTATAATATAACTATGTATCATTTATTTCTCATTCCTTTAAATATGAAAAATAAATGAAAGTAGCGTTCATGTGTACATACGGCTTACCATCTCCATGAACGGTGCATTTAATTTCTTATATAAAAATGATATAGAATATTATAAAATGCATAAATTATGTATATATATGATATTTAAATAATTAATATCATTCTGGAGAAAATATACTTTTTACCACATGGACAATTTATAATTATAAAAAGTTCATTTTTACTCAAGTTTTGAACATCGACAAATTGTCTTATATGAACTCAAATAATTAACAAATTATTATAGCAAGGTAATAAGTGATATAAAAGGAATAATAAACTTGAAAAATGTTCTAAATCAAGTATAAATTAACTTAAGTTTATTATTCATGAAATTAAATAATAAACGAGTCAAGTCAGACACGAGTTAAGGGACTTTGTCTCAATCTCCTTTCATTGAAGCGTATTTTGATTTATACATGACATTCTTTTATATAGTGTATAAACCCACTTGAATTTTAATTTCATTAAAATGGAATATTTTTCTATTTACTGTTTTATTAAATGACAAAGGGAATGTTTCTTTCTAATGTACGCGGTGACAATGACCTTTCTGCTGTCACAAGCATTATTTAATATTTGTATTCCTTAACAAGTCGTGATGTTTTTAAATGGAAAATAAATTCCATATACCCTTTTTACATATTTTGGTATTGAAAATGGTTTTGAAATTGTATTTACTATTTCATTATCTTGAAATTCTTTCATGTGATTGTAAATGAAATTTTTTATGATTGAAATGTTGACATTTTTAATCTTTTATGTGTGATGACTATATAATGGTACTTGAACATTTGATGGGTGGTTACGTGATAAGCCAAATGATGGGTGGTTTCATGATAAACCAAGTATGGGTGGTTACATTATAACCTCCAATTCATTGGGTATGAAAGTCGGTTGTATGGCTATTCCATTTATAAGAATGATTTGTGGAAGTCGACTGTATAGTTATTACATTTAAGAGTTATTATGTCCCAAGTTTACCTTTTATATGTTATGTGTGCTTTATATGGGTTTTATAGTAATATTTTTGTTACAAAAGGGTAATAAATGATCTTTTATTTATTGAATAGTATTTACTACTTCATAAAGGTGAAAATTATTACTTATGATAAAGTATTCATGGTTTACATTTTGTTTTGAAAAACTAACTATTTTCCTTCTTTGTGTATCCCTAACTGAGATTATTATTCTCATCCAAAGTTTTTGAAAAAAAATCACATGACTTAAAGTGTAATAGGGTCAATGATGGGATCAAGGAAAAGTCATGTTGTTTAAAATATGGAACTAAACATTTTTCTTCTCTTTTAAGAGTTTTTATTTTATAAAAAATGGATACTGAGTAGAAGTGACTACATGAAATATTCAAGTTGTTATGTATAAGTTATGACCTAATTCTCTAAATCTCTAAACCTAAAAATATGATCAATGTGAATTATTAACTTAATTCAAGATTATGTAATGTTTAAGGCTGGGGGCTTATATTTGGTATCAAAGATCAGTTTAAATAACTTAAAGAGTTAGAATTTTGTTAATAGAATATCCATAAATGATTTTTACATTATGGTAAAATTGAAATGATATATAATTTGAAGATTATCATGTTTCTTCATATAAGATATGTTTTTTCATAATGGTTTTCCATAGAGGAAACAGGGCAGCAGTGCAAGGAGGGCATACAAAAGAGAATAACCTTCCAAATCAGCATCCCGAGATGATTGGAATCGGAACTGAATAGTTTGTTGTAGTAGTGGAATAGTTGAATCAAGATATAAATGGTGGTGTTATACATCCACGAGATTAAACAGATCAACCCTAGAGGAACATGTTTATAATAGATCATTTTATGAGTCAACATCCCCCATCATTCAGAGGATCATCTGAACCTGTTCAAGCTGAAGTGTGGATCAAATCACTGGAAAATATTTTTGATGTCATGGGTTTTATAAATAGTCAAAAGGTTAGTCTTTCTATTTATCATTTTTAAGGAGAAGCAAATCAATGGTGGTCGATGGTTAAAAATATCAAGGATAGTGAGGAGATTGATTCTCTTGGTTGGGACAAATTCAAAGGTATGTTTCTTGATAAATATTTTCCTAAGGTGGTTCGACTTAGGATGGAAAAAAATCTTGGAATTGAGGTAGGAGGATGACTCATTGGTTTCTTACAAAGAAAAGTTCACTTGAATGGAAAGGTATGCTCCAAATTTCATCTGAGATCTTGATAGTAATATAAATCGATTTTACTCAGTACTGAAGTCGTGATATCAAAGATCATTAGCCTCTCGTGAATTCAAAGGCTATGAGAAACTTTTCATATGTGCTGAGAAGGTAAAAATAGAGTTTTCTAATGATCAGTTGTTCCATGAGAGAAAGAAAAATAAGTGGTCCAGTTGGTAGGCAAAGGGAAAGTATTCATCAAAGAAGCCTAGAGGTAAGAAAATTAAATTTTCATCTTGTGATAAGTGTGGTAAAAAGCATCCTGGAGAATGTCTCTCAAAATATTGAAAGTGATTCTAGTGTGGTAAGACTGGTCATATTTCTCATAAATTTAAGGAATATGATCGATCAGGTAATGAAAAGCCAATGGTAAGATTTTTTAGTTGCAATGAGTTTTGTCATTATGTCAATGTGTGTCCAAAGTTGATTACACAGGGTGGAAACTAGAAAAATCAAAATTAGAAGGGTGGGTAAAATATTTTGCCACTACTACGGTTGATGTGGGACCATAAAATGAAGTGGTATCAGGTAATTTTTTTGTTTTTTCAGATTATTCCAATGTATTTTTTGATTCAGGGTCTACACATTCTTTCATTTTTGAGAAATTTTCGAGTGAATTTGGAATTCACCTCAAGAAATGAATCCAGAACTTATGGTAAAAACACCTGGGAGAAATTTTGAGCCAAAAAAAAATAAGAATCTTCCTATCCTTATTTGTAGAAAAAATTTACCTGCAAACCTTGTTGTTGACTCTAGTAGAGTTTGATATTATTTTGGGAATGGATTGGCATTCTGTTTACCATGATAAGATTGACTATAGAGATAAATATGTTTCTTTTTAGAAATACATTTGGTTTGTGTACAAGAATGAACCCTTATCTCTGATAACATATTAGGAATCTTAGAAACTAGTGAAATATGGAAATGAATTTTACCTTGCACATATTACTGAAAATAAAGGAACTGTTCAGATTAATGATGTTTCGGTATTAAATGTGTATCTTGATGCTTTTTCTAATGAGGTTCCTGGTATTATATATGAACAAGAAGTTGAATTTACTGTTGACTTAGTTGCTAATGATAATCCAATTTCAAAACCCCCTTATTAAATGGCTCAAATTGAACTTTTAGAGTTAAATAAACAATTACAAGAGTTGTTAGATAAAGGTTTCATTCGACCTAGAACATTACCGTGGGGTGATGAAGTCTTGTTTGTTAAAAGTAAAGATGGTTCAATAGACTTTTCCTTGATTATAGAGCCTTGAATAATATCACTATTAAGTACAAGTATCCTTTTCCTCATATTGATGATTTTTTTGATCAGCTCCTAGGAGATCAGTATTTTTCAAAGATTGACTTGAGTTCAGAGTACCATCAAATGAAAGTAAAGTAAGCAGGCATTCTGAAGACTGTGTTTCGTACTAGATATGACCATTATGAATTTGTAATTATACCTTTTGGGTTAACCAATGCACCTGCTCTATTCATGGATCTTATGAATATAATTTTCTATGAGTTCTTGGATAATTTTGTGGTTGTGTTTATTGATGACATTTCAGTATATTC
The DNA here is from genome assembly GCA_963277665.1 of Viscum album. NCBI lineage: Eukaryota > Viridiplantae > Streptophyta > Magnoliopsida > Santalales > Viscaceae > Viscum > Viscum album. The sequence continues at coordinate 1,417,890,382 of OY728157.1, read as the reverse complement.
CAAAAGTGAAGAGGAACATGAAAGTAGTTTAAGGGATATCTTTCAAACCTTAAAAGAAAAGAAATTGTATGTGAAATTCAGAAAATTTGAGTTTTGGTTATAGAAAATTTCATTCCTTGGTCACATTGTTTCAAAAAATGGCATAACTATTGATCCTGTTAAAAAAAAAATTGTTGAAGAATGGACAAGACCCAAAAATATAACTTAGATTCTTAGTTTTCTTGGTTTGGAAGACTATTACCAAAGGTTTTTTGAGAATTTTGTATAGTTATCTAGCCCATTGACTAAGTTAACTTGAATAGGTTTTAATTTCATCAGGAAAAAATAATGTAATGATTGTTTTTAGGAATTGAAAAGAATATTGGTGAATGATTCAGTTTTGGCATTACCTTCCATAGATGGTGAATTTTTTATCTATAATGATTCTTAGTTGAAAGGATTTGGTTATGTCTTAATAAAGAATGATCAGTTAATTTCTTATGTTTCATGTAAGTTGAAACCTTGTGAATTAAATTACCCTGCACATGATTTGGAATTAGCTACTATTGTTTTTGCTTTAAATATTTAGAGGAATTATCTATATGGAGTAAAATGTAAAATATATACTGACCAAAAAAATTTTAAGTATATATTCACTCGGAAAGAATTGAACATGAAACATAGGAGATGGCTAGAATTAATCAATGATTATGATTAAATGATTCGTTACCATCTAGAAAAGGAAAATAAATTGGTTGATTCTTTGAGTCAAAAAATTAATACTACATTAACCATGTTATGTTTGGAACAAGATCCATTGATTAACGATTTGATGAACTTTGTCAAAAAAGTTATTGGTGCAGGAAATTCCTCTATTTTTTTCAGGTGTTAGTGAAATCATCTCTCTCGGATAGAATTAAGCAAGTGCAGAAAGAAGATAGTGACTTGCATAAAAAGGTAGAGTTGGTTCATAAGGTTAATTTTCCTGAATTTAACATTGATAATGATTGTATTTTGAGATTTGGGAAGTGATTATATGTGCCTTTTGATTCACAGTTGAAGAGAGAATTGTCATATGAAGCTCATAGTTATCTATTTTTAGTTCATCCCAGAAGTACTATGATGTAAAGAGAGCTTCGGAAGTATTATTCGTGTGATGGAATGAAAAAAGATATTGTTGAATTTACTATGAAGTGTTTGACTTGTCAACAGTATAAATTAGAGAGGTAGTTACCAAAAGGGATGCTTCAAATTTTACTAGTTCTAGAGTGGAAATGGGAAAATATATCCATGGACTTTGTTGTGGGATTACCAAAGACATCTCAAGGTAATAATTCAATCTTGGTTATTGTTGATAGATTGAATAAATATACTCATTTCCTTCCTATTCGAGATACTTTGTCTCTAGATCAAAATTCTCAATTTTATATTAAAGAGATGGTCAGGTTACATGGAGTTACCCTCTCCATTTTATCTGATCGTGATCTCAGGTTTACTTTTAAATTTTGGAAAGACCTTCAGAAGTTATTGGGTAATGAATAAAATTTTAGTACAGCTTTTCATCCTCAGTTAGATGGGCAGTCAGAACAAAAAAAAATTAAACATTGGAAGATATGATATGTGCTTCTTCAATGGATTACCTGGAAGTTGGTACCAACATCTTTCTTTGGATGAGTTTTCTTATAATAACTGTTTTCATTCCAGTATACATATGGATCCATTTGAGGAATTATATGGGAAGCGGTGTCAAAATCTAACTTTTTGGGATGAAGTAAGTGAAAGGAAACTTATGAGGCTAGAATTGGTAGAAGAGATGGTATAGAAAGTTCAGTTTATATAGAAACACATGAGGGAAGCTCAAATCAGGTAGAAAAGTTATGCGGATAACCGAAGGAAGGATCTTTCATTCGAGGTAGGTGATCATTTCTTTCTCAAAGTTTCTCCATAGAAAAGTGAGATGTGTTTTGGTAAGAAGGGGAAGCTGAGTCCGAGATTCATTGTACCCTATGAAATCTTGGAGAAAGTGGGATCAGTTTCCTATAGAGTGGATTTAACTCCATGTTTATCCCAGGTACACAATGTTTTTAATTTTTTAATTTTGATAAATTATATATTGGATCCATCTCATGGTTTGAGTCTATAAGTAGTTCAGTTGGGAGAGAATATTTGTTATGAGGAACACCTGGTCCAGATTCTTGACTGCAGAGAGAAAGTGTTATGGAATAAGGTGATTTATCAGGTTAAGGTTTTTTGGAAAAAACCATATGATTGAAGAGGCAACATGGGAATCTGAAAATGCTATGAGGGATAAATACCCCAACTTATTTGACAAGTGAATAAAATTGTGAGGATGCAATTTTCAAAAGGGGGGAAGGATGTAACATCCCAGGTAAATAAAAAAATGACATTTTTATATTTATTAATATTTTTGAATTAAAAATTAATTTTACTTTATAGGTTATTCTAAGTTTGATGGTGTGCCCAACACGCACAATGGATTTCTCTGAAATCTAATGTTACACACAAGGCTGAGTCATATTGAGAAAAATAATATTATTATATTATTATTATTTTAAATGGTATTTAACACCTAATCATTATATTTGCGGGAATGAACAGAACTAACCATATTATGATTAAACATTTTTGTTAAATATTTTTACATTTATCCAATAAAATTTAAAGGCTTAAAATGATAATTAATCCAATTTTAAGCATAAATACTCTAATATTTTTAAAAGGTTGTTTTACTGCCTTTTGGTGGTAAAACCTTTTAAAATTTTATTTATTTCACTTTTATATGTTCCATTTGGAAAAATAAACTTTTTATTTAGAATCAGTACATCAAAATTTATGTTGGATAAATTTTTTGTATTTTTCTATTAAAGTTCATTTTTTAATGAATAGTGAAAATACTATATTTTAAGTCAAAACTATATTTTCATATAATTTATTTATATTATTATATTGTTATTTTAATTGGTTTTAAAGTTTAATTATATTATATTTTTATCATTTAATTCAATTTTGGTCATTGGAATTAATTTTACTTTGAAATTGGACATAAACACCTATCATTCTTTTGGTAGTTTTTACTTCCTAAAAACACACTTTTTGGTTTTGACAACAGGAATTAATTTTAAATTAATTTATGAATATTTTGTGTTTTGAATTTGTAAAAAATGATTCCATATTTGGAATTATGATTTCCAAATTTTTTAAATAGGTAACTTTTATTTATAGACATTATGAATAGTAACTTTAGTAAATATTTTATTTACCATGGTTAAAGGATAAATCTGGTAAATAAGGGTAAAAAATAATATTATAATAATAATAAATTACCCTAACACATGTCCTAACCCTATTGGATGAGATATTTACAACCATTTTTATACTTGGGTCGATTTTAGGACCCCATGGAGCCACTTTTGTGTGAAAATGACATTTAATTACTTTTAATTTAAAGTTAAGGAAAATATAACCTAAACATGTTTCTTTTACTAAAACAATTTTTATATGGGGTTATTTAAGTGATATCTTAGACTATTAATATTCATAGAAATATAAAAATATTTCCTACATCATGGTATTTTATTTATAATTTATAGACATCAAATAAATAAATTTATTTATGACATAATGGTGATGTACTGATTACCTTATTAATGAATGTTTTAAATAAATGAGATTATAAATATTAAAATAAATTTATTTTGAAACTTTTTTTTCCATACACTAATTTTATGGATTATTATGACTTTTTATATTTAAATTAATGAATTTTTTTCTGATTAATCAATTTGTTATGAATTTTTAAAATATCATGATATGAATTGTATAAAAATTGACATAAATGACTTTTTAAATCAATTAATATCTTATTAAATGATATAATAGTACTAATAATCTAAGATTTATCCAAATGACATATATTATGTTAAAAAAAATTTAATGATCTATTTTTTTGTCTCTTGTAATTTTATAGTAACTATGGTAACCATATATTATAAATATAAAAGAAGACATGGTAAAATTTAAAAGAGTTACTAAGGGTTAAAGCTAAAAGATAAAGTTAATTTTGTGACCTAAACTTGTCTAAAACCCATTTTATGAGAGGATTTAGACTCATCATCTTATTTTATTTTAAATATATCACTTTTTTGTTATTACAATTCTAAAATCAATTAATAATAAAATAATACTTTCAAACTTTCTTAAAGTGACCCTCCTCCCTCTTATAAAAGGACACCACCCCTAACCCTTTCCCACACCTCTCAAGCCCCCTTATCTCATCCAACCTCGGCCCAAATAATCTCCCAACATCCCTCCCTTACTCTTAGAAACATTCCCCTATTAAGAAGTCGATTCAAAATAGACCTTTGACTCAAATAAATAAAAAGTTACCCAATTTGAGGTAACGTCTTTTCTCAAGTTCTTTTCCATTATTTTTCTTTCTTCACTCCCTATCCTCTTATTATTATTTATTTATATAACAACACCAGTATCCTCAATATACTAGTTTGTTGTTATGATAATTATTTTAACTACACTTACACACACCTCCATATAATGGGTATAGAACATATTGTTTCTGTGGATGACGATCTATTTCCCCACGAAATGATGATTGTTCAATCTTCTCATACCACCTCTTATGGTGGCCATTATGATGGAAATGTAATTATATATGATATATATGATATTTATTTTATATCTATTTTTATTTAATTCTCATTTATAATATACCTTTATTAATTTCATGTTGTATAAATACAATAATTTCATTTGAAGAAGTGCATACTACCACCCCCTCAAAGTGATATGACTCATTCATGATATACATGGAACATATAAAGGATGTAATTAATGAAATTTTGTATCATATATAACATATATATTATAATATAACTATAATATACCTAGGTATCATTTATTTTTCATTCCTTTAAATATGAAAAGGAAATGAAATTAGTGTTCATGTGTATGTACGGCTTACTGTCTCTATGAACGGTGCATTTCATTTCTTATATCCAAATGATATGTACTATTCAAAAATACATATATACTGGATATATATGATATATATGATATCTAAATCATGAATATAATTATATAGATAATGTAATTTTGACAACATGGACAATTTATAATTATAACAAGTTCATTTTTTGACTCAAGTTGCGAACATCGACAAAATGTCCGATATGAACTCAAATAATTAACTAATTGTTATAGAAATATAATAAGTGATATAAAAGGAATAATAAACTTTAAAAAGGTTCTTAATCAATTATAAATTAACTTAAGTTTATTATTTAGGATATTAAATAATTAACGAGTCAATTTGGATGCAAGGTAAAGAAATTTATCTCAATCTCTTTTCTTTGAGGCATATTTTGATTTATACATGACTTGATTTTATATGATTTATAAACTCCTTTTAATTTTAATTTCATTCAGAGGGAATATTTTTCTAAATATCATTTTACTAATAAATAAAGGAAATTTTTCTTTTTAACATGTGCAGTGACAACGACCTTTCCGTCGCCGCGATCATTATTTGAAATTTGGATTCATTAACAAGTCGTGATGTTTTTAAATAGAAAATAAATACCATATACCCTTTTTACATATTTTCGTATTGAAAATGGTTTTTAAAGTGTATTTACTATTTCAATATCTTGAAATTATTTCTTCTAATTGAAAATTAAATTTTTATGATTAAAATGTTGATATTTGAAATCTTTTATGTGTGATGATTATATAATGGAACTTGAACATTTGACAGGTGGTTAAATGATAAACCAAATGAAGAGTAGTTCTGAGATAAACAAAGGATGGGTGTTTATGTTATAACCTCTAATGAATTGGGTATGGAAGTTAGTTGTATGGTTATTCTATTTGTAAGAATTATTTGTGGAAGTTGACTGTATGGTTATTCCATTTAAGTATGATTATGTCCTATGTTTTCCTTTTATATGTTATGTGTGATTTTTGTGGGTTTTATGGTAATATTTTGGTTAAAAAAGTGTAATAAATGATCTTTTATTTAGTGAGTATTATTTACTACTTCATAAAGGTGAAAAGTATTACTTATGATAAAGTATTCATGGTTTGCATGTTGTTTTGAAAAACTAACAGTTTTCCTTCTTTGTGTATCTCTTATTGAGCTATTTATACTCAAACCAAGTTTTTGAAATGTTTTTTATAGGACTTAAATTATAATAGGTTCAAGGATGTGATCAAAAAAATTCATGTTGTTTAAAACATGGAACTAAACATGTTTCTTTTCTTTTAAAAATTTTTATTTTATAAAAAAACGGATACTAAGTATAAGTGTCTACATGTAATATTCAAGTTGTTATGTATATGTTATGGCCTAATTATATAGATATCTAAACCTGAAAATATCCTCAATGTGAATTAGTAACTTAATTCAAGATTATTTAATGTTTATGGCTGGGGCCTTATAGCTTAGTCCTATGTGTCATAGGAGTGTAAATGACTCTTGACTCTTCCATTTAAAACCTATTAAGATACTCATGATAATACTTATCTTGTGATTGATTGATAAGATCTATTGTATTTATAACTTGTAGTCCCAAAAATAATATCATCTCATGAAACATTGATATTTCAAAAGGCCTCCCCATTTGGGTAGAAAACACCTCAAAACATTCTTCTATGTTTTTGTTAAAAAGTATTTCATCGATATACACTATCAAAATGATTGAGTTTGTGTTGTATTCCATGACATAAATATTTGAATCCACCATTACTTTATTAAATATAGTTCTTTTTAAGCTATTTTCCAACATTTAATACCATGTTTTGGAAACTTTTTTGATCCTATAAATTGCCTTATTTATCATGCACACTCAATAACCTTCACTGTAAAGGATAAACCCTTCTTTTTGTTCAACGTAAACATCATGCTCAAGTTTACTATTAATCAACATAGATTGTAAATTAATTTGAAAAACTTTATAGTTCTATAGATAGAAAAGCACATGAAGGATAAAAATTATTTCAGGCCTTATGACTAGAGAAAAGGTCTCATAAAAACAAATAGAATTAATTAGAGATTATCCCTTGAAAAAAAAAATATTTCCATGTTACTTCACCTTTCTCATTAAGCTTATTCCAAAAAAAATTCATGATCACATTTTTGTATTTGGGATATGACACCAACTACCAAGTTTCGTTTTCTTTATTTTGGTTTAACAATTATTCTTCTTATGAAATCCAATGTTCATATTGTAAGGCCTCTCTCTGATTTTAGTTCTGAGAAATTATGCTAGAACACATAGGATTTATTCTCATAAACTCCATAGCACCAGCATATTCCCTAAAAGTTATATATCCTCAAATATAAAATTTTATATTTTAAAAATTTTCATTTATGATTATATGTATATTGTTTTTTTTCAATATCCTCCATTATTTGAAGACTTATTATTTACCCAGACCCTATCATTATGCTTGGTCTTAGAAAATTTCTCTTTCAAAATTATTTTTTTGGAATTATTAGTATGATCACTAATTTTGTAATTTTATTAATATTCCTTTTTTGATGAATAGATCACCTACTTATTTCCTTTATCGATACCACAAATACTTAAATTTCAATCCTTAGTATTCAAAAAAACTTTATTTCCACCATAAAACAATCATTAGGTGGTCAAGTCATTACAAACATTTTCCACTATTTCAAATCTATTTCAAACCTAATTGACATAGTTTTTTAACTACATATCTTTGGATTTTCTCAATGAGTTTTCCTAATCAATTATCCTTGAATCAAAATCCTTAACTTCCTCATTATTAAAAATTAAAATTTTATTGGTAATAATAAAAATTATTTCTCTATCTTCAAAAAATTCATTGAGATACCCCATTGTTTTAGACTAAATTTTCATCTCTATAATATATTTCACTATGGAATCATCAAGGTATTTCATTAATGAATAATTATCTGTTTTAAATAAATTACTATCTCTTTCTAGTATCTTATTCTATTTAAAGCACACCATGAGATTAACTCTATGTTGGAACTATTTTTGTGTCTTCACATTACTACTTTGTTATTCATTTATCTATTTTTCATCTTCACTCAATGGATATTTGGGCTAATTTTATTTTTCCATGAAGGTTGTTTTCATTTACCCTGTGATTTTTCTTGTTCCCCTTCAGTTTTCACATCATAAGAAATAGATTTATGTTTTTATAAAATACCATTCTTCCTTATTGTATTGGATTTACTTTTTTGGATTTAAAAAATCTTATTTTTCATTCTTCGTATATATTTTTATTCCATAATGATCTCTTAGGTTGACCATCCTTCTCTTATTCTAATTTATTCTCTTAGAAACCAACTAAAATTTTGATAATATTTCCATAATTAAGGCACTTAAATGGAATATTTCCTCTATATTTACCTTTGTCTCACTAAATTTATTTTGAAAATAAAGAGATAAATTCATAAGAGTTAATTGAATCATATTCAGCATCAATTTCTTACTCATTATACTTCTCTGAATTTATATAATTTGAAACTTTTATTTCATTGAAGGTTTCTTATTTTTTATTTTCCTTTTCTATTTAAGGGACAACCTCTGTTTATCTCAAAAGTGATCAAAAAGTTTTCATTTTTTTGATCATCCAATCATCTATTTCTTGATCCTCAAGGGATAAATTCTTCACTAATCTAGGATTATTTTCATCCGCTTATTTAGGTTGGTAGAATATTTAGGATTTTCATTATATTCAAATATAGATAACTATTTTGTTCACTCAAATAAATAATTAATAAAATGATTTATTTTCTATCACATAGATATCATACAATTAAGATCTATGGGTTTATAAATAAGTATCTTTCACCTTATTCTATCCTTCATGGATATCATAGAGTTTTCTTTAAATTTTATTTTTTTTCATTATTCCCATAAGTCATTTTAACTATTTATTTGAGAGTAATGATCATAATTCATTGCATTCTCTACCATAATATTTGATATTTTTCTTATTAAGAAAAGTGTATATGATCTCTATTTTGTAAAGATTAAAATTATTCTTAATAAGGTAAATAATATCTTGGTAAAATGATATAAGATACAAAACCATCCTCTATCTCTACCTACATAGATAAAATCCATTTCCATAAAAAAGTGGAGATAACTTTTTATTTATGGAATTAAAAGACTCCCTGGATATAATTGATCAATAATATAAAAAATTAAAAACAAACTCATATTTTTTGGAATCATACCTCGAATTTCTAGTCAATAATTTCTTTGAAACCAATTGAAATAAATTTAATGTTCAAATTATTAAAAAAATATTCTATTATCATCACACTAATAATACATGTTAGGATAGGTGATATTATACCACTAATTAGAGACATGGTGAATCGTTATGGATTGAAAACACAAAATATTGATTTCAGAAAACATGATTTTAATCAACAGTTAGTCAAAAATGACCTCTATGGTGATGATGTAATGATGAGAGAATGACTGAAATAGAGAAAATATAGACACAAGGGTTTTTACAAAGTTCACTCACCTTTATTATCATCTGTATAATCTTTTGTTTGTAGTAGTTGTGATCCCACTAACCATGGTAACAATTTAATTTCAAAGGAATAAAGAAATTAAGAAGAGTATTGTCTTGAAGTTTTATAAAATTATGATAGATTAGATCCAATATATAGTACCCTAGACTCACATACCCATATCCAGTGCTAAAAACATATTATTTACTTAATTTATTTGATACCAACTATAATAATTAGTAAACAAAATATCCTATAATAATGATTCTATTAGAAAGTGTTGTAATTTATTATATTCCCATGATAATTTAGGTAAATAATTTTAAAGAATTAGGATGAACCATTAGAAAAAATAGTGGTAAATTCCACACATTATGCATTTTTTTCACAAAAATAGGTTCTTATATGTACACCCATGTTTCATTCCTTGATCTTTTACTTCATTTAAAACAATTAATCATTGTAGATAATTTTACATTATTAACATACCTACTCATCCTTAATCCCATTTGATTTTTTTAAAAATTTAGGATGATAAAAAAAATATTAGTAAGGGATATAAAAAAAGGAAACTCATTAATAATTTGAAGAAAAAAAAGAAAAACCATAAGAAATATTTTCTTTTCACAAAATAAAATTTGGGCACATAATAAAACATAATCATCTTTTAAATAAACCTTTTATCAATAAAACCATTAAAAATATTATCAATCTAGAAAAATAATAACAGTATCTTGGGAAAACATGAGAACCCATGAGAAACATTTTCTTTAAAAATATACATTTTTCTTTTAAAATCTCACATACCTTCTTCTTGAAATCAAAATATTTCAATTAAAACTCATTATAAGCATATAAAAATTATATGAGAACCTTGTTACATTATATTCATCTCGTGTGTTTACTATTATTTCAATCATAATGGAATAATGAAAACTTAGTTAATTCCAAAAAATTATTTATCCAGATAATAAATCATTAATCAATGAATTAGAGGGATATATCTTAGGCCCACCCATTATCATATTTAATATAATGATTTGGCCTTAAACATTATTTAATATTGAGTTAAGTCGATAATTTTAATTTCATTCACATAGAGAATCTTTTCAGGTTTAGAGATTTAGAGAATTAAGCCATAACTCATACATAATAAATCAAATATTACAAAGTAGACACTTCTACTCACTGTCCTTTTTTAATAAAATAAAAAATGCTTAAAAAGCATAAGGGTTTAATTTCATGTTTAAACTTAATAACATTTCCTTGATCCTGTCATTGACTCTATTCTATTTTTAAATCATATGAAAAACATTTCAAAATTTGGTATGGGCATAAAAAACTTCAATAAGGGGTACACAAAGAAGGAAAATTGTTAGTCTTGTGAAAACATGTAAACCATGAATACTTTATCATAAAGTAATTATTTTCACCTTTAAGAAGTATAAAATACACTTCACTAAATATAATCCCATTGCTTACCATTTTAGTAATCAAAATATTACCATAAAACCAATATAAATCACAAATAAAATATAAAGGTAACTTGGGACATAATCATACTTAAATAGAATAACCATACGGTTGACTTCCACACATATCACTAAATAGAATAGTCATATGACCGACTTCCATACCCAATGCATTGAAGATTATAATGTAACCACTCATCCTTGGTTTATCACTGAACTACCCATATTTGGTTTATCACATAACCACCCATATTTGGTTTATCATGTAATCACCCATCAAATGTTCAAGTACCATTATATAATCATAACACATTAAATATTTCAATTATCAAAATTTCACTCATAAAACTTCATTTGAAATCGCAAGAAATCATTTTAAGATATTGAAATATTAAATACACTTTCAAAAGAATTTTCAATAGAAAAACACCCAAAAAAGGAATAAGGTATTTTTTTTCCTTTTAAAAACATTATGTCTTATATAGAAATCCAAATATCAAATAATGGTTATGGTAGTGGAGAAGTTGTTGTCGCCATATACATTAAAAAGACATTCCTTTTTTCATTTTGTAAATAAAATTAAAACACTTTGTATAAAAATATTTATTTTGAAAACATTGTAATGAATTAAAGTTCAAAGGTGTTTATTATACACCTTATAAAATAAGGTGGTGTATAACATCAAAATATGCCTCAATAAAAGAATATTGAGAAGAAGTCCCTTACCTCGAGTCTGAATCATATTGTATATTCTTTATCTTCCTGAATAATAAACATAGGTTAATTTATACTTTCTTGAGAACATTTTTCATGTTGATTATTACTTTTATATCACTTATTATCATGTTATAATAATTATATAATTATTTATGTTCATATCTGACATTTCGTCGATAGTCTATACTTAAGTCAAAAATGAACTTGGTATGATGTCAGTAGTCCATGTGGTCATAATTATTTCATCTCTATAATAATATTCATGAAATTATTATAATTTTTATACATCAATTATACTTTTAAATCAATTCATTAATAATTATTACAAAAAATGAACAACATTATAATTAGGGAGACGGTAGGTCATGCGTATACATGAGTAATGTTTCAATTTTTTATTGATCATTATGGAAATAAGTTAATTATTATTTTATATTTACAGAATTATAATAATATTATTAACATCATAATAATCATTTAAATATACTTATATATACCATAAAAGTGATGTTGTGAATAAAAATAATCCACATCGCTTCGTAGAGGTGATAGTTCACATGTACGCACAGACGACGTTATCATTTTTTTGTGCATGAAAAGTAAAAATATAATTGATATATTATTATCTTATAATAATAAATATTTTATTAAAATTATATAAAAAAATTTATTTCATAATTATGACTAGTATTGAGAGACAGTAATGAAAAATGAACTATATCAGTTTGTGAGGTGGTAGTCCTCCGTAAACATGAACGAAATGTTCATTTCCCATTTGATGAAATTAGAGATAGATTTAGGTGATTATATTAACAAAATAACATATAATTATATTGAGGATATTTGATTAATTATTTAATCATGTTTGGAGGAGATTTCAAGGAAGTGGAATAAGGAATAAAATAGAAATACTTAACGAAAACAATACCTCCTCTTCAGTTGATCACCTTTAAAGAAACCTTAATACCTCTAAAGAGGGTGTCATGACTAAACTAAGGCCTAAATAATATGGGTATGTATTATAAGAATGGGTTTGGGTAGATATTTTCCAAACAAAAATGTTTTGGAAGTGTGAGTAATAGAGAGGAATGGGTGTCTTTTTATAGGAGAGGGGTGGGAAACCCTTGTAATTATTAAAAGTATTAAATTTATATAAATTTAATTTCGATTCAAAATGGGTCAAAACTAATTTAGTTAGAATATAGGATTATTATGGGAATAAATATAATCATAAAATGGAAATTAGATAGGTTTTAGTACCTTTTTAATCCTTACCTTTTTGTTTTAACCCCTTTTAACTCTTACCATTTTATCAAGTAATTTACACTTAGAGGGTTAAAATAATTACAAAATCATGCCAAACGTCCAATGAATGAATCATTAATAAAAATTTTAGATTTATCTAAAATTTTTGGCTGAATATTATATTTTTAGAAATTTTATATCATTTAGTTAAATATTTTATATTTTAAAATATTAATTATGTCAATTCTAACACTATTCATTACATGACATTTTTCAAATATCCTAAAAACTTGATTCCTTCAAAAAAAACTACATTAAATCTATAATAACATGTCATATTCATTTATAAAATTCGTTTATAGCATAAAATATTTCAAATTATATTTATTTTAATATTATTAATATCATTTATTTGATTCTTTCTTTAATAAATATATTATTGTATAATCTTTGTGTCATAATTAAATTTAATTATTCAATTCCTAAAAATTATAAATAAATTACCATATTTTAGGTAATATTTTTATATTTAGAAGGAATATTCATAGTCTAATATATCACTTATATAATTCCATATTAAAATTGTTTTAGTAAGAAGAGACATATTTATGACATATTTGCCTTTACTTTAAATTAAATGTTATAATCACACGCAAGTAGATTACAAAGGTCACAATTTAGACCCAAGGATAGTCATGGTTGATAATAAATCATACGATACTATTATTAAGAGTGTTAGGGTAATTTTATAATATTATAATATTAATTTTACCTTTAATTTCCCTATTTACCTTTAATCATGGTAAATAAAATATTAAAGTTACTATTCACCAAAAATTATTTTAATCCTATTAGACCAAAATTTTCATACTAAGTACAAAAATTTATATCTATTTTTGAAAATTAAATTTAAAAAATTGGGTAAATTAGGTTTAACATTAATTCCGTTAACGGATCGAAAAAATAGGTTTTTTAAGTAAAACATGCAAAAGTTCACCTAGTTTTTCTATTTAATTTTAATTTCAAAATTCATCAAATGAAATAAATTGGATTAACTGATAAAAAATTCATGTAATTATACCTTAAAATCTTGTAAAAGGATAATCTAACAATATAAATAAATTAGATGAAAATCCAGTTTTAAACTAAAATGCAGTATTTTTCACTATTCAATAAAATATTAATTTTATCAGAAAAATACCAAAAATTTAAATGAAGTAAATTTTTATTTCCCTCTTCCATATAAGAATTTTATTTTTTTCAAATTTAACATATAAAAGTGAAAAAAACTAGATTTAAAATGGGTTCTCCATCAAAAGGCGGAAAAACTATATTTTTTTGAAAAATACTTCTTTTATTCAAAAAATTGAATTTTTCTTATATCATGTCTAAAAACCATATAAGATAAATTTTAAACATTAAATTGAATATATTAAATATATATTTTATTAATAAAATAAATCAATAGTGATTTTATTATTTTATAAACTCACTTATTTGTATTTAAATAGTTTTTTCAGAAAAAAACACATCATTTATATTCAATTGGTTTTTATTTAATTTCCTATTTAATTTGGTAACTAATGAATCATTATATAAACATTTGTAAACCATATTTTCATAATTCAATTAACATTGTTCTTTTTTTTTTGTTCTAACGGCTATACTATAACAACCCCTTAAAATAATACTATATTATTTTTCAGTTTTAACTCAACCATTCATGTAATATAAGATTTTGAAGAAACCCATTATTGTGTGTCAGGTACACTATAAAAATATATTACCTTTAAGATAAAATATAATTCATAAATATTAATAAAAAAATTCTTATTCTAAAATTATATGGGATGTTACATCCTTCACCGCTTTTGGAAATTACATCCACACAATTTTAAATTTGGGATTGGTAACTAAGGTCTCACTTTTCAAAATTACTTTATTAAAATCCTACATCGTAAAAAGAGTCAATAAAACTTCCATTTTTAAATAAATAAATGGAAGTATGAAATTCACCTGAGATAACACATTCTAGGATTCTATGTAGGAAAATTTAGACATAGAATAAGAAAAAAACTCTCATAGACTAATAGAGAATAATAAACAACTAGATCATGGGACATTTAACCATCACAATACCATAAATATGTGATGTTTCAAAAGTCCTTGATAAAAGTAAGTGGATAAAATTTTCTTCTTCTTCCAATTCCTTTTCATTAAGTTGAGTAATTCTATAAGGCCCCATCCTTAGAACATTACTTAACCTTGAGTTAAATCAAGAATTAACATTGATGATATTTTCAGTTTTAGATTTTTATAAAATTTGGCCATAACTATTACATTACATCTAAAATATTACAAAGTATACACTTCTACTCAGAATACATTTTTTTCATAAAATAAAAACTCTTAAAAGAAAACAAGAATTCTTTTCTTTATATAAATATTCTTAAATTATTCCTTTCTCTTTCCCTTCCTTATACCCTGTGAAAAAAATTTCAAAAACTTGGGATGAGAATAAAAATCTTAGTAAGGGTTATAAAATAAAGAAATAAAACATTATCCCATCAATACATAAAAAACATATGCTCTTTAACATACCTCATGAAATCATAAGATTTATGAATAACATATAGAAATCATAAAGGTAACTTTTGGAATCCATATCATACTTAAATTGTATCTCTCATAGCTATATAGGAAGTTATGTTGGAATGCCCATCATAGTATATTCCCTAAATATCTTAGTAAAAACATTAACATTTACCTCTGTCACATAAACCAATGCATTAGAGAGCTATCTTGGGCTCACCCTCCCTAGGTTTATCATAGAACCAACCATATATATAAAAAATTCCCAAGAACCATAACATAATCATAACACATAATGGAAAGATAAAATTTCCACATTAAAATCAAAAGATATTTGTTCAAGATGTTGACATAATCAATCCAATTTAAATGACACATTTAAAATATTTAAAAATAATATTTTTGAATCAAAGTTTCTCATACCACTTTAAAACATTTAAATGAACTAACATTTTAAAACATTAATTTAAATATAAATAAATCCTAAAAACCATTTTGAAAACATGGACATTAATGATAAAGATTTAGAAGAATAAATCTTTAAAACATTTAAAATAATGTTTTAGTTAAAGAGTCCCTTACCACTTGAGAAAATACTTAAATAAAAATAATTATAGAATAAAATTAAACAAAGATTATAATATCATGAGAATAAGGAGATTCAATATATATTATTTCAATGGAAATTATATACACCATATAAAGTGAATTTTTGTATAACAATAAATAAGTCTCAATGGAATATAAATTGAGACAAAATCCCTTACAAAGATCATATAAATGACGTATGAATTTATAAATGGGGTGATTATGTGTTGAAAAAGTATATTCACACAAAGGGAAGTGTAAATTAAAACATAAATAAATAAATAGTGATTATGCACATAATCTTGGCATAATATAATCAACGAAGTATGCGTAAAACCCATTGAGTGGAAATTGAGTTTAGAAATTCCCTTATACAAATTCGGCAGCCTAACGATGTCACTTAAAAAATCATAAAATGATTCGGTGAGAGATAAAAGGGTCTCTCATCACTTTTACCTAAAATTTATATCAATAAGGATTTATAAGAACATATCCAAACATAATAAATGGAAATTAAAAGACATAACATAAAAGAAGTCTTTGACTAAAAGAGAATAGTGAAAGGTTCCCTTACAAAGATCATTTTGTAAATAAAATAGATAGATTATGTGTATTCACTATAATTACACATAAGTAATGCATAAATACAGGATATGAAATAATCATATAATTTCATAATCAATAATTATAAGGTTAACCTAAAGAATGGAAATTGGGTTAAGAAGTTCCCTTACCTCGTTTCCAACTTGACTCGTTCGTTATTTAATTTCTTGACTAATAAACTTAAGTTAATTTATACTTGATTCATAACATTTTTAAAGTTTATTTTTCCTTTTATATCACTTATTATCCTACAATAACAATTATTTAATTATTTGAGTTCATATAAGACATTTTGTAGATGTTCATAATTTGAGTCAAAAATGAACTTGTTATGATTATAATTTGCCCATGTGGTCAAAATTCCATTATCTCAAAAATGATATTAATTATTTATATATCATATATATCATATATATATCCATTATATATTTATTTATAATATTCCATATCATTTGTATATATAAAAATGAAATGGACCGTTCATGGAGACGGTAAGTTATACGTACGCATGAACGCTACTTTCATTTCTTTTCTTCATTTTTAAAGGAATGAAAACCAAATGATAGAAAGGTATATTATAACTCTAGTATAATATCTATGTTATATATGTTACATAATTTCATTAATTTCATCTTTTATATGTTTCATGTATTTCATGAAGGAGTCATATCACGTTGAGGGGGCGGTTGTCTGCACTTCCTCAAAAGAAATTATCGTATTTATGCATTATGGAAAGCATAAAGGTATGATGTAAATGAAAAATACAGAAGAATAGAGACAATATAAATATGATATATACCATATATAAATATATTACAATCATAATGGCCACTATGAGAGGCGGTAGGATAAAATTGAACAATCATCATTTCGTGAGGCAGTAGTTCGCCATCCACAGAAACAGTATGTTCTAAATCCATTAGATGGAGGTGTGTATAATGGTATTTTAAATAATTCTCATAAAAACATCCTAGTATATTTATGATACTAGTTTTGTTATTTAATAAAATAAAAATAATATAATAGGGAGTGAAGAAGTGGAATAATGGAAATGAATTTTAGAGAAGATGCTACCTCTTAAAACGTGCAACTCTCTTTGATTTGAGCCAAAAGGCTTTCTTGAATTCCTTTCTGTATAGAGGAAAGATTCTAGGAGGAATAGGGGGATGTTGAGAGATTCTTGAAGCATATTTTGGACAATCCAAGGGGCTTGATAGGTGCGTGTAATGGGTTATAGTTGGTGGCCTTTTATAAGAGGGTGGAGGGGCTCTTTAGAAAAGTTTGAAAGTATTATTTGATTATAAAATTATTTTCAGTTTCAAAAGGTCCAAAATTAATTATATTAAAATATGAGATGAATATAAGTCTAAATAAAATCATCCAATAATAATTGTATAGGTTTTGGATATTTTTTAGTCCTCGTCTTTTTTATGTAACCCTTTTTTACTCTTACCTGTTTTATCAAGCATTTAAAACTTTGAAAATAAAAATAGCTAACAAAACATGAAAAATATCTAAATAGAGTCAATAATAAAATTTCATAATTATTATAAATTATTGGTCAAATCTTAGATTTTTTGGAATTTTATAATATTTAATAAAATATTTTATATTTTAAAATATGAATTATGTCAATTTTGACACTATTCATATCATGACTTTTTTAAAAATCCAAAACAACTTGATTGGTTATAAAAACATCATTAATAAAAATATAACATGTAAAAATCATCCAAAAAATTCATGGATGATATAAAAATAACAAAATTACATTTATTTTAACATTTATAATCTTTTATTAATGAAGCAATCACTGCATCACCATTGTGTCGTAATTAAATTTATTTATTTTATATCTTAAAATTATAAATAAAATACCATGATGTAGGAAATAATTTTATCTTTCTAATTAATATTTATAACTGAAAATATAAATTATATAACCACATATAAAAATTATTTTACTAAAATATATATGTTTATCTTACATTTTTTAACTTTAAATTAATTTTTTTTAAATGTAATTTCCACTTACAAGTGGCTCCATGGGGTCCCAAAATCAACCCAAGGATGCCCATGGTCATACATATATCATCCAATATGGTTAGGACACGAGTTATGGTAATTTAATAATATTATAATATTATTAGTTACCCTTATTTACCAGATTTACCCTTTAACCATGGTAAATAAAATATTTACTGAGGTTACTATTCATAATGTCTAAAAATAAAAGTTACCTATTTACACAATTTGGACATCCTTATTCCAAATATGTAATCTATTTTTCCAAATTCAAAACCTACAAGTTATAAAAATTAATTTAAAATTAATTCCCATTGTCAAAACCAAAAAGCGTGTTTTTAAGAAATAAAAACTACCAAAAGATTGACATGTGTTTGTCTCTAATTTCAAAGTGAAATTACTTTAAATGAACAAAATTAGATTAAATAATAAAAATATAATCTAATTACACTTTAAATCCAATTAAAATAACATCATAATCATATAAATAAATTATATTAAAAGGCGTTTTTGAATTAAAATGTCGTATTTTTTAATATTTATCAAAAAATGAACTTTATCAGAAAAATATCAAAATTTTACCCAAATTAAATTTTAATTTCACGATTATAAGGAATAAGTTTATTTTTTTCAAATTGAACATATTAAAGGGACAAAAACTATATTTAAAAATATTTTTTCCATCAAAAGACTGTAAATCGACCTTTTAAAGAATATTAGAGTATTTCATGATTATAATCGGATTCATTATTATTTTAAGCCACTAAAATTTATTGGATAAATGTAAATACATTTAAAAAACATGTTTAATCATAATTTAGTTTGTTATGTTCATTCCCAGCATTACAACGGTGATGCATTAACTACTATTTTAAATAATATTATTATTATACTATTTTTTGGTATAACTCAAAGTTGTGTGCAACATAAGATTTCAAATAAACCTGTTGTTGTGTGTTGAGTAAACTATCGAAAAAATTTCCCTATTTAACATAAAATTAATATCTTATTGATAAATATTCATATATATGAAAAAGAATTATTCTTTAAATAACTGATTCATTACATCCTTCCTCCCTTTTGGAAATTGCATCCTTGTAATTTTAAAATTTGGTTTGGAAACTTCATTGAAAGTACCACATTAGAAAAAGAGTCAATAAAACTATCAATTTAAAAGAAATAAATAGAAGTAAAAATGTCACCCAAGATAACACATACTAGGATTCCATTAAAACATGGATATGGAAGATAAAACTAACCATCATGTTTTAATGGTGAGTGATAAAAAACTTGATTAGGACAAAGGTAACCACCAGAAAACTACAAACTTGTAATAGGTTAAACTCTCTTTAGTTACCCAGTAGGAAAAATAAGTGAAAAACATTTTTTGTTTTAGGTTCCCTTTCATAAATTTGGATAATTTATTTATAATATTTACTAAGAACATAAGGAAATATACTTACTTTTCATGTAGATTTTCATCCTTTACTAAATTTAAACAACAAACTCATATTTTCTCCAAACAATGAGTATTCAATATGACTTGGTCACATATGAAGCACTAAAATCAAATTCTATATAATCACATAATCCAAAAAAATGACCTATATATTTCCTCTATCTTCATACATTAACCAAAACCAAAATAGTTAGTATGAGATTAGATAATCCCCAAAAAGGATAATCTTTTATAAAAAAATAAATACTACTCTTAATCTCCAAAATTTAACAAACAATACCCAAAGCTCAAAAAAGACCATTCAATACACAAATATCCTTAAAATTATTCAAAGTAATCTAAACTAATATTGAAACCCCAAACTCCGAAAAAATTTATCACAAAGTCTTCCACAATAAATCTTAACATTTATCTCCAAATAACATCGATTACTCTTAACGTATCATAATGAAGTGTAATTAACCAAATCACATATTCTCTATGGTAGTTTAATTATTTCCATAATTAAACCAAATCACCATATGTTCACAATAAAAACATAGATTCTGTCAGTACCCGTCCCCCGGGGCCTGTGTCGTGACTACCCCAAGTTCGCCTTCCATAGGCCAGGGGGTGGCGACTAGCACCGAAGGCGTATTCCCTATAACTGGGAAGGCGTTTCTTTTATAACCTGTAAGCACACGCAACCTAGCACACAGAAATATATGAACTCAAGTAAACTGAATAGTAATCAGAGTAAGTGAAGTAAGTAAAAGGGGCCAGAATACAAGCCCAACTGAAAAGTACAAGGAAAACAGGAAAGTACAAGACAACTGATAGGTGAAAAGCAACTCCTGGATCATCAACCTTGGATCCTACCAGAAGTGTGTGTACAGATCATGAATGGCCATCTCTGTAGTTCGCCTCTTCTAACGTCCAACTCCAAGCTACCTCCAATCCTGGTACCCTCATCTTTGGTTAGTGTTTTCCATCATCTTCACCAAACACAATTAAGTACGGGTATAGCCCGTGCAGGGGTGAGTATAATGATACTCAGTAGGGACCCCGAGACCCTCAAGGTCTCACAAAATCCGAAAAGGATAAACCATAAAGGAAGGAAACAAATCATAACCCTACTTAGGTATATTCCCATACATATACCTAAGTTATCAAGTAAACCCATCTCAATCATGAGGAAAACATAGAGTCCAACTCTAAAGCCCCAAGTTTAACTGTTCCACAAAGGAAGAAAATCCACAAAGGCAAGTACCATACAGGTACACCACACAGAAGAATACCACCAAGGTATTACCACAAAGGAAATTACCACACAGGTATAGACTCATCTCACACCAGGTATAACTTAAGTACAGTAGTAGAGATTATTAGATATAACTACTGAATCGTCTTACTCTGTTAAGAGGCAGACCTATACAGGATCGCCCAGTGCTGACCCACACAGGATCTCTTGGTGGTAACCCACACAGGATCGCTAGGTGCTGACCAACACAGGATCACTCAGTGCTGACCCACATAGGATCGCTAGGTGCTGACTCACATAGGATCGCTCGATACTGACCCACACAAGATCGCTCTTCATTCTTCATGTCACAGCCAGCTACTGGGTTCCCGCACTGCGTTCACTTTTCTCTGGGAGGGTCCGCTCCACAAGCCTCTATTCAATAATCCAACTACTGCGATGTCTCACAAAGAAGTATATCAAAGTAATTCCATGTCATAGAGGTCTCAACACAAAAGACGGTGTGTCAATCGGGCACCCGGTCTGTGAGTTATTATATTTTTTGTCCTAAGGGCCCTGTTGTATTTGTGATTAATCCAACCTAAACATTCCCCAAATTTATCCATATATTCAGTGGGTTATACCAAAGGGACCATCTCACTCCAAGGTTTCTGGCGCCGCTGACGGTTCATCAAAAAGATGTCTGGTGCCAAAGTTATGGCTAAAAGAAAGTAAAGATCGTAGCTGGTTTGGGTTTGGTCCAACCCAGTCGGACTGACCCGGACTGACCCAGATCTCTTGGTTAGGCCCGGCCCATTGGGTCCAGCCCGCTGGGCAGTCTGGCAGGCCGCGAGGGCCACGAGGGACCACTGTGGAGGGCCATGGGTCAATGCAGAGAGACCATGGGTGCCATGGGGGCGGTGCGATTCCATGGGTTTCGTGGGGGCTGCATGATTCTTTGAGGTGGTGCGGCAGGGCCATGAGGTGGCGGAGTTGTGGGGCAACGCGGCAGGGCTGCAGACGGCGCAGTGGGGTCACGGGGTGGCGCGACGGGACCGCGAGGCAGCGGAGCCACAGGGTAGCGTGGTGGGGTTGTGGGGTGTCATTGTCTTTGTTGCGGCCGACAGTGGTTTTGGCCACCGCTCTCGTGTTCCATCGGTGCCAAATGTCGGCACCGGTCGTCATCACCATCATGAAGAACACACAAAAGAATAACGGAGGAGGGTTCAAGCCTTGTTTGTTTGCCCAGAACCCTCCGCGTTAGAGCAGTAGCAAGTGGTTCACAAATTTGAAACAAGAATGTGTATGGAAGATATTTAAAAAAATAAATCCCCATAACCTTCGTCAATCACTATTCCCAATCCTGTAAAATAAAACATCTATGGATCAACTAGTTTAAGAGAGTTGATATGCATTCTAAGTTTAAAAGGGAAGAACATGGAAAGTGATAATCTCATAGAAATAAACCCCTACCTTGAAGATTTGTCGACGGAGACCACAAAGAAGGATTCGGTGTCGTTGGGAATAGATAGACATCGATGACGTCAGTGTTTCCTCGATCGTCAGTTTGTTGTCGTTGAAGGCATTCCTCGTCGGCGTGAGTGTTCTTCATTGGGGAGCACATTCTTCGTTGGAGAGAATAATCCTCCAAGCTCTCTCCCAATTACCTTTTCCCAATCCTTTCTCAAATTCCACTGAAAAGAAAAGAAATATCCAACAAAAAAATTAAATAATAACTTAACATTTAATTTTATGTTGACACATAAAATTAATTGATAACTTAACATTTAATTTTGTGTTGACACATAGAATTAATTGATAACTTAACATTTAATTTTATCTTGACACATCGAATTAATTGGGGAAGTTGAGAGGTTTCTCCCCAATTAAGAGGGGGTTCAAGGGGTTTTAAGCCTCAGGTGGTTCCCACAACCATAACCTATATTGAGAGGTTTTAGTATAGGTGGTCCCCAACATTAAAACATCCATGTCACACCCGTCTCTTTTCCATTATTTATTTTATTAATTTTCTGGGCATTGGGTAGTCCGGGTTGAATCCTAACTTAAATTTTTGGGGTTCTTATTTTAAAAACGTGTGGTTTGGCCTTGACTTAGTTCAGCACACCGCAGTCGGATCCGCGTAACTTCGCCTGGATCACCGCGCGACTTCGCACGGTTCACCGCACGCACTACTCATTGGTCAACTAATTAAATAAAATAAATTAGTAATAAAGAAATAAAATTAAATGATTGTTAAAATAAAAATAGAATAAAATAAGAAGTGTTAAAAAAATTAATAAATTTATTATTATTATTATTATTATTATTAGCAATATTATTGTTTATATTATTCTTACTAACTAGAATTATTACTATATTTAAGTGGATTAGTTATATATATATATATATATTGTTTTTATTATTTTTTCTTTGGGTCCTTATTCTTTTTTTTCTTTCTTATTTTCTCTTATTTATTTATTTATTATTTTTTATTATTCCACATTTTATCTTTTCCTCACCCATCCCCTTGTCGCGCTAGACCCCCTCCCTGAACCCTAATCTCCTCCCTTTGGTCCGCCACGTCCCAACCCTCCATCCCTCTCCCTATATCACATTGCGCCGCCCACCCAGCTCACCCCTGCTGGCTGACTTCAACCCCCCCCCCCCCCCCCTCTCGCTGATCTGCACCCGCAGCAAAGAGCCACGCCACCTCCCGTACAGCTAGGGTCATTCGCCTGATCGCCCGACCTCCATCCTACCCAGTCGTCGTTGCAGCACCTCCTCTCCAGCCATGCGTAGGCCAACCCGCTTCCCCCCCCCCGACCAGTCCCAGATGCTAGTTGTGCTAGCCCTTCTTGGTCCTCAGTGTTGCGCCCTACTCTCCTCCCCCCCCCCCCCCGCATGCCGCACGACCTCATTTCCAGCCACTCGCCCGCCTCCCTCATCTTCGTCCGACGAACAAGCATCCTCACCTGCGCACACCACTAATGACTGGATTCCTCTTCTTGGCATGTTGTTCTCCGGTGGTCACTGGCGTCGCCCCCCCCCCCCCCCACAGTTATGTCTTTTTCTCCTTGATTTTTTTCCCTTTTGAGTTTTGTTGTTTTTTTCAGTAGGTATATGTTCTAATTTTGGGGTTTTTAACATGAGGTTTTCGGTTTGAATTCATGTTGTGGGTTATCATTATGTTCTTTGTGGTGCAACCGACAAGCAATTGAAGTTTCGCGCCGAGTGTTGGGGTCTTCCTACACCGAGGTAGGTGGTTCCATGTTTAATCGTTAATTGATTAATTAATTTTCTAGTTTAATTAATTTAGAATATTATGTAATTATTTTATATAGTGCAAAGTCGATCTTTTATGAGGTTTTATTTGAAGTTGAACTTATTTCGAAGCATGTTTATAATATGTGTACTTGTTGCTAGAATGTCATCTCTGGTTAATTATTAGTTTTATCTTTGTGTGGTTAGCCAACTAATTATTTTGGTTGTTGTGCTTTAATTTTTACCTAAGGTTTGCTATGTCTTAATGTGTTTATTAGTGTGTTTTAATGAGATGAGTACGTTGTTGCTGTGAAAACCCAAGTTGGACTATTCACTAGTGTTTTATAAAATGTTCGGATTATTTTTTAGGATGTACAAGGGTTGCAGTTGGTGTTTTAGTGTTGTGTCTGTGTGTGTACTGTATTAAATGATAATTTGAGTGGATTTTTTGTGTTTTCATC
Source organism: Viscum album (assembly GCA_963277665.1). Taxonomy (NCBI): domain Eukaryota; kingdom Viridiplantae; phylum Streptophyta; class Magnoliopsida; order Santalales; family Viscaceae; genus Viscum; species Viscum album. Next base: position 1,417,865,199 of record OY728157.1, on the reverse strand, counting down.
ATGCGGCATAATTTTAAATTGGTTGACATGTTTTCCTGGCAGTTTTTTTAACTTCTATAATAGTTTTTTTTTACGTGTGTGGTTTCTTTAATCACATGTGTGAAGCAAATTGAGTTCTTGAGGTGGCGTTGTGTGTATTTGGTTATAAAAATGGTGTTTGGGTCATTCAAGTGTGTAAAGCGGTATTCTGCACTTTAAAATTTATTTATGAAAAATTTGGGTTGTTTTATTAAATAATTATTATGGTTGAAAAATTATTTAGGTTAAATTGGGTGAATATTTTTTGTGCTTAAAGTCATTCGACGTGTGTGAAATTTGTTTAATAAATTCTGTTAGTGGCGTGTTTGATAATAAAAGTGATTTCTTTGATTGTGCAGTCTTTATTTTGGTTGTGTGAGTGATACAGATTTAGTTTTGGGATATTCTTAGTGTGCATATTATTTTAAATGGCCTTTGTGTGTGAAAATGGTAGTTTTTGGCGTGTGTAGTGTCTTCTTTTGTATGAGTATGTGATTATGACATAATACTTGAACTCTTTACTACCTGAGCATAAATGGGAAGCCTGGGTACTAGGTGGGCAGACTAGGACTAGTGTGCTAGTGATACGGAAGTGGCATCATCCCGGTTTCACTTAGCTGGATTTGACGACTACAACACTAACTAAACTTTTGGATGATTGGAGACCACTAGGTTATGGATGTGTTGCCCTGTCTAGTGGCTTGTGCATGAGAATGTATATTATTGTGTTCTTGTACCATTGTTCACCGAGATGCGAGGTTATAGGGTCCCACTTCTCGCTAGTATCCTTAGGGAATCTCTCATGTAGTATGCTTCTCTTTTGCTTTTCACTCACCGTCGGCACACGGTGTGACGTTGGGGTTACCAAGAAAGTGTGTGTGTGTGTGTGTGTGTGTGTTAATTTGAGTAGTTTTCCATTTAGATTAGTTTTCCCTTAAAAACTATTTTCATTAAAATTATTTAAGCACTTATTTATTTTTATTCCATTAAACTGTGTATGTATTTATAATTTAATAATTATGGATGGAACTTTTTCTCGGTGGCATCCTACTGGGCTTTTAGCTCACACCCTACATGCACCCTTGGGTGTATGTAGATTTTGTTTCTTCTGCATTCCAGGTTGAGGCATCATGCACAACATTGGTGGTTCGTGTCTTCAGCGGCGTTCTCATGTTGGTTTGGTGAATATAGCTTGAGGTTGTTACACCTCATGGTTCTTAGAGGTTTGAGTTTGTGTTTTTTTAGTTTTCCCTTTGTTGCTGTTCCTTTTTGGGTTTTTAGTTCAAGTTGTAAACTTAAATTTTGATGGTATATTAAGGTCATGTTTGGTTATCTGTTTTTAGTTTTTAAATTATTAATCTTGTTTTTTATTTTATGTCTATTTATTTGGGTAAATCATTCCCAAGTTATATTCTTGATACCCAGGCACTTTTGCCAGCCCATGGGGATCAGGAACGCCCTTCGGGCCATTTTTTGGATCGGGTCAGGTGCCGGATCGGATGGATACCCGGCCTGGTTCGTGAAAAAATTATATCAGAGGGAGGTTTACTCCTTGGGTCATGTTCTTTTGGGTTAGAGTCATGGTAAATTGTATTTAAGGTTGTCGGGACTCAGTGTCTTGGCTACGAGTAAGGTGCATGTCCAGCACACCTCGTGGCGGGACTCGAGTTACCAAAGTAAGTTGATTTTTGTCCGAGTCTTTGATCCTTGTGGTTAATCTTGTTTAGGGGAAATGAAAAAGGAGTGGGGTCAATGGTCCCAGTGAGATCACAGGGTCTGGCAATCCATGTGGAGCCGGGGACGCTATCCTAGAATACTCTTTGTGGCAGTGGTGTGATTGGTGTGTGGCTGCCAACCATATGTCTCAGTCACCCGCTGACACTAGTCTCCTCTTGCATTGTTCATCATCTCTTTGTTTTGGATTCGTGGAAATCTGGTTTTTAATTAAAAATGATTTGTTTTTGGAAAATGTTTTGAAATGAAGCACTTTAAAAATAAAATGATGTATGAGTTTTTAAAAGTGTGGATTGAATGTTTCAGTTCTGGAAAAAAAATATGTGGAAAGGTCGTGTTTTGATCTTTGGTTCTCTCTTGGGAAACCACATGCATGGGCGTATATGAAAATGGAAATGGTTTGTGGCACGAGCGGATGAGTGCATGGATGGACATGAGATTGGTGCCAGTGTGGCATGAGAACATGCATGTGCGAGGCCCATGGGACACCATTGGTGGTGGCAAAATCCACCAGCTTTGTCCCTTTTCAAAAAAATTTGTTAAAGGAAAAGTTTGGTGTTTTAAACAACCAGTGTTTGTGTGGTGTGTCCTTGTGTTTTCAAAATGTCGAATGTGAGGCGTTTTGAGATGAGGATCCTTTCTGAATGATTTGTGTCTTGATTTTTAATTCTTATATTTAAGTTGTAGTGCAAGCGTGTGGTTAATGGTTTTTTCGAAAAAGTGCTTCATGAATCCCTTGTAGTGGTTCCCCATGCACGCTTAGTGTTCGCTTGCGATATGTCTTGGCCATTGGACTAGTTTGATTGGGTCCATGGTTTTATTTCTTAACTAGTGTATGTCCTCCATAAAGTGTTTAAATGTGATTGATGTGTGGCCACAGGTAAATCACCATTGGCCGACCCTCCAGTTGATTAGAGGAATCTCTTCTTGAATTCTATAATTGAACCCACCTCTCCTTTTTTACAACTAGGCAGATCCTCTCACAGCGGGATGACAGATGCGGGGGAGTTGAAGGGATTTTTGGTCTTCTGAGTGTTTGACTCATCGGGTATGAAGTTTGACACTGTCATGTTTGAAGGTTACCCCTAGAAACAGAAAAAGTAATTCCAGCAGAGAAGGGGGAAGGCGGTTCGGAGTTATCAGTGCTGACCAATGTCTTGAAAGGCTTGTAGTGCTTTTATCGACCGCAATGGTCATGGTTGGGTGAAATCTTACAGCATGAGGTCCCTTTGATAGTCAACGGTTGTTTAGAAGTAGTAAATGAGACTCCAGTGGGGAAAAGGTGGAAGAAACCCGAAGTTGTTGGTGTGGTCTATTGTTCTAAATGACCTCTGGTCTTTGGTTTGTTTTGTTTAAGAAAAGGTTCGTGTTAGGGTACTATTTTGGAAGACCCAGTCATATGAGGCTGTTATGGTCGTTTGTAGAAATCACATTTTGTTCAAGATGCCATTTAAAGTCTTTCTCAGCGTAATGTTTCTCTTGACAACAATGATCGTTCTCGGTGACGATTTGTGGTGTCATGTTCTCATTTAGTGTAACAAGGGGTGATGTGCGTATACCATCTAAGCTCTCGTTCAGGTGAATTTTTAGTGTGAGAGTAATTGGATGTCATGGGGTGTTGTGTCTGATGGTGTCGCCTCAGGTGCAGCATGATTGCGTGTAGCACCAAAAGGAGAAGATCCGCTTGGGAGTCTTCAATACCTGACTATGAGGCAGGAGATGCTTCAAACATCAGGGCTCCAACCATAGGCCTTGGAGTGAAGTCGGCACGTGTTCAGGAACCCCAGGAGTGTACGAGACCCGAACCTTATTTTTTTCATCGGTATTGAAGGTGAAGGAGGTTTAAATTGTTTTTTGTGATTTTTCCTTTCCAAACGACCCATTTGGGTGCGTGGGGTTTCCCGTGTCTATGAGGAGGCATGATTGTCTCGTCGCCTTAAAGTCCTGAGGGTTGGGTCCCACCAGATGTAATCTCTTTTAGTGGTCTTTATGGGGTCTGTTGGATTAAACGGTCTCAAATTTGAATAGCGATAATCCAGGGATGCGAAGAAACTGTTTTGTTTTGGGTTATGGTTTTAATGCCCCGATAGTCGGGCCCCTCCCTCCCTGCCCCTTGTGGTGGGGTGTTTGGTCACCATCAAGAAATTTTCAAAGACCATACCTTGTGTTAGTTCTAATGGTGGGGAGACCCACATTGAGTCTCGTACGAATGTCTCTGGAATGAATCGGTGTTGAAATTTTCTTTAATGGTGGGGAGTCTGCTCGGACCCCCCCCCCCCCCCCCGTTTCGGTCTTCCAGTCTCGCCTTGGGCATTTTTAGGTTCTTAATGGTGGGGAGCCCCTCTGGTTTCCCCATGTTGACCTTTTGGTTTTGTTTCTAAATATGGCTTTGTGATAAGTGATAAGAGTGTTCCTTGGACGTGGTTTGACCTTGTTGTTCGCTCTAGCTAAATGTTGTGGTTTTCTTTTAATAGTTCTTGAGATGTTTTGGCTTGTGAAGTTGGTTTCTGTGGGTGTGAGAGTTCCCTTCCTCGGTCAGTCAACTGGAGGCGTTCTAGCTCTTTGGGGTGGGCGACACATATCAGAAAGTCTTTTTACGCATTTCTTGATGTTTTCTTTGAGTCAATTTCTCTTAGTACAATGATTTTTCTGCTTTTCACTTCTTGGTTGTGGAGATCCTCTTTGAACATTAGTGGGGTATCAGTTTCTTCTTTGTGTCTCAACCTTAGTTGTGGATTTCCGAAGACGGAAAGATTTATGGTGGAGAGAATTTTCACACCCATCTATTTTACATTATTTATTTTATTAATTTTTTGGGCATTGTGTAGTCCGGGTTGAATCTTGATTTAAATTTTTGGGGTTCTTATTTTAAAAATGTGTGGTTTGGCCTTGACTGCATCCAACGCACTGTGGTCGGAGCCGCGCGACTTCGCCTGGATCACTGCACGACTTTGCATGTTTCACCGCACGTACTACTCATTAGTTAACTAATTAAATAAAATAAATTAGTAATAAATAAATAAAATTAAATGATTGTTAAAATAAAAATAGAATAAAATAAGAAGTGATAAAAAAATTAATAAATTTCTTATTTCTTATTATTATTATTATTATTATTATTATTATTATTATTATTAGCAATATTATTGTTTATATTATTCTTACTAACTAGTATTATTACTATATTTAAGTGGATTAGTTTTATATATATATATATATATATTGTTTTTATTAATTTTTCTTTGGGTCCTTATTCTTTTTTTTTTCTTTCCTTTTTCTATTATTTATTTATTATTATTTTTTTATTTATTCCACATTTTATCATTTTCTCACCCCTCCTCTTTGTCACGCTAGAACCCCTCCCCGAACCCTAATCCCCTCCCTTTGGTCTGCCACGCCCCAACCCTCCATCCCTCTCCCTGGATCTTGTTGCGCCACCCACCCAGCTCGCCCCTGCTGGCTGACTTCGACCCCCCCCCCTCTCGCCGATCTGCGGCCACAGCAAAGAGCCACGCCACGTCCCATCCGGCTAGGGCCATTCGCCTGATCGCCTAAACTCCCTCCTACCCAGCCGTCGTTGCAGCACCTCCTCTCCAGCTATGCACTGGCCAACCCGCTGCCCCCCCCCCGGCCAGCCCCGGATACCAGTTGCGCTAGACCTGCTCAACCCTCAGTGGCACGCCCTACTCTCCTACCCCCCCCCCTCATGCCACACTGCCTCATTTCCAGCCACTTTCTCGCCTCCCTCATCTTCGTCCAACGAACCAGCATCATCACCTGCGCACACCACTAATGGTCGGATTCCTCTTCTCGGCATGTTGTTGTCTGGTGGTCACCGATGTCGACCCCCCCCCCCCCCACGGTTATGTATTTTTCTCCTTGATTTTTTTCCCTTTTTAGTTTTTTTGTTTTTTTCAGTAGGTATATGTTCTAATTTTGGGGTTTTTAACATGAGGTTTTCGGTTCGAATTCATGTTGTAGGTTCTCATTAGGTTTTTTTTAGTGAAAAGGACAAGCGATTGAAGTTTCACGCTGAGTGTTGGGGTCTTCCTACACCAAGGTAGGTGGTTCCATGTTTAATTGTTAATTGATTAATTAATTTACTGGTTTAATTAATTTAAAATATTATGTAATTAATTACTATAGTGAAAAGTTGATCTTTTATGAGGTTTGATTTGCAGTTGAACTTATTTTGAAGAATGTTTATAATATGGGTACTTGTTGCTGGAATGTCATCTCTAGTTAATTGTTAGTTTTATTTTTGTGTGGTTAACCTATAATTATTTTGGTTATTGTGCTTTAATTTTTACTTGAGGTTTTCTATGTCTTAATGCATTTATTAGTGAGTTTTGATGAGATGAGTACGTTGTTGCTATGAAAACCCAAATTATACTATTCACTAGTGTTTTATAAAATGTGTGGATTATTTGTTAGGATGTACAGGGGTTTCTGTTGGTGTTTTGGTGTTGCGTCAGTGTGTGTACTGTCTTAAATGATTATTTGACTGGATTTTTGGTGTTTTCGTCATGCGGTGTAATTTTAAATGGGTTGACATGTTTTCCTGGCAGTTTTTTTAACTGTTGTAATAGTTTTTTTTCTACGTGTGTGGTTTCTTTAATCACATGTGTGAAGCAAATTGAGTTCTTGAGGTGGCGTTGTGTGTGTTTGGTTATAAAAAGGGTGTTTGGGTCAGTCTAGTGTGTAAAGTGGTATTCTACACTTTAAAATTTATTTATGAAAATTTTGGGTTGTTTTATTAAATAATTATTAAGGGTGAAAAATTGTTTTGGTTAAATTGGGTGAATATTTTTGGTGCTTAAAGTCATGCGACATGTGTGAAATTTGTTTAATAAATTCTGTCTGTGGCATGTTTGATATAAAAGGGATTTATTTGATTGTGCAGTATTTATTTTGGTTGTGTGAGTGATGCAGATTTAGTTTTGCGATATTATTAGTGTGCATCTTATTTTAAATGGCCTTTGTGTGTGCAAATGGTGGTTTTTGGCATGCGTAGTGTCTTGTTTTGTCTGAGTATTTGATTATGACATAAGACTTGAACTCTTAACTACTTGAGCACAAATGGGAAGCCTGGGTACTAGGTGGGCAGACTAGGACTAGTGTGCTAGTGATACGGAAGTGGCATCAGCCCAGTTTCACTTAGCTGGATTTGATGACTACAACACTAAATAAACTTTTGGATGATTGGAGACCACTAGGTTATGGATGTGTTGCCTTGTCTAGTGGCTCATGCATGAGAATGTATATTGTTGTGTTCTTGTACCATTGTTCACCGAGACACGAGGTTCTAGGTTCCCACTTCTCACTAGTATCCTTAGGGAATCTCCCATGTAGTGTGATCCTCTTTTTCTTTGCACTCAGCGTCGGCACACAGTGTGACGTTGGGGTTACCAAGAAAGTGTGTGTGTGTGTGTGTGTGTGTTAATTTGAGTAGTTTTCCATTTAGAGTAGTTTTCCCTTAAAAACTGTTTTCACTAAAATTCTTTAAGCACTTATTTATTTTTATTCCATTAAACTGCATATATATTTTTCATTTAATAATTATGCATGTAAATTTTTCTCGGTGGGATCATACTGGGCTTTTAGCTCACACCCTACATGCACCCTTGGGTGTATGTAGATTTTGTTTCTTCTGCATTCCAGGTTGAGGCATCGTGCACAACATTGGTGGTTCGTGTCATCAGCGGCGTCCTCGTGTTGGTTTGGTGAATATAGATTGAGGTTGTTACACCTCATGGTGCTTGGAGGTTTGAGTTAGTGTTTTTTTAGTTTTCCCTTTGTTGTTGTTCCTTTTTGGGTTTATAGTTCAAATTTTAAACTTAAATTTTGATGGTAGATTAAGGTCATGTTTGGTTATCTATTTTTATTTTTTAAATTATTCATCTTGTTGTTTATTTAATGTCTATTTATTCGGGTAAATCGTTCCCAAGTTATATTCTTGATACCCGGGCACTTGTGCCAGCCCATGGGGATCGGGAATGCCCTTCGGGCCATGTCACGGACTAGGTCGGTCACTGGATAGGATGGAGACCCGGCCTGGTTCATGACAATCCACATGGAAGGTTTCAACAAAAGAAAATAAAAATGTTACACATTTTTATTTTATTTTAATCTTTCACAAAAAACACAAAAACTATCTTTCACTCTTGACCCACTATGGTCGAGGTGAAAGTCTCCTTAAGAAAATACTGGCACTATGAGTTCAACGGTGCCCTTGGATTTCAATTCCGAGCACCGGTTCAAAATTTATAAAAACCCACTCGTACGTTTACTAAACGTACCCAATAAAAAGTTCAGAAATTCATTCCAGACACACTGGGCCTTGGAATCAGGCGCCATCAATTTTTGAGGACTCATAAAATTTCCATTTAATTAAAAAAATCACATGGAAATTCCAGGTTTTACATTCTCCCCACCTCAGGTCTTTATTTCCCCGTAATCCAAAAACTCAAACTTAGGTAACAAGTGGGGGTACTGAGCACGAATTTGAGCCTCCCGCTCCCATGTGCTCTCCTGGAGGTTCTTGTACTACCAGCAAACATGTACCAAAGGTATCAACCACCCACAAAGGACCCACTCCTATCGATCCTCAATCTCTACTGGAACCTACGTAAAAGTCACCCCATCATCGACGTCCAACTCTTCGTGGTCGATGATGTGAGAAGGGTCATGCACGTATCTCCTCACCTGGGATACGTGGAATACGTCGTGCACCTGGTGCAATTGAGGTGGAAGAGCTAAGTGGTAAGCCACCTCTCCAACTCTGCTGAGGACCTGAAAGGGTCCGATGAATCTTGGAGATAACTTGTCACCTCGTCCAAATCTCTGTAATCCTAATCGAGGTGAGACCTGTAGAAATACATGGTCGCCATCCTCAAACTCTAGAGGTCTTCATCTCTTGTCGGCATATGACTTTTGCCTACTTTGTGTAGTCTTCATCCACTCCAGGATGATCTGCACCTTCTCTGTGATAGCTTGAACCATCTCTGGTCCCACGAGTGCTGACTCTCCTGGGTCAGTCCAGTAAAAAGGTGATATGCAAGGTCGCCCATACAACGCCTCAAAAGGTTTCATCCCAATGGTGGAGTGATAACTGTTGTTGTATGCAAACTCCACCAAAGGCAAGTGATCCTCCTAGTTGTGATCGAAGTTGAGGACACAAGCACGCAACATGTCCTCAAGAGTCTGAATATTCTGCTCATTCTGGCAATCTATATAAGGATGGAAGGCAGTGCTCAAATGAAGTTGCATCCCGAAATCCTCCTGTAACCTCTTCCATAGCTAGGAAGTAAAACGTTCATCACAATCAAAGACAATCGTTGAGGGTAATCCATGTTTCCACACAATCTCTTGCACATAGAGGCATCCCAAGCTCTATACTAAACCCTTCTCTCTACCCCCAAATGCCCCGAAGGACTTCTTTTTATTTTATTATTGATAATCCCCATTTTAAGGGTTGAAGGGGAACCCGTACATGACTCGTAGGCCCAGGACACAAGGCCCGACAAACCTGCATACATGACTCGAAGGCCCAAAGGCATACTATGCCCAATACATGACCTGTAGGCCTATCCCACTTGAACTGCCCCTCCCCAGCTTCTGCATCATTGATCACCTATCTCTCTACCTTATATTACTTATCGGCTACCATTGCCCCATAAAAAGTGGGCCTACTTGGTGAGTCAGTCGATGATCACCCAGATAGATTCATGACCTATGGATGTACTTGGAAGTCCTATCACGAAGTCCATGGATATCATATCCCACTTCCACTCTGGTACCTCTAAAGGCTGAACCAAGCCTTCTGGTACCTGATGCTTCTCCTTCACTTGCTAACAAGTGAGGCATCGAGAGACAAACTCTGCTACTGCTTTCTTCATTCCCGGCCACCAGTGCTATCATCGGAGATCCTGGTACATCTTCACCACTCCTGGATGTACCGCTAGATGGGATGTGTGAAAATCCCTTATAACTTCCTCCTAAAGTGACATCAGTACCATGTTACGTCCTCTGAAGAGGATGACATGCTCCCCACCTTCAGAAAATCCATCAGGTGCCTATCCTGTGGATATCTGAGCATGTTGAGCCTCACAGTCAGCGTCCCCACACTGCACCTCCATAACTCACTGAATAAGTGGGGGAGTGACTGTAAGAGATTAAAGAAAATCTTATCCATCTCTATCCATAAAGGATATTTGAAAATCGGCCAGCTACTCAGTCACCTCACCTAGCAACTATATACCAGATCTCCTGCTGAGTGCATCTTCTACAACGTTCCCCTTCCTAGAAGTATAGACTATCTCAAAGTCATAGTACTGGAGGAACTCAATCCAACATCGTTGTATCAAGTTCATATCCTTCTGAGAGAAGATATATCTAAGACTCTTATGATCAGAGTACACCGTAAAACACTCACCCATCAAGTAATGTTGCCACATCTTCAAGGCGAAGACCAATACTGCTAACTCCAAGTTATGGTTAGCATAGTTCTACTCATGTTGTCTCAGTTATCGAGAACCATATGTGATCATTTCTTGCTACTACATCAAGACACATCCAATCCTGATCCCTGATGTGTTGCAGTAGACTACGTACCCTACGCACTTTTCTGGAAGCCTCAAGATGGGGGCACTAGTCAGCCTCTGCCTCAACTCCTGAAAACTCTGCTGGCATCTCTCCGACCACACGAAGGGTTACCCCTTCTTTTTCAACACTGAAAGTGGTGCTGAAACTCTAGAGAAATATGGCACAAATTTCTGGTAGTATCCAGCCAAACCCAGGAAACTCCGTATCTCTGTCACACTCCTGGGTGGCTCCCAAGAAAGTACCACCTCAATATTCGCTAGATCCACTGAAAATCTATTCTCTGATATGACATGTCCTAGAAAGTGAACCTCTTAGATCCAGAACTGGCACTTCGAGATCTTACCATAAAGCTGGTGCTCTCGAATTGTGTCCAGTACTACCTGCAAATGATAGGCATGCTCCTCCTCAGTAACCGAGTAGATCAGAATGTCATCGATGAAGACTACTACAAAGCGATCAAGGTATGGATAAAATATCATTTTCATGAGTCCCATGAACACTGTTAGAGCATTGGTTACACCGAATGTCATAACCAGGAACTCGTAATGGTCGTATAGACATCTGAAAGTCATCTTCTACACATCCTCGTCTCGTACTCTGAGCTAGTGATATCCTGATCTGAGGTCTACCTTAGAGAACCGTCGTGCTCTTTTCAGCTAATCAAAGTGGTCGTCAATCCTCAGAAGTGGGTACTTGTTCTTCACGGTCACCTGGTTCAGGTGCCGATAGTCAACACAAAGCCTCAAGCTCACATCCACCTTCTTGGTGAACAAAATCGGGGTTACCTAAGGAGAAACACTGGATTATATGAACCCTTTCCCTTGTAAGTCCTCCAGCTTTACCCGCAGCTCACAAAGCTCAGCGGGAGCCATCTGATACACTGGTGTAGATATCGGTGTCATCTTGGGGTAAAAGTCAATACAAAATTCCACCTATCTGTGAGGAGGTATACCCGGAACATCATTAGGGAAGACATTCGCATACTGGTCCACCACTAAAGTATAGCTCAGACTCTCCACATCAACCACTCCAAGGGTAAGGCTAGCAAACTGATGAGTGATTGGATGCACCCTCATCTGGGTAAGTCCATCCTACGCTGCAAAGGCTCCCTTCTCGCTAGTGAAGGTAAACCTAATCCCATCCGTGTGGACACACCACATTTTTCGCCTAATACAGTCTATCTGAGCATTGACTGTAGATAACTAGTCCATACCCAAGATGACGTCATAAGGCCTCAATGCTGCTACTAGGAGATCCCATCCAAAGCTCTCGCCTCCTAGAGTAAGCTCGCACTGTCGACACTAGTTCGTAATCGTCGAATCCTCTCCTGTAGGAGTATCTATCCGTAAGGATCGAGCCAACGGCTCCATAAAAATCTTCGAGCTCCGAACGAGGGCAGTGGAAATAAAAGAATGACTAGCACCTATGTCTATAAGTACTACAACTATAGTAGAGTAGACATAGATATTACCACATATCATCTACGGAGTGACCTGATTGTAGGCCTCATCTGTCTGGAGATGAGCTCGCCCCTGTCCTCCTGCTCCCTATGCTTGGGGTGGACCACCTGATGGTGGTGGTGGTAACATCTTGAATCGTCTCCCACCACCAGCTGCACGAACAACTCCTCTGCCACATCTACCTTTTCCCTGTAAACCTCCTCGGTAGAATCTTTGTCTCTACCTAGGTGGTCCTTCGACCATCTGCTGATCATCCATACGGCGGGTCGGACAGTCATGATCCATGTGACCCTGCCCTCCGCGTGTGTAACACTACCTGCTCCTGGCATGACTGGCTCTGCCTCGGGTGCCCTGCACAACTGATCCTAAATCCTGTAGTTTTCCACCTGTAGTTTTGGTCCATTTGGATCTTTGTGTCATCTTTCTGCTGCCAGCTGTAGAAGACTCTGCTACATGATGACTGGTAGTGGGTCTCGCTGCTGTTGAATGCTCAGTAAATAAACTCTCTACTAAGAGGGCTCTCTCTAACACCCTAGCCTGCGTCGGGATGCTGAGTGAGATCATTGAAGCCCTAATCTCCCATTTGAGTCCCTGATCAATGTTTTGGGCCCAGAATAATGGGTCCCGCACCATATCAGTGGAGTAGCATGAGAGGTTGGTGAACCACACTGAGTACTGAGCCACAGCCATGTTTCCCTGCTACAGATGAAGAAGCTCCTATATGCGCACTATACGAAGAGTCGCTGGAACAAACTCTGCCTGAAATAGGCTCTCGAAGTCTTCCCAGAGAAGCGTCACATCGTCGTGAGCCTGGAGCGTCAAGCTCCACCATCTGTACGTTGTTGCCTGTAGAATATTGGCGGCAAGGATCACCATGAGATCGGCTGGTGTCCCTACCAGTTGAAAGACTCTCACCATAACCTCTATCCAATCCTCAGCTGCCAGTGGGTCTGTCTCTCCCTTGAACCTGGGTGGCCTCTAGCACCGGAACTCGTGCAACACACTCAAGTGGTGTGCACCCTCTATCACTGGGGCTGGTGGAATCAGTGGACCAAGGGGTAATGGTACAACTGGTGCCTCCGCTAGTGCCTCTACAAGAAGAGGGCCCTATACTGAGGCCTCATCGTTCAGTGGGCAGTCAATGCGTACTATATCTGGAACCCTAGCTAGTTAGTTGCGTGGAGGAATCCTGAAAATAAACAGGTGCATCACGGTTAATAAGTTATACCTAGTGAGTTGACTCAAAGAGATCATAGATTAAACTCTTGGAAACACACACACAGTCAGTGTTTTTATGCACTGAGCCGGTAATTAGAAGTCAGGGTCCTAGTGTATGGATACGCCAGCCGCCGCACCAACACTGGATTCCCTAAACTAATAACCACACTCACTAAACTTAACACTATTATCATTAAAAAGATCAGAGTTCTATGTTCTGTGGTAGAACTGACTCCTCTGATACCAATTTGTCATGACCCATCCCCTGGGGCCCATGTCGTGACTACCCCAAGCCTACCTTCCATAGGCCAGGGGCTTGAGAATTGCATTGAAGGCGTATTCCCTATAACTGGGAAGGAATTTCCTTTATAACCTATAGGCACACGAAACCAAGCAAACAACAAGATACAAACTCAAGTAAACTGAATAGTAATCAAAGTAAGTGTAGTAAGTAAAAGGGTCTAGAATACAAGACCAACTGGAAAGTACAAGGAAAACTGGAAAGTACAAGACAACAGATAGGTGAAAATCATCTCTTGTATCATCCACCTTGGATCCTAACTGAAGGGTAGGTACAGCTCACAAATGGTCGTCTCTGCGGTTCTCCTCGTCTAACGTACACCTCTGAGCTACCTCCAATCCTGGTACCCTTTTCTTCAGTTAGCACTGTCCGTCATCTCTACCAAACACAATGAAGTGTGGGCATAGCCCGTATAGGGGTGAGTATAACAATACTCAGTAGGGATCCTGAGAACCTCAAGGTCTCACAAAATCCACAAAAGATAAACCAAAAAGGAAGGAAACAACTGATAACCCTACTTAGGTATATGCCCACACATATACCAAAGTTATCACATAAACCCATCACAATCATGAGGAAAACACAGAGTCCAACTCCAAAGCCACAAGCTCAAATATTCCACAAAGGAATAAAACCCATGAAGTAAAGTACCACACAGGTACTCCACATAGAATAATACCACCAAGGTATTACCATGAAGGAAAGTAACACCCAGGTACAGACTCTGCTCACACCAGGTATAACTTAAGTACAGTAGTAGAGATGATTATATGTAACTATTGAATCATCTTACTCTTTTAAGAGATAGACCCACACAGGATCACTCAGTACAGACCCACACAATATTTCTCGGTGCTGACCCACATAGGATCTCTAGGTGCTAACCCACACAGGATCGCTCGGTGCTGACCCACACAGGATCGCTCTTCATTCTTCACGTCACAGCTAGCTACTGGGTTCCCACACTGCGCTCGCTTGTCTCCGGGAGGGTTTGATCCAAAAGCCTCTAGTTGATACTCCAAATACCAAAAAGTCTCACGAAGAAGTATCTCAAATAACCTCCATGTCATAGGGGTCTCAATGCAACATACGGTGTGTCAATCGGACGCCCGGTCTGTGAGTTATTAGCCTTTTAGTCCTGAGGGCCCGGTTGGATCCGTGCTCGATCCAACCCGACCATTCCCCAACTTTATCCATATACCTAGTGGGGTATACCAAAGGTACCGTCTCACTCCAGGGTTTCTGGCACCGCTGAAAATTTGTCAAATGAACATCTGATGCCGAAGTTATAGCCAAAAGAGCATAAAGATCCTAGCTGGTCCGAGTCCGGTCTGACCCGGTCAGACCGACCCGGTCCGACCTGACCTGGATCGACCCGACCCGGTTTGGGTCGACCTAGCCCACTGGGTCCAGACTTTCCCATTCTGGGTCCAGCCCGGCTCGCTTGGTCCGTCTCGGCCCACGCTGGGCGGTCCGGCAGGCCGCGAGGGACCGCGAAGGCCGTTGAAGGCCACCGGAGGCCGCTGGTGGCCATGAGGTCATGGAGGGCCATGGGTCGGCGTGGAGAGACCGAGGGTGTTGTGAGGGTGGCGCAATTCCACAGGTGCTATGGGGGTGGCGCGACGGGGCCGTGGGGCGGCGGAGCTGTGGGGCGGTGGAGCTGCAGGGCGGCACGGTGCGACCACTGGGTGCTATTATCTTCATCGCGGATGGAAGTGGTGTCAGGCGCTCTCTCGTGTTCCACCGGTACCAAATGTTGGCACTGGTTTCCGTCAACATTGCGAAGAACACACAAAAGAAGAACATTGGAGGTTTCAAGCCATATTTGTTTGTCCCGCACCCTCCGCATTAGAACGGTAGCAAGTGGTTCACAAATTTGAATCAAGAAGGTGTGTGGAAGATATTTAAAAACATCAATCCCCCCAACCTTCATCAATCACTATTCCCAAGCCCGCAAAATAAAACATCCACATATCAACTAGTTTAAGAGAGTTGATCTGCGTTCTTATTTTAGATGGGAAGAACATGGAAATTTATAATCACATAGAATTAAACCCCTACCTCGAAGATTTGTTGACGGAGGCCACAAGGAAGGAGTCGGTGTCGTTGGGAATAGACGGACGTCGGTGATGTCAGCATTTCCTTGATCGTCGATTCATTGTTGTTGAAGACGTTCCTCTTCGGCATGAGAATCCTTTGTTGGGGAGTGCATTCTTCATTGGAGAACACGTTCTTCATTAGAGAGAATAATCCTCCAATATCTCTCCCAATTCCATTTTCCCAATTCTTTCCCCAATTCCACTGAAAAGAAAATAAACAGCCAATACAAAAATTAAATAATAAATTAACATTTAATTTTATGTTGGTACATAAAATTAATTGATAACTTATCATTTAATTTTATGTTGACACATATAATTAATTGATAACTTAATATTTAATTTTATGTTGACACATAGAATTAATTAGGGAAGTTGAGAGGTTTCTCCCCCATTAAGAGGAGGTTCAAGGGGTTTTAAGCCTCGGGTGGTTCCCACCACCATAACCTATGTTGAGAGGTTTTAGTACAGGTTTTCCACACCATTAAAACATCCACATGGAAGGTTTCAACAAAATAAAATAAAAATGTTACACATTTTTATTTTATTTTAATCTTTCACGAAAAACACAAAAACTATCTTTCACTCTCGACCCACTACGGTCGAGGTGAAGGTCTCCTTAAGCGAATATTGACGCTGCGAGTTCAACATTTCCCTCAGATTTCATTTCTGAGCACTGGTTTAAAAGTTACAAAAACCCATTCATACGTTTACTGAACGCACCTGATAAAAAGTTCAGAAATTCATTCCGGGAACATCGGGCCTCGGAATCACGTGCCGTCAATTTTCACAAACTCATAAAATTCCCATTTAATTAAAAAATACATGGAAATTACAAGTCTTTATATATTCTTCCAAAATAAAATTTAATCCATTACTCCATAAATGAGATCCCATAATATTTTATTTTCTTTAAGCATATTGTGGTCCCAAAAGAGAGAATATATTCCAAAATAAACTTTTTCACTTAATCACCAAATAATTTTCTTATACTAAGTATATCCATTTGATAAAACATAATATCCAAAATCAACTTATTCTTGATCAATAAAATCATTTAACTAAAAAGAATAAGTCATACTAACTAGTGACTTCACGTAGGCTAGTGGTAGTCAATGCATCCTTGTCTCCTTTCAGTTGTGGGTTTGATTCCTGTAGCCTTGCCGGACGCGATAGGTTGTCACCCATCTTACGTGTTTCCCATTTTTATAAAACTCAAAAATAAACCTAACATTATTTAACCTCAATGGTTGTCTTATACCTCTCATTTTCATCCCAACTCATAATGTCCTCAATATATCAATCAATGAATTCTTATATATATTGACATTTTTTTACCTCCATATGGCAAGATAACACTATTCCCAAATAAATAACATTGTACCTTCATCATGGTGTCCACCTGATTTCATCGTCATTTTGTTCACGTAGATAGATGGTCCATGCATTGAAATAATGATTTAGAGATCCTTCAAAATCATCTTCTTCCTTTATCTAAATACACCTCATACAACTTGGGTCATATGGGTGTTCACAGAAAAATAGTTTTAGAAAATAATCATGTATTACATATAATTTAACATCTGATAAAACTTGCTTTTTATAAAACAGTCGGGCCGAGTTTGAGTTGAAACATTCAATAAATGGTCCTTTTAAAATACCATAAGTATGTGCAGAAAGACTATAATTTAAAATCAAATATAAATAGGTTTCTCAAGGTTATCCTTCTTCAACACCTTTTTTAAAATCAAATTATGCTTCAAAATCTTGTGATAAGGTAAAATATTTGAAAATACCTTGATAATATTTACCTTTCTTGAAAATATGAGAATATTGAGAAAATGGGATTTTATTAAATACAACCCATGATCCATGATGGTTTTGAGGTATTGTAGAAGTGTTTTATATCTCAAACAATTTCCTTCAAGTGAATTGTATGTCCGAAAATGTTTCAAAGTCATCTGGACATGACTTTTCAATAATTATTGCAAGAAATTCATCAATAATAGAGAGGAATGTCATTTGAGATCCTCATCCTTCGATTTATTACAGACTTTTATTAATCTAAAAAAGTTACAAAACAAGGATTTAACTTAAAGAGTAGACATAGATACTAACCATGTGTCTAACAGAAACTCATAATACCTAAAGTTTTCTAAACTGGCCTTTGATACCAATTATAAGGCCCCAGCCTTATAAAATTACTTAACCATGAGTTAAATCAAGAATTAACATTTTGGATATTTTCATGTTTATAGTTTTAAAGAATTATACTTTAACTATTACATTACATCTCAAATACTACAAATTATACACTTCTACTCAGTATCCATTTTATTCATGAAATAAAAACTCTTAAAAGAAAATATGAATTATTTTTCTTGATATAAATCTTCTTGAATTATTTCTTTCTCTTACCCTTCCTTATACCCTATGAAAAACATTTAAAAAACTTGGTATGATCATAAAAAGGTCATTAAGGGTTATAAAATAAAGAAATAAACCATTAACCCATCAATACATACAAAACATAAGCTCTTTAACATACCTCATGAAATCATAAGATTTATGAATAACATATATAAATAATAAAGGTAACCTATGGAATCCATATCAAAATTACATTGTAGCTCTCACAGCTACATAGGGAGTTACGTTGGAATACCCATCATAGTATATTCTCTAAATCTCTTAGAATAAACATTAAGGTTTACCTTCATCATGTTACCTAATGCATTAGAGAGATATCTTAGACACACACACCCTAGGTTTATCATAGAACCACCCATATTCATAAAAAATTCCCAAGAACCATAACATAATAATAAAACTTAAAGAAAAGATAACATTTCTACATTACAATCAAAATATATCAGTTCAAGATATTGATATAACCAATCCAATTTAAAAGACACATTTAAAACATTTAAAAAGAATATTTTTGAATCAATGTGTCCCATACCACTTAGAAAAATTTAAAGGAACTAAAATTTTAAAACACTAATGTCCATTTAAATAAATCCTAAAAATGATTTTGAAAACATGTACATTAGTGAGAAATATTTAGAAGAATATATTTTTAAAACATTTAAAACAATGTTTTAGTTAAAGAGTCCCTTACCACCAGAGAAAATACTTGAATGAAAATAATTATAGAATAACATTAAAAAAATCTTGTAATATCACAAGAATATGGATATTCATGATATAATATGTAAAAGGAAATTATATATGCCATATAAAGTGAATTGGTGTATAACAATAAATAAGTCTCAATGGAATGTAAATTGAGAAAAAATCCCTTACAAAGATCGTATAAATGACGTAAGATTTTATAAATTGGGTGATTGTGTGTTGAAAAGGTATATCCACATAAAGTTATGTAGAAATTAAAACATAAATAAATAAATATTGATTCCACACATAATCTTAGCATAATATAATCAATGAAGTATGCGTAAAACCCAATGAGTGGAGATTGAGTTTAGAAATTCCCTTACGAGAATTTGACAGCCTAACGGCGTCACTTAAAAATTAGGAAAATGAGTTGATGAGAGATAAAAGGGTCTCTCGTAACTTGTACATAAAATTTAAATCAATAAGGATATATAAGAACATATCCCAACATTAGAAAATGGAAATTAAAAGACATAACATAAAGAATTCTTTAACTAAAATAGAATGGTGAAAGGTTCCCTTATAAAGATAATTTTGTAAATAAAATAGATTCATTATGTGTATTCACTATAAGTACACATATTTAATGCATAAATACAATATAATAAATAATCATATAATGGCATAATCAAGAAGTATAATATTAACCGAAAGAATGGAAATCAGGTTAAGAAGTTCTCTTACCTCGTGTCCGACTTGACTTGTTAGTTCATTAATTTTCAAAATAATAAAATTAAGTTAATTTATAATTGATTTAGAACCTTTTTCAAGTTTATTATTCCTTTTATATCACTTATTACCTTTAAATAACAATTATTTAATTATTTTATTTCATATCGAACATTTTTTCGATGTTCGTAATTTGAGTCAAAAATGAACATGTTATAATTACAATTTCTCCATGTTGTAAAAATTACATTATATCCATAATTATATTCATGATTTAGATATCATATATATAATATATATCAATTATATATTTATTTATAATTTTCCATATCATTTGGATATATGAAAATGAAATGCACCGTTCATGGAGACGGTAAGCCGTACGTACGCATGAACGCTACTTTCATTTCTTTTTTTCATTTTTAAAAGAATGAAAACCAAAATGATACATAGGTATATTATAAATATAGTATAATATATATTTTATATATGTTACATAAGTTCATTAATTTCATCCTTTATACGTTTCATGTATATCATGAATGAGTCATATCACTTTCAGGGGGTGGTAGTCCGCACTTCCTCAAATGCAATTATCATATTTACATGTTATGGAAAGTATAAAGATATGATGTAAATGAAAAATACAGAAGAATATAGACAATATAAATATGATATATACCATATATAAATATAG
This sequence comes from Viscum album, assembly GCA_963277665.1. Classification (NCBI taxonomy): domain Eukaryota; kingdom Viridiplantae; phylum Streptophyta; class Magnoliopsida; order Santalales; family Viscaceae; genus Viscum; species Viscum album. The sequence goes on along the minus strand of OY728157.1, from coordinate 1,417,845,222 downwards.
TTCCAACATAATGTTCACCATGAGAGGCGGTAGAATAAAATTTAACAATCATCGTTTCGTGAGGTAGTAGTTCACCGTCCATAGAAATAGTATGTTATAAATCCATTAAATGGAGTTGTGTGTGAGTGTAGTTAGAATACATATCATAAAATCATTATAGTATATTTAGGATAATTTTTTTATGTAATCATAGAAAAAGAATATAATAAGGAGTGAATTAGTATAATAATGGAAAGTAATTTTAGAGAAGACGTTACCTCTTAAAACGTGTAACTTCCTTTGATTTAAGCCAATAGGCTTTCTTGAATTCCCTTATACCTAGAGGAAAGATTATAGAAGGAATAGGGGGATGTTGGAATATTCTTGGATCAGATTTTTTATTAGAAAAGGGTCTTTAGAGGTGTGTGTAATGGGTTAGAGTTTGTGTCCTTTTATAAGAGGGATGAGGGGCTCTTTAGGAAAGTTTGAAAGTATTATTTTATTATAAAATGATTTTCAGTTTTAAAAGGTCCAAAAATCATTAAATTAGAATATAAGATGAATATAAGTTGAAATAAAATCATAAAATAATAATAATACAGGATTTGGAAATTTTTTATTCCTTATTTTGTTTATTTAACCCTTTTTTACTCTTACCGTTTTATCAAGCATTTAACACTTTTAAAATCAAAATAGTTACCAAAACATGAAAAATATCCAAATTAATATTCAATAATAAAATTTTGGAATTATTATAACTATTTGGAAGAATATTATATTTTTTTAGAATTTATAATATTTAATAAAATATTTTATATTTTAAAGTATGAATTATGTCAATTCTGACACTATTCATATCATGGATTTTTTAAAAATACAAAAAAATTTGATTGATTTGAAAAAATATCATTAATACAAATATTATATTTAACTATAACCCATAAAATTTCGGTATGATATCAAAATAACCAAATTACATTTATTTTAACATTTATAATATCATTTATTTGAATCCTTGTTAATGAAGCAATCGCTGCATCACCATTGTGTCATAATTAAATTTATTTATTTAATGTCTAAAAATTATAAATAAAATACCATGATGTATGAAATAATTTTATATTTAAAATTAATATTTATAGTTGAAAATATCACTTATATAACCCAATATAAAAATTGTTTTACTAAAATAAATATGTTTATGTTACATTTTCCTTAACTTTAAATTAATTTTTATAAAATGTTGTTTTCACTTATAAGTGGCTCCATTGGGTTCCAAAATCTACCCAAGGATTCCCATGGTAATAAGTGTATCATCCAATAGGGTTATAAAATATGTTAGGGTGATTTGATATTATTATAATATTATTTCTTACCCTTATTACCTGATTTACCCTTTAACCATAATAAATAAAATATTTACTGAAGTTACTATTCATATTGTCTAAAAATAAAAGTTACCTATTTAAAAAAATTTGACCTCATTATTAAAAATATGGAATCCATTTTTCCAAGTTCAAAACACATAAGTTGTAGAAATTAATTTAAAATTAATTCCTGTTGCCAAAACCAAAAAACAAGTTTTTAAGAAATAAAAACTACCAAAAGATTGACATGTGTTTTTGTCCAATTTCAAATTAAAATTAATTCCAATGACCAAAATTGTATTAAATGATAAAAATATAATCTAATTTAACTTTAAATCCAATTAAAATTATAGTATAATCATATAAATATATTATATTAAAAGGTAGTTTTGAATTAAAATGCAGTATTTTCACTATTCATCAAAAAATGAACTTTATCAAGAAAAATACCAAAATTTTACCCAAAGTAAATTTTGATGTCCCATTTCAAAAGAATAATTTTATTTTGTCAAATGGAACATATAAAAGTGAAAAAAAAACTATATTTAAAAATTCTCTGCCATCAAAAGGCGGTAAATCAACCTTTTAAAGAATATTAGAGTATTTCATGCTTAAAATCAGATTCATTCTTATTTTAAGCCTCTAAAATTTATTGGATAAATTTAAAGACATTTAACAAACATCTGTAATCATAATTAATTTAGTTATATTTATTCACAGCAATACAATGGTTATGCGTTAACTACCATTTAAAATAATAATATTATTGTATTATTTTTCAGTGTAACACAATGTTGTGTGCAACATAAGATTTCAAAGAAGATCATTGTTGTGTGTTGAGTACGTTATAAAAAAAGTGTCATATTTAACATAAAATTAATCTCTTATTGATAAATATTAATAGATATGAAAAAGTATTATTCTATAAATACCAGGTTCATTACAAGTTCTCTTACTACTTAGAATAAGAATATAATAAAATATACTTACTTGACAAGTATAGTTTCATCAATTAATTGAATTCTACAAAAAACTCTTATTTTTCTCTAAATGATGAGTATTCAAGTTTAATTTTTCCTACCTAATACAATAGAATCAACTTCTATAGAAACACATAATCCAAAAAATATTAACTATTTATTTCTTCTGTCTTGAAACATTAACCAAAACCAATATGGTTAGGATAATATAAAACAATTCTCCAAAAAGTATAAACCATTGGATGATGAAAAACTAATTCTAATCTCCAAAATTCAACTATAAATACAAAAGTTCAACATAGACCATTCAAAAAATAATTATCCTTAAAACCCTTCAAAATAATCCAAACTAAGTTTGAAACCCAAAATTCATAAGAATTTTATTACATAGTATTTTATCTCTAAATAACATTGATCAGTCTTAATTTATCATACAAAAAAGTAATTTCCAAAATAATATATTCTTTATGATAGTTTAATAATTTCCATAAATAACCTAGAACTTCATAAGTCCCCAATTAAATCATATATTCTTTAAAAAATAAAATTCAACCATTACTCCTCAAATAAAATCCCATAGAATTCTATTTTTCCATAGGAATATAGGGTTCCTAAAATAGTGAATGTATTCCAAAATAACATTTATCAATTTATCCCCAAATCATTTTCCTATAACAATGATATCCATTTGATAAAACATAAGTTCCCCAAATAAAGTTATTATTATTCCATCTTCTTTTTTAACTAAAAATAAAATTCCATACTAACTAGGGACTTCTCATATGCCAGCGGTAGGTGATAAAACCTTGTTGTACTTAGGTTGTAGGTTTTATTTTCATATCCTTGTATGACACGATGGGTTGTCACCCTTCCTATGGGTTGTCCTTTTCCTAAAATTATATAATTTTATAACATTCCCAAAATGATATAAATCCTAAAAAAAATAATAAAATGTTTTATACTCCAAGTTTATCTCATACCTTTCATTTTGAAACCAAAAATGTAATAACCCATAATTACCTCAAAATCAAAGATCATATAAAACCTAATTCTTATCCATAACTTTGTAATTGTGTCACACAATAAAAGATAATTCATCATCAAATAACATTTTCATATAACAAACTTCATGGTTACACATATGAGAAAAAAATCTTCTAAAGTAATCCCATCATCAAAAGAGAATTAATACTTTTAAACATTTCATTATCCTAAAGTCTATTGTAACTCTTGAATCCTTTATATGTATACTTTTTAATCACTTAGTGTTCTTAGTGGTCCTTTAACCATGATTTTCTATATTATTCCTTAATAATGATTTCCTATAAAAAACATTAATCATTTCCTAATATTCAATAATGTCAAAACATGAGATAATTAATAATATATACCTTTCATAGGTCATTTTTAGTTTCCTCATCTTCAATTAGAATGTCATTAAATATTGTTAAACATATATTTGTATATTTCTCCCAATCCCATTCCCAAACCTTCTTTATAGGAAATCTATTTTCATAATGACCATACTCTTTACATTTAAAACATTCAATTGGTAACTCGAAAATAACTTCTTTCCCTTTCCTAGGGTCAATTGAACACTTACTTTTTCCTTGGCAGGTTTTTTCTTTATGAACTTCATTACCACATCTATAACACCTTCTCGTCCCTTTAAAACATTTTACTAGGTGTTTCTTTTCACATACGTAGCTCATATATTGTTAAATATTCTTACCTTTAGGATCATTATTACATGAACTTCCAAAGGGATTCGTTTATCTCGTATATGATACATCAGAAAAAATCATCAAGGTTCAAGTGGTTAATCATTACTCTCGATAGTTGGTTTTGAATAACCACTAGATTTCTCATTGTAGTTATCATTTAATTGTATTGTTTATTTAAAGAACCACCTCATTTTCATTTACATCCATTTCTACTTCGGTGGCTGATGGATTCATCCATTTACTAAAACCAAAAAGGTTAGTGTGAGTATATCAATAAAATCATCATATACTATCTTATGAGGAAGATAAACACTAAGATATATTTATTCAAGTTATCTCAAACTCATTCAATTTATCTAAAATAACTATGAATCTTTCTATTATGCAAACCATTATGGTTATATATAACTTATAACTTATTCTTTAATATCACCCTAACCTCTAAAGTTGTCTAAACCATCCTCTGATACCAACTATAAGACCCAATACTTAAATGTTACTTAATCTTGAGTTAAGTCAATAATCTTACTTTCATTCACATTGAGGATCTTTTCAGGCTTATAGATTTAGATAATTAGGCCATAACTCATACATATAAACTTAAATATGACAAATTAGACACTCCCACCCACTATCCATTTTTTAATAAAACCAAAAATGTTTAAAAAGAAACATGCTTTCGTTTCATGTTTAAGATTCATAACTTTTCCTTGATCCCATCCTTGAATCAATTATTATTTAAATCCTATTAAAAACATTTCAAAACATGGGATGAGTATAAAAATCTCAATAAGGTATACAAAAAGAATGAAATTTGTTAGTCTTGTGAAAACATGTAAACCATGAATATTATATCATAACGTAATACTTTTCACCTTTAATAAGTAGTAAATACATTTCACTGAATATAAGCTCATTTCTTACCATTTTTATAATCAAAGTATTACCATAAAACCAATAGAACTCACATAAAACATATAAAGGTAACTTGGTAAATAATCATAGTTAAATGAAATAACCATACGGTCAACTTCCACAGATACCACTAAATAGAATAGCCATACGTATGACTTTTATACCCAATTCATTGGAGGTTATAACGTAACCAACTATCCTTGGTTTATCATGGAACCACCCATATTTTTTATCACGTAACCACCAATATTTGTTTTATCACGTAACCACCCTTCAAATGTCCAAGTACCATTATATAATAATAACACATAAAAGATTGTAATTATCAACATTTCACTCAAAAAATTTCATTTGCAATCATAAGAAATCATTTCAAGATATTAAAATATTCAATACACTTTCAAAACCATTTTAAATACCAAATCACCCAAAAAGGGAATAAGGTATTTCTTTTCCTTTTAAAAACATTAAGTTTTATAGAGGAATATAAATATCAAATAATGGTTACAATGTCAAATAAGTAGTTGTCACTGCATATGTTAAAAAAACATTCCTTTTGTCATTTTGTAAAGAAAGTAAAATGCTTCATATAAAAATATTAATTTTAAAAAACTTGGAATTAATTAAAATTAAAAGGGTTTTATTATACATCTTATAAAATAAAGTTGTGTATAACATCAAAATATGCCTCAATGAAAGAAAATTGAGATGAAACCCCTTACCTCGAGTTTGGATCAACTCTTACATTCTTTATCTTCCTGGATAATAAAACTGGGTTAATTTATAATTTATTAAGAAATCTTTCATGTTAATTATTCCTTTTATATCACTTATTATCATGTTATAAAAATTACAAAATTATTTAAGTTCATATCAGACGTTTTGTCGATATTCAGTACTTGAGTCAAAAATGAACTTGGTATAATGTCACTAGTCCATGTGGTCATAATTATTTCATCCCAAAAATAATATTAATGAAATTATTATCATTTTTATACATCAATTATACTTCTAAATCAAACCATTAAGTATTTTTATGAAAAATTAACAATGTTATAATCATTGAGACGCTAGGTCATACATGTGCATGAGTAACGTTTCCATTTTTTATTGATCATTATGTAAAAAAGGTGATTATTATTTTATATTTATAGAAAGATCATAATATTATTTACATCATAATATTCATTTAAATAAACTTATATATATCATACAAGTGATATGGTGAATAAAAACAATCCACATCGCTTCGTGGAGGTGATAGTTCACACGTACACACGAACGACATTATCATTTTTATGTGCATGGAAAGTATGAAAATAATTAATATATTATTATTTTATAATGATAAATATGTCATAAAAATAATATAAGAACATTAATTCCATCATTATGACTAGTCTTGAGAGACGGTAATGAAAAACAAGCTATATCAATTTGCGAGGTGGTAGTTCGCCATACACACGAATGAAATGTTCATTTCCCATTTGATGAAATTGGAGATGGATTTAGGGGATGATATTAATGTAATAAAATCTCAGTATATTAAGGATATTGGATTTATTGTTTTATCATTGTTGGATTAGATTTTAAGGAAATTAAAGAATAAATAAAATAGAAACACTTAAAGAAAATGATACCTCTTCTTTGGTTGATCACCTTTGAAGAAACCTTAACACATCTAAGGAGGGTGTTCCACCTAAACTAAGAACTCAAGAATATGGAAAGGGATTATAGTAATAGGTTTCTTCAGAGATTTTATTAACCAAATTTTTTTGGAAGTGTGAGTAATAAAGAAGAATGGATTCCTTTTATAGGAGAGGGGATGGGCACCCTTGGAATTATTAAAAGTATTAAATTAAAATAAATTCAATTTCGATTCCAAATGGGTCCAAACTCATTCAGTTAGAATATATGATTAGTATAGGTATCAATATAATTATCCAATTAAAATTATACAAGTTTTAGTATTTTTTTAATCCTTATCTTTTTTAACCCCTTTTAACTATTACCATCTTATCAAGTAATTTACACTTAGAGGGTTAAAATAATTACCAAATAATTCCAAAAGTCTAATGAATGATTCTTTAATGGAATTTTTAGAGTTATATAAACTTTTTAGCCAAATCATATATTTTTATAATTTTTATATCTTTTAATTAGATATTTTATATTTTAAAATATGAATTATGACAATTTTGACACGATTCATTATATGACTTTTTTAAAATATAATAACAACTTGATTCTTCAAAAAACTACATTAACTTAATACAAACATGTAATATTTATCCAAAAAAATTATGGAATAAAATATTTAAAATTGTATTTATTTTAATATTATCTATATCATTTATTTGATTCTTTATTTAATAGATCTATTAATGCATCATCTTTGGGTCATAATTAAATTTAATTATTTATTTTCTAAAAATTATAAATAAATTACCATGTTTTATGTAATATTTTTAGATTTAAAAGGACTATTCTTAGATTAATATATCACTTACATAACCCCATATTATAATTATTTCAGTTAGAAGAGGCATATTTATGACTTACTTTCCTTTACTTTAAATTAAATATTATAAATATCATAATCACGCCCAAGTGGCTTCAAAATGTCACAATTTCGACCCAAGGATGTTAATGGTCTATAATAACTCATATAATAATATTAGGACAAGTTTTGGGGTAATTTTATAATATTATAATATTAATTTTACCTTTAATTGCCTTATTTACCCTCAACCATGGTAAATAAAATACTAAAGTTACTATTCATTAAAAATTATTTTGATCCTATTAGACCAATTTTTTCATAATAAGTACAACCATTTATGTACATTTTTTAAAATTCAATTCAAATAAGTGGTTAAATTATGTTTAACACTAATCCCGTTGACAGATCGAAAAATGGATTTTTTAAGTAAAATGTTCAAAAGTTCACATAGTTTTTCTATTTAATTTTAATTTGAAATTTTATCCAATGAAATAAATTGGATTGATTAATAAAAAATTAATCTAATTATAACTTAAAACCATGTAAAATGATAATATAACAATATAAATAAATTATATGAAAAGACGGTTTTAAATTGAAATACAGTATTTTTTCTCTATTCATTAAAATATGAATTTTATCATAAAAATACCAAAAATTAAACCAAAGTAAATTTTTATGTATCTATTTCAAATAAGAAGTTTATTTTTTCAAATTGAACATATAAAGGTGAAAAAACTATATTTTAAATGGGTTCACTATCAAAAGGTGGAAAACTGCATTTTTTTTTGAAAAATACTTCTTTCATCCAAAAAAAATATTTTGTTCTTATATCATGTCTAGAAAAAATATAATATAAATTTTAAACATTACATTGAATATATTACATATATATTTCATTAATAAAATCCATCAATATTATTTTTATTATTTTATAAACTCACTTATTGGCATTTAAATAGTTTTTTCAGAAAAACACATCCTTTATATTCAATTGGTTTTTATTTAATTTACTAATTAATTTGGTAATTGATGAATCATTATATAAATATGTGTAAACCATATTTTTATAATTTTTTTAACATTGTTCATTTTTGTTATTCTAATGGCTAGGCGATAACTACCACTTAAAATAATAATATATTATTTTTTGGTTTTAACTCAGTCTTTCGTGCAAAGTAAGATTTTGGAGAAACTCATTGTTATGTTTCGGGTACACTATCAAACATAGATTCCATTTAAGATAAAATCTAATTCATAAATATTAATAAAAATGTCTTATTCTATAATTACTTGGTATGTTGCATTTAATGTCTAAAAATCATTACATGAATAAAACACATAAAATATTTCAATTTTCATTATAATACTCATTTGTACCCTCAATAAAAATCACGTTTATACATATAAAATAAACAATATGAATTATGTATTTTTTTATCAATATTTAAAAACAAAAAATTCCCCAAAACTATGGGAATTTAATTTACTTTGGAAATCTACATAAACTTTAAGATGAAGATTTATATTGAAGAATGGAAATTACAGTGAATAATGGTGGTCATTCAGTGAAAGAATATTCATTTAACACTTTCCAAAGTAAGTCAAAAGGGACCCATATGAAAAAACATTAGGGAAATTACTTTTAGAAATTGTAAATAAAGTCGAAGATAATTTAAAATGAGCATAGTGAAACATTGAATATAAATAATAAGTTTATTTAATAAATTTAATGAACATGGATATGGAAGTGAATTATTTTAAAATAATACCTTAAAAATGGTTTTAAAAAAAATCCCTTACCTCAAGTACTGACTTATTTCATACAGAATTTACTCTCCCCAATAATAAAAGTATATTAATTATTTTATTTTTTTAGAAACCTTTTCATGATCATTATATTTTTATTATTCCTTGTATTTAATTTATTATCATTTTTCATATATTTAATTAATTATTATTGTTCACGTTGGTCGTTTTTTGGGTCGTTCAGGTCTAAATAACCTTTGGTATTTTTTTTTATGGTCAAATGTTCTCAAAATAATATTAAATAAGATTTATAAATTCCATGGCATTACCTTCATGTTATTCTATAATCAAAGGATTCAAATAGTTCATGAAATAATTTCTTTCCCATGAATCTTCCTTAATAAGCTTATTTTTAGCGACTAAAAATATCCATGTTTATTTACTTTTAATTATATTTTCATGATGGATATTTTTGCATCCCATAATCTTAATCATAAAATTACTTGAATATTAATTTTATATTGATGACAAAAAGGTTTTGGAAAACATATATGAATGGTGTGAGTTTATGAAAACATCATCGTTCACTAAGGTAGTGTAAAACTACCCTAGTAACTGATGGGTTTCAATGATTTTAAAATAAGGATAAACATACACTAGTAAAAAAATAGGATTTAATGTTTGTTTTTTTATATTTTTTACGTTGGTTTTTAACCAACATTTATAAAGGAGACATAAAAAATAACATTTTTGTGTCGATTTTCCCAAAACCAACGGTGAAGATTATTTTTGTTAAGGGTTTAGGCATTGGTTTTTATAAAAACAGATGCCAAAAATTAAGCATAGGAGGGTTTTCGGCATTTTTGACATTGATTTTAGGTAAAACCAACACTAAAAGCCGAATTTTTAAAAAAAAAGAATCAGCATTGGTTTTTTTAAAAACGACACCGAAAGTTAAAAAAATTAAAAAATTACGAATATTACACTTTAAAATTAATTGAAACCCCTATAATAAAAACACAATATACAACAATCAAATATTATTTATCATGGTCTAAAAATTTATAACATAAATTATTTTATCTAGTTAATCAAAAAATTATCTACGCATTTTTATTATAAAGTATAATTAAAATACACATACATAAAATTTACAACATGGTCGTTTTTTGTTATTGCTAAAGCATTCATTTGATTATCAGTATATTCAAACACTTATTATATCAAAAGAGTTAGTTTTTTAACCCATATGTAATATCATTCATAAACATTAGAATATACATACCTCAAATCCTAATCAGACTTAACAAATAGTTTGCAAAAATATATTGAATATGGGTAAGTTCAGTTTGGGAATAAGGCTGGTAATCATTGAATTCTTACAATAACATTGACTGATATGAGATTAAAAAAATATAATAATATGGTAGAAAATATAAAAAAAATATAAATAATTTTATTAAATTCAGTAGTTTTCCCAGTTTTGATTATCTCATACATGAATCATATAATATAATAACCACATTTAACATGTCCTTTTTTATGATGACACTACAATTATAAAACATTAAATTGATAATAAAAACCAATATATATCAAAAAAAATCAGAATAAAATCTAATATTAAAACTAATTACCTTTACTTCCACATATTCGATTGAATTTGTTTTCTTTATTTACATGTGTTCTTTGTTAAATTTTTTCCATGAACTGCATTTTTATATATGTGAACTAATAATACATGTCTAAATAACGAGAATTAAAAACAATGATCTTATAAAAAACAATAAAAAACTTACATATCTAATAAGGTGGAAAATATTTTATGAAAATTCCCTAATAAATAGAAAAACCAATATAAGGTGCATTCTCTTGGGTAAAATATTCCTAACATTCAATGCCCCCTATAATACAAAAAGTTTACAATTAATGACATTATAATGATCATTATATCATAATTATGTTTTTGTTCTTACTTATAAAGGAATGGTAAAAACCAACACTCAATCTCCATATGTGATAATCTCTCACATATATATGAAACTCTATTAGTATTCTTCACATGTTCCACTTTCTTGGAAATGAATTATGGATCTATAAAACTATAAATTATTATTCTTTCATTTTGTAGAAGAAGCGTGTGTATATACCTAATTTAAAAATAAAATATTGTTAGTCAATTTAAAACCACATTTTATTAAAGAAATACAAATTCAAATATTAATTTACTTACATGGAAAACAATTGCACCATATTTAGGTCGAGATCTTCAAAATCAGCTAGATTCAAGATATCTTCTTTGAGTAATCTCAATGGATATTTTCTTCCACATATATAATTTTTCATCTGAAACTCATAGATATAATTTATTGAATAAGAAGCCTGGGATAATATTTTTATCCCATAAGAAATATCAAAAGTATTTACAGTCAATTGTTCCGAAACATTTTGTTTCATTTGTGTAGTTTCTTTTGATTTCAAATAATTCTATATAAGTTAAATATTAGAAAACATTATAAGTAATTTTGAATCATTTATAATTAATATTTATAAAAATGCATACCTGATTTGAAATATAATGAAGAAGACCAGTTGAACAAAGTAAATAATGGCCTAACAATACCCAACTCTAGTGATCTCCTTAGTAGAAATGGTAATAGAGCATTTGGATCTATAATATCAAGTACTAATACTCTAACCTAACCCATCTGCATAGGCTGGTGATGTATAGAATCACAAAAAAAAAATGTATGAGTCCTAACGCAACAATATATATATATGAGAATCTCTAGAAAACAACTCCCAGTATACGGTTTGGTCTGAGTGAGGAGGTGGAGGATCAAAGTAGGAAGATGGGGCAGGGTAGTCTGGGTGAGCAGGCTGGGAAGGCTGAAAAATGAAAAAATTATATTATTTTTTATAATTTATAAATAAAAAACTTGATGAAAAATAAATAATATACGGTTTGGTCCAAGCGAGAAGGTGGAGGATCAAAGTAAGAAGATGGGGCAGGGTAGTCCGGATAATCAGGCTGTGAAGGCTGAAAAATGAAAAGATTATATTAATGTTTATAATTTATAAAATAAAAAAATTGATGACAAATAAATAATATATAGTTTGGTCTAAGTGAGGAGGTGGAGGATCAAAGTAAGCAGATGGGGTAGGGTAGTCCGGATGAGTTGGATGGGAAGGCTAAAAATGAAAAAGTTATATTAGTGTTTATAATTTATAAAATAGAAAAATTGATGATAAATAAATAATATACTTAGGAAGGTTGTACAAACTTTAACTGTCTTTCCAAGCGTTCTAACAAAGACTTTTTCACTTCTGTTTGAATTCGATCACCCATAGACTATTTCATATCTTTTAGATCAGCTTTTAAGGATTCTATTTTTGGGTCTCTCGGTTCCTTACTCTGACCAAAAACTTTTCGAATACTAACACCTGCCTGATATCCTGTAACACAACTAGTGTGTTCTATCTTTCCCAAAGCAGTGGCTAGGATGTCTATCCTACCCTCGAGGATAAAAGAGTATTGTGTATCTTTCTCCTAAATTTCATCCTGAAATGAAAAATAAAAAAGTTATATTAGTATTTATAATTTATAAAATAGAAAAATTGATTACAAATAAATAATATTTACTTATAATTTTATCAGCTACTTTCTTAGATTCCTTTGTAAGATACTGTTCATTTTTTCTTCTTCTTGCTCGTTTCCATTTTTTATGGAGATTGGGAGGAGATAGAGGACTAAATTGGACCTCTTCTTAACCACTTCTAGATAGAGATCTTAATGCTTCAAAAAAAATTCAATCATTTTCTGCTCCAAATACAGATACCCTTCACATGATAAAGTATGAGGGTATACATTTCTCAACTGGATCTCTTGATAAGATCTCTTGGAGGTATGTTATATAAAAATAAACTACTAAAGAATTAGATAAATATATAATAAATTTTACAATATGAAATAATTATCATACCTACAATTTTTCTTCATGACGATTATCAACAAATCGCTTCCATGTATCTTCATCTATAAACTCATACTTAAGGCATGGGATTTCAAACCTTCTCTTTCCAAAAAAAATTGTCATTTTTGTTTTAAAATATTCTCATCGAACTACCACTAAAGAGAGATGTCTTTTCTTAATTTATTTTGTTTCCTAAAAATTGAATGTCATATATAATTTAATAAATTAAATATGTCATTTAAAATTTTTATTATTCAAAAAATGAGATAAAATAAATCAATTAAGATATTTTAATATCATGGCCTCCCAAAGCTAATGTTTCTCCATCCTGTCCAAAGACTTCCAATCATGATATAAAATATTAATCCTACAATGGCTCTGTATTGATATATAACTGATAAATTGAACTTAATTTGGGCTAGTTTAATTATTATTATCATCAAAATAGATATGTAATATCTCATCATCACAATAAAGTGGCAGTTTTGGTAAATGTTTAATACCACGTTTACCAATATTATAACTTTATTTCTCTATAGTAATAGGATAATTCTCCTCCACTGAGGATGCATCGGTAGTCCTGCAAAAAAATTGTGAATTATCAGTTTTCTTTCATTAAATATGTATATTACTCAATATTTAATAATATAAAAAAATAGTTATACCTCAGTAATTGATCCTCTCGATTTGTATCTGAAATTTCTATAAGAAAGTGTAATGAAATTTGGTGTACCTACATATTATTAGAAAACTGAATATTTAGAAACAAGGTCGAAAAAAATAAGTAAGTAAAAAAATAGGAATTCATTTGTAAGTTTCAAAAAAAGAAAAAAAAATATAAATATTTTCCAGAAAAATTAGTATATTAATTTAGTGTTTACACACATGTCTTCGTCATGATCATTACCTACTTCATGCACTATTTTTGTCTTATACTCATTGTAATCATCTTGAAATTGCTTAATAGATGAATAAGGCTCATATAAATCAATAACATCATCGGCATAATCCTCATCACCCAAATGGTATCTTTTTCCTTGAAAAACGATGGACCACTAATCATTCAATGGATCAATGACATAAAATACATACTTTTCATGTGTTTCCATGATAAATGGTTCCTCATTGTAATTAAATATTTTCAAATCAACCAGTTTAAACCCATATTCATCATGTTTTACAATACTATTACTATCAACCCAATTACACTTAAACACAGTGACTTGAAATTTAATATAATAAATTTCTCATATTTCTTCAAGAACTCCCAAATATGGCATTGATGCATAAATTGGGTTTTTATCTTTGGCAATTGAAAAATGAACTACTTCAGCGAAGACCGTCACACCACTATTCTGAACAGTACTCTTATTATCCAGATTTTTTTTTGTAAAATGTGTATCCATTAATATCAAAACTAGAACATGTGATCACATTAAGAGATGTCCCCCCTGCTGATCACTTTAATGTTTATAATATAGATATATATGTGGTGACTTTTCCTTTAAACCATGAAACAAATGTATTATTATGCTCAATCATCAACCATTTTTCATTTATTTTCTAATATCGTAACTTTAATTCATAAATATGTAATTATATATATGATTGAACCTTATATGAGTTATTCAAAATGTAAAAATGTTCTTGCATCACTTCATCACGTGGAATGAACTTTACCTTTAAGGCTCGAATCCCTCTACCTTCACTATCAACTGTCATATGTTGAGATATATAGAGACCAATATGCTCCACTTCATACAAATAATCAATACACAACTCAATCACCTCTTATGGTACATATTTTTTAATAATAGAGGCATCTTGATGATAAAGATTTTTAACATATCCCTTTAAAAAAATTATATATCTTTAAAAAGGATACATCCATCGTAAATAAACAGGCCCACATATTCTTATCTCACACACCAAATGAATCAGTAGATAAACCATTAAATCAAAAAATGTATGTGGGAAATATATTTCTAGTTTACAAAGACTAATATTTACTTCATTCTCTAACACATCTAAAAAATTTATATTAATTACTTTGCTAAAAATGTATTTGAAAAAATTACATAACCTGGTTATAGTCTTTCTGACAACTGTCAGTAATATACTATGCACTTCTACTGGTAAAAGTTGTTGTAGAAATACATGGAAATCATGATATTTCATACCTATTAATTTAAAATCCTTAAATGATACCAAATTATTCACATTTTAAAAAAACCACTGGGTACTTTAATACCATGAAGACATTGACAAAAAAATCATCTTTTCAATCTTGCTTAATATGTGACAAGCTAGAAGTAAATATGTTCTGATTCCTTTAATAGTGGGATCTAACTCCAAATGTATTCTCATTAATATCACGTCTAATCTACCATGCAATCCATCTTTTGTCTTTCCATTTATGTCTAACAAATTTCAAATCAAACTGTCACATATGTTTTTCTCAACATGCATAACATGAATGTTATGTTTTATCTCTAAAAATCTTCAATAAGGTAGTTATAAAAAAAATAAACTTCTTCTTACAGATATTTATTTGAATACCAGAACTTCTTTTCTTTCCAAATTTTGAATCAATATTTTTCACCCTGTTGTAATATTCTTTAGCTAATAATGGTCGAGGAGGAAGGTTGTATTCTGGTAAACCATTAAATTCTTCTTTCAATATATAATATGGATGATCAATTCGCAAAAATTGTTAATGTTCTATATACATTGTCTCTCTTCCAATCTTCAATTGAAAATATGAATTATATTCTTCACTAATTAAACATGCTTTATGTCCCTTAACATTATATCAAGATAAGTTTCCATATGTAGGAAAGTTGATTGTTTATAGTGAACATTATCATAGCATGCAAAATAAAATACTCTTTCTTGTATGCATTGAAAACTTTAACAATTGCCTCCCATAGTAGTTTCAAATCATCAATCAATGGTTAAAGATACACATAAATATCATTTCTTGGTTGTTTTGGTCCAGAAATAATCAATCTCATTATAACATATTTTTTATTCATACATAGATGTGGGTAAAAGTTGTAAACTACCATAAAAATAGAGCATGACTATGTTAGATATTGAAGCTCTGATATGGATTTATTCCATCAATACACAATCCCATTCTGATATTTGTAACTTCACTTCCAAAATCATGAAATTTTTTATCAAAACTCTTCCACTGTGGTGAATCAGCAGGGTGACGTAAGTTTCCATCAGAGATGTTCTCATCTAAATTTCATCTTATACTTTTTGTGTCAAATGAATTTCTAAATAGATGCTTCAAATGTGGAATTATTGGAAGTTACCAAATTGATTTAGCATGAGTTTTTATTCTGTTACTTAAGAATGAATCATAGTTGAATTATCAGAATTGTTTGCAAAAAATATTGGATGATATTATTAGAAAGTAAAAAAATTGATTTTCCATGATGTTAGATGATAGTACTTGAGAATGAATCTAATTTGACCTTACCATATATCTTATAGCGCGATGTCCCACATGTAGGACAAATTGATAAATATTCATATTATTTCCTATATAATACACAATCATTGGGGCAAGCATATATCTTTTCATATCCCAATCCCATTGGCCATAATATTTTCTTCACCTCATAATTGGAATCTGGAAGCTCGTTGCCTTCTGAAAGTAGCTCTTTTAAAATCTCAAGTAATCTAGAGAAACTTTTATCACTCCACCTATTTTTTTCTTTTAAGTTAACTAATCTCAAAACTGCTGATAACACTGTATATTTACTACAGTCTGGGAATAATGGTTTCTCATTTTCTACATACAATCATTCAAAAATTACTATTTTTTCAATGGTTTCAACACCTAAATCATGAATTAATTTTTCAATACAATCCTCTGCCCCATTATGAATATTTTCATCATCATTGGTTGATGAATTTTCAGTTCTTTCACCATTACAGATAAAATGTGTATAATTAAGGATAAAAACATAACAAATGAGATGATCCTTGATTTATATGGAATTTAAATTTATGATATTCAAACACTTCACACATGGACAGAAAATCAAATCAATGTTTTGAATATTTTTTTTAGAAAATTACAAGAATTCATCAACTCCTTTTTCATATTCAATAGTGGTTCTTTATAAAAGTATTCAATTATGAACCATTCAATAACTGATATCACAATATAATTGGTGAATATATTAAAAAATATAAACATTTAAATATATTAAAACATATGATTTTTTTATCTTTTCATGGATTAAGGAAAAACACATTCCAAAAATTTCATACTTCTATTTTAAATATAACCACATTCCATAGGAATCAAAACTCATTTTATAGAAATGAATGTTCCTTTGAAAACAGCAATACATTTTAAATCATTTAAAATTATTTAAAATTATCAACTTTACAAGATAATATGAAAACATTCCAACTGGTTTAAAAAACAATTAACATCATTTTTTAAAAATGAAACTGAATCAAGATTCAAAAATATCTTCTTTATTCAAAAAACTCATATAATAAAAAACATTTTCTATTTCAAAACACACCCCCATCCATAGCCATCATGTTCTCTATGATCCCATCTAAACCCAATAAGGGTACACTCTCATAACACCTAATCACACAACATCACTCACACTCCCATGAGTCACATTTCATCAAATCATGGCTCATACATAGAACCCACTAACCATTCCCCACTACATTTCAATCACATCTAACAAAAAGAAACATTTTTTTAAATTTTTATCAATCCCAACATCTCACCGGTTTAAAGGCTCATTTCATGATCACTTACTATATGAGAATTATACAAAAATAATAAATTTCTTCTACATTATCATCATGCCACTAAAACCATATCCAAAATCAAAAGGATCTAGCATCCTACTAATAATTCCCTATAAAACCAATGTCATTACCAAATCACCTCAATTTTTATACATCACAAAATCCAAAGGCATATTCTTATCTATACCACATAATCTATAGTACCTCTAATTCACGGATATCATAACTTAAATAATATATTCAAGAGTCTAGTCTATAAAATAACTCAATAGTCTTAGATAACCCCCCTATGGGGTATCCGTCATTCACTACATTTCATCTCAAGGGTACTAAGTTCTCCCTCCTTACCTATAACCATATCTCATATATTCCATACCTTATGGATAAATATTAATGCCACCATCTCTTATATCACATGGAAAATCACATGCCAAGACACCCTCTAAATGGTTCACATATCTATGCATGCATATAAGGAATCAAATTTCCATTCATCATTGCACTCCATAGAAATAATCCTTACTGAAAATCTATATATCAAAATACCTCTTCAAGGATCATTATCCCACCTATATGTATATAATATAATCAAAATTAAAATCAATTCTTAACTCACTTTAGTAAATTGTAATTGAAGCAAATCAAAAAACATAATTAAATGATAAATAATTTATCTTCAAAATAAAAAAAACTTACAAAATTAGGAGTTAAACAACTCAAATGGAACCTTAATCTGAACTTTTCTCCTTTGAATGCATTTAAGAGTAAATACTGCAAACGATAAACCAAAATGATTTTAAAAACTAAAAATAAAGATAAAAAAAACCAAACTCGGTTGAATGTCGCCAAAAATAGGTATCCTAAGAAAAAAATATCTTGTAGATGATCAAATAATAGTAGAGAAACAATAATGGTGATCGAAAATTGTGAAAATCTGAGAAAATTGACACCAATGGTCATTGGAGATCACAAAATGAACCTTGGATTCATCACAAGTCAAGAGGGATAAGCAACGAGTTATGTATCGCAAATCCAAAAAAATGAGGGTTTTCTAATCCTGATTTTTTTTAAAAAGAGTTTCGGAGTCAGTTTTTGCAAAAACCGATGCCAAAAATAATTTTTTTAAATATATGGTATCAATTTTTACAAAAATCCAATACCAAAATTTTTTTAAAAAAATTTATGGCATCATTTTTTTACAAAAACCAATAGTGAAAAGTCCGGAGGAAACATTGTTTGTGTCGGTTTTTAAAAAAACTGATGCCATTTTTTTATTTATGGCATTGGTTTTCTTAAAAATGGATTCCATAAATCATTCAAGAAAAGTTTTTGGTGTCAGTTTTTAGTAAAAATAACACCAAAAATCATATTTAAAAATTTTTGGCATCGGTTTTACTAGAAACCGATGCTAAAAACTTCTTACACATACTATTTACGCTGATTTAAAAAAACCAACGTCATTACTTCGACATTAAAGTTGTTATTTATACTAGTGATAGTAAATATTTTAGTTTTATAAAAGGAGTTATATTATAAATAAAATACTAATTTATGAAAAACTTAGAGTATTACTTTCATTATTGAAATATTAAAAGGATAATTAAAAATTAAAAAAGGTTCTTTAAATAACCTGTATTTTAGTACAGTAATAGCTTAAGGAATAGTATTTTTTGAGAGGTAAAAAATGATCCCCTATAATTAATTAATCAAATATATTCAAAAAATAGTAATTAAATCATGGATTAAAAATAAGTTATGTTTTAATATTGTTTCAAGATAATGAATCAAACCTAATAAAGTAAAAGTATCTTGGAAAATCACTACCTTTCGTTTAAACTTGAGTCCTTTTGAAGAGAAGTTTATGGTCATAATAGGGGCTTGGGAACAGTTTATGGGAAGTCTAAATAGTAATCTAGGAAGAATTGGGAGAGAAAACTAAACTCATATGTGTCTTTAGAATGGTTAGATTAATTCTATTTTATATGAAAAAAATTAATGGGGTTTTCATAAATATTTAGTCTTTAAGGGACAAAAACGTACTTATAGGATATAAATTGGATAAAAAATGGACCTTGAATGAAATTTTAGACTATTCCCCATCCCATTTTTCAAATTATAATATTTTTAGGATTTTTAAATTACTTAGTAAAATATTATTTAACATTAAATATACATAATTTAATTTAAAAGAATATTCACATAACTTTCCTTTAACAAATATCTATAGAAATATATGATTAAAATGTAAAAACTTACATAATCAAATATTGTTAATAATAATCTATAAATATTATGTAACACACTAAATAATATAAATAATATCACTTTTAATTTTTTTTTAAATCATTTACTTTGACTTGTCAATTGCTTCCATAAGCATTACGTCGATGTTGAGTAAGATTCTTAGATAATCATTCAATCGTTTAAAATAAAAAGTAAATTAATAAAGTAAATATGATTTCTTACCCATCATTATAATTACCAACATTATTCCATAAATTATATTTATTCTCATCCATATCTTCAAAACTTATTTCATATGTTATTTTTACTATTATCACGTTGCACAATCACTGAGAAATAATTTGTGTAAGTTACTTGTTATACAACTCTAAAATTCTTTATTTTCCATAAGACATTAATAATTCGTCATATTTATTTTTAATGTTAGAAATAGAATTTTCCCTTATAAGATTTTATCTCAAGGACACCAAATTTGAATTTTCTAATGTTTTGTAACCACTACTTCTTAATTGATAATGATTTTATAATTTATCTTGGAATAAATATTAATCTATATGAATTGAGTAATTTTTGTGTGATATTTTTATTATATTATAATTTATTAGTATATAAATAAGTTTAAAAATATCTTATGCTTTATTTATGTCAGGATGATGTCATAAAATATATCTTATTATTAAAAAAATTGTATTGTTGATTATTAAATAAAAACCATCTTTCTCTAAAAACCCAAAAAGAATTAACCAAAACATAATTTTGATTTTTTGAATACAAAAATGAATTTTATTTTATCTAATTCAAGTTATAATGTTATAAAATTTTTCTTTTAAATAAATAAATATAATACATAGAAAAAAAATTTATTTAGAATAAAAACTATTTATTATTCTAATGAAAAAACATATTTTTACCTCATACCTTGATAGAATTATTTATAAGATTATCATAATAATTAATGCAATTATTAATTTATAGAATTAACATGAAAATACATTTATAAAATATTGTATAAGAAATCATTTTAAGAAAATATATTTAACCTTTAAATAAATCACCCTTTTATATCATAAATTAAACAAAATAATTTTAAATTTATAATTGGTTTCTAATTGATTATATAATATTATTTAAAACATTTTATAAACATATTTACATGTCCAAAACTTATTTATAAATTAAAAATCATTAATATTAATAAAATATTAAATTGATGTCTTATTAAAAATACCTAGGTTGTCACATACCCCCCTCCCACAAATAAATTTCATCTTTATAATTTTATATTAAGTCCAGTGTTAATGAATTTATAAATTTTATAAATAATGTAAAAAAATAAAATTCTATTTCAAAAGGTAAAGGAGGATTTCAAAAAAATAATTTTAAATTAAATCCCAAAAATAGATTCTCATAAAGAAATAAATGTTATGATTATAAATGTGATGTTAAATATAAAAGAAATATAAAAAAAAGTTTAAGTAAATGGCATTTAGGTTTTTTTCTTAAACCATGTTTATAAATTTATAAGACTCATACTTGTGAATGGGTTTCTTATAATGTACCTTGATAGTCTATTAATGTTTAACGTATAATACATGATATATTTTTAATCCTTTTTTGGTTTATGGAATTATTTTACCCTCAAGATCGAGAATATTAGAAAATATACTTTCTTGAATTCTTTCCATTCCAAAATTCAATTTCATCCCTTGATTGTGTGTTTCAATCAGTTTTCACCTTTTACTCATTTCACATTCCAATTATGAATGACCAAGATGATTTTTTCATGTTTGAAGCATAAAAGATTAACTTTTAATGGGTTATGATATCCATGATAATATAGTCCTCTTCATTATATAAATTCAATTTCAAGTTTTTCCCTCATATTTTTTTCATCTAAAAAAATGGTTAGAGTAAAGATACTAAAAAATAAAAATAAATCATTCTATATAGAAGTAAAACTATATTCTATAAGTATTAAATATAAATAATAAAACCCTTAAATAATTTACAAATAACTATACCCCAAAAACTATTCAAAATGTTCTTGAAAAAGTTCAAAAACCAAAAATAAGAAATATTTTATCACAAATTATTCAAAAATATACTACAGTTTTCCCAAAATAACCAAACTCATCATGATATAAAACCACAAAAAAATCATATATACATCCAAAGGTCAGCTCAATATTTATTCTTGAAATAATATTAACCACTTTGACATAAAATCTCACATTAGTCTTTTAATTTCCATTCACCATAATCATATAACATTCCCAATATATTGAAATTCTTCAAAAATAACATTAATCACCTAATCACAAAATAACCTTTCAATCACCAAGGTTATCAATATCTATTCAACATGTGTTCTTAAAAATATAATAACCCTTTATCCTAATTATCCATAATTACCTTGACATAAAATAATGTATTCACCCTAAAGGTTATCTAATTCTTTAAGATTATATCCCCAAAATATAATATCATTCTTCTTAAAATAAACTTTACACTAAAACACCTCTTAAACCTAAATTTTAATATACCTCAACCATTTATTAAAAATCAATAAAAATATCATAAAATATAATTAATCACCTTAAAATAGAATCACATAAGGCCTAAAAATGGGTATATATACTATTTTTTGGAGTGAGTAACTCAAGAGGGGGTGAATTGATCCCCCAATAAAATTTATGCTTAAAAAAAGTTTAAAATTAAATCCCCCAATTTAATAAAAACACATATTTAATCTAATAGTATAAATATATAATTTGATTTATCAAATAGATTCTCAAAGCGAGATCAATTCTTATTTAAATTATTCTTTGAAATCACTTTAACTTTTGAAACTAAGTCACTTGATCAAACACTCTATATAGAACATAAATTATGATTAACTTTCGTAGTAAAGTTTTGATACAAATTTTAAAAATTTATAAAATTTATAAAATTTTTAAAATTCAAATACATAAAACAAAACTAATAAAACACACATTGGAATTAAAATAAGGGGTTCAGTCAGAAGTTGAGACTTAATCCCCTCCCATTGGGAATCACCCACTACTAAAAAGTTTATTAAATAATAAACTTAATCCAAAATTTGGAACATGTTTTATAAAAAAAAACAAAAGGATGTTTATGAAAAAGCATCTTCCATAATTATACGTGAGATAAAAACAACTACAAGTCACATAAGACTTCTTCCATGATTTTTTTGGGTATATAGATAAAGAAAATTGGGAGTGTGTCGAGCACTCTTCAGTTAAGTACATGAGAATGTGTTTTATAGTTAAACAGATTAAAGATAAATATAGCTCTAATATAAAGCATAAACAAAAATATAAATTGAATAGATATGGTAAAAATTCATGCTTCTCAATCTGAATATATTCAGATGTTCATAGGTCCTTGAATCTATCTTTGAAATGGGATCAAATAGGTTCCATGAAATGTATAGAAAAATAGAGTATCATAGATGTTTGAAAATAAATTTTTTTAGTTTGTAGATGTCCAAAATTGATTCATAGTATGAAGTATATGACCTCCATTCATGTATCACTCTTGTATCACTTCTATTTGATCTATAGGATCCAACACACATGAGGGAGTTCTTTAGAATTTATACAGCTGTAGATCCAATTACCCTTTGGATAAATCCTTGTAATGACCACAAAATTAGAAAAATTATGACTTTTCATTAAATAATCCATTGATTAGTTTAAGAATAATTATTCTTAAATAAATGTGTGGTTTAGTATATTTAATTCCATAAACTGGTTGTTGGATGAATTAAATATTGAAATTAATCTAGATAGAAATAGTAGTATTCTAGTGGTAGGTCTCTGAATGGTAGATCTATTATAGTGGTGGATCATCACTGATAGTAGATGAGTTATGAAGGTATCTCATCTTGATGGTGGAATTAGTGAATGGTAGCATAGACTAGTGGTAGATTAATCTTGTGGTAGATTTTTTTGATGGTATATGTATGATTGTATGTGTCTGATAATATATTTATGAAGGTAGATGTCTAGCAGTATATGTCTTTAGTAGTTTTTCTATTTAGTGGTAGATATGTTCAATGGAATATATTTCAATGGTAGATCGAGTTAGAACTATATGTATTCAATCAGTAGATCTGATTTAACTAACAGTAGATATGCATAGCCAATGGTAGATCTTCGTAAACTAATGGTAGATCTTCTTAAACTAATAGTAGATCTATTGAACTGATGGTATATCAACACTTAACCAAGTTTGTTCACAATTTTACTGTGAAAATGATTTAATATCATAAAAATTGATCTTATTATAAAAATATCAAACATTATTTGTGATCATTAAAATAAGGAGGTGCTAACAAACTCCCACTTTTTTATGTTCACAAATCATGGGACTTATAACCATGTATATAAAAACAAATGAAGAGATAAGTATCAATGAATATAAATTATTCTCTTCTTAACATTTTAAATTATATATGTGATAATTACCATCTTAAATTACATTCGAATTTACTCACCCTTTGGGTATTATCAAAAGTATAAGGAAAAAACTAATCAAATATTGAACCAATCTTATCTCGATGAGATTAAGGGACCACCGGAGCCTTTCCTTTGTCAGTGATATGAGGTATAGAAGTAGAGACATAGGGTGTAGGATTATGTGGAATAGGTTCTTGAATCATGAAAAGCCTGAGATTACAAATCTCCTCTACCGGAGTCATGCCAAAAGATTAAAACTATAGAGGAATGGGTGATGAAGAAGGTGCAAAAGTGAAAGTAGAAAAGGGTATATCTTGAGGTTCCACTATTGTAGTCCCAGAGTAATATAGAAATGGTTTCACCAAGTTAACAAAATATGTGATATTGTTTCTACTACAATCTATTTCATTAAAGAAATCATTATTCTCCTCCATGAAAATATCGATCATAGGGGATAAAACCTTGATCTGGTTCACATTATCCTTGAATTCCCTGGTTACTAGAGGAATTCTTAGATTCTCAGCAAGAAACATAAAGTAGGAATTCAACTCATTATTTTTATAAATCCAATAAAGGTAATACTTAATAGATTTAGTGATTGTCTCTCTATCACTCCTATCCCCATTCAATAATTCCCTAAGTAGCTTATAAATATTCTCACCATCAATCTTGTGTTAACACATTTCCTCTTGATGAGATCTAAAAATATTACCCATAACAGCATTCATCTCCTCTTTGATAATGGAACAAATCTAATATGTATCAAATGAAGGAGAAAGAGGTGAAGCACTGGAAGTGGAAGCACCAATTGTAGGAAAAGACTCCAGTATCTCTAAAAGATATGTCTTCCATTCAGAAAAACACATTTTTATCTCCTCCATGGAATATTTGAATTCTTCCATATCATTATCCAAACTATTATTCTCAATCTCTAGTTATTTCATTTTCAAGATTGTCTTAGGCTAGATATGAGTGATGATTAACTCAAAAATCCATCTAGTATTAGATTTACTTCACTTAGTCTCTTGAGGATGTGTGTATCTATGGATTCCACTAATATATGATAGAATACTCACACTAAAAGAACACATATCATTCTTAGTGACATGATCATATGGTATATGAGTAGCAGGTAAAGGAGATGGAATCCTCTCTTAGGTAGGTAGGCTATCCTCAATATGTTCAGATTCAGCCGCATAATCACCAAAGGTAAAATCTTTCAACAGAGCATCATCATCTATCTTCTTAACCAAAGGTAACTTATGATATTTTCCATAAACATAGATAGTATGTCCACCATGATCAAGTAGACTTACCTGATCATCACCATCATCACCCCCATCTGATTCTAACTATGATTAGTTAATTCTAAGCTAAGAAAATCATGATGATTTCTCCCCTTTAGCAAGTTCTCTATCCTACACTCTGTAAAAAACACTAGGAGAGTGATGTGACTGATCTTCTTCATCATCCTAATCATTACCTTTCTCATATTCATCAAATCCATTATATACTTCAACAACTTCTCTTGTGCTCTTATAATAACTCTTAGGCTGTTCTTTACCAGAGATTTCAATCTCTTCAGATTCCTCAGCTTCACTTAGCAAGATTTATCTAGAAAGAATAGAAATAGATGGACTAGAATGTCTATAATAAACATAAGGTCTTATGAACACATCAGGGTCACTTCCTTCATCTATTGAAATAGGGACATATTCTTCTTCTTTAGCTTTATCTTATTCTTCTTCAACTTCCTCATCAGAGGAATAAACTACAACTTCATTTGGCTCCAAGCTAGGATCAACCAAGTTTCTAGGTCTGGAAGGGTGCTTCAAAGGGTTGAAATTATCGTAAATCTTATCATTAACTTCAATCCATTTCTTAATCTAAGGGTTATAATTTACCACCATTCCTTTGTTGGTAAATTGACTTAAATAGAAA
The DNA here is from genome assembly GCA_963277665.1 of Viscum album. Lineage (NCBI taxonomy): Eukaryota > Viridiplantae > Streptophyta > Magnoliopsida > Santalales > Viscaceae > Viscum > Viscum album. The sequence goes on along the minus strand of OY728157.1, from coordinate 1,417,818,565 downwards.
CCAACACAACTTACTATATCTTCATCATCTTCTAGTACTAGAACTTCGGCTTCCAACTTAGCCAAAATAAACTTAGGGTAGATCAAGAAATTATATCTTGATGAGGTATTTTTCATTTCCATCATGTGAACCATCAAGTACCTACATAGGTTTATCTCAATTCCTTTTTTTATAAGAAATAAGAAAAGAACATCTTGATATCTCATAGTACTAAAATCCCCCTTCCTTGGACAAAGCATGTGTTGGGTGAAATTCAATAAAAGTCTGAACTCCCCATAAAGATAAAAATATATAGGCCTTTTCACCATATCATTACCATTTTACTCTAACATGGCATCCTCATATACAAAAAACTCACTTTTACTTAGAATGGATCTGAGAAAATCATCAAATATACCTTTATGAGGTACATTGGGACATCTGGCCCACTGATTAGATGAAAAGGTCTCTTTTTCCTATCAATAACTGACTGAATAACATTATTATTTTTACAAAAACAATATATAAACTAATAAAAATGGTGAAATAACCTAGGATTTAATGGTCTATCATTCCTCAAAAACCATTCGATTGTTCATTGGTTCTGGATCACATTCAACACTAACGACTTGCTCGAAACTAACCATTCAGCATCTATTTCATTTTCAATAATAAAAAATTGAGATAAGAGTTGGGGTTTATTTGGTTTGACAACAGCAGGCCAACTAGATCCACCGAATGATTTCTTTGAGAGATGTGATCCTTCGGGATATGAAATTGAAACACGCTTGAATCTCACCATCTTTTCACTAGTTTGAAGAAAGAATAGAGAATGTAAGGAAGGTTACAGGTTGGGAGAGAAATGAGAAGGGAAGATTCGAGGGAGGCATAAGAGAGAGGTTTCTAAAATTCTGATTTAAACAATTTTATCATTTATGGGTTTTTAATTGAAAAATATAATAAAATACACATGAATAAATCAAATAAAAATTTAATCATAGAAAAACAGGACTAGTAGAATACATCCTAAAACACTCAAATAGTAGATATCAAATGGTGCATCATCAATGGTATATTACCAATGGTATATCACCAATAGTAGATCACCAACGGTAGATAAACAACGGTAGATCATCAATAGTAGGTCACCAACAGTGGGTCACCAAATATAGAATCTTTCTAAAAAGTAAGACTAAAAAAATAAACCAAAGTTTATCATTCCAAGATAAAACTAAAAAAAGAAACAACCAAATTTTATCATTTCTAGTTCATGTATGATATATCTTAACCTCTCAAAATTCAAAGGAATTGGAAATATGTTAGTAAGATAATGTTCAGTTCCAATTAAATCACAAGTTATATCACCTTTTTGGAAATGATCTCTCAAAAAGTTATATCTTATATCAATATGTTTTTTCCTAGAATGTGATACAGGATTATTAGTGATATTTATCACACTTGTTTTATCACAATTTATAGGTAAATTTTGAAATTGATATCTATATTCTAGTAAAGTTTGTTTTATCCATTGAATCTATACATAATAACTTCCCACAACTATGTACTAAAATTTAGTAGTAGGTAGTCCCAAAAAAATTTCTATTTACTATACTATGAAACTAGTAAATTTCCCAAAATGGGACATGTTCTAGAGGTGTTTTTTCTATATAAATTGCAAACACAAAAATCTTCATCTAAATAGCTCACTAAATTAAATTCTTGTCTTCTTAGATAAAACTGTCCTAAATTGGTTGTATACATGAGGTAATTACAAATATTTTGAGAGAAATTCAATGTTAATCTTTAAAATTTTCTTGAAATTGGGCACACATTCACACAATAAAAATTATATCTTATCAAATATTAGTAAAATATAGCAATATTCCAACCATACCTCTATAATTGGTTTGATCAACTAATTTTCTAGTTTCATAAAGATCTAGTTTACATATTATACTCATCAGAGTATCACTACTTTTTGTGTTATCTATATCAAAACTTTTCTAAAGGTATTTGGTTTACTTAATTGGATTTAAGATAATTCCATATTTATTTTGAAAAAAATTGAAAATCAAGAATAAATTTTAACTAACACATTAAAATCATTTCAAATTCACTTTGCATCATTTTTGAAAAATCAGTACATAAATAATTTCTAGAAGTTACCAAAATTATATCATCAATATAAATTTGAACTACTAACACATCTTTTGAACTGAATTTTATAAATAAATTAGGGTCATATATACCTTTTTAAAAACCTTTAGAAATAAAAAAATGAGTTGAGCCTGTCATACCAAGCTCTAAGAGATTGTTTTAAACCATATAAATCTTTTGTTAATTTAAAAATATGATTTAGAAAATAAAGATTTTGGAATCCAAGGGGTTGTTTTTAAAAAAACATCCTCAAATATATAACCATTTAATAATACACCTTTAACATCCATCTAATATAGTTTGAAATTTAAATGTGTTTCATATAGGAAATCAGTATTCTAATGGCTTCAATTTTAGCTACCAGTGAAAAGGTTTCCTCATATCCAATACCTTCTTCTTGACTACATCCTTATGCAACCAATATATATTTGTTTCTAACTGTGGTTCCTAAATAATTAACTCTTATCTAAATACCCATTTAGCACTAATGGCTAGAATGTATTTAGTTATATTCAATAGTTCCCATGATATATTTCTTTCAAATTGATTAAGTTCTTCTTACATTTATATTACCCAGAATTCATAATTAATTAAATCATTGATGTTCATGGGTTCAAGTTGTGATAATAAAGCTTGATGTTCAACCTTATTTCTAAGAGAATATCTATTTTTTCCTCTATCTAAGTCTCTAACTAAAACATATAAGGGATGATATCTATTAGACCTGACAATTATAGGAAAAGAAGAGCTAGATATTTAATTATCCTCTATAGGTTCAGGTTCAGGTTTTCATTATATCAGTATGTTTCAAAGAAATATTAGAATTTTTAGCATTTATATTTAGATAAGATATATAATATTTAATGTTGTATAAAAAAGTATTAGACTCGTGTGGATTTGTTTCATCAAATATTATACGTATATATTCTTTCACAATCTTATTCCTTTTATTAAATTCCCTATATGGAATACTAGTTATAGAATAACCAATGAAAATTCTTTCATCACTCAAGGATGAAAATCTGTAAAGATTGTACTTTCTATTGAGAGTAAATACTTTGCAATCAAAAAATATAAATTAATTAACCTTTTTATTTATTCCATTCCATAATTCATATGGGGTTTTCACTAACAGTTGTCTTATAAGAACTCTGTTGATTATATACAAGGTTGTATTCAAATACTCTTACCAAAAATAAATAGGTATATCATAATCATTAATCATAGTCTTTTAAATTTATTGAAGGGTTCTATTTCTCTTTTTCACTAGATAATTCTACTGTGGGGTTATAAAAGAAGAAAAGTTATGATTATAGCCATGTTGTGACCATAATGATTTAAAATCTTGATTTTAAAACTCATGGCCATATTAAATTCTTAAGTTAATAATTTTAAGTTCAATTATATTTTCTATATATTTATAATACTTAGTAAAATATGAACAAGATTCACTTTAGTAATCGAGAATGAATACCCAAGTATATCTAGAAAATTTATCTACTAGAACATAAATTTAGTGCTTCCCATTTAGGATAGAAAATATATAGAGTCCAAAAAATCCATGTGAACCAACTCTAGGGATTGAGAAGTTGAAACTTATTTCTTTTATTTGAAATAGATTTTGTGTTGTTTACATTTTTGACATGGGTTACAAACTTTTTCATTTAGGAATTCTAGTTTTGGAAGGTCTTTAACTAACCCTTTCCGAGTTAGATTTATAAAAGAATGTATATTGCAGTGTCCTAGAATCATATTCCAAATCCAAGACTCTTTGTGAAAGGAACTTATATAGGAAATTTTTTGAGAGAACAAGGAATATATATTAACAACATCTACATTATCACTTCTTAAAGAAGTGAAAACTAATGAATTTTCATAATTAAGAAATTTGAAGGAATTATTTTCATACTTAGAATGGAAACCATCATCAAATAATTGAGAGATTATAATACAATTATAATTTAATCCATTAATAAAAAAACTTTGGAAATTAAAATAGTATTATAGATACTGATTTGACCAAGTCCAATTATTTTCCTTTGGAATATCCACCAAAGGTGACATGTCCGCCATCAACCTTTATTTAGTTCTTAAAAAATGAACAATCCTCATTCATTTTTCTGGATAATCCATATCCAGATTCAATAAGTGTTTACTAGAGATTTTTAAGAAGGTTTAATACAAAATAGTTTTAAACCAAAAATAACTTTGGTACCCATATCTTTTTGGGTCCAGAGATGTTAGTAATAAGGGATTTTGGAATCCATAATTGTTTAATAGGTTTCTTATTGGAAGATTTGAGAATTTTGGAAATAAAAACTTTGTTAGGTCCATAAGAATAGTAAGTATTCATATAAATGATAAAACTATAACAAGAAGTAAATTTATTCTTATTGATCTTTATCTATACAGGATGTTATCCAATTATTGTGGTATATTAAAGTGTAGTTTTATTTCCAAGAATCTAGGTTAATGTATTTCATCTATTGTTTAATATCTACATATACTTTTTAAATTTTTCATTGTATAATTTTTATCACATTATTTTCTTTTAGTATTTGATAATTTTTATCATTTTCTATACTAAGATATATTTTAAAGTAAGTAGATAAGGAGTGTTTATTCTTTAAACTTTTATATTTATCTTTAATTTCATTGAAGGTGTACTCCAATATATTATAATATTAAAACATTTCATTATTGGACATGTTTTCTTCACTATTTTGATTTTCATAATGGTTAAAATTATGAGTAGGACATGAAGATAAAAATATTAGATACCTCAGATGTGTATATCATAAAACACATATTAGATCTATCATTATTATCCACTCTACTTGATTATGAATAAATTGAACTATCTTCTAAAGCACTCCAAGATGATTTCATAGACTCTTTATACCTCTTATCTCAGTACTCATATTTTTTATTAAACTATAACTTAAGACAATATGCTTTGATATGATCTTTTATCTTTCATTTATAATAGACTAATTCATTTTTAGAATCATGCCTTTTTTCCATTATTTTATCTAGTCGCCACTATTTTCATACTTACCTTTGTAGGTTGGATTATTGAAGAATTTATTCCTTTTTTAAAATTTCTTGAATCATTTGGATCAGTGATCTATTTCTTCATCACTTTCAGAAGATGATTCTCCATCACATGATATTTATTCTTTAATATTTACTTTCTGCTTAGAATCAAAAGTATTAAAATCTACTAACTTCCTCTTTGGTTCATCTTCTTCTTCTTTGTTTGATTTGAGTTCTTTTTTATACATTATGATCTTTCTTATTATCACTTTAATAGGCAACTTACTTATATCACATTATTCTCTAATTGAAACTGACATTCCTCTTCATATATCCAGTAAAAATATCAGCAAGCACATCACTTGATCTTTTTCGGTAATTGGTTTCCCAAGTGAATGTATCATGTTCACAATATCATTGAATCTGAGATACATATCAGAAATTGATTCATCATAATTCATCTTAAAGGTTCTATATTTAATGGTATAGTTATTCAATCACATTTATTTGACATTTGAAGTTCCATCATGAGAAACAAAAAAGGAATCCAAAATCTAAAATGCAGTCATATAGTAAGATATTCCATTAAACTCTTAATATACAAAAGTATAGTATAAATAATTCATATCTTTATATTTATTATAATAATCTGCTTTATTAGGATCACTCCATTCAACTCTATCTATTTTGGGTAATTCAAATTTATCCTTAAAGATAGTACAAATTTCCAAACCCATGTTTTCAATATGAATTCTCATTTTAATATTCCATTTAGCATAATTAGTTCCATTAAAATAAGGAGGATTATTAGTAGCAGTTCTCTATTTTCTATTATTATCCATAAATAATTAAATTTAGAATAAATAGAAATTTAATATCTTTATATTGTAACTAGATCAATGTAAAATAATATTTCCAACATTAAATTTAAAAACAATAATAACCTCCATATGATAACAAATATTTTTTAGAGTGAGTAACTCAAGTGGCATGGTGAATTGAGTTACTAATAAAATTTATGTTTAAAAAATACTTTAAACTTAAATCCCCCTATTTATAAAAAAACCTAGTTAGTTAAAACATTATAAATATATAATTTTATTTTTCAAATAGCTTCTTAAAGTGGGATCAATGATTAGTTAAAATAATCTTTTAAATCACTTTTACTTTTGAAACTAAGTTACTTTATAAAACATTCTATATAGAATAAAAATTAATATAAACTATTAGAGTAACGTTTTGATACAGATTTAAAAATAGATACAGTTTTAAACTTTAAAAAATAGAAAACAAAACTAATAAAACACATAAAATAATTAAAAAAATGGGTTTAGTCTTAAGATGAGACTTAATCCCCTCAGCTTAGAAATTAATGGTTTTCAAGCTGTTTATTAAACAATAAACTTGATCCCAAACCTGGATCATGTTTTAAATGAAAAACACATAAGGTTGTCTAGGAAAAAAGCTTCTTGTATAGATATATGTGGGATAAAACAACTATAGGTCACACACGGCCTCTTCTATAGTTGTTGTGGGTATACAAATAAAGAAATTTGATAGAGAGTATTGAGAAATCTCCAGTTAAGTACAAGATACTTTGTTTTATAGAAAAATAGTAAAAAAATAAACATAAAAAAAATAAAAATGAATAAATAAAAAGAAAAAATGAATAGATATGGGAAAAGTGATGCTTCTCAATCTGAATAGTTTCATATGTTCAGATGTCCTCGAATATGTTTTTTAAAGGATCTCAAACATGTTCCAAGAAATGTATAGAAAAACAGAGTATTATAGAGGTTATAAAATCATTTTTTTTATATATTTGTCGAATTGATTCAAAAAATGAAGGCTATAATCTATATGCATGGTTAACTCTTGTATCACTACTATTGGATCTATAGTATCCCACATGCATGAGGATGTTCTTTGGAATTTATACAACTGCATGTCTAATTTTTCATTGGTTGAATCTTCATACTAAGCAAAAAATTAGGAAAGTCCTGACTTTTTCTTTGATTTATCAATGGAATAGTTTATGAATAATGATTCTTAAAACCATGTTTAGTTAATAGAATTTAAATCTATAAAATAGATATTTTAAAAATTAAATATTGAAATTAATCTAGACAAGAACAGTTGTATTCTGGGGGTAGATCTCTTAATATTAGATCTATTATAATGGTCAATTCTCACTGGTGTTAGCTCATCATGGTAGTGGCATCAGTGGACGGTAGCACAGACTACGGTAGATCAGTCTGGCAGTATATTAGTCTAATGGTATATGTTTGATAGTATATGTTTGATGGTAGATTTAAAATGGTATATGTCTGATGGTAGATGTATGATAGTCGATTTCTGAAGGTAGATGGTTGATGGTAGATGTATTTAGAAGTAGATCGATTCAATGGTAGATCAGTCAATGCTAGATCTAGTCAGTGGTAGATTTATTCCACTGTTATATATGATTGAACTGATGGTGGATCATAATATCCAGTAGTAGATCTTCCTGAACTAATGATAGATCCATTCAACTGATGGTAGATCAATACTTTTCCAAGTTTGTTCACAAAATTACATTGAAAATGATTTACTATCATAAAAAATTGATCTTGTTAGAAACATAAAAAAATATGATTTGTGATCATTAAAATAAGTAGGTGATAACATATACCATTGAACTTAATACCATAAATTAATTTATCAGACCTTAAATAAAATATCACTACATCATAACTTTTGAAACCCTATATATTGACACTTCAATCATTCAAATTACTTAAAAAACATTTAACCAATATTTTTTACCTTATTACTTAATACTTCCTAAAATCAAAAATATGAATCATATTATAAGATTTATCAATCTCAATAAAATCATGTTTCCCAAATAGGACATAAGAAAAATGGTTATGATAACTCATTCCTTTTATATGTTATTCAAAATTCCATCATCTTCAGCTATAACAACATATGCCTTTTATCAACCATGATTTTTATGATTTTGATAATCTCCTTAAGGAGATTTCATCCTAGGGAATAAATTTATATAATTATTATACTCCCCACATTTAAGACATTCAATTATTAGTGAAACCATAGGAAGGACTTTTTCCCCTCCAATGTGTAAACTGAAATCATCATTTTTTCTTTCTATTTTATTACTCTATATCCCATTTTTTCATATATCAAACATATTACTATTACTTTGAGATATTTCCCTAGGTAATTATTCCCACATTCATGACACATAGGAAGTTAAATATTTTTTCCATAATGGTCTTTATTACTTAAAATTCCATAAAACTCCATTTTTCTCTTATTTGGGGTGTTTAGAAATTTATCTATGTTTAGGTTACTAATCATAACATGAGATATCTGACTAGGAATAACCTCATAATTTTTTACTCTAACTTCTATCCCATTAGGATGCTTATTTATAAAACCACTACATTTCCCTTAAACCTATTATTAACTTGGTTCTTTATAGTTCCATCCATTTACTTAAACAAAAATTTTTAGTGTGTGTATATCATATAAAATGATAATAAACGATATTATGAATACTAATAGGCCCTTAACTATTTCACCTTCTATTCAACCCTTTCAATTTTTAAAAAAATTACCATAATTCTCTATAACATACAAACCTTTATGGTTATAAAATACCTCTAAATTATGATCCCAAATGAATATATTAATCCCAAAAGTTTTTAAAATATTTTAACTTATGATCAATTGACAATATCCAAATATATAATGTTTTCTAGAATCTTTCTATAATACCAAATGTATTTCCCCTAACATGTATACCCAGATCAGGCACAAAAAACATATTCTTTATATGTGGGATTTTATACCAACTATAACAACATATAACCTAGAAAACCAATAATTATGAGTTTAATAAAAATTATTTTACTTTAATAAATTACAATTAAAATTAAGGTTTATTGTTTTTTTCAATTAGGAAAAATCAATACATAACATAGAGGATACTTCTATATAGTGTATATTTTGTTTCTAGAAAAAAAAAATCTTAAGTGTATACCCCTATTTAAATCATGCCACTTTTTCTTCATTTAAGATAATACATCATAGAGGATAATTTAAATTTTTTAATTTACCTACTCATACTTATAAAATATGAAAAACATTTGAAAACAAGGGATGATCAGAATAATCTCAGTAAGGATTATAAAAATAAATGAAACCCATTAGTCCTTTGAAAAACATGTAAACCCATAAGAAAGTTTTCCTTTTCAAAAAATAAAACTTTGGGATCATAATAAAATATAATCAATTATAAAATCAACCTTTGATTATGAAAACCATTAAAACTTATAGAAATCGTATAAAAATCATGATGTTGTCTAGGGAAAACATGAGAACCCCTGGAAAAAAATCCTTGAAAACAATGTTTTAACTTTTAAAAGATACTATACATTTTTATTAAAATCATATGATTTTTGTTAAAACACATTTCAAGTACAAAAACCATGTATAAAACTTGTGAAATTAAATTAATCACTTATGTTCACTCATACTTCACATATAAGAGAATAACTCATAATCAGTTAATTTTGATCATTATTTTTCTAGAAAATAAATCATTAACCAATGAATTATAAGGATACATATCTGGTAACTCATTAATTATTTACATTATATAGAACATTATTCATATTTTTAAACTTTTAATTGTTAATTTTATTAAATTTATTATCATGTTCCATTTCTTAACTTAATTGGTATTGTTCACATTAGGAGTCTTGGGTCATTTGGATCCAAAAGAGATTCAATATCTTTGTAACGATCAAAGGTTATATAAAAAAATCATAATATCTAGAAGTTTAATTTTATTTATTTTATTTCATTAAAAAAATAGATATTAATAGTTCATGAATTAATTACTTTCCTATGAATCTTCTTTAATAAGATTGTTTTCAGAGACTAAAAATATTCATGTTTGTTTACATTCAATTCCATTATTATGATGGTTATTTCACCATACCAAAATCATAGTAATAAAATTACTTGAATGTTAATGTTATATTCAATAATAAAATTATTTTTAGAAAAACACATGAAAGTCTTAAGTTAATGAAAACATCATCATTCACTTAGGTATTGTAAAACCACCATTGTGAGTGACGTTTTTTCAAAAGAGTTTAAAAGAAGGTTAAACTTAGAAAATATATTATATTTTAAAATAAATTATTTTATAAATAAAAAAATAATATAGGATAAATTTTGATCATTACTTTCATTTTTTAAAGATTAATAGGATAATTTAAATGAAAATACCTTCTTTGAAAAACTATTATTTTAACCTATTAATGGTTTATGGAAAAGAGTTTGGTGAGAGGTGAAAAATAATCCCACATAATTCATTAATTAAATAGTTTCAAATAACATAGTAATGGAATCATGGTATAAAAAATACATATGGTTTCAATTTTTTTAAAGAAAAAGAATCATAATTATGAAAGGTAAAAGTGGTTTTGAAACCCTCACCTCAATCTTTGAGTCACCTTCATTCAATTGAGCTTAAGTCTATTGGAATAGAGGTTTATGGTCACTACAGAATCATAGAGACATAGTATGGGGTGTTTGGAGATTAATTTGGGTATAACATTGAGATAAAACTAAACTCATATGTTTTTTTATATTGTTTAGATCAAGAAACATTTTTTAGAAAAAAAAATTAATGGTATTTTCACAAATATTTAGTTTTTAAGGGTCAAAATTTTACTTAGAATATGTAAAGTGAATAAAAAATAGACCATGATTGGAATTATACACCAGTTAACATCCTAATTTTTCTATTATATTCTTTTATGATCTTAAAATCAATTAATTAAATATTGACTAACATTAAATATCCTTAAAGTCATTTTCAATACTATTCAAATAATTTCAATTTAACAAATATCTATATACCTATTTCATTAAAATATATACATTTAAATCATGAATTATCCTACATGATAGTCTATATAAATTTTTAACACCCAAAATTAACTAAATCATGTCACTTTTAGTGTTTTTAGAATCATTTATATCGACCTTTCTACTACTTTTACAAGCATTGTGTCAACATTGGGTAAGCATTTTAGATAATCATACTATCATTTAAAGGTAAAAAAAATTATAAAATAAATATAATTTTTTAAACATTATAATAGTAATTTATTTTAATTCATTATTTTTATTCACTCTCATACATATCGTTAAAACTTATTTAATATGTTATTTTTTACTTTTCTCACCTTACGTAAGCACTGATAAGAATTTGGATAAGTTACTTATTATTCAAATATAGAATTCAATTATATTTATATAAAATCATTAATTTTTAATAATGCATTTTATTAATGTCTATAATACACTTTTACATTCTCAAATGTTATCTCAATGACACTAAATTTGACTTTTCAAAGGCTGTGTAAGCACTTCATCAATATTGATAATGATTTTCATATTTATCTTGGAATAATTATTAATATATATGAATTGAATATTTTTTGTATGATATTTTGTATATATAATAATATATGATTTTTTAAATAAGTTTAATAATTTTTTATTCCATATTCATGTCATGACAATATCATAAAATATATTGTATTATTAAAAAACTATATTTTAACTATTCACCAAAAAATCATCTTGATCTGTAAAATCCCAAAAAATAACCCTAAGATGATTTTTATATAATGAATCCAAAAAAGAAGTATATTTTTTCAAATTAAAATTATAAAATTTAAAATTTTCACTTTTAAATAAAATTATATAATAAATGGAAAAACAATTTATTTAGAATAAAAACTATTTCTTTTTCAAATGAAAAATCATATTATTTCCTCATGCCTTGATAGAATTATTTATAATATTATAATAATAATAATTACTATTAATTTATATAATTCACATAAATATAAATTTATAAAATATTTGATAAGAAAGCATTTTTCGAAAACATATTTAACATTTTAAATAATTCATTTTCCTATGACAATGTAAATATAATAATTTTAAATGTATATTTGGTATATAATTTATTATATATTATCATTTTGAACATTTTATATACATATATACATGTTTGAATCTCATACATAAATTTATAATCATGAATATTAATAAACCATAAAAGTTATATCTTTTTAAAAATACTTGAGTTTTCACATAATAGGTCAAAGGATCTATGATTCCTATACCTCAAGTTCCTATAGAATTTTGATGAGTTTTAACCCTTGTTTTTCTCCTCATAATCCTATTTAAACACTTTTTTAATGATCCTAAAATTGGTTGATCACTATTTTTTTATCACGCACATAGATTCAGATGATTATTCTATTGATATATATATATATATATTAAATTCATTGCATCCAAACTCCCTTAATTGCAGTTTAATCCTCATATAAAAAAAATATAAAAATCTAAATCCCATATATCTCATTGTAACTCAATATACCTTTTAATGGATTTATAGCATGACTGATTTTTTGTGGTGTGGAACCTTCTATTTTTCCAAAACCACATATCCATAAATATTCTATAGTTAGACTCATTGTGGCATGGTACCTTCATTATGGCATGGCCTTCTCCACTTCACCACACATTGCAGTGTAAACCAATGGTTCATGGTGAAAAATATACTTGACCCCCAAAACAATGTGGCATTTAATTTCCCAAGGGTGGTCTTCATGATGATTTCATCTTCTTCTTATCTCCTCAGATAAACCCATGTGGTTTAATCATCTTTTTTGTGGTGTGATTCTTCTCATGTTAGGTCAACTCCTTCCTCAAATCAAATTAACTCTAAAATATAACCTTCATGTAGGATTAATGCATTCAACTAATTAAAATCACTACATTGTAACTAAATAAATTTTGGTGTGGTCTATCTTGAGTTAGATTAATCTATTTCTATATATAAATCAATAAGGGATTCTTCCCTCACATATCTGGTAAAGACTTATTTAGGTCTTATTAACTTAGACTAGCTATAGTGTGATCATCTCATTTATGTAGTTATTTGAAATTTGTATAAAAAAATCACTTGTTTCATTATTATTCATCCCCATTAAACTCTAAATTGATTCTAACTAATCCATGAGAATGACTATAATGAATAAAACATGAAAACATACCAAATTCATGAATGATTTTTTCTTAGGAAACAAGCCATATAATCTTTATAAAAATTCCATATAAACACCTCACCATAGGATAGAATGGTGATTCTAATATAAATTCATCCCTTGGTGTCATATCACTTCCATATTGACCATGTATCAATGGAGAGCAACTCAACTCCCCCTTTCTTAGTTCAACTTCATCAGGTTTCTATAAGCTTTAATATCTCAAAAGGCTCTTTATTTACTGTAATGACCTAAAATTATATCAATGAGATTTACCTTCTTATAGTTATTTCATATAGTATGGATCAAATAAAATCACTTAGATAATACAATAAAAACTTTATAAATTAATAATTAATGAAATAAGAGGTATTTCTTGAAGTTAAGGAACCTATACAAATAGAATAGTAACTTGACCTTTGGAATAGTAATGTGATACTTATGAATAGTAAATCAGACAATGGAATATTAACATCACCAATGAAAGTATAAATAAAATTTATCCATCCTATAAATGAAAATATGATAGAATTGTATCATATTTTAAGTAAATAAATTCTTTAAAAATGATAAAATAAGTGTTGGTATTTTTCTAAGTTATAAATATTTAATTTTAATTTTATAATTAATATAATGATTTAAAATAAAACATATTTTCATAAAATAAATTCATTAATAATTTTTTTCTTATGATTATAGGATAATTTTATGAGATCTTAGTTAATTTTTCAAAGTGTTATGAAATCAGTTATAATTTTAAAATTTATATTTTTCAAATAAATGATGATTTTATTTAAAAATTAAATTTATCATATTTAGAAAATATAAAACGGAGTCCATTTTTGAATTATACATGTTTAAAAATGGTTAAGGTAAATTTTTAAGATTTTTCTAAAATAGTTGAATTTTTGGTAAATAGTAAAATACAGTAATTTACTGTATAAATACATTATAAATTAAATAAACGATTACTTGAGTTATTTATGATTTAATCACCATAATATATCACTATAATTAATTATTTTAATATATTTTTTGATAATTCTCAAACAATTCATAGTCTTGAGCCAAAATAATAAACTAATGAATAAAATATTCAAAAAATACTCCTCTCCCACACTATAAATACCACCCCTTCTCCTCACACCATAAAAGCTTTGATCCTTGTCCAATTTCTGAAAAATACTCTTACCAATCCCCTCCCCCACATACAAGATCCCTTGGTATCATCTAAATACCAAACCCCTTTCCCTAAGTTGGTTCTCAAGTAGGAGAAAATTAAGAGGTAAAAACCTCTTTCTTTTTCCTTTAATTTCTTTTCAAGTTATTTTATTATCTTATCATCTCCTAAACTAACTATCCCAAAGTGACATGATATCTCTATTATCTTCAATATACTATAATTTTATTGTGCTTATGGAATAATCCATCATCAATTCTTTTTCCTCTCCTTTTATTCTAAAAATGAAAACATTTCCCGTGATGTGTTGATTTATGATATTCAAGGATGAAGAGTTTTCAATTTCCATTTAAGACTTCAAGGATGGTCATAAAACCATTTATATGGTTTAAATATATTGAAATATATATATTAAATTTTATTTAATTTTCTGTAACCATTATATGTACATAATGTTAATTAATAAAACAAAACTAGTTTGTGATGATTGAAAACCCGCCAAAATAATCTAAACAATTATCACTAACGTCCTATCTAATGATTCATCCTAACTACAAATTATCAAATGACTCATATAACAATTTAACATTCTGTTTGTCCATTAATAACATAGAACTTCAATTCTGGGTATCTATTTTCATTTTACATGAACTTCCATACTCATATACAAGTAAACTGATCACAAAAACCAAGGAAATAAATGCCCCCGAATGATAAAATTTTAACTTATAACTCATAAAAAAGACTATAAATGAATGTAATAAAATTATAATAAATGAAATAAATTTTAAAAAATTTCTGAATTAAATTTTTAATTAATCTTATTTTATTATACTGGACATTAAGTACAAATATAGAACACTTTCAGATATAAGGTAAGGGATTCTCCCCGAAACTCCATTTTTCATTTGGGTTACGCTTTCTATCTATTTACCCTAATATAATTCTTAATTATTATTATTATGTACTCATCTTAAATTCTGTGTTAATGTTCCATATATATTTATCTATAATAATACTTCTTTCTTTGATGTGGATTTACATGTTTTATAAGGATCCTTTCTCAATTCCTCCTGTTAAACAAGCCCGATTAAAGGGAACTTCCCAATTTCTTACCCATTTTTAAGTAAACTCCATATAAGACAGCAATATTTTTACAAAAATCACAATTTTTATCATGAAAACTATCTTAGTTCATTTCTAGTTTTATGCAAATATTATTCCAAAAGAAATCTTATTTTCAAAGTAAAAAAGAACATTTCTCTCAAAAATTCATCAATGATTCTATTAGTGTATTTTCAACTATTTCAAAACTCTCTATTGAATATTATGCTTAATTGGGATTAATATTTTATGATATAATCTACCTTATTTTATTGAATGGTTTATGAATATTTTGACTGGTGATGTACTATCATGATACCATCCTCTATATTACTCTGGATGGTTTATGATTATGTTTATTATTTTGGGAAAGTTATTTAAATTTCATATGGTAGTTTCAATATGAATTTATATATTAATTATGTTTCACCCATTTTATATGAGGAATTAATTATACTTAGTAAGTGATTGGTGGGGGTCATTATAGCCCCTTAATGCATCGGTAGGTCTCATGAGGAAAACTAGACTGGGTTTTTACCCATTATGTATTATGTCTTGGCCAAAGCCTTGATGGTATGATTATGATGTCCAGCATTATACATCACCTCGGTATGATATTAAAACCATGTAATTATTTTACTAGTATAATATCCATGGTTATGTTTCATTTTCATGTGATTATTTTATATGAAATTATTTATTTAGCTTTTATTCCTTCCATATTATGCTCAAGATTATGTTTTAATGGAATGTATATTTAGTTAATCATCATTCCTTATCATTTATGTTTATATCTTCCACTGTATTTATTAACCTTACTAAGCATCTGAGATCACCACTTTCCTATTTTTTATTTTTCCCCGGGATGTGAATATGTATATTATGAATGACTTGCAGGGATAATCTAGGAGTTTATGGGTGTTTCCAATGGAGTTTAAATATTATTTTTTCTTTTAAGTTGTAATATAAATTTCTTGTATGTAATATGGCTTCCAAAACTAATAAACTAATCAGTTTTTTGTATTTGAGTCTTTTATCTATAATAATTTGTTAATTTAAGGCATTGGCTTTAGCCTACTAGTGTCGGGGTCTTTACAGTTGGTATCAGATAAAGTTTAGTAGAAACCTTATAAACAAGATTTAGAAAACATGGACTGGGGAACAAAACCCTAAGATAGAATTTGAGGATAATAATAGAAGAACATCCTATAATTTTTGGTAATTTAGATATTATGTGGGTCTTCCTAGTAATAAATCTCTGTATAGATACTACAAGTGGATGTGGTTTTTGTACAAATGTACCTAGTGGTAAAAACTCTCACAAGGTGTCCCATGCCTTACTCAGGGTAACCTGGTACACGAAAATGAGACTTACTATGCACTTTGTTTGAAACTCCCATGGGATATTCTTAGAATAATTAACATTTTCATTACAAATAATTATGATGGTTTTAAAATTAAATATCTTCTTAAAAAATCATGTTTATGATCATGATATTAGCTTTTCATTAAGTTAAAATTTATGTTAAGTGTTTTTCTAGTTATAAATTATGCATTATGATTCATAACTTAATTTAGTATATGAAATTGTTTAGAAATGGAACCTAGTGGAACCAATGGAAATCATATCAATGCATTTAATTCATGTAGGGATTTCCCTACTCTGCAAGATAATGATGTTGCAACTAGAGCTGAAACTGGTGCTGAATAACTTATAACTATACTGGGATAGCTGACTCAGGTTATGAATGATAATCTTACCCATATAGAGCATCCCAATACACAATATAGAAGAACAATGTTAGACCACATCATGAGATTAAAACCTTTGTCATTCAATGGGACTAAAAATCCATTTATCATTGAGAAATGGATAGGTTTCTTAGAGAAGATATTTCTTGCTTTGGGAAGTAGCAAAGGGAGAAGGTTTTCATGGAAATTTATCATCTCTTAGATAATGCAGAACAATGTTGGTCATTGATTCAAAACATAAAGTAGGAGAAAGAAATAGAAATCATTTAATGGAAGTATTTTAAGGAACTTTTCTTAGAAAAAAATATTTCCCTCATGAACAATAAGCATACATGGAGAGAAAATTCTTGAATCTAAGGAAAAAAGGAAGGTGAGAATGTTGATAAGTATAAATCAAACATTACAAGGATAGAAAGTCATGTTGCATATTACATTTACAATCCAAATATCAACATTTATTTATTATTTAATGGGTTAAAACCATTCCTATGAAGGGCACTGGTCTCCCAAAATTTATCATCATATAAAGATATAGTCTTATGTGATATCTAGATAAAAAAATTCTATAATTCTTATGAATTTAAAGTAAGGAAAGAGAAGAATAGGTATGTTTAATAATTTGGAAAAAAGAAATAATAAAAAGGGGAATAAAGGGAGAGTTTAATTTCTATCCTATGATAATTGTGGGAAGAAACACCTAGGTACTTGCCTGAATGGAATGGGAGTCTGTTACTAGCGTGGAAAAAAAGGCCACCAAGACCATGATTTCAAGGGAAAGAAAGAATATACCAATTTTCAATGCTATAATTGTAATGATATGGTACATTATGAAAATAATTGTTCTAAGCATCAAGGAAACTTTCCCCAGAAGAGGCCAAGGGAGAAAGGCCAAGATTTTGTGATCTCAACTACTGAGGTTGATGTTCCTAATGTTGTGGTGGCGGGTACTTTAATTTTTTCATCAAACATATACAATGATTTATTTGATTCTATATCATCACATTATTTTATATCTTACTAGTTTTCAAAGAAAATTAGAAATTTCCCTTTTGATCTAATAAATTAATTTTAAATCAAAACTCATAGGGGAAGTCTCATTGCAACAAATATTTATCGGTCAGTTCCCTTTTATGACACATAAACGTGCTTTAGATTCTAAACTTGTCATCATACCTATGATTGACTTTGATATGATCTCTGATATGGACTGGATTTCAAAATATTATGTGAAAAACTATTGCAGAAAGAAAGAAATTACAATTGGTGAGGAAGATGTAGAATCCCTTATCTTTATAGTAGAAACCTCATCATCTAAGTCATATATAGATCCACCTAGAGTAGCTATTATAAATTAAATTCTTGGGGAGGAAGAGAAAACATCATCTATGGATGATAAAAGAAATATTAAAATTGATAATGTACATATTTCACAAGAATACATTGATGTGTTTCTAGAGGATTTGCCTAAACATCCTCTAGAGCGGGAAGTTGAGTTTTATATTGATTTAATACCTGACACAAGGACAATATCAAATACTCATTAGAGAATAGAAAACATAGAATTAGTAGATATTAAGAAACAACTAGAGGATTTTAGTAATAAGGGATTAATTCTCCCTAGTGTTTCTCCATGGGGAGTCCATGTTCTCTTTGTCAAAAAGAAAGATGGATCTATGAGGTTGTGCATCGACTATAGAGAAAGAAATGTTATTACAATAAATAACAAGTATCCTCTTCCTCGTATTGATGATTTATTAGATCAACTCTACAGAGCTCAATATTTTTAAAAGATTGACCTTATATATGGATATCATCATTTTTGTGTGAGGATAGAAGATATTCCAACAACAACATTTCAAACTAGGTATGGACATTACAAGTTTACAGTAATGCAATTTGGACTAACTAATGCACCCTCTATTTTTATGGATCCAGTTAACAGAGTGTTCAAGGAATATCTTGATGAAATTTTTTTGGTATTTATTGAAGATATCTTGATATAATCCAAAATCTACAAGGGTTATGAGAACTACTTGCGGGTTGTTCTGGAGACTCTTAGAAGAAAATATTTATATGGGAAGTTTAGAAAGTGTGAATTTTGGATTCAAATAGTTTCTTTTCATGGATATATTGTCTCTAATGATGTGATCTCAGTTTATCCTATGAAAACAAAGGCATCCTAGGAATATCCTACACCAACAAACATAATAGAGGTACGTATTTTCATTGGTTTAGCAGGTTACTATCAGTGTTTTATTCATAAATTTTCACAATTAGCTAACCTGTTAACCAAGTTTACTCATAAAGGGGTTACATTTGTATTGGAAAAATAATGTGAATAATGTTTTGAAGAATTGAATAGTAGATTAGTGAATTCTATGATCTTGACTCTACAATTAAGAAATGGTGGATTTTTTATTTATAGTGATTCATCAAAGAAATGACTTGGTTGTGTCCTTATGCTGAATGATAGATTTATTGTGTATGTATAAAGGTAGTTAAAAATTCATGAACATAATTATCAAACTCGTGATCTTGATTTAGTAGTCATAATCTTTACTCTAAAAATAGGGAGACACTATTTCTATGGTGAAATATGTTACATATATACAGATCACAAGAGCTTGAAATATATCTTCTCACATAAATAACTCAATATAAGGAAAATTTTATAGCTCGATATACTCAAGTAT
The DNA here is from genome assembly GCA_963277665.1 of Viscum album. Lineage (NCBI taxonomy): Eukaryota > Viridiplantae > Streptophyta > Magnoliopsida > Santalales > Viscaceae > Viscum > Viscum album. Next base: position 1,417,798,514 of record OY728157.1, on the reverse strand, counting down.
TATGATTTTTCAATTCACTTCCACCTAGGGAAGGTAAATAAGGTAGCAAACTCATTTAATAAGAAGGATCATGGAGTTTTGAACAAAATGAGGATTGGTAAGGATACTATGTATATGGATCTAGTAAAAATGGATATGGGAATTATCAAGGAAGGAGAAACATCATTACTTTTTCAATTGGTCTCCCAACCATATTTATTAGAAAGGATTAAAATTTATCAGCTTGATGATGAGAATCTTCAAAATAAAATTAAAGTTGTGAATGATGGTAAGTTAGAAGACTTCATGTATGAAGATGGAATTCAGAAATTTTGGAGGAGGTTATGTGTTCCCTCTATAGCCAAGCTAAAAAGAGAGTTATTAGATGATGCACATAGCTTGAATTTCTCTATACACCCTGGTATAATTAAGATATATAGATATTTGAAGGAACATTTCTAGTAGGATAATATAAAGTGGGAAATTTTTGATTATGTACCAAGATGTTTAGTCTTTCAACGGTTGAAGGTTTAAAGACAATATAATAGAGTTTTCATGCAATATATGCCTATACCTAGATTGAAATAGGATTCCATCACCATGTATTTTTTCAATATATTACCAAAAACTCCAAAAAAGAATAATTCAATATGGGTAATTTTTGATCGACTTACAAAATCTGCACATTTTCTTGTTATAATGGAGGATTTTCCACTAGATCGCCTTGCACGACTCTATATTAATGAAGTTGTAAGACATCATGGGGAACATATTTCAATTATATCTTATCATGATCCATGATTTACATCGAAATCCTATAAAAGACTTCATAAAGCTTTGGATACTTTGTTCCATTTGAGTACTGTTTATCACCCTCAAACTAACGGGTAGTCTAAAAGGACTATTAAAATATTAGAAGACATGTTGAGATCATGTTCACTTGAATTTCAAGGTATGTGGGATCAATATTTTCCATTGGTATAATTTTCCTTCAACAATAGTTTCCATTAAAGTATTAAAATGGAACTATATGAAGCTTTGTATGGAAAGAGAAGTCATACACCAACTTATTGGGATGAAGTTGGTGAAAGGAAACTTGTAGGCCTAGAGATATTGGAGGAAAAAATGAAAAAGGTATAGACTATTCAAACATATATCAAATCAGTGCAAAGTAGGAAAAAGATCTATGCTGATAACTGGAGGAAAGATTTGGAGTTTCAAGTGGGAGATAATGTTTTTCTAAAAGTATCTTCATGGAAGGGTGTCATAAGGTTTAGTAAGAAAGGAAAATTGATACACAGATACATCGGACCTTTTGAAATTATAGAGATAATTTTAGTTGTGTATTATCATTTAGAAATTCCACGTAGCCCTTCCAAATTTCATGAGGTGTTCCACATCTCTTTGTTAAGGAAGTATATTCTAGACCCAATGCATTTTCTCACTTCTAAAGAAATAGAATTGGAACCTGATTTATCTTATTGTGAAGAGCCTATCTGGATTCTGGACACTAGAGAGTAGGTGTTGATGAATTGAATGAATATTTTAGTAAAGTTACTTTGGAAAAACCATAAAATGGAAGAGGCTGCATGGGAACCAGAGGAAGTTGTGATGAAGAACTACCCAAATCATTTTATGAGGTAACAAACTGTAAATTTTGAGGATAAAATTTTTATAGGAGGGTAGAATGTAATGACCTAAAACTATATCAACAAAATTTCACTTATTATAATTAATTCATATAGTATAGATCACATAAAATCACTTAAATAATACAATAAAAACTTTAAAATGAAGAATGAATGAAATAAGATGTATTTCTTGAAGTTAAGAAACCTATGCTAATAGAATAGTAACTTGACCTTTGGAATAGTAATATGACCATTATGAATAGTAAATCGATCAATAAAATAGTAACCTCACTGATGAAAGTATGAATAAAATTTATCCATCCTATAAATGAAAACATGATATAATTATATCATAGTTTAAGTAAATAAATATTTTAAAATGATAAATTAAGTATTGGTACATTTATAAGTTTTAAATATTTAATTACAATTTTATAATTAATATAATGATTTAAAAGAAAATTTATTTTCATAAAATAGATTCATATATTAATATTTTGTTTTCTTATGATTATAAGATAATTTTATAACAACATAGCTAATTTTTCAAAGTGTTATAAAATCGGTTATAATTTTAAAATTGGAATTTTTCAAATAAATGATGATTTTATTTAAAAATTAAATTTATCATATTTAGAAAATTATTTTCATAAATTTGAGTCCATTTTTGAATTCTACATGTATAAAAATGGTTAGGGTGAATTTATTTTATTTTTCTAAAATAGTTGAATTTTTGGAGAATAGTGAAATATAGTAATTTATACTATAAATACATTATAAGTTAAATACAATATTCCTTGAGTCATTGCTGATGTGATCACCATAATCTCAAACTATAATTAATTATTTTAATATATGTTTTGATAATTCTCAAACTATTCATAGTCTAGATCCAAAATAATAATCTAATGAATAAAATATTCAAAAAACACCCCTCTCCTCCACTATAAATACCACCCCTTAACACCTCTTCTCCTCACAACTTTCAAGCTTTTATACTTGTTTAATTTCTGCCCAATAATTTTTCCAAGATCCTACCCTACATCCAAGATCCATTTCTCTCATCAAAATACTAAACCCTTTTCCCTAAGGATGCTCTCAAGGAGGAAAAAATCAAGAGGTGAAAACCTATTTCTTTTTCTTTTAATTTATTTTCAAGTTCTTTTCTTTTATTATCTTATCCTCGTCTACCTATAAAAAAGTGAAATTATATCTCTATTATATTCTATATACTGTAATTTTATTTTTTTTGAGGGAATAATCAATCATCAATTCTCTTCCCTCTACTTTTTTCTAAAAATGAAAACATCATCTATGATGTGTTGATTTATCGCATTCAAGGACAAAGAGTTTTTAATTTCCATTTACGCCTTCAAGGATAGTCATAAAACCATTTTTATGGTTAAAAATGATTATAATATTTTTATTTCATCCTATTTAATGTTCTAAAACCATTATATATACATGATGTTAATTAATAAAACAAAACTAGTTTGTGATGATCAGAAAACTGTCAAAATAATCTAAACGATTATCACTAACATATTATCTAATGATTCATCCTCACCCCAAATAACCAAATGAATTATATAACCATTTATTTTAATTAATAACATATAACTTCAATTCTGGATATTTATTCCCATTTTACAAGAAATTTCATACTCATATACAAGTAAACCGATCATGAAAAACAAGGAAATGAACACTCCCAAACGATAAAATTTTATCATATAAATCATCAAAAAACCATAAATTAACTTAATAAAATTATAATAAATAAAATAAATGTTTAATATTATATGAATTAAATAATTAATGAATCTAATTTCATTATACATGAAGTTAAGTACAAGTGAAGAACACTTTCATACATAAGGTAATGGATTCTCCCCAAAACTCCTTTTTTCATTCAGGTTATGATTTCTCTCTCTTTACCCCAATTTAATTCTTAATTATTATTATTTTATCCTCCTAAATTATGTTTTAATAATCCATAGATATTTATCTAGCATAACCCTCCTTTATTTTATGGGGAGTTATAGGTTTTATAAGGACCATTTCTCAATTCTTCCCATTAATCAAGCATGATTAAAGAGAACTTCCCAATTTCTTACCCATTTTAAGTACACTCCATAACCTTTTTTAAGACACCAATATTTTTCCAAAAAAAATATTTATCATGAAAAATAATCTTATTTAATTTCTAGTTTTATACAAATATTTTTCCAAAATAACTCTTCTTTTCAAAGTAAAAAAGTGTATTTATCTCTAAATTCCATGATGGTTTTATTAGAATATTTACAACTATTTCAACACCCTTTGTTGAATATTAAGATTAATTGGGGTTAAAAATTTATGATATCATCTAAAATATTTTATTTAATGGTTTATGATTATTTTTATTGTGTATTTATTATCTTGATACCATTCACCATATTACTCTGGATGGTTTATAATTATGTTTGTTTTTTGGGAATTTTTTTACATTTCATATGCTAGCTTCAATATGAATGTATATATTGATTATGTTTTACCCCTTTAATATGTGGAATGAATTGGACTTATTAACTAACTAGTGGGTCCGTCTATATCCCCTTGATACATCAGTATTTCTCATGAGAAATACTAGACCGGATTTTTACCCATTATGTATGGTGTCTTGGTCGAAGCCTTGACAGTATGTTTATGATGTTCATCATTATGCATTCCATAAATATGATATTAATCTCATGTTATTATTAGATTAGTAGAATATCTATGGTTATGTTTTATTCTCATGTGATTATTTTATATAGAATTATTTATTCATCTTTTATTCCTGTCATATTATGCTAAATATTATGTTTTAATGGAATGTGTATTTAGTTATTCACCGTGACTTATTATTTATTTTTTAGCTTCCACTGTATTGATTACCCTTACTGAGCATATAATATAACCCCTTTATTATGTTTTATTTTTCCCCAGGATGTGAATATGTTTATTATGAATGACTTATAGGGATAATCTAGGAGTTTATGGGTGTTTCTAATGGATTTGTTATGTTGTTTTTTCTTTCAAGTTGTAATGTAAAGTTCATGTAAGTAATATGGCTTCCAAAACTACTAAAATATTTGGTCCTTTGGGATTTTAGTCTTTTATATATTCCAATGTGTTAATATAATACATTGTCTCTAAGATACTGGGGTTGTCATATTTACATTTACACCCAACACTGATGTTATAAAATACTATAATTTCTCTCATGAATTATCCTTTTACTGTTTATTCCCTAAATTCAAAAAGCTATTGTTGGATTAAGGGAATGTTATAAAATATAATTTGTATTAATCATAATACATTATCATTCATTCATTTTTTTTACATAGATTAGGGGAGATGATATCATAAAAATCCCCTTGAATATATTCCTTATAAGGTTATCCCCAATTAATGGTAAAAATATTGGTTTGTGATGATATATTAATATTAGTACGATATGGATCACATGTATAGAGATTAAAATATATGTTTCATTGTTGTTACATAAGTTAACATTGTCTATATATCCTTAAAAATAATGTTTTCAGATAGGTTCCTTACTTTTTAGATTTTATACTTTTATATATAGAAAAATTCATTTAATAATTTAACTTAATGAAAGGTAATTGGGTATAAATATAATCAACCAAAGAGATTTTATTAACCAATATAGGATCTATATACCCATTTTAGGGCTTATGACATCAATTCCATCAATTAAATTTTGACTAAGTTCATGGTTATACAATTGTAATTATATAACATTTAGTTAACTCAAGAATTTAGGAAATATAAAGTTATATGAGATTTAAATTATCTTTATATCAGGTTTAACATGGATGTTAAGGAAAAAATAAACTTTTATAATGTACATGTGGTGAATTAAGTCACACCAACCCATTTGTGATTTGGGTAGCTATAACATGTTTCTAGATCCCACTCTTATTTTATAATAATTAATGAGAGTCATTATTATTTCTAATATTTCATAGGTCTATAGGGTCACACATAAGATAATAATAATTGGGATTCTTGGAATATTTTTATTAGTTCATGTGTTAAAAAAATTATATGTGAATAAATAATATTTGTGTTTTTATATTTGAAATATTTAACTATATAATTTTTTATTTAGTTAAATAGTTAGTGTGGAATTATAATATAACTAATGAGTCATTTAAATTATTAAAACATAATCATGAGGAAATAGAAAAATCCAAATGGGATTGGTATTAGGCTTAAAGACCCATATTTCTATAAATATAAATGAAAAGTTTTATAATTCATTCCATTAAGAAAGTTAAAATATGGTTCTTATTATTATCTAATATTTCTCATATGAGATAACTTCCTAATTTTAATCATTCTATATGTTTTTTAATATCTATTTCTATCATTTTTTCAAAATTTACCTAAGAGGTGTGATAGGAACACTAGTATAGGAAGAGAATTCCACCAAGGAATTTGTGATTAGAATTATTGGTGGTCATTGAAAGATAATTAAATTAATCAATTTATTTGATCTAAATATTCCAAACCTGTTTAAATAGTATTTTTTATAATTTTACTATTGAGTTTTTTATATTTTTTTATATTCTTAAATTCATTTTATTATGGAATACATTATGTAAAAAGTATCATTAATATCATTAAAACCATACAAATAAAATGTCCTATTATATACAATGGTTAGTATTTTATATGGTTATTTAGAATCAGATCAATTAGTGAAATATCAAATCATATTTCTCACAAATTTGAAAATATTTATCTCTTTTATTTTTCTTACACTTGATTACTTATTACATCTCACATGTTCATGTGTTCAAAAGTAATAATAAAAACATATAATGTGTATCCCATGAATGATTACATGTTAGGTATCAGACAAGATATAAACTAAAGGTGTATTAATTTCTTGATAAAATGAACCAAACACATATATAAGTATATGAATAAAATCCAATTAACATGAATTAACTGGTAATAAAATATTAAAATTCATTAAAGTAATTAATGAACCATACCATTCATTAAAATTATAACATGACATGATCTAATTATCATGAAACTTAGTATGAAAACACAACAAATAAAATTATTCATTGATATTATCTTATCAATAATGGTCTAAGGAATAACATCATACCACCACCAAAAAATAAAACATGTTATATTAACTAAAATTTAATAAAATTCATCGTTGATAAAAATACAATTAAAAAACCTATAACTGAAGTTGAAAATTTTTAATTATGTCATTCCATCAATGAATTTCACAAACTACTACCTTTTTCCTAATTTAATAACACGTGTGTTGATGATCAAGAATAAAACTAAAGTGGACAACAAGGGAATGATTTCATGCTAGTTAAATAGTGAGTTGAGTCATGAAATTTCATAGTAGTCTGTAGAAGGTGTCATGGGTTGGGAAACAATGATAATAAAGAAAGTGATGATGGGGTATTTTTGGAACTAGAGACTAGAAAAACCCATATTGGAGTCACAAACTTGGGCTATAATTGATGTTATTATAAGGAATTGTTCCTTATTAAAAAATATTTTAATTTTTAAACAGGAATTTATCTTCTTTCATTCTTGAATACCATGTTATGTTTATAGATTTATAGAAGTAGGTTATAATGATTACATGAAAAACTCATCAATTACAAAGTGGTCACTTCCATTCAGTGTCCATTTTTTCACAATAAAATACCTTTAAAATAAAACACATTTTCTTTTAAAAAACTTCATAATTTTCAGCTTAACTTCATCATTTCTCCTAGTCATCATTAAACCCTATGAAAAAAATTTAAAAACAAGGTATGAGGAAAAAAAATCTCAATAAAGTACATATATAAAGATAAAATAAAACCTGTTAGTACATTTAAAAACCATGAGATCATGTAAGAGAGTTTTTCTTTAATATAATATACTTTTAACTCCAATAATCATTAATATACACGTGAAATTAAATTTACTACCCATATATTTTGATAAAACACATTAAAATAAAAAATAAATGTAAAATCATAATCATGATGGTTTCTTAAAAAACATTAGAATCAATGAAAAAACATTTTCATAAAAACATACCTTTTACCCTTAAAGGTAAAAATCATTCCTTTAAACAAATTATCATTAGCTTGCCTTATAAAATCAAAATATTTCCATGAAGAGTCATTATTGATCATAGAAAATTAATGTATGTTACTTGGTAAATCATCTTAATTATACCCTTATAATAACTCTTACAAGGACCCTTATAAAGGGAATAACCTACTTAGCTAATTCCAATATAATTCGGCAAAGACATAATCATTACCCAGTGAATTAGAGAGATAAATTGGGCTCACATTTCAGCATAAAAAATTTCCAAATATCATAAAATATATCAAACACATGAAACCCTTCATTTATATCATAAAAATCATAAAAATATACTTTTTAATAAATAATAAAAACATTTTCAGATATTAATATATCCTTTTCCTTTAAACCCCCATTTTCAAAACTAAAATACCCAAAATAAAGGGAAGATGGTTTTTTATTTAAATAAAAAAATTAAATATTGTAAAGTAATAAAAATAAAAAATAATGGTTATGGGGTCTAGAAAATTCATTGACATCATATGTATTAAAAAACCTTCAATTTTTTCTTTGTAAATAAAGTCAAATATTCTATATGAAATACACACAAATGATTCATTTTGAAGACCTTTATGAGAAAGTAAAACAAGTGGTAAAATGACCAATTTAATTCATTTATTTTAATATTTATACATCCATAAAATATTAATTGCTTATCTAAAAAATATTAGAAATAAATCTTAAAAATGATTTAAATCTAGGTTTTAAGATAGAATATCTCTTATGACTTGATAACTTTTGATCCAATGAAACGTTGAATGAAAGGAAATTAAATTTATTTTTAAACACTTTAATTTTATATAATAATGATAAAATAAATATATAAGGCCATTTATACCCCCACACAAAATAAAAAATGTGATGAAAATATCTTATATCTCATATAAATATAATTAAGACTAAAAATATCTTACCTCGAGTCTTACTTGTCACATACATTCATTATCTTCCAGAATAATAAAGTTATGTTAATTGTTTTATTTATTAGTAATATTTATCATGATTATTATATTTTTATTATTCATTTTATTTCACTTATTACCATTTCATACTTAATTACTTAATTGATTAATCATACTTAGAATGTTTTGAGGATGTTTGGTTCATAAATCAAAAATGACTTTGTAGGTTGATTATGGTAAAATGAATCATTATTATATTATTTAAATAATATTAATAATTTAATAATTTCCATATTTATACATATATTTTACTTATATAACCAACTATGAAAGGTGGTTATCAAAAATGAATTACTTTACAACATTGAGATGGTAGTCTGTACATACACATGAGTAATGTTTCCATTTTTCAAATAACATGTGGCAAAGAAAGTAATTATTTTTTTTATATTTCCAAAATTATAATTATATAATTAAGATAATATAATTTCTTTAAATACACTTATATATACCATCCATGTGAGGCGGTGATGAAAAAATAAAATACCTCGGTTTGTGAGGCGGTCGTTTGCACGTACACATGAGCGATGTATTTATTTTTTATTGGATGGTAAATAAAGAATTATAATATTTATTTACCATTAAATAATTAAATTTATATCATATATATCTTATTATTTCATTTTAATCCATTATTGTTACCATCTATACGATTCAGTGATGAAAAATGAAATACATCATCTTCATAAGGGGGTAGTTTGCACATACGCATAAGAGATGTTTTAATTTACCATTATATGCATAAGTAGATGAAAATTGGTTATAAAATAAACATAATAGAATTTAATTATATATTAAATATTTATTTTATTATATAAAAAAATTTAGAATTGGTTTTAAGGAGTTAAAGAAGAAATACAAAAAAGAAAACACTTGGTTAAGAACTATACCTCTTCTTCAAAAATATCATTAGGATTATACCTAAAGCCTTCTTAAGGTGTATTATGATAAAAATAGGACCTCTAGATAGTGGGGAGTAATTTTAGGAAGTTATTTTTAAATTTTTTTCTAATATAAGTGGATATTTAATTGTTTAGAAGAAGTGAGTGGGGGTGTCCTTTTATAAGTGAGGAAGAGGAAACACTTGAAAAGTTTTCAAATACTAAAATATATTAATTTATTACTCAATACAATTGGCTCCGAAATTCCTAATTTTAGAATAATTTATATTATAGGGTCTAAATATGACCATAAAATATGATTTAGATAGGTTTTAGTTCATTTTAACCCTAATCATTTTAGTTTTAACCCTTTTACCTCATTTTAAATCTTACTGTATAAACCAACTTCTTTTACAAAAGTTACTACTCATAATAAAAAAATGAGATTGAACTATTTAAAAATACTTAATCAAATAATTGAAAACATGAAAAAAAATTAACATTAAATATATAAATGTGGTAAAATTACTTTTAAAATAAAAACATGTAACGCAATGAAAACATTTTTCTAAATAAATGCCTTTTAAGTATAAAAATATTTCTATATCAAAATAAAGTGTAATGTTGATTATAATGAAATTTTTTGGAATATTTTTAATAAAAAATAATGAATTAAATTTTAAAAACAATCCAAAATATAATGTTACTTTTTAAATATATGAAAATAAAAGATTTTTTATTATAAATTGGTATTTTCTACAACTCACCCATAAATAATCTTTTTCAAAAAATTCTCAAAAAAACCACTCTAAGCTAACTTTTTTAATTTTGATTTCAAAAAAAAAATTATAAAATTCAAATTCTAAAATTTTGATATTAATTTTTTGAAGAAAACCATATAATGCATGAAACTAAACTTAGTTAAAATAAAACTATTTTCTTTTTTTGATGATAAATTACCAATTATTTTTTATAGTGAATATGGATCAATGAAATATAATTCATGAATATTTATAATTAATTAAATTGATCTATTATTATTATTATCTAGGTTTTCATAGTTCTAAAGGAGGCACTGAGAGATGGATAGAAGGAAACTGGAGGAGGTTGGTGTAGATAGGTTGGTGTGGATAGAAAATGGAGGATAATTAGTGAATTTCAACAATGAGGTAGGAATATGATAGATGATGTGATAAAAATGAATGGGATAAACATAAAAACTCTGGGATGGTAGATCTATTCTATTCTATGAAGGTTTGACATACCATGGACGAGGACTATTTAGTGATGATAGCCTGGTTTGGGAAAACACAAGGATGACTCTGAAAAATCTGTTTTGAATATGAGTAATAGGTTGGTGACATCGAATGTTGGTGACCATTGTATGAGTAAAGAGGTCTTATAAATTTAATAAAAATTAATTCTATAATTTAATTATTTCTTTAATGGAAAATAAATTTTTTCTTACCTCTCTACATTTAAAAAATCATATAAAATTATGGAATTGAGAATTTAATGCCTTATACACTCTGCATGGGGGTTTTTATGGTGTATTTTTTTCTTTGTATCTACTGAGTTTAAGGGTATAAATATTTTTAGTTGGTTTTTCCATCAAGAAAACCACCTAAAATATCTTCAATAAGAAATATAATTAATTCACGAGTGATTTCTTTCCATCAAATAATTAATTAATATTAGAGACCAAAATTTAATACATTAATTTCATAGACTATTATTTATTACATTAACTTAATGAAAATTATTAATTTTATGTACTATAATTCATTGTTCCATGATTTATTAAATTTAAAATTAATTTGATGGTCTATTTATTACATTCCCCCACTTGATTAATACCAATTAATGAAAATATATGAATCCAATCTCCCTTTTTAGCATGAAACATAAAGCATGAATCATAGTGGTATCCCCTCTAAATAGATGAGTATTACCTTCCATGTATCATAAAATATTATGTATTATAAATAACTATATGTATAAACCTTAGCTATATGGTTTATTTTATATCCTCAAAATATTTCTCAACTAAATAATATGTACACATAAACTAAAAATGAGAAATAAACATGCGTACATAGATATGTGTGTGTGTGTGTGTACTTTTGAATAAAATTTTTCTATACAAAAAAATTTACAAAATTAAACTTAATCCCACATATATTAAATAATCCTTGAATTTAAATGGATTCTTATCTTTAGTTAAAGGATATATAATAATTAATTCAATTTTTATATGTTTAATGAACACTTTGTTATGATTAACATGTTCCCTTATGGATAAATACTTAATATCGATGTATTTAATTTGACTCCCACTTTTCTTATTCTTAGACATAATGACAATAGTTGAATTGTCACAATATATAATCAATGTCCTTGAAATATAATCCATAAATTTAAGTCTTGAAATGAAACTTCTTATATATACATGATGATAAGTTTTCTCAAAACATGAAACAAACTCTACTTATATAGAAAAAGTCATTTTTAGTTCATGTTTGACACTTGTCTATGACACTACTATGCCAACCATCATAAAGATGTAACCTGAGTTTGATTTTCATGAAACAACAAAACCAATAAAGTATACATATGGTTATTTGTAAAATTACAAACTATAAATCCTTATATATATATAAGGATGAAGTCTTTACTCCCTTTAAGGTATCACAGTATCCTCTTCATGGACTTCTATTGGTCTATACTTGTATTACTCTGATATCTCCACATCATTCCTACTAAAAATGTAATGTATGGCCTTGTATAGACTTGATAATATATTAAACTACCAAAAAAGAAATAATATGAGATGGATTTAATTTTATCTCATTCCAAATCATATAGGGATTTGGTTCATGTTGAATTTATCATCCTTTACAGTGGGTGTTATAATTGGCGCACAGTCTTTCATACAAAATTTCTCTAAAAATTTATTAATATAGGTTCTTTGAGACAATCCGAGAATGTATAATACCCCAAACCTGTATACTAAAATCTAGTGATAAAACATATTCATTACTTACTATATCTGATACCAACTATAACTCCCTAACCCATACACCAATATTTAATGCTAAAAATACATTATTTACATATCGGCTTTATTACCAACTGAAGTGACACAAAATTTTAACCATATAAGATTAAATTATCAATAACCAACCTTGAGTCACTTACATACCCAAGACCTAAAAAAAGGTTATATATAACTTTGAAATTATGATCATATTTAAATTTATCAACCCTTAATGATGCTTATAAATCTTAAATTAACCTCAATCGATAACATCATAGCATCTAAAGTTGTCTAAAACTTACTCTAATACAAACTATAAAATGTTACAACTGTGGTATTTTTTAAAAATATATCACCTTTATGGTTTATTAATATTTATAATTATGAATAAATTCTTTTAACACATATATATTTATATCATTTTTAAAATTACATTATATAATCAATTAAAACCCAATTATACATTTAAAATTATAACGTTTTCTTTGTGATAGGAAATGTTTTTTATTTAGTGGTTAAATATATTTTTGAAAAATGCTTTATTATAAAAAAAATTAACTAATTTATATTCATATTAATTATATAAATTCATATTTTTGTTTATTATGATAAATAATTTTTATCAAGGTATGAAATTAAGGTGTGGTTTTTCATTTGAAAACCAATAGGATTTATTTTAAATAAACATTTTTCCATGTATTATATGGTTTTATTTAAAATTTAATTTTCTAAATTTTAAAATTCTAATTTGATTAAATAGACCTTGTTTTTTTTATTTCAAAATTATCTTAGAGTTAATTTTTGAGATATTTCTGAAATGGTTGTTTTTTAGGTGAATAGTGAAAAATACCATTTTTACAAATACTTCAACTTTTATGATATCGTCATGATATAAGAATGAATTAAAAGTTTATTAATATTTTTTTACAGACCAAATATATATTTAAGAAGTAAAATAAACAATTTTAAATTATTTAGTTGAATTTAAAAACTTGTGTTTGACATTTTAGTTCCAAAGTGAGGTTTTATTCTAATAAAAGAACTGTTTTATCCACTTCTTTAGTTAATCTTTTAAAATGATAAATTAGGTTTTTGGATTGGTTTTATAGTCACATAATTATACTTGGTTAAATCATAAACCAATAAATTTCATGTAAATCAATAGTGTACATGATTTTGGTGTAAATTTATTTTTCTGCTTAAAATTCATTTTTATATAAATTGTTTTTCATTGTGTTATGTGTACTTATATTAAAAAAATATAGCTATAAAACTGAATTTTTTAAAGTGGTTTTAAAATTTGGAATCGGTGTTTTCAAATTTTGTAATAATTTCTATTTTATTTTTTTCATATAAATAAATTACCATGGTAAATTTTAATAGTTGTGGTAAAGGCTAAATAAGGGTAAAGGTGTTAAATCATGGTTTGAAGCCATAAAATTTCATAATAACATATATTTAATTGAATGGGTGAGGTCTTTATAAACCCCCTTATCTTATCTTCAATTTTTACCAAATATTGACTTACTTTCATTGAGAATGTCTTTCTTTTTTGTATTAATAAATTAATATTTTCAAACTAACACTCTCTCTCACTTAATAACTTAAATATATTTTGTTGATATTTATAAGGATAAAAATAGGCTATGAATGGTTATAGATAATAATATTGATCAAGATTAAAATATATTTATGTTATTAATTTATTTTTACTTTTAAATAATATTTTAAAGTAAATTATTTTAAAAATATTAAGTGTTATTATTTGGATAAACTAGATCCTATAAATATTTTTAGGGATATAAAATATACGTAATAAGTAATATTAATGTTTAATTTCCAATTATATGGTTATCTATATATCATTGAAGTCAAATTATGAAAATAACCCTAAAAATGACTTTTAAGGGTATTTAATGTTAAAATATATTTTATTAATTGGTCTGAAAATGAAAAAAAATGTTACCTTGAGTCAGGGTGATGAGAAATTATCTTTAATATCACACATGGTCCACTTATTATCCATTTTCTTTTTTAAAACTTCATTCTTGACCCTTAGAGACTTAATATTTGTAAAAACACCATTGATTTTAACCTATAAAATGGGACTCATTCTAACCTTTCTAAAGACACATATGAGTATGGTTTTTATAAAAATTATACCCAAAACCATCTTCAATCTTCCCTATACACATCCTTAATCCCCTAGTGTGACCATAAACCTCTCTTCCAAAGGCCTTAAGTTCAATCTAAAGGAGGATATCAATGGAAATGGAAAAAAAATTTAACATGGTTATTTTAAAGTTACTTTATTCTTCCACATCCCCCAAATCCATTATAACCATACTAATATAATTAAATAAATATTATTAGTCTAATTAATTTTTTTATACTTTCCTTTTATCCATTTAAAAATGAAAACGTCGCTTATGTGTACTTGCATACTACCTCCTCTGTGAAAGATGTGTTTCATTTTTCATCATTGCCTCACATGAAAAGTTACAAAGATGAATTTAATGATTAAATATAATATAAATTACATAATTATGATTTTTTAAAGATAAATCATTATATAACTTCTTTCATTTATATCCATTGAAAAATTAAAACATCTCACATATGTACGTGCAAACTACTGTCTCCATAAATGACATATTTTATTTTTTTAATGGATAGATAAGAACGAAGGTAGTTAATGATCTATCCTTGCAAAATCATAATTATATCATTGATATAAAATTTAGTCATAAAATAAATAGTTTGGACCATCCATGTGATTTCGTGATGAAAAATGAAATACATCCTTTATAGAGGCGATGGTCTGCATATACACAAGTACGATGTTTTTATTTTCCAATGGATGGAAGTAAGGTAGATAAAAATTATGCATTTTAATAATACTTATGTAATTGTACTTATTCAGTTATAATATATTTCTAGGTGGTGGAAGAAGAAATAAAATTTATAATAATAATAAGCGGTTCCTCATAACAATGATCTAGGACCATAAATATTATAAAAATTGAAAGGATGGAGTTTCACAAATGTCAGAGAATATGGACTCCACAATTGACTTTTGGCATTTCTCAATGCCATTTACATGTCCAAAATCCAAAACCAAAATTATAAATCATATAATTAATTAAATTTCCTTCTCTACATATATGCAACAAAAAAAATTAATTTTATTAAAATATTGTAGATAGTTCTCCCAAGATGAGGAAATAAACATGAAAGAACTCAGTTAAAATAACCACATCTTCATTTGACACACTCCTTTTGATTAAACTTAAGGCCTTTGGAAGAAAGGTTTATGGTCACACTAGGGAGACATGTCATGGTATGGTTGGAGATGTATTTGGGTAGAATATTGAGATAAAACCGAATTCATATGTGTCTTTAAAAAGGTTAGATTGAGTCTCATTTTATATACAAAAATTGATGGTGTTTTTGAAAATATTATGTCATTAAGGGTCTAGAATGAAATTTTAAAGAAATTTGGCTCATAAATGGACCATATATGATATTATCTACCATTTTTCATCCACTTTTCTCAATAATTTTTTTTATATTTCTAATTCACTTAATAAAATATCATTAAACATTAAACACCCTTAAAAGTCATCTTTAAGGTTATTTTCATAATTTTACTTCAAATATATATAAATAACTATGTAATTCAAATTTAAACATTCAAATTACTTATTAACAATAATTTTTATTCCTAAAAATTATTCAAGGGTCTATTTCATACAAATAGTTTCACCTTTAATATTTTTAAAACCATTTACATCGACATTTTTACTGCTTGTAGAAGCACTGTGTTGACACTGTGTAAGCATTTTAGATAATTATTTTTTTATTTAAAATTAAAAAAAACTTAATTAAATAAAAATATTGTATTATTCATCAATATTATTATCTATAACCATTCATAACATGTTTCTAGACTTATCATTATCAAGAAAACTTATTTAATATATTGAGTGAGAGAGTGAAATTTCATTAATATTAATTTCTTAATATAAAAAAGAAGAGTCATTGTTAAGGAAAGTAAGTCCAAATTTAAAAAAAAGGGTGATAAGAAAAGGGGGATGTTGATAAAGAACACACACAGTCATTTAAATATAATATTTTTTTTAATATTTTAAGGTTATAAACCTTGATTTAACACATTCATCCTATTTTAGCCTTTACCGTCGTGACTTACATTTACAATGTTAACTTATTATGATGACTAAAAATGAAATGGAATATATTAAATAATTTAAAATTTATTATTAAAAAATCTAAAACCATTTTACAAGATTAAATTTCTAAATTTGGTAAAAAATAATTCTAATATGAGCATGTATAACCCGAAGAAAACTAATTTTTAGAAAAATGCATTTTTAGGCAGAAAAATGAATTTACACCAAAATCATATACAAAGTTGATTTATGTGAGATTTATTAGTTTATAATTAAAAAAGTATTCTTACATAACTTTAAGATAAATCCAAGATTAAATTAATCCATGCAAATAATTAATTATTGAAAAGGATAAAAATAGTTCTTTTATTAGAACAAAATGACACATTGGTTCTAAAATACCAAACATAGGTTACTAAATTCAATGTAATATTTTTAAATTATTTATTTTAGTTATTAAATATATATTTTGTTTTCATAAAGGTTTCATAAAATTTTAATTCATTCTTATATCATGATGACTACATAAAAGTGAAAGTATTTGTAATGATAGTATTTTTCACCATTCACCTAAAAATCAACCATTTCAGAAAAATATCAAAAATTCACCATAAGGTAATTTTTACATGATAAATTAAAAAATAATATTCATTTCTTAAAATTAAAATTTTAGAATTTTGAAAATTAACCTATAAATAAAACCATATGATACAATAAAAAAATTTTATTTTAAATAAACCTTATTGGTTTTCAAATGAAAACCCATATAATAATTTCATGCCATGAAAAAAATATTTTTCATAATAAATAAAAATATGATCTTATAGAATTAAAATGAATATACATTAATAAAGTATCTGATAACAAATCATTTTATGAAAATATTTTAAACTTTAAATAAAATACATTTCCCATTAGAACGTATATATAATAATTTTAATGTATAATTGGCATCAAATTGGTTATATAATATCCTTTAAGAAATTATGTAAACATATATAAGTTTTCAAATCTTGTATTCATAATAATGAGTATTAATAAACCATAAAATTGATATCTTATTAAAAAAATGTAGGTTATGAGCACAGCAGAAGCATGTGGATGGGTGTACACAACTTTAATTTTACCGTTAACAATGATCAATCTGAGATTCGTCACGATGATAAAATGTCGGATCTTCAGAATAGAATGAAGAATGAAAAAGGAAAAAAGGGAAGTCCCAGAACCATAGAGATGATCATCATATATTGGTTATAATTAATTCAATTAAAAGACAAGAATTGCCTTGATAGAATTCTCTCTCTATTGATGCTTTCGGTCACGATCCAATGTGATCCATCATTGCATCGCAGAATCCGAGTGTGGGATTCCTCTAGCAGTGATCCACACATGCTCCACGTATCTATGGACGTTGCCGAATGGATCTCTGGGTGCCATTGTAGAAGAGCCTTCACTTGTGATGTCTGCATTTGATCGCCTTGAGAGCCGCTTCCAAAGTGCTCTCCTTGGTCCAGTGGAGGATGATATCTCTCATAACTTGAGAGCGTTCTTGGAGGAAAGGAATTCCCTCTTGGGTTGAGATCTTTCTCTAGATCTGTTGCGCACAACCATAGAGAATGGCTATATCTAATGAGAATAATGTAATTGGGATTTATATTACTTAGAATAATAAAATGAATCAATTAACCAAAGGCATTTATTCATTTCATTTAATTCTTAGTAAGACCTCGTGTTTAATAAAAACATTTGACTATTATTATCACTTAACATGTGCCTACCGAATTACACCTAATATTATTTAATTAAATAAATATTATTATTTCTCACAAATCCCCAAAAAAACTACATGGCATGTATATTAATATACATGATGTGTACTTTTGTTTTTCCATTTTCTTTATTTACTCCACTACATTTATTAGACCTTGAATAATGGCTATTTATTTCTTAAATAAATATCACTACATTATTCCCTAATAAATATATTATTTCACCAACAATATATTCTCTCGAATAACTAGTGCCAAAATAAATGTGATCAGGAATCCTTGAATAATTATTAAACCACAACCAGGAATAATCTTTATTCAAATTTTTAAATGAATATTTAACTGAGATACTTGGATACACATAGTATGTTACCCTCTAGGCCTCTTTCTCAGTGGCATTAGGTGGAGCCTGCCTAAAGTCCAAGGTTAGCATCTAGAAACACACCAAGGCACCCATATAGAGAGAAGTTAATGTCGCGATGATGTGTCACCTCATATGAATGCTTATCATGTAATGTAATTACTTTGTCTCGATATCTCAAATCAAGTGGGTTGTATGCTAGTGTCATCAACTCATGTTCTTGATTACTCTTTCTTTGACCTCTCAGAATTGAACTTGCTCATTCCTCACTATGGCCATGGATTTATTTAGACTATCAATTCCATCAAAGGGTCTGAGATATCAACTTTCATTTATAGAATAGAAGGGACAAATCCTTTCTCGTATTATCTATTAATGCAGTATTACTCATGATGCACCCAATATGTCCTACCTTACTGTGAACATTATGTTGCCACATTTTTCGTCAATGCATCTAAGTGCATGATTTGTAATTCCCATTAATAATAATCTTAAATTCTAAGAACCAATACACACGTCTACAGATAGGAACATCCAATGAAACTATGAAATGTGGATTTCCTACTGGAAGGTCTCGTTCTCATAATATCCTCCTAGATGTTACCAAGGGCGCACACCATGAGAAGGTGCCTCAATGTTTTATGATTCCTTACCCATAATGGCCTGTATTATTTGTGTCCCTCAAATAACATCATCCGACCATATAACATATATTCAAGAATAGTGTTATGGCACTTCTGGGTTCTCATCGTAGCAGGGATCCGCTATGACCGTTTACTGCAACAACTATCCTTAGGACATTATCGCATGCATTGTCATGCAGAAGAACAATCAAGATGTGATAAAGTATTTATTAATATACAAATCTATGAATACAATTTTATCATAAAGTACAAAGTAGTTGGTTCTAGACCACCAACTCCAATAGACTCCCACTTGGACTAGAGCCAATTGCTAACAATATTTAACCCGCTAACTCTGACATGATATTCATGCTTCTGATGAGATGGGCATTTAGTCATGGGGTCTTCCACGTTATCTTCTGTGGACA
Source organism: Viscum album (assembly GCA_963277665.1). NCBI lineage: Eukaryota > Viridiplantae > Streptophyta > Magnoliopsida > Santalales > Viscaceae > Viscum > Viscum album. The sequence continues at coordinate 1,417,778,479 of OY728157.1, read as the reverse complement.
CTCTTCTCACTGTAACTTCACCCCTTTGATAGAAATCCCTCAAGAGGTGATAATTTCAGAGAATTTTATTTGTCTGTTGATGTGACCTTGGTTATATTACAAGAGTCACCGCTATAGGTTTATCACAATACAATGTGATAGGGTCTCTACTAATAGGCACCACATCAAGATCCTGTACAAAGTCCCGAATCCAAATGGCTTCTTTGGCTGCATCAGAATCCGCTATATATTCAGACTCCACTATAGAATCAGCGATAACTAGCTGTTTTGAACTCTTCCAGCTCACAGCTCCTATATTAAGACTGAAAACATATCCTAATTGCGACTTCAGATCATTCTGATTTATTTGAAAACCATCATCGGCATACCCTCTGATGAAAATCTCTTCGTCTCCTCCATACACTAGGAACATATCCTTAGTTCTTCTCAGATACTTAAGGATGGTCTTAATAGCAGTCTAATGTTGTTCTACAGTATCTTCTTGATATCTACCTACCATGCTCATTGTATAGCCAACATCAATCCTGGTACATAACATGGCATACATGATGGATCCTATAGTCGAATTGTATGGGATCTTACTCACCCTATCTTTCTCCTATTGTGTCTGAGGACAAATTCTCTTAGAAAGATGTAAGTCATGTGACACTAGAACCAATCCCCTCTTAGATTGTTCCATACTAAATCTCTTTAGTATCTGGTCAATGTATGTACCCTGACTTAGTCCAAGCAGCCTCCTGGATCTATCACAAATTATCTTGATCCCTAGAATGTAGGCGGCTTCACCTAAGTCTTTCATGGAGAAACACTTTTTCCACTAGTCCTTAACTGACCGTAAGACTGGTATATCGTTTCCAATAAGTAATATGTCATCAACATATACTATTAGGATAACGACCACATTCCCATTAAACCACTTAAAAACACATTGCTCACATTCATTCTTAATGAAAGTAAATTCCTTTATGGATTCATCAAATCAAATGTTCCATGACCTAGATACTTTCTTTAATCCATAAATGGATTTCTGTAACTTGTAAACCCGTTTGGCTTCACCTGGTGTCACAAACCCTTTTGGTCATGTCATATTGACATCTTCCTGAAGATTCCTATTAAGGAATGTTGTTTTGACATCCATCTTCCAAATCTTGTAGTCATGGTAAGCTATTATGGAAAGTATGATTCTTATGGATTTAAACATGGAAACTGTTGAGAATGTTTCATCATAGTCAATTCCTCGATGTTGTCTGAATCCTTTAGCCACTAGTCTTGCTTTATAGGTGCTAACTTGACCTTCCATGTCTAGATTTCTCTTAAACACTCATTTGCATCCAATGGGATTTACATCAATTGGATCATCGAATAGAACTCAGACTTGGTTCCGATACATGGAATCCATCTTAGAATTCATAACTTCTAGCCATATTACATCTTTTGATCTCTCTTATGCTTCCTTGTAGGAGATAGGTTCATCATTTTCCAATAATAATGATTCACCATACTTGGTGACTACGAAACAAAATCTCTCTAGTTCTCTTACCTCTCTTAAGATCCTACGTAGTACTTGTGTTTCTGGAACCACTTTCATAGGGACCTGTGGAACTTGTTCTTGTACCAACTCTTGTGTATCTTGAGCATCAACTTCATCGAATTCAATCTTTCTCCCACTATCTTTTTTGAGGATGTGCTCCCTCTCAAGAAAGACGGATTGTCTGGCGACAATCACTTTCTTTTATAAAGGGTTATATAGGTAATATCATTTCATTTCCTTGGGATATCCTATAAAGATACACCTCATGCCCCAGGGTGTTAGTTTGTTGCCTGAGGAGGCCTTAACAAATGTCTTGCATCCACATACATGTGTGTGCAACAAAATGAGTTTCTTTTCATTCCATAACTCAGAGTTAATTCCATTTTCCACCTTAGTTGGTACTCGGTTTAATGTGTCTGTTTTAGTTTGTAACGCATATCCCCAAAAGGATAATGGAAGATTAGCATGACTCATCATCAACCTCACTATGTCCAACAAGGTGCGATTCCTCCTTTCACTGACACCATTCCACTATGGTGTATAAGGAGGAGTGAGTTGAGATAGAATCACAGACTCCTCTAAAAGGTTGATGAACTCTTGGTTCAGATATTCTCCACCTCAATCTGATCGAAGCTTCTTTAACTTCTTACCAAGTTGATTCTCTACTTGATTCTTGAATTCCTTAAATTTCTCCAAGGACTCTGACTTATACCTCATTACGTAGATATATTCATATCTACTCAAATCATTAGTAAAAGTAATGAAGTAAGAATATTCACCTCTAGCTTCTATTAGAAATGGTCCACACACATCCATGTATACCAATACTAGAAGCTCTATGGTCCTTTCACCCTATCCACCAAAAGGTGGCTTGGTCATTTTCCCTTTTCAACAAGCGTGAAATCTATCAATTGGTTTTTCCTCAGTAGAGACTAAATAACTATCTTAGCAGAGCTTTTTTAAGCGCTTATCGTTTACATGATCGAGACGATGATGTCACAACTAGGTGTTGTATGAGTCATGTGAGTTTATTTCATTATCAATTTCCAACACTAGGTTTTCGTAATTTAATATATACAAACCTTTATTTAAATGTTCCATGCCATAATATATGTTGTTCTTATAAAAGAAACAACCCTTATTTCCAAACTAGAAAATAAATCCATCCATATCCAAACATGATAAAGAAATTATGTTCTTGGTAACACTAGGTACATAATAACAGTTATTTAAAACCAAAATCATCCCAATTAGCAATGAGAGATGGTAATCGCCAATGGCCAATGCAGCTGGCCTCGCTCCATTGGCACCTCGAAGATCCACCTCTCCTCTGTAAATCTTTCTAAATCTACTTGGTTCCTATATTTGAATACATATGTGAGACCCACATGTTGTATCAAATACCCAATGTGTAGAAATGGAAAGATTACACTTGATAACAAATGCACCTTTAGCGTCCCCATGCTTCTAAGTGCAGTTCCTCTTCTAGTAGCCTGGCTTGCCACATGCAAAACATACTGGTTCTCGTTCCTTGCCTTGCCTCTAGATCTTCCCCTTCATGGAGGGATGGTGCTCAGGGGCTTCAGACTGTATAAATCCTTGTCCTATTTTCCTTTTCCTTCCTACTTTTATTCACTATAAGGACTATGGGTTTTCACGCCCCATGTCCTTATCTACCTGCCGAATCAAGGTTAGAATTTTCAATAGACTCTTCTCATTTTTGATCATGTTTTAGTTGACAATAAAGATAGAGAATGTCTTGGGAAGTGATGATAGGATGAGATCTGTATGCAACTCATCTGGGAACTTAATCCCTAAGATATTCAGGCATTCACTATAGCCAATAAGCTTGACTATGTGAGACTCAGCTGGTGCAGACTATCCAAGCTTAGTTGTGAACAAAGCGTTAGAGATCGCATATCTCTCTTGCCTCTCCTCTTGATAGAGATCATTAAGGTGAGACATCATGTTATGTGTGTCCATGTTTTCATGTTGCTTCAAGAGATCATTAGACATGGCCGATAGCATGAAACATTTGACATATGTGGCATAATTCAAATGTTTCATATGGATAAATATTTCCTCATCACTAACCTCATTTCCAGGCACAACTAGAATAGACTCCTTTAGCACATACAATATCCTCTCGTGGCGAAAGATGATGCGTAAACACCTCTACTACTCCTAGAAATTGGTGTCTGTGAGAAGGTTTTCCTTCTCGAGTATGGTTCACAATGATATGTTTGAATTCATTTTTATTGTCCTTTCTACAAATTAAGATGAAAAAAGACTTATTACTTTATCATGATAAAATTGAGACAAATAAATAAATTAATACCTATTAGTCTCCCACTATTTTATCGAAATCCAATAGCTCTCACCATTGACTTCAGATATTATGTTGCCTGAATATTCTAGTGTCAATGATCCATATTGCCCTTCGCATTACCCCAACTAGGGTTAGTCAAGCAACTTGAAAGGTTTTAGGTAGGTATTCCAAATGCCAACTGCATTAACTCGCAGCTCCTTGATCCACTGAGTGGACTCCCCAATCCTGAAATCCTTTTATTTTGGATTTCCTCAACCATTTGCCTCTTTGTCACAATAAGTCCTATTGTGGCGGTCAACCCTTGATGTGAACCAAGACAAGTCAACCCAAAACCTTGAATTATAATTCCCCGATAATTGAAAGCACCGCAATTAGGGTTGGTCAATCACTTTGAACTATGGTTCGATTCTAACTAAGATTATGGAAGGCTATACCGACTAAATATTTTTTTGAGGGATTTTATCCTTATACATAAATTGTTATTTTATTATCTTTCTTACATGCTTGTTAATATTAAGTGGGATATACTTAAGTGATTAACCATGTCTAATATAATATTTACACATAAGTCAGTCTTATTTTAGTTTCATCTTGCATTCTTGTTAAATTCATTAATTGTGTGATCACAACAACACACCTACAATAAATAAACTATGTAAATGAAAGAAATAAAATAAATGGCATGATCATGAGATTGTTCTATTGGTTAGTTTATCTAGCGGTTGATAAACTAACCCATGACCTAGGGGAGAAAACACCTTGAACCTTTTGGGTCCATGTTTATAGTTTTCCACCTGTCCACCTTTGTATATTTTTGAATTGGTTTCATCTTGGCTCCTAACTTGATCCACCTCCACTAGCTTGGGAGATCCATCCATTACATATGCTTTTATCTCACACACAAATGAGGAGTAAAATGGGGTTTTACATAAAATAAACTTTGGGCATGCATTCCCTACATATTAATGAGGAGAAGGATCACAGACCAACTAATTTAATTTAAATAAATAAATTAAAAGAAACTATCCACATACAAAGGTCATTTTCTAGCTCAAGATCATCCATACATGCAACTATATTTACGCATAAATAAAACTAGCATTCAATTCTTTAATTGTTCTTATTTAAGATAAATCACGCTCGAATCAATTAATTATTATCTTTAATTAATCAATCCTTTTATCTTAAACCCTTTTATAAATTTTCTTGAGATTCTCATCCATCATAATTTTAAACAAATAAATTCATTTAAAATTATCTTTGTATGTAACTTGTACCTTGAAGGCAACCCCGGTGAATTATCATTCATAACTACCCAATGAGTATAAATGAACATTACACAGATGTTAAATTAAACACATATATATAAAACACTTATCACGTGTTGTGTCTCAGCTTTACGCCTGCACCATGGTACACGTCTCAAGGGTTTGAATAATATAATAATAAATTTTAATAAATCTACATAATTTGGATGAGTATACGGCGTATAGTTCCTACTACACGGCGTGTACTATCATTCACCGTCCATCCAAAGTACACGCCCGGGGTGTTGGGGTGTAGATGTACTTCGGAATTTTTTGGAGTACACGGCGTGTCTAGTGGGGCACACACTATGTAGTGTTCGCGTTACACGATCTCCATCCAGGAAAGTTGTGTATGGGGTACATGGTCTAACCCTGACCCGAAGGGACTACATGTTGTGTCCAGTGGGTCACGCGATGTGTAATCCAGAAACCGTGTGCCACCTGTTCCTGGTCAACACACAAAGTCATTAAGACTTAGAAAAACTCCAATCACACGACTTGGTTTGGCAGACCAGTCCCGATGCATTGAACCTTAACTACAAAACATGTGAGGTAGAATACACATCGTGTATTCAGGTGTTGTACGGCCAGGAACCTTTGGCACCTCCGGATGAGATCCTCTGATTTTATTTTAATCAAAATTAAAAGAAAGGATTGTTTCTGTAAGGTGAATGAGAAATGAAAGAGAGGGAACAGATCTCAAGATTCGGATTTACAGAACGATTAACTTGAATTGAAATAACTAAATTATTAAATGCTCAAATCATCAACAAAAAATTAAATAATTATAACCAACGATGTGACTCATCTGATGCCACTTGTAGGTTCTGAGCACAGCGAAAGCATGTGGATGGGTGTACACAACTTTAATTTTTCCATTAACAACGATCAATCCGAGATTTGTCACGATTATAAAACGACAGATCTTTGGAATAGAATGAAGAATGAAAAAGGAAAGAGGGAAGTCTCGGAACCATAGAGAGGATCATCATATGTTGGTTATAATTAATTTAATTAAAAGACAACAATTACCTTGATGGAATTATCTCTTCGTTGATGCTTCTGGTCACGATCCAATATGATCGGTCATTGCGTCATAGAAGTCAAGTGTAGGCTTCCTCTAGCGGTGATCTACACATGCTCCGTGTATCTCTGGATGTCGTTGAAGGGATCTTTGGGTGCTAATACAGAAGAGTCTTCGCTTGCGATGTCCGCCTTCGATTTTCTTCAGAGCCGCTTCCAAAACGCTCTCCTAGATCCGGTGGAGGAGGATATCTCTCGTAACTTGAGAGTGTTCTTAGAGGAGAGGAATTCCCTCTTGACTTGAGAGCTTTCTCCAGATTCATTGTGCACAACCACGGAGAATGGCTTGATCTAATGAGAATAATGTAATTGGAATTTATATTACTTAGAATAAAAAAATGAATTAATTACCCAAAAGCATTTATTCATTTCATTTAATTCTTAGTAATACCCCATGTCTAATAATAACACTTGACTATTATTATCACTTTACATGCACCCATAAAATTACACCAAATATTATTTAATTAAATAAATATTATTATTTATCACAAATCCCTAGAAAAACTACACAGCATGTACTTTTATTTTTCCATTTTCTTCATTTCCTCCACATTTATTAGACCTTGAATAATGATTATTTATTTCTTAAATAAATATTACTGCATTATTCGCTAATAAATATATTATTTCACCTACAATATATTCTCACAAATAACTAGTGTTGAAATAAATGCGATCAGGAATCCTTTAATAATTATTAAATCGCAATTGGGAATAATCTTTATTCAACTTTTTAAATAAATATTTAACTGAGATATCTGGATACACTTAGTGTGTGACCATCTAGGACTCTTTCTCAGTGGAATTAGGTGGAGCCTACCTAAAGTCCAAGGTTAGCATCTAGCAACACGCCAAGACACCCATAGAGAATGGAGTTAACGCTGCAATGACTTGTCACCTCATACGAACGCTTACTATGTAATATAATCCATTTGTCTCAATATCTCGAATCAAGCGTGTTGCATGCTAGTGTCATCAACTCATGCGCTTGATTACTCTTTCTTTGACCTCTCGGAATTGAATTTGTCAATTCCTCACCGTGGCCATTGATTTATTTAGGCTATATCAATTTCATCAAAGGGCCTGTGATATCAACTTTTATTTATAAAATAGAAGGGAAAATCATTTCTCGTATTATCCATTTATGCAGTATTACTCATGATGCACCCAACATATCCGACCACATTGCGAACAGTGTGGTGTCACAGTTTTTGTCAATACATCTAAGTGCGTGAGTTGTAATACTCATTAATAATAATCTTAAAGTCTAATGACCAATACACACGTTCGCAGATAGAAACATTCCATGACACTATGAAATGTGGATTTCCTACTGGCGGGTCTCGTTCTCATAATATCCTCATGGATATTACCAAGGGCGTGCACCATGAGAATGCGCCTCAAAGTTTTATGATTCATCACCCCTAATGGCCTGTATTATTTGTGTCCCTCAAATAACATCATCCGACCATATAACATATATTCAATAATAGTGTTATGGCACTTTCGGTTTCTCATCATAGCAGGGATACGCTATGACCCTTTAGTGCAACAACTATCCTTAGGATATTATCACATGCATTGTCACGCAGAAGAACAATCAAAATGTCATAAGGTATTTATTAATATTCAAATCCATGAATACAAGTTTATCATAAAGTACAAAGTAGTTGGTTCTAGGCCACCAACTCTAACAAAAAAATACTTGGGGTTGTCACAGAATGTCTCTCAACCTATCTCTATAAATCTTTAAGACAATGACACTGGATACACCACCCATATCTTTCATGTCAAATCTTTTTGATAGAAATAGTTTCATCTCATATAGAAAACCCTTATCATTAAGTAAAATTTCATCTATATAAAAACAAGAAATCATATTTTACTCCCACTAACCTTCTAGTATATACATCAATCAATAATGTTTTCTTCAAAACAAAATGAAGTAATTACATCATAAAATCATAAATACTATTATTGGGATTCTTGTATTAAGCCATAGATTAACCTTTTGATCTTGCACACTGAATGATCACCATTACATGGAAATGAGGTTTCCACATCGATTTTTTGTAATTCAAAGCACTACCACAAAGCTGGATTTCCATAGCGCCACCCTTTAACAGCGTTAAAAAAAAGCGCTGATAAAGGGGGACCTTTATCACCGCTAAAAAAAGCGCTGGTAAAGGGAACTTTTAACAACGCTAAAAAAAAGCGCTGTTAAAAGTGACCCTTTATCAGTACTTTTTTTAGCGTTGATAAAGCCCCCCCCCCCTTATCAGCGCTTTTTTTAGCGCTGTTAAAGGGGACCCCTTTATCAGCGCTTTTTTTAATAGTGCAGATAAAGGGGGGCTTTATAAGTGCTTTTTCTTAATGCTGATAAAGTTTATATTTCAAAAAAAATCATTAAAAATAATATATTGTTGTATAAGTATATTTATATTGATATAAATATAATATATATTTTTTAAATATGTTTTAAATAATTATAAATAGGTTATTACATTTAATATATAAGAAATTTAGTGAAAATGGATTTAAAATATTTTAAAAAATACTATTAATTAATAATTTGCTAATTATCATCGATTAATAATAATTTTAAGACACAAAAAATCAAAAAAAATCAATAAAAGATCTAAAATAAGTTGAAAATGTAACTCAAACTTCAAACTGCCATAACTTTTGATCCGGGTGTCCGTTTGAGCTCTACAACATATCAAATTGAAGCTTGCGACGAGCTCTACGTGCTAATAATTGAAGGAAACCTTTTGTCACATTTTTTAAGGCCCAAAAAGGCCCAGAAGGCCTTCAAAACTGAGTTTTTAGTCGGGATATCCTGATTTTTTAACATTCAAATAGGTATAACTTCTAATCCGAATATCTGCTAGGCCGGTACAACATATCATATCGATGATTGTTTTATTTTCTTCGATTTGACTGGTTGTGGAGTTGAAACAGACTTTTGGATTAGAAGTTATGGTCGTTTTAACATTATATGACTTTTCAAACACATATATATGTATTTATTCGTAAATATATGTGTGTGTGTGTGTGTTGTATATATATATGTATTTATTTATTTATTTATACACACACATAAAAAACATATTTTATAAATTTATTTAAAACTAATCTTATAAATATATATTAATATACAAACAAATATATGGATAAAAAATTATAACTAAAAATATATATATAAATAAATATAAATATAAATTAATATACGAATAAATATATATATACTAATATATGAATAAATATATATGTATTAATATAACTAAATATATTTATATTAATATGAATCTATATTAATATACGAATAAATGTATATATATTAATATATGAATAAATATATATGTATTAATATAACTAAATATATTTATATTAATATGAATCTATATTAATATAGGAATAAATATAACTATATATATAAATATATATTAATATACTAATAAATATATATATATATATATTAATATATGAATAAATATATATGTATTAATATAATTAAATATATTTATATTAATATGAATCTATATTAATATACGAATAAATATAACTATATATATAAATAAATAGATATATCATTAAATAAAGAAAAAAATGAAATGGTTTAGTGGTAAAGGTGCAGGCGCGCAAGGGTGGAGGTCGCGAGTTCAAGTTCGAGTGGAAGCAAGGAGGGGCACACGGGCATGTGGGGGATGCGCGGGGAAGAGTAGCGCGCGGGAGAGTACAAAGGGGTCTGTTTAGCGCTGATAAAGGGGGGGTCAAGCGCTGTTAAAAGATCCCCCCGCATTATATATTCTTTTTAACTTTTTTTAAATTTTTTTTACTTTTATCAGCGCTTTTTTAGCACTGATAAAAGGGACCTTTATCAACACTTTTCTGAGCACTTATAAAAAGGACCCCCCTTTATCTTCGCCTCGATTAACAACACTTTTTTAGCGATGTTAATTGACTTTTCTAGCGCTAATAAAGGTCATATTTGTAGTAGTGAAGTCAAAATGAGAATCTATTCACCATACAATTCATAAGGATTTTTTGGATATTGGAGAAAATATGTCGGTATAATCTATCCCTTTCTTTTGAGTGAACCCTTTAGCAACTAGTCCACCCTTATATCTCTCAATGTTTCCCAATGAATTTTTATTGGTATTAAAAACTCGTTTACATTTGATAAGTTTTTCACCATGTGGAAACTCAAGAAGGTCCCAAGCTTCATTACCCTTCAAGGAATTCCTCTCCTCAATCCTAGTATCATACCACATTTTTGAATTTTTACGACTCATGGCTTGTGAAAATGTTTCAGGATCATCCGTGGATCTAATATTGTAAAAATGTTCTTGTAAATACACTCTATAATCACTATAAATTGAGGAATTTCTCAACCTTGTGGATCTTCGTAATATTTCACCATTATTTTCTGAAGAAATTTTTGATTTAACGGTTGTTCAAGAGTTTTATTCATTAACCACGTGATCCAAAGGGTAATTATAAATAGTTTATGGAATGGTATTTGTTCAAACCTAGCAAAATAAATTAGCAGTGTTATGAGAAATTATAGATCTATCACCTAAGATTCTAAATGATCTTCATTAGAAAAAATTCTAATCAAATCACACCCACTAATAAAGTCATTTTCATGAAATTTTTGATTTATTGATTCCATAATTCTAGTTTTCAATGATAGAAAATAAAAACAATATCCTTTAGACATTTTGAAATATCCAATGAAGTAAAAAACTAATGGTCCTAGGATCTAACTTATTTTACTATGGGTTATAGACTCACACATTTAATATATATCCCCAAATGCACCCATGTCACAAACTTAGTTTCTAATCCTTAAACTCAAAATGTGTTTTTGAAATAACCTTTATTGGAACCTAATTCAAAGTGTATGATGTCGTTTTAAGTGCTTCAATTAATAAAAATTTAGGCAAATTATAGTTACTAAGAATTCTTTGTACCATGACCATTAAAGTTCATTTTCTTCTTTCAACTATACAATTTTGGTCCAGTGAACTTGCAAAAATTGTATTGAACAACTATTCTATTTTCTTGAAGAACCTTTCAAACATACTGGGTAATTATCCATGTTTAATGTATCTGACATAATATTTTACACCTCAATCTGACCCCGCAATATTAATTTGTTGACCACATTGTTTCTCTACTTTAACCTTAAAAAACTTTAAAGGCGTTAAGAGCTTCATTTTTATTGTGAAGCAAATAGAGATACATATATCATGAATAGTCATCAATGAATGAAATGAAGAATTTGGGGTCATATAAATCCTTGTGCAAGCTACATATATATGCATATATGATTTCTAATATAATTGAACTTCTATTAGCACCTTTCTTTGATTTTTTATAATTTGCTTCCCCTTGAAGCAACGCACACAAGTTTTAAAATCAATAAAATCAAGAGTACTGAGTACCTCATCCTTGAATAGTCTTGTAACCGGACCGATTCACTATATGAACTCCAGAATACCTCCAAGTTTTCCAAAAGTTGTTGACTAGCAGCAAATGTCTAAGTGAAATTGTGAGGAGACTACTCTCATATCATAGAGGATAAATAATATAAGAAATAATACACAATTGATCATCACAATATCCAAAGGGGAAAATGCACAACACATCCTAAATCACTAGAATAAATAATAACTCATGTTGTAATAAGAAAACTTTCTACAATGGCACAAAATTCAAGAATAAATCAACTAGATCTCTTGTGGGTAGATCATATATATTCCAAAATAACCTAAAAATGACTAAACAACCACAAACTTATCCTAAGTCCCTGTCGGGTCCTATCTCCTGACTTCGTCCAAGCTATCCAGCTGAACCATCCAACAATGGGTCTTAACCCCATATATACCTGTGTAAATAAGGTTTGTTCAGGCACCAAAGTGTCAGGGCTGTCCAAGTAGGGTGAGAGTAAAACTCAGTAGACCACCACCAATGGTATCCCTAACATAACCAGAATATAAATTGTATGTACGATGTAATATTCTCAGGATAACCAAATAAATAACTGAAAATGAAATAAATATATCACTATCGATCCTCGAGTTCTAAGGTGACACATGATATCGACCATACCTGCTTTGGACCGTTTTGGATGTTTTTGTGCGAGTCACACAACCATCAAAGTGAAATGTGACTTGTCCTTGATTTGGTAGGCATATATTATCTAAGAGGAATATCATCGGTGGGCATATCTCATCTTGAGGGAATAACACCTCACACAAGAAACAATAGGAATATATCATTAGGGGAGAATTTACACCCACATAGGAAATAGTATTCCAAAATCATCTAGGGGGAAGTGCAGCCCGCCAAGGAAATAGTAGTCCAATATCATCTGGGTGAAATATTACCCCACCCAGGAAACAATAATCCAATATCATATGGGGGAATAGAGCCCTAGTTAATAAATATTAATCTAATATCATTAGTGGGGAATATCACCCCACCTATGAACAATAACCCAATATCATTTAGGGAATAGGGCAACCAAGAAATAATAGGCATATCTCGTCGAAGGGGAATATCACCCCACATAAGAAACAATAGGCATATATAATCTAGGCACAATAACATCCCACCCAATAAATAGTATTCCAATATCATTTAGGAGAATAACACCCAACCTAACAGTTGTCCAACATCATCTGAGAGAATATCACCCCACTTAGGAAACAAAAAACCAATATCATATGGGGGAATTTCAACCCACCTCGAAAACAACAAGCATGTCTTATTTTGGAGGAATAACACCCCACCCAGGGAATAGTAAACCAATACCATCATCAGGGGAATAATCCCTCCCTAGGATCTCATATATCAAACATATAACTTGCATCAGAATTGAGGGGAACGGCCCCTAACCTCCCACTACCATGTGTTACCCTCACACGGGGGGGGGGGCACTCACATAAACCCATCATAGATCTCCAAGATGGGCCATTCAAATGAAAAACCTAAACCTATCACCATGTCCAACTAGGCTCTCACTTCACCGGCCTCCTTTCACAAACCCTCTCCAGGGTCAATATGAGATTGGACAACCAATACAATCACATAAGTCACATCTCGATCCAAACACCCCTTTAGGGTACATTTCTCTCTTGCCAACTCTAAGGTTAGATCCCATTACTCGGAGGGAATAGTTTCCGATCACATCATGGCCTAATCAGCCTCAAATGCAATATGATATTAATTGAACCCAAAGGTGTGGTATATCATTTACCTCCCATCCAAAAAAAAACTCTATCGGTCTTCTCACTAAACTTACCCACACTCCTACCCATTGAATCCTTATTAGGATTCACAAACATACTAGTGGAGGGGGGACACTCATCCAAAAACTAATTATCTTACTAAGAGGATCTCAAGAACCCCATTGTTCTATAAGGTCTACCCCTAGGCCAACAATTCAAAATCTATCACTCTCCCTAACCCAGAGAGAGCTAAGGGAACATATCCAAGGTCCACTATGTAATTAACTTTATTTATACATCTTGAGGGCCTTTATATCTCATAAAAAATATTTTTTTAACCCTTATCCATCAGTGTCTAAAGCATCAAGCTAGTGTCCTAAGATCTATCAAGACCAAAGACAACTATTATTTCCATTGGTTTTTAAATGAAACAATTCATTTTCAATTTAATGTTCAATCACACAAAAGTGGTGAGACTGCATATCACATGCACATAAAAAAATGCATAAACTTCAAGGAGGTTTTTAGGTACCACCTGCCTCATTCAAGGGGCTATTGCCACTTTAAGAAATCCTGGTCACCATTGCCTAGGCCCTTCTTAGCCTGTCCGACCATCACCCTTCAACACGAAGCCATAACTCCAGCAATAACCATGTAATAAGTCACAAAACAATTTATAATCATTTCCACAATCTTTTCTATAATTAATTTCACAATTAATATCTAGGGAATATTCAAATAATTACTCAATGGGTAATTTCTTGGGGTCCAATCCTCAAGAAAAGGGATGTGCACCACCGCCAGTATCCACCCGGACCATTAGCACAAAAACCCCGATATCATATTCCAACACATTCATTAATTTTACCCAAAACGATGGAAACCCCAAAATAATTTAAGGCTGTAACATACCTTAATAAAAACACAGTAAACCAAGTGTGTTCCTACTCACATGATCCCCTGTACTTGAGAAAAAAAAACCATCATTTGGGGTGATCCCACCATGCTCCGGTAGAATCATCACTCAAAACCATCTTCCAATTGTAGCGAATTAGTAGCAACCAAAAGGGAAAATGATCAAGGAAGCATCAAAGCAGAGTAATAGATTTACCGTGAGCCATCACACGAAATAAACAGTACTTGAATCCATTAAGAATCACTAAAGATTTCACTCTCCTACAATTCAATATTTATTTTATTTTCAGAAAAAACCAACTTTTAAGGGTAAAAGCGATAAACCACACAAAATCCTGGAAACACAGCAGAAGCAAACAACTAAAAGCTAAAACAGAACCATCCATCACTATATAAGCAGCCCAATTCAGTCAGCCCAGTACTTCCATGCTAAGTCTCTGATATCAGTATCTTGAGTGTGATTAGCTTCTGGAAAAAATTATGTGTCCATCACCTGACCCGCTTCATCACCCTGAGCTTGATTCTTCTTTTTTCTGGACCATGTTGATTTACACCCATCCTCTTCATTGGAGTTCAGTACGACATCTCCTAGGGGCCAAAAACAGTTGTGCATTTGGACCCCTATGAGTCCATTGCATTCCAGCTGCACATCAGTGCATAAGTTTTCATTACCCTTATTTGGCTGCTTGTTGAGGGGACTCAACTAATGTTGTCCCCTGTTTGTTTGAGCCCTAGCCAAAACTTCATGTTTCTCCCATCCATTCTTGTTATTGGACTATTCTTGCTTACCTTATAAGTTGGATAGCAGACCATGAAAATTTTGGACACAGTAGGATCCCCTTGTTCATGCTGAGGCAGCTTCCTACCTACGACAATGGGGTACCCCTGGAGGACCGCTCCATCCACAATAATAGTCTCCAGAGAAGGGACCACTGGCTCCACCCCACACTCTTGGGCAATAACTTGAGGATCACTACTAACTTGTTATTGTTTGGAGTTTGTCCATGAGCTAAATTGAAGCCCCTCAAACTCAGCTTCACAAATCCCAGTCTGAATAACCACCAGAGGAGGCTGGTTTATCAATTGGGAGGCACTTGGGACACGCATATCCCCATCCTTGCTAACAATCAGACCCCTCTTCACTTCCCCCATAGACGTAGCCAGGGCCTTATTGAGGGCACCACTGCAGCAGATGGAAGACACATGGCCTTCCCGACAACAGCTTCGACTGAATGGGGGAAGCGCTTCATAAAATCAACTATTGTTTGAATCGGTATTCCCCTTCGATGCAGCAGATCCAAATAAAATCGGGGAGAAATTTTGATAAGTCTACTTCCAAACAAAGGCGGGTATAAGCAGGATGATACAACGATGTCAAACATATATCAAAGCACAAGAATCTACCACAACCATTTCCTACCAGTTTCAAAATTTCTGGTTGGAAAAAAGGAAGGGGCAAACCTGCAAGACGAACCTAAACCACAGCTGAAGGCGGGTCATGAACCATGTGATCGTCGATCGACCATCTCATACCCAATTACCAACCTTTTCTTGACCACGACTATAGAAAATCATCCTATTCTTGAAAAAGAAGAAAGAAGCTCGTCGAGTCAAGAAACCCAATTGAAACGAAATTTTTAATACCCCAAGCCGTCCTCACATGGAGCGCGAAATCTCGAAGTAGAGAATATAAATGACCGAAGTGAGCAACGAGCACCAAGCTAAGCTGATACGAGGTGAGGGAGAATTCTAGGGAGGAGATCACTACCACAGGAAGGCCCTCCAAAAACCCAGGAACCTTCGGGCCTAGTTCAATGGCCGGAATCTCCGTGCACCGAGCCTGAAAAGGAAGATGAAGCCAGGGGAATTGAGGCGCCCCTCCCCCGTCAGCGAGGGAGGGGCCGGCGCGTCCAACATTGACCTTGGGCATCCTCGAGATGGGGAGAGGGAGCGAGCACCGTTCTCTAGGTTTCTAAAGATTTCACTCCTAAGGCTAAAAAGAATGAAACTGAGGCTGGCATGTTCACACCCTTTCGAGTGTCATAAAACCCTTCTTTGTGTTATTTAAGAATTTTATTAATATCTTAGAATATTTTGAAAATTTTCCTAAAACTCAAAATTTTGAACTTTTTTTTTTTGAAAAACCTTCTGTATTTCCCTATGAAAATAAAATCATTGCATGTCTCATACTCCCATGTGTAATATATTTCAACTTTGCGCAAGGTATTTTCCCTTTCCAAATTTCCATATGTAATATTTTCCCTGATACGTATTATTTTCTCCCTAGGTAATGTTTTTACCTTAGTAAAATTTATATTCCTAGTATTTTATCTCATATGTAATATATATTTTTCTAAGGTAGATTTCATACATAAAAATTTGTAACCATGCATAAGGTTTTTTCCTTAGTCAAAAACCCATGCGTAACATTTTATATAATGCATAATTTTTTTCCATTTAGGAAAATTTTCGTATGTAATTTATTACCTCAAATGTATATATTTTACTTATTGAAAAAAATATGTAATATATTTTACATGGATGGATTTTTACATGGATGGATTTTCACATGTAACATTTTCTTAATACGTATGTTTTTCTCCATAAATGAATTTCCATACGTAATATCCTAAGCCCATATAAAATATTTTATTTCCCATGTAATTTTTTTCCCTTAGCTGGAAAAACCCTACATAATATATGTCTCATACGTAAGGTTTTTCCCTTTTAGAATGCAATATATCTTTTCAACAAGTATCATATTTTTTCCATTATATGTTTTTCATTCATATATAATATAGTTATTTTATCCCCCGTGGTATGTAAGGTTTTGTACGTACGAGGACTTCTGAAGTTTTTTTATAACTTCAAAATAGTTAAAATCATTCTAAACCCATTTTAAACAATTTAGAACCTATAAAACCCCCTCCAAGCTAATAAGAGTTGACAAAATAGCAGCAAACAACATTGATCCTAACAAAATCCCAAGTTTCAATCACTGACATACTCCTACACTCCTAACATCTCTATAGGATTCTAACACACTTGGTTGGCCCAAAGTTAGACCCAAATCACTATTTATGAATGCCCAGCCATATATAACTACCCCCAAAATTTAAATACATCATACATATGAAAAAATACCAACAGACCTTGATTTTTAAATAAAAAATTAAATTGATTCATGCCTTAATCAAGTATACGATGTTACAACATGCATGTTGTCATTATCAATATTACTTTGAAAATCAATGGAGAAAAAAGAGTCCTTTAATAAACCACATCCAATGATATAATTTCTATATATGATGGAAAAAAATTAGTTTCACAAAAACTAAATATAAAACCCAATAGTAAAATTATGAATACTAAAATCATGTTCTTAAAGAAACTTGAAATATAAAAGGTATTTTATAAATACAAAGTAAACACAGCTCAACACTAGAATACATATCCTCATGGGTTCCCCATGTGAGAACATTTTGTTTCCCAAATAGATGCTAAGATCATATCCTACTAGTTTCTTTAGTTTTGCAGACCTTGTAAGGTATCCACAGTATGGAATTTAGAACTAAAATCAATCCTCAAAGAGTTATAAATTATATCGACCATATTTGATTCATAACTTGTCATAACTCACCCCAACTTGTAACCTCTCATGGGAATGTTGTGAAGAAGGGAGTGAATCCTAAGTATTGCCTCCAATAGGATTCAGGTTGGTGACTAGCACCGAGGGTATAAACTTTTCAACTGTGAGGCGTTACCCTCGTATATCCTAGAAACATCATAAGAAATCAACAAATCAATTCCATAATTTAAAATAAAACCAAAATACCATAATAACCACAATGCTTAAAATTTCATACAAATACAAATCTCTAAATAAATACTAAAATAAACCTCCTAATGAAGTAGCTCTTACCACAACTCTAAGCTTTCAACTAATAAGATCCAACTCAATCTCCAAACATTCCCTAGTAACATAAAAAGCAATTCATATATACATACGGGTGTGAATGCATGTATACTCAATTCGATCCACCTTAAGACCTGTCTTGAAAATGTGGAAGAAGCATACTAATACTTCAGTGAATAAAAAGTGGAACCAACAAGCACTTATCCGGTCAACTATCACCTAGCCTCACCAAGACCCACTCACCAAAATTTGCATCCAATTATAATAAAATTTTATTGAATAATGTATCAATAGGGAACCTCACTCTACTTCTATATTTGTTTTTCACTCCCACTCCCCAATAGAAAATGTCATGTGCGTCCATTGCTTCCATATCCATGCAATCGTACCAATCATGCCACAACTGATGTGGGTCAGACCATAGCCCTACCATACCCAACCCGCACAGGTTCCAATGTTCCCATTTCCATAAGTAACAACCAACTATATCTATAACCAAATACATATACCATGTATCCACATCCCATCCACACATCATATATTTAGTCAAGTAGGGTATCTTGACCATGAAAAACATCAACCTAATACTCTCCTCCTACCATGAACGACCCCCACTATATAAACCACATCATTATCTCATCATCACATCAATCCCAGAGACAACATCTATTTATCACAACTATACCATGTCTAGAAGAGAGAGAAAAGAAGATGAAGTAGTCGACCATCTTTCCCTTACTAACCTAGATGATTGGAGAAAATACAATATTTGGGTGTCAGTGAGGGTATCCAACTCAGATGGGGTGTGTATGAAATCAAAAAAAAAATACATCATATAAAACAATCACACACAAGCCCAACTAAAAAAGGTTCTCATCATAACCGCATTACTCATACACATAACAACCACTCCATTAATTCCACCATTCACTATAACTGCTTCCATAACTAACACACAAACCAACCCCACTTTTACACATGAAATAGCTGAAACAATGTGTTGGATCACAATGTATATGAATATGGTTAAATAAAAGAGGGGGTGAATTGTAGATTTAAAAACTTTCATTTTTAACCTTGAAAGAAACTTTGTTTAACAAGGTTAAACAAATCATATTCACAAAACCTCTTAAGTATTTAAAGGATGATCGAACTTAGACCTTGGGTCTGATAATAAAAATATCACAATCAAGTAGATTCTGATATGTAAGTCATAGGTCATAATAAGAAATTGATTTTACCTTCATCGCATATAGAATCGTAATCAGTAAGTGGTGGTAACATAATCAAAGTTTAATCGTATTCACAGTAGAAAATGAATATAGAAAGAATTGTAATCACAACAGTTATGAGATATCAGTGTAATAAAAATAGTAATTCTATCTTAAAGAGTATAAAATCATAATCAAATTAATGACGTATTTATAAAGTAATACAGAGTAGACCAATTATATCGTAATCAAAGTTATTACGATAAAAAAGATGTAAATAGAAAGATTAATATAAAAGTATCACTTTTTATTATATGCAATAGAATTAAAAAAGTTGTAATAAAACAAGTAGTACAAATGAATACACTTATTTTACCCCAAAGAGTAGGGTATCCAATAACCTAGGATAAATTTCCCTTGTTTTATACTTACAAGAAATTCTGTCTTTCCCTTACTAGAGAAAGCCCTCGATAGGATGATCGATCTATCTCACTATTCCTATAAGCCCTCGATATGATGATCAAACTGTCTTGATATCCCCACAAGCCCTCAATCAAGCTTATCAGATCTCAGTCTTCCTAGCCTCAGAATCCCTCAATCGTATTCACAATCGGATGCACAAATCAATTACAAAACAATTTCATAAAGAAACAACCCATACAAGGTTTCCTTAAGAACAAAAGACTTCAAATAGTTACAAAAGTCTAAGAACAAGTTGTTAATGCTTTTGAAGATTTTCAAATATCTTGCACAACAACAAAATCAGTAGAGTGTTTGCTTAATATCTCTATGTGTTTCTATTTCTTGCGAACTCTTCAAATTACTAGGTATTTATAGAAAAGCTTCCAATGGTCATCTTGATCAAAAAATGGTAATATTTTCTCTAAGTTTTTCACAAGGACTTAGACACCTAACACTTCAAAATTCATATCATAAAAGAATGTTTGATGTCATTTTTTACACCATTATAGTGTAAAATGTATTCCATTACGATACAATATAGTTTTCCGTATTCAAAATTTAAACTTAGATAAATCTGATGGATTTCCTTATAGAATTTCATTATGATTTTCTTTATGAGTATGATTCCAATGCTATTGGTTCCGATGTCAAGTTCGATTATAAAAACTTTTGTTAGTGTGAAGACAAGACAAAAAGTCTTTAAATCCATTTTGATAAAGTTGATTCTGATCATTATTGGTTCCATACTCATTGCAATAATTGTAATGAATAAAGTAGTATTATATTCACAAATACTTTAAAACTAATTCTAAGTATGGTAAAACACATATTTTTTCTAAAAAATATTCATAAAATACTTTGGTCATGAAAAATTTAGTAATTAAGTATTTAAGAAAGAGTTTTTGATTTCCAAAACAAAAGGAATGAAAAAGTCAAAAAGAAACTTGTGACTCAACAATATCTCCTTTTTTGGAAAGCACAATCCACGAGACTTAAATAGAAAATAACTTTTAAAAAAAACTTAAGCCCATTATTCTTTTTAAGATATTTGTATTCAGAATTAAACATCAATACTTATCTCCCCCTAAGTTTATAACTTTTCTGGATACAATGGTGAATATGACTAACTCCTCATTAGGATAAGAACTTCCCCTAAATATCATATTCTCTTATTTTGAAGTATTTCTCTCACTTATTTAAAACATCACCTCTTTTTATAAAATTCTCACCCTTTGTTATTTTCAAAAAGGAATATAGAAAAGTATTGAAATACCTAAAAATGGTTAGAGAAACAACTATTCAAAACAAAATAATAAAGTACTTGATCATATAAAATAAATGAAAGAACATTCAACCAATTAAGAATTAAAATACATTCAAACAAATTGTAAGTAGATGAAAAAGTATTTTAATGAAAATCAGATCAAAAGAGTTTCAACAATAGTTTAAGAAAAGAAATTAATATTTCTTCAGCATCAAGTAACTCACTATTGTCTTCAATTTATTGAATTATTTACTATATTCTTTCATATTTGCAATAAAATATTCCTAAGACTGGTTTTTCTTTTCTATATCCTATAACCTTTCATCTTGAGTCTGATATTTTCA
The DNA here is from genome assembly GCA_963277665.1 of Viscum album. NCBI lineage: Eukaryota > Viridiplantae > Streptophyta > Magnoliopsida > Santalales > Viscaceae > Viscum > Viscum album. The sequence continues at coordinate 1,417,756,876 of OY728157.1, read as the reverse complement.
TCTTGCATCTTAATATTTTCTTATTGGTTATGAAGTCTTTGAGAAAACTCATTGTTCATGGAACTGACTTCTACATTAAAAATTTTAGTCTCTTTATCTGATTCTCAAAATACTCCATCTTTCCACTCAACTCATTTACAATATTAATATTATTTTTAGTTGTGTTTTTGAACTCTTCCACAAACTTCACCCTTTATGAATTTTTTTCTGATAAGTCATTGAAAGAATCTGTTGATTCATCCATGTATTTATTAAATTCTTTAATTGATTGATCCTACACCTTGATATTAGAATTAATTATGTGTGACCATTTCACAACTTTTTTATTGAGGTTATTTTGAGCTTGATAACATTCCTGAAGGGTTTTCAATTCATCCTCATTCTAGATAACTCTATCAGATAAAACTTTAATTGAATCCGATTTTTAAATTTGAGTTTGTTGTACTAAATCAATATTTTCTTCTAGCATGGGAAAGTAAGTAATTTTATATTCAAGTCTCTATAAAGCTTTATCTATATTGTAAACTCCTTGAATTGTGCTCATATCCACTGAATCAGATAATTCAATGTTAGGAAATTTAGGATAAGTTCTTCTGGCATCCACTTGTTTTCTTTTTTTATTGTTAACTTTCATTGACGCTAATTTCTCAATTCTTTTCCTAGCCTTCTATCTATCAGGAAACTCAATTGTATTAGCATCATCATGAATACATTTACTACCTTCTACTTTTTGGTTATGTTCTTTTTCTTCTTTCTTGGATGAAGATTCAACTTCTTCAATTGAAGGAGACTTTTGTTTCTAGGAAATTTTGGATCTGTCTTTTTGATTTCCCAGTAAAGACAATTGTTATGAGGAATCTTGTGATGTTCTAAAGGAAAACTTATCAGATGGGGAATTTTATTTATCAGTATTTTTATTTTCTTCATCTTGTTGATCCTCTTCAACATTACCATTTTCCTTTAAAACATTTTCTTCTTGTTATTATTCTTATTCTTCTTATTCTTCTTATTCTTCTTCTTATTGTCCTCTTTCATTTTATAGAGTATCAATTTACACAAAACCTTCTTCTAACTCTTCATGAAGCTGTTTTATTGATCTTAAGTTTGCCTTACCAGTTGGAACTAGTTCTTTATCCACAAAAACATGTTTTCCCTTTTTTACGATAGAGGGAACATCAACATGAACAACATATGTTTCTTACAAAACTAAACTAGAATCAGGAATATGAATATCAGTTTGGGTGGAAGGAATTACAATGTTTGGATACACCCTTTACATTCCTTTCATCAATTTATCACACAATTGTGCTTATGATAGCTTCTTCTTTTGGTTCTTTTCCTTTTCTTGTTTCTCTAGTACTATAGTGCCATATTGTAATGGACCGACTGTAGCATACACTGTGTGGTACTATAGTAGGCATTGTAGTAGGCACTGTCTGGGTACTATAACATAACTGTAGTAGGCACTGTGCGGTGCTGTAGCAGTTACTCTAGCAGGTGCTGTTCAGAAACTATTCACCTTGGGCCACTGGTTTGGGCTTGGAGTCCTTAAGGCCTTCAGGCCACCCAGGCCTTTGGGTCAATAGGGATTTCAGGACACCTTTAAGGATTTCGGTCCACCTCAAGGCCTTCAGGACACATGTAGTTTCCCCAGACAGACTCTACAAAAAAGGAGTAGCCCCATAGGAGGATTCAGAGTAAGAGCACTCACTAGAGAAAAACCAAATGGATTGGGAAATAATGAGAGGGTATGGCTATACCATCAGGACTAGCATGTGCTTGCACGAGATGCTTATCTAGATGACCATGTGAAGGTGGAGATCTACCAACATGATGTAGATACTGGGAAGGGGCGGTTCATTGTAGTTATAGTCTAGTTGAATTCCCTAAGACCTTCGGGTTATTTAATGTCTCTCAATCCTATGAGCAAAGTAATCACCTAAAGCCTATGGTCCTTGTAAGGTTCCCCCCTCATCCCTTGAAGGGGGGGGGGGGGGGGTTATAAAAAAAATCAATAAAAAGAGGCCTTCAGGCCATTCGGGCTCAAATGGATCGGACCTTTCTAGTCCATACTTTGTGGGAAACCTAGTGTTTGAGGTGTCATGGGAAGTCAAGGTGGCTCATTTCAACACTTTTAAAAAATTCCCAATTTCTCAAGATTTCCAACGGCATCTCATCCCAACATTGTCTCGTGCCAACAGTGTCTCACCCTGGGGGAATCTCACCCTAATGGGGTCACCCTAGAGGTAGCTCACCCTAGTGGTGTCTTACCTAGGAAGTGGTTCGCTGGTGGTCGCTTGCTGGTGGTGCCTCGCCTGGCAGTCACTCTCTGGGGGTATCTTACCTGATAGTGTCTCATTGGTGGTGCCTCATGTTGTCGGTAGGTTGACCTAGTAGTGTCTTGCCCAATGGTGTCTCACTGATGGTGGTAGGTGGTTCATCCAGATGGTGCCTCGTCTAGAGGTTCCTTGTTTGATGGGGCATCTTTCGGTGGTGCCTCGACTGGTGGTGCCTCGACCGGAGGTGCCTCGACTGGCGGTGCCTTGATCGGAGGTGCCTCGAGCGGAGGTGCCATGACCGGCGGTGCCACGACCGACAGTGCCTCGACCGGCGGTGCCTCGATAGGTGGTGCCTCGACCAGCGGTGCCTTGATCGGCGGTGCCTCAACCAGCGGTGCCTCGACCAGAGGAGCCTCGACCGACAGTGCCTCGACTGGTGGTGCCTTGACCGGTGGTGCCTCGTTCGGCAGTGCCTCGTCTGATGGCGATGCCTCGACCAAAAGTGCCTCGCTGGCGGTGCCTTGTTCAGCGGTGTCGCCCTAGCAGTGTCTCGCCTTGTGGAGTATCTCTTGGCGGTGTCTCACTAACGGTGGCCGGTGGTTTATCCTAATAGTGCCTCGTCCCACAATGCCTCATCCAGCAGTGCCTCTCTGGCAGTTCCTTGTTCGGTAATGTCTTGTGAATAGTGTTCCCAGTTCTTCCAGTTTTTCCATTTTGACGTCCTCTTTGATTTAAAATGAGTTTAAGGCCAAATTTAAAAGGCTTTGAGACCGATTTAAAGTCCATAAATTATATATTTATTTCTTTAGGGGCCCAGAGGCTTTGAAATGGTCAAACCACATAGTCTTGGTCAGATCCACCTTTAATGGGAAATTAAAATTGTATCTAATTTGTGACTCGGATCAGATCTTCCTCAAGATGAAATATATGCCCCTTGTTCATTTATTATTCTTTTCTCTTGATACCAGACGTCCCCAAAGCCTTCTTCTGTAGAAAATTTTCCTAGGTTTGGTTCATGTTTCCTTGGAGAGTCACCTGTTGTAGGTGCACCCTTGTTTTTAGTGAAACCAAAAAGTGTTGATCATTCTTCTTCTAAGTGGGTTTTCCTCTATCTTTCTTAATTGGGAATCATGAGTGATGGATATATAGATGTTTAACTTTGTTAATATATATGATTCAAGATTAATAAATATAATCAAATATGTTTAAGAATCAATATATAGGGGCTGGGAAGAGTGACACATGATCTTACTTTGTTATTATTATTGTTGATATTGTGATTTGTATGGGATAACTACCCACTGAAAATTGTGGTCATTGGGGGACCTTGTTTGCACAATGGATGGTTTCTATAATGCATATTGATCGGTTTTTTTGAACAGTTTTATATAAAAAGTTGGATAACCATGTATATTCAACTAATAAATGGATGCCCTAGGATCATAAAATTTCTATGATAACCCCGAAATTAACAGGTGGATTTAAATAAGGTATGCCTTATTAAATATGAAAATGTGTTTTTACTTGGTACATGAGGTGATGTTATGTGTGGGTTTGTTGTGTTTGTGTTTATAGGGGAAGTGGATGACATGTGGTTGTACAGTGGGGTTATGATGGGTGGGGTGTTATTACACAACATGGCTGTGAAATTGGTTGTGTTGTAAGGTGTTTCCAGATGTGGTTGTGAGTTGGGGATTGTTTATGTTAATATGATGTACTGGGTGATTGAGTTTGAAGAAGGAAAATATTGATTGTTATGGGTAATTCACCCAGAGTTTCTCCATTAATAACATTCAGGAATATTCACCCAGTATCGATAAGTTGAGGTATGATGTTTCCTTAATGTGAATTAGGTTAATTTACCATGACTATTACTGTGTTTCTTGATGTGTGTTGTGTTTGATAGTTTCCCAGGTAGTGATGGAATGAATAAATAATTGTTTAATAAAGTTTGGAATGAATTGGGTTGGTTTGGTTAATGGAATGGAAATGGTTAAATGAATTGGTTGGGAATATGAAATGGGGTTTGTGGCTTGATGTGTGGTGTTGTGCATTTAGAGCTAGCAAAAAAGGTGATGATTTTGTGAGTTAGTTTTTTATCTGAGAACCCATAGGTTGGGCCTGAGTGTTTGGTATTATATACATATATACCTTTATTTTCTTGTGATTTATGTTCCCACCCCACCCTAATTGAGCATTGTGCCTAACACCCCATAGTCGTGGTGGAGGGTGTCTTTCCCAACATATGGTGAGGAGTACAGATGGATGGGCACCCACTCTTTTTACACTCTCTCTTATAATAGAGGTAGGTATGGAATAAGCTGTGATGGTTGGAGGTCTGTTAGTGCTTTAGATGGTGGTTTTAATAGCCTAGGTGTTTGCAGGAGAGGTGGTTTGTTTCCTAGGTGTCTTCAGGATGAGTTGTGATGTGATGTGTTGTGAGACCCTGGTTTGTGCGGGTGGGATGTGTTGTGAGGCTTGAGTGTATAGGGGAGGGATGTGTTGTGAGTCCTATGTGTGTACAAGTGGGATGTGTTGTGAGGCCCAGATGTGTGAGGGTAATATGTGATGTGGTATACAGAAGATATGGGAGCACCAGGACGTACAATGTTGGGCGAGAGAAACATACCCATGGGAAAGTGGTGTGGGGTACCCTATCATCGATGTGATTTATATTATATTACATGACTTGAATTACTTGGTGATAATTCCTTAGTGAGGTTGGGTTTGGTTAATATACATGTTTAGGTGTTTTTTGGTTTGCTATTTTCTCATGAGGGAATTAATATTCTTATTTCACATGTGTACGAGAGACTTTGGATTTCCTAGTGAGTATACTTGTATGATCACTCTACATATATAAAACTATTTTCATGTTTCCAAGAGTATTATGTGTACTTTACCGGGCATTACTAGCTCAGGCCTTGGGACATTTTATGTTTCACTACTTTAGCTCACTTTTGGGTATTTGCTTTGGAGACTTTATTGTTTTGTATCATTTATACTTCTTGCATGCATGTGGGATGGTTTTTGGATTTCTCTTTTATATATATATATATATGTGTGTGTGTGTGTGTCTTGCAGTTGTTGTGGATGATTCATCTTATCTCCCGATCTTGTTTCTTATAAAGGGTAATACCTCCCATATTGTGAGATTTGTACACCATTGGTGCTAGTTTCCAACTCAGGGCTTACTGGAGGTAGGACTTGGGGGTTATTATCTCCCTTTCTTCATTTCCATCCCTGGAGGGGTATATTTGGATGGAGGGGGTCCTGACAGAATGGTATCAGAGCTGATGGTTGAGAGATAAGACGAATTTTAGAGTTATACATAGTGAGGATTTCTTGTGGTGGTATGAAAATAGTTCCATTTGAACTTGGTACGTGACATAGGCTTGGGAAACCAGGTAGGACTCAAGATTTTAGGGCCCCTCGTGATCCAGTGCACAGAATCTGAACCTATTAAATGACCAAGTGAGATGGACCTACTTGCAGGGTAGATACCTAGGAAAGGTACATGTATTATAATTAATTGTGTTCTTGTTTGAATTGGGTTGTTTTGGGAAGGTTAAAATTAATTAAAATAAATATTAATAAGAATTCCATACTAATTGGGGCTTAGGAAATATTTGTTTACCTTTCAGCTATGGCTTCCGATCATCATCCGCATGTGGCTCGGGAAGTTGAGGTTCAACATGATGATCCATTTTATCATTGTAGGGTTGATCCAGCTAAGGAGGATGATCAATGGAAGATGACATTGTGCACTTTCTAGCAGCATTCTTAGAAAAAGTATGAGGGCAGTGTTTTAGACATGGAGACAGAGAGCTAGATAGAGGAGCTCAAGATCGCCTTCAGTTTGATCTGGGCACTGATGGGGTAGTGAGTCCCTTTGGTATTCATTTGAATGATGGGAGTTGTGTGTCAATGGTGGATGCTATATGTAGGGGAGCATAAGGCAGAAGAAATTTTGTGGGTTGACTTCCAGAAAGAGTTTCGAGCAGAGTTCCTTTCGCCGACCATGAAGGCCGAGAAGAGGCAGGAGCTACTCTCCCTTCAGCATGGGAGTATGTTAGTAAGGGAGATGGGAATCAAGTTCAAGAACATTTTTCATTTTTCCTAGATCTTTTTCTAGATGAGGAGTCACATGCGATACTTCTTTAAGAGTTACTCTGTAATGACCCAAATTTTCATTAATAGAAATTCCTCTTGATCTAATTAAATGTCTTATTATGGTTATATAAAATATGAACTTCCTTGGTTTTATGTTTCTGGATTTTAAAATACTGTTAAGAATTGTGATCGTTTCTAATATAGCCATTGAACAGTGAACACATGATTAGTATAAATATAGGGCTTTAACAAATCCAATTTACTCAGACAAAGGAAGCGATGGCCTCATCCAGTAGGCTTGCCTCATACGAAGCCCATTTTTTGGAGCTCAGAAAGGAGGTGGTGTCATTGGGATTCGCTCCTGACCAAGCCTAAGTCGAGCTTGAACATGTTAAGCTTGAGCAGAACCGATTACGGGAGAAGTGGAAGTTAATAGAGATTACCACCTGAGCGATGTTATCTGAGTCACCCCAAGAGTTTGTCACCATTTCACACCTTACCCTTCGTTCTTATGTGGGTGTTATAAGGGGTTATGTTACAAGACTCTATCACTATGACTATGTACATTATTTTTTTTATAAATAATGTGTATTCATTTTATTATTGATACTTTGTAAATAGTTTTTAAAGCACAAATAATATTTTTAGTTAATATTAAACTAAGAAATCTATTTTGATGAATTAATGGATTTTTGAATTAAATTATATTTTAATAAAATATTATTATTATTATTAAATTACTTTTTATTAAATATAAATGATTATATAATTTTATAAATGTAATTGTAATTTTTATTAAGGTTTGAAAGCTGTTTTTGTCAAAACCCATGAATTTTCGATAAATGTTGGTTTTTATTTTAAAAGTAAAAATTTACATATTTAGAAAATTATTTAGATAAAATTAATTTTTTTTTTGGAATCAAGATTCTGAAATTATCCAACAGTGTATTTTTCATAATTTTCTGAGACAGTTGAGTTTTTGGGTAAAAAGTAAATACTGATTAAATATATAATGTGTTTTATGACATCATAATGACCCAATAGTGATGTAATAAAATACTATAAACATTATTTCCAAACAATATATGTTTTACCATTAAAATAATGTTATTCTATATTTGTTTGATTTATTTTACAAAGCTTTAGTGGACCCTTCAAGGCTTATAAAACATTTTGTCTTTTTAAATTGTTTTCCTTGAGAGTGTGACTCACCTCCACATAAGAAACCATATTATTTCAAGAATTTCAGTCATTGGACTTATAAAATATTATTTTCCAATCCACTTTGGAAAAACCATGGGAAAAAAACCATGGGCGGGTTTGTGGTTTTGATTAGTTTAATGTGAGGTGTCCCAAACCTAAATAATAAAGAATTCCCTCTCCTTTCCTATATAAACCCACCCAAGCTCCCACTTCCTATTCACTCAAAGACTTTGGAGTTCGACCAACCTCTGACCTCCTCTCTCTATAATCCTCCCAAGGTTCCCCAATCTCCCAAGAAGCCTCTCTCAAGCCCCTCCCAAGCCTTTGAGATCACACTTCCAAGTAAGGGATTTCTTCCTTTCTCATTTTGTCCAATTTTCCTTAAGTTGTTATGCCCTTTTGTTTTCAATTAAAAATGTTGGGATATGATTTTTAACCTTTCCCATACTTCCCTATTTATTTTTGGATAATGGGATACCCCTTTTTATCTCATTAATGCCTCCCATGTACATCCGTTACCATACTCAAATTCTGTGAGGGATTTCTCTCTCCTATTTTACATCAAAGTAATTCTTTTGTATTATGCATCTAAATTCCATTACGTTTGTTGGGAAATGTATCTATATGACCCCCTTACTATCCATTTCATGTACATATGATAATACACCATTTTCTCTCTCATCAACCGTTTTCATGAATCCTTATGTCACATCGTTATGCTGCTAAAATTACACCGTGTTTTTCCAAGCCAAGATCATTATGTAGTGAATACCATACCCATGTATCTATCAAGGGTATTCAACTTTATGCACATATACACATTGAATGGTACTTTTGTGTATTTATTCCACATTACTTAATCATGGAATAACTTATGATGTTGATTTATTCCATGTTATATGATCCATGTGGCACACTTATGTATGAAATGAAATGTTTAAGAAGGGTGTGCCCTGATAGCACTCTAATGAATTGGGTAAAGTATAGTATCATAATATGTCATGTGAAATGGGTGTTGACTCATTCTAATTCAAGTGGAATGAGGTTTTACTCATGATTCATGTGCAATGATGGTTTACTAATGCTCCATGTGCAATGAGCCTTGGCTCATACTAATTCCATGTTAAGTGTTGTTGCGACATTTCCATGTTATGATTATCATGTTTTATCATGCCTTTATGTTCATCTTTTTCTTGTGATCCATTGATATTTTTATTGTATAACATGTATTGTATTCTTCATTTTATTCCATTTTTATTCCTTTACCAGGTTTTATAGCTCACCCTTTTCTTATGCATGTCCTCAGGTTATCCCATGCAATGCTAAGTACGAGGGAATGTAGTGGTCATGTAAAGGAAGTTTTCAATAAAGATGTTGTGTGTTTTATATTCTAAGCTATTATGTAATGTTCCTAATCCCCAAAGACACTATACCTATCAATATTCCATGTTGTATCAAGTGAAGATTTTATGTAATAAATCAGGTTTTAGTGTGTAATAAAGAACAAGTTTGTTATAGTTGGTATTAGAGGATATGTTTAGTTATTTTTGGGATTAAGATTAGAAAATACTAGTGAAGCCTTAAAGACAAAAATAAGTATAGTAAAAACATCTCTAAGTTTTGGTGAGTATTTAGTAAGTGTCTTATCATGCAAATACATCCCTTTCTGGATACGAGCAGGTAGAGGCGGATCTGGCACAGATGCATCCTAGGGGTAAAACCTGAAAATACTACTTTGAGATAGACTTGAACGGGAACTGGTGCATGACAATGGGCCTTGCTGTACTCTTGGTTACAACACTCCCGGGGGATATACTTTGTTAAATTCACAAGCTTAGTATGAACCCTTATTAAGTGAATTAAAAAAAATTCCCCTAAGAATATATGTTAGAAAGTAGATCATGGATAGCATAGATTAAAGCCTATGGATTCATAAGTTAAGGAAATAAAAGTTATTTATAAGTCACCAGTTTTTTCCTTAGATTACACTTTATGTGTTACCCCTAACTTTCCTTTTATTCCAGCCAATGGTCAGTAATAGAAGGACTCGGGCTAACAACTAATGTGAAGATCAATGTGATGACTGTGCAAATGCGATTCCCAATCCAATAGGAGCAGGAATCACGAACTTTGTCACACTTCACTCTCAGTTAACTCAAGATTTGAATAGAAACATGGGTCAAGAGAATGTTCAACCCCCCCCCCCCCCAAGAAAGAAAAAGTCGCTATCGAGAGATTCATGAGACAAAGGCCTCCTAATTTTAATGGATCATATGATCCCTCAATCGCCGAAAAATGGATCAAATCCATTGAAAATATCTTCTCTATCCTTCAATGTTATGAACAAGAGAAGGTTCTTCTGGCTGCTTATCATAAGGAAGGTGAAGCCGATCAATGGTGGATGTTGATCAAAAATACAAAGCTTGAGGAAGAGATCGAGGCATTGAAATGGAAGGATTTCTGGAATATGTTTTTTGATAAATATTTTCTACACACCCTCTAGCTTAAGATGGAAAGGGACTTCCTTGCCCTCAAGAAAAAAGACAATGAATCTATCGGAGCATATGAGGAAAACTTTACAAGGCTTTTATGATATGCTTCCATCTTTGTCGTTACCCCCAGATGCAAGGTTGACCGCTTCTTTGGTGAGATAAAACCTAGCCTACGAAAAGCGCTGACGATCCGTGACTTCGACAGCTATGAGGAAATTGTCCGATGTGCCCTCAAGGTTGAAATGGAGATTGTAGAATTACAGGGGTATCATGGGGATAATAAGCATAAGGTGGACTTCAATGATGGTGGTTTGATGGATAAATCCAATGGTGCTAAGAAGATCCATCACCCCACTTGCCAAAGGTATAGAAAGAAGCACCCAGAAAAATTGCTTTAAGGGGATGAAGAAATGATTTAGGTGTGGAAGAGAAGGGAACCTATCTATTAACTACCGACAAGAAAAACCCGCGGCTGCAACAAAGGAGTGGAACGCTCCATTTGAACCTCAACATGTTGTTCATTACTACAACTATAAAGAACCATGGCATCTTGAAAATCAGTTCCCTAAGCCAAGGGTTTTTGGAGGCAACCAACAACCTCCAAGGCAGCAAGGGAGAGATTTTTCCATCATTACTGCCAAAGTGAAACCTGAAAATGAAGTGGTGACCGATACGCTAGTTATTCATTCAAGAATAGCAAACATACTTTTTGATTTAGGTTTTACACATTCGTTTATATCCTAAAATATTAGTAGAACAATCCCAACACCACCAAAAATCATGGAAGTAAAGATGTCAGTGAGTACGGAAAATGGGGAAATCATTGCATCCCATGAATATAACTCCTCTACAATCATAATCGATGGATAGAACTTCCCAAAGAACCTCATCATACTCCCTCTAGTAGAATCTGATGCAATTCTTGGCATGGATTGGCTTTCCCTATATAGAGCCAACATAAATTTCCATGAGAGGGAAATCACTCTCCATGTGAAGAATCGACCCCCGATTCTGTATAAGTGTAGGGAGGAAGATGAATCTTCTTTAACTCCATCATCTCCATCATGGATATTACTGCCCCATGAGCATGCATATCTGTCTTAGACGATTGAGTCTAAGGAGGCAACCATCCTTGAAGACATGCCTATTGTGAGGGAATTTGATGAAGTGTTTCCTGAGGAATTTCCTGGTCTTCCTCCTAGAAGAGATGTGGATTTCTCAATGGATATTATACCTAGGGAATTGACAATATCCAAGACTCCATATAGAATGGATATTGTGGAGCTTAAGGAGCTGAAGAAACAACTATGGGAGAATCTAGATAAAGGGTTTATATGCCCAAGTTCTTCACCATGGGGTGAACCAGTCCTCTTTATCAAGAAGAAGGATGGGTCAATGTGCCTTTACATTGATTATCAGGAGCTTAACAAAATCATGATAAAGAACAAGTATCCTCTCCCACGAATTGATGACTTGTTCAATCAGCTACGTGGAGCACAATACTTCTCCAAAGTGTATTTTCAGTCGAGATATTATCAAGTAAGGGTGAAGAAGGAGGATATCCCCAAGACTGCTTTTCATACAAGATACGAGCACTATGAATTCATAGTAATGCCTTTCAGACTCACTAATGCTCTAGAAATCTTCATGAACTTGATTAATAGAGTCTTTAGGGATTACCTCAACAAATTTGTGGTAGTATTTATAGATGATATTATGATATACTCCAAAATCAAGGAGGATCATGAGAAGCATCTAAGAACTGTACTAGAGACCTTGCGGAAGGAGAATCTCTTTGCAAAGTACAACAAGTGTGAGTTCTAGTTGAAGGAGGTATCATTCTTGGGCCATATCATCACAAGAAATGGGATATATGTGGACCCCTCCAAGACAACTACAATAGAGGGATGGCTGAGGCCAACATCGGTAATGGATATCCATAGATTCTTTGGGTTAGCTGGATATTATCAACGATTTGTGAGAAATTTCTCACAATTGTCCAACCCTATTACCAATCTAACTCAGAAGGGAGTAAAGTTTTCTTGGAGTGATGAATGAAAAGAAAGCTTCAAGGAGTTAAAAAGGAGGCTCATCACTGCACCCGTGCTCACTTTAACCATAAGTGGAGAACTTTTTGTTGTATTTAGTGATGCTTCGAAGAAGGGAATGAGCTGTGTGTTGATGAAAAATGACAAAGTCATTGCCTATACTTCAAGGAAATTGAAAGTTCATGAGTAGAATTATACAACACATGATTTGGGGTTGGCTATGGTGATCTATACTTTAAAAATTTGGCAGCATTATCTCTTTGGGGAGAAGTGTGAAATATATATGGACCACAAAAGCCTCAAGTATATATTCACACAGAAAGAGTTGAACATGAACCAACAAATATGGTTAGAGCTGATCAAAGACTATGACTGCTCAATTCATTACCACCCTGGGAAAGCGAACAAGGTGGAAGATACTCTAAGTAGAAAGGATCTAGTAATTTTATCATTTATGATAATTGAGAAGGATCCAATCTTCTTAGATTTTATGAAGATGGACATGGGAATCATAAAGAAGGGAACATCATCAATACTTTCACAAATGATTGCTCAATCATCTCTTTTGGAAAGGTTAAAGGATGCTCAAAAGGATTATTGAGAATTCAAAAGAGAGTAGAATCTATCAGAAAAGGGAAATACTTGGAGTTAAATGTTAATGAAGAAGGAATTGTGAGATTTGGGAAAAGATTATGTGTTTCATCAAGTCCGGATCTAAAGAAGGAACTTTTGGATGATGCGCATAGTTCAAATTTCTCTATTCACCCAAGAAACACAAAGATGTATCAAGATATCTGAGAGCATTATTGGTGGGATAATATTAAGAATGAGATCGCTGATTATACATCAAAGTGCCTGGTGTGTCAGCAAGTGAAGGAAGAGAGGCAGAAGTCTAAGGGGATGATGCAACCATTGCCCATACCAGCAAGGAAATGAGAGAACATCACCATGGAATTTGTCACCAGATTTCCAAAGATATCCAAAGGCAACAATGTAATATGGGTTTTTGTGGATCATCTTAAAAATTCTGCACACTTCATTACAATTCGGGAATATTTCTCATTGGATCAGCTGACACGGATATATATCAGGGAAGTGGTAAGGCTGCATGGAGTACCACTATCTATTGTATCCGATTGAGATCTAAGATTCACCTCTAAGTTTTGGAAGAGTATTCAACATGATTTGGATACTGAACTAAACTTCAGTATGACCTATCATCCTCAAACTGATGGCCAATTTGAGCAAACTATTCAGACACTAGAGGATATGTTAAGATCATGTTCTATGGACTTCAAAGGAGGGTGGGACCAACATATTCCACTGGTTGAATTCTCCTACAATAACAGTTCCACTCGAGCATCTGAATGGCACCTTATGAATCCCTATATGGGAAGAGGTGTAGAACACTGACATTTTGGGATGAAGTTGGTGAATATAAGCTTCTAGGACCAGAAATGGTCAAAGAAATGGTGGAGAAGGTGAAAACCATTCAGCAGTATATCACGGTAGCCCATAGTCTACAAAAGAGTTATGCAGATAACCGTTAATGAGACCTTGAGTTTAAAGTTGGAGACAAGGTATTTATATGCATATCTCCACGGAAGAAGGTTAGGAGGTTTGGAAATAAATGGAAGTTAAATCCTAGGTACATCAACCCCTTCGAGATTCTTGATCGTGTTGGGGCTGTGGCCTATCGACTATCACTTTCACCTACCATGTACAAAGTACATGATGTCTTTCATTTATCTCTCTTAAGGAAGTACATACCAGACCCTTCACATGTACTCTCTTCAAAGGTAGTGCAACTAGAGGATGATCTTTCTTATGAGGAGCAACTAGTGAAGATCTTAGATCGTAGAGAAAAAGTTCTACGAAATTAGACAATGTCCCTCGTCAAGGTGTTGTGGCGAAACTACAAGTTTGAATAAGCGACGTGGGAATTAGGGGAAGTGATGAAGCAGAGTTACCTACATTTTTTTAGAGTGGTAAAAGTAAATTTCATGGGCGAAATTTCTTAAGGGGGTAAGATTGTAACAACCCAAACTTTCATTAATGGGAATTCCTCCTGATCTAATTAAATGTCTTATTATGGTTATATAAAATGTGAAATTCCTGGGTTTTATTTTTTTGGATTTTAAAATACTATTAATAATTTTGACCGTTGTTAATATAGCCATTAAATAGTGATCACATGATTAGTATAAATATAGGGCTTTAACAAATCCAATTTACTCAAACAAAGGAAGTGATGGCCTCATCCAGTAGAAATGCCCCATATGAAGCCCATTTTTCAGAGCTCAGAAAGGAGGTGAAATCATTGGGCTTTGCTCTTGACCAAGACCAAGCTGAGATTGAACATGTTGAGATTGAGTAGAATTGAATATGGTAGAATTGAAAGTTAATAGAGATTACCACCCGAGCGAGGTTATCCGAGCCACCCAAGAGCCTGTCACCATCGCACACCTTACCCTTCAGTCTTATGCAGGTGTAATAAGGAGTTATGTAACAAGACCCTAGCACTATGACTATGTACATTTTTTTGTATAAATAATGTGCATTCATTTTATTATTGTTACTTTGTAAATAGTTTTTAAAGCACAAATAATATTTTTAGTTAATATTAAACTAAGAAATCTATTTTGATGAATTAAGGGATTTTTTAATTAAATATTATTTTAATAAAATATTATTATTATAAAATAAATTTTTATTAAATATAAATGATCATATAATTTTATGAATTCAATTGTAATTTTTATTAAGGTTTGAAAGTTGTTTTTGTCAAAACCCAAGAATTTTCAATAAATGTTAATTTTTTTAAAGTAAAAATTCACATATTTAGAAAATTATTTAGATAATATGAATATTATTTTTTTAATCAGGATGTTGAAATTATCCAATGGTGAATTTTTCATAATTTTCTGAGACGGTCGAATTTTTGGGTAAAAATTAAATACCGATTAAATATATAATGTGTTTTATGACATCATAATAACCCAATAGTGATGTAATAAAATACTATAAACATTAGGTTCAGACAATATATGTTTTATCATTAAAATAATTTGATTTTATATTTGTTTGATTTATTTTACAAAGCTTTAGTGAACCCTTCAAGGCTTATAAAACATTTTGTCTTTTTAAATTGTTTTCCTGGAGAGTGTGACTCACCTCCACATAAAAAACCCTACTATTTTAAGAACTTTGGATATTGGACTTATAAAATATTGTTTTCTACTCCCATTTGGAAAAAACTATGGGCAAAAAACCATGGTCTGGTTTATGTTTTTGATTAGTTTAATGTGAGGTGTCCCAAACCTAAATAATAAAGAATTCCCTCTACTTTTCTATATAAACCCACCCAAGATCCCACTTCCTCTTCACTCAAAGCCTTTAGAGTTTGAAAAAACCCTTATTTACTTTATCTAGAATCCTCCCATGTTTCCCTAAGCTCCCAAGAATCCTCTCTCAAGACCCTCCCAAGAATTTGGGATCACACTTCCAAGTAATGGATTTCTTCCTTTCTCATTTTGTCTAATTTTATTTAAGTTGTTATGCTTTTTTTTCAATTAAAAATGTTGGGTTATGATTTTTCACCTTCCCCATACTACCCTTTTTATGTTCGGATAATTTTATACCCCTTTCTCTCTCATTAATTCCTCTCATGTACACCCGTTACCATGCTGAAATTCCATGTGGGATTTCTCTCTCCTCTTTTACATCCAAGTAATTCTTTTGTATTATGCATCTAAATTTCATTAATTTTGTTGGGAAATGTATCTATATGAACCCCTTAATGTCTATTTCATGTACATATTATGATACACCATTTTCTCTCTCATCAACTATTTTCATTAATCCTTATATCATGTCGTTATGCTGCCGAAATTGTACCGTGTTTTTCCAAGCCAAGATCATTGTGTAGTGAATACCATACCCATGTATCTATCAATGGTATTCACCTTTATGCACATATACATATTGAATGATACTTTCATGTAATTATTCCAAATTACTTAATTGTGTAATAACTTATGATTTTTATTGATTCCATGTTATATGATCCATGTGGCACACTTATGCATGAAATGAAATGTTTAAGAAGGGTGCACCCTGATAGCGCTCTAATGCATTGGGTAAAGTATAGTATCATGATACGTCATGTGAAATGGGTGTTGAATCATGATAATTCAAGTTCAATGAGTTTTTAATCGTGCTCCATGTGCAATGAGCATTGGCTCATGCTAATTCCATGTTAAGCGTTGTTTCCACATTTCCATGTTATGATTATCATGCTTTATCATGAATTTATGTTCATGTTTCTATTTTTATCCATTGATATGACTATTGTCTAACATGTATTTTATTCCTCATGTTATTCCATATTTATTCCCTTACTAGAATTTATAGATCACCCTTTTCTTATGCATTTCCTCAGGTTATCCCATGAAATGCTAAGTACGAGGGAATGTAGTGGTCATGTAAAGGAAGTTTTCAATAAATATGTTGTGTGTTTTATGTTCTAAGATATTATGTAATGTTCCTAAGCCCCAAATACACTAGACATCTTGATCTTCCATGTTGTATCAAGTGAATATTTTATGTAATAAATCAGGTTTTAGTGTGTAATAAAAAGCAGGGTTGTTATACACTTCATCTTTCTATCTAGTATATTGTTACTCCTTTTACATTGCCGACGTATTTGGAGGTTCAAAAGAAGGTAGAGGTGATCAAGTGGATGCCCTCGGGAGTAGGTCTACCATGATTGGGGATCCATAATATTTCTTTGAGAGGCAAAGTTTTTAGTGGCAGGTCTCAGCTGCTAGGACCCTTGAGGTTTCGATCGGAAGGGAGTCGACCTCAGCAGCCTCCTTTCCAGACTTCTGGTGTCAGTGGTTTCCATGTTTTTTGTGATAGATTTGTGTTAGTGTGTTTTGGTTGTGGGTTTCATGGTCATCACTATATCCAATGACCAGTGGTTCCCCAAGATCAGTTTGGTGAAGGTGGATAGGTTCAATACCAGCCTCAACAATGGTTTCCAATGAGACCGTTTCAGCATTATAGGTAGTAGGTTTTTGATTCTCCAAGGGGAGATGGAGTAGGTGGAGGTCAACCTAAAGATATTCCTCGTGTTTAGGGACTAAAAACTGAGCGTGGCCATAGAGGTGGTCACCAGAAGATAGGTAGAGGAGATGTGTGTGGTTAGTTGCACACAGTGGAGACCATAGTTCCAATAAGGCCATTAATCATTAGAGGTACAATTAGTTTGTTTACCACCATTTTTTGTGCCTTTATTGATTTAGGAGCTTCTCACTCCTTTGTTGCACCCACTCTAGCCCATACACTGGGACTAGATGTAGAGAGGTTTCCCATGACCCTGGTGTTCAGTATACTAGCCGGAGGCCATACTATCTTGTTTGGTGTGTGTTATGGGTGTAGACTGATGATGGGACCACACCAGTCACGTGGGGATATTTTCTTACTATAGATGCAGCCATACGATTTCATACTCGGTATTGAATGGTTGTATTCCATATGTATTGTTATTGACTACTTATAGAGGAGAGTTGTGTTTTCAGATGTGGATGGACAACATGTAGTTTTCATTGGTGAGTGAGGTTTTCAGGTGGACAGTTGGTGTGTGGATCCCCTTCGTTCCTTGTTGGCTAAGTTTTTAGTGGAATCACTGGACACCGAGATGGTAGAGGTTCCCAAGGTCGTTGGGGAGTTCATGTGTAAAGCCCTGAACCTGCACTTCTAGATTCAGTACTAAAACATGCTATGTATTTTTTTGTATAAAGGATAACAGAAAAATACATAGTACATTATACAGTTGAAGACCTTTTCTGGTCTAGGTTCCGGAGGATTAGACAAACCATACATAACTTTTACAACATAAAACATGAGCATTTATTTAATTCCTTCTTCTCTAGATTCTTATTATCACTTGACCTCTCCTTAGTACACGTGGTCACCTGAGGATATAAATCAAATGGGGTGAGCTAAAATCCCAGTAAGATGATATATAAGAACAATATAACAATGGGTGATCATAACCATAACATAGGTAAAGAATCATGAACATGATAGGAAGCATTAATAAAAGACTTGAAACGTGGAAATGCATAAAAAATGAAACATCATGTCTTAGTGGTTAACTACTAAACATACTTGTGAAAAAATCTAGCATATTGTTCACACATCATTTCACATTAAATAATGAGATTCATCACTTTACCCAATGCATTGGAGTGCTGTATAATTCCGGGTGCACTCATAACATTCAAACATTCATATTGTGCTATATAATTCTGGGCGCACTTGCCACATCATAACATTATCATTATCATGAATGCCACATAGAACATATATAACAAAATGAACATAACTAACCCATGGAAAGTAATGAGTTTCATCTCATAATAACACATTCATAAACTTTGGGTTCCCAAAAGAAAGTGGGAATAACCTACTTGATACAATAACCATCTACCTTGAGTGAGAGGTAAAACGTGTGTTTTTGAAAGAAGAGTTCTTTTGAAAAATATTTGTTTGAAATAAACTCCAGTAGAAAACATGTATATCCAAAAAAAGGTAAGATAATGATGAGAAAATTATTTTTAAGGAGCGACCATACCAAAAATGGAGTGAAAGAGGGAGAACTTGAAGAAAGAAAGTTGGGTTCGAGATTTTTCCCTTACCTTGTATCCGAACACTTTCTTCACATTAATGTCCTGTATAACCACATTAGATTCATTAATTGAAAATTATAGAACCATGTGAAAATTAATATAGTTAATTATGGTTTCATTAAGTTATTTTATGGGCATTTTTATGAGTTATATGTTTAAAAAACATTGATTGGGAATGTTCGTTTTTATGTTTTTCTTGAGCCGTTCACATGTATTCATAAATGGAAGTTCGTGTAGAACATGGGTAAAAATAAAGAACTGATATTTAATTTTATTAATGATATTATATAATTTTAAATGATATTATAATGAATTATATTATATACCATGTGGAGGAATCATTATATAAGAATTAAATGATGATTGTTTGGGTTAATTAGGGCGGTTTATTTGACCACAATGAACTTGTTTTGTTTAATAATTTAATAATATGTACCTAAGTCAGTTCTAGAGCATGAAATAGGATATAATACATTTAATATAATCTGGTTCAAACATAAAAATGGTTTCATGACTAGTTCTGAAAGCTGTAAAGGAAATTGAAAACATGCCGTTCTTGAAGGCGATAAATTAACACCTCACGAACAACATTCTCTTTTATAAAATAAAAAGAAGAGGAGAAGGGGATTGGATGATATAATATACAATTAGTATCATAACATTAAATTATATGTATTATAATGGAGTTAACATACCATTTGGATGAAGATAGGTGGGGAGAGAATAATAAAATAACTTGAAATTGAAAGGAAACGAAAGGAAAAGAGAGAGAGAGGAATTACCTCTTGAATCCTTCTCTTGAGATCCTCCTTAATGAAGCTAGGATTAGTATTTTTATGAGACCACAATCTCTTGGACATGGGGGAGGGGATAGGAAAGATTTTTGGGTAGAGTTTAGAAAATTCTTGAAGCTTGAGAGGTGTGAGGAAATGAGGGTGTGAAGGGTGGTATTTATAGTGGATGGGAGAGGGGTTTTATCAATATAATATTCATTAATTTATTATTTGTCCACAAGAAAAGGAATAGTGAGTCTTAAATGACCAAGAATAGTAATTTTATCATGTGAATCCGAACCAATTGGGCTTACATCAGCAGAACATCATGAATGACTCTATAATTAGCTTATTTAGCTTATTTTGTAAATTATGGTATTTCACTATTTATCAAAAATTCAAGTAGTTCAAAAAAATCCCAAAAATTCACCCCAATAATTTTTCAATGTGTATAATCCAAAAATGAAGTCCATTTTTTAAAAATAAATTTCTAAATATGATTAATTTAATATTTAATTAAAATCATAATTTACTTGAAAAATACAGTTTTTAAAATTAAAACTGATTTTATAATGCTTTCAAAAATTAAGAATGGTCTTATAAAATTATATTAAATCTATAAGACATATATTTTTTAATTTATGAACAAATTTTAAGAAAATATTTTTTTAATTAATTAATTAATTATAATTAATTATTTATGACTTACAAAAGCACCAATACTTTTACTATGGTCAAATTGTCACTTATAAGATGCCTAAAGTTTATTTAATATTTAAAGGGTAAGTTTAATATTATTTTGAACAATTTACTATTCATAAGGGTAGGTTACTATTCATAAGGGTAGGTTACTATTCACCAAAAATTGAGTTTGTCCTATTAGACTCCAAAAAACCGACTGATCGCAACTGTGTATGTCAGATTTTTGAAATTCAAGACACAAAAGTGAAAAAATTAAGTTCAACTAGGTTATAAATGTCACATAGTACTCATTAGTTCATTTAAGCACAAAGTGTTCCTATTAGAATTATGGGATGGTACATTCTTCCCCCCTTAAATGAATTGTGCCCTCACAATTCGTTTATTGTACTTATAATTCAGAATTTATATATTGATAATTAAGGAAAACTATTTTCTTATGTGTACCTAATTAACCATAAGTTCTAAAGTAAATTTTAAAATGACAACGTCTAATATCCAAAGTTTTCTAGACCGTTCCTGTGATACAATTGTAAAACCCTGAACCCACACTTCCAGATTCAATATTAAAACATGCTATGCATTTGTTTGTATAAAGGATAATAGAAAAATACACAGTACATTATATAGTTTAGGACCTTTTTCAATCTAGGTTCTGGAGGATTAGACAAACCATACATAACTTTTACAACATAAAACATGAACATTTATATAATTCCTTCTTCTCTAGATTCTTATTGTCACTTGACCTCTTCTTAGTACATGTGGTCACCTGAGGATATACATAAAGAGGGGTGATATAAAATCCCAGTAATAGGATAGATAAGAACAATATAACAATGGATGAGCATAACCATAACATAGTCAAAGGATCATGAACATGAGAGGAAACATTAATAAAAGACTTAGAATGCGGCAATGCATAAAGAATGAAACATCATGTCTTAGTGGTTAACTACAACACATAAAAAATATAGAATCTTGTTTGCACATCATTTCACATTAACTCATGAGATTAATCACTTTACCCAAAGCATTGGAGCACTGTAAAATTCTGGGCGCACCCGTCACATTCAAACATTCATATTGCGCTATATAATTTCAGGTGCACCCGTCACATCATAACATTATCATTATCATGCATGCCACATAGAACATATATAAAAAATGAACATAACTAACCCTTGTAAAGAAATGAGTTTAATCTCATAAGAACACATTCATAAACTTTGGGTTCCCAAAAGAAATTGGGAATAACATACTTGATACAATAACCATCAACCTAGAGTGAGAGGTAAAAGGTGTGTTTTTGAAAGAAGAGTTCTTTTGGAAAACATTTGTTTGACATGAACTCTATTAGAAAACATGTATATCCTAGAAAAGGTAATATAATGATGATAAAATGATTTTAAGGAGTGACCATACCAAAAATGGAGTGAAAGAGGGAGAACCCAAAGAAAGAAAGTTGGGTTCGAGATTTTCCCCTTACCTTGTATCCGAACGCTTTATTCACTTTAATGTCATATATAACCACATTAGATTCATTAATTAACAATTAAAGAACCTTTTTTACATTAATATGGTTTATTATGGTTTCATTTAGTTATTTTATGGTCCTTTGGATGAGTTATAGAGTTTAAAAAATATTGTTCGGGAATGTTCATTTTTATGGTTTTGTTGAGTGGTTCACATGTATTCATAAATGGAAGTTCATGTAGAACATGGGTAAAAATAGAGAACTGATATTTAATTTTATTAATGATATTACAGAATTTTAAATGATATTATAGTTAATTATATTATATACCATGTGGATGAATCATTAGATAAGAATTAAATGATGATTGTTTGAGTTAATTTAGACTGTTTATTTGACCACAATGAACTTATTTTGTTTAATCATTTAGTAATATGTACCTAAGTCAGTTCCATAACATGAAATAGGATATAATACATATAATATAATCTAGTTAAAACATAAAAATGGTTTCATTACCAAATATGAAAGCTTTAAAGGAAATTGAAAACATGTCGTTCTTGAAGGTGAAAAATTAACACCTCACGAACAATGTTCTCTTTTATAAAATAAAAAGAAGAGGATACGAGGGTTAGATGATATAATATCCCATTAGTATCATAAAATTACAGTATATGTATGATACTAGAGTTACCATACCATGTGAAAGAATATATGTGGGGATAGAATAAGAAAATAAATTGAAATTGAAAGGAAACTAAAGGAAAAGAGAGAGAGAGAGGAATTACCTCTTGAATACTCCTCTTGAGATCCTCCTTAAGGAAGCTAAGATTGGTCTTTTGATGAGACCAAAATCTCTTGGAAGAAGGGGAGGGGCTCGGGAATATTTTTGGGTAGATTTTAAAAAATTATTGAAGCTTGAGAGGTGTGAGGAAACGAGGGTGTGTAGGGTCATATTTATAGTGGAGGGGAGAGGAGTTTTCTCAATATAATATTCATTAATTTATTATTTGTCCACAATATAAGGAATAGTGAGTCTTAAATGACCAAGAATAGTAATTTTATCATGTGAATCTAAAACAATTGGGATTACATTAGCAGAACATCATGCATGACTCTATAATTAGCTTATTTAGCTTATTTTTTAAATTATGGTATTTCACTATTCATAAAAAATTCAAGTATTTTAGAAAAATCCCAAAAATTAACCCCAACCATTTTTCAACATGAATAATCCAAAAATGAAGTCTATTTTTCAAAAATAATTTTCTAAATATGATTAATTTAATATTTAATTAAAATCATAATTTACTTGAAAAATATAGTTTTTAAAATTAAAACTTATTTTATAATGCTTTAAAAAATTACCTAAGGTATTATAAGATTATCTTAAATATAGAAGACATAGATTTTTTAATTTATGAACACATTTTAATAAAATAAATTTTCTTTTAAATTAATTAATTATTTATAATTAATTATTTATGACTTACAAAAATACCAATATTTTTACTACATTCAAATTGTCACTTATAAGATGCCTAAAGTTTATTTAATATTTAAAGGTTAAGGTTACTATTATTTTGAAAAATCCACTTTTCATAAGGGTAGGTTACTATTTATAAGGGTAGGTTACTATTCACCAAAAATTAAGTTTTTTCTATTTGACTCCAAATAACTTACTGATCGCAATCGTGTATATCAGATTTTCGAAATTCAAAACACAGAAGTATGAAAATTAAGTTTAACAGCTATGTTATAAATGTCACATAGTACTCATTATTTCATTTAAGCACGTAGTGTTTCCTATTAGAATCTTGGAATGTTACATCCTGTATTTTTTTCCCTGATGAGGTTGTGATGCTACCCCCTTGACGTGATGTTGATTTCGGGATAAACCTACAACCTAGTGCTTCTATTATTTTGATGAACCCTTATCGGATGACACCCTCTAAGTTTTAGGAGTTGAGGATTTAGATAAATGATCTGATGTAGAATGGTTTTATTTGGCCCATTGTGTCATTGTGGGGTGCTCTAGTGTTGTTCACAAAGAAGGCAGACAATGATTTAAGGTTGTGTATAGACTATCGAAGGTTAAATCAGGTGACAGTCAAAAACTGTTACCCCCTTCCAAGGATATATGATTTTTTCGACCAAATAAGAGACAAAAGTTGGTTTTCTAAGATCGACCTGTTGTCTGGATATCACCAGTTGAGGGTGAAGGAGGGAGATATCCTGAAGACTGTCTTCAGATGCAGGTATGAGCACTTCAAGTTTTTGGTCATTCCATTTGGTATTATTAATGCACCAACCATGTTCCTGGGGCTTATGAACTTTGTTTTACACAAGTTCCTAGATTGGGTTCTCATCGTATTCATCGATGATATCTTAATATACTTGAAGCTAGAAGAGGAGAATGTTGAGCATCTCATAACTATCCTACATGTTCTTCAATGCCACTAGATCTATAAAAAGTTATCTAAGTGTAAGTTATGAACATGATAGGTGCATTTACTCAGGCATGTGGTGTCTCAGTAGGGTGTGGTAGTAGACCCGTTGAAGGTTGAAGAAGTTATTTCTTGGGAAGAACCCAATAACATGGAAAAGGTTCGCATTTTCCTTGGTCTTTTAGGCTATTATCAGAGGTTTGTACCCTATTTATCTCAAGTTATATCCCTACTGATAGCTTTGACTAGGAAGGACCAAAATTTTGTGTGAAGTGATCAGTTCCATGCAATGTTTAGTTTTATGAAGGAGATGTTGGTTAGTGCCCCAGTGCTCTGGTTCCCTGAGGAATGGGTAATGTTTGAGGTGTTTTGTGGCACTTCTTGTATGGGTTTGGGATGCATGCTGATGTAGCAAAAAATGGTGATCTCTCATAGGTTTAGGAAGTTACGTCCTCATGAGCAAAACTATGCCACCCATGACTTGGAACTAGATGTCATTGTATTCAATCTAAAGTTGTGGTGACATAACCTCATTGGGGAGCACTTTGTGGTCTTCATAGATCACAAGAGATTGAGGTATATCTTTTCCCAACATGAACTAAATCTTCAGTAACAGAGGTGAATGGGTATTCTTCATCACTATGATTTTGAGATCTCCTACACCTCAGGAAAGGGGAATTTCATAACCGATGTGTTAAGAAGAAAGTCACCGAATGATGTTGTTTGAGAATCTATGGATGCTTGGAGATCAAGAGAGGAGTTGGCAGCCTTGCACTTATATGCGAGGGTGGATGATGGTAGAGGATGTTTGTTTCAAATAATGGTTTAATCTTCTCTGATGCAACGGGTGGAAAAGTCTCAGTGGGGAGACTCAGAGAAAGAGGTGATGTGCAATCATTTTTTCTATGGTGGTTCTCTAGAAGGATGGTTAGAATATGGTTGGAACCATATGTTGTTTCATGTTAAGTTGTTTTTTCTTGTGTAAATTCATGATGGAGTTCTTCATGAGTTTCATAACTCACATTTTTTGGTACACCCAAGACTTTCTATGATTTATCGTGGCTTAAGGATGCATTTTTGGTGGCTCAGGATGAAATGAGTGGTGGAAGAGTTTGTGGAAAAGTGCTTGGTTTTCCAGAAGTTCAAGGCCAAACATCATGTTAATGGTGGTTTGTTGTAGCCTTTAGATGTTCCTAAGTGGAAATGGGATGACATATCAATGGATTTAGTTATAGGGTTACCCAGATCTCAGGGAGGTTTTGATGCTATCTGGGTGGTTGTGGATCAGTTGATGAAATTAGCTCACTTCTTAGCGATTAAGGAGTTGGGTGCAGTGGATGATTTGGATAATAGGTACATGGATGAATTGGTGTAGTTTCATGGAGTTATGAGGTCCATTTTCTCATATCGGGATGCACGTTTTACCTCATGAGTTTGGAGGGGATTACAGTATCCTTTTGGAACTCAGTTATGCCTGATCACTACTTTCCACCCACAGACAGATGGGTAGATAGAACAAACTATCTAGACTTTGGAGGATATGTTGAGAATGTGTGTATTAGAATTTGGTGGATATTGGGTATGGAACTTGCCTTCAGTAGAGTTTTCCTACAATAATAGATATCACTCTTCCATTGGCATGAGTACGTTTGAGGCTTTGTACAGAAGACCGTGTCATTCTTCATTGTTCTAGATAGAGGTTGGGGAGACAGTTGTTCTTGGTCCCGATGCAGTGTAGAGAATGATCGAGAAAGTTCATCTTGTTCATGAGAGGATGAAAGCGACACAGGATCCAAAGAAGTCATATGTTGATTGTAGAAGTAGGCCCTTGGAATTTAAGGTTGGGGACCACTTGTTCTTGAAGGTTTCCCCTCGACATGGGCAGTAGAGGTTTGGCAAAGGGAGTAAGCTTTATCCTAGGTTTGTTGGACCCTTTGAGGTGTTGGGACGAGTTGGAAAGGTGGTGTATCATTTGGTGTTACCACTACAACTAGAGAGGATCCACAACATCTTTCACATCTCTCAGATTTTTCGGTATTATAATGGCTAAGACCTTTCTAGTCCATTAATTTGTGGAAAATTTGGTGTTTGAGGTGTCTTGGGAGGTCAAGGTGGATCATTTCAACACTTTTTAAAAAATTCCCAGTTTCCCAAGTTTTCCAACAACATCTCATCCCAGTGGTGTCTCATGCCAATGATGCCTCATGCCAATGGTGTCTTGTGCCAATGGTGTCTCACCCTGGTGGTAGCTCACCTTGATGGTGTAACCATAGTGGTAGCTCTCCTTGGAGGTGTCTCAACCTAGCGGTGGCTCACTGGAATCACTGGAGGTGCCTCATCTGGTGGTCACTTGCTGGTGGTGCCTCACCCGACAGTGTCTCACTGGTGGTGTCTCGTGCCTGGAAGATTGTCTTCCTAGAGGCATCTTTCCTGACAGTGTCTCACTGACAGTGGTAGGTTATTCATCCTGATGGTGCCTCATCTAGTAGCGCCTCACCTAGTAGTGCCTTGACTGGCAATGCCTCCCTGGAAATACCTCATTCAACGGTGTCTCATGAACAATGTTCATAGTTATTCCAGTTTTTCTCTTTTGACATCCTCTTTGACATAACATGAGTTTAAGTCCATATTTAAAGGCTTTGAGGACAATTCAAAGGACATAAATTATATCTTTATTTCCCTAAGGGTCTGGAGGCTTTGAAATGGTCAAACTACATAGTCTTGGTCAGATCTAACTTTAATGGGAAATTAAAACTATAACTAATCCGTGACTTAGATCAGATATTCCTCAAGCCGAAATATATTTCCCCTTGTTCGTTCCTTATTCATTTCTCTTAAGACCAGATGTCCCCAAAGCCTTCTTCCACAGAGAGGTTTCCTGGGTTTGGTTTGTGTTTCTCTGGAGAGTCACCTACTGTAGGCACATCCCTATTTTTGGTGCAACCAGAAAGTGTTGATCATTCTTCTTCCATGTCAGTTTTCCTTCAACTTTTTTAATTGAAAATCATGAGGGATGGGTATATATATGTTTAAATTTCTGAAATAGTTGATTCCGTATTAATAAAGATAATCAAATTGGTTTAAGAATCAATATACATGGTCTGGGAAAAGTGACACATGATCTTACTTATTATTGTTATTATTGATATTGTGATTTGTAAGGGATAACTATACCCTAAAAATCATGGTCGTTGGGAGTCCTTGTTTATGCATTGGATGGTTTGTGGAATGCATGTTTTTTGGTTTTTGTTGAATGGTTGTATATAAATTTTTTTAACCACATATATTTGACTAATAAATGGATTCCCCATGATCATACAGTTTCTATGATAACCCCTAAATTAACAAGTGGATTTAAATAAGGGATTCCTTATTAAATCTATTTTTTCCTTGGTACATGAGGTGATGTGATGTTTGGGTTCACTGTGGTTTGTGTGTATGGGGAAAGTGGGTGACATGTGGTTTTATGGTGGGGCTATGATGGGTGTGGTGTGATTACACAACAAAGCAATAAAATTGGTTGTGTTGTAAGGTGTTGCTAGATTTGGTTGTGACTTGGGGGTTGGTTCTATTAATATGATGTATTTAGTGGTTGAGTTTGAATAAGGATAATAGTTATTGGTATGAGAAATTCACCTAGAGTTTATCTATTAATAACATTCAGAAAGCTTCACCCTGTATCGAGAGGTCATGGTATAATGTGTCATTAATGTGAAGTGGGTTAATTTAACATGACTATTACTCTATTTCTTGATGTGTGTTGTTCTTGATAGTTTCTCAGGTAGTGATGGAATGAATAAATAATTGTTTAATAAAGTTTGGAATGGATTGGGTTGGTTTGGTTAATGGAATGGGAATGGTTAAATAAATTGTATGGGAATGTGAAATGGAGTTTGTGGATTGATGTGTGGTGTTGTGCATTTAGAGGTAGCAACAAAGGTGATAGTTTTGCGAATTGGTTGTTTGTATGAGAACCCATAGGTTGTGCTTGAGTGTTTGGTATTATATACATATATACACATATTTTCTTGTTATTTTTATTCAAACCCCACCCTAGTTGAACACTATGTGTCGAACATCCCCATAGTCACAAGGGAGGGTGACTTTCCCAACATTCATTGAGGAGTAAGGATGGATGGGTACCCACTATTTTTCTACTCTCTCTTCCAGGAGAGGTTGGTATGACACTTGCTGTGATGGTCGAAGGTCTGTTAGTGCTTTATATGGTGGTTGTGATAGCCTAGGTGTTTGTGGTTGAGGTGGTTTGTGAGGACCAGGTGTATTCATGAGAGATGTGATATCCCAAGTGTTTTCTAGCGAGGTGGTTTGTTTCCTAGGTGTCTTTAGGATGAGTTGTGATGTGCATTCCCAGGTGTATTCGGGATGAGATGTGATGTGATGTGTTGTGTTGTGAGTCCCAAGTGTGTGTGGGTGGGATATGTTGTGAGGCCCAGGTGTGTGCAGCAGGATGTGTTGTGGGGACCATGTGTGTGTGGGTGGTATGTGTTGAGAGGTTCAGGTGTGTGTGGGCATGATGTGATGTGGTATACGGAAGGGATGGGAGTACCTGAACATACTACCTTAGGAGAGAGAGGCATACCAGTGGGAAAGTGGTGCGGGGTACCCTATCATCGATGTGCTTTATATTATATTATTTAACTTTTATTACTTGGTGAGCATGCCTTGGTGAGGTTGGGTTTGGTTAGTATACCTGTTTAGGTGCTATTTGTTATGCTGTTTTCTCATAGGGGCATTAGTATGCTTCTTTCAAATGTGCATGAGAGACTTTGACTTCCCTACTGAGTATACCTGTATGCTCACCCTACATATATAAAATTGTTTTTATATTTCTAGGAGGATTATATGGACTATGCTAGGCATTACTATCTTGGGCCTTGGGATGGTTGTTGTGTCACTGCTTTATCTTACTTTTGGGTATTTACTTTGGAGACTTTATTGTTTTGTTTCATTTCTACTTCTTGCATGCATGTGGGATGGTTTTTGGCTTTCTTATATTTATATATATATATATATATATATATATATGTCTTTGAGTTTTTTTGTATGATTCATATTATCTCCCAATCTTGTTTCTTATAAAGGGTAATGCCTCTCATATTGTGAGATTTGTACACCCTTGGTGATAGTCGCTAACCCGGGGCCTACTGGAGGGCGGAAACATGGGTCATTATCTCCCTTTCATAATTGCTAGCATAGAAGGGGGATCTTTGGAGGGAGGGGGTCATGATAAAATGGTAGAAGAGGTGATGTTTGAGATATAGGATATATTTTGGAGTCAATAACAGTTAGGATTGCATGAGATGGTATGGAAAAAATTCCAGTTTACCTTGGTATGTGACATAGGATAGGGAGAACAACTAGGATATGGGATTTTAGGGCTCCTTGTTATCCAATGC
Source organism: Viscum album (assembly GCA_963277665.1). NCBI lineage: Eukaryota > Viridiplantae > Streptophyta > Magnoliopsida > Santalales > Viscaceae > Viscum > Viscum album. The sequence goes on along the minus strand of OY728157.1, from coordinate 1,417,727,233 downwards.
ATGGAATCTGAACCTATTAAATGACCAAGTGAGATGGACCTACTTGTAGGGTAGAGACCTAGGAAAGGGACATGCATCATAATGAATTGTGTTCCTATTTGAATTGAGTTATTTTAGTAAGATTATACTGAATTAAAATAAATCTTAACAAGAATTCCATACTACTCAGGTTTGAGAATTTTTTTTACCTTTTAGCTATGGATCCTAGTCGCTGACCACGTGTGGCTTGGGCAGTTGAGGTTTAGTAGGCTGATCCGGTTGATCACCATAGGGTTGATTCAGTTGAGGAGGATGATCAGTGGAATAAGACGTTGTTCTCTTTCTAGTGGAAGTATTTGGGAAAGTATGAGGGTAGTTTTTCAGACATGGAGACAGAGAGCTGGATGAAGGAGATCTAGATCACCTTCTTTTTGATTTGAGCCCCGATGGGGTACTGATTCCCGTTGGATGTAATTTGGATGTGGGGAATTGTGTGTCAGTGGTGGATGTAGAATCCATGGGAGCACAAGGAGGTATAAGTTTCGTGGTTTGACTTCCAAAAGGAGTTATGAGTAGATTTCCTTTTGTCATCCATGAAGGATGAGAAGAGGCAAGAGCTACTCTCCCTTTAGTAGGGAAGTATGTTAGTGCGGTATTTGGGAATCAAGTTCAAGGATCTTATGCGTGTTTCCCCAGATAATTTTCTAGATTAGGATTCTCATGATAGAAATCTTGAGGAGGAAATACTTCCTTCTATCCATTATTTTGTTAGTCATTTTACATTGCTGATGTATTTATAAGTTCAGAAGAAGGTAGATCTTGAATTCACTCATGAGGAGGTTTGTTGCGAGAGGGGAGCCAACATAGTTCTTAGATAGAAAGAGTTGTCAGTGGAAGGTCTCAGGCTCCAGGACCCTCGAGTTTTTGGCTGATAGGGAGTCAACCTTAGCAACCTTCTTTCCAGACTTCCAGTGCTATTGGTTTCCATTATTTTCCTGGGAGCTTTGCGCCAGTGTGTTTTGGTTGTGGGGATCATGGTCATCGATAGATCCAATTCTCAGTGGTTCCTCAAGCTCTGTTTAGTGGAGGTGGATAGGTTCAGTTCTAACCTCAACAACAATTTCCAATGATACCATTTCAGTAGTAGGGGTAGTAGGCTTTCGCTTCACCAAGGGGAGATGGAGCAGGTAGAGGCTAACCTTAGGATGTTTCTCATATCTAGGGATTACGACTCGAGCATGGACATGGAGGTGGTAATAAAAAATAGGTATATGAGTTGATCATGGTTAGTTTCACATAGAGGAGGTAGCATTTTTACTAGGGCCAGAGATTATTAGAGGTACAATCAGTTTGTTTAGCACCCTTGTTTGTGCCATGTTTGATTTTGGATATTTTTACTCCTTTGTTTCATCCACTCTATCCCATTCACTGTGACTAGACATAGATAGGATTTCTGTTTCCTTGGTTTTTGGTAGGCCATTTTGAGACCATACCATCTTATTTGATGTGTTCTGGGGGTTTAGACTGATGATGGGACCGCATTAGTCCAATGGGGATATTTTCTTACTACAGATGCAGCCATACGATTTCATCCTTGACATTGAATGGTTGTATTTTGTACATGCTGTTATCTACTTCTTCTAGAGGAGAGTCATTTTTTTAGATGTGTATGGAAAGCGTGTGGTTTTCATTGGTGAGTAGGGTTATCAGGTGGTCAGTTAGTGTGTGGAGCCTTTTATTTTCTTATTTGAAGAGTTGTTAGTGGAATCATTGGATGTTGGGATGGTAGAGGTTCCCAGGGTCATTGGGGAGTTCCTGGATGTTTTCTCTGATGAGGTTGTGACATTACCTCCTCGATGTGATGTTGAGTTCAGGATAGACTTGCAGCCTGATGCTTCTCCGATTTCAATGGACCCTTATCAGATGACATGCTCTGAGTTATAGGAGTTGAGGATTCAGAATGATGATCTGATGTTGAAGGGTTTTATCCAGCATAGTGTGTCATTTTGGGGTGCCGTAGTGTTGTTTGCAAAGAAAGAATATGATGGTATGAGGTCTTTTATAGACTACTGGAGGTTGAATCAGGTGACGATCAAAAACTATTACCCTATTCCAAGGATAGATGATATTTTCGACCAGATGAGAGGGGAAATTTGGTTTTCAAAGATTGATCTGTGGTCTGGATATCACTAGTTGATAGTGAAGAAGGGTGATATCCCGAAGACTACCTTTAGATATAGGTATGGGAACTTCAAGTTTGTGGTCATTCCATTTGGTGCTATGAATGCACCAATCATGTTCATGGGGATTATGAAATTCATATTATATGAGTTCCTGGATCGGTTCATTGTCATATTCATCAATGATATCTTAATCTACTAGAAGTCATAAGAGTACCACTTTGAACATCTCAGAACTGTACTGTATGTTCTTCGATGCCACCAAATCTATGGAAAGTTATCCAAGTGTAAGTTATGAACACGATAGGTGCATTTCCTTGGGCATTTTGTGTCTTATAATGGTGTGTTAGTAGACATTTAAAAGGTTGAAGTAGTTGTTTCTTGGGAAGTACCCAAGAACGTGGTAGAGGTTCATTATTTCCTTGGTCTCATAGGCTATTATTGAAGGTCTATACCAGATTTCTCTTAAGTTGTAGCCCCATTGACAACTTTGTCTAGGAAGAACCAAGATTTTGTGTGGAGTGATCAATTCCAGGCAGCGTTCATCTTCCTAAAAGAGATTTTGGTTAGTGCCTCAATGATCTGGTTTCCTGAGGAAGGGATAATGTTTGAGGTGTTTTGTGATGCTTCACATCTAGGTTTGGGATGCGTGCTGATTTAGAAACAAGTGGTGATCTCTTATGGGTCTAGGTAGTTACATCCTCATGAGCGTAACTATTCCTACCATGATCTAGAACTAGCAGTCATTATGTTCATGCTGAATTTGTGGCGACATTTCATCATTGGGGAGAACTTTATGGTCTTCATGGATCATAAGAGATTGAGGTATATATTTTCCTAGCATGATCTAAATTTACATTATAAGAGGTGGATGAATTTTTTTCAGGACTAATTTTGAGATCTTCTACACCTTAGGAAATGGTAATTTCATGGCCGATGCATTAAGTAGAAAGTCACGGAAGGATGTTTTTCGAGAATCTTTGGATGCTTGAAGAGCGATGGAGGAGTTGGAAGCCTTATACTTAGATTCAAGGGTGGATAGTGGTGGAGGATGTTTGTTTCAAATGATGTTACAATATTATCTGATGTAGTAGGTGGGGGAGTCTCAGTGGGGAGACTTAGAGGCAGAGGTGATGCACAATCGTTTTGACCATGGTGGTGCTCTGGAAGGATGGTCAGAAGATATTCAGAATGAGATGTTTTTTCATGGGAATTTTTCAATTATGGTGGTGATTCATGATGGTGTCCTTCGTTAGTTTCATAAATAAACTTTGGAAGTACAACCAAGAGTTTCTAAGATATACTATGGCTTAAGGATGCAGTTTTAGTGGCCCGGAATGAAATAGGTAGTAGCAGAGTTTGTGAAGAAGTCCTTGGTTCCCCAATAGGTAAAGGATGAGCATCATGTTCTTGGTGGTTTGTTGTAGCCTTTGGATGTTCCCAATTGTAAATGGGATGACATATAAATGGATTTATTCAAAGGGTTACCTAGAGCTTAGGGAGGCTTTGACGCTATCTGGGTGGTTGTGGATCAGTTGATGAAATCAGATCACTTCTTAGAGATAAAAGAGTTGGGTGCAGTGGATGCTTTGGCTAAGAGGTATGTAGATGAATTGGTGCAGTTACATGGAGTTACGAGGTCCATTGTATCAAATTGGGATGCGTGGTGTACCTCATGAGTATGGATGGGATTGCAGTATTCTTTCGACACTCAGTTACACCTCAACACTGCTTTCCACCCACAGACAGATGAGTAGATAGAATGGACTATCCAGATGTTGGAGGATATGCTATGAGTTTGCAAATAAGACTTTGGTGGATCTTGGGTATGACAATTTCCTTTGGTAGAGTTTTCCTATAATAATATCTATCACTCTTCCATTGGCATGACTCTATTTTAGGCTTTGTATGGAAGAACGTTTCATTCTCCTTTGTGCTGGACAAAGGTTGGGGAGACAACTGTTCTTGGTCCCGATGTGGTGTAGAGCATGACAGAGAAAGTTCAGCCCATTCGCGAGAGGATTAAAGCGACGCAGTACCCGAAGAGATCATATGCCAATCGTAGAAGGTGACCCTTAGAGTTCAAGGTTGGGGACCATGTGATCTTAAAGGTTTCCCCTCAATGTGGGAAGTAGAGGTTTGGTAGAGGTATTAATATTTCTATTAGGGTTTTTGGACCCTTTGAGGTGTTTGGATGAGATGGAAAGGTGGAATATCATTTGGAATTAACACTATGGCTAGAGAGGATCCGAGACATCTTTCACATCTCTCAGATTCATTGGTATCTTCCTGATGGATTCCATGTCATTGACTAGGGAGAGTTAGATATCGAGGATGATGAAACATTTCTGGATTGACCAGTAGAGATCCAGGATTGTCAAGAGAAGGAACTACATGGATAGAACATTCCTTTGGTTCATGTGTTATGGAGGCATGGTGGCTAGGAGGAGAGTATTTTGGAATAAGAGATACAGATGCATTCCCAGTACCCAGAATTGTTTTGAGTTTTGACTCACTTTTTTCTGCTTTGGGATGAAATTTTGAAACATGTTTTATAAGATGAGTTGTTTTCCATTAGTTTTTGATGTGTGTGATGTGATGTGTGACAAAGTCCTGATATATGAAAAGGAGAGGACCTGATTCCTAACTGAGATTCATTAACAATGATGTGATTAAACCCATACTGGAAAGTTAGTGTTGCCCAGAGTGGATAGTATCTTAACATGGAGGATATAATTTCTTAATTCATGTGTTCAGATGGTGTGATTTGTTGTGGTTGCGCAATTTTTTTTTCTATTGTTGGGTTGACATGTCAAAAACTATGATAATAAGGCCTGATTAATAGATGTGGGAGGAGGTGTTCTTGGGTGTGAAGGTCCTCGCTCGATATTTCAAACAACATAAGGTGGTTATCATTGAACCTTGATGTGTTTATTTGGTGGCAGTGTTTCAAGTGTGATGAGATCCCTAAGAGTTATCTCAAGGGATGGTTGTTCGAACCATTCCTCTATTTCCCTTTTGGGTTGGTTTTGAATTCTCAAGGGTAAGAATAGTTTGAGAGGTATCTGATGTAATGGCCCAAACCTTTCCAGTCTATTACTTTGTGGTAAATCAGGCATTTGAGGTGTCCTGGGAGGTCAAGGTGGATCATTTCAACACTTTGAAAAAATTAATAGTTTCCCAAGTTTTCTAATGGTATATCATCCTAATGGTGTATTGTCCTAATGGTGTCTCGCGCTAATGGTGTATCTCACCAACAGTGTCTCATGCGAATGGTGTCTTGTGCCAATGGTGTCTCACACTAGCAGTACCTCACCTTGATGGTATCACCCTAGCAATATATCACCCTGGTGGTGTCTCACCCTTATAGTGGCTCAATGGAAGTCACTCGCTGGCGGTGCCTCATTTGGTGGCCACTTGCTAGAGGTGCCTCACCCAACGGTGTCTTGCTAGCAGTGCCTCGTACCTGGCGGTAGGTCTCCCTAGAGGTGTCTTTCTCAATGGTGTCTCACCCAACGGTGTCTCACTAACAGTGGTAGGTGGTTCATCCTGATGGTGCCTCATCCAGTAGTGCCTCGACTGGTGGTGCCTCAACCAGTGGTGCCTTGACTGGTGGTGCCTCACTTGTAGTGCCTCGTCCTGCGGTGTCTCATGAACAGTGTTCCCAGTTCTTCTAGTTTTTCCCTTTTGACATCCTCTTTGACGTAAAATGAGTTAAGACCAAATTTAAAAGGATTTGAGACTAATTAAAAGGCCATAAATTATATATTTATTTCCCTAAGGTTTCATAGGATTTGAAATGTTCAAACCGCATAGTCTTTTTCAGATACACCTTTAATGGAAAATTAAAACTGTACCCAATCCGTGACTCAGATCAGATCTTCCTCAAGACGAAACATCTTTCCACTTGTTTATTACTTCTTCTTTTCTCTTGAGACCAGACATCACCAAATCCTTCTTCTGTAGAGAGTTTTCCTAGGTTTGGTTTGTGTTTCCCTAGAGAGTCATCTGATGTAGGTGCGCCCCTATTTTTGGCGCAACCAGGAAGTGTTGATCATTATTCTTCCAAGCAGGTTTTCCTTTATCTTTCTTAAATTTTCATCATATGGGGTGGGTATATAGATGATTACCTTTGTGAAGATAGTTGATTCCAGATTAATAAATAGAATCAAATTGGTTTAATAATCAATATATAGGGGATGGGAAAAGTGACGCATGATCTTACTTTATTATTATTATTGTTGATATTGTGATTTGTATTGGATAACTACCCACTAAAAATTGTGGCCATTAGGGGTCCTTGTTTGCACACTAGATGGTTTGTGGAATGTATGTTGTTTGGTTTTTTATTGAATTATTATATATAAAAGGCTGGTTAACCATGTATTTGGATAATAAATGGATGCCCTAGGATCATACAGTTTTTGTGATAACCCCTAAATTAACAAGTGGATTTAAATAAGGGATTCCTTATTAAATCTAAAAATGTGTTTTATTTGGTACATGAGGTGATGTGATGTGTGGGTTTGCTGTGGTTTGTGTGTATGGGGAAAGTGGGAGACATGTGGTTTTATAATGGGATTATGATGATTGTGGGGTGATTACACAGCAGGGCTATGAAATTGGTTGTGTTGTAAGGTGTTTTCTGATGTGGTTGTGAGTCAGGGGTTTGTTCTATTAATATGATGTTTTGGGTGGTTGAGTTTGAATAATGATAGTAGTGATTGGTATAGGTAATTTTCCCAGAGTTTCCTCATTAATAACATTCAGAAAGCTTCACCCTGTATCAAGAGGTCGTCGTATGATGTGTCATTAATGTGAATTGGGTTAATTCACCATGAGTGTTACTGTATTTTTTAATATGTGTTGTGCCTGATAGTTTCCTGGGTAGTGATAGAATCAATAAATAATTATCTAATAAATTTTGGAATGTATTGGGTTGTTTTGGTTAATGTATTGGAAATGGTTAAATGAATTGGTTGGGAATGTGAAATGGGGTTTGTGGCTTGATGTGTGGTTTTGTGCATTTAGAGGTTATGGAAAAGGTGATAGTTTTGTGATTTGGTCATTTTTCTAAGAACCCATAGGTTGGGATTGAGTGTTTGGTATTATATACACATATAATTTTATTTCCTTATTATTTCTATTCACACCCCACCCTAGTTGAGAACTATGTTCAGAACACCCCCATAGTCATGAGGGATAGTGTCTTTCCCAACATCTAGTGAGGAGTACAAATGGCTAGGTACCAACTCTTTTTCTGCTTTCTCTTCTAGGTGAGGTAGGTATAGAATAGGATATAATGGTTGGAGGTTTGTTAGTGCTTTAGATGGTGGTTGTGATAGCCCAAGTTTTTTAGGTGAGGTGGTTTGTGAGGCCTAGTTGTCTTTAAGCGAAATGTGATAACCTAGGTGTTTGCAGGTGATGTGGTTTGTTTCCCAAGTGTATTCAGGATGAGTTGTGATGTGCCTTACCAAGTGTCTTTGGGATGGTATGTTATGTGATTTGTTGAGAGGCCCAGGTGTGTGTGGGTGAGATGTGTTGTGATTCCCAAGTGTGTGTAGGTGGGATATGTTGTAAGACCCAGGTGTGTGTGGGCAGGATGCGATGTGCTATACAGAAGGGATGAGAGCACCAGAATGTACAACGTTAGGAGAGAGAGTCATACTAGTGGGAAAGTGGTGCATGGTACCCTATCATCAATGCGTTTTATATTATATTACTTGACTTGTGTTACTTAGTGAGCGTGCCTTGATGAGGCTGGGTTTGGTTAGTATACCTGTTTAGGAGCTGTTTGGTCATGCAGTGGGGGCATTAGTATGCTTATTTCATATGTGAATGAGAGACTTTGTCTTCCCTAGTGAGTATACTTTAATGATCACCCTATGTATATAAAACTATTTTTAGGTTTCCATGAGGATTACATGGACCATGCTAGGCGTTACAAGCTTGGGCCTTAGGACGGTTCTTGTATCGCTGCTTTAGATTACTTTTGGGTATTTACTTTGGAGACTTTATTATTTTGTATCAGTTTTACTTCTTTCATTCATGTGGGATTGTTTTTGGATAATATATATATATGTCTTGGAGTTATCATGGATGATTTATCTTATCTCCCGATCTTGTTTCTTATAAAGGGTAATGCCTCCCACATTGTGAGATTGTACACACTTGGTGCTAGTCTCCAACCTGAGGCCTAATAGAGGCATGACTCGGGGGGTCATTATATCTCTTTCTTCATTTTCATCCCAAGAGGGGTATCTTTAGAGGGAGGAGGTTGTGACAAATGTAACCTTACAACAAGGGCTCCAGCTGGATTGAGTTCGATTTGAGGATCTCCTTATTTTCTTTTAGACTTTATTGTAACACCCCAAGGTTTTAAAAATAAATTGAATTCTTGAAACATTGTTTTATCTAGATATTTACAACTATCCTTTAAACATAATTTTGAAGCTTCTATGTTTTGAATTTCAAAAAACAATCATCTAAAATTGTGTTCAGTAATTTATTTGGAGTCTGATGGAAGAAAATTGTTTTTTGGTGAATAGTAACATACCTTTATGAATAGTAATATGACCCTAATGAATAGTAAATTTTATTAATATTTTATTTTATTAAGGATTTAAGATAATAACATCTTGGTTAATTTTTAAATGTGATATAAAAGCAGTTATAGTTTTAAAATTGTTTATTTTTGAATTAAGTTTGATTTTATTTAAAAATTAAATTAATAATATTTAGAAAATTATTTTCAAAAAATGGATCTTATTTTTGAATTATACACATCAAAAAATGGTAAGGGTAATTTTTTTGGATTTTCCTGATACAGTTGATTTTTTAGTGAATAGTAAAAATACAATTTTGAGTTTCGGTGTATCAATGAAATCATTAATGATGTAATAATGATATAATGTATATTATTGACTTGGGTATAGTACAATAATATTTGAGGTGTTCCAAGTGGCTAATACCTTGGGAAAATACCATGGGAAAGCCCTTGGTTTTGCAAATACCACTAATGAGGTGTCCCATGGAAATTATTAAAATATTTCCTCACTTTTGCTATAAATACCAACCCATTCCTTCATTAAATTCATTACCAATTCCTCATCAATGAATTTATAGCCTAATTACCTCCCTATTAGTCCTCCCAAGGTTTCCTCAAGCCCCTAATGTCCTAACCTTCAAGTTATAGGAGTTACTCTACAAGGTAAAAAAATTCTAAATTTCTTTCTTTTTCCATTTAAGTTCTCTTCTATGTGGTATAACATTCAAGTTTCCATACCATGTTATTATCACCTTATTATTATTTATATATTATCTATTATGATTCATTTCTGTATGGTTTACCTTTATCCCCTCTCTTTTTAATATTTTCTAAAACCATGTGGCATAGCCGTTAGGCTACCAAATTTTTGTAAGGGATTTCTCAATTATTCTTTTATTTTGAGTTTCTTTCTTTTATTATTATTTACACATATCCTCTTACCCAAGATGTATTAAAGCTCCATAAATTATGTATATTCTGTATGTTATAATGTTCATGTAAAATCCATCATCATTTTTCTCTCCTCTCCCACTTATTCAAGGAATAGAAACATTGTCCGTGATGTGTCGAATTACCGACATCATGGACGATGTGATTTCAATTTGCATTAATTCTTTTATGTATGGTCATGAAACAATTTTTATGGTTTAACCAGGTTATAATACATTTATTATGTTTCATCCATAGTTCTGGAATTTTTTTTACACATGGTTTTAATTTATAAGACAAAATGAGGCTGTTTTTACCAAAGAACCACTAAAATGATCTAAATGAACATCATTAATGTTTTAACTTATGAATCATCATCATGTAAGAATTAAAAATGATAAATGGTATAAATTATGGTACTATAAATATTTAAATACCTTTCCATTCCAATTCCAGAGTTTCACTTCTAATCGACAAGAACAATCCATCATGAACCGATCATGAAAATCATGTAAAGAACTCACCCAAAGCAGTGCCAGGAACAAAATACTAACAATTAAAGGGTAAAATGATGTAATGAAATGATCATATAAGGTATTATAAATATGTATATGATTCTTTAATATATTAATAACACTCTTTTAACTATTATATAGGAGGTTTAAATGAGTTTTAATTAAGACAAACCTGAGGCAAGGGAATTCTTAACCTGATTTCCATTCTTTGGGTTAAATTTCTACTTCATTGTTTATGTGGTATTAAAATTGTTTGTGTGATGATTTTTGTTTATAATATGTTTAATTATGTTTATTTATATTCTATATACATATTCCATCTACTCTAATAAGTCTCACTTCAATTATATGATTTATGTAAGGGGCTTTCCTTTTAAAATCCTCTTTTAAAATTCTGTTTTATGAAATCTCAAAGGCAATGTTTTTATGCTATTATTCATGTTGTATGATTATGTTCTGGATATTGGGAATTGTTTATAATGAATGATTTGACCTATATTCCCTCCAATTCATTGGGTATGTGTAAGTTGGAGGTCAGCTGTATGGTTACTCTAAGTGTAACTGCGATGGTTACACAAATTGTAAGGTAGCCATGAGAGTTAAAAATTATAAGGTAGCTACGAGGGTTACAAGATTATGTAAGTAATTTACCAAGATTACTTTATGATTATATTTATTTTCTCATATTTTTTGTGGATATTGTGTAAATCTAATGTTTCATAGAGTAAGTATATATGGGTGAGAAGCATGTATTTTGAAAATGTTTTCATATGTTACAAGTATTCATTGACTAATGTGCTCTTTCATTATTTTACATCCCTTACTGAGATTTTTGTGCTCATCCCAAGTTTTTTTAAATGATTTTCACAGTTCATAAGGATGTGTAAGATAATAAAGGAATCCACATTAAATGATTTAATAATTGTCAAATAAATCACGTTTTAATCATTAATGTTTTATATTTTGAAAAAAATGGAAACTGTTTTTATGGTATCCACTTTGTAACAATGAATAAGGTTATGAATGTATTATGTCCCAGTTATCTAAATCTCTAAAATTGAAAATATACTCAATGTAAAAGGAAGTTATTTCTTGTCTAAAATCAAGATTATGTAATGTAATAAGGCTAGGTCCTTATAGTTGGTATCAGATGATGGTTTACATAACTTTAGGGGTTAGGATGATGTTAAAAGAATACCGTAAATGATTTTTACTCTATTATTAATTTAAAATGTTATAGAATTTAAATATTACCATGTTTTTTCATCTAAGATATGTTTGTTCAGAATGGTTTTCTGCAGAAGAAATAGGGAAGCTGAAGAGGAGAGGCACCGACAAAACGACATCCTTATGAATCTGCATCCTCGAATGACATGGATTGGAACTGAGCAGTTTCTGACAATAATGGCTCATATAATGCCAGAAATAAATGGTGGTATAATCCATGCAAGAAAAAAACTAGAGGTACCATAATATAACATGATAATAGTGGAACATTTTATGAGACAACACCCTCCTGTTTTCAATGGATATTCTAACCCAGTAGCGGATGAAAGATGGATTAAAGCCCTTGAAAATATATTCGATGTTATGGGATGTTTAGATAATAAAAAGGTAAGTCTTTCCATTTATCATTTTGAAGGATAAGATGATTAGTAGTGGTAAATGGTAAATAATATTAGGGATAGAGAGGATATTTATTCCTTAGAGTGAGATGAATTTAAAAATCTTTTCCTAAGGTGGTGTGACTTTGGATGGAGAAGAAATTCCTTGAATTGAAGCAAAAGGAGGAAGATTCAGTGGTTTTGTATGAAGATAAATTCACCCAATTGGAGAGGTAAGCTCTGAATCTTATTCTGGATCTTGATATCAAAATCAAATGCTTTTACTCAGGATTGAATCCAAGGTATCAAAGGGCGTTGGCCTCCTGTGAATTCAAACGTTATGAGAAACTTGTCCGATGTGTTGAGAGGGTAGAAATGAAATTTTTTGATGATCATGTGCATTTTGGAAATAAGGAGAAGAAGAGTTCTAGATGGAAAGAGATGGGTAAGAATCAACCAAGGAAATCTGATGGTATGAAAATAAAATTTACAGTTTGTGAAAAGTGTGGTAAGAAAGACCCTAGGGGATGTCTTAGAAAAACTGTGAAGTATTTTTAAAGTGGTAAGTTTGGACACATGGGCCGAGATTATAATGAAAATGATCCTAAGACTAATCCTAATAAGAAAATTGTAAAGTGTTTTAAATGTAGTGAGATGGGTCCCTATGAAAATGTATTCCCAAAGAGAGATCTAAATGATGTAAAGAAGCCAGATTATAAGCAAAAAGGTGCAGTGAGATCCTTTGTGACTACATCAGCAGATTTTGGTCCATCCAATGAAGTTGTATCTGGTACCTTGTTTATTAACTTAGATTTTAGTAAAGTTTTGTTTGATACGGGGTCTACACACTCCTTCATCTTTGAGAAATTTTTAGGTAAATTGGAAATATCACCTCAACAAATGAAACCGGAACTTGTTATTAAAACACTAGGGGGAAATATTATAGAAAAGGGGAATTATAAGAATATTTTTATTGTGGTCTGTGGAAAGGATTTACCTACAAACCTTGTTGTTTTCCCCTTATTTGAGTTTGATGTTATTATGGGAAGGAATTGGCTTTCTGTTTATCATGATAAGATTGACTGTAGAGATAAAGAAGTTGTTTTTCAGAAAGAATTTCAGTTTATATACAAGAATGGACCTATACAATTGATAACATATCAGGAAGCTGATAAAATATTAAAGGATAGAAATGAAATTTATCTTTCTCATATTGTTGAGAATAAGGGAACTATTCAAATTGATTATGTGCCTATGGTAAATGAATACCTTGATGTTTTTCATGATGAGTTACCCGATGTCATACCTAATCAGGAAGTGGAATTCACAATTGACTTAGTTTATGATGCTAAGCCAATTTCAAAACCCCCATATCTTATGGCTCAAATAGAATTTCTTGAATTGAAAAATCAGTTGAAGGATTTTCTTGATAAAGGATTCATTCAACCTAGCACTTCACCATGGGGAGATCCTATTTGGTTTGTTAAAACGAAAGATAGTTCCATGAGAATTTACATTGATTATAGATCTTTGAATAACATCACTGTCAAAAAAATATATCCTTTTCCTCACATTGATGACTTGTTTGATCAGCTCTAGGGAGCTCAGTACTTTTCCAAGATTGACTTGAGATCCGGATACCATCAGCAGAAGGTGAAGGAAGATGAAATCACTAAAATAGCCTTTTTTACTAGATATGGGCATTATGAATTTGTTGTTATGTCATTTGGGTTAACTAATGCACCTTCTGTATTCATGAATCTTATGAATAGAGTATTTCATGAGTTCTTGGATAAGTTTGTGGTTGTGTTTATTGATGAAATTCTGGTATTTTCTAAAAATAAAGAGGAGCATGAAAAACATCTAAGGGTTGTCTTAAACACATTAAAAGAAAAGAAATTGTATGGAAAATTCAGAAAGTGTGATTTTTGGTTGAAACAGATTTATTTTCTTGGGAAAATTGTAAATAAGGATGGAATAACAGTTAATCCTACCAAAACAAAAGTAGTTGATAAATTTCTAAGACCTAAAAATATTACAAAGATTCATAGTTTTCTTGGATTATAAGGTAAATACCGATAGTTTGTTAAGAACTTTGCATGGTTATCTAGCCTGGTAACTAAGTTAACACGAAAAGGGGTTACATTTGTTTATATAGAAGAATGTGATTTTTATTTTCAGGAACTGAAGAAGATATTGGTGAATGCTCCAGTTTTGGATTGCCTTCCTGAAATGGTGAGTTTGTAATCTATAGTGATTCTTCTTTGAAGGGACTTGGTTGTGTTTTGATGCAGAGTGATCAGGTAATTGTTTATGCTTTAAGACATCTTAAACCTCATGAGTTAAATTATCCCACACATGATTTGGAATTGGAATCTATGGTTTTTTCTTTGGAAATTTGGAGGTATCATTTATAAGGAGCCAAATGTAAAATATATACTAACCATAAAAGTCTGAAATATATATTCACTCAGAAGGAATTAAACATGAGGCAGAGAAGATGGATTGAACTGATAAAGGATTATGATTACATGATCAATTTCCATCCACGAAAAGAAAACAAAGTGGTGGAAGCCTTGAGTCTAAAACATCATGCATCATTAACCATGTTATGTTTGTAAAATGATCTCTTGATTAATGATTTGATGAATTTTGTCTTAGAAGTTGTTGGTGTAGGGAATACATCTGTTTTGTCTCAGGTTTCAGTGCAGTCATCGTTATTAGAAAGAATTAAGAAAGTGAAGAAGGAATACCATGAGCTATAGAATAAGGTAGAATTTGTTAAAATAGGTATGTTTCTAGAATTTAATCTTGATAAATATTTTGTTTTAATATTTGGAAAAAGTTTGTGCATGCCTTGTGATTTCCAGTTCAAGAAAGACTTGTTGTGTCAAGCTCATAGTTCTCCATTTTCAGTTCATCATAGTAGTTCTAAGATGTATATAGACCTTAAAAAGTATTATTGGTGGGATGGAATGAAAAGTGATATTACTAATTTTACTGTGTAATGCTTGACATGTCAACAGGTTAAGGCAGAGTGACAGTTACCTAAGGGGATGCTTCAGCCTTTTCTAGTGCCATAATGGAAATAGAAAAATGTATCCATGGACTTTGTGATGGGATTACCAAAGACTTCTCAAGGTAATAATGCAATTTGGGTTATTTTTGACTGACTTACAAAATCTGAACATTTTATTTCTATTTGAGATATAATGTCTTTGGATCAGCTTTCTCGATTTTACCTCAAAGAGATTGTTAGGATACATGGAGTTCCTCTTTCCATTGTATTTGACCGGGATCCCAGGTTCACTTCTAACTTTTGGAAGGGACTTTAGAAGTCGTTGGGAATAGAATTAAATTTCAGTACAACTTTTCATCCTCAATTAGATGGGAAGACAGAATGAACAATTAAGACTTTGGAAGATATGCTTTGAACTTGTTCAATGGACTACTAGGGAAGTTTGGATCAACATCTTTATTTAGTTGAGTTTTCTTATAAAAACAGTTTTCATTCCAGTATACAGATCGCACCTTTTGAGGCATTATATGGGAATCAGTGCCAAACTCCATCTTTTTGGGATGAATTTGGGGAAAGAAAGTTGATGAGACAAAAATTAGTAGAGTAAGTGGCTGAGAAAGTGAAGATGATCTAGCAGCACATGAGGACAGCTCAGAGTAGGTAGAAAAGTTATGCAGATAATAGAAGGAAAGACATCTCTTTCGAGGTATGTGAGTATATTTTCCTTAAAATATATCCTTGGAAAAGTGTGATGCATTTTGGTAAGAAAGGGAAGCTAAGTATGTGGTTCATCAGTCCTTTTTAAATCCCATAGAAAGTTGGAACAGTTGCATACCGAGTAGCTTCGCCTCTGAGTTTGTCTCAGGTATACTATATTTTTCATGTTTTGATGTTGAGGAAGTATGTGCCAGATTCATCACATGTCTTGAGCTCAGAAGCATTTTAGCTATAAGAGATCCTTTCTTATGAAGAGAAACCAGTTCAGATTCTTGATCGATGGGAATAAGTATTGCAGAATAATGTAATCCACTAGGTAAAGTTTTGTGGAGAAACCACTTGTTTGAAGAAGCAACATGGGAGTCTGAAAATTCTATGAGGTAAAGGTACCCTCACTTGTTTAATGAGTAAATAAAATTGAAAGGACGTAATTTCTAAAAGGTGGGGATAATGTAACACTCCAAGGTTTTAAAAATAAATTGAATTCTTGAAACTTTGTTTAATGTAGATATTTATAACTATCCTTTAAACATAATTTTTAAGCTTATATGTTTTGAATTTTGAAAAACAATCATCTACAATTGTGTTCAATAAGTTATTTGGATTCTGATGGAACCAACTTGTTTTTTGGTGAATAGTAACATACCCTTATGAATAGTAATATGACCCTAATAAATAGTAAATTGTAAAAATATTTTATTTTCATAAGGATTTAAGATAATAACATCTTGGTTAATTTTTCAATGTGATATAAAAGTAGTTATAGTTTTAAAATTGTTTATTTTTGAATTAAGTATGATTTTATTTAAAAAGTAAATTAATAATATTTAGAAAATTATTTTAAAAAAATGGAGTTCATTTTTGAATTCTACACATCAAAAAATGGTACGGGTAAATTTTGTGGGATTTTTCTAATACAGTTGATTTTTCGGTGAATAGTAAAAATACAGTTTTGAGTTTCGGTGTATTAATGACATCATTAATGATGTAATAAAGATGTAATGAATCTTGTCAACTTGGGTATAGTACACTAATATATGAGGTGTCCCAAGTGGCTAATACCTTGGGCAAATACCATGGGCAAGCCCATGGTTTTGCAAATACCACTAATGAGGTGTCCCTTGGAAATTATTAAAATATTCCCTCACTTTTGCTATAAATACCAACCCATTCCTTCATTAAATTCATTCCCAATTCCACATCAATGAATATATAGCCTCCTTACCTCCCTAGTAGTCCTCCCAAGTCTTTCTCAATCACCTATGGTCCCAACCTTCAAGTTCTAGGAGTTACTCTACAAGGTAAGAAAATTCTAAATTTCTTTCTTTTTCCATTCAAGTTTTCTTCTATGTGGTATAACTTTCAAGTTTCCATACCATGTTATTATTACCTTCTTATTATTGATATATTATGTATTTTTATTCATTTATGGATGGTTTACCCTTTTCCCCTCTCTTTTTAATATTTTCTAAAACCATGTTGCATAGCTGTTAGGATATCAAATTTTTGTAAGGGATTTCTCAATTATTCTTTATTTTCTTATTATTTCCTCATATCCTCTTACCCAAGAAAAATGAAATCTCCATAAATTATGTATATTATATAAGTTCTCATTTTCATGTAAAATTCATCATAATTCTTCTCTCCTCTCCCACTTATTCAAGGAATAAAAACATTGTCTGTGATGTGTCGAATTACCGACATCATGGACAATGTGATTTCAATTTGAATTAATTCTTTTAAGTATAGTCATGAAACCCTTTTTATTGTTTAACTGAGTTATAATATATGTATTATGTCTCATCCATAGTTTTGGAATTATTTTTTTACACATGGTTTTAATTTATAAGACAAAATGTGGTCGTTATTATCAAAGAACCACTAAAATGATCTAAACGAACATCATTAATGTTTTAACTTATGAATCATCATCATGTAAGAATTAAAATCGATAAATGATATAAATCATGGTACTTGAAATATTTATATACCTTTCCATTCCAATTCTAGAGTTTCACTTCCAATCGATAAGAACAATCCATCATGAACCGATCTTGAAAATCATGTAAAGAACTCACCCAAAACAGTGCAAGGAACAAAATAATAACAATTAAAGGGTAAAATGATGTAATTTAATGATCATATAAGGTATTATAAAGATCTATATGATTCTGTAATATTTTAATAAAACTATTTTAAATATTATACAGAAGGTTTAAATGAATTGAAAGTAATACAAACCCGAGGTAAGAGAATTCTTAACCTGATTTCCATTCTTTGTGTGATGAGTTTTGTTTATACTATGTTGAATCATGTGTATTTATAGTCTATATACATATTCCATCTACTCTAATAAGTCTCACTTCAATTATATGATTTATGTAAGGGGATTTCCTTTTAAAATCCTCTTTTAAAATTCTATTTTACGAAATTTCAAAGGCAATGTTTTTATGCTATTATTCATGTTGTATGATTATGTTCTAGATCTTGGGAATTGTTTATGATGAAGGGTGGGACCTATATTTACCTCCAAATCATTGGGTATGTGTAAGTTGGAGGTTGTTCGTATGGTTACTCCAAGTGTAACTACGATGGGTACAAAAATTGTAAGGTATCCATGAGGGTTACAAATTATAAGGTAGTTGAGAGGGTTATTAGATTATGTAAGTAATGAACCAAGATACCTTTATGATTATATTTATGTTATCATGTTTTGTGTGGATCTTATTTAAATCTTATGTTTCACAAAGTAAGTATATATGGGTGACAAGCATGTCTTTTGAAAATGTTTTCATACATTACAAGTATTCATGGACTAATGTGCTCTTTCCTTATTTTACATCCCTTACTGAGATTTTTATGCCCATCCAAATTTTTTTAAATTATTTTCACAGGTCATAAGGATGTGTAATATAAAGAACTAATCCAAGTTAAATGATTAAAGAATTATTAAAGGAATCATGTTTTAAGCTTTAATGTTTTATATTTTGAAAAAAATGGAAACTATTTTTATGGTATCCACTTTGTAACAATGTGTAAGGTTATGAATATATTATGTCCCAATTCTCTAAATATATAAAATTGAGAAGATAATCAATGTAAAAGGAAGTTATTTCTTTTCTAAAATCAAGATTATGTAATGTAATAAGTTTGAGTCCTTATATTTATACTTCTCTATTCATCAGCTACTTCTTTCAAGTATTTATTTAGTTTTCTTTCCTTTTCTTGGAGGAAGGGAGCATAAATTTATCTTTTTAACATCCTTATCTACTTTGTTTGACTTAGAAGAAGGTTTTTCTTCTAATTTAGTGTCTTGAGTATTATTCACAAACATTTTTTATTCAGAATCAAATACAAACTTCATTCATTTCATTATTTCATCACTTATAAAAACAATATTTTCTTTGACAGCCTCATATTTGTTTGAAATGATGAAATTATTTATACTTGATTAAATCATATTAATTATCAAAGAAGGAAACATTATAATTCGAGGCTTAATTTATGGGGATTTGATATTCTTTATTATTAAAAGAAAAAAACCTACCAAATTTATCTTCCTCATGTTTACCAAGTAATCCAAAATATAGATATCAGATATTTTCAAAGTATATATGTATCCCTTTATCAGAATTATAAACACCTTAATACAAAGGGATATTACTCTATGATACATAATTATATGTGTAACCTTTTTCGGTTCATCATTTGAGACAATTAAAAAAAATACTTTTCAGCACTTTCTTTGTTAAATATACCCTTGGAATTAGGTAGTTTATGTGATGAAAAAATGCATCTCCTTTAGCTAAAATACAAAGGAAGCCTGAATATTACCTATATTTCATCTTGTAACATTTATCATAGATACAGAAAGAAAACATATCTTTTCTATCTTCTTAAAAAAACTTTACAGAGTCATAAAAATATCTAACCAAATCCATGTAAAACAAATCATAATATAGATCTATTTGTTCAACACAAAATTATTATCAACCTTATAAATCTGTTATCCTCCTTAGAGAAGAATCATACTTTTTATAGAAATATTTTTCTACTAAACTTTACTGAAAAAAAACAATTTTTTGTAATACTTTATAGGTTCCATCATAATTGGACTTGATGTTGAAGATCCAGACATGAAGAAAGGAATTCATAATGGAGAACTTAAACGAGGCAACACTTCAAGGAAAAAAATGAGATAACCAATGTGGGAAATAGGGGGGGGGGTCCTCCTTATATATGTGATTTCAAGTGATGATTTATCTCCCTAAAATATCCAATGGATGAGAATTGATCCAACTAATCTGACAGTTGAGAAAATATCTGAAGAAGGATTTTTTAAAGAATTTATACTCTTGAAGTTTTATAAAACATTTTTATCATATTGGATGAATATAAAAAAGATTAAAACAAAACATGTAAAAAAAATAACAACAAAAAAGGTTAAAACTAATAATAATGTAATAGTATTAAATTATAAATGGAATAAATAATACCTTTTATAGTGGAATTATCAGTATTATAATTTTTTTCTTCTTGTTTTTATAAAATAACAGATTTTGAAAAAAAAAATTGAAATGAAAAATTTGAACATGAACAAAAATTAAATGAAAACTTGAATATGATAATTTAAATTAAAACTAGAATACAATAATTTTAAAATTAAAACTAAAATAAAATAATTTTTAAATAAAAACTCGAATACAATAATTTTCCAATGAAAACATGAATATGATAATTTTTCCAAATATGATTTGAAGAAAATTCAAGTCTGGGAAATTTTATATATTCCTTGAGTCCAAAAAACTCATTACGATAAAGTTCTTAGATAATTTAAAAAATTTAGAAAACTTAAGATTCTTGAGAAAGAAGAGAATTTAGAAAAATATTTTTTTTGAAAAATAACAATCATATGTTCTCCCTTATGGAAAAGAGTAACTTAATGTAAGAACATGGGTAAAACAAGAATTATATTTGAATGAATAACTTAAATTAATCATTCTTATCTTCTATTTAATATATTACAATCTATCATAAGGTAATGGTTTTGTAAAAATATCAGCAAGTTGTTCTTACATTCTGATAAATTGTAAAATGATATCTCCTTTTAGTGTGTGATCCCTGAGAAAGTGATGCCTAATATATATGTGTTTTTCATGAGAGTGATGTGATGGGTTTTTACTTATAGAAATGGAAATAGTATTGTCACATAGTATTTGAGTTTTAGTAAAACTCATACCATAATCATTGAGTGTGTGTTGTATCCACACCACTTGAGCTCAACAACTTCCAGCTGCCACATATTCATCTTCAGTAGTGGAAAGTGCCACCAAGTGTTGTTTTTTACAATACCAAGAAACTAATTAATCTTCTAATAAATGAAAAGTTCTAGAATTAATTTTTTTATCCATTCTATAACCACCAAAGTCAGTATGTGACAAACTTTTTAATTCAAAATAATTTATAGAATAATAAAAAAGTCCTAAATCCATAGTTCCCTTTAGATAGTGAAAAATTCATTTTATTGATTTTAGATGGGATTGCTTTGGATTTTCTTGATATATTGCACATAAGAAAACATAAAACATTAAGTCTTGGTGAATATAATTTAAGTATAACAAAATTCCTATCATACCTCTAAAATTATTTTGATCAAATGGTTTCCCAGCTTCATCAAGATCAAGTTTATTTGAGGTACCGATTAGAGCACTAATACTTTTAGTATTATTTTATCCATAATTTTTAAGAATGTATTTGATATACTTATGTTGAGATATGTATGTAACTTCTGGTTTTTGAGAAATTGGAAAACCAATAAAAAATGTTACTTCACCCATCATACTCATTTCAAACTCATATTTCATAATATTCACAAAGGAATCTATTAAAGATTATTGAGTTGATCCAAATATAATATCATCAACATATATTTGTACAATAATAATATTTTTATTAACTTTATTTATAAAAATATTTGGATCAACAGTTACCTTAACATAATTGTTTTGTAACAAAAATCCTATTAATCTATCATACCAAGCTCTAGGGGATTGTTTAAGGCTATATAAAGATTTGGTAAGTTTATAAATGTATTTAAGATGTTTCGTATCTTCAAAACTAGGAGGTTGTTTGATAAAAAATTCCACTTTTACATAACCATTAAGGAAATCACACTTCACATATCCATTTGAAAAAGTTTGAAATTAAAGAATGTTGCAAAGGATAATAGAATACAGATAGATTCAAGTCTATCTACCCAAGCATAGGTTTTTTCATATTCTATTCACTATTGTTGATTATAAAATTTAGAAATAAGACTTACTTCATTTCTAATGATTATTCCATTTTCATCACACTTGTTTTTGAAAACCCATTTTACTCCAATTAATGAAGTTTCTTTAGGTCTTTTAACGAAGGTCCATACTTTATTCCTTTTGAATTAATTTATCTCATATTGCATGGCCTTAATCCAATCCTCATCACCTAAATCCTCATCAGGATTTCTAGGTTCAAATTGGGAAAGAAAATCAAAATGTTCTACATCATTTCTTAAGGAAATTCTAGTCCCAACTGGTTGATTTACATCACCAATGATACTATCACTATGATTATTCCTAAGAAACAAATGACTTGGATTTTGTAAAACATGGTCATCAACATAAGGTATAAAATCTTCTTGAGTAATTAATTTAGAAAATATTTCTTGAGTATTTTCCTTATTAAAAGAATATTATATCAAAGGTTGAAAATCAGTTTTAAAAAACACATCTTAGGATATTGGTTGGGTTTTATTAAAAACAAAATTATCAGTTTCATCAAATTTAACACATACTTTTTCCTCAATAGTGTAATTTTTTTACTAAAAACTTTATATTCATTAAAAGTAGCGAAATAACCTAAGAATATACCTTTATCATATTTGGGTGTGAATTTTTATAGATTATCTTTCGTATTTAAGATGAATACTTTGTATCCAAATACTTTTAAGTAAGAGAGTTTTGGTTTTTGGCCTAACCACAACTCATATGGATTTTTATTAATAAAGGGTCGAATTAAAACTTGATTTATCATATAACAAGCAGTACTAACTACTTTAATCCAAAAATGTTTAGAAATTTAGTATTCAGTCAACATGGTTCCTGTTATTTCTTTAGGAATAAAATTTCTTCTTTCAACAACACAATTTTTTTGAGGAGTTATAAGAGATTAAAAGTTATGTGTAATTATTTTTTTTACTACAAAAAGTTTCAAAATTAGAATTTAAAAAATCTCCACCATGATAACTATGAATAGTTATCAAGGGAAGGTTTTTCTCATTTTTAACTTTGTCTATTAAAGTTTTAAAATAAAAAGACTTCACATTTATTTTCTAAAAAATAGACCCATGTGTATCTAGTGTAATCATCAACTAAAATAAATAGATAGTATTTTCTTCCAATATTCCCAGTTTGTGTTAGATAAAATAAATCCATGTGAACTAACTATAAAGAATCAAAATTTGAGACTTCACTAATAGATTTAAATCTTGAATTATGTTTCTTACTGTATTTAAAGGGTTTATAGACTTTTATAGAATTAGATCTAAGATTCGGAAGATCCTTAACAAGTATTTTCTTAGTAAATTTACATAAGTTTCTTAGGTTACATTATCCTAAACTTCTATGACATAACCAATATTGATCGTACATTTATCTAAGACAAGGTAAGTCTTGGATCCTAAGGTCTTCTAAGTTAAATGAGTAAAAATTATCATACTGATTGGTAGAAAGAATGTATTCATCCTTGGAATTTTGTAGTACACATTTATCATTTCTAAAATTCACAAGGTAACCTTCATCAAATAATTGATTTATTCTTATAAGGTTGTGATTAAGACCACTATCAAATAAAACATTTTAAATTAAAGTTTTCATAAGAAGAAAAATATTACCTATACCAATAATCTATCCTTGAACATTGTCTCCAAAAGAAACATTTACAACTTTTATATTGATAATATTTTCAAAGAAATATTTGTGTCCAGTCACATGTATGGAACACCCACTATCTATGTATCAAGTATTCTTGTTGTTGGTACTTCTTTTTGTTTTCCTAAAAAAACAATTAAACTTTAAAAACCCAAACCTTATTGGGTCTAAAAATGGTAGAAAATAAATGTTTAGGAATCCAAATTTGTTTTGAAAAATGGAATTTGTGAAATCCTAAGGATTTATTTTTATTTAAAGATAACTTTTTATTATAGTGACCACCTCTTTGACATTTTGTGAAAAACGGTGCACTTTTTAGAATGAAATAATTTATACTAAAAACATGTTTTATATGGGTATAACATATTCCAGAACTAGTACCATCAGGAAGAATTTGTTGATACATATTATCAAAATTTTCTTTTCCGATTGAAAAATTTGACAAGATTTTGTTTAGAGAAGATATTTCATATTTTAGTTTAATAACTAAAACATTATCCTCATAAGTATTTGTTTTAGAAGTGAGTTTTTAAAAACTAGTTTGTAAAGAATTCTTTTTAGAAATTATTTTTTCTAAATCTTTAGAAATAATATCCTTTTCAAAAATAGTTTTATCAACATCTTTAAAAATATCTGATACTTATTTTATTAAAATATTAATCCTTGAATTTTCCTTATTAGTTTTTTTTCTAAATTTTCAATTTTCATTTTCAAGGAGTTTTGCAAAATGAGATACTTCTTCATAAGAAGGTAAAGTATTATCCTCTATTGAGGAAGATTCTTCATCTGAGGATTTAAAATTTTTCTCATAAAGGTAATTGGAACTTAAATACATATTAGTTAAGGATTCAATAGTATATACCTTGGTCATGAAACATTTATTTTCAAAGGGTATTCTAGAAAAGAGACCAATATTCCTATGTCTAGAATTTTCATTATCATAAGAATCATCTGAAGGGTATCCTCCACTAGCACTCTAAGAATCATTAGAATTCATAAATTTCATTCCTTTTTAATTTTAATACATTTTATAATTCTTATCAGTATAAATTGAATTTTTATCTTTACTTTTTATCTTTGGACAATCGGGTCTTATATTTTCAGGTTTCTTACACTCATAGCAAGTAAGCTTAGAATCATTATTTTCATTTATATCCTTGTTACTTTTCTTGTAATGATATTGAAAGTACTTTTTACCTATAATTTTGTTCATACTTCAAGAAATATTATCCAATTCATTTTCAAAATGTTCATAATCACTTGAATCTGGTTGAACAACAAGATTATTCTTTTTGGATGACTTCGAAGTTTGAACTTTTATAAGAACTGTAGTAGAATTGAAAGAAACCCCACCATTTTTATTTTTTTCTTTATATGAATCTATTTTTTCCTATTATCATATTGAAAAAGGGTTCCAAATAAATCATCAAGAGTGGATTTTTTTATCTTCCTTGATTCACTAATAGTTTTTCTCCTAGATTCTCAATCACTAGGCATGATATCAATTATCTTTTTAAAAAGAATTTCATATTCTAATCCTTTCTTTCCCATATATTTTAAATTATTAACAACTTTAAAAACCTTTGCTATAATTTTATAACAGGTTCACCAAAAGGAAATTAAAATACTTTATAGTTATCTATAAGAATTTCTCTTCTAGTTTCAATAACTTTTACACTTCCAAAATGAGTAATCTCTAAATTTTTCTAGATACAATTAACTACTTCACAAAAGAAATCTGGATATATAAGTTTCTTTTATATAATATAATAAAGTATTCATTACCTTGTAATTCAACTAATATTCCTTCTTTTCTTGATTGGTAAAAGTTTTGTCTTCTTTATCAAGAATTTTATAATCACCAGTCATCATTACAAAATTATCTACTCCTATATTGATCACAAAAGTATTCATTCTATCACTCTAGTATTCATAATCATTACCATAAAAAATTGGTGGTCTATTGGGATTGAGCCTATCAATGGATCCAATATTTAATCCTACCATATTTTAAAAATATAAATATATTTTCCATAATACACGTTAGTGTAAAACAGTTTTATAAACAAAAAGTTTATAAGAAAATTAAGACTAACTTGAAAAGGTAAAGAAGTTAAAATATTTGAAATTATATGAGTGGTGGAATCATGATTTGATAACAATTATTGGATCATAATATATATTAAAATGACTAAATACAAGAGGAGGGTGAATTTTAGATTAAAAAACTTTTGTTTTTAACCTTGAAAGAAACTTTATTTGACAAGGTTAACCAAATCGTATTAAAAAAACCACTTAAGTATTTAAACAACGATCAAACTTGGACCTTAGGTATGATAATAAAAATATCATAATAAAGTAGATTAGGATATATAATTCATAGGTAGAAATGGGAAATTGATTCTACCTTCACAGATTATAGAATCATAATTAGTAAGTGATAGTAACATAATCATAGTTTAATCGTATTCACAGTAGAAAACAAATACAGAAATAATTGTAATCACAACAGTTATGAGATATCAGTGTAATAAAAAAATTAGTAATTCTATATTAAATCATATATAATCTTAATTAGAGTAATGAAGTATTCAAAAAACAATACAAAGTAGAAAAATTGTATTGTAATCAGAGTTATTATGATAAAAAAATTTATAAATAGAAAGATAAATATAAAAGTATCACTTTCTATTATATGAAGCAGAATTAAAATACTTGTAATAAAACAAGTATTACAAATGAATACACTTATTTTATCCCAAAGAGTAGGGTATCCAATAACCTAGGATAAAGGTCCCTTGTTTTATACTTATAAGAAATTTTTTCTTTCTGTTATTATAGAAATCCCTTGATATGATGATTAGTCTATCTTGTTATCCCCACAATAACTTGATCAAGCATATCAGATCACTGTCTTCCTAGCCTTAGAATCCATTGATCTTATTCATAATCAGACACACAAAACAATTACAAAACAATTTTTTAAGGAAACAACCTAGATAGGGTTTCCTTTAGAACAAAATAATTTAAACAATTACAAAATTATAATAAAAAGTTGTTTACACTTTTGAAATTTTTCAAAGCTCTTGTAGAGAAACAAAATTAGCAGAGTGTTCACTCGGTGTCTCTATATGTTTCTATTTCATGCGAAATATTCAAATGACCAGGTATTTAGAGGCAGGCTTCTAATGTTCATCTTGGTCCTCCAATGGTCATATTTTCTCTGAGTTTTTTACAAGGACATGGACACATATCACATTAATGGTCATATCATAAAAAAATTTACGATATTATTTTTTACACCATTATAGTGTAAAATGTATTCCATTATGATAGAATATAGTTTTCCATATTCAGAATTTAATGGCAACCCATTCTTATCCATTTCCCACATTGAATCCATTAGTTACTAGTTCATTCCAAGAATCAACATTTCATTTCCATCCCATAAAATATTCATTTTCATACAACAAACATTAATATATTTATTATTAACAACCATATCAAATGCTATTAGGAAACATTAGACAACCTATATCACATAAAAAACCATTTCATCAACCTCCACACACCTCATTCCAAAAACCACCACAACATCAAAACGACACTTCAACTTCAAACATAACAACCCATCAATTTCCTTTAAAATCAATAACCACATATCTCATACCAATCATAGAAAACTAGTCATAGACCCACTAACCAACACATGTCGCATCTAAATCAATCCATAAAAAATTCCACACAATAACCCCCCGTGATGGTCACAAAATTAAATACCAAATAAATAGGTAAACCAGACACACATAATAGCCAAATACAGTAATATGACACTTCTATAATTTCATATAAGTTATGCCATTATATTAGTTCAATATCTCTTATATAAGAAAAAAACTTTAATTCCACATCCTACACAACTAGTTCAGTACTTTATTTAATTTCTTAAACATTTATGAAATGTGATTCCAATAATAAAATCACAACAATAACGTATTTAACACAAAAACAATCAAATAAAAATGTAATAAACAAAAAAAATAGTGATATAAGTAATATCATGGGAAAACATATAACCACATGTGAATAAAATTGTTCCCTATAATTTCCTTTAGTCAAATTCATTATCCTTATTAATTAAAAACTTATTATAGAAAAAATGAAATAAAAATCCTATTAATTACATAATTTACACCTAAATAAATATGGTTCTAGAATCCTCTACCTCAATCAAAGATTTAACAACCATTTTGGAACAGCATGTGGAAATAGGTTACCGCAAGACCAACTGATGTGAGGTAATTCCCAATCCACCAAGAACATAAAAATATTCATCAATCACTCTACAAAATATTAAACAAACCTAATACAAACCATTGTATATCCTTTCATATGTGTAATAATGGGGAGATAACCAAGATGAAATGAATAAAAACTAACCTCAAATTATGAACATGGGTTATTCTAAATCCAAGTATCAAGGACAATAAAGGGAGATAAATGGTTCCGAAAAATGAAAATAGGGTCACCCAAGGCCGATAGAAAGAAAAAAGAAATAGAATGAGGTATGAAGGTGCTTCTAAATTTATACATGGTATAGAAAATCACAAGAGTATATTCAAACGAGTAAAAGTCATGAAAAAATGGGGTTAAATTGATTGAATCTCTAAAAATAATACCATGTATCTCCCATATGTCTCCCCTCCTAACCATGGTCAACTCTATAATTTGATAAAACTAAGTGAGGGATGCGGTATAACCAAGAAACCATTGTTCAATGACAATTCAAATAGAAGAATATTGAAACCCAAACTCTAAAGCTCTATAGTAAAGCTTAGGCACAATAGTGCAATAATGTGAAGGTTGTTTACTGAAGAATATCTAAACTCCCTCAAAACTATTACTTTCCACAACCAAACCAACCATGCTGCATCCAGAAATTAACTCAACCACTCAGTATTCAACACATAAGTTCATTCCCTGACACACCCCAACCTCTTCTAAACACCTCTAAAATCTAAAATATGAAAAGTAATAGGTTTGGGAGGGCCAGTCTATTAGATTAGATAACTCTGAAATAATTATCATCATTGAGAATGAAAGCCAAAACCAAACAGAATCCAAAAACTACCAAAACAAAAACTTTACTGGTAGATACCTCTCAAATAGATATAACATCACTATTGTGACATGATCACAAATCAAGGTATGAAAACCCTAATCATAACAGCATAGATTCAATTTCTTCAACATCAACTCGGTCTAGGGAAGTAACTCAATTAAAAAACATTTGAAAAGAGAGATACCACCCCAACTAGGCCAATGGTACCCAAATAAACTACCCCCTAAACTTAAAAAGAACCATACCACTCAAGAAAAAAACCTTTAAATATTTAGGAATCACTACTCCTAAGAAAACAAATTGACTAAGTAGTCACTGCCATCAACTCAAGAACTTTATTATGACACAAACCCAACTTTAACAAAGAAATATCTGAAACCTATCAATCATATGAGATACCTCTAAAAAAAACTAATACACTATCAATAACTTCTAGAAAAGGGTTTGAGATATGACCCTAACTCACTTTCAACAATATAACTTCAAGAAATTACACAACCTCAAAAAACACCTCTCAAATAGAAAACTCACAAACAGTGGAATCCCAACTCTACATAGGAAGAAAAAACTAAACACTCTAGAATAAATCTCAACATTCCTCTCACCAATCACTAATTCTCTCACTATCCACTAATCCTTTTATAAGGATGAAATAAATTTATGAAATCAAGTTTGTAAACCAATTCATTCCCACTAACCATAGATTTTATTTTTCTAAAAATCTTCATACATTTTTGAAAGTAGAATACTACTTCCATATTTACTTTTGAAATCATTCAACTTTAAGTCAACATAACCACTGAATAATTTATGATCAAATAAAACTTAATGGTCATCAAAGAAGAAGTTGATTATTAAAATAATATGGTGGTTGGATCAAAACATACTCTTAGACTCTCAAAAAAAACTTAATTCATCCAAAATGACTACTCATGGAAGCCCGACCATCCTACTAAAAAATCAACCACCACACTGAAACCAATGAACACCATGATCCATGAGGCACTCTTACTACCGATGCTTAAAAAAATTACCAAGTAAAAAGATCAACCTATCAAACATAAGACACTTTGAGCTACTCAATCCTATGGTTCAAATCTATTCTCTAGCTCTATAAAACCTCATTATAATCGACTTATGCCAATTTTAAGCCCATAAATCAAGATTACATATTCAAATCCACCAGTATCCTAGAGAAAAACCTTATTGATCACCCTATCATGTTCCCTCACTTCCATACAATACTTAAATCATAATTCTTACACCATTCATTTAATCTTAAGACTTAATTATGACTAAAAATACTACACTCATGTTCCTTTATCATCTCATTGGTCTGAAAACATTACTATAAATTCCCATAAGATAATATCTAGGGAATGAACACTAGACTCCCATTTTTGTAATTTCTATATCTTCTTCATACATTTATCCCTCCACACATTTGGAGAAAACTCCTCCCTAACCATGGTAGTGAACTCTTCCCAAGAAATCTCTCCCAGATTACCATGACTCTCCTTCCACCACACTCAATCCACACCTTTAAGTAAAACCACTAGTAAGGAAACTTGGAGTTCAATTGGAGTCCTCATCACTTTGAAATAAACCTCATGCTCTTCTAATGGATTCATAACTTTAGTTCACGACACTCCGCCAAGAAACTTTGTCACTTATTATTGTAGAAATATAAAAAACACCTCATCCCATGACTCCTTATACTTACAAAGCACAACACCTTGATGACGCTCTAATGAAATGTATTCAAACAATACATCAAATTAAAATAGGATATTTACACCAATACAATCATTCATAATAATAGAGAAATCATAGACACGCTGTAAGAATCACATCTTCCCCTATGCCTCTGAATCAACAAACCAATTCATCCTTGAAAAAATATTCCACATTCTACTAAAATAATTACCCACAAACCAATTAACAACACATATACCTCATCATCCATTAATTCATCAAGAAATCAAACACACCTTTCTACCTTCACAACAATCATTTCTACCACACAATGAGTGTAATAACTCTTTCTAGAGAAAATACATCAAAAATACCCTTCATTGAAACACCAATTTGTCATACACATATTGAAATCACATAAATCATGATTGATGGAATATAAAAATAAAATATTCAGTTAAAATGTGAAATGTTTTCATTGAAATCCACAAATTTAAAATATATAATTTAAAAAATCCATTGAAACTATTTTTAAAACTTGTATCAATCTTTAAGAAAAGGTATTAACAAAACCATTTTATAAAACACCCCACACAATTTAGCAAGACAAATTTAAAAATCAATTCAAAATTTATTAAAATTAAACCTACCATTTTTTAAGAAAACATATTTCCAAAAACAACATCATCATTCAAGCAAGACAAGAAAACAACACTAAACATTACTACACACAATACTATACAACAATGAATAATTGAACCAAATTAGAATGATACAATTTAAAATATTTTTCAAGAAAAATCTTCTTACAAACATAGATAAACTCAATTAACTAATATTCTATCCAATTAAACTTATCATTTATGATAGGATATTAACAATTCAACTAGAATCACATTAAAAAATCAACATGATTTTTATTAAGACAAATGAAAATTATAAGAATTTAAGGTGTAATAAATATGATGACCAAAATATTATATTAAACATTATCTTTTTAATAATTCAAATTCATATAATTGTGAGGTATTATATTCTTACATCGCATTCATATTTTGGATCAATCCTAAAATTCTCTTTTTATAATCAAGATTAGCATTCTTAACCCCAAAACTAGAAACTTAAAATGACACATAATATATCACATAAAACATGATGCTAGAAAAAAAATTTATCCCTTTAAAGTTCCTCTAGATTTATAACACATTTTCAATTATTGAGAATCCACCAAGATAAACCCTCAAAATTTAAAATGTATGAAGTTGGTTTTAAAATTTTCATCATTTCCATTCACTGTTTACTTCAAGTGAAATTCATTACTTCTTATGTCCCAAGTTAATTTAAAAATTAGATATATTTAAATAGTACTGGTATATATAACCATAGGAATGTCAATGTATACAAAGTTAACACATATTTAAAAATAAATATAGAAAAGTATTTACATAAAATACAAGGAAAAATAAACTCGAAACTCTTTGAGACAATAAAAGAAACAACAAGGAGGACTCTAATAAAGTACCCTTAATATCCCTAAAACTAAAACATAGATCACAAGTGGAGAAAAAATAACCAAACCTGATTGCATGGAATTCAATAAGGTTAAATTAATTAGATTCATTTTAATTTTTTCAGTATAACCCCAATTTAAACACAAGTCCAAAAAATTATGATTCATGTACCGCCCCTTGGACTTTACCCTATAATTGGAATTAAATCACCAAGGGTGTTTAGTAAGCTTAATATCATTTCATCGAATCATAGGGGAGCCTAATTACAATGAATCAAATTTTCCTGGTTTTATTTTTAGAAAATTTCTAGGAAAATTTTAATACTAGATGCTAGGGTGGTGTGCAATTCCAAGGCCCAGTGTTCCCAGAATGGTCCATAAAAAATGTTAAGTTTTTAAATAGCGCGCATGAGAGGTTTTCCTGAAAAACTAAAATAAATCTTAAATGGGTTCCCAGATCAGAAAAATGAGGGCACTGTTGCGTTTAAGATGGCAGGTTTACCCTACGAATGACTTAACTTTATTCGGCACGAGCCTCTATATAGAAAATTCGAAAATGGCATAATCATAAATAAAATAATTAAATTAAATTATTTTATTTTTTAAATCCTTATAAATCATGAATAGTGACTCAGATTAGAAATATGAGACCACCATTTAGTTCTTAATGGGGTGTTTTCCTTATGAAGATCCTAACATTGGTCGGCATGGGTCAACCGTGGAAAGTAGTTTTTAGGATGTAATAGTAAATAAAATAATTAAATAAAGATTATTTTATTTTCAAATTCTATAACTCATTAATGGTAACTCAGATTGGAAATATAAGAGTACCGTTGATCTAGTGAGGATGTTTTTTCCTTAGTAAGGACCTAACCTCAACCGGTATGGGTCGAGGGTAAAAGTTAATTTCTGGGCATTTTAAAGAAAAATAAAATAAACTTAAGAATGTTTATTTTATTCAAAAATGTTTTCCTACAATGCAATGTTGATCCATTTGTTTCATTTCATAAATAAAATAGCATAATGATGCTACAACTCAAGCGTAACAAAAATGCTATTTCATTTCATGAATGAAACAACGTAATGATGTGGTGACTCAGCGTAACAGAAATGCTGAAACGTGTTTCCTCCATTTAATTTATTAAAAGAGATACGAGATCAAGGGAGGATCTTGGAGTTTTCTCTAAAGACTTGGAGGAAATTCTTTGGTGAAGGACGAGTGATAAGGAATGACGAATCACCAACAATAACAAACACCCCCTTCTCTTCAAAGGATTTCACCAACGGTGACGGTTTGCGGATCAAGGATCGACGAACAACGGCGGTGCAACTCCGTGATTCACCAATGACCAATCCAATTACAAGTAGGGGTTTTATTATTATTTTTTGATTTCTTTAATTCCCCATTCTTATTTTAAAGAAAAAAAACATAGATCAACTTACTAACAATTATACTCATGGATCGGTCGTTCATGCAGGATGAGAATTTTCATGCGGGGATTAAAGAAAGGGGATTATATCTTAGTGATTGTTCGAGTGTATACCTTTTTATAATTACATGAATGAAGGCTAAATGAACAAGGACAATTTTCATTGTTTTGGGTGTTCTTTATAATCCTTTTCTCTCTCCCTACGTTCTTTACTAACGGACCCCTGTGGTTGCGTTAGATTCTTTCCGGGAGGTTTCGAACGTGGCCAGACCCCTGGATCAACGGCGAGATAGATCGAAGTGCATGATAGTGGAGAAAAATCAATAGGTTGGAAGTAATGGTACGATAGGATCACAAAGGTGACCCACAACATAGGCCGTGGGTGGGACGTGATGCCCGCCGCGTCCTGGGTGGTGCAGACCGGCCCGCTATAGCGGGCCGGGTAGGAAAGGCATGCCGCCCCCGAGCTGGTACAGCAGACTGGAATGGGCCCAGCGGATCGGGCCAGGCCCAGTGGATAGGGTCAGTCCCTATGATCTAGGTTGATCGGGCGGGTCGGGTCAGATCTGCGTGGTCCGGGTCGGGTTGGCCCACCTGGACCAGATTGGACCCGGAACCAACCGACCCCTTTTCACTAAAGGGCCCATAACTTCCAAACCATACATCTGATTGATGATTCCTTTATGGCATTGGGGCCCTCACGAAGAGGAAGTCCTTTTGATATACTCTAAGTGTATTTTCATGGAAGTTGAGATATGACTGATAGATTGAGTAGTAGATTCTCCCGGAATCAAGCACGCTACAAGCGGTTTTAGGTGACCTAGTATGCCTATGTGATGAGTGGGTATAGATGAACCAATTGAACTAAGTGATGAGAGGGTCTAGGTGAACCATAATTCCTACGTGATGAGATGATATAGGTAACCTAGTGTGTCTAAGTGACTCATCAGGAATGAGTGCCTTAGTAGTACAAGGTGTTCAATGTTTACGACTGATAGTATTTCTTTTCACACTTTATATTATACCTATGTGAGATGACTCTAGTGACTCTCATGATTGTAATTCTTAGTGGATACACATTGTGTACTTATTGGGTTGTCTAATTTGTGTATTGCTTTCTGTATTGGGGTCCCTACTGAGTATAGTTTTACTCACCCCTGCACGACCTTCGACCGCACATGTCATGTCTTGTGCATATGATCAATGCTTTGACGGAGTCCTCAGTGGACCGGGGCCAGGTGGTGCTTAGAGTGATCTGACAGACAATATGCACTTCTGTAGCTTCATATAGCTATTTTTGTACCTACCCTTTAGGTAGGATTTTCTGCGGAGGAGTTCTAAAGACTTTTACTTTTACTTTTCTGTTTCATTTGGAATTTTATTCTGGCCCCATTTACCATCAGTTTTCTACTATTGTACCTTGTGTTTGTTTACTTAGTGTTTTCACCTTGAAACATCTATGGCTTGGAGTTGTGTGTGTGTGTATAGGTTCTTAATAAAATACCTCCTATTTTTTTGGGATATGCCTACTCTGTGTTAGTCTCCAACCCCTGACCTATGAGAGGAGGGCTTGGGATAGTTACGACATAGACTCTGGGGGATGGGTCATGACACTAATCACCCATGTCACAGCTGGTCTTCCTTTCCACCATAGAAACCACGTTTTATAAACACTATTTTCCATACAATATCTTATCCATAACTTGGATATAACTTTGTTACAAACCACTACACTAAGAACCACTCTTGGGCTTGTAGTAAATATGATAGTGACCCCCGACGCCCACCACCAATAGGCCCTATGTTTGCGACTAGCACCATGGATATAAAACATGAAACATAGAGGCATTACCCTCATATTTACTAGGAACATAATGATAAATCCAATAATAAATTCCATAATATAAAATAAAATCAAAATAATATAATAACCACAATGTATGGAATCTAATAAAAATCAAAATCTCCAAATAAATACTGAAATGAAACTCTGAATGTTGTAGCTACAACCACAGCTCCAAGATTTGAGTTAGTAAGGTCCTGCTCAATCATAAAACACACCCCATAAACCTCAAGAATAGTTTATATATAGATAGGACGGGAATACATTTATACTCACTAGGATCCTCCCTAATACCACCCATTTAAATTTGGAAGAAGTATACTAATGCTTTAATGAATAAATAGTGGAACCAACATGCACCTGTCAAGTCAACTATCACTTATCCACACCAAGGCTCACTCACTAAATAAAACATCAATGTATAATAAAATGGTATCAAAGAATATTCTAATAGGACACCTTTCACCAGTTCCCTATTGATTTTTCACTCTAATGATCCAATAGAAAATGTGTTTTTTCCTTCATCCCATTCATAACCATAAAATTGTACCAATCAAGCCACACCTGATGTGGTCCACACTATAAACCTACCATACCCAACATGAGAAAGGTCCAATGTTATCATTGGCACCAATAAAAAGAAAACATAACCATAAATTCATCCATAATACACATATCCATATCACAATCACACATTATATATTCAATATAGTAGGGTACCATGAACATGAAGGACAATAACCTCGCTCCCTCCTCCTACCATACATGACCCCCACTATATATACCACACCATCTTCCAATAATCATCACATTAATCACACTGTCATTCTCTTTCCATCACCATCATACCACATTTGGAAGAGAGATAATATAAGAGGGAGTAGTTAACTATCTATTCCCTTACAAACCTAAATATTTGGGAAAATACCCAAAACCTAATCCATTTGGGTGTAGGTAAGGTTATCAGACTCTGGTGGGGTGTGTATGAAACCATAAGAATATATATCATATAATAAAATCATAAATAAGACCAACCAAGAAATATTCTGACTAAAACATCACTACCAGTACCCCTTACAACTTCTCTTTCATTGTCATAATTTACTATAATTACTATCATAACTACCAGGAAAACCATTCCCACTTTTACACATGAAATAAAAATTCCCATAATTTTCCGTTTAATTTCCATATTACATTAATAATGTCATTAAATTCCATATTTAATGAAAACATTTCTTAAAAATTCACCATTTTTAATCCAGTAGTAACCAACTCATTACAAGAATCAACATTTCATTTCCATCCTAGAGCATATTAATATTCATCCCACACACATAATTAGATTTATTATTGACAACCATATCTCATGATACCAAGAAAACCTAAGCAAACCACATTACACAACCAGTAACCACATCAACCTCCACATACCTCACACCAACAACCCCCACAATATCTAGATGTCACTTTATCTTCCCACACAATAACCCATCTATTTACTTTAATAACAACAAATGCTTCCTCTTATACCAGTCATGGAGTACCAATAACAACCCAACAACCCAACACATCCTGCATCCAAAAAAATCTATAATAAATACCACACAAAACCTCCATGATGTTCATATAATTCAGGACAAAATCAATAAGAAAATAAATCACACACAATAGAAAATTCAAGTAGTAGTTCACTTCCATAATCCCCAATTTTAAGATATTACATCATATTAATTCAATAACTCTTGTAAAAGAAGTAAAATTTCAATTACACATTACACAAAACTGGTTTATTACCTCTATTATGTTTTTATAATTTTATAAATTTTGATTCCAAGAAAAAAACATAGTAATAGAATACTGAACACTACAACGTAAAAATCCTAGCCATATAAAAAAACCAACACCCACATAATAAATATCATATAAAAATAAATAACTAAAAATAGATCACCATTTTTTATTCAATTTCATTTATTCCAATTAATTATATTCATTAATTCAATCCATACTATCCACCCAATTAATGAAAGAGCATGTTAGTTCCACAATTTACACATAAATAAAGATAGTTATTGAATCTCCTACCACAATACATCTTTAACAAAAGTTGTGAAAGAGTGCGAGAAAAGAGATCACTGCAAGATCAACCCAATTGAGGGAAACCTCAAACAACCAAGAACACAACAATAACTATAAATATCTTAACCTAACAATAATAAAACCTAGGCCAAACCTAATACTTACATTTCATGCATATATATTTTAAATTAAAATACATTACTTTTATGATTTAAATTGTTAATTATTAAATAGATATGTAATGATTTTTTCATCTACAACATGATACACCAATTAAATCAAAATAATAAAAATTATCCAAATGTATTGGTATTTCCATCATGAGAAGGATTTCCACAATATAAGATGTCCATGAGATGATTTTGAGGCTTAGAACTGAATAAATAGGATGAAACAAAGGTTAACCTAATAAAAATTGGCCATTCATGTCATAGATGATATTCAAGTTGTGAAAATTACTCATGAAATTAAGCTCTATGTGAAGAATAATATTCATAGGATAGTCTATATGTTTCACAATGTGACACATATGTCATTCTGTGAATCATGATGGATAATCCCAAAGATGGATGCATTGACGTAACTTTTGATGGAATACTTCACTTAATGACTTAGGACTTCCATACGTCATAAGGATTGACCTATGACACATTAATGGAAACTTAAAGGAAAACAAATAATCTATAATTTCAATAAATTAAATATTAGGTTTCTGCTCTGAGGATCAAATCTGGAGATCAGTGATTGGGTTGAGGTGCTGCGCTGCAAATTCCTCCACCTGTCATACTCGATGATTTTAATTATTTTTTCCTTTTCTTATCTAATTCCCCCTAAATACCTTATTACTATTATTAGGGGGTAGTTCAACCTTTTTTGGGTGTTGTAGATAAATTGGGTGGCTGATGCTAATTTTCATCATTTTTTTCATGTATTGGGTTTTAATGATATTCAATTTCAATTCCAATCCCTTTTTTATTGCATAGCCATTGATTTATGAATTTGGAAAGTAATATTTAAATTCTAAAACTAGTTACCCTAAATTAGGAATGTCCATTGTTTCATTGTGGGTAATTATTTTAAAAAATGGTATCTAGAAAAACTTAATTCATTAATTCCCTAAAGCACCCAACCATGGGAAAGAGGGGTTTTTTCATTAAGAAGCATAAATCATAACCATTAGATATCTATCATCTTGACTATTACAACAAGAATGACAAACCAATTTAACTTCTAAGTTTATCAGCACATGACCCCTAAATTTTCAAAACCTTAGTATGTTTTCTCCAACATTATTTCAAAAACTACAATTCGATTTCTCTCTCTCATTATTCAAAACTCTATATCATTTTTCTAAATTACATAAATTAATAATTTAACTATCTCATGTGTTTGACATAAAACTCTATATTTTATATATTTAGTTATATTAGTCTCATTTATTTGAGTCTTTTATAAATTATTAAATTTGGTTAGCCCTATAGAAAACTAACAAAGCCTTATAAGTGGCGAAATTTCTAGAATCATTACTGAGGATGGTGGCCAAGTAGGATGAGGAAAATTTATTTTATTTATTTTAATTTTAATTTCACTTTTTAAATTTGGTGTACTCATGTTGTAAATTTAATATTTCAAGTTTTTTATGCACACCCACTTTATGTGGGCCAAAGGAAAAGAGATCCTTGAATATGACCCCAATATTGAGAGAACCTAACAGAGGTAGATGAGAGAAACTGCAACCATAGCTGGCATAGATCACTAAATAATATCTAGAACAAAACAAAGAGATCCAGGGCTTTTAATTAATGAAGATTATGGGTGTCAATCAAAAATATGATTGAAACTTAGAATGTTGGTTCCACCCATTACAGTCAACCATTTTAATATTAAATCTACAATCATCTAGATGATCTTGAACACAATGCAACTCATTGGACTACCACAAAAATATATTAATGATTACATGGGAATATTTATTGAACTTGGTGACACATTTCAATTTTATAATGTCTCATGTGACATGGAAAGGCTTTGAATTTTTATATTTTCATTAAGATATCAAAATCATGAATGGATCAAGATATTTCTAGAACATTCCATCACTATGTGGGATGAGTTAGAAAGGAAATTTATCACTTTATTCTTCCCCCATTAAAATTACATATATATTAGGGTAAATATTCTAAAATTAAACCATTTTGAATATTATTATCATTAGAATGATTGGGAAAATTTAAAATACATGACTCAAAAATGTTCTCATCATGATATTGAATTATGGATTTTAATCCAAACATTTAATGGTTTATTCCAAAGGAATATGTTCATCATTGGTGCTGCAGCTTGGGGATCATTGATTAAAAAGTCACTTGAGGAGAGATATAATATGATTGATGAAATGGAAAGAAATAGCTTCCAGTGGAATAATGAAGGAACCTAAATTTTAGGGGTGAATATGGTGGACAACACCTGGAGAGTTTACCAAATGGAAATAATGACAAGAAAGACATATATAATGATGGCTCTACAAAACCCCAAGGTATGTACACTCAAGATGATAATTATATTTATTATAATAGAAAAAATTAATTTTAGTGGAGGAGGCTGTAATAACCACAAGCTCATGGGTACCAAACAAGGCAATATGGATACCAACAATAAGAACCCCAATGTATTTCACTTTCAAGACAGATCCATACCTTAGAAGATTTATTGGATAAATTTATGTCCACAACCAAGGATAAGATCAAAGTGATTAAGGAATAATCAATGAACCAAAAGTCCACACTAAAAAATATAGAGATTAAGGTTGGATAAATCACCATGAAACATAGAGGGAGGCCAAGAGGAGTATTACCAAGATTCCCTAAATCACACCCCACATAGATTTGAAATCTACAACCCTGAGAAGTAGAAAAAAAACTAAAAAACCATGATCTAAGAAATGAATAAGATAATATAAAATCTAATAAATAATAATAAAAACTAGAAGAGAGTAAACATAAGGAAGCTACAGAAGATGAAGGAGTTAAACTAACACTGTATAAGTCAAGGCTACCTTTTCAAGCGAGTCTAATGCAAGTGAAAATCAATGCATGAAAAGAAAAATATCTTAACCATTTTAGAAAATTATATATTAATATTCATTTTTCATAGAATCTCACCAACATGACAAAATATTCTAAACTTATAAAATATATGGTGACTAATAAGAAAAATATTGAGAAAATTGGAACTATACCACTCATAAAGAAGTTCTTAGATATTTTATCAAAGGACCTACCAAAAAATATAGTGTACCTAGGTATATTTTCAATTCAAATTAATATCTGGTCTAAAAAAATTCTAAAATAATTATTCTATTTATGTGAAAGTGTCAATATTATGCCATATAACACATTCAAGAGCTTGAGTTTAGAGAAGACAGATAAAACAAGAGTCTCACTATGGCTCATAGTTTCAACAGTAAAATACACCAAAGGGTTCATTAAAAATATCATAGTAAAATTTTATAAATTCTACTTCCATGTGGATTTCTTAGTGTTGGACATGGAAGAAGAGAGACCTCCCCTAATTTTGTGAAGGCCATTTTTGGTTATTGGATGAGCACTGTTTGCTGTTAAAAGTGGCTGAGAGTTGGTAGTGAATAGGTTAGTTTCAACATTCACTTAATGATGAAGAATTATGATGTAAAAGATGATGGTGAGCTGGTAGAGGACAACATACCATAATTTTAGGACGTTTATAAAATTGAAGAAGTGCCTGGGGTAGTAGTTTTTGTATATAAGGATATTCATTGTAAAGGTAATGAAAAGAATAAAGGGATGATGAAGGATTAAACCACTAACACTAGAGGGTAAAGTGATTCCACCATGTTTGAAAAGGTTCAGTAGGTATGGATGGTACATAACCTTATATTTAGTTTTTAGGATTAAATAAGAAATTATTGATCAACCCAAAGGAGGTTGAGTATGTGCTACCCATAGGATGAGTTAATCTATTTTTAGAGGAATTACATGGGAAATACTTTGTAGATAGCTCACAATTTAGACCATTTTTAGACCATGAACTGGTACAATCATTTAAATCATCCACCACCTGAGCTGAAAAATGTATGGTTGTGCCAATAACTTTAAAAAAATCTCTTCCAAAAGGCAACCCAAGCTTTTATATTTTTTTATATTTTGTTTTTAAGTGAAAACACACCCTAACCAAAAATATTTTTAAATTTAATTCAAAAAGGATATGTACTTTCACATATTGTTTTGTCATTTTTAGGTCCGATATAAAAGTACTAACAATTGGTAGGAAGAAATTGAAGAGACTGCTATATAAAATACACATGAAAACAATACATATCATGAAATCAATTCATATTGTGAACCTAGTGTAGATAGAATCTATGAAAACTATGTTTTAAGTTTCAATAGAAAGGGAGCATGTGCTAAAATTTATTATTTCATTCTCCCCCAATATTTTAATTAATTTAGAGATTTTAACTACCAACTGCATGCTCTGCCTTGACTTTTTTCTTTAATCAACTAATCTAGGAGACATAACTACCTATATTACATACCATGAAATGTTTTTAAATTTCTTCATCAATAAATTTGAATGAGAAAAATGAGGTAAATAATTAGTGGAGTCTACATGGGTATTTTGATTTGATGAGTCATGATTTAAGGGAACTAGTTCATTCTTGTAAAGGATTTTTTATGAGAGTTGAACTGCCTTGAATTTATGATATTTACATTAATTGGTTTTATTATTTGTATGAATTTACATGATTTATTATCTAAACCATTAATTATCATTCTTGATACAATTTCTAAACTAATATATCCCATTATTTATATAGTATATTTCTTTATATACTTTGGCATGTTCTCTTATAGAACTTTCTTGAAATCTTATCAAAGCTATGAATGAAAAAAATTAATTTTACTATGACTGATGAATTTTATTATTTAATCCTTTATCCTTA
This sequence comes from Viscum album, assembly GCA_963277665.1. NCBI lineage: Eukaryota > Viridiplantae > Streptophyta > Magnoliopsida > Santalales > Viscaceae > Viscum > Viscum album. Next base: position 1,417,685,112 of record OY728157.1, on the reverse strand, counting down.
GACCCACATTAAAATTTAATCATACTTTTACCAGTAAAATCCATGGATGACATTGATAGGAAAAGATCCATGTTTCAAGCCTATTATATCCTTTCCTACCCTAATCTCATTATATTACATGATATTAAAAAGAATAAGTGTGGGGGAGTTAGTCATCCATGGTTGATGAGGACACTAAGGAGACTTTGTTGGGGGTTTCTCTTGTTTTTTGGGGAGAGTCCATGTTATCATTCATTATACCTTATTATTCACCTCTCTTTTTAAAAAATGAAAAAAATTAGGTTTTGTCTTGGGAGGATAAAAAATCACCATTTCTAGACCAATGATATTTTAATTGTGTGTGGTTAGGTGGTGGATGTGAGATTTTTATTAAGTGTAACTTTTGAGAAAAATGAAAAAAGAAAAGAAAAAATAAATCAAGGGAGATTTATTCATTATGCTCTTATCATGTACCCACTTTGAGCTTTTGGAGATAGGGATATGATATATTCATAATTATAGGATTATTTAATTGGTTTTACAATTTGATATCATGCACTATAATTTAGAGTAAAACTTTATTTTAGCCTTATTTTATATATTACCCCCCCACCTAAAACCTCAGAGACATTTGAACCTTAATGAAAATTCCTCATGATTAATTATGATATCAATATTTACATAGTATAGATGCTAAATTCATTGAAATCCTATGGTAAGTGAAATGTGCTTGATGTATGAAAAAAATATGAATTACATTTGTTACCTTGATGATAATAAAAAAATAAAGTTTGGTAAATTAAAAATGGCATGCATATTAATAATGATTTGAAAAATAAAAATGGAATAATGAATAAGTATGGTTAATTCAAAAGGGTAAATATAAAATACATGGTTGAATTATTTATTTGAAAAGTGAGGAGTTGATGAAATTTACCCGAGTGATTCTTGAAAATTCAAATTCCCCATTTTAGTAATTTATTTTAATAACATTTCATTAAAATAATGGTAAGTTGAGCATACTTTTTAGAATTTTGAGATTCCATAATTTATTAAAAGTCTTAATTCATGTGTGTGGGTATTTGATACTTACATTTGATGCATATCTTTTTGATATTAAAATACTTTACTTTTATGATTTAAATTGTTAATTATTTCTTGGATGCCTAATGATTTGTTGCTTTATGGAAGGATACACTGATCAAAGTGAAATTAATAAAATAAGAAAAAAGGATCAATATTTTCATCATGAGACGGATTTCAATGACTCATGATGTCTATGGGATGCTTTTGGGGCTCAAAACTGATGAAACAGGATGAAATAGTGGTTAACCTACTTGAAATTGGCCATCCATATCATGGATGATATTAAATATGTGAAAAGTTCTCATGATGTGAATCTTGATGTGAAAAATCACATTAGGCGTAATTACCATACATTTCATGATGTTACACATATACTAAGCCATAAATCATCCTAGACAGGTGAAAAGATAGCTGTTTTGACATAACTTTCGATGAAAGACTAAAATTAATGTCCCAGGACCACCATTAATCATTAGGATTGACCCGTGACTCATCGATGGCCACATGACTCAAATCAAATATGATCACCCATAATTTATATAAATTGAAGATAAGGATGGTGCTCTGGGGATTGAATCTAGAGATCAAATCCTGGGGTGAGGTACTACATTGGAGAGTCCCCCACATGTCCTAATATATGATTTTAATTATGATTTACTTTTATTATCTCATTACCTTATTCTATATCATTACTTGGATGATATATTAATTCTTTCTTTGTGTTGGGTGATGTAGATAAAGGGGGAAGGTGATTTTGATTCCTATTTGTATTTTTTCCATTGATTGGTTCACTATGATATTCAATTTAAATTTCCATCACTCTCTTTTTTCTTTTTTCAGGACCATTGATTTATGAATCTACAAAGTAATCATAAAATTTCACAACTAATTACCCTAAATTAGGAATGACTATTGTCACATTTAGGGTAATTATTTATAAGAATGATACTGTAAAAAACATAATTCATTAATGCCCTAAAGTACATGACCATGGGAAAATGAATATTTTTATGTTAAGGAGAAGATACCATGAACATTGGCTCTATATCATCTCAACTCTAATAAAAAACATAAAAAACTAATTTCACTTATAAATTTATCATCACATGAACCATTAATCTACAAAAACCCATCACCTTTTCTCCAACTTGATTTCAAAAACAAAAAATTTATTTCTCTCTCTTTCTTCAAAGCTCAAAATCATTTGTTTTTAAATTCTTAAAATTACTAATTACATTATTTCATGGGTTTAACCTTGATTTCTCAAAAATATATATTTAATTATATTTGTTTAATTTTTTGAATCTTTTATAAATTATTAAATTTAGTTATCCCTTAAGGATTTAACAACACCTTATAGGAAGTAAAAATCACTGCATAGCCTTCCCTATATGTAAGAATGAGGAGAGAACCAAGAATAAAGGAAGAGGAACTCACCTTAGATCATAAATAAGGGATCACATGAATCTAAGGATCAAGGGGGTAAAGGGAACTAAAATGTCTCCCAATAACTCACTTAAAGTCACCCAAGGTCGATAGAAACAAATTAAATAGAATATGTTTTGGATATGCTTCTAAATTTATACGTGGTCTAGAACATCAAAAGATCACAAAACAATATATATTGTTCATGGTGTAATGGGGTTAAATTAAATGAATCACTAGAAATAACATAGTGTATATCCCATATCTCTCCCCTCTTAAACTTGATCATTTATGGCACAACTAAGACACAATGGTTCAATGATCTTCCAAATATCTGAATCGTGGAACTCAACCCCTAAAGCTTCACAACACAGCTCAAGAACCATAGTGCAATGACCCCTAAAATGGTAGAAATGTAAGACCATCCATCCAGGGATCCATGTCATGGTGTACATCAACATTTTGTGAATAATGTTCTTGGAAGAGAATATATACTCCTAAAAACTATTCCACACTATAACTAAAATAACCACACTACATCCAAACTCTAACTTTATCATTTATGGAATAAAGCATAACTCTACACTACAACACACACTCATCCAACAGAAATTCCAATTCTAACAGCCCCTATATTTTTCCATCATCTTCCCAACACCCATAACACCTAAAAACAAAATTTAATGAGTTAAGTAGGATTATTACATTATATAGAAAACCAAAGAGATAGTAATACTTTTATTTTCAGGTCATTTTAGAATCTTGGAATAACTTTCCTTAGCACAACCTTTACCTTTATTGAAGAAACAAATGAGTTTCTTCTTAAAATTAGGTTAGGGTAATAATTTATCTTTCCCTTTATTATTGGATTGAACTTTGTGAGTCTTGTTTTATAGTGTATTGTCAGCATATTAGTTTCTCCCAACTCTACCAAAAGAATTTCTTACTCTTGAGCAAACATGGTTATTGATTTATTAATTGTCCATTTATCCTTATGTGTGATATAAGATATTTTAAATGGACCATATTTTTGTGTAAGAGTATTGAAAATATAATACACTAGAAATGACCTAGATATATCGATATAAATATTCTTAAGCTTATTTGTTATATCCCTCATCTGTATAATGTGCTCGGGCACACCTTTTATAGTGTTGAGTCTCATTGATGAGAAATTCATGATTAATTTTATTACTAATGATTTATCCTAAGATATGAATTGGTCATTTATATATTTTTTCAACTCAAAAATATTATTATTCTCATCAATTCATCCACAAATTCCAACACATAATTTTATTTTTTATGAACATTATACTAACACTGTTTGACCTCTCTGAATATTCCTATAGAGTTATTTCATCAAGTATGCTATCATTATTTACTACAGGTGGATCTTCTTTAGGTATGGAATAATAAATTTCCAATCATCTTAGATAAATAAAAATTCTATCCTTTCAAACTTATAATTTTCACCCTTTCATTCAGGAATGTCATAGTTAATATTATTAAAACATGATGGTCTAACTAAAAATTAAATACATTATTTTAACTCCAAATCTCATAATTTACATAGTAAATCATGTTATCATGAATCTAAAAAGTATAACACTACATGTGGGTGAAATTTTAAATTTAATAGGTTCATAAAATTAATTAAAATTTATCAATTAAAGTGTAATTTACAATTAAATAAATTTTAACTTGATAATTCAATAAACCATATGAAAAAATATAAAAAAATTATTTCTATAATCACTATGGGAAAATTATTTGAATTAAGTCCAATATTTCATTTAATGAAAATAAAATAAAAATTCACAGTGGATAAAATTTATAATATTTTTCATATATATTAGTTATTGTAATTTAATAAATATATAAATATTACTAAATTAAGAATTTTGAAGGAAAAAATAATAGAATATGAAAAAAATGTAGTTAAATAATTATTTTATTGAAATAAAATTAAATATATATAATAAATATCTTTAACTATAGAAAATTAAAACAAGTGCATAATTTATTTAATTTGATTTTAATGAATATGTATATTCTATTTAATTAAGAATACTATGGAAAACTCTAATGTTAATAAAATTTAATAAAATGAAATTAAATAATTTTTGTATTGATAAATTAATGATAAGTAATAAATATATTTAATCAAAGAATATTTCAATATGTGTAGCTCTTAAGTTTTTAAATTTTTTAAATTATAAAAATATATTCAAGCATATACTATAATAAATAAATGTTGAAAATGAATGGATGAAATCAATATCAAAATTTTAAAATATAATTCAACATCATAATAAAAATTATTTTGTAAACCCATATAATAATTGAATATAATAAATTTTATTTTATTAAATAAATGAAACCCAAATTTCTAAAATCGTGATTTTCCATTTCATATACAAATTAAATAAATTTAGCATATAAACTGCATGTTTTTTTAAAACATCACATGAATCCTTGAAATTAATGAAATCATATTTTAGATTTCTAAAACACTCAACTTAAGCAGAAAAGAAGGTTGAACCTGATTATGTTTCAAGCTGAATTTATGAAGATGAAGAAAATAAATAAGATGATGGCAAACAAAATTATCTATAATTCTAAATATAAGAAAGAGTTTTATTCAAAAAAAGTGTATGTAATTTTATTACAAGGTAGAGGTATATATTTCCCTGGTACCAAATGCTATAAATTTAGTATAAATTAATTCTATAATCTATTAATTTCTTTGATGAAATAGAAATTTTTTCCTTACCTTCTTCCATTTTAAAAAATAGATAAAATTTTGGATTGAAAACTAAATGTCTTTTACACTCTAAATGAGGTTTATATGGTGTATTTTCTCCCTTATCTCCACCAAGTGAAGGGAACATAATATTTATAGTGGGTTCTTTCATCAAGAAAACCACTCCAGCTCTCTTCTTTGATTAATAGAGTCAACACATGAGTGATTGATTTCCATAAAATAATTAATTTAGATTATGGATAAAAATTTAATACATTAATTTCATATAACATAATTTATCATATTAAATTAATGAACCATATTAATTTTATGAAACAAAATTTATTAATATGAAAATTGTAATAAATTCTATAGATGATACATAATATGAGGTGGCTCAGTTAAAAACAGTAAAGGGGTCTTAGTACTATTCTTGGGCCTCACTGGATCGGTTCCACCTGCTGGTAGTATCATGGGATGGTTTCTGGTGGCATGAAGGGAAATATATAGTTAGTGGGAGATGGTGAGGGTTTTGAGAGGTAAAAATAAAGTTAGAGGCAAGTGCATATCTGGGTTGTAGGCTGGTGTGAAGGATGAATGATGGTCAAGCATTAGGTTTCCTACTTACCACACACAGAGGAGGGATGGGGTGGTTTGTACAAGTGGATAGTTGGGTCGGTGTATCTTTAGTAATGTGAGGGACAATGCTAGGGATTTTTTAATGGTGTGGGTTATATAGATATATGTGAAGAGATAAAGGTGGAAATTCTAGGGGTTTTAGAGGAATATTGTATCTCTTGTTGTGGTTTTCTCAGCTGAAGAATATGGTGAAAATCTTGGCCCCTATATTTTCAACATGAAAGAGTGATTGGTGAATTGGTTCTAATCAAATGACCCTCAATCCAAAAGGATTTCAAATGTGGGATGAAGGGGTGACCTAACACGGTGCAGCAGAAGACAACACAATATGACTATTATAGAAGATGTGGGGATGCATAAAGGATAATGATAGATTGTGTTGAAATGATACTCATCTGGGTCATTAGGTCATTTCCTTCATTATCCTTAGAGACACATTCAGTTGGTATTTCGAGCTATCAATAAATTAGTCATTCAAACCTCTTATATGTAATAAAATAGACCCTTTTGGTGCCTTCCAATCCTTTGGGGTGAGGCTTAACCAACTGGAATGCCCAATTGTATGTGTATTTACAGTTTTTAACCCCCTCTACAAAATATATATTATCACAAAAACAAAAAAATCATCAAAAACAATTATAATAAGAGTAATAATTAATATTTTTAATTAATAATATTAATATTAATTATAATTTTAAAAATAATAACAGTTATTATATAAATTTTTATTACACACACACACACATATATAATAATTTTATAAGTGATAGTAATATGATATAATTCTATATATTAAATATAATTATAATTAAAACAGATAACTTAAAAGTAATAATAATAATATATAAGTTATTAGATAAATATATATAGTTATATAAAAGATAGAAATATAAGTCTCATATATATATTAACTTTTAAAAGCTATACGCAAATATAAGTTATATTATATAATAAATTAGATATACATATATATGAACATAATCAAATATAAAATAACTTATAAAATATATACCTAGTAATAATTAATTAAATGTACATAATTAGATAATAAAATACATATAAATTGATACAATTAAAGTAATATATATAATTATATATTATAGAAATAATAAAGTTAATATTATTAATAATAAATAATATTTATATACATTTAACTAAAATTTATAATAATACCTAAAATTATATAAATTATATAAATTAGATTAAAAAACATAAATATTTAAATTAAACTGACCAAAATTATACTAAAAATATATAAAAATGGTAATGAAATCCATGAACATTGATACGATCAACCTTTTTGAAGATGAAAAGCATTTGAGAGGTGTCTCATATAATGGTTTGATTTTAAATGATATATTTCTTTTCTTTGAGATTATATGTTTTGGATTTTCAAGGATGAAAATCATTTATGAAATATCTAATAAAAAGGCATTTTGTGTATTATTAGGCATTGGAGAAGGAAGGGGAATATGAAAAGCTGAGTTTAAAGAGAATTTTAAAAAACTGAAAAACAATGTCATGTTTGAGGAAAATATATCTTGGTATGTTCTAGTAATGGATGATTCTAGTAAAGTGTTTGTGTTTAGTGAATATAATGTTCAATGATATATTGAGATGATGTGACTTATGAAACCCATTTTTGTTTTTTTTGAAAATGTCATGGTAAATTGTAAACATTATAGATCATGGGTATTGTTTGAAGAAGGTTTCAGTGAGGCTAGTGAGATTATGGAAAGAAAAAACATTTCATTCTTATTAAAAACATTCTATTGTGAATTAAGATGTAATTTTTAGGATTTTCATAATTGACATAAATAAGAATACATGTCATGGATTTATATCATGATTTTTGAAGAATTCACTAATTACAACATTGTTTTATTCAACTTGTTGTGTTGATGGTACTATGAGAATGAATTTAATATTAAAGTTGTCGCGAATTTTAAATAAATAAAATTGAATCATGTTACGAAAATTGGATCAATATTTTACCAATGGAAACATGTTAGGATTTAGATGGACACATTGTGGTTTTTGAGAAGGAAAATTAAAAATATTATAAACCATATATACCCTCTATATTTTTTCTTGTGAATTATTTTAAAGATTAACATGGTATATATGGTGACCTTGGTGATATTTTTAGAGATAATCATCATTCCTTGACTCATTTTTAATTTATAAATATTTTCTTTTCCTAAAATCCTTTTAAGAATATTTTATTGAAGAAAAAAATAGAGATTCTATTCAAGATACTAGAGTAAAAAAAGTAAAATCAAGGAATATAGAAAAATCTAAGACTGAGTGAAGAGTGAATCAGTATTTACATATATTTCTCTTCATATTTAAAAAAATTGAGTGGGGTTATTAAATTATTATTATGAAAAATTTGTGAATCATTATTTTCCATTATTTCTCTTGGGGGTGGGGAGAGTATTGGATGTGTAAATTATATATCATGGGGATTATTAATCATGTATAAGTAATTAATGATTAGAGTATGGTATCGATGAAAACTTATCATTTAATCCACCTTTTTCCTGAAAATATACTCTAGAAGATGGTGGATCACCAAAATATAAGAAAAATATATCATATTAACAACAACAAAAATTTAAGTAAAGGCAACATATTTATAGATAACTTCCCAATATTCATATTAACCAAGACCTAATTTTTTTTTCATTGAATTTATTTTGAGTATATTAAAAAGCGTAAAAACTTATCTGAACAGTAAAGAAAAACATTTCTTAGAGAAAAGGTACAAATACACATTCCATGATTAACCACTTCTCTTAGATAGTTTCTTCAATTTTATTTAACCTATAAAAATTTGAGAAACTATCACCACCAATAATGAGCACATCAAATGGGGTTTTACAGGAAACTGTAGAAGTTGTTCACCCATTTTTGCCCGATAATGATATGTACTGAGCACCCTCTTTAAGATTTGAATGAACTAATAACATAAAGTATTGAGGGGAAATCTTGTACCTACTGGATCCATCCCCTTTTGTACATATTGTCTCAATATGGGGATCTATAGATATTTTTTTCTATTTTATAAAACCGTGAATGAAGGGGGCACATTAGGGGACAAATATATTTGACCCTTGACAGATTTTTATCCATCCTCACTTATGAAGTATCCTTAGGGATAACCCTTAATGACTTAAAAAAGAAAAAAAACAAAAAATAACACTATAAATATATGCAGTAAAAATTTCACTTGTAGAAAATCATTGATCTAGTCCCTTGATGACACCATGGATTCCAAACATAAACAAAGGTTCCTCATACTACTTTGATATATTAGAGACAACACCCACAGACACAGTTGCATGTGGTAAATCAAGAACCTCATCTACCACCTAATTCAATATTATACATTAGGATATATTTGGGAATCAATATTTTTTTATATGCACATCACTCTTACACATCAAATAGAACTTTGGAACATCCTCAAAATCAACTAACTTGAAGAATCCCTCAATAACATTCTTGATTCACACTCATATTGGCATAAAACCCATGAGATTGATCTCAATGAATACTTGTGTGACCTATGGGTAGGAAAATACAAAGGTAAATTAATTCACCTTAATTAGATCATCAAAAGGTAGTTTATTCCGATAACTCTCCTATTATTTATGTTTTCATGCGGATTAATCATGATTTAGTTATTATGGGTTGTTACATCAATATGGTTATCTATTTAAGATGATGGTGTATTTGATTAAGTTGGATGGTTGGTTGATTGTTAATTTATAATTGATTAAATTATAATATATTTATTTGATCATTGTGATGTGGAATTGATGGAAGCTAATGGGAAGTGTGCATAAAGTACCATTTTAAGGTTAAGTTGATCAATATTTGTATCATAGATAGTGTACAAATATGTTATTCTATATATCATAATGGATATGGGAATGTAAGCATATTCATATATTATATTTTTATGGATTTAAATCAATGTGGTATTCTAATATAAGTTTAGATATTGTATTTTGAAGATGATTGGGTGTAGCGACATGAAGCTAAAGGGTTGTGATATGTGGGATGATGTGATTATGATATATAGAAGGTAAAAAAAATTATATAGAAATATTTTTGAGATAGTGATTACTTTATTATTATATTTTATAAATCCTAGGATATGTATATCACACAATTAAATTTGAAGTCCAAGATTGGTGTTGTTTGATGACTGGATTGAACTGAATTTATAGTATGGATTAATATGGGAATGGGATTTTGTCAATGTAAGGATATGTGACCCAGGGGTGAATCTACTATATGGATATTATTGTACCTTTTCTTATTTCTATGATTCTTTATGTTTTGTTCTCAATTCACAACATGACCACTACTTTAGTTGGACTCTATGAGAACTAATACCCATGTTATATTGGATTCTAGATGAACCACAACATCCATATTAAATTGGAAATCCATTTACTAAAATATCATGTGATTTAAATGGGATGTTTTATTCCTAGGGATATTTTATTCCATTATATATTTTATATTCTATTAATTCATTTACATAAAGGATGTTTCATTCCATGTAGATATTTTATTCCACTAGATTCAGATTCACTGAAAATTAGGCTATGAGGGCCTTATTTTTTATAAAGAAAATATTTTATTACAAAGAGGCTAGATCTATTGCAGTTAGGGTTAAAGGGGGTCTCAAATAGTGGATACCAAGGGAATACCCTCATATAATGTTGTAACACTTGGGGGGAAGAGAATATGTAGTAAAGAATAGTTAAAGGGGTTAACCAGGAAATCTTAAGAGGCCAAGAGACATGCATCATATTTCCATTACTCCTGGTGTGGGTAATACCCACAGGATGATTGGTGATTCTGATGTATTCCCTATAAATATATTTAACGGATTAGTGGAAGGTAGAATTACCCTTCATGAACTTGATAAAAATTTGAATCATATTACACCAAGGTGATAGTGATATTATAGAGTATAAAAAAGTAGAGTATTATATATAGCTTTAGCATCAGATACAAGTGAGTTCCCTTCCCCATATAAATCACTAAAATCCATTACCACTAACCCTAAAGTATCAATTATTAGACTACCATCAAACATGATAACACCAATACAAGATACATCAGTGTCAAGAATCATCCCTGCACCATCCAGGCTCAACGCCACCAAGTGGCCTTGAGAGACACCAACCTTACTCATCTGAGGTTGAGGAGTGAGGGGGAAAAAGATAAAAACTCAAAGAACCATAATTACATAGAAACAAAATCTCTAATATCATCAAGATAACTCTATTTTTCAAGTAGCTAGATCTTTCCCAACAAGTAAAATGCTTATCCTTATTCCATAGCTCCTAAATAACCCAACAACTAGACAAAAGAGTAGCAAACTGATCCCTTCACTTACTAGAGATAATATAAATATTATGGAACCGGGGAAAAAGAAACTGATATATATAACCAATTTTGTTAGATAAACCTATACTAATACCTAGAAAATTACATAAGGACCTATCCTTGCCGCTCTTGAGGAATAGATGTTCAAAAAACTCCACATTGGAGTTGAAATAGAAGTAGAACTTCAATGCTAACTGAATACCTCTATATTGGATCACACTATCCATAATTATATCTTTTCTCCCTATATTTCACACAATAAAATTATAAATGGAGGGAATCAAATTTGAACAAACAACCTTTTCCCATGAATCTGAGCCATGTTTCTCATGCATGAAATTACAAAACTCAGAGGAACTAAAAGAGTTGGTGCTGGAAAGAGTACACACACACAGACTTGGCTCATCAAAAATTCTAATGAGGTCAATCATTCCTTTTTTCTTCATGTCAAGAACCATAATGAGAAACTAATGGTGTTCCATCACTTCATGAAAAGTCGTAATAAGGGTTAGACACCTAGGGAAGAAGAGATGATATTCAGTCTAGTTTTCATCATATAATATGATATCTCCATGCCTAATGATCCATATACTATGATTTATAATAACTTAAATGGTAACTTTCATAATATTCAAGAGGTGAGAAACTCCTAAATATTCCTTGGGTTCAAACTTTGAAATATGACAATACTTCGCCTCAATAAGATTCTATAGCAATAAATAACCAAATATATAATCCCAAGACTACTTAGCCAAGATTATTTTCATGAGTTCTTCTAAACATCCCACATTGACACCACCTTCTTTGTAAGAACCCAGACCTTATTTTCAGGTATGCTTTTCTTTTTTGGTTGTTTTTGGGAAAAAGAGGAAAATCTGGAAATTTTCTAAGTACATTCCGTATACTTTATAAGTACACGCCATGTACTTTAATGCTGATCAAGGCTGTGTGACACCCCAAGATTTCATAGTGTGTTACTTCTTCAAAATAATTCAATAACTTGCACTACACGCAACACCGAGTTCAAGCGCACCGTGACTTACCAAACAAGCCGTTCAAAAGAGGTTATTAATAGTATTAACTAAATTTTGAACATTATATAATCCTTATAATTTTAGAATCCATATTATTAGTTTCTTAGACATAATGTAAGAACAAATTCATTTTTCTAGACAAAAGAAGTAATTTTCAAAAATGCACTTTTACCAACTTTTAATAGTGAACCCTTTTAAATCAAATATTTTAAAATTTTATATATTCAATTTGACTAAATAAATTTATTCTTTAGAATGGGGACATAAAAAATTTACAATGTAACACCCCAAACTTCCACAATATTCTTCTCTTTGAATAATACAACAGTGTGTGTTGTACGCAACTTCGAGTTCTAACACACACTACAACCAATCAAACTAGCCGTTATGAATAGTAATACCTACTTTTTGAAATTTTATAAATTTTATCTCTTAAAATGGACTTCATTTTTGGATTTGGAATATCAAATTTAGCCTGGGGTAAAATTTTGGTACTTTTATGACAACTTTTATATTTTTATGAATAGTGAAAATTAATAAATTTTATTTAAAAACAATTTTTTTAATAAAATAATTAATAGTGATAAATTATGAATTTGAGTGGTTTTAAAGTATATTTAGAATATATTTTTACCATTTAATATAATTTTGGTCATTGGATATAATTTCAAAATTAAACCAGACATAAACAAGTGTCAATCTTTTGATAGTTATTATATCTTAAAAACACACTTTTTGTTTCGACAGCGGGAATTAATTTTAAATTAATTTCTACCACTTCTGTGTTTTGAATTTGGAAAAATGGATTCCATATTTGGAATCAGGATGTCCAAATTTTGTAAATAGTTAACTTTTATTTTTAGAAATTTTGAATAATTACTTCGGTAAATATTTTATTTACCATGGTTAAAGGGTAAATCCGGTAAATAAGGGTTAAAAAATAATATTATAATAATAATAAATTACCCTAAAACATATCCTAACATTATTTTTGGATACATGTCTGACCATGGGAATCTTTGGGTCAATTTTGGGACCCCATGGAGCCACTTGTAGGTGATAGGGACACTTTATATTAATTAAGTTAAAGTGAATACAAAAATGACACAAGCTTATATCTTTTAGAAATTTTTTTACATAGGGTTATATATGTTATATTTTCGATTATAAATATTAATTAGAAATTTAAAAAGATTTCCTACATAATGGTATTTTATTTATAATTTTTAAATATTTAAAAAGTAAAAATATATATGACACAATAATGATGCAATATTTTTCTTATTAATGAATGAATCAAATAATTGATATAATAAATGTTAAAATAAATATAATTTGAAATTTTTGATGACATACACGAATTTTATTGGTTAATATGACATTTTATGATTGATTAAATGAATTTGGTTCGAATTAATAAAGTTTTTAAGACTTTAACAAAAATAAATTATTGAGTAGTGTCAAAATTGACATAAATGAGTTTTTAAAACAAATATTATATTATTAATTTATATTCTATTCCTAAAAATCTAAGACTCGGCCAATAGATTTATATCATGATAGTTGTATCACTAATGGACCAATTCGGGGTCTCTTGGAGGTATATAGTAAGTTTATTAACTATATAATATAAAAATACAAAGTTACATGGTAAGTGTCAAACTAATTAACTAAGAGTTAAAACTAAAAGATAAGGTTAATATAATGATCCAAAAATGTCTAAATTCTATTTTTTGAGTGGTTTTTTACCCATAAACACCTTAAACTTTAAATAATCCACTTTTGATCCATTATAAACCGAATATGAATTTATTATAAAATAATATTTCTAGATTTTCCTAAAGAGCCCCTCCTCCCCCTTATAAAAGGACAACACTTATAACCAATTCCTCACACCTCTCAAGCCTTTTGGATCATCCAAACTCTGACCAATTAATCTCCCTACATCCCTATCCTCCTCTTATAAGACTTACCTTAGGCAGAAGGCACTTCAAGATTCCTTTTTGGTTCAAACCAATGGGAGTTATCCAAATTAAAGGTAACAATTTCTCTTAGCTTCTTTTCTTTTATTTTACTTCTCCAACCCCTAAACTCTTCTTATTATTTTATTTTGTAACAAAACCAGTGTCCTATATCTACTAGGATATTTTTATTAGAAGTATTAGAACTACACTTACACACACATCCATCTAATGGGTGAAGAACATAATGTTTTTGTGGATGACAACCAAACGCCTCACGAAGCGATGATTGTTCAATTATCTCTTACCACCTCTCATGGTGGACATTATGATGACAATATAATTAAATATGATATTAATGATATTTATTTTATATATAATCTTCTGTAATTCCATTTTATATCATACCATTATTAGTTTCATGTTATATATATATACGATAATTTCATTTGAAGAAGTGCGGACTACCGCCCCCTCAAAGTGATATGACTCATTCATACCATACATGGAACGTATAAAGGATGGTGTTAATGAACTTAAGTAACACATATAAGATATTATATTATACTGGAATAATTATATACCTATGTATCATTTGGTTTTGATTCCTTTTAAAATGAAAAATGAAATGGAAGTAGCGTTCATGCGTACGTACGGATTACCGTCTCCATGAATGCGATGAGATTCATTCCTCATAGTATCCATTCAAGAATAATTCTCATTTGATGATTAAAAGTAATGTTTAAGAACTTTATATCATTCTGGATATGAATAAGATACAACCTATCCATAACAAACACTACTTATGTAACAAAACATATAAAAGAAAACGAGTAAGTTAACACCCGAAACAACGATAATACTAAAGTATTATTAACAAAGAATTATTAGAAGATCATATATGATATCATAATTATATATATGGTTCTTGTATAATTTAATAACAATGTTTTAACTATTATACAGGAGGTTAACATACCATCGACTAAGGAAAAGTTCAAGGTAAGGGGTTTTCATCTCACTCCTTATTCCCGTGAGATTCATGCCATATTGCCACTATTAACTTTTGTGTGGTGTATGTACTACCAATAATTGTATTATTTATGTAATAAAATTTAATTTATTTGTATTTACATATTCATTGTATGATACCTCTTGCATAGGGTGTATGTTTCGTAAGTTACCAAATTGGTAAGGGCTAATTTCACAATCTATTTATTATCTGAGGTTGTTTTTACGTAAGTATCTACTGGGACATATTTATTATCCATGTCCATGTTTTTTGAAAGAGTTTTCAAAGGGATTATTTTAAGGGAATTTTTACTAAAACATCATTTCAAATGTTTTAAATATTTATTCTTCTAAATATTTCTCATTAATGTCCATGTCTTCAAAATGGGTTTTAAGGATTCACTTATATGGACATGAATGTTTTTAAAATGTATATTCCTTTCAAAAGTTTCAAAGTGGTATGGGAAACTTTGATTCAAAAATGTCTTTAAATTACTTTGTTTCTAAATTGTGTGATTTTTAAATGTTTTCATGAAAAAAGGGTATTTCTCTCAAAGAGTTTTACAAATCATTTTCATCAACGTCAAAATCCGTTAATGGATTTTAAACTTGTTTTGAAGTTGATTTATCATGATACAAATTTTCCATATTTTGTTGAAGGTTTTGTGATATGTTTTACTGTGGATGTGTTATTTTTATACCATTCATGGTTTATAGGTAAAGTATTGACATTTCTTATGCTAGTTTTAATACGAATGTTTATGTTATTTTTAGACCTTTTCATATGAGGAATGCATTGGACTTAGTAAGTGACGAGTGGAGCCCGCTATAGCTCCACGATGCATCGGTAGGTCTCATGAGACAAACTAGTGTCTTGGCACGAGGCCTTGTCTGCGTGGTGATGATAGTCTAGCATTATGCATTCCGTCATTATGAAAGTGGTTATTGATATTGCATGTGATTATTCAACTAGTTAAATATACATGTGAGTAAGTAAATAGAATTATTTGATTTTTATCTTTGCCATATTATGCTGAAGTTCAAGTTTAAAAGGATTTTGTTTTAGTTATACATTTCCTTAAATGTTTATGCTTATTTATGAAAGTTTCCGCTGTATTTCTTACCCTTATTGAGCATTTGAGCTCACCCCTTTTTATGTTTTATTTTTCCCAGGATTCCAAGAAGTGTATTGTGATTGATATGCAGGGTTAAGCTAATGGAATAATGGAATTCATAAAGATTATTTATGTTGTTTTGTATGTATTAAAGTGTAATGTAACATTAATGTATGTAATCTATTTTCCAAGACTGCTGAACTGATCGGTCCTTCGGGACTTGATTCCTTGTAATCATGCCAATGTATTAAAAAAATGCACCGACTCTGGGTAACTAGGGTCGGGGCGTTACAGGCTGTGTGCTAACCGTGTCATGACCATATAAACGACCATGTATGGGTGATGTAGAGGCTTCCTAAAGCGGAGTATGGAAAAGGAGAGTACACACCATGTACTTCAAAAGTACACGTCGTGTACTTTGTTTTTTTTCATTAAACGCACCGGGGTCGTGTCTTAATCCCAGAATTGTCTTCTTCTCTAGATTATTCGACTGAGAGCATCCCGTATGGCTGTGAATCTTCTCCGAGCCCCTGAGACACCGTCTGTTCTCCGAATCGACTGCCATTGATTGCGTTAGAACCGCAGCGGTAAGCTCTTCCTTCATCTAGAGCTTCATTTCCTGATTTTCCCTCTTTCTCAAGTTATTATTGGTTGAATGTTTTATGCGTTTTCATATATCTATGACGTTCTAAGGAGAATCAAGCCTCGTAGTTCAATTATATCGATCTTATAACGTCAAGGTAAGTGGTTTGTGCCTTTCTATAGAAAGTCTTTGAGTATTTTGTGAAAATTCCACCAATACCCTTGAACGGTGTATTGCGTGTTTTCTATTTTTCCCTTGTTGTTTTCCTGCTTTGATTATATGCATAATTAGAAGTTATTGGTTATGAATAGGGTAATTTTACTATGCTTTGGATGTTTTTACCATGCATGTTCTACCTGTTTGTGACCGTTTGGTCTAGTTTTTCATGTTAGGCTATTACCAGTTCCATGCATAGTTAGTAGGATGGTGTGACTGTTCTTCCATGCTGTTATGCTGTAAAATTCTAGCCAAGTAGTTCTTGAGGTTACTTTGGCCGTTACGTGATGCGAAACTTACTGACTTTACACAGGGATGTGAGAACCTAGTGTAGTAGACCATAGGGAGAACAGATGTAAGGGCTTCTCCAGAGTGTCTTTATAATACGATGCGAGACCACAGGGGGAATTGACATTGAGTGCTTCCTCAGAGTGTCTATAGTTCCTCGACGCGGGCCATAGGGGGAATTAGACATTGAGTGCTTCCCAAGAGTTCCTTTAGTATGACACAAAACTATAGGGGGAATTGACGGTGAGTGCTTCCCTAGAGAGTCTATTCTTTAGCTGAACCAAAGGGGTGAGACTACGTGTGCCTCCGAGACGGTTGCTAGTGATTGTTGGTTGAACCATAGGGGGTAGGCTGTGAGAACTACCCAGAGGGTTACCTGTTTGTTCTACTTTCTTGAGTGGATTCTTACTTGTTGTAAATTATATGCCAGAAACTGTGGATTGTTTGCTGGTGAGTGCTTTCCTGTTTACTACTTTCTGCACTTTTACCTGCCATTTATTCACTGACTTTTAGGCACAGATCTTCGGGTGGTTGCCTACTAGGATTTTGTCTCACAACCTATTTGGGTCATGCTTTTGGGCCCAAATAGATTATATTGTTGTAGGTATAGATAAGGGAAAGCGCCCTTCTACTTCAGGTTCTTGATTACTGTGGAGCTGGAGAGCAAGGGACCAAGATGAGGCTTGTGATGCTGAGGAGTTAATCTATTTTCTTTTTATACTTTGGTTTATCACTGTTGTATTCCAGCATTGTGACTTTTTTGGATGATTTCCTAGACATATATGCATCATGGATAATTTATATATATTTCCTCTAGTTGTTTCCTTTATTAGTATTCCGCTGTTACTATTTTTTGGTATTTATTGCTTTCGCTATTGTATGTATTTGTGTACTTATGCTATTTACTCTGCCAATGAGGGCATAGTTTCTCCACTATCAAACCCAAGGCCCTCGCTACTAGTCGGTATCCTCTGGTGTTCGGGGAAATGTGTTTGAGGCCATGTGATCAACAGGGCATGGGGAGCCTCTGGGTGGCTTCTAGAACCGTGATGTTACAAAGTGGTATCAAAGGATTTCTTTTCTCTTGACTTACTATTTGGAGCCTTTATCCAGGGATAGGACAGAATAGGTTCTTGGTAATAAGCTATGCCCAGGAGTAGCTAACCCGTGTATAGGGAAAATCCATACTACCTCATTTATTGCAATTTTATTGGCTTGAAAATTTTACAGTTGATCAGATTCCACCATTGGGTGATTCACATGCTTTGTACTGTAACCGTTGTTGTTATTTCAATTCTATTTCTATCATAACCTGATGATATGAGGGTATGTCATCTCATGCATCATATAGACACTTGTTAGAAATCACATTCCATGAATTCTTGCCATGCCATCTAGGATGCATTAGTGATTTCATGTTGTTGTGATAGACGTTGTGTAGATTATGCATGCTGTTGTGATAGATGCTTTGATAGAATCTTTTCTGTTTGATAGAGAATTTTTTTTGTAAAGTTATTTTCTTAAATGGATGCCAAACTTTGGTTCTTGAGGTGTTATGGGCCCTCATGGATCATAATTTGGTGGAACATTGCTTGTTCTCCTTGTTATAACTTGTATAAGATGAAAAACTTTGATTCGTGGGGAGTATGGGCCTGCACGGATTGGAATTTGGCACCTTAACACTTGTTTTTCTATGTTTTCTGGGTTTCGGTGTAGTTCTGGGGCTACTGTCTGGAAAAAACTAGAATACACAGCGTGTACTTTATGAATACACATCGTGTAGTCTTTAGCCGTGTCACTGACTGTGTGGGCAGGGACACGGGGTTGTGAAAATTCTTGTAGGAACACGTCGTGTGCTATTTTAGCATGCTGTGTAGTCTGAAATAGGTACCCTGGCCATGTCACGAACAAAATGGGTCATGTTATCTTTTCACATACATGCCATGTCTGAATTTTACATGCTATGTAGTATGACCTGGGTGCCCAGACGTGTCACAAACAACATAGGTCGGTGTTACCTCTCCTCATACATGCCATGTTCGCTTAGAACATGCTGTGCAGTGTCAGCCATGTAGCCAGCTGTATAACTAACCACACTGTTTGGTTGGGACTTCTTAGTACACGCCGTGTCCATCTGGAACATGCCGTGTAGTGTGACCTAAGTACACAGGCCATGTCACTAACAACACGGGCCAAGTGAATCTTGTCTAGTACATGCCGTGCCTACCTTGAACATGCTGTATAGTGTTGTCTTTAGAAAGTCATGTGGCTAGACCGTGTAGAAAGACTCGGGCAGGGAAGAGTATTTCAAGTACATGCCGTGTGTTCGGACAACATGTCGTGTATTTGGGGTGTTACACGACCAGTTTAGGTAGACATATATGCCCATGCGAATGACTTAAGGGAACATGCCATGTAGTGAAAGAAAACACTGTGTAATCATGTTTTACATAAATTAAATGCCTTCTTTTTCCTATTCCTTCTTGTGCCTTTAGATTTTTAGTCCTTGTTAATACTAAATCTAAGGTGTGTTTTTGACTTGCAGAATCATGCCACCTAGACGTCCTCTGATTGTACGCCAGTTTCCAGGCGGTGATTAGACACCAGATATGGCTGATCAGAAACTTCCCGTAGATCCTCCTGTTGTGCCAGCCTTGGCACCGGTAGTGATACTGGTTATAGGCACTGATTTGCAGTTTAGGGAGGGTTTTATGAGGATGATGCAGACCTTCTAGGGAGCTCCGCCTCCTGCCTCGACCATGGCAGACTTGACGTGAGTTTTACAGCAGCAACCTCCTCCCACCTTCTCAGGGGAAGGAGGACCTCATGCTACAGAGTCATGGGTAGAAGCCATGATGACAATCTTCGAGCATCTGGAGACACCTCTAGAGAGGCGGTTCAAGATCACCACCTACATGATACGAGACCCTACCAAGAGGTGGTGGGACGTGATCCCACAGGTGGGTCATCTGCAGGTTATGGAATGGGAGGAGTTTCAGCGCATCTTCTATGACTAATTCTATCTGGATACCCTGAGGGATGACCGATCCTAGGAGTTTATGATTCTGGAGCAGGGTACTCTTTCTGTCATGGAGTATTCCTCTCGTTTCACCGAGCTTCGGTGTTTCACACCCCTCCATGGAGGAGATGGGCTGTTCTTGGCAAGGAAGTTTGAGGATGGTCTCAGATGGGAGATCCGCTCACAGGTGAATATCTTCAGGTTGACTTCCATCGCTTCCATCATCAACCAAGCACTGATTGCAGAGTGAAATCTGAGATATTTTGAAGTTGAGAGCTAGGGCGGTTCTGCTTCTAGAGTTATTGCTTCACCAACTGACAGCAGGAAGCGCCGTAGGGAGTCTACGTGCGATGATCCGAGGCAGTGAGACACATCTTCAGGTAGCAAGGTGGTATGCTACCAGTGTGGAAGGGCTGTGCATACAAGGCCACAGTGCCAGAGGAATCCAGTGGAGGTCAAGGTGGAGGTCGAGGCCATGGTGGTCAGTTACCAGTCTTTTAGCAACAGCAGAGTGGATCAGATCAGAGCAGTCAGGCATGGTCATAGGGCCATGGTAAAACTCAGGATTTTTTCAGTTGAGCAGACCTAGTAGGAGCAGGATCTCGAACCCTCTACCATTCAAGGTACGATCTTAGTTTCCTCAGTTTTATCTTCTACTCTTTTTGATACTGGTGCTACGCATATCTTTATATCTATTTCTATCATGGAGATCCTTGGGCTCTGTATCTTTTCCTTTGCCGATATCTTGATGCTAGACACACCGTTGGGGACTAGGACAACTAGTGTACATCAGTGTAGGGAGTTCCCTCTACAGGTTGCGGGGTGTCACTTCTTATGGGATCTCTATGTACTAGAGATGATAGGCTATGATGTCATTCTCAGGATGGACTGGTTAGTTCTCTTCCTGGAAGTCATCAATTGCTATCACCACAGGGTGAGTTTCATATCACAAGAGGGTAGATCTTTTCTTCATTGAGGTGAGTGGGATGTCCAGGCGAGCAGATCTGGACCCGAGTATCTTGGGCTAGGAAGAGTTACAACCAATATTGCTAGTCTGTATCTGGATGACCAGGGGACTTCGTAGTTAGACTTTCCTCCAATGGTGGATCATTTTAGGGACGTCTTTCCAGAGTAATTTTCAGGTTTGCCTCCAGAGTACGAGGTAGACTCTTGTATTGATCTGGTAGCAGGATCCGCACCGATTTCCACTCCTCCTTATAGGACTGCTACACCTGAGTTGCAGGATCTCAAGAAGTAGTTGGAGGAGTTATAGTCAAAGGGTTTCATCCAATCCAGTACTTCTCCTTGGGGTTTGCCTTTCCTATTTACGAATAAGTCATACATCACCCTTAGGATTTGTGTGGATTATCGAAAGCTAAACCAGTTGACGGTCAAGAATCGATATCCCTTGCCTAGTATTGACGACCTCTTTGATTAGCTTCGAGGAGCTTGAGTGTTATTGAATATCGATTTGAGGTTCAGTTATCATCAGTTTCACGTTAGACCATCTGATATACCTCTTAAAGATTTCTGGAGAAGGTATGGTCTATACGAGTATATGGTTATGCCGTTCGGCCTCATGAACGCGTTTGCAGTTTTCATGGAACTGATGAACTGAGTGTTCCATCCATACTTAGAATATTTTGTGGTGGTCTTCGTGGATGATATCTTAGTGTACTCTCACACTCGACATGACCATGCTACCCATCTTGATATTGTTTTGAGTACACTGAGGGAGCATCGGTTATATGCTAATATCTTGAAGTGCCACTTTTGGATGGACCTGATTCACTTTTTGGGTCACGTTATCTTAGAGACAGGAGTATCAGTGGACCCAGAGAAAGTGAGAGTAGTAGTTTCTTGGGAGCAGCCGAAGAACGTCGTTGAGGTGCAGAGTTTTCTAGGGCTGGCTAGATGCTACATATGATTCATACAAGACTTTTCGAACTTAGCAGCACCGCTGATAGGTCTGACCAAGAAGGGTGAGAAGTTCTTATGGTCAGATTCTTGTGAGTCATACTTCCAAGAGCTGAAAGGGATATTGAATTCAGCACTGATACTAGTCCTGCCAGAGCTGGGAAAGAGCTACACTATCTACTGTGATGCCTCAGGTATCGAGCTGGGAGCTGTGCTTATGTAGGGAGATGAAGTCGTTGCGTACGGGTCTCGGTAGTTGAGGACACATGAGAAGAACTAAAAGATGCATGATCTAGAGTAGGCAGCTGTTGTTCATGCCTTACACTGTTGGATACATAATCTTATGGGAGAGCACTTTGTGGTTTTCACTGACCACTAGAGTCTCAAGTACATCTTCACTCAATGTGATCTGAATTTGAGACAGCGCAGGTGGGTTGAGTACCTACAGTCCTTTGACTTTGAGGTTGCCTATACACCAGGAAAGTGAAATGCAGTAACTGATGTGTTGAGCAGGAGGACTCAGATACAGGCAGTTTCGGAGGCCAGTAGTGATCAAAAGCTTATGGATCTATTCTCTGAGATGCATCTAGAGGTGCACAACAGATAAGGGCAAACATTTCTTTCTTCTGTAGTTGTTACCTTTATGCTTTCTGACTGAGTTAGAATGAGGCATCTATCTGATTCTGAAGGCCTAGTCCTATGGGAGAGCGTGTTAGGAGAGGACCCTATTCTTAGATGGATAGTAGGAAAGGATGAGATCTTTCATTTCCAAGGATGCGTATGGGTGCCAACAGACATACGTGAGGAGCTGATGTGGGATTTTAATTCCTTAGTTTGGGAAGTTCATCCTGGCATCACAAAGATGTATCATGATCTACACCGCCAGTATTGGTGGCCAGGTCTGAAGAGAGATATTGCTTGTTTTGTCATGAGGTGTTCCACTTGTCCGCAGGTGAAAGCGGAGTATCAGTGACCATCAGGTCTTTTACAGTAGTTACCCATTCCAGAGTGGAAGTGGAATGATGTCGCGATGGACTTTATGACCGGTTTGCCGAGATCACCTCGAGGGAATGATGCTTTCTAGGTTGTCATCGACAGGATTACAAAGGTTGCTCACTTCTTTCCGACCAAGGAGACCATTAGTGTTGATGAGTTGGGACGGTTGTACATCCATAAGATTGTACATCTGCATGGATTTCCACACTCCATTGTTTCAGACAGGGATGCACATTTTACTTCTCGGGTCTGGCAGGGGCTTTATAAGGCTTTGGGTACACATTCACTTTTGAGTACAACTTACCATCCCCAGACAGATGTCCAGTCCAAGCATATGATTCAGGTGCTTTAGGACATGATCCGATCTTGCATTATAAACTTTGGAGGCTCTTGGGAGAAGTATTTACCTCTTGTGGAGTTTGCCTACAATAATAGTTTTCAAACAACTATTCAGATGTCAACCATACGAGGCTTTGTATGGTAGGCCATGACGATCACCCTTATGTTGGTTGGAGGTAGGATAGGCAGCCGTGCTGGTACCTCATCTTGTTCAGGATACCACATAGAAGATAAGGTTTATTTGGATGAGGATGGCTACTGCACAGTCTCATTAGAAGTCTTATGATGATCAGTGGAGACGACCTCTGGAGTTCGAGGTTGGGGATCAGGTTTTTCTGTGTGTCACACTAAGGTTGGGACACAAGTAGATCAGGAGACAAGGTAAGATTTCATCGAGGTACATTGAGCCGTTTTAGGTGTTGGAGATAGTTGGGTCAGTTTCCTATCAGTTGTAGTTACCTAAGATGTACCGGGCTATGCATAACGTTTTCCACGTTTCTCTACTCTGACGTTACTTTTCAGACCCGTCTCATGCTTTCCAACCTGAGGAAGTTGAGTTGGAGGTGGATGTGTCCTTCGAGAAGCATACTATCCGGATTGTTGATCACAGTACGAAGGTTCTCCATGGCCAGTCTGTTCCTCTGGTACGGGTGTTATGGCAGCACGAGCGGGTACAGGACGAGACTTGGGAGAGGGAGGCCGATGTACGAGCTTAGTGGTCAGATCTGTTCAAGGTTTCTTCTTATACGCCACGTTAGGGAAATTTGGGGGAAAATTTATTTAAGGGGGAAGTTTTTAAGAACCTAGACCTTCTTTTCAGGTATGTTTTTCTTTTTTAGTCGTTTATGGGAAAAAGAGGAAAATATGGAAATTTTCTAAGTACATGCCATGTACTTTATAAGTACACGCTGTGTACTTTGATGCCACTCCAGGTCGTGTGCTGGCCATGTCATGACCATAAACACGACCATGTATGGGTGATGTGAAGTCTGCCTAAAGTGGAGTATTGAAAAGGAGAGTACATGACGTGTACTTCAAAAGTACACGTCGTGTACTTTGTTTTTTTCATTAAATGCACCAGGGTCACGTCTTAACCCTAAAACTGTCTTCTTCTATAAATTCTTCAACAGAGATCATCCTGTATGACTACGAATCTTCTCTGATCCCCTGGGCCTCCTTCTGTTCTCTGAATCAACCACTGTCGATTGCATTAGAACCACAACGGTATGCTCTTTCTTCATCTAGAGCTTAGTTTCTTGATTTTTCCTCTTTCTAAAGTTATCATAGGTTGAACCTTTATGCATTTTCATAGATCTAGGACATTTTAAGGAGAATCAGGCCTCATGGTTCAAGTATATCGATCTCCTATCGTCAAGGTAGGTGGTTTGTGCCTTTCTGTAGAAAGTCTTGGAGTATTTTGTGCAAATTCCACCAATACCCTTGAAAGGGGTATTGTGTGTTTCCTTTTTTTCCATTATTGTTTGCCTTATTTTCTTATATTCCTGATTAGAGGTTATTGGTTGTGAATAGGGTAATTTTGCTATGCTTTGTATGTTTTTCCCATGCATGTTCTACCTGTTTGTGACTGTTTAGTCTAGTTTTTCCTATTTAGCTACTGCCAGTTCCATGCCTAGTTAGTAGGATGGTGTGACTGTTCTTCCATGCTGTTATGATGTAGAATACTAGCCAAGTAGTTCTTGAGGTTACTTTGGCTGTTATGTGACTTGATACTTGCTGTCTTTACACAGGTCTATGTGAACCTAGTGTAGTAGACCATAGGGAGAATGGACATAAGGGCTTCTCTAGAGTGTCTTTATTATACGATGCAAGAACACATGGAGAATTGACATTGAGTTCTTCCTCAGAGTGTCTTTAGTTCCTCAATGAGGGCCACAATGGGAAATAGATGTTGAGTTCTTCCCCATAGCGCCTTTAGTATGACATGATACTATAGGGGGAATTGACGGTGAGTGCTTCCTCAGAGAGTCTATTCTTTAGCTGAACTAGAGGGGTGAGACTGTGTGTGCCTTCCACAGGATTTCTAGTGCTTGTTGGTTGAACCATAGGGGTTAGGATATGACAAATACCTAGAGGGTTACCTGTTTGTTCTACTTGCTTGAGTGGATGCTTACTTGTTGTAAATTATATGCTAGAAACTGTGGATTATTTTCTGCTGAGTACTTTCCTATTTTTTGCTTTCTGCACTTTTACCTGCCATTTATTACCTGACTGTTAGGCACAGATA
Source organism: Viscum album (assembly GCA_963277665.1). Classification (NCBI taxonomy): domain Eukaryota; kingdom Viridiplantae; phylum Streptophyta; class Magnoliopsida; order Santalales; family Viscaceae; genus Viscum; species Viscum album. The sequence goes on along the minus strand of OY728157.1, from coordinate 1,417,659,101 downwards.
TTTGGGTGGCTTCCAACTAGGATTTTGTCTCACACCCTGTTTGGTTCATGCTTTTGGGCCCAAACAGATTATATTGTTACAGGTATAGATAAGGGAAAGCGCCCTTCTACTTCAGGTTCTTGATTGATGTAGAGCTTTAGAGAATGGTACCAAGATGGGGCTTGCGATGTTGAGGAGTTCATCTATTTTCTTTTTTTACTTTGCTTTATCACTGTTTTATTCCATCATTGTTACTTGTTTGGCTACTTTCCTAGACATATATGCATCATGAATCATTTATATATATTTTCACCAGTTGTTTCCTTTACCAGTATTCCGCTATTACTATTCTTTGGTATTTACTACTTCTACTATTTTATGTATTTGTGTACTTCTACTATGTAATCTGCTAATGAGGGCATAGTTTCCCCACTATCACACCCAAGGCCCTCACTTCTAGTCGGTAGCCTCTGGCGTTCGGGGAAATGCGCTTGAGGCCATGTGAACAACCAGGTACGGGGCACCTCTTGGTGGCTTTCGGAACCAAGATGTTACATTCTTCTACTAGCTTCACCATACTATCCCATCTTATCCATTTGGACCTCTTTTCATGGTGGGTATCGCCCAAGAAAGAAATAAGAGTTTTTTCAGTCTTTCGAATAATAGCTTTAAGGAAGCTTATAACTAATAGTATATACATGGACATGATGATAGAACATTAGTGATACAAGTGACCCTACCCCAAAGAAAAAAACTATCTATTCTAATTAGTGATTCATTGAGTAATTCTCTACACCAAACCATCAAAATGATTGACCTGGATCCTCAAAGTGAAAAACGGATCCTTGAGGTAAACCATTGGGAAAGAAGCCTTGGTTAATGCAATCCTTATTTTAATAACTTGAGAATGTATGGTCATAAAACTACTAGTAATGGAGACATTAATTTTATAACTACTAATGGTTAGCCACTCTACACACAATAAGTTTTGAAAATGTTCAAGAATAAAGGAATGACATGATGGATATCATTCATAAAAAATAACATTTTATCAAAAAATAAATGATGAGAAATACCTATAAAACAAATACTATCTCCTAGGGAGATATCACAACTATTATCAATGGAATTATTAATATTTTTACTGGGAATATCTTGAGCAGGAATGAAGAGATTGTAGGATAATGGGTCACTTCATTGAAGGTCATGAGTGGATCTAAAGAAACCAAACTTCTTTTCTTATATTTAAATAAAAAACCAATGAGATGAATAAAAGCAAAAGATCAAGTCACACACTAATTTAGAAAAAAACATTGTCTCATAACTTTCACAATAATGTTCCACTCCATTATATCATAATCCTTTTTCCATGTCAATCATGACCATAATGTTTGTACAGAAAGATTTAAGATTGAGGTTAGCAAGAATATATTGGACAAGACTAATGGTACCTTGAATACTTGTACATTTAACAAAGTCATACTGTTCTTATGAGATAGGTCTAGGAAGAAAACAAAGTAATCATTAATTAAATATTTTGGTTAGAATGTTATAGTATAAGATTCACATACTCATTGAAATATACTATTTAAAATATATCAAGTTGGGCACTTTGGGAATTCACATTACAATATTATCATGTTTAGATATGGAGATACTTACTCTTATAAAATATTCATGCACCACTTCCACAACCTCACATTAAATGATATATTAAGTTTCATTGTAAAAAGACCTCAAGAAGTGCTATGACCTAGGGAAACTATCCAAAATGTGGTCACTAATGGTCCCCTTTATTTACACCTCAATCAGAATATCCTTTAAGAATTTATTTTGATTCTTATTGATGGTCCTAGTAATTTGATCAAATAAAGAGTCCTCCTCCCCACTACGGTGGCCCCTATTCCTACCATGCCTTGGGAATCTAAGTAAGGATAAAAAGAAATAAATATCCAACTACCCTTTAATGCAAACATCACTAGAGAATGAAAACCTCTCAATTTTATACTAATATTTTTCACATAGTTGAATTATTTAATACAAGCATGAAAAATGTTAGTATTATGATCCCCTCTTTCAACCATATAGTTCTCTATTTCTACTAGGAATCGTTCTCTTCCTAAAGAATCTCCATTAAAAAAAATCTTAATTTTATGACTATCCTCATCCCATCCTTATTGTAACCCTGAGTAAAGTAGATTAATCTCAAAAATTAAAATCTTAAAAGTTGTCCTGACGGTTAAATTGACTGGCCTCCCAGTTCATAATATCCTCTATCAAACATCTAAGTTTGTTTTGAAAAACCATACACACTTATCCATGAATGGGTAAACTCCATGAATATTCCACCATACTTATGAAGCCATTATTGTGGGTCTATTTCTTATAGAAAAAAATGCTAAAAACTTTATGTATCAAGATCCATCTTGATAAAAAAAGGAGAATGATCAAAGAGATACCATAAAAAATGGGATATATATGTGTGAGGAAAAAAATAGATCCCTCAAAGTTTGTCTAATAAACTATCTAGCTGAAATTAGGTCCTTTGATTACCTATTTTGTTATTTCACCATGTAAAGTGGTCCTTATAAACTCCAAGATCCAAAAGACGATTCTTAGAAATAAAGCACTTGATATCATGAATAGATCTTCTTGAGTAAATACTTCCTCACATATTTTCTTCTTGTGTAGTATTATGTTGAAATAATCACTGATAAACCATGGACAGTCTCCTAAGGTGAATTTTGAAATTGATGAATAGAGCCCCCCTCTTTCTATGATATCAAATTTTTTCATAAATAATGGATAAGAAGAATGCAAGAGGTCTCACTTAAACTTAAATTATGATATATTGAGTGGAAGCCTCAATGAAATATACTTATAGGTTGGTATTAAAAAACAACTAGATATGGTTGTTAACTGGGTTTCATGGAAGTGAATCCCCACATGAGGTTTCAAAGAAAATTAAGAAATAGTATCCACTTTGTGTTTGGGTTCCACAAAAGAAATAACTGAGAAATGTTTAGATCTAAAATAATTTTCCAAAAACTGAAAATTATATGAGGAACCGAGTCTCCTAGTATTCTAGACCATAAAAAATTTATAATGATTCAATTGGGGAATACGTAATAGATTTATCCTTAGATCCTTTACTAATATATTGAGTCTCAAACCTAGATTTAGATAAAGTCTTGGCGAGACAACCACCTGGTATGGGGAATATATGGTTCTTCCAAACTAGATTCCTTATTAGGGAGAAGAAACCATGACCGTCATTAATAACCTATTCATGCACTATAAACCTATTTGGAGACAATAGGCTGAGAAACTATGATGTAAAACCCACAAGAGGATCTAAGACCAAAGGGACTTCCATGGATAGAATCAAATCCACATCATCAACAACTCCCCAAACTCTCTGAGGTTGAGTGTTGGATCCACCATCATTAATGGAAGGAGAAATATAATCTGCGGGGATTTAGTAGTGATCAACCTTTATGATGAGGTATATCCAACCCAAAATATATATAGGGAAGCACAAAACTTCATTAAAGTTGGAAAAACTAGGACAACTGAGGGGATATAAAGAGGATCCATGCCGAGGCTAGTATCATAAACACAATCCTGAAGAGATCCCTTGTAAATCTTGACCTAGAACACAATGTACCTTTTTATATTACTATTTTTATGATTATATTATAATTATATGATGGATATTTTTTATATGAGAGTGATATTTTAGTGACATTAGATCTGATGGCCTTACCTTGGGATTGGATAGATTTTCTTATTTTTCAATTTAAATTATTGAGGCTTTACTAGCCTTTATCTACATTGAAACAATTATTTCCAGGGTGGAATTTACTATGTATAGAGGCATACCCACCATTATTTTTTCATTTTCATATTTTTAGGTTCAATTTTGAGGTTGTTCTGGTATATATTTTCATCATTGTTCTGTCGAAGATCATGGATGCTTTAGATCTCTTTCCTCAAGGTAGGTTTGATTTCTACCATTCTTCTACGGCAAGTAGGTTCATCGACCTGGATGTGTGTAAGGTGATGGAGGTTCCTGTTTCCCCTGGCGATAGAGGTTTGGTGGTTGCGGTTGGTGCAGGCATAGTGGTCGTTCCGTCTAGGGAGACGAGGAGGACGATGTTGCTTGTGGATTATGAGAGCGGACGGACCTCGATGTTCTTTTCTTCGAGGGCAAAGGTGAATCTCAAAGGGGCTTCGATTTTTTAAGTCGTGGGTCAGGGATCTGGTGTGGGAGGCGTGCCTCTGAAGTCGAAGGTTTCTTGCTCTACTGCAGACCAGAATGGGTTTGCTCCTCTTCTAGGAGTGACCTCAGTAGGGACTGTTAGCAAGGACTCATCGGTGCCTTTGACTACAATTCGGGATGGATCAATTTTTTCTAGCTCAGGTAACATTGATCCATTTTTGGATTCCTCCAAGGCAGATCTCCAAGAGGGAAGGGGTGTTCGCACCTTTACTTGTCTCAAAGGTGGACTTGAACCTTCCATCCAAAGAAAAGGGAACATTGCGCACATCAAAGCGGATCCTACTGTGGTCTCTGAACGACTCAAGATGGGTGAGTTCTCAATCATTTCTCACCTTTTCCTTCCTAAAGGTGCGCAGCCCTTGAAAATTGATGAAATCAAGGATCATGTATCATTGATTTGGGGTTTATCATCATGGAAATGTGTCTCGCTTGGTCGAGGATATTTTCATATGCTCTTCCCCATGGATGAATTGAAAATTCGAGCATGGGGATTTGGATCCATTTCCCTCAAACCAGGAATTATTCACTTACGTGAATGGGATAAAAAATTTAATCCTTAGGAGGTTGGTAACACTACTACTCAAATTTGGGTTAGAGTTTACGAGTTAAACTGGATACTCTGGCATCCCAAAATATTGTATGATATTCCCTTATCCATTAGTATTCCAATAAAAATTTATAAGGAAATGGAGGTTTCTCGTTTTGGCCACATTGCTAAGTTTATGGTTGAGGTTGAGATGGGTTTGACCCTTGTTGATAAGGTGATTCTTGATACTGAGGATGATATAATTGAGCTGAAGCTTGTTTATGAAAAAATGCCTAAATTCTGCAAAGATTTCAATGTTATTGGTCATGAATCTTCTTCTTGTTGACAGTATTTAGTTTGCAGCTTCTGTGCTTTGTGTGCTCATAATGTGAACATCTATCTCAAGAAGAGAAAAACTTCCTCTGCTTTGAAAACTAACCCATAGGAGGATGAAAAAGACTTGGGTAAGGGTCTGGATGATTTGAACACTTCTGCTAATCTTGCTGAGGGAGAAGCGCAAAATACCACTCATGAAGAAGTAGCTAAAGTTGATATAAAAGGCTCCTGTCCAGACTCAACCAAGGTATGTTCTCCCTCTCCTGTAATTAAGAAATCCTGGGTTGATATTTTCTCGGAATAAGGAAATGTTCAAGAGAAATTTAGAGAAGAAGAAGCGCAATATCAGGAAAGAATTGTTCCCTCAGTGATTCAAAAAGGTAAACAAACCTTAGATTCTAACTCCTCAGTCATCTCTAAGGCCCGTAACTCTGCTGAAAATCCATTTTTGGATGATGAAGGCTTCTAGATTGTTTCTTACAAAAAGACACTACCCTCGGTTATTGCCCCAATGGTGGTTGAGCAGCCTATTGCAGAATAAATGGTGACACTAGTTTCAAAAGATGTTTCTATTGAAAAATGTAAGGAGGAGTCTGAGGATAGTTCAGATTCAGAGAGCACTGTTGGTGAGACACTTCAAGAAAGACTTCAAGAGCTCTCGAATAGGGCAAGTGCGTGCAGAGGGAGATCTAGAGGTCGGGGCTGTGGGTGTGAAATATTGGAGATGGAAGCAATTAGAGATGAAGAATGAAGGGTAACTGAGCGACTGCTGAAAAAGTTTGGAAAATAGTTTATTTTGCTATGGGTTTTCCATGTTCCCCTCCCCCCTCCTTGGTTACTCTTTTTTTGTAATTTCAATAAAGAGGCATCGCCACAATCTTTTAAAAAAAGGTAAGAAATTCAGGGTTTAAATATGACCAAAACATGTGTAATTTTGTGGTATAAAGTTGTTGGATGTGTCAACGGTGACTGGGAGTTGAGTTTAAATATGTTAGTTCCACAACCCGACCCAAGATGGGGTTTGAGCCACAACTACCCAAGCCCACCTTCATAGGCTAGGGGGTGGAGACAAGTGCTAAAGGAATAACTAACTTGGGGAGGAATTTGACTAAGTACCTTCACACACACACACATCCATCTCGATGAAAAAGTGTAGAGGGAAAGATTAAAAGATGTAATAAAACTAGAATAAAAACCAATCATTCATAACCTCTAAGGTGTACAAGAGTACTATAGTGAAAATTGAAAAGTAAAGGAGATAATACACACTAAACCAGATATATGTCCCAACTTGAAAAAACTGGAAAATTAAACTGCTGAGAGATCCCATCACCTGAATTCCAAGCTATGACCACCATACACGGTTTAAATTACCCACTATCTCTAAGATCCTCTGAAGTCATGGTTAACCTATACATTTTTGGCATAATACATGACATGTGCGGGAAAATCCCATGCATGGGTGAGTGTATACATACCCAGTAAGATAACCCAAAATATGAAGGGGATGTAGTAAGAGATAAAAAATTCATTAGAGAGATAGTAGATGAAATATACTGTCAAAGAGAACATCTCAACCCAACCAAGAGTTAAATTAATCTTATCCAGGCACAACAGGCTCAACATGGTGAGTAGATAAACTACATGTCGAGTGTTCTCCACCTATATTAGGATAGTATACTCATCCAAATATGAGAATCAAAACATAGAAAGCATGTGGAATACCCCATACGTCTTCAAATCTCCTGGAAGGGGAGTAAATAAATCCAAGGTGTGGATATAGAAGAAATATATATATATATATACTTAGTAAAAGAAATCCAAATGAGAGAGTAAAGGGATCTACATCTCAGAGATCAACCCAAGAAGAAGAGTATCCAATAGCTTCAAAATTCCATCAATGATGCCTAACATATCACATGTCTTACCATAAGTAACTGATCAAGTCAAACCATGCCTCGTCATTGTACCACACAACCGAGTGAGCACAAACTCAAAGTAGAGGACCCACGCCCTAGTGTATCAGGGGGGGGGGGGGGGGTTCCACTCTATATGTATCTACAGAGGACCTGCTCCCATGCTAATGGGGGGTTCTAATTTGGTGTCACGAGGACCCTCACCCTATATTGATGGGGGGGGGGGGTCCACTTGGTAGGTAGAGTACCTGCACCCATACTAATGGGGGGTTCCACTCTATAGGTTGAATAACCATGCCTTGGTACCACTGGGGGGTTCCAATCTAGGTCACCAAGGACCCACACCCTATCTGATAGTGGAGTTCCACATGGAAGGTAGCTATATAGAACCTACACCCATGATTGTTGGGGGTTCCATTCTAGTGGTTTCAGACCTGCGCCTTATCTGATTAGGGGTTCCACATGAAAGGCTATTGTAGAGGAACTGCTCCCATACTGATGGGGGTGTTCCACTCTAGTCTTCGAGGACCCACGACCTGTTGTGATAAGGGGTTCCACTCTAATCATCAAGGACCTGCACCCTATCCCATAGGGGGTTCCACTCAGAAGAATACTCTAGTGATCCTACCTAATCACTTCCATCATCGGGCATCACCTCAGTAAGCACTATGACCATAAAATTCTACATTTTATCTCGAAATCCACAATTGATTGAACTATCATGTTCTATGTGAAAAAAATCATGATTGGACACTATAGGTCCTATATATAATCTCAATTAAAGGAGATATGAAAGATCAAAGTTTTCTCAAAATAGGTCAAGGGGTACACGACATGTGAGAAGACCCACATGACTCCCTATCCATATAACAGTACCCATCATGTAGGTGGACTACATAGCGTGTCCAAGCTATTCAATACTGAGCTGTGTTCTACTGGTTGTGTTAGTGTACCGGAACACATGTTCGTGTACTGATCCCATGTACCGAACCTCATGTACTTGAGTACATGGTGTGCTCCAGGCTGTGTACTTACATATGGGTTCCCACCTGTGTGATCCACTAATGGTTTTACATCTAGGTAAAGGGTTCACAGTGTATAGGAGGGATACATGTTGTGTCATCAATAAGTTTTCCTAAACCCTAGTTGCCACCACGGAAGGTCTATACGCCGTGTGTTCATCCCACTACAAGGCATGTAGTCAGGTTTTCCTCCAAAATTCCACATCTTCATATCTACTTTAATCACCACAACTCAGAAAATTCTACTATATATTCTGCCACAATTTGACCGAAAACTCATGGATCTGAAAAAAATCAAGGTATTCAGCCATTTTCATAAAAAATCAGCCTCTATTCGTCCATCAGGGTTTCTCCGATCATCCCATATGCACCAAGCCCTCCATAATCAATTAATTAACAAAAAATCATCCAAATGATCATTAGCCACATGTAATCATACAAGATCTATCCAAACATCACCGATTTGTTCCTCTATCATGATTCAGTTGTGAATCTAAGGGTATGATCTGGCTCGAAACCTCCAGGAAAAGTCGAACTAGGACCGTAGGTTCCCACCAATGAAGAATGAGAATCTATAAGAGAAAAAACCACAAAAACAAATATTTAAACATCGCTGGACAAGATTTCTTGGCCAAAAATAAATAACAGGAATCCAGGGTTAGAAAACAATTGAAAATAAATAAGTATTTGTACCAGGGCACATTCAATCATCCAATAATTGGCGTAGTTCAATAGAAGAGGTTGATATGCTCAAACTATTTAATAAAAAGGGTGTAAAAACACCAATTTATGAGTTTTAACTCAATTATGGATCATTCATTAATGAATAATAGATCCACTAACAATCAAGAGAATTCATTACGTTTGTTGCGTCCTGTTCTACCCCGATCTATAGTTTCATCATCCTATGATGAGATTCACCAATTGAGGAGGAAGAGAGAACTCTATAATTATCCTTGGGTTTATGTGGATAAACCTAGAGAATTAACCTTGGATATATTCTTATAGAACTATATATTTCATCAAAAATGAAACAATTAAACATTTAAATAATTAATTAGTTCACTGAATGTACCGCTAACAAGCGAGGAGTCCAAACACCCCATGCCGATTAATTTTATGTCGCACCTAGGGTAAATAATGCATTTCAGACTCAATAGTGGTCTCATATTTCTGATACTTTGGTTCACGTGTTGTGGATGCATGGGATACTGATCCTTCACTTGACTCTCCCATTCTCAGGAACTCTCATGTGTGTTCCCATACTGCCACAACACATGAACCAAAGTTATGGTCCATCCACGTTGGGTCCTCTTCTGTTGGTCCTCAGTCACCACTAGGGATCTAAAAAGGTAGATCCATACTCTATGTCTAGATCATCCTAGTATATGACATGGAGAGGGTCATGCATGTTTCTTCTCAACTATGACACATTGAAGACATCATGCACCCACTCCAACTATGGGGGTAGGGTGAGGCGGTAAGCAACCTCGCCATCCCTTTTCACAATCTCAAATGACCTAATGAACCTTGGGGATAACTTGCCTCCCTGGATGAATCTCTGTAATCCTCAATGTGGGTAGAATCTAAGTAAAATGTGGTCTCCCTTTTCAAACTCTAAGGGCCTTTGATGGTGATCTATGTTATAATTCTATCTACCCTGGGTCATCCTCATCCACTCATATATGACCTAGAATTTATCCTTCGTCACCTACACTATATCTTGACCCACAAGAGATGTCTCACCGATCTTTGTCCAGTGTAAGAGTGACCTATAGGGTCTCCTGTATAGAGCCTCAAAATTTTCCATGATGATAGTATAATGTTAGCTATTGTTGTATGAAAACTCTACTAAGGTCAGGTTATCCTCCTAGATTTGTACGAAGTCTAACATGAAAGCCATCAACATGTACTCCATAAACTGGATAGCTCACCCAGTCTCAGGGTGAAATGCTATAATAATCCTCATTTGGGTTCTGAATTTCTCCTTTAGGCCTCCCCACAATGGACATGTAAACCACGCGCTAGGATCGAAGAAAATCTTTGAGGTCACCCCATGAAGGTGAACGATCTTCCATATGTACAACTGCCCAAAAATATCTAAAAAAAGTTTCTCCATGATAGAAAGAAACTATATCAACTTCATGAGTTGTTCAACTATCACCTAAATGATGTCATGGACCTACACTGTGTGCATAATCCCTCTCAAAAAGTCTATAGATATGTCATCCCACTTACACTCTGAGATCTCAAGGGACTTCAACAAACTTACTGGAACTTCATGCTCAACCTTCACTTGTTAACATGTGAGGCACATAGAGATGAACTAAACTATTCTAAATCTCATGTTAGACCACAAAAACTATTACTAAAGGTATTTTTACATCTTCCCCACACCAGGATGTATAGCTAGGAGAGGTGTGGAACTCTCGCATCACCTCCTCCTACATTATGACTGGAACCACCGTCTATCCCTGAAAAAGATGAAATGATTCCCTCCTTTATAATATCCATATGGTAAGTATTATAAGAATATATGCTCATGTAAGACCTCATTGAAAATGTATCCCAGCTGGGAATCTCTCACATGCACATTAAGGGAAGGAGTCAACACCATCGATTATAGAAAAGTTTTGCCCTCCTGCTCCACCAGGGTCAGCTGTAGGGAAGCTAACTACTCCAAATCCTCGTACACTAAGAGATATATATACTTCATGCTATGTGAATATTTTACAATGTTTCCCTTATCTATAGTATAAACTATTTCAAAGTCATACTTCTGTAGGAACTCCAACCATCATCGCTATCTTAGGTTCTTGTCACATTATGTGAAGGTATACCCAAGACTTGGGTAGTCTGAGTAAACCACAATATGCTCTCCTAAGAGGTAGTGCCTCCACATCCTTAGGGAGAAGAACAACGTAGCTAGGTATAGGTCACGAGTCACGTATTTCTACTCATGGGGTTTCAACAACCTTGGCCCATACATGATAACTACCTACCACTACTTCAACACACAGCCGAGCCTAGATCTGGAGGAATCAAAATACACTAAAGACTCCACAACTTCCTCTGGTAGTCTCAATACTAGATCACTCATAATACTCAGACTCAAATCCTCAAAGTCCTAATGGTACTTCTGAAACCTAGTAATCAGCTACCCTTTTCACGTCTAGGTGGTCAAAGGGGTTGCAACTCTTTAGAAGTCCTCCACAAACCTCTAATAGTACCCCTCCAAACCAATAAAGATTAGCACTTATAACATGATCTTGGGTGGATCCTAATCAAGCACTTCATCAATATTTACTGGGTCTATAACTAAACCATGATCAGAAATTACATTTCCTATAAATTGAACATCATGAATCATGAAATGGAACTTTAAGATATTTCCATGAGGCTGGTTCTCTCAAAAAAAATCTAAGACCATAATCAAGTGCTCTGCATGTTCCTCTTATGATATAGAGTAGATGAGTATGTCATAGATGAAGAAAACAATAAAAATGGTTTATGTACGGCTGGAAGACATGGTTCATCAAATCCATACACATGACTGGTGTATTTTTCACACCAAATGGTATCACTAGGAACTCATAATGCCCATAGTGACATTAAAAAGCCAACTTTGGAATATCAGCCTCGTGAACTCTCAATTGGTGGTACCTGGACCTAATATTGATCTTCAAGGACCATATCGTGTGTTGTAAATGGTCAAAGATGTCTTCAGTCCTTAGCAATGGGTACTTTTTCTTTATCGTGGACTGGTTCAGGTGATGATAATCCATGAAAATCCATAATATGTTGTCCTCATTTTTTATAAACAACACTAGATCTTCCCAAGGAGACACACTGGGTCTAATTAAACCCTTCTCTCTAAGGTCCTCCAACTACAACCACAACTTCTAGAGCTCAGTAGTGGCCATCTGATATGTCGTAGAAGATACCAGAGCAGTCCTAGGATTCAAGTCAATGTAAAACTACATCTCCCACCTCAAAGGTAGTCCCAAAACATCCTCAGGGAATAATTCTATATAGTCATCCACAACTTAAGAAACCCAGATAACTGAAGAAATTTTTGCACCAAGGGATATAATTTCTAAATGACTGGTGATGGGATGAATCCTCATGCTCACAAAACCCACTTAACTTGCCATGATATCTCTCTCACTAGAAAAGGAGAATCTCATCTCATCAGTGTGTAGGAATCTAAATTGTATGCAGTGATAATAAATCTAGGATCAAACCATGAAAATACAATACATACCCAATATGATGTCATAGGGTTACATCATGATGACCAAAAAATCCCATGTGAACCTCTTTACACCAAGCGATAGATCACACAGCCATAAGATAAAAGATACTGAAGAAGTGTTCCCAATAGGAACGTTAAGATGAAGTTTCTAGGATTGCGCCTCAACTTGGACATCTAGCCCTAACACCAAGATTATAGAGTTAAAGGAATGAATGAGACCTATATCTAATAATACTAAATAAAGGGTAGAATAAATAAAGATCACACCTCTTATCATATCATGTGCTACGGGATCATACAACTCTAAAGCTTGCAGTTGTTTGCATCCCAAACCACCAGCTCCCTGAGCCTTATATGGGATGCTTGGTGGAAGTGGTGGAAGGATATCATAGTGTCACCCACCACCTATATCTCCTTCTATTCATCTGACAAAAATGACTCCCTGGGGACCACCCTATCCTCTCATGGGAGATCCCTGATCACAGTGCTGCCTATACCACAATGATACATCAACTATCTACCTATGATGATTAATAAACCTGGTCAGGAAGTCTCATTCCATGTGACCTCTCCCATCAAAATTAAATTACTCCCTCTATTCAGGTTTCCCTAGTGCTCTATGCTCTACCTGACCATGTGCCTAAGCCTGATCATGGGGAGGTCTCCTACATCAAGATACTAGAGAAAGGGGGTCACATAATAGATCCTAAACTAAGGTGTCATTGCTCATTTGGTCATCATCATGAAAAGTAGCTAGTATCCTAGCTGACTGTTTCCATAGATTCATCCTGAGATCTATCAAGATGCACCACAGTTAGATGATCATATATATATATATAATAACAATGGGGAGCTAAATCAAGGATAGTCAAAGACTCAATCCTATACGATGCATGTACCATTGATCCCTACAACCAATGTATCAGTATTTCAAGTAGAAAAGTAGGTAGTTAAGGTCCTGGTGAATGGATATGTTAGCTGCCACACCATCACTAGACTTCCTAGCCTAATAACTTCACCTGAGATACTTTGGAACTATTTCCCAAAACTCAACCAAATCCACTTAAGGGGAGTAGTCAAGACAATGTACTAAGGAGTGAACTTTCTCTAATACTAATCTGTCATGACTTGACTCAAGCCAGGGCTTGAGATGTAACTACCCCAAGCCTACCTCCATAGGCTAGGGGGAGGTGACATGCACCAAAGGCAAAAATAACTCAGGGATTCCTTTTCCTAAGTACCTGTATGAACACACACATCCATCTCGATGAAAAAGTTCAAAGGGAAAGAGTAAAATCTACAACCTGGCTAGAAATTAAACCAAGCTTGAAAAACCTATAAGGTGTACAAGAGTACCATATTGAAAATAGAAAAGAAAAGGGTAAAATGCATGCCCAACCATATATGTGTCCAAACCTGAAAAAACTAGAAAAGAAATCTACTGAGAGAGAATAGCTTCTGAACCCCAAGCTATGACCACTATATGCTGTCCAAAGCACCCAGTATCCCTAAACTTCTCTAAAGTCATAGTTGACTTATTCATCATTTCACAAGACACGAAACATGCGGAAAAATATCATACAAGTGTGAATATATAAATACCTAGTAATAGGCCCTAAACTATGAAGGGGGAGTAGTAAGAGATACCATAGGAAGTAGAAATCTAGTATATTCAAGATATAGTGGAATAGAATAGCTCAACCCAACAAAGAGTGAAAGTAAGATTATCCAAGAACATGGGGCTCAACACAATGAGTAAATGAAATACACCTTGAGTCTTCTCCACTAATAGAAGGATAGTAGAATAATCCAACCATGATAATTTAAACACAAAAAGCATGTGGCATACCCCACATGTCTTCGACTCTCCTAGAAGGAGAGTAACTAAATACAAGGTGTGAGTATAGAATAAATTATATATATGCTCAGGTAAAGAAGCCCAAATAAGAGAGAAATGGGATCTCCATCTCACAGCTCATCCTAAGAAGAAGAGTAGCCAAAAGTTCCAAAATTCCATAAAAAACACCCAACATCTAACACATCTTCCCAGAAGTAACTACCAAAGTCAAACCAAGCCTCAAAATTATACCACACAATAAAGTGGGAATAAAACCGAAGTAGCAGGCCTGTTCCCTAGTGTGTCAGGGGGGTTCCAATCTATAAGTATCCATATAGGACTCATTCTCATCACAATGGATGGGGGGAGGTTCACTCTAGTGTCATGAGGATCTGAACCCTATGCTGGTAGGGGGTTCCACTTGGTAGGTAGAGGACCCATGCCCATACTGATGGAGGGTTCCAATTTATAAGTCAAGGACCCACAACTTGGTACCATAGGGGGGCCCACTCTAGGTTATCGAGGACCTACGCCCTTTCCCATAGGGGGTTCCACTCAGAAGAAGCCTTTAGTGATCTTACCTGATCAATTCCATCGTCAGGTATCACCTTAGTAAGCTTCATGCCTAGAATATTCCACATCATATCTTGAAATCCATAAATGAGGGCACCATCATTTTCTACAAGAAAAAATACTCACAATGGGATACTTTTAGGCTTAAATCTAAGTTTAAATGAAGGTAATATGGGAGGTAAAAGTTTCCTTAAAAGAGGTCAAAGGGAACACGACATGTGAGGGGACCCACACAATGTGTGGTCACACTCCAACACCTACCTATGTCCCCGACCATAAAATAGCTCCCTATTCGTATAACTGTACATGTCATGTAGGTAGACTACATGGTGTGTCTAGGATAACTGGAACTGAGTCATGTCCTGTTGGCCATCTCTGTGTATCAGACCCCATGTCTGTGTACTGATCCCATGTACCAGGCACCAATGTACTCTGGTACATGGAGCCCTCCTAGCTGTGTACCTCCACACAGGTTCCTACTCATGTCATCCTTAAGTTTTCCCAAAAACCAGCCACCTCCATGGAAGGTTTACACACCGTGTGTTCATCCCACTACACGACATGTAGTCAAGATTTCCTAAAGAATTATAGATCTTTAGACCCCCTTATGTCACCTTGAATCAGGTCATTCCACTATAGATTTGGCCTTGATTTTATCTAGAACTCATGGATCTAGCCAAAATCATGGTCTTCGACCGTTGTTTTCCAAAAACTAGTCTCTGTTCATCCATCGGGGTTTCACCATTCATCTCGCACGTACCAATTCCTCCATCATTTATTAATCAATAGATAATCATCCAAACAATAATAAAACACCATTAATTATACTATATCTTTCCAAAAATCATTATTTCATGCTTCTCTCATGATTCCTTTGCGAATCTGGGGGCTCGATCTAGCTTGGTACTGCTTGAAAAAGTTGAATAGGGACCGTGGGGTCCAACTAGAGAAGAATGTGATGAAATGAGGGAGAAAATCACAAAATCAAAGGTTTAAACATCGTTGTCCTAGATTTTTTGGCCAATGATGAAGAACGGAGATCTAGGGTTAGAAAACAACTGAAAATAAATAATTTTCTATACTCAAGCACATGCAATCGACCAAAAATTGGTGTATATTGATAGAAGGGTTCGATATACTAAAACTATTTAATAAAAAGACCATAAAAACGAAAATTTAAGAGTACTAACTTGATTATGGATCATTATTTTATGAAGAACATGTCCTCTAATAATCATGAAAAGTTGTTTCATTTGATACCTCCTGATCTGCCCCGATCTGATGTTTCACCATCGTCTGTTTAGATTCACCAACATAGGAGGAAGAGAGAGCTCTAGAATTCTCTAGGGGTGTAAGTGGATAACCCTATAAAATTAACCCTAGTGATATTATTTTATCACTATTAATATTATAAAAAATTAAATAGTTAATTAATTAAACAATTAATTATTTCACTAAACGTACCACCAACAAGTGAGGAGTCTGAACGCCCTGTGTCGACCCATTTTATATCTCCCCTAGGGCAAACACTACATTACAGACTCAATCATTGTCTTATATTTATGATTCAATCAACTATTTAAGAGTTATCTTGTTTTATTTAAGAAGCTACATGTATGAAATACAAAATATATTAAATATTTTTATAAAAATTATTATTGGCACACTAGGCCTCAGAATCGCATGTCCTCTCAGTGCCTAGCACTGGATATATATATAGAAATATTTAAAAGTCTTACAATGAAAAAAATAGGTCTCTATAGATAGCCTTGGTTAAACATATTTCCTTATAAGGATAAATATCACTGGGTACCTAGTGGCTGTTGTCCTAGGTTTGGAAAGTATGGAAGCTTAAAGAGTGGGGGGGGGGCATTTTTGTTGAAAAACATCACTTAATTTTTCACCCACTCATAGAAGTCTATTTTCTAGAATATATAACCTCTAAATAAGTTATATTATATCATGGTAAAGTATAAAGTAGATTTAAAACTCTCAAAAGTTAAAAAAACTAAACCAATACAAGGTAAACCAATCATAAAATAAAAAATTTAATTAAAAAAACATAGAGTATCATATTACAATCTGAGTACTCTCAAAACGGATATTATTATCAACATTTTTTATTATGGTAATTATTCTCTTTTATCCCAAAGTGGTAGGGGATTCAACAAAAAAACTAGGGAATACAATCTTTACACTAATTACTTCATTGATCACATGATTAAAAGATACAAGTTTATAATAGGAACTTATTCGCAAAACATTGGTAGAAAAAATATATATCCTTAAATATCCCCATAGATCATAATGTTCAGAAACATTTCCACTCCTTATACTTCTTCAAACATCATAGTTCAGATACAAGTAGGTTCTTATCCCTAGGACATCATTGATCTCAACAATCAAAAACATCTCAAATCTATAGCCCCAAAATCTATTAAATAATAAATATAAAAAGAAATGATTATAATCATAAAGGATTAGATATTTAAAAAGTAAACAAACACAATAGAATCTTTATGCAAACACACTTAATTACACTACGATTATAAACACTCAATGTATTGAGATGATGCACAACTTCTTGATTATAATTATTATGATTTATTCACATCTTCCACTCTTCAAATCCTTAATCCAATTTTTATATTACATTGTAAAACAATTCCAATAGTAATATCATATTTCTATGGGTTTAGTTGTAACAAAATATGAATTTTTACTCTATCATCCAATGAAATGTTTAGTGTGACTTCATAGTATTCCAAAATTCAGATGATCAACTCAAATACTTATAAATTATAAAATAGGATTTTATAAAGTATATAAAAAAATTAAATGAAATCTTAAATTTAGATTAAAAAAAAACTGATATTTATTACAATTTTCAAAACAAGGATACAAAATTAATCATTTTATTTAGTAATCTCTCCAATTTTTAGAATCACAATACATGTGAGAGGGTGTAATTGTGTATAAATTTAAAAATAAATCTTCCTATATATTATTAAAATACTCTCCCTGGGTATAATTTTCAAAAAATGCTAAATTATACTATATTAATAATAAAAAAACTTCAAATAGTGTTATCACAATCAAATAACCCCCTTAATAAAAGGAAAAATTCTTATTTCCTCAATTTATCCCCTTTTTTGATTTTCAAAAATAGAAACACAGAAAGAGATGATATATGATATTAATAAAAAAGAATTTGGGATCTAATATTATGATCCAAGTAGATATAGAGAAGTTATATGATCATTTAAAATGGAACTTAATTGTAAAGGTCATAAGGGTTTTTATGTCAACCCATGTCTTTATTAAACACTAATTCGTGGTTTATTTAATAATATTATACATAAAATAACCCAAAAGACTGATAAGTATAGTGTATTTGGGAATTAATTACATATCATAACATCATGAACATGGGATACAATATCATTATTTAAAACTTCTTTAACATTATCTTAGAGACCGTCGATCCTCTAAAACTTTATGGGATAACCTGGGGACATACATAAGAAAGGGGTTGAGATATAAATCTTAGTAAGGGAATAAAAAAAGTATAGAATGATGATAATGTAGTAAATGGTATCTAATAGGAATATCAAGGTAACCTAATAGGGGTGATAATCATAATTTTAAACAACAAAGCATGATATATCATGGCAATATAAAGATAACAAGGGAATGTGGAAACCACTTTAAATATGGAATCATTAACATAGGTCCATGATAACTACCAAGACATTAATGATGAATTGGGTTCACTCCCTAATCCCTTACATGATGTCTCGTGAGACTAAAACATTACCCAATTCATTGTTGTGCTATATAATTCTGGGTTCACCTATCACTTTCATATCATATAAACACATAAGAGTTTCACATAGGTCATTCATCATAGGATAATATTTTATCACATTTAATTCCATGATCAATGATTGTGTAATAAATACATGGATTTATCCAATAAAATAAGTATAAGTTCATAATGGTGAACACCCTTGATAGGAAATGGGTATGGGTCTTCAATACACACTTGTATTGCATGGAAAACCATAGTATAATTTCGGTAGCATAACGAGGAACATAAATGTTCATGGGAGGAATTAATGAGAGTGAAATGGTTATATAATAATTTATAAATCCTAAGGTAAGTAAGGGTTATAGGGAATAATATATCCCAAAATTAGGAATTGGAGGAAAAAGGCATAAGATAATGAAGATTCTTGAATAAAGAGGAGAAAGAGAGGATCCCTTACTAAATTCCACCAAATTAACGACTTAGATAAATGCTACAATGGGAGGGAATAAATGATATCTAATCATTAGAAAATAAATTAGACAATATATGGGTCTTTATAAAGGCATGAAAATATAAAAAATTGAGATTTATAAGGTTAAATACAAATAATGTTCTTAAATGGAAAAGAAGAGTGAGGAATCCCTTACTAAATTTCAGCATGGTAATTGCTTAGGTAAAGGTCAAAATGTGAGGGGATAAATGATCTGTAATTAAAAGAACATAATGTGGATAGTAAGGGGATTTTTATAAACTCATTAAAATATAACCAATTGTGATTAAAAATTATAATTTTAAAGAAGGTTCTTTAATTGAAAAGAAGAGAAGAAGGCCCCTTACTTATGGTAGAAAAAATCACAGGAAAATTTTGGCAGCATAATGGGTGTACATAAAGGTTCATGGGAGGGATTAATGAGAGTAAAATGGTATATAATCACATATAAATAATAATGTAATTAATAGGTATATATAAAAACATACCCAAAAAAGAAAAAAATGGAAATTAAGAGGCATAACATAAAAGTGGTTCTTGAATAAAAAAAGAGTGGGAGATCCCATACCATGATGGGGTGATTCCAAAAGCATGGGAGAAGCTTATTAAGAGCTTTGAGGCACATTTGGGAGACTTTAGAGATGGGAGAGCAGAGTAAGTATGTGCTTCAAGGTTTTTGAGTGAAGAGGAACAAAATCTTATGTGGGTTTATATAGGAAAAGAGAGGGGAGTTCTTTATTATTTCACAAACTTAGGTTTGAGACTCTATATAATAAAATAATCGAAACCAAAAACCTTCCCATGGATTTTTACCGTTGTTTCTGAAAAATGGGAGTGGTATTAATTATTTTATATGAAAAATGGAATACTCAATAAAATATTACACTTGGTGATGTACAAGTGAGTCTTGTTATTAAAGAAATGATTTTAAAACATTAAAATATAATATAGGTTTTGGAGGATACATAAAGGATTTATAAAATTAATCAAATAAACTCAAAATAAAATTATTTTAAAAGGAAAACATATATTTGGTCTTATATACCTTATATAATATATATTACATAACTTTTTGGGTCATTGTGATGTCATAATACATACTGTATACTTCAAAAAATTATATTATCATTTATATTTAATATATAATATTTAATATGAATAATTTATTTAAATATATTTTATTTTTAAAATTATTTAATTAACCAAAAATAGTTTTTCTTCATGAAAACAATATTTTACTCCAAATACAATTTATGTTTTAACGTATCAAAAATCTAATTTTTATCAAAAAAATTATTTAATTGTTTATATCATAAAAAAATAAATGTATTAATTATTTTATTTAAATTAATATATATATATTCATACTATTATTTTTACTTTGTTTCTAGTCATTGTTAAATTATTTGTACCCTTAATTAACCTATTTTCCTTTTATTATGGTAATAATTATTTATTACGGTTACAATTCATATTGTTCAAAAATTAAGTTGAACTTATTACCTAATATTAATTATGATGATTACAAAGATGGAATAAATTTTATCCAAATCAATTCACATAGGTGAAAAAATTTAATTCAATATAAAACCCGCAATCACGATGGAAAACAGTTTAATGAAAAATGGATTTTTTAAGGAAAAAATAATTTTACATTAACACTATAACTTTTAATATTAATTATAAGAATTTAAATTAATAAATATAAATATATAATCTAAATATTTATTTTAAATAATTCCTATTTATGTTTTATTTTAATTAATCATAATAGATAAACATTATTCATTTCAAAATGTTTTCAGAAATATTCATTTTTAAGCCAAAAAATAAACTTACTCTAAAATACAATATAAAAATGATTTAAATGTAATTATTTGGATTAAATATAAATAAATAATAATTATTTTACTTCTAAATAAAATTTAAATAATAATTATACTTTTAAATTACTTAATTTATCAAAAGAAATAACAATTTTGGATAAACCTGTATTTTTCAATATTCACTAAAAAATCTATATTTTCTAAAAAATCCCAAAATTTTACCCTAAGTTTATTTTGATATATTGTTATAAAAAATAATGTTAATTTTTAAAAATAAGTTCTATAAATGTTATGGAAAATAATTATAATGTTTTCTTCACAAAATTAAATAAAAATCATTTTTGAAGAAAATGTATTTTAAAGAACAAAAGGACATTACTAGAAAAATTGAGTGATTATTTACTAAGAATTCATCAATAAATTTATGATGTTTAGGAAATAATTATATATATATATATATTTTATAATGTATTTAATCCTAATCATATCCACAAATTTAATGGAATGTTTAAAAGGGTCATATTTAAAAAACCATTGTTTTTTTGGGTTTAGTGTTTCGTATCACATACGATATAAAACATTGTTTTATCTTCTAAAAAATCTAGGCATTACATTATTCCCCACATTAATAAATTACATCCTCAAAATTTAAACTTGAAATTGGTAAGTAATTTCTTGACACTTTAAAATATCTTTACTCAAAACTCACATTGTAAAAAGGGTTAATGAAACATACACTTAAAGAGGAAAAAATGGAAGTATGGAGGTCATCACATAACTAGATTTACTATTAGGATAAAATTAGTTGGAAGTGAAAACATAGACATGGAAGATAAAACCAATACCAATTAACTAATATAGTATGATAGAGAACATGGTTAGGAGAAAGTCAATGACCACAAAACCATAAATCTATGATGGGTAAAAAGACTATCAATTCATTATAAATGATCATAATATGAAAAAAATTTGGTTTTATGATTCATTTACTAGAGTTTAAAAATTTATTTACCATATAAACTAAGGAAATAAAGAAATATACTTTCTTGACATGTATAATTTCATCATTCAACCAATTTCTAGTACAATCTCATCATTTCTCCAAACGATGAATACTTAAGATAATTTTTTTATGTCTAAAGAACTAAATAATATTCCAACATATAACATAATAAAAAAAATAACAAGTGATTCCTCATTTATTTAATAAATCCAAAATTGGTATCATTAAGTAATATAATACCTTAATAAATTAGTCTCCAAAATTCAACAATAAGTCCCAAAGGTTTATCATAGATTATTCCTTAAATAAGTACCCATATATAACACTAATAAACTCAACATTAACGAATGTTTTAATCTTAAAGGTTTTCTCACACCCTTTATCTTATACCTCCAAAAACATAATATAATTCTTCTAAAATAATCTTTTATATTAAACCTAATGGGTATATGTACCTCAATCCAAATAAAACATCTCCTAAAACATCATTTATCACCTCAAAATAAATAAGATTTTATCCCATAATATACTTCTCAAAATATCCTTAATCATACTAAATTTCCATCACATATATCTTTAAAATTAGTATCAATTATATAAAACATAAGAATATCCTTAGTCACATCATCCCAAGACTCTTTAGGTTTATCCATACATCAAACACATATTAAGGGTTATCAATCCCTCAATAATGTGTTTTATAAAATATCACTTTATCACTAAATCACATTTATAGGTTATTGGTACCATTTAACATATATTTCAAGTTCTTAAATAACAACTACTATGGAACAATCCTTATATGTTTCATGATTCTTATATCCATAATTTCATTGAAACATTACTTCTAAAATATAACTCTCAAATACAAATACATAAACACTTTAATACTTATATGTTTCATGATTATTATATGATTATTTATTATAGGATTGAACCCATGGATTAAGGAATTGACTTGGATAAATACTATATTCTTCACACATAATACATTGAACAACAAAGGGGTTTCGTAGGATGTAATATATTCCCTTCTATCATACTCATAATTTTTATGGAAACTAGGTACTTTATGCCATATTTTTCCACACATAAAGCACATTCGAGTTCTTTGGTGGAATTTACCTTGATGCCACTTTCCACACTTGTAAAACTTGGAAAATTTAATCTTCTCTCCTTTATCATGTTTATTAGTTGAAATTACTTGAGACTTCATCCTCCTCTTATTTTATGTATTTAATAATTCAAATATATGCTAATTTTTAATTTTGGTTTTTGATAGCGGGATTGGCATAATCACAAGATGCATTACTTGAGATCCTATCATATTTTATATCTCATTTGGTAATGCATCACATTTCACATCACCTTTGTAGTTGACTTGGTTCCTCTTATTTCCAGCCATTGATTAGAATAAAGGTAAAATTAGGTATGATTACTTTAAACTATCAAATAGAAAAATGAAAATCCAATAACATTAAAGGGTAACTTATAAATGACATGTATTTTCTTAACTTATGAATTTCTAGGCTTTAATATAAGTTATCTAATATCTATCTCCTAACATATAATCTTATGAGAATTCTTTTTCCCTTAATAATGGTTCATAATGAGATTGTGAATTTACCAAAGAAAATCCTCTAGGAGTGTCAAAATAGGTGTACAATAAGGCCCATTGTAATGCACCAGTTCTTGATCAAGTATATTCTAATATGGTATTTTTGGGTGTTACCACTAGGTAAATCTGTTCCAAATACACATCAACTTGTAGTATCTATACATGGATGTATTTTATTAGAAGCCACATACTCTATAATTTACCAAAATTTAGGAATGTTTTCTTATGTTCAGTGTAATCCCAAAATATTTTTCTAATGATTTCTAATATTAATCCCCAAAATAAATAAAACTTCCTTTGATACCAACTATGACAACCTGTGTATTTATTACACATTAATTAATGATTTATTACATAATATTACACATAATACAAATTAAAATATCGATAAGTCTATTGTATTTTGGAATTAGGTAAATAGAATAACATCTTGAACATGGGATACAATAACATTATTGAATACTTCCTTAACATACTCTTATAATTCACCGTTCCTCTAAAACTGTATGGGATAACATGGGGATGTACATAAGAACAGGGTGAGATATAAATCCCAGTAAGGGAATAAACAGAGCATACCATGATGATAAAGTAATAAATGAGATCCAATAGGAATATCATGGTAACCTAAGAGGGGTGAGAATCATAATTTTGAACAATAAATCATGATATAGCATGGTAACATAATTAAAACATGGGAATGTGGAAAAAACTTTAAACATGGAATTATAAACATAGGTTAAGGTTAAATTCCAAGACATCATCATGGAATAATTCTTATGATGGATTAGGCTTACTCCATGACCCCTTTCATGACATCTCATGAGACTAAAATATTACCCAATTCATTGGAGCACTATATAATTCTAGTCTCACATTTCACTTACATATCATGTACATGCATAAGTGTGCCACATAGATCTTTCATCATAGGATAATATTTCATCACATTTAGTTCCATGATCAAGGAGTTTGGAATAAATAAATGTAAGTACCTAATCAAATAATTATAAGTTTATAAAGGTGAAAACCCTTGATATAAAATTAGATGTTTTGAGCCAAAGCCGAAGTAGTAGCAACGATGGAAACTGTTTTCCTTCGCCAATGATTTTGATTTTACCTGAATTCGTTTTTTTGCTTGGAGTTTGTTGATGCTTGAGTTTTTTCATGATTTTTTCATCATGAAAGATTTTATTTTTTGGTTTTATTTCATAGTTCTTGGTGAAAGGCTCATTGCCTCGGAATCTCTCACTGCTTTAACCCTACCCTGACCCTGAGTACCCTTTCTCCTCTCTAGGTTATTCGGGAGTGGTGGTCCGTCGGAGGCTTTGGGAGATGGCTCTCAAGCAGTCACCGGTTTTATAAGGAATGAGTCTCTAGCATGGCTATTCAGCAAAGGTGAAGTGTGGAAGATGGAGTTTGTCATGGTTAATGGGTTCCCAGTCACTTCGGTTACCAGATCCGGTCATATAGGCGAACACATTGGAGTTTGTTTTTCATGTATGATGGGGTTTCTATGTTTTTGGTAGCTCTGGTTATCAGCTTCGACAATGATAGGGAGATAACGACGTTGGGGTTTCTTTCATGAAGTGTTGGTGAAGATGGTGAATAGATTGATGGGGATGATGGTGCAGGTGATGAGGCATACTGGATTCATGATGATGGTGGGCGACATGATTGGAAGTTGTGGGTTCTCATGGATCGAGGTCTCCTCATGTCCTGTGGCTATTTTTGAATTTTGAATTTTCATTTTTGAACCACTGAATTCAGATCCTGCATTTTTTTAAGGTTTTTATTGGGTATTATGTTGTTGTGGTTACCGCTTGCCCATAAAGTGGGTATTTAGAAAATCAAAAAGGGATTTTTCAGTCAGGATAAATAGAGGATCTATTACTAAATTTCAGCATATTAACAACTTAGGTAAATACTATAGTGAGAGGGGATAAATGATCTTTCATAATTAGGAAATAAATTTAAATATAGATGGATCTTTAAAAATTCATGATAGAACAACCAATTTATATTCAAAAGGTTAGATATAATGAAGGTGTTTGAATGGAGAAGAAGAGAGAGAAATCCCTTATTAAATTTCGGCATGGTAATGGCTTATGTAAAGGTCAAAATTAGAGGGGATAAATGATATTTAATTAAAATAATATAAAGTGTAAATTTATGGGATGTTTATAAATTAATGAAAATATAAAAAGATTTATTCAAAATTCTAATTTCATATAAGATTGTTGAATTGAAAAGAAGAGAGGAAGGTCCCTTACTTTTGGTAGGGAAAATCACAGGACAATTTCGAAAGCATAATGGGTGTAGATAAAGGTTCATGGGAGGGCTTAATGAGAGTGAAAGGGGTCTCCCATAAAATGGAAATAAAAATTATTGTAATAGGTATGTATAAAAAAATACCCAAACAAGAACAAATGGAAATTAAGAGGCATAACATAAAAGAGGTGCTTTAATAAAAAGAAGAGAGAGATCCCTTACCTTGAGAGGGTGATTCAAAAAGCATGGGAAAATATTATTGAGAGATTGGGAGAACCTTGGGTGGACACTATAGATGGGATAAAAGATTAAGGAAGCTATCCAAGGTTTTTAGTGAATAGTAATGTATGATTGGGTGGGTTTATATAGGAAAAGAGAGGAGAGTTATTTATTATTTCCCAAACTTAGGTTTTAGACTCTATACAATAAAATAATCAAAACCAAAAACCTTCCCATTTTTTTCACATGTTTTCTACAAAATAGGAGTGGTTTTAATTATTTTATAATTTCAAGGAGAGAACTCATTAAAATATTACCCTTTGTGATGTGGATGTGAGTCATGTTCTTAAAGAAATGATTTTAAAACATTAAAATATAATATAGATTTTGGAGGATTCATAAATGATTTATAAAATTAATCAAATAAACTAAAATTAAAATTATTTTAAAGGGGAAACATATATTTTTTATTTTATTCCTTATATGGTATATATCACATCACTTTTGGGTCATTATGATGTCATAATACACACCATATACTTATATTGTATTTAATTTTTACCAGAAAATTCAACTGTCATAGAAAATTATGAAAAAATTACCATTATAAAATTTCAATTTTTTGATTACAATTTTTTATTTTATCAGAATAATTCTCTAAGTATGATAAATTATAATTTTAAATTAAAATACTTATTTATTGAAAAACACTATTGTTTTTTACAATAACAATTTTCTGAGCCTTATAAAAATTACATCTTTACTTTGTGAAATTATATTATCATTTATATTTAATATATAATATTTAATACTACTATTTTATTAAAATATTATTTATTTAAAAAACTATTAAATTAATCATTTTTTTATTAAAACTATATTTTACCACAAATAAAATTTATGTTGTAACGTATCAAAAATCTAATTTTTATCAAAATCATTATTTAATAATTTATAAAGTTACAAAAAATATAGTAATTATTATATTTAGATGAAAATATGTATATACATATATTCATAATATTATAGGTTCTTTCTTTCTAGTCATTGTTAAATTATTTTTACCTTTAATTAACCTATTTTCCATTTACTGTGGTAAAAAGTATTTACAATGATTACTATTCATATTGTTTAAGAATTAAGTTGACCTTATTACCTAATATTAATTATGATTATTAAAAATACAGAATCCATTTTATTAGAATAAACTCACAGAGGTAAAAAATTTAATTTAATATAAAACTTGTATGGGCGATGGAAAGTGGTTTTTTGAAAAATGATTTTTTCAAGGAAAATATGATTTTAATTTAACTCTATAACTAGTAAAATTAATTATATGAATTTAAAATCATAAATATAGATATATAATATATTAATTTAATTTAAAACATTCCTCATTAGGTTTTATTTTATTTAATTATAATAGATAAACATTATTAATTTTAAATAGTTTTCAGAAAAATGTATTTTTAAGCCTAAAAATAAACTTATTCTAAAATAATTTATAAGGATGATTGAAATGTAATTATTTTTATTAAATATAACTTAATAATACTTATATTAATTTTAATTCAAAATAAAAGAATAATGATACTTTTAAATTACTTAATTTTTCAAAAGAAAAGACAATTTTACAAAAAAAACAGTATTTTCACTATTCACAGAAAAATCTATATTTTCTAAAAAATCCAAAAATTTCACCCTAAGTTAATTTTGATGTTATGATATAAAAAATTAAGTTCATTTTATCAAATAAAATTTCTAAATGTTCTAAAAAATAATTATAATATTTCTTTCACATAACAAATAAAAATCTTTTTTTGAAGAAAACGTATTTTGAAGAACAAAAGGAAATTACCAAAATACTGAATGATTATTTACTATGAATTTATAAATACATTTATAATTATTAGGATATATATATACATATATATCATAAATTATTTAATCCTAATCATATTCACAAATTTAATGGAATGGTTAAAATGGTCATATTTAAATAATCAATGTTTGTTTGGGTTTGGTGTTGCGTATCATGTACGATATCGAACATAGTTTTCTATTTTAAAAAATCAGAGAGTTACTATTTTTGGGTACAAGGAATGGGTCTATGATATATTTTTTAGGTTCTTTATGTTCCCATGGATTACTATATTTATCACGGGAGGTGATTCAGCTTCCTTAAAACTGTACGTGGATTAAGGCAGGGAGAACCCATGTCTCCATGCCTCTTTATTCTAGAACATGATGCCCTTATAAGGAATAAAAAGCATGGTATGGATGATGGGAAGATACTACAATTCAGAAATAGGTTAGTGGATTCCACAGTAGTCATCTTATGTTCACTTATGATATGATATTCTTTATCAATGACAAGAAAAGGTCAATCAATGGATTCAATTTGATCTTAGAAGCTTATAAAGAATGGAATGGAAAATGAATCAATTAGGGTAAAAGCAATTTTTTCATTTCCAAAAAAATGTTTTAATAGGTATAGTGGGAGAATTTAAGATAATTTGGGAATGTATAGAATTTTTTTTTCAATGAAGTATCATGGTGATCTCATATCATATTGGAGGATCAAGAAGGTTTTATTTAAAGACATCATAAACTGAATCACATCTGCATCTGTTACTAGAAGAACTGATTCCTTTTGTTTGGAGGTTTGATCACACTGGTTAATAGTGTGTTATCCTCAATTTTTATGCACATTCTTTAAATACTAAAATCTTCTAAATTTAATATTGAGAGTATTTAAAAAATTATGATAAACATTATATGGTATTCCAATTAAGGTGGAATATGTCATCAGACATCTTAGAAAATAATGGTGAAACTGATTGATGAAGGTGGAATTATTCTACGGAGCATGTCAAAAGCCATGAAATGATTATAGGTTAAAATTTCCTGGGATTTTAATGAATGGACCTCATTATGGGAAATATTTATGAGGAATAGGTATGGAAAGGATTGAAGAAAATATATAGAGAGACTTGGGAGACTGTCAATCCTGATGAGGTGTATAACTGAGCACCTATTGTCACGAACCGAATCCGGTCGCCTTCAAAATCGGCACCCGACCCGGTCCATGGCAAGTC
This sequence comes from Viscum album, assembly GCA_963277665.1. Taxonomy (NCBI): domain Eukaryota; kingdom Viridiplantae; phylum Streptophyta; class Magnoliopsida; order Santalales; family Viscaceae; genus Viscum; species Viscum album. The sequence goes on along the minus strand of OY728157.1, from coordinate 1,417,630,039 downwards.
CCGAAGGGCGTTCCTGATCCCCACGGGCTGGCAGAAGTGCCTGGGTATCAAAAACTGAAAATTGGGAACGATTTACCTGAGTTTTTATACTTGAAACATCAAATGAATCCAAGAAACCAAATCTGGATTTTTCAAACCGAAACATCTTTTTAATGAATTCAGAACTTAATTGCACAATTTTAAACAATTTTTGATGATCATTACAAAGGTACAAACCCAAGAAAAGACAGCCCAAGAACCTCAACATGGCAAGAGGCATCTTCCTCAAGCCATCTCCACAATACCACATCATGAATGACCGGTGGAAACCCGAACTGTTGGCACAAAAGTTATACCCAAACCTGTGACAACAAAATAACCAAGTCTACTTACACCCAAGGGTGTAAGTAGGGTGTGAGACAAATCCCAATATGATACCACCACTAAGATATTCCATATAATAATCATTTAAAGACGAAAAGCATGCAAGTTTTCAAAAACTTGAAAAGCTAGTTACAATTTCTAAAAGCTGCAACTTTGAATAAGAACAGTTTTCAAGTGGGATATTTTAAAGGATTAACACTTTTTAAAATAAACACCAAAGATACTGAATTTTCCAGAAAAATGTACCTTATTCCGACGGTAAGCACAAAATATTCAGTGAGCACAAGCAATGGGAAATAACCCCTAGGCACTAGCTAGCTGTGGGTCCCAAGTACCTCGTATCTCGGTGAGAGTAACCATCACAAATATTCATTCTCGTGCACGAACCACTAGTAGGGAACATACCCATAACCTAGCGGTCCCCAATCATCATCATCTTAGTTTAGTTAGAGTTGTAAGTGTCAATCTTGCTAAGTGAAACTGAGGCCAAACCCCACGGGATCACTAGCATACTAGTACATGTCCACCCACCTAGATACCCGGGTTTTCCCTTTGTGCTCAAACAATTTCAACAAGTCAATGAATATAAATTTCACATGAAAATATCATTTCCATATCATAAATTCACCAAACAGCCCACATGTATACAACACAAGTCACAAAAGTCCACTTTTCATTCAAATGCATTTTTAAATCAAACCCACACCAAAATAGCCCACAACACTTTTTGCATAACTTTCACAATCCAACACATCCTTTAACAATTTTATAAAATACCTACAAATATACTAAACATCACATAATATCCCACTCACATGTTTCCTAAAACCGTTTTTATAAACAAAATCCACTTTTCACATCGCACTCACACAAACAGCCCATATCACGTTCACACCTCTTTCACATTTTAGTAAATCCATTAAACATTTTTATAAAACATTTCCAAGAGGATACACATAACATAACAGAACTATTAACATTTAAAATGGTCCATTTGAAAGTATAAACAATCCAAAACAGTTTTCCAATATGGTTTCACATCTTACATAAATCATTAAACCATTCAAAACTTTCATAACACAATTCTAAAGAGTGTACCAAATCTTTTCACAAAAAAACTCATTTAAAAACCATATTTCAAGGAAAAAATCACACCAATACAAATTCAAAACATAATATTCATCCCCAAAAACATTTATTAAACTACCCCCATGTGTTATAAAAACACCTCAAACAATACCACAAAAGATCCACATGAAAAGCACACGTTTTCAAAATAACTTTCAAGAAGTACAATAAGGCCTTACACCTTAAACCAATTAAAAGAAACCTCTTTAAAACCTAATGGAACACCAATACCCTACCAAATCAGAATTTTCAGCCCAAACAAGATTTATTAAACCAATTTCATATGTTATAAAACACACCCAAACAATACCCAAAGGGTTGCACATGTAAAACACCCAATTTTTTAAACTAAAATGAAACTGTAAAAACAAATGCTTTACCAAATACAAAATAAACAGTTCCTGCACAACACACAACATATTAGTAAATGCATAATAAGTAATTCAAGAAAACTAACTCATCTAGAAATGATTACACATGGAATCACCTACCTTTTATGCCGAAACCCTCAAAACATAGTACGAAACATCAACCGCACCACCGCCGCACATCAAGGAATATAAATCCAGACCTATACCACCAAAAATTGACCCAAAAGATACCAAATAATACCATATGTTTGAACCCTATGTTCTGTACATTCTATAAACTCTTGAGATAAGGTGGAAACCCTAAGGAGAAGAGAAGAATTGAAAAGAGAAACATTACCCAAAATAATCTTGAATAAAACGACCTAAACTCCACTATAATATGAATTTAAAAATATCCAAACATTCAAGGGAAGTTCTAACATGGATTATGAGATAATGTAGGAATTGGAATGGGGGGAAAAGAGTAATAATTGAGAGAGTTATGATGGAATGAACTTACCTCCTCAAATCTGCCCGATTTTAGAAACCCCAAGAATTTCAGCACCAAATCGCGATTCAATAGATCTCCAAAGTCTGGAAAAAGGAAATGGGAGCGCGCCTGGGCTTCTTAGGGTCTATAGGGAGGTGGAATCACCGAAAAATACATTTTAATGAATAAGATATTAATAAATTAATGAAACAATTTAAAACTGGAAAATGGGCCTTCGGGTTGGCCCAATTCTCAAATAAAAACGAAAATCCCCCATGCTTATGGATTTATAAAGGCCCAAAATTTAAATGTGGGGTTACTGTATCAGGGGAGAACAATTAGGAGTTGGAATGAGTCAAAAATATTAAAAATTGAAAAAGTTATAAATGAAACAAAATTTATTTTTTAAATCTGGAATTGGGCTCGCAGTTTGGCTCAATTCATGAAAACTCACCTATTCTCAATAAAACCTTTGGAAACCACCAAAAAAATCATGAGTGGAAAATAAATTTAAAATAACCCTAAAATAGGTTATGTACGTGACAATTCTCCTCACCTTGAAAACTTTCCGCCCCAGAAAGTCACAGCAAGGTCAAAGAAACAACCAAACCCAACTGAGAAACCAATAGGTACACCCTTGCCAGGTTTCACCCCCAAAGGTCAAAACACCTCCAGTGATCAATGATGGAAGGAATACTCTCACAAACCAAACTTACACCACTTTCCTGAAACAATCAAGTACATTCAGGCTTTATCCCAAATGAAAACTCCTCAAACACAATCTGAACAATACTCAATCAATTTACCCAAAAAAAACAACAACATTGAACAAGGTTACACTTCCCTACTATAACTAAACCATTGGAAACTCTCCAATATCAATGTTTACCCAATGAATATGTAGGTAGTTAGATATCTTTGAATGATAATACCTGCTTCCCAGACAAGTCCAAGGGAAAAAAATATGAGTTACTCGTATGAAGAGACACAAATGGGCTCCCCACCATAAGAGACAACTTAAATTGTTTTCCCGAGACAGAATCAAGACACTAATAGTGGGAGGCCCAAACATACTCTCTAGTACAAGGGATATACTTCCATTAAATGTTTATGAAGGAACATTCATGAGAATCATAGTGGGTATCCCCACCATAAGAACTGACCATCTTAACCGGCCAGCATGGACCGACACAGAAAGACCCAGAAAGAAATTAAATATTTAGGAAGGGCACAGGATTAGTCCACATGGTTTGGGAAACTGTGCACTAACTATGAATATAATTCTTTCTTCATGGCTTCCTAGCACACGACCACTACTAAACGTGCACAAACTATGTGCTCAACCATGACGAAACCAGAGGTTTGAACTATTCCCATCTTTCATACTAAGGATAGGACTTTGTACAAGGGTTTAAATGGCCCTGGGATTTTCCCTAACTACGAGACAACTTCTCTCCGAGACCTATGGCTGGAGTTCAAATGATTGAAGCATCTTCGGCCTCATAGTTAATATTTGGAAACCCACTGAATGAGTATTCTTCTTTTCGGTGCCACCAAAAACTACACCACGGTCCCAAATAAGTTTTCTAGACATAACACATTCCAAACTCACTTTACCTTATCCCGATATTTCACTGAAACAAGGGCTAAGAAGATACACACACATCACAACTTGTTTCTTCAGGTGAGAAACAATAGAAGTAAAGAACACATACACTCACATTCCTCTAAAATAGATGATTTTGAAGTTTTTCCAAGGGAGACATTTTCCCAACATAACAGGGACTCTCAGAGGATTTCACTACTTTCACCTATACAGTCAATCGAGTACATGACATCATAAGGCATCACCAAACATGACCATTTCAACTGATATAAACAATTCATGGAGAGGGACCTTATACAACATCCCCAAATAGCACACAATTATAGAAAGTGGCCACAATATCCTATCATGACCATATTTCCCACACCAGTGGTTTAACATGAACTCATGATTCAAAGAAACTTTGAAGAACCCAAAGGCCCTCTTAGACACCATCAAGATAATCATCCACACTAACAACCCTAGACCATATCCACCTTCGACGAATCAAGAAACTTAAGAAACTAAGGTCTCTTCCAACCTTCTAAGAGAACTCTCCCATTATAAGAGGATCTAAAAATCAATGAATGGAATGGGTGTAGACTCAATCTAGAAATCTCAAGAAAAAGATTCCTTATATTGATCAACTGGAGGGTCTTCAAACGGCGAAACAATCCGGGTTGCACTTCAATTGTGCACTAACCTTTAATGGGGGTGTACCTTATCCAATGATTGAACCCAAGGACCCAACCAAGATAGTCCATTGGTCAAGATATACCACAAACCAGATCCAAACACATATAGGGAACCATCGTAAAGGCATCCCAAAACATTTTTCAAAAGAGACCACTAACCGTCCCTACAACACAACTTACTGACCAAACCCAAACCCAAAACACAGTTCAAACAGGAGGGGTTCTTGGACTCAAAACATCCCACAACATCAACATTTTCCGAAAACACATAATATACACCATCCAAAAAAAAATCATCAAGAAATCATGTTTTTTTTATTTAAAAACATTTCTTTGAAAACAAATGGTTCAGCGGTTAGCGCATCCACCAATGGTACCCCATGCGCCTTACACATGCATGTTTCTATGCCATACCAGGCACCCTCCTCATATCCATCTCGAAACTCATCCAGTCATGTCATAAAACATCCCTCTTCCCATATAACCCTATGCATGTGGTTGCTCATAAAAATACCAAAGGTTAAAACAAAAATTCTTTCCACTTTTCAAAACCAAAATGGTTAACCAACACATCCTTTTTCTCAAAACCGCTAACCACGAGATCAAATTCCAACTCACATCTTACAAAACTTTTTAGAAATACACAACCATTTATAAAATAACTCACTTTCAAAATATTAACATCAATTTCAAAATATCTCATCCCATTAAACCACTCTTTGATTGTTTAGAAAACTATATTGGAAACACTTTTCAAAACCGACTTCAATACAGTTTCTGCCTTCAAAAGAGGTGTAATCACACCATTTTCTATTTCAAAATAATTCTGAATATTCAGTTCCAAAATTTCATAAATCATACCATTCCATATTTATTTTAAAATCATTTCACAAAAACATTACACTTCTTAAAACCAAGTCACTTTAAAACCAAAGTTCCAAGATTTCAAAACTAAAGAACACAAGACAATGCGAGAGGAAACTAGTTTCAGTGGGTGACTTTGACATATGGTTGGCGGCCATATTCCAATCACTTCACTGTCACCGAGAGTGTTCTAGGGAATATCCCCAGCTCCACATGGCTTGCCAGACCCTGCGAGCTCATTGAGACCATTAACCCAATTCTCTTTTCATTTCCCCTAATCATCATCAAACCAAGAAAACCAAAAGACATAGAACAAATCCCAACTTCCCCTGGCGACTTGAATCCTGAAATGAGGTGTGGTGATCAATCACACTACCCATAACCAGAATTCCATGTCCCAACAATCATAACTCTATACTATCCTGACTATTTCCCAAATAACATGACTCAAATGGAGTGAACCTGCCTCTGATACCATTTTGTCACGAACCGAATCTGGTCGCCTTCAAAATCAGCACCCGACCCGGTCCATGGAAAGTCCCGAAGCGCGTTCCCAATCCCCACGGGCTGGCACAAGTGCCCGAGTATCAAAAACTGAAAATTGGGAACGATTTACCCGAGTTTTTATACTTGAAACATCAAATGAATCCAAGAAACCAAATCTGGATTTTTCAAACCGAAACATCTTTTTAATGAATTCAGAACTGAATTGCACAATTTTAAACAATGTTTGAAGATCATTACAAAGGTACAAACCCAAGAACCTCAACATGGCAAGAGGCATCTTCCTCAAGCCATCTCCACAACACCGCATCATGAATGACCGGTGGAAACCCGAACTGTTGGCACAAAAGTTATACCCAAAACTGCGACAACAAAATAACCAAGTCTACTTACACCCAAGGGTGTAAGTAGGGTGTGACCCAAATCCCAATAAGATACCACCACTAAGAGATTCCATATAATAAGCATTTAAAGACGAAAAGCATGCAAGTTTTCAAAAACTTGAAAAGCTAGTTACAATTTCTAAAAGCTGCAACTTTGAATAAGAACAGTTTTCAAGTGGGCTATTTTAAAGGATTAACACTTTTTAAAATAAACACCAAAGCTACTGAATTTTCCAGAAAAATGTACCATATGCTGACGGTAAGCACAAAATATCCAGTGAGCACAAGCAATGGGAAATAACCCCTAGGCACTAGCTAGCTGTGGGTCCTAGGTACCTCGTATCTCGGTGAGAGTAACCATCACAAATATTCGTTCTCGTGCATGATCCACTAGTAGGGAACATACCCATAACCTAGTGGTCCCCAATAATCATCATCTTAGTTTAGTTAGAGTTGTAAGTGTCAATCTTGCTAAGTGAAACTGAGGCCAAACCCCACGGGATCACTAGCATACTAGTACATGTCCACCAAACTAGATACCCGAGTTTTCCCTTTGTGCTCAAACAATTTAAACAAGTCAATGAATATACATTTTACATGAAAATATCATTTCCATATCATAAATTCACCAAACATCCCACATGTATACAACACAAGTCAAAAAAGTCAACTTTTCATTCAAATGCATTTTGAAATCAAACCCACACCAAAATAGCCCACAACACTTTTTGCATAACTTTCACAATCCAACACATCCTTTAACAATTTTATAAAATACCTACAAATATACTAAACATCACATAATAGCCCACTCACATGTTTCCTAAAACCCTTTTTATAAAAAAAATCTACTTTTCACATCGCACTCACACAAACAGCCCATATCACGTTCACACCTCTTTCACATTTTAGTAAATCCATTAAACATTTTTATAAAACATTTCCAAGAGGATACACATAACATAACAGAACTATTAACATTTGAAATGGTCCATTTGAAAGTATAAACAATACAAAACAGTTTTCCAATATGGTTTCACATCTTACATAAATCATTAAACCATTCAAAACTTTCATAAAACAATTCTAAAGAGTGTACCAAATCTTTTCAAAAAAAAACCTCATTTCAAAACCATATTTCAAGGACAAAATCACACCAATACAAATTCAAAACATAATTTTCATCCCCAAAAACATTTATTAAACTACCCCCATGTGTTATAAAAATACCTCAAACAATATCACAAAAGATCCACATGAAAAGCACACGTTTTCAAAATCACTTTCAAGAAGTACAATAAGGCCTTACACCTTAAACCCATTAAAATAAACCTCTTTAAAACCTAATGGAACACCAATACCCTACCACATCAGAATTTTCAGCCCAAACAAGATTTATTAAACCAATTTCATATGTTATAAAACACACCCAAACAATACCCAAAGGGTTGCACATGTAAAACACCCAATTTTTTAAACTAAAATGAAACTGTAAAAACAAATGCTTTACCAAATACAAAATAAACAGTTCCCGCAAAACACACAGCATATTATTAAATGCATAATAAGTAATTAAAGAAAACTAACTCATCTAGAAATGATTACACATGGAATCACCTACCTTTTATGCCGAAACCCTCAAAACATGGTGCGAAACATCAACCGCACCACCGCCGCACATCAAGGAATATAAATCCAGACCTATAACACCAAAAATTGACCCAAAAGATACCAAATAAGACCATATGTTCGAACCGTATGTTCTGGACATTCTATAAACTCTTGAGATAGGGTGGAAACCCTAAGGAGAAGAGAAGAATTGAAAAGAGAAACATTACCCAAAATAATCTTGAAGAAAACGACCTAAACTACACCAGAATATGAATTTAAAAATATCCAACCATTCAAGGGAATTTCGAGCAGGGATTATGAGATAATGTAGGAATTGGAATGGGGGGAAAAGAGTAAGAATTGAGAGAGTTATGATGGAATGAACTTACCTCCTCAAATCTGCACGATTTTAGAAACCCCAAGAATGTCAGCACCAAATCACGATGAAATAGATCTCCAAAGTGGGGGGAAAGGCAATGGGAGCGCACCTGGGCTTCTTAGGGTCGAGAGGGATTTAGAATCACCGAAAAATCCATTTTAATGAATAAGTTATTAATAAATTAATGAAACAATTTAAAACTGGAAAATGGGCCTTCGGGTTGGCCCAATTCTCAAATAAAAACGAAAATCCCCCATGCTTATGGATTTATAAAGGCCAAAAATTTAAATGTGGGGTTACTGTATCAGGGAATAACAATTAGGAGTTGGAATGAGTCAAAAATATTAAAAATTTAAAAAGTTATAAATGAAACAAAATTTATTTTTTTAAATCTGGAATTGGGCTCGCAGTTTGGCTCAATTCATGAAAACTCACCTATTCTCAATAAAACCTTTGGAAAACACCAAAACAAATCATGAGTGGAAAATAAATTTAAAATAACCCTAAAATAGGTTACGTACGTGACACCTATAATTGTTTAAGGAGGATGTTTGATGGATTTTTGGTCATGACAATGTTAGATATTTGAAGGAAAATTAGTTTAGTGAAATTCTATTCATACTAGATTTCCTGACTCTGGATATTTAATCTAAAGAAGTTAGCATGTTCCATGGTTTGATTAGCATGACTCTTGATCATCAAAAAAATATTTTTATGAGAATATAAGTCTGGGTGATAAACCTGATTGATGTATTTTATCAGTTTCTTATTCTACATGATTTAGTGGTATGTATTATCATGGTTTGGTTCATGCAGACAGTGAGAGAGATGAGTGGGATAGAAAGTTATGGTGCAAAGAGATCCTAGTGAATATGTTTTTTCTAGTGTGGCAGTTGAGTAACCAAGCTCTACCCACAAATGATAATGTTCATAAAAGGGGTGTTTTCATGGATTTTTGATGTTAGTACTATATATTGTTGAGATATAAAACATTTTTTCATCCATTCTTTGAAAGTGAATGTGTTCATGGAATATGTAGATTCATTGGAAAATTCATGAGAGTTTACAAGAGTAGGAATTATATTTTATATTTTTTTTTCTAAATGGTTTCAAGGTGTAGGACAGTATGATATAAAGGTTAGAATTCACAATATTACATTCACTACAATGTGATGGGTGATCTGTGAGGTTAGGATCAAGGTGAAGGAAGGTAGATAGTGCTATCACTTATTTTTTTTAGGTCTGTGTGAAATCATTGGTTGTAGATCTTGGAACTCTCATCAATGGTGGGGAGATTTTGGTTTTACTATAAAAGTTCCTCCCATGTTCAACCATTATCATAGAAGATAGAGGTAAGTATCGATAGGGGAGGTAGGTTAAATGTATTCCACAATGTTCAGGGTCGAAGATGAATATTGATGGATCATATGTGCTTGGGGAGGTGAAATGGGGTGGTGTTGTTCACAATAACAGGGTTTGGTGATCTTTACCTTCAACACTTATTATGGATCAGATAATTCTATTAGTGTAGAATCTAGAACTTTTTCTAGCGATCTTTATTTATATAAGATTTAATATATTAATATCAAAGTGGTTGAGTCAGATTCCAAATCATTGGTTAATCTCATATGCATCAAGGATAGATTTCCATGGGACCTATCTTACTTGATTAGGAAAAAAGGATGTTTATAGACTAAGGAATTAAGGTTGGCACACTTGAAGGGAAGGTAACTTTTCTATAGATTCACTAGCCAATAATGGGAGTTCTAGAGAAAGTATTAGTTTATATTATATCACTAGGTCATTATTGAATGAATGAAAACTCCTTATAAGGGTTGATTCACTAGTTATGCACTTTTTCCCCCACCCTTGAGTTGGGGGTTTTATTTATTTATTAATAAAAAGTTAATTTTCAATCAGTCTTTTGATTTCATCCTATGGATTTCACTTTTATCCCCCTTTACTAATCATTTTTTACTCATCTATATTCAATATAAATTTAATGAATCTCTCTCCCTTTTTCAAATAACTAGATCACAAAAAAAATTATCCACTTTTGGGATGATTTAAAAATAAATTAGTAAAATAGATAAAAAAGAAAACATAAAATGATGTGTAAAATAATGTTTTTTAAAAAAATCAAACAAAGAGAAAAAAAATGAAATATATTATTAGTATTAATATTCCATAAATTAATTACTTTAGAATAACATCACATTACATCTAATTTTTCTATACATTGTGTATTTTCATATTTTACCAAGCATAGTAAAGTCTAATATTTTAGAAAAATAAGTTTTAAATATCTGGAATAAAAAATGTTAGTTACCCTCGATATATTAAATATATATGTAAAATTCCCAAAAAGAAACTTGTATTCATCTGACATTTATAGATTTCACAAGATAATAATATGAAGAAATGAACCATCTGGAAGTTATCTTCTGATTAAATGGTAAATCATCTTATTTTGAAGATATTTCTAGAAAATCAATCAACATAATTTATTATTATCACTTAAAATATTTGAAAAATATGATTTATTCTTCATGGAAATTAACTAAATAAAAATCCCTTATGTAAATATATTGATCACAATATGAATTAAAACTTTCAAAGTTATCCAAAAACACAAATCCCACGTTCAAAGATTATAATAAAATTTTAATCAAAACATTCAAAGAAGGAAATATTTTTCAATATTAAGAAAAATTATGTAAAAGTAACAATATCGTACATTACATTATAAATTATGATATACTATTCATATATAAAATTAAACTATCATCAAATTGTCAATTTTTTTAGATATCAATTGGATGATTCTTTCTAGGAAATAATATTATATCTAAGCATCTAGAATTTCTATGTTCTGGAGATATTTTTGAATAGATTGATATGCACCCACATTTTACCAATTCTTTAATGTTTAGGTGATATATGTTATTTTTAAATAATATCTGTAGGATCAAAAAATGTATGTAGATGCTCAGATACAATAGGGGGAGGGGGTGACTTGTAAGTTAAAAAATGTTTGTTTAACCTTAAGAAAATATTTGTTTAAAAAAGTTAAAAAAATATGATTCACTAATTCTTATTTTATAAGGTTAATAAAAATCACCTTAGGCTTGATAAACATGAAAAATGAAATAATCACACAAGTATACTTAAACAATATTCTACCTTAAAGCATGTAGAATATTATATCAAAGTTATTAAAAAAGAGAAATTATAAGAAACACTTTCTAACTATAACAAGTTGCAACAAAAAATTAAAGTACATATAAAAGAGTAAAATTATTTTAACCCAAAGAGTAAGGTATCCAAAAACCTTGTATAAAGGTCCCTTTATATATACTTTCAATAAATTTTGTCTTACTCACACTAGGATAAGACATCGATGTGAAGATCAGTGTCTATATTGCTATCCCCACAAGCCCTTGATTTGTAAGGTGACTAACACCTATGTCTTCCTTCAACTGGAACCCCTTAATTGTAATCACTAATGATTGGTGTCACACAAAGAAAAAAAAAGTTTGCTGAAGATCTTAAGTATGTTGAACAAGCTATTCACAACATAATCACTTCAAGGATTTTGCACAAGGAAAATTTTGTAGAGCTCTCACATGTCTCCAAAATCCAAAAGCGTGAATATGTATTGAGCTAATCCAAATGACCAGGTATTTATAGGTGAGATATCAAACGATCTAATTTTCCACCAATGGTCATATTTTTTTCTAAAATTTCAGAGGGGCCTGTACAGTTGGCATTTAGAATGGTCATATAATAATAGATTTGATGACATCATTTAGTACAAGAAAATATCTTGAGAAAAATTAATCATGTATGAATATGATTATATAAAGCATCACATTAAGGAAATATAGTAACTTTAAGAAAGTTATAAAATTTAATCCTTAAACAAAAGATAATCAAATAAGGAACTATGAGAATCAGATGTAAAAATTATTGAGAATCAAAATTTGAGGAACATGGTAAATCTGATTCAAAAATCTGTGCGAATCAGAATTGAGGAAGTGAGAATAAGATTAAAAAATTTATATGATTTGGAATTGAGAAACCATGAATTGAATTTTAAAATTTAGATGACTTTGAATTGATAAACCATGAATTGGATTAAAAAATTTCGATGATTCATAATTTAGAAACTGTGAATCAGATTCAAATTTTTTGATGATTCATAATTGAGAAACTATGATTTTGATTCATGATTTTGAAGGAATCAAAATTTAGAAACATAAGATTCCAAGTTTCAGTAAGGATCGAATTTATTCTAGTAACTATTGAATATTAATAAAAAAAATTTTAGACTTAGCAAAAATATTTAAAGAACATGATTCTAATTGGAATAATATTTTCATATAAATTTCCTTATAGATATAAATTATTATTAAGGAAACGTGTTTTTGATTTCCAAAACATAAAGGAATGGAAAAATTTATAAGGAAAACTTTGACTTAACAATCTCCCCCTTTTTGGAAAGCACAAACAATCAATTTAAGAAAATAATATTAAGACCTAAAGACTTCATATTTGAACTTAAAAAGAAAAACATATCTCCCCCTTAGTTTATGACTCAAGATTAATACAACTAACCCCCCCTTAGGTTATAAAATCCCCCTAATTATTGTATTCTTACTTTATATATATGACTTTTTTTAAAGAAATATATACCCCTTACATAAGGATGTCTTCTTTAAGTATTCTCTCCCTTATGTTTTCCTCATTAAACTAATATTCTTATAGAACATTTTTCTTCCCTTTTGTGATTTTCAAAAAGCAATAGAGAAAATTATAATGTTCCTAAAAAAATTTAAGAAACATATGTGAAAAAAAGGAGAAAAACATTGGTTATAATTATTTTTTTTCAATAAAAGATTGGATTACAAGGAAAAATCAATTCTTCTTTGGTATTAAGGCCATGAACATAGACTTCAACTTCTTAAGCTCATTGTGATCATCTTGAATCTTAGCTAATATCACTTTATGATCCTGACCCTTCTTCTCAAGTTTTTAAATCTTTTCTTGATGGATCGTAATCATTTCTTCTTAGGAATTAAGCTTCTCAACCACCTTGTCTTTGTAGGATTTCACTATTTCCACCTCAGCTAGGAGATAATTCATTTTCCCATACAAATCCATATCTTCTTGCAAATTAATTGATTTTTCTTCCTTTAACCTTTCTGAGAAACTATTTGAAAGATTTTTTGATATTATACTCTGAATATTTGAAGGCACCCTTTACTATGTCAAACATATCATCAGATAACTTAAGATCATTATTTTTCTCCTTAAACCACTTTTTCATATCTCTGTAAGAATTACTATGAGAATCATAATTCTACACAAAGGTTTTGAAATCAGTTTCAATCTTTATCAAATATTCCATTAAAAGGGTTCTTGAATATGATTTATGATTTATAAATTGTTGAATAATTTGGCACCTTGACTCAAGGTTCAAGAAGTATGGAATTTAGTTCACCAACTTCTTCAAATACTGAATAATAATATCTTTTTTTTATAGAGGAGGAAGATCTTTCAGATTTTGATGCATATTTCTTTCTGGTTCCAACATCTTCATTCTTCCATTTGTCTTTCACTATGGATGATTTTTTTGACCTTTGATTTACTTGATTTTTTTCTTCAGAAAATTGAATAATCTTATCATCATCATCATAACCACCACCACCAAAACCTTCTTCATTATTATCATTATCACCACCATCAGTATCATCTTCATCATTGAAGGGATTTTTTTTGAACTTCACTTTCTACAACATTGTATTTCTCAGCTGGATTATCTACTAAAGCAAGTTTAGAAGATGAGGCTTGAGAAGTTATTATTGATAACTTATCAATTTAAATATTCCTCTGAGTTTCTTCAATTTTTTTTTGTATTTCATCATCACTTTGTTTCTCTTAGTTATTTTATTCTTATTCTTATTATTATACTTGAGACTGTTCATAAACAATTAAAACTAAGTCTAGAACAACTTCCTTTATTGTTTCTGTTGGTTTAGCCTCTACTTCCACCTGTTGTAATTGTTGACTTAGCTTGGTTTATTATAGAAAATATTCTAAAACAACAATTTGTTTTGAGGCATTTTCTATATCTTTCAATAGGACTTGATTTATCTCTTCTTCTGTTAGCTTTTTCTTATGTTTCTTTTCAATTACTTGTTTCTCAAATTCTTCTACTTCTTGAATTTTTAAAGCTTTAGATTCTTCCAGATCTATCCCAAACACTGAATCACATTCTTTCCTTAGCTCTTTATCTTATCTCCACTTTGATACTACTTTATATGGGAAGGACTTCTGTTTCTTTGTCTTCTGTGGTTCAGAAGATTGAATTGATTTCTACGGTTCCAAGACTTGAGAATTTTTTTTCTTAGGATTGACTAACTGTTTTTGGAGCTTTCTCCAACTTCCCCAAATTTTCTAGAAAAATCAAAAAACTGATTTGTCTTAACACTAAAAAGAATTCATTATTTTAAGCATTTCATCACTTAAAAGAAGAATCTTAAATTTTTTTGGCTTCAACTTGCAAGGGATATTGAAAAATCTCAAACAACTTACTATAAGATTGGACAATGTTGTCATAAACACAAGAATCAATGACTTGATCGACCCATATTTTATCTTACTGATTGAGATGAATATGTACTTGACCAGGTTAATCTTCTGTAGATTAACAAGAAAATCCGTCATAAATATGTATGTTATTTTTAGGGCATCCTTATCTCCTTTTCCTAGTATTAATAGACCTTGAAACCATAATGCCACGATCCTATAGTTAGCTAAAAGGTTGGAAATCTTTGGATTATTAACTCCCTGAAGACCTAAGTAATCAATAGACCTAACTCTATTAAAAGGCCCTTCTAAATATGGCAGCTTATGAGATGGATAATAAGATTCACCATCATATGGTATCACAAGGATATATGCAGCTTTCTTATAAGAAATATAATATATATTACCATAACTCTTAAACTAGAACTTATCCTTTCCTCCTTCATTGAAGAATTCAATTGATTTATAAAATTCAATTAACAATTCCACATACATTAGATCTTGTTCTCCCTTATTTTTGGAAATGAAAACGTTTTATCTGCCTTGAACCTTTATGATATTTCTTATTAAAGAATCATACTTAAGGTATAAATTCTAATAAACTAAAATTTATCTATAAATAAACCAATCCTTGAATGATTTGGTCAACATTAAAGTATGAGAAGACATAAAGAGAGACGTTTATAACTTTAAGAAAGAGATCTGGAAATCAGAACAAAGACTTTTAAGGGTGGAAGCAACTCAGGCAAAAATCTATGGAATTCGATGTAGGACATGGGGGTCCCTCCTTTATATAGGTGACGAAATGATAGTTCAACTTCCAAGAATTGATCCAATGGTTGAAACTAAATAGATCTGATCTAACAGTTGATATTAAGGAAAATAATATTTATAGTTTCCGATCTTTTGAGGTTTTAAAGAAATAAAATGAATTTAAGGAAAGATTAATCCATTTAAGTTTTTCTTAAAACAAGATTGAAATACCAAAAAAAAAAAAATCAAAGTTAATAAGTAATAGGTAATATAAAGTACCTATTAGAGTTTTTTGAAGGTTTTTTTAGTGTTTGATAAGATTTTTCATAGAAATATTAGATTTTGAAAAGTTTTATTAGAGTCCAAAAACTTTTTAGAGGTTCTAAAAACTTTTTTAGGTTCTGAAAGACTTTTTTTGTTAAGGAAATAAAGTGTACCCCCCTATGAAATGGAATATCTTAATGTTTGGAGACAGTTTAAACAAAAAGTGAATATGAATTGTTACCTTAAATTTATCATTCCTAACTTTTGTTTAATGTATTCAAATCTATTGAAAGGTAATGATTTTTTAAAAATATTAGCAAGTTTTTCTTGTATTCAAATGAATTATAAAATGATATGTCCTTTAAGTGTATGATCCCTATGGAAGTGATGCCTAAAATCTATGTGTCCATAACAAGGGTGATGTGCATGGTTTTTTATCAAGGCTAAGGCACTAGTGTTATCACAAAATATTTGAGTTTTAATAAAACTCAGGCCATAATCAGTGAGTGTGTGTTTCATCCACAACACTTAAGCACAACAACTTTCATCTTCTATATATTCAACTTTAGTAGTGGAAAGTCCTAAAGAATGTTGTTTCTTACATAACCAAGAAGCTAATGAATCTATTAATAAATGATAATTCTATATGTACTTTTCTTATCCGTTCTACAACCAGAAAATTCAGCATTCAAAAACTTTTTAAAACAAAATCATTTCCAAAAGAATAAAAAAGTCCTAAATCCATAGTTCTATTTAAATAGAAAAAAATTATTTTCACTAATTTTAAATGAGATTCTTTTGGATTAGATGGATATCCTGAACATAATCATACTGAAAAAATTAAGTCTGTATGACTAGCTGTTAAGTATAGTAAACTTTCTATCATACCTATAAAATATGTTTAATCTACTGGTTTCCCAAATTCATTAAGATCAAGGGTATTCGAGGTACCGATTAGAGTACTTATACTTTTAGTGTTGTTATATTCATACCTTTTAATAATATCTTTAATATAATTATGTTGATATATATAGGTTTTTTCTGGTTTTTGAGAAATTTGAAAACCAAGGAAAATTGTTAACTCACCCATCATACTCATTTCAAACTCATATTTGATAAGATTAGCAAATGAATTAGATAAGGATTTTTTAGTTGATCAGAATATAATTTCATAAACATAAATTTGAACAACAAAAACATTTTTGTTTTCATTTTTTATAAATAGGGTTGGATCGATAGTTCCCTTAACAAAATTATTTTCTAACAAAAATCCTATAAGTCTATCATACCAAGCTCTAGGTGATTGTTTAAGATCGTATAGAGCTTTAGTAAGTTTAAAAACATATTAAGGATGTTTTTTGTCTTCAAAACCAAATGTTTTTTCAACATAAACTTCTTCTTGAACATATCCATTAAGAAAATCACACTTTACATCTATTTGAAAAAGTTTGAAGTTAAGGAATGCTACAAAGGATAAGAGAAATTTGAATAGATTCACATCTAGCTACCAGACCATATGTTTCTTCATAGTCCATTCCTTCTTATTAATTATAGGATTTAATAACTAATCTTTTTTTATTTCTTATAATGATTCCATTTTCATCACATTTGTTTATAAAGACCCATTTTACTCTAATTACCTAAGTTTCTTTATGTCTTTCAATCAAGTTCTAGACTTTGTTCCTTTCCAATTCATTTAGTTCATCTTGTATTGCCTATATCCAATCTTCATCACCTAAAGTTTCATCAGTACTTGTAGGTTCTAATTGAGAAAGAAATTCTAGATGATCTACTTCATTTCTTAAAGAACATCTAGTCCTTATGGGTTTATTTACATATGATACTATTACTGGGATGATTCTTTAGAAAGAACTGACTTGGGTTTTGTAAAACCTGTTCACAAACATAGGGTATCAAATCTTCTAGAGTGAATACTTTAGAAAAATTTTCTTGAGTGTTATTTTTATTTGAAGAATCTTCTATTAAAGGTTGATAATTAGTTTTTGGAAACACATAGGGAGATGTTGGCTGGGGTTATTTAAAAATAAAGGGATCCATTTCATCAAATTTAACATGTACCCTTTCCTTAACAGTATGAGAATTTTTATTGAAAACTCTATAATCCATATAAGTAGTGTAATAGCCTAAGAAAATTACTTCATTGGATTTGGGTGAGAATTTATGTAAATTATATTTTGTATTCAAAATGAATACTTTACATAAAAATACTCTAAAGTATGAAACTTTTGGTTTTCGGCCTGTCCATAACTCATAAGATGTTTTATTAAAAAATGGTCTGATTAAAACCCAATTTAAATTATAAAAATCAGTACTGATAGATTCAGTCTAAAAGTGTTTAGTAATTAATTATTTACTCAACATGGTTCTTTTTATCTCTTGAATAATTCAATTTCTTCTTTTAACAACACCATTTTGCGAAGGATTTCTAGGAGCTAAGTAGTTATGTGTAATTCCTTTCTTACTACAAAAAGTTTCAAAATCTAAAATTTTAAATTCTTCACCATGATCACTATGAATAGTTTTCAATGGAAGTTTTTTCTTATTTTTAACTTTGGATGAAAAAGATTTTAAATAAGAAAAATCTTTATGTTTCTTTACTAGAAAATATACCCATATAAATATAGTGTAATCATCAACTAAAAAAATACATAGTATTTTACTCCAATACTTCCAGTTTGTGTAGGACCAAATAAGTCCATGTGTACTAGCTATAATGCATCAGAAGTTGAGACTTCACGTATAGAATGCGGGGTTTCTTGCATGGGGACCCTCCCAACTCTCATATCTGGATCTTTTGGAAGGATCATATTAATGTTGATCTTTTAATTTCGTCGGATCAAGCTCTGAATACTAGGATCACAGTGGGGATTCATGTGTTTCTTTTCTCCTTCATCTATGAAAAGTGTAAAACACATGGTAGGGAGGCCTTATGAAGTTTTTAGAGGATTTTAATCTTGGAAGTACCACTTGGATCGTTGGTAGTGATTTCAACATCATTGTGAGTCCAAAAGAGGAGAAAGGAGGTGAGTCCTTTCCCAAGAATGCCAGCCAAACCTTTTTCTCATTCATGGCAAGGAATGGTCTTATGGATGCTGGTTTTGAGGGCAGTATCTTTACCTGGTGTAATAATCAATGCAGGGGGAGACGCTCATACTCTCGGCTTGATCGATGCTTGATGAATAATGCTACAATTGCTATGTTTAAGGACACCAAGGTCTATCATTTGACCAGGGGCTGTCTGATCACTCTCCAATTCATATTCTTCTTGGTACAGGGGTGTTGAGTAGGGATCATGCACAATTTTTAAAATCATGGATCGAGGGACATGGCTTCTTCAAGGTGGTTAGGGAGTTTTGGGTCCTGCATCTCCAGGGGAACCCATGTGGTGTTCTGTACAGAAAGTTAAGGAGGCTCAAGACTCTTCTTCAGACCTGGAGGAAGATTATTCCTTCTCGCGATCAGGAGGTGTCTGAACTAAGTATAAAGGTGGATCTCCTTGAGGGATTCCTGGAACAGGGTTGGGATGACAATATATTTTCTGCTCTGAGGATTAAAAATGATAAACTAGCAGATTGCCTTTTAAAGCAGTAAAGGATCGCCAGGGAAAGAGCTCGGGTGAAATGGATTTATGAGGGGGACCAAAACTTTAGGTGCTTCCATGCCTTCATCAGAGAACACCGCCATGTTCAGAGGCCTAATATCTGAAGGGAGAATGGATTCTTTTCTTCTGATATAGATGACATGGGGGCCATGGTCAATGGAGCTCTTCAGGATCTTCTGGAGGCTCCCAACCCTCTGCTAGCAGGGGTTATCTGAGAGATGGTGCTGAGATCTTTGAGGGTATTCCAAACATAGTTACTGAGGACATTGATGAGGGCCTGAGGAAAACACTGGAGGAGGCTGAGGTCCAAGAGGATTTTTGGTCTCTGAACTCAGATAGTTCTCTAGGGCCTGATGGTTTTCCTGGATCCTTTTACAGGGTGACCTGGGACATTATTAAGGGGGATCTGGTTGGTGCTATCCAAGATTTATTTCAAGGAGGGGACTTACCGCTTATATCCTGTGCAAAAAAAATCTTCCTTATTCCCAAGGTGATTAATCCACAATCCATTTATCAGTACCGTCCCATTAGTATGTGAAATATTCTGTATAAGGTTTTGGATAGCATTCTTAACAAGCGTCTGGTTGAACATATGGATTCTTGGATAAACCCTGAGCAACATGGTTTCATCAGAGGGAGGTTGATTCAGGGGCGATTTAACTGTTTCAGGAAATGATTTGTGGCATAAATAACAAATCCTTTGGGGGTAATTTGTGGTCAAATTAGACATGAACAAAGACTATGATAGGTTGGAGTGGAGCTTTGTCCTAAGAGTCCTGGCTAGTAGGGGGTTCTCTAATTGGACCAGAGATCTCCTCTTCTGCTATTTCAGTTCGGCATGGATCTCCACTTACTTCATGGGTAAACATTTTGGTTTCTTTAAGGCCTACTGGGGCCTCAGGTAGGGGGATCCTTTGTCCCCTCCTTTATTCATTCTTGCCCAAAATGCTTTCAGCCTATATATTAATCAGGGTCTTAGTAGGGGTACAATTCTGCCTTATCTTAATAGGAATGGCATGAGGGGAGTCACTCACTTGATGTTCACAGATGACACAATTATTTTTACCAATGGTATTAGGTGGTCAGTGCAGGGGTTGAATGGAATCATTGGGGATTACTGCAAGTGGAGTGGTCAGGTGGTGAATAAAGAGAAGATTATCTTCTTTACTTCCAGGAAAACGTTCGAGAGAAGAGAGATGGCCTTGGGTGCTGGTTTGAGTATGTGTAAGGGATCATTTACCATAGAGTTTCTTGGAGCACCTGTCAGCCCCCTTTCTCTTAGGGTGCACCATTTTGATAAACTCATAAGAAAAATCACGGGGCGTATTTAGAACTGGAAAAACCGGTTCTTATTCTTCGGAGGTCACATTACCTTGGTGAATAGTCTTTTAGTCTTCATCACTATACATATCCTCTCCACTCTTAAGGTCCCCAAGAGTGTGATTGTAAACTTGGAAAAGATTATGGTGTCCTTCATATGGGATGGGAAATTGGAAGGTATACACCATTGGGCCTCAGGAAAATGGTTGGCCAAACCTTTATCGCAAGGGGGAATTAATATGAGAAGTGTCTCCTCAACCATTAAAGGGTTACATGAGAAGATAGCATGGGAAGCCCTGGAGGGAAGCTCTCTTTGGGGTAGAACAATGTAGGGAGTTTATGGTATAAATGTGAATTCTCAAAGGATTCGACCCTCTAGAATCTGGAACCTGATCCATCCATTCCTTGAGGATGTACAACATCACTCTCGATGGATCGTGGGAAAGGGAGATATTAATTTTTGGAAACAAGTGTGGGGGGTGGGTAAGTTGTGGTTTCCGGGATATCCCATCCCAGACATATCCTTTAGGGAGGCAAGTAGTCACCCCAGGTTTATTCAGGCTGTTCTAGATGAGGGAAAATTAGAGTTTTTCTACAATATTGTTTCTAAAGATGAGGATGATAAACTTGTGTTCACTGGATATGCGACAGGTTCTTTCTCTATCAAGGACTATGTTGGGTAGGAAGGGTCTCCTCGGGTAACAATCCTTGGGGGGAGGTCTTTTTGTGCAAGTAAATACCTTCCAAATTTAACTTTATGTTATGGCGAATGAGGTATAGGGCCTTACCTATGGATGAGAACCTGCAGCGAATGGGTGTTAACATGGCCTCAAGGTGCTGGTGTTGCAGGTCCTATAATAAGGAGTAAGTGGGGCATCTTTTTTATGACAGTGATTGGTCTAGGAGTGTTTGGAAGACTTTCGAGGCCTTTTTCAGGTGGAGCGGTCTTGATGGGACGAATGGTGATTTTTTTAGTACCTAGTTTAAGGGATCTTGGAATCATGGAGTTGACAGAAAATCCAGGACTATCATTTTACTTGTAGGGTGCTGGATGTTATGGAAAACAAGGAATGACAGACGTCATAAAAACTCCTCTGGATCATTGGTTATCATTCTGTTTAAGATGAAGAATACTTTTATGGATTTGATTAGGCTGTGTCCCAAGTGCTGTGATGCGCCATCTGTGCATGTCATCACCTCCAACCTTCCTATTGTGTTTCAGGATGGATCTTCAAGGTAGGGTTGTTGGGTTCGCTGGAGTCCTCTGAGCATGGGGCTCAATCTCAATACAGATGGGTCAGTGATCCAAGGGGAGATGCATGGTGGGGGTGTCATCCGTGACTAGTCAGGGTCGGTTCTTGATGCGTTTTCTAGGTGGCTCGGGAGAGGAGATGCGCTACAGGCAGAAGCCTTGGATTTTGCTTCTGGTTTTCATTTGTGCATGCTAAGGCAGTTTCACCTGGTTCAGGCGGAGACAAACTCCAAGGTGCTATACAACGCACTGCAGGGCAAGGGAAGGATTCTGTGGGCTATTACTTACATGGTAAGGTAGTGCAATCTATTACTGGGGGCTCACACGAAGGTCTCTCTCACCTGGCGGGAGGGCAATATGGTGGCTGATTTTTTGCATCTATCGAAACTCCAGATCTAAGTATGTTTTCCTTCTCTAGTTTGGGTTCCTTTCCTAGAGAGGGGTTGAAATTTGTTGTCAATGATGTGTTGGGATTAAGGTACTTTAGACCACCATAATGTGGTTTGTGTTTTATATCAATAAAAATGGTAATTTTTAGTCAGTCTATGCCATAAACAAGATTGGTCTTCCACTACACTAAGGCAAGGTAAGTATTAGATCTTAAGGTCTTCTAAGTTAAGTGTATAAACAATCTCATACCGATGGGAAGAAAGAATGAACTCATACTTGGAAATATTTACTAAGCATTTATCATTCATAAAATTCACAAGGTAACGTTCATCACATAATTCACTTATGCTTATAAGGTTGTTCTTAAGAACTTTAATAAATAAACATTTGAAATTAAGACTTTTCCAAGAAGAATAATGTTACCTATACCAATAATCTCTCCTTGAGCATTGTCTAGGAAAGTGACTTTAACACCCTTCATCTTAATAATATTTTCAAAGAAGTTTTTGTTACTAGTCATGCGCTGGGAACATCCACTATCCATGTACCATGTATTATAGTTGGTAATTCCTTTATTTCTTGAAAATAAAATAGTTTGGTTTTTTTGGAATGCAATATTTCTTGGATCCAGAAATGTTAGAAAGTAAAATCATAGGAATTTACATTTTCTTAGAAAAGTGGGATTTATGAAAACCTAAGGGTTGGATTTTGTTTAAATAACAATTTTTCTTCTAGTGTCCACCACTTTGACTCTTAGTGCAGAATGAGGAACTTTTAAGAACAAAATAGTTGTGACTGAAAACTGGTTTTGAGTGAGAATAACCAAACCCAAAACTATTCCTAAGAGGAAGAATTTGTGAATACATCTTATAAAAACAATATTTACTAGAAGTAAAATTTCATAAAATTTTATTTAATGAAAATATTTCATATTTTAGTCCAATAAAAAAATTCTTATCATCATAGTCATTGGTTTTAAAATTTAGTTTAGTGTATAAAACATTTTTCCTAGAAATAACATTTTCAAAATCATTATAAATTTTACCCTTTTTAGAATTAACTTCCTCAAGGTTTCTTTAAATAGAAACAATTTTTTAAAAAAAAATTCATCATGATATTTATAAAGATCTAACATTTATTTTTCAAAAATATTGATTCTATCATTTTCCTTATCAAGTTTCTTTTTGAACATAGTATTTTAATTTTCAAGCAACTTTGTAAATGTAAAGACTTATTCAAAAGAAGGTAATGTATATTATACTAAGAAAGATTCTTAATCCAAATAAATATATCCATTATCATTAAGATAATTAGCATTTAAAGACATATTACTTAAGGATTTAGTAGTGTGCACCTTTTCCATAAAACATTGATTTTCAAAGGGTATTCTGGTAATAAGAACAATAATTTTAAGTCTAGAAGATTAATTATCTGAAGATTCATTAGATTAGTCTCCACCACTTGAAATACAAGAGTCATTTTCCTTCAAGAATTTATTTCCTTTAGTCTTGTAATATCTTTTTTGATTCCTCTCAAAATTTATATCTTTCCCATCTTTTCTTTTATGCCTTGGAAAATCAGGTCTGATGTGTCCTTGTTTCTTACACTCATAGCATGTGACTTAAGAGTCTTTCTTATCTTTCTTATCCTTTTTATTATATCTGTATTTGAAATAATTCTTTCCAAAAATCTTGTTTATCCTTCGAGAAAGATTGGATAACTCATTCTTTGAGTGATCAGTATCACTTGAATCTGACAGAATAACAACCTTTTTAGACTTTTTTGACTTAGCAACTTTATTAAGAGTTTTGGATTTCATCTGATTTGAATTACCAGTTAAAGAATCACTCCCATTTTTATTCTTTATATTCTATACATATCTCCTTAATATTTTCTCATATTGTAAGATAGTTTCAAATAAATCATCAAGATCAAAAATTGTAACTTTACTTAACTCATCAATAGTAGTTATCTTTGATTCTTATTTATTTGGAATAATTTTTATAATATTATCTACAAGAATCTCATCATCTAGGAATTTTTCTTCCACTGACTATAGACTATTTACAATAGTCATAAATATATGTTGAAATTTAACTATTGGTTCTCCATAAGGAAAAACAAAACCATGATAATCTTTTCTAAGCATGGCTCTTCTAGTCTTAATAACTTTATAGGTACCAAAATGTGTAACCTCTAAATTCTTCCATATGATATTAGCTACTTCATAAGAAGATATTTGGATTTATATATTCCTAGTCATAGAGAAAATCAAATTATTGTGTACCTAATATTTTAGATTATATTCTTTATTTCTTAGTTATTAAAAGTTTTGACTTCCTTTTTAGGTATCTTGTAATATCTAGTAAGTATAAAAAAATTATCTACACCAGTATTGATAACAAAAGTCTTCATTCCATCTCTCCAGTATTCATAATAATTTCCTTCAATGATAGGTGGTCTTGTAGGGTTCATATTATCTAAGGATCTAACATTCATTCCTGCCATCTTTAGAGTAATACAAAAAATCTTTTTCCACAACACAAGTTAGTGTAATAAATATTTATAAACAAAAAATTTATAAAATAAATGATAAACAAATTATAAAGGTAAAGAAAGAGTAAGTAAACTGAGCAATGAAAATCTTCCTTTGATACTAAGTGTAAGTATTAGTATCATAGAGACATACTCTGATACCAATTGTAGGATCAAAATATGTATGTATATGATTAGATACAAGAGGGGGGGGGGTGAATTGTAAGTTTAAAAATTTTCATTTTCAACCTTAAGGAAAGATTTGTTTAACAAAGTTAAATAAATATGATTCACTAAACACTTTTTTCAAGGTTAATAAATATCACCTCAGGTTTTATAAATATGCATAATGAAATAATTACATAGCTATACTTAAAAAATATTCTACCTTAAAGTGTATATAATCTTATATTAGAGTTACTACAAAAGAGAAATCTTTAGAAACACTTTATAACTATAACAAGTTGTATCAGAAAATTAAAGTAAATATAAAATAGTACAATTCTTTTAACCCAAAGAGTAAGGTATATAAACACCTTGGATAAAGATCCTGTGATTTATACTTCCAATCAAGTCTATCTTACCCACAACAGGGTAAGCCCTCGATGTAAAGACCAGTGTCTGTCTTGCTATCCCTGCAATCCCTTAATCTGTAAGGTGATCAACACCTCTATCTTCCTTTAGCTGGAAGCTCTCAATCGTAATCACCAACGATTGGTGTCACATAGAGAAAAAGAAATCTATTTGAAGATCTTAAGCATATTGAACAAGTTGTTCACAATTTAATCACTTCAAGGCTTTCACACAAGGAAATTTTGGCAGATCTCTCGCGTGTCTCCAAAATCCAAAAGTGTGAATGTGTATTGATCTCGTCCAAATGATCAGGTATTTATAAGATAGATCTCCAACGGTCGAATTTTCCTCTAACGATCACATTTTTCTTCAAATTTAGGAGAGACCAGTACAGTTGGGACTTGCAATGGTCATATAATAATAGATTGGACAACATAATTTAGTAGAAGAAAATATTATGAGAAACATTAAGTGTATATGAATTTTATTATATAAATATTACATTAAGGAAATATATTAATTTTAAGAAAGATAAAAAAATTGGATCCTTAAACAAAAAATAATCAGATAAGGAACTATAAGAATCAGATCTTAAAATTATTGAGAATCAGAATAGTGCTACACAATAAATTAGATTTGTAAACCTATGTGAATCCGAATTGAGTAAATGAGAATCATATTTGAAAATTTAGATGATTCAGAATTTAGAAACAGTGAATCGGATTTCAAAATTTAGATGGTTCAAAATTGAGAACCATGAATCAGATTCGAAAATTTGGATGATTCGGAATTGAGAAATTGTGAATCAAATTTGAAAATTTTTATTATTTGGAATTGAGAAAATGTGAATCAAATTCATTATTATTAATGAATCAGAATTAAAAAACATAGAATTTTGAGTTTCAGTAAGGATATAATTTTCTCCAGTAACTATTGAATCTTAATAAAAAAATATTATACTTAGCTAAAATATTTAAAGAACATGATTCTAATTGGAATAGGATTTACATATAAATTTCCTTATAGATTGAAAGTATTATTAAGAAAACGTGTTTGTGATTTAAAAAACATAAATGAATGGAAATTTTTTTAAAGAAACTTTTTTACTTAATAATATCCATATGAATTCTAAAAGATTAAACTCTATTTAGAAACCACTTATTATTCTAATGTATGCCCATTTGGAATTTCATATATAATGGATCACTCTTTATTATAAAATAATTAGACTAAAAATATGATTTTCTGGTAAATCTACTACCAATAATAGAAATAGTTCTCTTTAGTTTCAACTAAATATATGGTTTTTAAAAATCTTTGTTTCGGAAGAAAAGTATGACCAAAACTTCTTTATGTTATAAACTTATGAATTCAGCTTCATAATTTCACTTTTATCTTTTAAGGATGGAAATGAAATAGTCTTATCCTTGGGTTTAAATATTAACCTTTTGATTTCATTTACATACATAATAAATCCTCCCTTATTCTTAATAATCTCATCTTTTAAGTCTTGTATAGGTCTTAAAGAGAATTTTTTAAGTGTTTTACACTTCTACAACATAATATTCCAATTACTCAAATGATTGAGATTCCCTATAATCATTATTAGAGGGAGAATTCACATATTTATCCTTAGATGAAAATGGAAAATTTTATCTCATATATAGACATGGTAATATATTTGCAGACATCTTCCCCATAAGGAAAAGTTCATTTCTTAGAACCTTTTCATAGAAACTAGTTATCTTTGAGATATTTTCACTATCATTAGCTAAACCATCAGAAGTAAGTTGGACTTCCCTAGCACTTAGGGTGTCTATATCCTTCAACACATTCCATTTTCACTTCAAAGTTCTTTTGAAATCATTATATTGTTTCTTCAATATAAGAATATTAGGTCTAATATGTTATTACACCTGATAATTTTACTATATATTTTTCCTTAAAATAAAAATTGTTATAAATAGATTATTTCTCATGAAATAAATAAACAAAATAGTCCATGATATATTTTATAGAGAAGGAATATTTAAATACATGATAAATAGTAATACATTATGAGAATGAAATATGAAACAACATTAATAAAATTATAAGAGGAATAAAACCTCAAGTAAATAAAAAAGGCCATGAACATGAAATATTTATCCTAATGTTTTTAATTGAAGATCAACACCCTAATCGTGAACATGAAAATAGGGAATAGAATTAGAATTATAATATACATGTTGAGAGTGAAGTAAATGAATATGATTAATGATTCAAAGGAATATATGTAAGGTGATATATAAGAATAGAATCTAATCATTATATATTTGGTATTTAGAAAAATATTCATTGAAAATATATTCATTGAAAATATATTTGTTAGATATATGGTCATTGGGTATCGATATATTAAATAAGTATATTGAATTTTTGTTATTTTTATTAACAAATTGAAAATAATTTAATTTTGGAATGATGTAAAAAATAATATTTATGGAAAATATTTTTTAATTAAAATAAATTATTATTATTATTATTAAAGAATGATATTATGTATTTATGTAATTAAAATAAATATTTTAATACCAACAGATTGATAAAATTAATGTTTTAGATGATTAAAAATTAATTTTAATAGAATTTGGTCAAAATTATTTAATGATATTTTTTAAAGAACTATTTTTAAAGTATTGTTTATTTTTACCTTAATAAGTTAAATTGATATATTTTTAATAATGAATAAAATTTAATGTTTCAATTAATACCAAAATATATTCAGTCTCATTTAATTATTAATTTATATGAAATGGGATTATGAACACAAAATTTTTAATTTTTTTTCTATAAAAACAGTTATTTTAAAAAATTTATGTTTTCATTTTAAAGATACATTTAACCTATTTAAAAATTTAATTAAATTAAATGGGGTATAAATTTATAATTAACACATCAAAATTATTTAAGTAGTTCAATTTAATTTTTAAATATAAAATTAAGTTTCTGGGGAAAAATTGAGTTCCCACGATAAAAAGTAAAAAGACATAAACAAGGTTAAATTAAGGTAATGAATAAAATATCATAAAATATTATATAAAATTGTGTGTATGAGAGATTTAAAAACAAAAAATTATCTCATATCCATTATTTTTCACTTTATGTCAACTTTCTTTTTAAAACGACAAACTTACACCTTAGGAAATGAATATTTGCGGAAATGTTACTCAAAACTCACCTATAAAATAAATTCTCCTATACCCCTAAAAACCCACTAAAAACATTATATTATCTCTATAATTTATTCCAATTTCTCCACTTCCAAATTATTATTATATTTTTGATAGGTTCTTGTTCCAATAAAAAATCATAAATCCTTTATTCTAAAGGAACCTGTGTTAAGAAGGAGAGAATTCATCAAGTAAGTCTCTAAGTTATTCTCTAAATTTCATGATTATAATATCATATACAGTATTTATAAATATTAATATCAATTTTAATGATGTTAAATTAAAATAATAATTATTTTTTTTAAAATTATACTATGATTATATAACTCTAAACTCTTACACGTTCACTAGTATATCATTATCCTGTTTAGATTGGTTCAACCACATAAATGAATGATACTATGAAAACATCATCATTTTCACCATGATAAAGTATCAAGACATTAATAATGGTATTATATATCATGAATATGGTTATATAAGGATTAAATAAAAATAAACAATAATTATAAAGTAACTCATGGTTATCGGTAAATTACGCACAAAATGATTATCATGGATTCCATTATCATGAACTAAACCCATAATTTCTTTCAAATAAACATGAAGAATCGTAAATAATTTAAATAAAATGATTCAAATAACATGAATTACCTATTAATTACTTGGTATCAAATAATGGGAACTTACATCGACATTACTAAACTTTTATAAAACAATTAAAATTACTAACATCTAATTATGAAAACAAACATTGGCTAACTAATATATATGTAGTGAATGGTTATATTTGAATAAAATTAAAGTTTATAGATATAAATAAGGTTATAATATATATTTTTTATATGATTATATTTGTTATACATGAGGTTAAAGTGATTTTAGGGAACATAATGTTAATAGTAAGGGTTTCTTGTCGAAATTATCTTTTCATTGAGATATATTCCATATTCACCACATATAGTACTATGTGTGGGGTATATACTTCAACATGTGTTAATTTTTCATATATTTCATGATATTAAATGGATTTAAATATCCATATAAGGTTTTATATTTTAAGGGATTTTTATTCAAAGGTTACCAAATCTATAAGGGTTTTATTTCAAATAATATTTTGAATTCATGATTGTTATGAATGAGCTTACATCTAGGGAAATTGTATGATATATTTTTATAAAACCACATATTTTATCCTACTCTAGTTTTTCATGATTTTTCCATTATAATATACCATTTAATTTCCCATTTTGTACATAATTATTTTGAGGTGATTCTTGTAAGAGAAACCTAACATACCTCTTCTTTTTGGTTGAGAATATTTCTCCTCCATGTCCATATTCTTTATAGATATCCTAATATTTTATTTTATGATTACTTAATTCTTATCTTAATTTAAATAAATTTATTTAGAAAATTAATCTTCTTTTAACATTTTAGTATGGTTTTTTTCTGCTAACTTTGACTCTCTTTACAAAAGTGTGATAAGAATTTTCCTTTTTTAATGCTTTCTGATTGAAAATTTTTCTCACTTTTATAATAATTTTTAATAATATATATTTCTCTACAATTTTTCATGGTTTTAAAAAGTAACATAAATTCACACGTTTTTTTAATTTTCCATTTTAAATAAATTTTTTCAAAATAAAATAATAGTTATTTTTTTCAAAGAAATTTTATAATGTTATCATAAAAGGGTTCTTCATATATATCAATATACTTTAATTATTCTTATGGTTGACTAGGAATATTCTCTAATGACACCATCTACCGTACTTCACTAGATTTATTATGATAATGTGTTATTTATGTTTTTATAAAACCCAATTTTTCACTGGTTAATTAATCTATATTGGAATAATGATTTTTTTTGTGTTCTTATGGCCCACATATGTTTGGTTTATCATTATGTGATTGGTGGTTCTATTATATCCCATATAATTAATTGATTTATGTTTTATATCACATGAGATTAATATAAGATAACCATGGTTATCACAAGTCTACTGTGTTTATAAGGACCCGACCTTAAACATTACATAATATTGAGTTTTAGTTAAGAATTTACTTTCTTTCACATTGAGGATATATTAGGTTTTAGAGTTTTAGATAATCAATCCATAAATCATATATAAAAAACCATAAAAATACAATGTGGTCACTTCTGAACAGTATCTATTTTTCCATAATATAAAATTTTGAATGTAATGTATGATCTCTTTTATAAGAACTCTTCAATAATTTCAACATGAATTATTCCAATCCTTTAATCACCCTTAAGTCCTATGAAAATCATTAAAAAACATGAGATGATTATAAAAATTTTAGTAAGGGATATAAAAATAAGGAACCCATTATTCCATTTATAAACATCAAAACTAATGAAAAACCCTTTCTTGAAAACATAAAATTTTACCCAAAAAGGGAAATATAATTATTTAATAAATATCATTTATTTTACCTTTTTAAAACAAATGAATTCTATGAAAAATTATTAGAAAACATATAAAATTCATGTAGGTACCTTGGAACATCATCACATTTAACCATTATAGAACCCCTTATAGATTTGAATAACCATATGACTAACATCCAATATAATTAACCATATAATATAATCATTACCCAATGAATTGGAGAACTATCTAGGTGTAACCATTTTTTTGGATATAACAAGCTCACCTGGTATTATCTGGGTGCACCCATCATTTATAATGTCCAAGAACCACAACATGAAATAAAACATTTCATCATTTGAAAAAATCTTTTAAACTCATATGAAAATCACTTTTAGATATTAAAACACAATTTTCATTCAAAAATACCATTTTAAATTTAAAATACAAATTTTATTTGATATAATAATTTTTAATACCAAAATACCAAAAAAATAATAAAGATTTTTCGTTTAATAAAACATGAAATCTTTCAAAGTAATCCAAAAATAAATTAATGGTCATGGAGATGAAAAAGTATTTATCATCATGTATGATAAGAATAGATCATTCCTTTTATCGTTTGTTAAAACGTTCCATATAAAATATGTAAAAATATTTCTTTTTAAAAACATTTTAAATAAATTAAAAATATAAATAATATATCCTTTATAATCCCTTTATAAAAATAAACATATAAAATAAAATTAAGAATATTTACATGGAGAAAAATATTTGAAAATCAAATCTTTAAACATTGAAATTGCCTCATAGCACTTTGAACATCTAAATCATAAGCCCTATAAAAGATTAAATTTTATCAAAAAATTAAATTAAAAGATAAAATCTGGATATATAATGTCAAAGGAGCTGTATGTACACCTTATAAAAGATTAAATGTTCATATCATCAAGAAATGCCTCAATGAAAGGGGATTGAGATGAAATCCCTTAACTTGAGTCAGACCTGTCATGTGTGTATTTATCTTCCTGAATAATAAAAATATATTAATTATTTACTTACTTCATAATTTTTTTAAAGACTATCAATACTTTTATTTCACTTATTACAATGTTTTAAACAAATACTTAAATAATTAAGTTTAGGTCATGTGTTTTGACCCAATTCAGTTTATGTGTAAAAAACAACTTTGGTAGGTCATCTATGGTCAAAGGGGTCATTATATAAACATATCCCGAATGATAATCATGTAGTAATTATCATATTTATACATAAATTACAATTTTAAAACTAATCATTAAATATGGTCATGAAAAATGAACCAACATTACAATCATGGAAATGGTAGGTTGTACGTACAAATGAGCAACATTCTCATTTTTCAATGATTGTTATGGAAAAAATGTAAGTAACATTTATATTTAAAGAATAATAAATATATCATAAATAAATTTTTATTTATTTACATATAATTATATATATAATTCTTTTAATATAAAAGTAATCCCATTGCATCGAGGAGGTGGTAGTCCACACGTCCCTGAATGCCGTTATCACTTTTTCATTGTGTGAAAGGGTAATATAGAAAATGTTATATTATATTTACATAAATTTAATTATTTAATAAATATAAAATATATGTTATGTATGTCATATATTTTTGATTAAACCCATCCTTATTACATTCTATATAATGTGTGAACTTATCACATCACTTCGAGGAGGTGGTTGTCCACACGTCCACAAATGATGTAATCATATTTACAAAAAAAAGAAAGCAAGAAAGTATGTATATATAATAATTAAAAAAGTATGGATACATCACATATATATATATATAAAATAAAATATTGTGTTCATCATAATTCCCAACCATGAGAGTTGGTAAAGGAAAAACAAACGACATCATTATGTGAGGCAATAGTTCTCCATACACGAATGGTAATTTCATTACCCATTTGATAGAAGTGTGTGTAGGTGTAAGAATAACCATAAAAATAAAAAAAAAATAAGTATATTTAGGATAATAATGTTTTTATATTATCATGGAATTATAATAAATTAATGGGTGGAGAAATAAATAAAACATAAATGCACATGGAGGAATATTACCTCTTTTTCAAGTAACTCCTTTTGGTTTGGACTAAAGGACTTCTTGGTTGGATTTATAACCAAGGTGAGAACTATAGGATTAAGGAAGGGATGTTTTTATGTTATTTGGGGAGGGTTTTTCTAAGTAAAATGGTATTGAGAGGTGTGAATAAATGGGAAGGGTGAGTTCCTTTTTATAGTAGAGGAGTGGAATTATTGTCAATTCTTGAAAAGGGAATTCTACCCACATTTTTACCACGTCATGTGGATCCAATAATGGACCAAATTAGATACAAGGAAAAATAAGGTAGAAATATGAACATTAAATGGATTTTGAACATGATTCTAGGATATTTTGGATCTTAAGTTTAAGGTTTAGTCCCTTGTTAAGGTAATTTTCATCTTAATCATTGTAATTAATTTTAATAACTTTCACTAATATTTTTAGTAAAAAAATATGTTGAAAATATTATAAAATATAAATTATTATTATTAAAATATGGTATCAATTTTTCCAAATTCAAATCACATAAGTGGAATAAATTAATTTCAATTTAATCTCATCGATGGGATGACAATGTAGGTTTTTAAAGTAAAAATGTTCAAAAGTTTGCTACATTTTTATGTATAAATTCAATGTGAAAATGTTTATAATGAAATAGATTGGTTGAAATTATATAAAATTGATCTAATTATACTTTAAAAAAAATATTAACATCATTTAAATACATAAATAAATTAGAAGAAAAAGTAGTTTTGAACTAAAATTCAGTATTTTTCACTATTCATCAAAATGTAAAAGTTCTCAAAAAAATTCCAAAAATTCACCCAAAGTAAATTTTGATATTTAGATTTCAAAAATGAATTTTATTTTTTCATATAAAAATTATAAAAGTTTCAAAAATTATATTTAAACTGGGTTCACCATTAAAAGGTTGTAAAACAATCTTTTAAAAATATAGATCTTTTTATGCTTAAAATTTGATTTATTCTTATTTTGAGCCTATAAAATTTATTGGATAAATGTAAAAACATTTAATAAACATGTGTAAAAATAATATAGTTATTACTATTAATTCTCTCTGATACAATTTCTAGGCAGTAATTTCTACTTAAAATAATAATATTAACATTATATTATTGTTCGGTATAACTCAGTCATGCGTGCAACACAAGATTTTAAAACAAATCATTGTTGTGTGCGATGTAAAATATTGGAAATAACATCCATTTTAAGGTAAAATTACTACCTAATTCATAAAAATTAATAAATATGAATAATTATTATTTTATAATTACTTGGGATGTTATAATGTTAAGGGATACTGTCGGTTAGTCCATGTTCACTATATTAGGGGAAGGTGGTTAGGCTATCCCAATATGATGTGAATGTCTTAGTAGTTATATTTAAAATATTTTGTGATTTATATTCTAATATTTATTCGATACTTTTTTTATGAAACCAACCCATGTTATATTTTTATGGCTCAAGTGATTGACTCACATTTCCACAATCCTGTGACCCATGTCATAAGTTATGCTAAAATCCATATTCCATGAATCATGTTTTATGATATATATTTTATTGTGTATGATTATATTATTTTATATACATGTAACATTATTTTTTATCATACCTATATGCCCATATTATTCTCACATATGATCCCTTATTTATGCCTTTTATGTTTACCCTTACTAAGAATCTGCACTCACCTTTTTTTTGTTTCCATTCCCCAGGTTATGAAGAAGTGTACATGATTGATGTATAAAAAGGTTATCATTTGAGAAATATAATTGTGGGAGATATTTAAAATGTTTTGAAATAAGATTTTTATGTATCTAATCTCAAAAGAAACTAAACCTTCATGTTATAGGGTGTGATTTATTGTGAGATGTAATGAATATTCATGTAAAAGTATGTAATCTATGTGTGTATTGTGAATGGGTAACATTAGTTGGTATCATATAGAGGTTTATTTATTTAAAGTTATTTTTATTAGGATAACTGGATAGAGTCTAAAATAACCTATGATGAACCAAAAGTGATGTTGTACAAATTTAAAGTGTCATTGGTTGAAATAAAGGTGTCATAATTAGGATATATTTTCATTGATTTTATTTATCATATGATTACTTACTATGATTATTATTTCTTGATAGTCAAACTAATATTTTTAGTTTTAATCAATGAATGTAACTAATAATAATCAATTAACAATGATTGTGATAGAAAATGAAATGATTTTCCCAGTGAATTACCAAACAATATGGGAGATGGAGTGAATAATCTTGTGATAATGATCACCCAAAAATATCAAGCTATAAAAAATAAAGAAATCTTGATTAACTCACTAATTCTACAAGGAAGGAATAATTATCCATTGAGTCTTCCATTTAGTAATGATCATCCTCCTTTACCAGGTCTTACAACCCTTATATTAGCAAGCAATAGATCAATGATATAGAAATTCTATATTCTCCAGTACATAGAGCATGAAAATTTTATTTTAGTTGTTAATAATTTTGAGTGTAACACCCCAATATTTTATAGTATTCCTCTTTTTAAATAAATTTAATTTCTTCTATAACTTACTTTTCATAGAGCACCGAGCTTAAATGAACTCCAAAATATTATTATTTTAATACAACCAATATAATATTGTCATTAAATTATAGATAATGAATATTATAAACCAAATTATGAAATATATAATTTTACAACTCATTTTTAATATATTACTTTATTATTAGAAAATAAACACATAATTTTTAGTAAAGTTATTTTGTTCTTCAAAAATATGTTTTCTTTAAAAAATGATTTTTATCTATTTCTATGAGAAAATATATATAATTGATTTTTAAAACTTTTATAAAATGTATTTCTTAAAATGGAAATATTTTTTGGATTTATTTTGTCAAAATTATCTTAGTATAAAATTTTGATAATCTTATGAAAAGATTATTTTTTTAATGAATAGTGAAAAATACTGATTTTTGTAAAAAATGCATTTATTTTCAATAAATTAAGAAATTTAAAAGTACCATTATTTTTTAAATATGTTTTAAAGAAATATAATTATTATTAAATTATATTTAATTCAATTAAATAATTTTCAATAAAATTTATATTTTAGTTTAGAATAAGTTTATTTTTAGGTTTAAAAACATGATTTTTCTGAGACCGTTTTAAAGTACATAATGTTTCTCCTTTTTAATTAATTTAAATAATAACTAATGGGAGATTTTTTAAATTAAATTTATATATTATATATAATTAAATACTATTTTAGTTTCATACAATAATAATTATTAGTGGAAGAGTTAATATAAAACCATATTTTTCTTAAAAAATACACTTCTTGAAAACCCTCTTTTTCGTATCATTTGTGGATTTTGTTTTAAATATAATTTTACCAATTATATGAATTTAATTCGGTAAAATTTATTCCATATTTGGAATCACATGTCAAAAATTAGGTTTTAAGGTCATTTTCTTTTTTAATAATTTTTTCTCAGTGTAAAAAAATTACTACGGTATAGGTAAAATAATGAAAGGGGTTAAAGTGAAAAGGTAAAAGCTTAAAATACCTAAAAAATACAACTTTAAATGGGTGATTGATGTATTTATAGACCATAAAACTATTTTAAAACATTAATTTACAATCTAATTTGTTATAATTAATTCCACCCAAATTTGGTTGGATTTAAATATAAAATAATCATTATTCAATCACTTAAAACCACCCCTCCTAATGTATAAATATCACCCCTCACCACCCCATTTTCTCTAAAAAATAATTTAAGGTTATAAAATACCTAAAAAAACCTATAATACCCACTCTTCACACAAAAACGTTCATCTAGTTTCACCCAAATACCAATTCTGAGTTCCTTATGGGGTCCTTCAAGGGGGTGATATCCAAGAGGTAAATTTCTCAAACAACCTATCTTAATTTTATTTATTCTTCTACTTTATCCTCACCTCCTTCATCCATAAAGGCATAATAAATATATCATAATTTATATTCTATAATTTTATATTTAAAATAAAATAACTTATTTCAATTATTTTATTACCTTCTCTTATTCAAGAAAACGAAACCATTGTCCAAATCATGATGGTTAAACATCTCTATGGATAATGATTTTTTATTTTCC
This sequence comes from Viscum album, assembly GCA_963277665.1. Taxonomy (NCBI): domain Eukaryota; kingdom Viridiplantae; phylum Streptophyta; class Magnoliopsida; order Santalales; family Viscaceae; genus Viscum; species Viscum album. Next base: position 1,417,592,527 of record OY728157.1, on the reverse strand, counting down.
ATTAACGACTTCATTTCTGGTCATAAAAGTATTATTATGGTTAAATAAGATTTTAATAGTTATATTATAACCTATTTAATGTTTTGGAACTAATATATGGATATAATATTAAATAAAATGAAACTAGTTCATGATGGTTGAAAAAACCGCCAAATTAAACTAAACATTTATCATCAACATTGTTGAAGACAAAAGTTTGGGAGGAGAAGAAGAAACAAACCTGATGGCTGCCTCGTGAATCCCATTCACAGAGTCCCCTTTGACATTCGCGACCTTCCATGGAGCAAGGAGGAGGGACGCTCCGCTAACGCATTTGACGTTCGTGACCCACCACAGAGCAAGGAGGCAGGACGCTCTGTGAAATCATTTGACGTTTGTGACCCGTCGTAGAGAAAGGAGGTGGGACGCTCCATGAATGAATTTGACATTCTCAACCCGCCGCAAAGAAACAATGCGGGATGCTCTGTGATCATATTTGACGTTCGCAGCCCGTCGTAGAGTAATGAAAAACATAGCATCGAAACGAGCGAGTGCTGCTTCGCGGCACCTCTACCCTATAAATACCGGCCTCCCCCCGAGTCCTGGGGTGGATCATTTGACCTTTCAACTTCCTATCTCCTGAATCATGAAGCACCTTCTACTCTGTGAACCATGAGCTGCATGAGGTACTTCTTCTCTGTGAAGTGCCTCCCCTTTGCCTTGTTTTGACCCCCTCTTTCGAGAGGGATACCTTTCACGGAGCCTAAGGGCCTCCACAAAGGAAGGGGATCCCCAAGGGGACTCGGGTCATCACAGAGAACTTATGCTTCGCGAAACACCCTTTATGTACACGAGATCCACATGCTAAGGCAGGGTCACTGTACTTCATGAAACACATTGCTTCATGACACCTTGCTTCGTGCGACACCTTTGCCCAGAAAGGTAGTGCTACGCGAATGCCTTTACACTTCACAAAGCACCTCCTATATTCACCTATTCCCTATTCTTAGGATAGGATTCTCCACTCCACGAAGCACGCCCCTTTGTAAGTACCCTCTATCACGCGGAGCACCAAAGCTTCACAAGGCCCCTACCCATGAACCCCTCTGCTTTGTACTTCCATTTCCCATACGACCCTCTAGGTTTGCATGATGTGATTTAAAAGTACCTTGGATGATACTACCCATTGCGTTGCTTCACCTCATGATTCTTCACGTTGGCACTTTAACGGCTATTGCTTCTTTGCATAGCCATGCTAATGTGGACCCCTCAATGGTTCGCTCCATAACACCCCCTCATCATGGAATTGCCTGTCCCTTCTCTTCACCAAGGTGCAGAGGGTACTAGTTATGTAAGTCTTAGGGGTGCGGAGTGAACCTGCCTCGTCCAAGATGCAGGAATTTAAACTACCAAGCACCATCATCCTTAACACACGACGTTAAACTGTGACCTCACCCCATGCCCTGCACGTGGGGTGCCCCCACCTTGGACATTCTGCATTCCCACTGGTCTCCACAAGAGTAGGATTATCCCTCACAGGGGATGTTATCCTCTTTATCAGAGTGGCATTTGTCCATGGGGGAAGGTCAACCACCCTGGTGTAAGCCCCTAGCTTTACTTGTAGGGGGCAACATCCCGACCCCTCTTTTCTTCGGTGCCAAATCCATCTCCTGCTAGGCTTTATCGCCAACGGGCCTCTATCCTAGAGTATGTCCCAACCTCATCAGGTTTACAACCACACATAATAACCTATTTCCTCTTTGGGTTATGATCACACGTAAGCCCCACTCCACTTTCCACAGACACACCTTTCACAACATGAGCGTTAGGTCCCTCCTGCCTCTTGTTTCTCACACTAAGAACGACTCACGTGGGATTAGAGAAAGCACCAACCATAACATCCACCTTGGGCAGCCTAGAATGTAATCACCACACCCCAACCATGAAATACGAGGTCTTTTATCCTTTCCAAGGTAGGGTACATAGGAAGCCTCCATGAGGTTCAAGTCCACTGCCCCGGTCATTCCGACCATCTTCAAGCCGGTTCACCAACACTTTGGGTTGCCTCATAGAATAAGCCCCAAATGCCCCCAATCATGAACTATGTGATCTTTGATCTTTGCCAAGGCAAGGTATGTAGGAAGCCTCCATGATATTCAAGCCCATCATCCACCTGGACCCCAGGTCCTTATTCACGTCGGTTCACCGACCCCTGCCCCATATCTGAACTACGTGGACTTTGGTCCTTACCAAGGCAAGGTACATCAGAAGCCTCAATGAGGTTCAAGCCCTACAACCATTGGTCCCATCCATCTTTACATCAGTGCACCAAGCCCCCATTATAAACTATGAGGTCTTTGATCCTTGCCAAGGCAGGGTACGTAGGAATCCTCCATGAGTTTAAAGCCTAGCAACCATTCGTTCTGACCCCCTTTACATCGGTTCGCCCCCATCCTGCATGACATTAAACTGTGGACCCCAATTAGTGGTAAGCCATTGTTTCCCCCAGTCAGTGGTAACCCATTACACCCATACCATTCTGAACTATGTGGACTTTGATCTTTGCCAAGGCAAGGTACGCAGGAAGCCTCCCTGAGGTTCAACCCCACCACCATCTATTGGTCCCGACCATCTTTATGTCGGTGTACCAATGTGCCCCACTTTAACTACGTGGAATTTGATCCTCTCTAAGGCAAGGTACATTGGAAGCTTCCATAAGGTTCAATCCCAACACCAATCATTGGTTATGACCCCCTTCACATCGGTTCCCACCACCTAAACTATGTGGTCTTTGATATTTACCAAGGCAGGGTACGTAGGACGCATCCCCGAGGTTCAAGCCCATCATCCACCAGTTATCCTGAACATCTTTACGTTGGTTCACCCCCATCCATTAGTAAGCCGTTGGGATCTCAACAAGTGGTAAGCCGTTGTGATCATATTCAGCAGTAATCTGTTGTTATTCTTATCCAGCGGTAATCCATTGCGACCCCATCCAACAGTATGCCGTTTAAAACACCAATCGGCGACAAGACATCATCATATGAACTATGTAGACTTTGATTCCTTTCCATGGGGATACATAGGAAGCCTCTTCAAGGCTCAATCCCAAAACCATCATCATCCTCATGACGGTTCCATCCCATTCCCCACCCACTTCATTTATCTGCTCCATCATCCTTCTTGATTCTTACCCAGGCCGCCACATCCCAGTGGGATCATGACACCCCATTCTCCATTCCATTTAACAGCATTCGGGCAGCCAACCACACGTTATCCCCAACATCAGTGTTCACTCAAGGGGTTTAACCCATCTGATCCACTCTAGTAAGTGTTCTGATCAGTCTGATCCATCTCCATTGGATGTTAAACTTGCAGCATACCCTGTGTTCAACATGGGAAGCTGAGGAAAACCTTATATACATGCCCATGACATATAATTCCCTGCATTCAACGTGGGATTCCTTGGGCTTCCATGCCCTCGATAAGCCCTATAATAAGGGGAAGAAACCTAGACACTCCATTGTTATAGCGTCCAGACATGCCAGTGATGCCCAATGTTACTACTCCCCTGACCGAAGGTTGCTTCCCTGACCAGACCCCTTAGAATGTCATGATAGAAGTGGTGTAATTAACTGGCATCCATGAAGATATGGCACATGGAAGAGTTTCACAAACAATATCTTAAGTCTATAAGGGAGACCCAGACTAGGTGATGAGTTCCAAGGAGGAATCCATGGAAGGAAGAATTGACATGCCATCATCCCATTCTGATCATGGAGAAGACATCCCTGAATAAGAGACGGATGCTGCCTACCTTTGGAAAGTGGGAATGTGGGAAAAAAACCACACCTCTCATCCCCAAATGAGATGGACGCACGTTCCCCTGAGAAAGCATCGGAAAAACAAATGGTGAACCCGACGTGAATATATTCTCCTCAATATGAATATTAGTAGCGTTTAAGGAATCTATGGACTAGCATGTCGCTGGATCCAATTATCCAATGCCAGGTCCCACTAGGAAAATAGCGGGCCTGGCGTGAAACTCACCAGAATTTGGGGTAGTATAATTTTGGACATCCCATTCTATGACGTTGTCAGCATGGATCCTTGTTACCGGTCATAAGAGACAGAATGGTGTTGGGGCATTGGTTGTTGGTTCCTTTTTTATTCAGATATGATGATTTAATCTCCCTACTTCTCAGGAATCAAGTTTCTGCACATGGAATGCGATCACCGCCTGCCCACCGATGTAGGGGTAGGGGATATACCAAGGCATAAATCCCTCGTGGTTCTGCCTCTTCCATAATGGTCTCAATGGTCATGACTAATGGGAATGCACACCCCCTCTACCCATCAAAAGTTATCCAAAGAAGGGTAATTAAAGACCTTGTACGCTAGTATGAGGAGGAGGGGATCATCCCTATGAGGGACATGTCCTTCCTAGATCTGGAGGCATCTGTACCTCACCGCCAACGCCGCCCTCGAGGGCCGCGCAGGGATCCGATGCTCCCCATGCCAACATATAACCGTTTTGGGATCCTATCTCAGAACGCTTTGATGACTCCCTGCCTTACGCTGATGAGGTAGGTGACGTCCGGACCATCCCAGTCAAAGTTCCATTCCAGGGGCTCCCAGTGAGGACTCCCACTTGGCCTCATCAACGCCACTGCCTGGTCTTGCTGGATGATGAGTAGGTAAGCCACGTACCTGCACCACCAGCTCCGGTTTGTCCAACCTGACTCCAGCGTCGAGTGTAAGATGAGGAGGACGCCCGCCAGGGGGCATCAGCGTCGATGGCTATAGTGGACCAAGCCACCACCGACTCATATCATCATTTCCTTGCATACACTGAGCAGGGGAACCTCTACGCCCAACCAAAATTGAGGCCGCAACCGCCCCACGGGCAGGCTGGGTCAACTCTCTTGGTTGCTGACACAAGCAGTGGTCGCCACAAGCTAACCCGCAACGATGCCACCCAGTACGGAGGTCCTCCCTGTACCACTACCATAGAGAGAGCAGGCCTTACTCTCTTCAAGGCTCGACATGGTGGTCTGCCCCATGCCACCCTCAATCCCAATGAGGGCCTTCCTCACGATGATGAAACTTGGTACAGAAGCCCCCCCCGTGCCCACTATATTGGGTATGGAGTCATTCCTCCTTCCCCCAACCATCGATGTAGGGACATTGCCCATCCGGTCTCTCTTCAACATAGGGATACTCCTCGTGTTCTCTTAGTAGTGAGTGAAGGTCCTCATCACCTCAGCATCCAGAGGTGTGAAGGCCACCCTTGCCTCACTAGCACCCAACACGGAGGTCCTACCTGTGTTCAGCTAGACTGATGTAGGGACCCTCCTCATACTGAGGTCATCGGGGGAATCAAGCATAGTGGTCCTACCCATGCTCATGAAAGGTCTAGCAGAGGTCTTTCCCACTCCAGTGATATCCACAGAGGTCCTCCCCATGTCCCCTTTGACATTTGTCTCGGTGCTAGTCGCACCCCGACTTACTTACGTGGAAACCCTCTCTACCTCAGCACTAGTGCGACCGAAGGTCCTTGTGTCGGAAATTTTCCCTGTCCTGAGGAGCCACCTAGGGGAAGGATAGTGGATCATTTCCACCATAAGAAGAATCCTAGGAAGGTCCAAACATATATTAAACTCGTCCACTTCTCAGAATCTGAAGCGGAATATGAATCTGCACAGGAACCCTCCCCTTAGTTCTTCGAGTCAAGGGCTGGGTCAGTAACAAGGCACATCAGCCTAGTAATCCCAAAATGCGAGGTCCATTGGATTCCCACCTCCCTCTGCCAGTATATACAGGAGGATGAAAATCTGGAATCTCCATAGGTTACAGTCTTGCAATCACCACCATCGTCACCGGAAGTGCTCTCTACCTCGATAAGAGATCACAGAGAACTATTCTAGGGATCGATGGCGATCAAGAATCATCATGGCCTATCACCAGTATCCATATCCCCTGAGACAGGAAATGCAGTCTTCAATCCATATTATCATGACATAGCAGCCAGGTCGCAACATTCTTTGGAAGACAACCCGAGATTCGATGGCCAGTCAGCTCATTCGCCGTATTCTCCACCCGCTGGCCCACCATCCCAGCGGTCTGCCTTAGTACAGCTGACAGTTCCTCAGCCACCCCTAGTTTATGAATGGGGTAATTAAGGGAAAAACCTTGAATCTGAGCCGAGAAGCTTATGGAACATCCTTGCAGTGGACCACCTCCCCGAGATGTTCTGGCCCGTGGCAGCGTCGAATTTTCATGCACCAGAATCCTTCTCCCCAGAGGAGGTTGAATGTTTCCAACAGACCCTCTAGGTGATTCAATTCCATCTTCTCTAGCAGAGAGTGTCTTATCCCAGGATCCAAGCGCACCTTAAATACATCAGAAAACAATTCCATTTGGTTGATCTGGTTGCTCCCCCTGTGGTCCAGCGCCACGAGTCACCAGGCCATCAGGAGGCCCTTCAACAACAATGCGTTCAACGTTTCCAAGTACTCTAAAAAATTATCAAGGAAACATCCCCCCATGCACAAATTAATGGCTGGGGGAAATATGCTGCCCTTATCTTCAGTTCTATCCAGCGGCAGCCTGACTTTCTTGGCGATATCGAGGATATGCTCCCAGGAAGGGTCACGGTCAGCATAGATGACATAGCAGACGAGGAGGATGATTTGGAGCTTCTTGATGGGGATTTACCCCTCGAGGGAATGCCACCACTATTAGACCCATTGGGGAGGATTGCTCTCCAGTAGAGGAACCTAATAGGTCTCCCTGTGCCCACCGAGGCATTGATATTCATCCAGAATTACAGCAAGGGAAAAGAGCACGTTAGAGCTTCTAAGCACTCCGATCTGTCCGCCTCAGTGCAGAAGATGGAGGAGGACCCTAAGAAGGCTGTGTTGCGCCAATAAATTTCTGAGCAGAAGAGGCTGGTCGATAACCTCTTGGATGAATGCACTGCAGAGTGATAGTCATACTATGGTGATCCTAGGCTGGGGTAGTAGGGATAGGAACAACTTCCTCTTGGTGATCTACCCTTAGGAGACCCTGACCATCCTGCCCCCTCAGACAGGGTTGAGGTTGGAACTTATGACAATAGGGTGAAATATGTCTCGCCAAACCCTCCCGAACAGTGCGACAGTCTGAGGGAACCAGCTTGGGCTCCCCAAGATGCCCCAAGGGCTGTGTCGCCAGCTGCTCCATGAGGTGCTGGGCCTGTTTATCGTGTTGAAGAACCCACCAACGCACTCATGGTTAGGGATCCCTATTTTAGACTAGGACTCCCACCCAGATGATCCAATGGCGACACTCATATCCCACCTTGAGGCATTGGAAACACGATAGGTGGAAATCCCGCCTGATGGCAAGCCATATCCAACATGGTTGGATGATATGCTGGCAACTATGGGTTTTAGGAATCCCACCTTCTCCCCCTTTAACAGAACGGGGGACCTACTGTAGCACCTGGCCCACTTCAACTCAATTTGTCGGCCCATGTTAGGGACTCTAGCGCAGTAGGAGGATGCCAAGCTCCGCTATTTTGTTCAGACATTGGAGGGGCCTGCATTCGTCTGGTACAACCAACTTCCCATTAGATCCGTAACTAGCTGGGAGGACCTTCGCAGGCAATTCCTCTACCAATTCAGCTCCACCATGTGAAAACAAGCACCATAGACCTCTTCAAGTAAAAAAAGGCATGATGAGCATGTTATGGACTTTATCACCCGGTGGAAAGGGCTTACATATTCCCTTGACATGACACTGACTCAGGAGAAGTTACTGATGATGTGCGTGGGAAATGTCAAGAAGAAGATGGTTCCCTCTCTGATAACCCATAACTACCCTAGAGGGTTCCGAGACTTCTTTGATAAGGCCCAGCGCCTAGAAGAAGCTCTGCAACAAGCAAGCCAGGCATGCTCGTTGCCTCTAGTAATTCCTGCATGGAGGGCTACCAGAGCTGATCCCACCACGGTGGCCCAGATAGTGGCCCTAGACAGCTGGAATTATTACCAGTGGAGCCACCTCCACAACCTTGTAGCGGCCCGCCACCTCAGGCGTAACCTACAGCTCAGTAGCGCCAACCTCAAAATTGGAAAGTGCCTCCGCGTAATGTGCCATCACCACCTAGGTGGGACAATGAGGCTCCACCTCCTTGATAGGCCTCTCCGACTCCTCATTAGGGCTAGGCTCCAAGGGCCCCCTTTTCAGATAGAAGAAACCAAACCTACCCATTCAATGAGAATCAGGTCCTCGGCTATTTACGAAGTGCCTTGGAACAAGGGATCATGCCTTTGCTTGAGTGCATAAGGCCAAAAGAGTCTAACCTCACTGATCACCCCAACTATTGCCCCTATCATTAGATCCTGGGGCACACCCTTAACCAGTGCTATGTGTTCAAAGACTAGCTCCAAGACTAGGTCGATAACAACAGAGTCAGGTTGGGCCAGACCCCGGCACAAGTGGCATGCGTTGTCATAAGGGAAGACAAAAGCAGTGATAGAGAGGGCGAGTGGCAGCAGGTTTCTAACTGCGAGTCCCAGAAGTATGATGACTGGATGGCTCCCAAAACGGTTGAGCGTGCCCATGGTATCATTCGTGCATACCTGAATCAGCCAGGGCCTTTAGAAGCTGCAGCCTCTACTTCTACATCATCATCTGAGCCGACCTATTCCCAGAAGATCAAGCATCAGCGATGTAAGGGAAAGCAATGCGCCCTGACAATGCCATCATCATCCCGAACACTCAGTGAATTCATGCCCCCGGAGATGGGGATTTCTCCCAGAATCCACCCATTAATGGATGAATCTTCAAGTGATAGTCAAGGGTATGCTTCGGTTAATACTGTGGAGTTGATAAACCCCTATATGACCCCCGATGACGGGGAGCGCCAGAAAAACCTCCCCAATGTCCCCAGCCAATGCCAAAGTCAATGGAGCCGCGACCACATGGCTCCTCAAGGCACATCTATTGGCTCCCCCATCCAGGTCGTGCATGCCACCGAGACCAGAAAACATGCCCAGTATAGAGCTCAACATGCGCAGCCTCTTCATCTGGTGTCTTTGGGCCCGCCTCCACCGCCGTTTGTGTTACTGGATCAGGCAGAGCCACTTTGACCATGCTGCGACCAGCCTCGACCTATTATTGGATGGTCTCAGTCATCCATCCCTCATTCGGTAGCTACTCTGTAGGCTTCGACTAGTGATCAACAGGATATTCCCATCAGCAGTCAGCCGCCGACCCAGCCAGCAGGGCCCGCCATGCCTCCTATCACAGAGCGGCCTCCTGTAAGAAGAAGTTCATGCCTGATGCAGAAGTATGATGTTCTCAATCACCTTTCCAGCATCCTAGTGAGGATTTCCATCCTCAAGGCCCTTCTCCTATTTTTAGATATGCGTAAGGCCCTTGCTGAGGCTTTAAGAAGCCCCCTCTAGTTTGAGACAGAGGTAGCAGCCGCAAAATCTTTCCAAGATGAAGCTATTTAGAATGATTAATGTCAGGCCATCATTTCATTCTATGTATAATTTGAAGGCTCTCCCATACAGGGGAACATCCACCCACTTTACATCACTGACCAATTTAACGACATGGAGGTCTGTCGCTGTCTTGTTGACACTGGCTCTGGTATTAACCTTATCCCAATGTAGACACTGTAAAAGCTGGGGTTATCTGAAGATGAACTGGCTCCCTCTGACCTGAAGATCCAAGGATATGATAGGACAGAACAGACCACAGTCAGTAAGATCCATTTTGAAGACCCAGTTAAAGGGTCTAGTTTCCAGCTCCAAGTTTATGGTCGTCTCTCAAGACACTACGTACAATGCATTGATTTGCAGACCATGGCTCCACCTACACACGACGATCCCCTAATTATATCACCAGTGCCTCAAGTACTCCCTTAATGGTCAAGTGGGAGTGCTCTAAGGTGACACATGTCCCTTTAACTCTTTTGAAGCCCTCTATCTAGACACCAACTATTACAAGATCAAGGATAAAAAGATTCAGGCCAGTGAGGTTAAACCCATCATGGTTGCAACTGACCCCTGGGCAGGTCTGGACAACGCCTATGTCTTCTCAATCCATCGATTGGAGGCCACAACCCCCGAAATGGGGTAATTTTTTGTCTCTGGTACAAGGGGGAAGCATATTCCCAAGTCTAAGAGATGACAATAAATCACCTCATACTCCTATACAAACCAGGCTCAGGTGATCTCGGAGCCTCCTACCCCCGTAAGGTATCAGGATGTCCACCCCATGGAAAAAACAGTACGTCATACATGCCTATTTCACCGGGATGGAATTAACTATCTTAAGATGATGTGACACTATTTCTTTGATATCATCAAGCATGGACACTTGGGCCAAAGACCAGATGAGATCAGATCAACAACCTTCATTGCTATGGTTTTGGCAGTACCAGAATCTCTTGATGTAGTGACCACTGCCGCTTAGGCTGGTACCAGCCTATCCTTGGGATCTGTCAACCCAGAGGAAGTTCCTCCCACTGAGGATCCCTCCTCCACAAGAGAAGAAGAAGATTTGGATGATGCTCCCCTCGCATTTGAGGTGGGAGTCTCTGCCACGGTCGATGAATTGGTACAGGTGATCCTTGGTAGCGAGGTAGATCTGAGACCCACATTGATCAGTGTGTCCTTACCTCTCTAGGAGCAACAACAGTACGTGGAATTCCTTAAACAACACCGTGACGTGTTTTCCTGGAGTTACAATGAGATGCCAGTACTATATCCTCACGTAGCCTTCCACCACCTCGGTCTCCCGACAAATCATCGTGGGTTCAAGCAGCCTCTCCAAAGGATGCACCCATTTCATGGTGCCATGGTTGATGCCAAAGTTGACAAGATCATCAGAGCCAACTTCGTTAAGGAGGTCCAGTACCCCAAGTGGTTAGACAACATTATGCCACTCAGGAAGAAGAACAGACATATCAGAGTCATCATTGACTTCTGTGGTCTCAACCGTCACTGTTCGAAGGATGATTTTCCCCTTCCTATGACAGAATTGTTAATCGATGCTATGGCTGGGTTCCAAGACCTTTCCTTCATGGGAAGGTACTCCAGATACAATCAGATCTGGATAGCCCCCTAGGATGAGGAGTCCATAGCTTTTAGGGTGCCATAAGGTACAATTTGTTACCAGGTTATTCCCTTCAGCTTAAAGAATGCAAGTACCACCTATCAGCGGGCCATGCATCACATATTCAATCCAATCCTCAGGACGTTGGTGGAATGCTATGTGGAAGATTTGGTGGTCAAATCTCTCCAGTGCTAGGACCATCTCAAGGACTACGAGAAAGTGTTCGACTTCCTCCGTTCTAGCCACCTGAAGATGAACCCGCTGAAATGTGCCTTCAGGGTCACCTCCGACATATTTCTTGGATTTGGTGTTAGGTACTAGGGCATCGAGATCGACCAAAAGAAGATCAAGTACAATCAGCCAGATTCCTCCCCCGAGCAATATTCGGGAGCTTTGAGGTTTCCAAGGCCACTTAGCCTACATACGCCAATTCATTGAGAATCTGGCCAGAAAGTGTAAGCCCTTTCCTTGGATCATGAAGAAAGGCTCTACCTACTAATGAGATGAAGAGTTCCAGTCCGTGTTCGAGGAAATCAAGCAGTATCTGCTCCAGCCTCCGGTCTTGATGATACCCATCTCTGAAAAGCTGCTGATCCTGTACATGACTGCCCTGGAATGATCTCTTGGCACCCTTCTCGCCCTAGAAGAATAATGAGGGGGCAGAAAACAATCTCTACTACCTTAGCCGCATGATCCTCAATAAAAATAACAGATACTCCTCCATCGATAAGATCTGCCTTGCGCTGGTATTTGCAGTACAGAAATTGCGACACTACTTACAACACCACGGGGTACAACTGGTGTCTCGGGTAGACCCACTGAAGTACAACCTGAACTGCCCCATGTTGACCAACCGTCTAGCATGGTAGGAAGTAATCCTCCAGTAGTTAGGTATCAGGTTTTTCCCTCAGAAATCTATCAAGGGACAAACATTGGAAAACTTCCTTCCTGCCCATCCGGCTCCTACTGACCAGTCCCTGGACCTAGATTTTCCTTATTAGGCAATCCTCTCAGTAGATCATTCCATACCATGTTGAAAAATTCACATTTATGGTGCTTCTTGAAGCCCCACCGGCAGGAGGCTCAATGATCCCAGACTCAATGGAGTAGGCCTGGGTATCGTCTTTATTACCCCGGCATAAGCCATTATGCTGTACTCATTTATATTGTCAGAAGGTTACACCAACAACAAGGAAGAGTATCGGGCTCTTATCACTAGCCTCAAGCTGGACCTCGAGATTGATGTTCCCCATTTACATGTGAAAGGGGATTCTGAACTAGTCATCAATCAAATCAACGGTGACTATTTTATTAGGAAGCCAGATCTCGTACCACTGTTGGAGTGCACCCTCCAGCTAATGGCCCAGTTCCCATCTCGGCTGGAAGTTACTCATGTCCCTCAATCTCAGAATGGTCAAGATGATGCCCAAGATTTCCTAGCTATGTCACTTGCAGAACCTAAGCAGGATGATCTGATTATACATGTGGCACATCAGAGAGTCATTGCTCCCGTCACCCCAGATGATGACGACGGCCTGTGGGTAAGCCATCTTACCACCGGAGCCTCCATGTCAGGACACCCAAGTTCCTCAGATGCAGTGGTTGAACTGACCCCTGACTAGATATCCCCCTATGTCGATTATCTCTAAAATGGTTACCTCCCGGCTGATCGGGACAAGCATGAGTGAATCCGACACCACGTGTTGCAGTTTACCCTTCAGAGTGGTCCCAGTCTTGAGCAGATCCTCTATAAGTGCGGGTCGATGGTGTTCTCCTCCATTGCATCCAAGGATTTGAGGTTTCTCAGGTCATGCATTTGGTTCATGCCGGTTCCTGCGGTGCCCACCAGATTGGGCCGAAGCTCTCTCACCAGATCCGGAGATTGGGGTATTTTTGGCCTTCCATGATCCATGATTACATCAAGTTCACCAAGAGATGTCATGCATGCCAAATTAATGATAACTTCATGCATCAGCCACTAAATCCTCTCCACTCCACCAAGTACTCTTGGTCATTTGCGGTATGGGGACTTGATTTCATAGGACCATATCTACTGGAGACCGCTCGCCAGTGCAGATTCATCCTGACCACTACGAATTTCTTTTCTAAGTGGGCGGAAGTAGTTCCACTCAAGGAGGTCAAGGACTGTTCTATCATTAACTTCATGATTTCCAACATCATCTACCAGTTTAGAGTCCCTCATGTTGTCCTCACCGATAATGGCACCAACATCCGAGCAGCTGAATTGAAGAAGTTGTACGCCAAGTACAACATCCATTCAAATCATACCTCCCGCTATCATGCGCAGGAAAATGGAAATATCGAGGTGTTCAACAAGACCCTCTCAAACATATCCTAGAAAATGGTTGGTCAAAACAAGAAGAGTTGTCTGGAAAATATCCATAATTCCCTCTAGGCCTATCGGACAATGACTCGTAATTCTACCCTGGTGACCCCATATTCCCTGGTGTATGGAACAGAAGTCATCCTGCCTATCGAGATTCAGTTTCCTTCATTAAGTAAAATGATCTATGACCAGCAGGCACCAGATAAGGTAGCTGAAATTCATCTGGCTGAATTGGAAGTGCTTGACGAGAACATGCTTTGTGTCCTGCACAGTCTATAAAGGCATCAGAATAAGATAACTAGAGCCTTCAACAAGAAGGTTCACCTCCGCTCTTTCCTACAAGGTGACTTGGTATTTTCCCTCCGGACACCAATGATCCCTAGTAGGAAACCAACCAAGTTGGAGCCCAAATGTTAAGGACATTACATAATTCACAGGGTTTACCCCAATGGAGCATACTCACTGGAGACTGTGGATGGTGAGCGTATAACTCCTCCCATAAATGGTATGTTTCTCAAGAAATACTTTGCCGAAGCCTACCGGTCCTACATAAACTTAAACTATCCGGTACCACATGACCATAAACTATTTGGTCCTACATGACCTTAAACTTCCTGATGGTCTTGCATGACCCTAAACTGCTGGGTCCAGCATAACCCCAAACTTTCTGGTACCGCATGAACCTAAACTACTTCGTCCCTCATGACGTTAAACTATATGTCGTCTAGAAAGACGTTAAACTACACCCCTAGAACTACGTGTGGCTTGATTCTCATCCATATGGGATACGTAGGAATGCTCAAACGTCTCATCTTGATCCCAACCCCAAACTCTTCTCTTTGACTATTCTCCCTGGGTATAGTTCTCTAGGAGGATCCTTGAATGGCATAATGTAGGATTCTATAGCCCCACTCATTCCAGGAGTATGAAGGTCGCAACATGTGTCCACTCCCCATTCTTCAATCCTCCCACGTCCTCACCGTATGACGTTAAACTGCATTGCCTTCAAGAACTATGTACGGCTTGATTCCCATCCTTATAGGATACGTAAGAACGCCCGTACATTTCATCTGTTGGCCCATCCCAAATGCTAGAATCTCCCCTCGGGTCAAGACATATGGTGAGGTGAAGGCTTCTGCCCCAATCCACATCGATCTCATCTCGATCCTGCCATACGTCCCACTCCTTAGAGGTGTCTACCTCTTTCACTGATGGGCACAACTATTCTTCACCCACTCCTTTGATTGGAACTCCATAATCTCTCCCATCCAGAAGGGCCCCCGAATGACATGGATGCTAGGCCCAAGGGCTCTCCTACCACTTCGGGCCAACACCCTCGAGAATGTTGAGCAACAAATTGATATAAGTCCCACGTTGCGAATATGGTCAGTGGTTGATGCTCATTTGTTATTCCCATTCTATGTCACTACAAGTACACTGTGTTTCAAATATGGTCAACATGTATCCTTTGTTGTCAAAGCCACCCCATGATGTCCAAAACATTGAATTTAATGGTCCATTCTGCCTCGTTGTATCTATAAGAGACAAAATCCCTTTGGGCGATGCTAGCTATTAGACCCCTATATGACAGGGAGAGATGATTCCGTCTCCTTGTTTCCCACACCGAGCACTGCTCATGTGGGCTTAGGATCCGTGATGAGGCGATAACCGCACAAGAGGTCGTATGGATACCATTGGCCGGGACACCCAACCTTTGGCCCCTTGACCTTTTCTGGACCCTTAGCCCTTTGTGTCCTTTGGCCCAAGTTGTCATTCAGGGTTGTGTGGTGTGGTGTGTTATTACATTCCCATTCATGTCGGGCTATTCTCCATGCCAGACACCTCCCTTTGTGTGGGGTCTCTTACCCCCTTCTTCGTCCTCACTGCAAGACGTTAAACTTCAAACTGGTCGGGACTTTCCGTCTGAGGCCTAGCGTCAGTCCCCTTTGCCTTTTTGGGACCTGGGCCTAATTTATCACTTAGGGTTTTACGGTGTGGTTCGGGGTTATGTCCTCACTCACATCGGGTTACTCGTCGTACCGTACACCCCCCCTCTTGTCGGGGTATCCTACCCCTATTCGTGTCTCTTCTAGACTACGTGTGGCTTGATTACCATCCTCATGGGATACGTAGGACCTCCTGAACATCTAGACTTTGAGTCTATCCCCATCTATTGGAGATCTCCCTTCCACCTTGGCCCTTTGGCCTACCCTTTCCCAGGGAGGGGAGTATATGATATGGCATGGGACTATGTCCTTATTCACGTCTGGCTATTTCATCATGCCGCACATATCCCCTTGAGACATCATTCCCTTCATTTATCGTCCATACCATGAGCACAGGCCCTGTCGTGCTTCATGTGCCCAGTTTCGGGCCCCTGGCCTAGGTTCTCTCTTAGGGTTGTATGGTTTGGTATGGGATTATTTAATCATTCATGCTGAGTTACTCACTATTCCATACACATCTCCGAATGAGATACCTTATCCACACTTGTCCTCACTGCAATACGTTAAACTGCAAAAAGGTCGGGCCTTTCCGTTTGAGGCCCAGCCTCAGGCCCCTTGGCCTTTTCAGGCCTTGAACCAAGTTCCTATTTAGGTTTTTATGGTGTAGTATGGGATTATGTCCTCATTCACGTTGGGTTACTCGTTGTACCATACACCCCCCCTCTTTGTGGTATCTTACCCCTATGTGCATCATTTCTAGAACTACGTGTGGATTGATTCCCATCCTCATGGGAGACGTAGGACTACCTGAACATCTCGTCTTCGGGTTCAGCCTCATCTTGGCCCCTTGGCCTGCATTCCCCCAGGGAGAGGACCATATGGTTTGGTATGGAATTATGTTCTCACTCAAATAAGGTGTTGTAACAACCATGCCATTTACCCCCTCCTGAGAGTTTTCCATCCCCTTGTGCTATACTCATCTTTCCAAGTCGGCCGCTCCCAAGATGGGCCCCTCGATCCTCTTCGGCGATTCACTAATGTGTCCATGGGTACTCTAGTTCAGCACCTAAAATATCAGATTCCACCCATACATGATTTCACCCATTTCTCAGGCTTCGTGTTCCCCCTCATCAAGGCTTCCATCACCTTTCACATCCCAAAGGGACCCCCAAATGGAATGGATACTAGGAATAAGGGCTCTCCTACCATTACGGGCCAACGTCCTCAAGGGTTTCTGACCACAAATCGATACAAGTCTCACGTTGTGAATATGGTCAGCGGTCGATGCTTAGTTATTTTTCCACATTTTAGGCTAACACGATATGGATGCTGTGTTTCAAAAATGGTCAATAGTTATCCTCAATCATCACGCCAAACCCATTATGCCAAAAATGTCGGTTACATGATTCACATCCTTTTCCACCTCATCATGTCCAATTAGAACTTCAAAACTCTTGGTACTATTCTTTAGTGCACATCTGCACATTAGGAGGATAAAGCCGTTATAAGGCATCATATGGTACAAGTTCTAAGACCTTAAACTATGACATTTTCATATTGCCTCTATATGAGAACTACATATAGCTTGATTCCCATCCTTATGGGATACGTAGGAATACCTGGACATCTCGTCTTTGGGTCCAGCTTAACTGAGAGATAGCCTCTCCCGCCCCTTACCCTCTTACCTCTATTTTTGCCCCCTGGCTGAAGGTTTCTTTCTCATAATCACATACAATGTGGTATGGGATTATTTATTCATTCACGTTGGGTATGTTTTATAGCACCGTGCACATTCCCCCTTTAGCCTCATCTCTACTACATTTGTGCCGTATAACATTTAAATGCACGCCTGGTCCCATCACATGACCCTAAACTGTGACATTATCGTCCTGGTTGCACGAAGAAAAACAACACTACATTGTGATGTCCTCACTCAAGGGGACACCATGTTTGGTATCGGTCACACACCATACCATTTTTAAACACCTTCCTTTGTCTTGATTCTTGTTGTGATACCTGGATTCGCTATTATAGGCCCATCACTTCACAAAAAAACAAACACCTCCATTCACCCTGAAGGACAAACAAGATCTATTAAATACTGCTTCTTTTTGTGTATGGTCCAGACCTACACAACCTTATTATATCTAGAACTAGTATCCCACTGTGCCATCTTAAGAACTATATACAAATTTATCCTCATTCTCATGGGGTACTTAGGAACATCCATGCACTTTTCCTCGGGCCCATCTTAACTCTCATTTCCGGTCCCTCTACCTAAAACCTTATTCGGGAACACGTGGTGGTCAGAACCCCGGGTTCCCATTCACATTGGGTTTTATAATTACCCCACCATGTGTCTCCTGCGCTTCCAACCATCCATGGTCTGATATCTATGATCGTAAACTAAGATCACTCTGCATCATTGCTGCAAGACGTTAAACTACATGACATCTTCCAGAACTACGCGTGGCTTGATTCCCATCCTTATGGTATATGTAGTAATTCCCAAGCGTCTTGTTTTTGGGTCTATCCCAGGAATCATAAATCCTATTCCTCTTCATTTTCGGCCCCCTGGCCTGAACCCTTGTGGGGAACCATGTAACTGCAACTTTACCCTGAACAAGTCCAGGATGCCCCGCGATAACGTTGGGAAGCAACCATTTCCTCGTTAGAGAGGTCCTATTTAGAAGAATGTTTGATCCCTGATCAGACCGATGCACCCACCTAATGTGTTTCCACCATGGTGGCATAATTTCAAGAGTGTTGGAATTCATTCAAACAACCCATCACTCCACCCTACATGCTTTGCATGCCTCTTATTCAGACCCTTGTCCCCTTCCATGTCTAAAGGAACCCTATAAGAGTATGGATGCATGACCTATGGCTTGCCTACTGTCTTAGGATAATGTTCCAGAAGACTAATGGATAAAATTTCGAGTCAGGCCCTTTGTTTTGAACATGGTTAATGGTCGAACCTCATTTGTTATCCCCATTTCAGGCTAATACAATTAGGATACTGTGTTTTGAACATGGTCAACTGTTATCCTTCATTGTCACGCCACTCCCACAGTGTTTCGAATCCTGGGTATCATGATTCAAACTTCCCATTCCCCTATGTTCAGATTAATTCCAACGCCCCTGGAGTTACCACATTCATGCACGAGAGCACAATGGGAAGACGGTAATTCAACTGTTCTGAGAGCTTCATTCTCTGATCAGATTTTCCAATTTCTTTCCACGAATCTGGATCAGCTGTCCAAGCCCTCGGATGCATGAAGCTTGGTTTGCACTCCCACGTTTGAATGGAGTAATAGGGTTGTCACCCGTTGTTTCTCACATCGGGCCTGACCCATGAGAGCATAGTGAATGATCGCTGGACACCCCATGAATGTCATAAGGATGGAACAAACCAATACAAATAATAGAACTCATGCAGGATATGGCATCAAATGATCAAATCATGAAATTACATTTGCGGGTTTTTAATAATTATAGTACCCGAGGGTCCTTTCCCCCCATGGATGGGTTAACCTCATCAAAAGAGCATAGCAGCTCCGCCACCCTCTGGCTGGTGGCATCCATGAGTTGCTGCCGCCTTTTCAGCTCCCACTCTTCTGCAGCAAGGGGGCGCAAATCATTGGCTGCAATCTGGGTCTGCTCCACATTGGTCCGGATAGCAGTCATCTCCTCAGTGGCTCGTTTCATGCTCTCTTCTTCCTCTTCCAGCTGGGCCTTCAATCTCAATATTATCTCATATTGCATGTTGAGGGAGGTTGAGTGCTCATCCGGCCGACTCTGCAGTCGCTATACCTCATCTTCAGCCTTCTGGAGCCTCTTAATGTTTACCTCTTTCCTCCACTTCCATCCCACACCAAGGCCACAAACATAATCCCAAATCTTTTCTGCCATAAGATTTCAGACGAGCATGTGGGGACGCTGGGCATACACTCCCCCAACACACAGTTCGCACAGTCACGAGCGAAGCCTATCCATCTCATCCAACTATAGTGCTTGGGGGGTGTCATCAATGAAGTGTCTGATCAGCTTCCATGATCAGTGACAAACTATTTTTATGTCCTCTTCATCAAAGGCTATCTTGTCCCAGTCAGCATGGTTGGTAGGCACATATGCGGGGTACGCCCTCAGTAACCCATCAGTTGGGTCCACATCAGGCGTTTTATCAGGCATGGAAGGACGTGGACAATCTAATTGATCCTTATCATTGGATCCCAACTCAATAATGTTAGATGTAGCCCCGATAACAGTCCCACTGGTGATTGGGAGCGCTATAGTTAGGTCGGTTAGGACCTCTACCTCCACGACCACCGGTATTCCCCTGGGAAGGATACCACCAGAAGCCCCGACCAACCTCACCAAGGTGGCCCATGCCATTTGAATAACTGTACACACCCAAAAGAAAGGGGAGGCATGAATGTTAGTTGGAATGGTCAGGGGATGGTAGCCATGAAATTGGTAGAAGGGACTTACATAGATCGAATTCCTGATCTCAATCTTGGGTTGATGTCATTGGTACCCCGAAGCATGGCCCCCCGTATATGGTTGGGAGGTCTGAAAGCTCTGAAGGGGTCACCTCAGGTATCCCAGCTCCGCTGGATGCAACAATAGATATGGTGGTAAGCGTAGATCCTGAAGGTCCTGCATCTGTATCCACTGAGGGATGAGAATGAGTCCTGTATATAAGACTCTCTTTCATGATTCAGATGTTAGAAAAGAGTCCAGAATAACCTCAAAGAAATTCTAGGAGAAGGGGGTTTCATATTGTTACCTCAAGGGCCTCTGTGAACTCTTCAAGATCCGAGTCTTGATCTCCAACTTCTCCCTCCTCCAACGGGCTCCCTCTCCTGGACTCGTCTCCGCAGGAGGACTCTTCTGATTCTTCCAGCAGAGGGAAGCACTCTCTTAAATTAGCGACTGACAACTACGGTGGAGTAGTGCGATTGAGAAACACCTTGACTCGATCTGTCATTGGATAAGGAGAACCCCATGAGTGCACAAAGTCCTCCAACTCAATTAGATATTGTTACCCTTTAGAGTGGGACACCAAAAAACCGGCCCTGATAGGGTCTATTTTCAGAAAATCTATCCTGAGACAGTTTAGATGTTGTCACATCTCTAATGGGCCAAGGAATTTCCTGTTGACATCACAGATGTCCCAGGCCTCTGGGAAGACAACATTATATGGCATGTCTATATGGGGAAACTGCTTCCCCGTAGCCTGATTAGGTATTCTACGGAATCCTCTAGGCGGCCTCCCCTCTGGATAACTCTACTCTTCTAGAATCACCGGGTCAGCTGCCGCTGCCGGATCCGCTACAACTACTTCCCCCTCAACTGGTGTGGGCCCCATCGCCATGGAAGCCCTACCACTACAGGATGACCTTGCTGCCTTCTGGCCCCAGCCTCAGAGTCGGGAAAGCTCACCATCACTAAATCGAATGGTTGGCTGCTTCAGCATCTCCCCCAGGTAGGCTGCCTCTCAGCTTTGGGCATATTCTTTTACAAGCCCTAGGACAACGGTCAGCGGAGGCAACTCATTCCGCATTTTCCTATCTTCCCACATGAACATGTGCCACATTTTCCTCATCATGCACGAGTGTTCTTCATGATGCACCTCCAGCTAGAACTATGGGGTCAGTCGATGCGTGCACCAGAATTTCCTTGCAAACCGGTGTGGGGTGTACGACTCATAGAGGGGCTCACGGTCCACCCTCGCCACGAAGACTCCACCTCGAAAGGCCAAGAGATAGGCCCGATGCTCTTCCTTCCACCAGACGTCATCAGTGAATACCCCCATCGGCAACAAAAACAGGTGGAAATTGAATTCCTCCACCCTCCACACCTGGTATAGAACCGACGGTGCAGTCAGCTTGGCTGGAAAGCTCTCGGCGGCATTCAGGATTGATGGGCGAAAGTTCAAGCATGGAGGAGAGATATGGTTTGGGTATTCATAAACCCCCCTGATGTGTGCCACTATCCACCCATACAGAAGGTGGAATGACCCACATATCCTCTACGGCCTCTTCCCCTCACTGATATACCACATCACCTTATATAGTTTTGTGAGCATCGAGATTCCTAGGTTGACCCGCCCTCTTGTTTCCAATGTGGACGACATGATAAATGTACTTGGGCATACTCCCATGTTGGTATCCCTCACCAGAAGAATCCAACCATAGATAAGAGCCATGATGAACGCTGTCAGCCTGACTATTGGTTGTTGCTCGATGCTGATGCTGAATCCACACGTCTTCCACTGTCTGTTCTCCAAAATTCACCAATACGAGTGCTCTTTACTCTGAGCCCCTTTAGAGAAAGTTAGAGGCCTCACAAAAAACTGCATGTTTAGGAATTTTTTGAACCACCTCCTGAAGTGGACATCCCTTACTGCTTCCTTGTCCTCCTTAGGCATGAGCTCCATCAATGCCATCGCCAGACATGACATTTGTTCTATATCCTCCCATTCACTCATGTAGGGTAGGAATTCATCGTACATCTTCCCCAATATCGGGACCCCCGAGATCTGGTGGACATCCCACAAGCTGATACCAACCTCCCCATGGTGTAAGTGGAAGGTATTTTTCCTTGATGACCATCTTCTCAACAGATCTGACATTATATGTTTCTGTTGATATATGTAGAATTGGGAGGTCCAGACCTCCTCATACAAACCCACTCTTCTCAGATCATCCCCAAACTCCTCACACGAGGTGCCTACCAAGTAGGTCAAGGCCCAATCATCTGTGAAGTTGCCACCCTAGCGCAGGTCCCATTCCTCAGACCACTCCTTCCTCGGGTTCCTCAACGCTGCCTTCAAAATCATCTGGTATAAAGGGGGAGATGTCTCTGACAATATTTCCTTCCCGTCGACATTATTCATGTGGTTGTATAAACAATCATCATCGATGGGTGTGAAATCCTCCCAGGCATGGCCATTAGCCACCCTGAACCATCGGCGCTGGCACGACGTGCTCCTGAACAAGTAAGCTGGTTCGTACTAACTTTATTCTGGGATGAAGACGTCATCCCTTAGCCTGAAGCCATACAAAGGAAACCTCTTACACAATAGGTAGTTCTTATGTCTCTCCGATAGAAACTGCACCAGCGAATCATGGTCGGAGTGGCTCCATACCAACTCCCCCAGACCCAGACTGTTCGCCATCTCGTCCCTCTGGATAGCATCCACAAGGACCCCCTGAGTAGCTTTTGGATGATCCATTCAGTTTTGAAATTTGGAAGCTTTTTGGGTTGGTTCATGAAGCTAGTTCACGGAGGACATTCACGGAGAATGCTCGCAGAGATCGTTCGCGAAGCCCATTCATAGATCCCTACCTCGGCCTTCAAACAGAGAGTCATGAAGCGCTAAGATGCAAAGTCAAAGACTCGCTGAAGCGCTGCGAAGCAGAGGGTCCAATTTGCAGAGAGAAATCACGGAGTATGTGTATCTTCTCGAATCGAGAGCACTAAAGTCCAAAATCATAGAGAGGAGAAAAGACAAAAGAGAGTTTAGGTACCCTATTTATAGGCGACGGACCCCTAGAGCTTCATACCGCATCTCGACCGATGCGAGCTTCCTAGCGCATCTGGCCAGAGCTTCGCTTTCTGGCTTGGTGAGCCCTCTTCACGAGAAAGCTTCGCGAACGATCGAGGATTTTGGTGATCGACCCTCAGACTTCGACCCTTGATTTCTCCACAGATCCAAGTCTAAGGGGGGAATTTATTGACTCAAAAATGTAGGGAGGAGAAGAAGACACAAACCTGGTGGCTGACTCGTGAAGACCCTTCATGGAGTACCCTTTAACGTTCATGACTCACCACGGAGGAAGGAGGTGGGATGCTCCGTGAACGCATTTGACGTTCATGACCCACCACAGAGCAAGGATGAGGGATCCTCTGCGAACACATTTGACGTTCTCGACCAGCTGCCGAGTAAGGAGGCGAGACACTCCATGAACGAATTTGAAGTTTGTGACCCGCCGTGGGGCAAGGAGGTGGGACTCTCCACGAACGCATTTGACGTTCGCGACCCACCGCGGAGCAAGGAGGCGGGATGGTCCATGAATTCATTTTAAGTTCTTGACCCACCATAGAGCAATGAAAAATCTAGCTTCACACCGAGTGAGGGATACTTTGTAGCACCTCAACCCTATAAATACCAGCCTCCCCTCTAGTCTAGGGGCGGATCATTTGACCTTTCAACTTCCTAGCTCCCGAATAGTGAAGCACCTTCTGATATGTGAACCATGAGCTGTATGAGGTAATTCTGTTCTACGAAGTGCCTCCCCTTTGCCTTTTTTTGACCCTATCTTTTGAGAGGGATGCATTTCATGGAGCCTAAGGGCCTTTGCGAAGGAAGGGGATCCCGAAGGGGACCCGGGTCATCCCGGAGTGTTTATGCTTCGCGAAACACCCTTCATGTATAGGAGATCCACATGCTAAGGTAGGATCACTATACTTCACGAAGCACATTGCTTCACGACACCTTTCTTTTTGAGGCACCTTTTCCCGGCAAGGCAGTTCTCTGCGAATGCATTTCCACTATGCAAACCACCACCTATATGCACCTCTACCCTATTCTTAGGCTGGGATGATCTACTTCATGAAGCACACCCCTTCGCAAGTACCCTCCATCACGCAGAGCACCAAAGCTTCACAAGTCCCCTGCCTATAAACCCCTTTACTTTGCAATTCCTTTTCCCGTGTGACCCTCCAGGTTTGCAAGATGTGATTTCAAAGTCCCTTGGATGATACAGCCTATTGCGTTGCTTTTCCTCATGCTTCTTCTCACAGGAACGTTAATGACTATTGCTTCTTCTCATAGCCACGCTAATGTGGACCCCACAATGGTTCGCTCCATAACACCCCCTCATCATGGAATTTCCTATCCCTTCTCTTCACTAAGGTGCATAGGGTACTGGTTATGTAAGTCCTAGGGGTATGTAGTGAACCTGGCTCGTCCGAGCTGTAGGACGTTAAACTTCCAAGCACCATCGTCCTCAGTACATGACATTAAACTGTGACCTCGCCCCATGCCTTGCATGCGGGGTGCCCCCACCTTGGACATTCTGCACGCCCACTGGTCTCTATAGGAGCAGGATAATCCCTCACAAGAGATGATATCTTCCTTATCGGAGCGGCATTTGTTCGCAGGGGAAGGGCAACCACCTTTGTGTAAGCCCCTAGCTTTACTTGCATGGGGAAGCATCCCTGCCCCTACTTTATTAGGTGCCAAATCCCTCTCCTGCTAGGCTTTGTCACCAAAAGGCCTCTATCCTAGAGTAAGTCCTGACCTCTTCAGGTTGCTAACCATGAATCACACCTTTCGTGACGTGATCGTCAGGTCCCTGATGCCTCTTGTTTCTCACACCGAGCATGACTCACGTGGGCTTAGAGAAAGAACCGACCATGACATCCACCTTGGGAAGCCTAGAGTGTAAGCTTCACACCCCAACCATGAACTACGAGGTCTTTGATCCTTTCCAAGGCAGGGTACATAGCAATCCTCCACAAGGTTCAAGTCCACCACCCCGTTCATTCTAACCATCTTCATGTCGGTTCACTAACACTTTGGGCTACTTCAGAGCATAAGCCCCAAATGCCCCCAATCATGAACTACGAGGTCTTTGATATTTTCCAAGGCAAGGTATGTAGGAAGCCTCCATGAGGTTCAAGCCCATCATCCACCTGGACCTTAGGTCCTTATTCACGTTGGTTTACCGACCCCTGCCCCATATCCAAACTACGTGGACTTTGATCCTTGCCAAGACAAGGTACGTAGGAAGCCTCGATGAGGTTCAAGCCCAACAACCATTGGTCCTGGCCATCTTCCCATCGGTGCACGAAGCCCCCATTCCGAACTACGAGGTCTTTGATCCTTTCCAAACTAGGGTATGTAGGAAGCCTCCATGAGGTTCAAGCCCAACAACCATTCGTTACGACCCCCTTCACGTCGGTTCACCCCCGTCCTACATGACGTTAAACTGTGGTCCCCAATCAGCAGTAAGCCATTGTTTCCCCTAGTCAGCGGTAAGATGTTGCACCCATACCATTCTGAACTATGTGAACTTTGATCCTTGCCAAGGCAAGGTACGTAGGAAGCCTCTCTGAGGTTCAATCCGACCACCATCCATTGGTCCCGACCATCTTCATGTCGGTGTACCAATGCGCCCCACCTAAACTATGTGGACTTTGATGCTCACCAAGGTAAGGTACTTTGGAATCCTCCCTGAGGTTCAAGCCCAACACCACCCATTGGTTCCGACCCCCTTCACGTTGGTTCCCACCACCTAAACTACGAGGTATTTGATCCTTGACAAGGCAAGGTACGTAGGAGGCCTCCCTGAGGTTCAATCCCATCATCCATCGGTTATCCTGACCATCTTCACATCAGTTCGCCCCCATCCAACGGTAAGCCATTGTGACCTCAACTAGTGGTAAGCCGTTGTGATCCCATTCAGCGGTAAGCTGTTGACATTATTATCCAGTGGTAATCCATTGCGACTCCATCCATCGAGATGAACTATGTGGAATTTGATTCCCTGCCATGAGGATACGTAGGAAGCCTCTTTGAGGCTCAAGCCCAAAACCATCATCATCCTCATGACAGTTCCATCCCATTCACCACCCACTTCATTCAGCCGCTCCATCATCCATCTTGATTCTTACCCGAGCTGCCACATCCCAGTGGTATCATGCCACCCCATTCTCCATTCCATTTAACAATATTCGGGCAGCCAACCACACGTCATCCTGGACATCAGTGTTCCCTCAAGAGGTTGCACCCATCCGATCCACTATAGTCAGTGTTCTGATCAACCCGATCCGTCTCCACTAGATGTTAAACTTGCAGCATACCCTGTGTTAAACATGGAAAACTGAGGAAAAACTCAGATACATTCCCATGGAATATAATTCCCCGCATTCAACGTGGGATGTCTCGGGCTTCCGTGCCCTCGAGAAGCCCTATAATAAGGGGAAGAAAATGTGTCGGTGTTCTAGTGCCCAGACAAGCCGGTGATGCCCAACGTGACTACTCCCCTGAACGAAGGTTTTTTCATTGACCGAACCCCTTGGAATGTTCCAATAGAAGCAGTGTAATTAACTAGCGTCCATGAATATATGACACTAGGAAGAGTTTCCTAAACAACATCTTAAGTCTATAAGGAATACCCAGACTAGGTGACGAGTTCTGAGGAGGAATCCACGGAAGGAAGAATCGACATCCCATCATCCCATTTCGATCAAGGAGTAGACATCCCTGAATAAGTGATGGATGATGCCCGCCTTTGGAAAGTGGGAATGCAGGGCAACAAAACCACGCCTCATGTCCCCAAACGAGATAGACACGCGCGCCCCGGCGAAAGCGTCAGAAATAAACATTTTATCAAATGAATCATCATCATGTAAGAAATAGAAATTATATATGGGACCATTTAAAATTATTTAAGTTTATTAATACCATTTAATTTCATTTATAGAGTTTTATTTTTAATTTTACAAGAAAATCCATAATTATACACAAGTTAACCAACCTTAAAACCATAAAAAGAACACATCCTAAAAAAAGAAAATCATGAAATATTATTAATGAATGAATGGTAAGTTGTTATAAAATTATCATATAAATTATTATAAATATTAATATGGTTCTATATTGAATTCATAACATTATTTACTTCTTTATATAGGCGACTAAAGTATGAAAAACTAAATAGAAGCATGTGGTAAGGGTTTATCATCTCACTTTTTCTTCTATGAGATATATGCCTTATTCCCCACTTATTTATTATGTGTGGTATATATACTAACCTTTGATATATAATATTATGAATTTAATAATATTAATGTTAATTAATGTTTCATTTGATAATGATTACTTTTATGGGGAATATGATTTCACTAATTATAAAGTGGTAAGGGAATTCTTAACCCAATTTCCATTGTTTGGGTTAACCTTATACTTCATTGATTAAACCGCACTATGATTATGCGTCGGATATATTTTTATTATATTATTTTGTATTTATAATTTTTTATGTTTTTTTAAAGCTAATAAAAATAATCTATTAATTTTATTAATACTCACTTCAATGATATGATATTTATAAAGGATTTTCTTTTAAAAATTACCTTTTTAAAGTTTTACTTAAACATATATTTTTCCTCTATGCCCATGTTTTTATAAAATTATTTCCCAAAATGTTTTTATTATTATATTATTATTGATAAAATAAATTTTAACTCATGTTTTTTCTTTTTACAAAATGGGTTTAAAGGGTTCTTTTTGTTGTTTTTTAAGCGAGGTTCTTTATGAATATTTTGATAATAATCCTGAAGGAATATTTTTTTAAATTATATGTAATCAGAAGATTTTTTCTGATACAATTACACTTTAATTACTTGAGTCTTACTTTGAAATATTACAATTTTATTTTCAAAGAAAATGTTTTCATTTGTAATTTCGTGGCATTTTGAAAATATGTTTTCAAAATAGAAAGGATATTATCCTCATGAATTTTTTCAAGTGATCATTTAAAATTATTTTCCATCTAAGATAATATGATTTGATGTTACTTATCCTTTACTAGTGATATTATTCAAGAATACCCTCCTTTTATTTCTTGTTTATTTTTATTATGGCATGGTATTTAATAAACCAATTTCTTTTCTATGTGTTATATTATGATGAAATGTTTATGAAACCCAATTTCTTTTCATAGGTTATGATATGATCTAAATTATTCTAGAACACATTTGTATGGTTTAATTATGTGAATGTTGGTACCTTTATCTCAATCCAATGAATTTTTTAATGATTTATATCTCATGATATAGACAGGATTAGAACATGAAGTGAAACTGGTTCAGTAAAGGACTTTGTCTTCTATGATGGTTTTGAGAGTGAACTCAATGAACTATGATAGTCTTGGGAGTGATAATTCATTACTAAAATGGTTTGGGGAGTTAACCAAGTCCAATATATAATTATTGGGATTGAACCTTGGCTATATAATGGTTTGGGAAGTGAACCCATTTCACTATGATAGTCTTGGGAAATATCCTTAACTACTAAATAAATGATTTTTCTATGCTTATGTGTATGTCAGATTCCTTGTATTATTACAATATTATTCTCTCATGGCTCATTATTTCTTCTGATTTGCATCTTATGAACTTCTTTGATTTGTTTTATGAATTAATATTATGATCTTTAATATGAAATATATAACTTTTAAATGTTATGTACATGTTCTTATGCTTATGTTATGATTGATATCTCCCTTTCTTACCCTTACCAAGCATCTGAGCTCACCCTTTTCTTATTTCTATTTTCCCCAAGATATGAATGAAATTATTAAGTATGACATGTCAAAAATGGTTCTAGTTATCAAGTAATAATAGGGAGATAATGTATATGTTTAATAAACCATTTTTTTTAAGTTTCCAAGTTCCCAAAGACACTAAACCCATATATTTCAGGCATGGTTTTGATATGTTATGTAATAAATATTCATCTATTTTAATGTAATATTCATGTATAGAAGGAATGGGTTGTTTTTTTTGGTATTAGAGCAAGGTTTAGTTAACCTTTGGAAACTATGTTAAGAAAACCTCAAGTAACATCCTTAAGGATAAGTCTAAGTATATGTTACAATCATAGAGTTTTGGTAATGATCATGAATAACCTAGGATTAAACCTAAGGTTTCATAGATTAAAATTTTATAATAAATTTATATTGATTATGTGGTTTCTCACTAGGACTATTGTTTCCCACACTATGTTTTTTGGGTTTTAGACAATGGATAGAACAAGGATGATTCATGTTAATGGTGAATGTGGGGGATAATGGAATGATATTCCTCATGGGAAACCAAATGAAATGAGGGTTGGAAGGTTAAAACTTTTTATTATTCCTAATTGATAATATCATAATTTTATCAATAATATCAACTTTGGGGAGTTTCCCTGATCCATCTAATAAGATAAATATGGAGTTTCATGGTGACCATGAAGGAAAGAAAGTTCAATTTTACTCACGTAAAGCATGTGGGAAGTGGCATTAAGGAGAATGTTTAAAAGGAACTAGAAGATGATTTGGGTGTGGAAAAGAAGGACACAAATCAAGTAATTGAAAAGTAAAAGTGAAAGGTTTAGTTAACATAATAGATGAGAATAATGGTATTACTAAGGCATCATTGATAGTTAAATGTTATAAATATGTAATGTATGGGCATTTTGAAAATTTATTCCTTATAGGGAAAGCTCATGAAGTGATTCAAAAATTTTGTTTAAGTGATGGTTATATTGCTGATGATTATGAGACTATGAATGACATATGATATAGAAGAAGTGTTAAGGAATAAAAGAACGAATCATGGTTAATAGTATAATAAGGAAGTGGAATGATTGAGTGGTTATGCATTAGAATTCAAGAATAACATCGAAGAATAAATTTATAGTATTATGTAATAATAACAAATCTAAATATTTTTCCACCATTTCTTTTCCATAAGTATTTGAAAGTATGAAACTAGTAACCATGAAAAGTGATTGAGGCGGTAAGGTGATATTTTTGGAAAATACATGATTAAAGAAAAGATAACCCTTAATATGTGTATAATGTTAGGATAATAATGACATAAAGAGATGTTTTATGGTGAAAAAATAAATGGGATAGTATTTAGGACCGTGGAAATTATTAGTAATATGATGAAAATGTGGTTTATGGACTGACTTTATAGAATTATTTGGATTTATAGTATGAGAAAGAGTTTTACTTTGAAATAATGAATGTTTTCACTAATGTTATATGGTAATTCAGGATATTAAAATGTTTTAAGAGAATACATGATAATTACCTTCACATTTTTGGTGTGTGACAATTAAGATCTATATCAAATTTTTGGGGGATTAATGATAAGTTTATTTTGAAAATATAGTTACCTTAATTTGAAAGATTAATATTTTAATCTTTTGGAAGGTTCATAAGGGTAAAAATTTATAAAATTGATTATATTGAACTTTGGATGAGGTTTTAGATAATAATGTATTACTTAAACATATAAATATTCATGTGTATTGAATAAACTATTCTAACCATTTTATTATGATGATAACCATAGGCAGAAAGAATGACTTTCCATCCCATTATGGATATTATGATCCACTGGTTCTATAGGCACTACAACTTCAACTTCATTATTTGGAGTAATAAATGAAGCATAAATTGATCAAGAAACAACAAAAGAGTGATTTTGTAATTATGAGATTAAATCAAGTAAGTATATCTTCTCAAATTATTTTGAAATAAAATGTTATTCTATTATCACAATTTATGATGATATCAATGACCATTTTCATGCCTATTTGGTCTATGGTTTTTTGTTCATTAATATTCTAATGACTGTGTTCTCTATCATTCTCCATCAGAACTTGATTGTTAGAATTATATTCCATGTCTATATTTTTACTCTCCAATAATATTCTCTTAATCAAAATCCTGTTTTCATGGTAACCTTTAACTTTTACTTTCCCTATTTTTAAGAGGAATTTTTATTTACCATTTTTACAATGTGGTTTTCCCATAAAGAAATTTTCAAATATATACCTTGGATTTTTGAAGTGAAATTTCAAATTGTGAGGATTATATTTTTTGATATTCTTGATCGTATTAGGATGATAGCTTATTGATTGATGCTTTCACTGAATCTCTCTCAAGTTCATGATGTGTTCCATGTATCACTCTTGAGGAAGTACATACTTGATCCTCCATATGTATAAAACTGAGAGTTCATAGTGCTAGAGAAAGATATTTCTTATGAATTGAAATTGGTAGAGATTATAGATCATAGAGATAAAGTTATATGAAACAAGACCACTCATTAGGTTAATGTTTTCTAAAGAAACCACCAATTTGAAGAAGCTGTGTGGGAACTTGAGAAAGTGATGAGTTAGAGGTATCCTCATATATTTATATCCAAATAACGAATTTTGTGGGATAAATTCCTTTTAAGGGGGTATAATGTAACACCCCAAGATTTTATGGCATTTATCTTTTTAAATAAATTTAATCTCTATGATAGATTACTTTACACAAAACATTGAGCTTAAACGAACTCAAAAATATTATTATTTTAACATGACCATTATAAAATAGCTATTAAATTAGAGAGAATGAATAATATTAACCAAATTATGAAATATATAATTTTTCAACTCATTGTTAATGTATTAATTTATTCTTATGAAATAAACACAATTTTTTTAGTAAATTCATTTTGTTCTTTAAAAATATTTTTTCTTCAAAAAATGATTTTTATAAATTTATATAAGAATATAAATATAATTAATTTTTGAAAATTTTAGAAAATTTATTTGATAAAATTAAAATCATTTTCAGATTCATCATGTCAAAATTATCTTAGGATTAATTTTTTAGAATATTTTAAAATGATTAATTTGTTAGTGAATAGTGAAAAATACCAATTTTTGTAAAAATTCAATTTCTTTTCAATAAATTAAGTAATTTAAAAGTCCCATTATGTTTTTAATATAGTTTCAAGTAACATAATAATTATTTATTTATATTTAATCCACTTAAATTATTTTCAATCAAATTTATATTTTATTTTAGAATAAGTTTGTTTTTGGGTTTAAAAACAGGATTTTTCAGAAAACTATTTTAAAGTACATAATATTTCTCTTTAATTAATTAAACAAATCCCTAATGGGGAATGTTTATAATAAAATTAATATATATTAAATCATTAAATATTAAGTTTTTTTTCATAAAATGATAATTATTATTTATTGAGTTAATATAAAATCATTTTTTTCATGAAAAAAACACTTCTTGAAAACCCACTTTTTCATCGCATCAATGGGTTTTGTTTTAAACATAAATTTTCAAATTATTTGAATTTAATTTGGTAAAATGAATTACATATTTGGAATCAAAAGTTACAAATTAGGTTTTAAGTCCATTTTCATTTTTAGGAATAAAAAATTCACCATGGTAAAAAAACAATTACTCCAGTATAGGTAAATTAAGGAAAGAAGTTAAAGTTAAAAGGTAAAATCTTAAAATACCTAAAAAATAAAAATTTAAAAGGGTGGTTTATGTTTTTATATACCATAAATAGAATTTAAAAAATAATTTATAATATAATTATTAGTAATTAATTTCACCAAAATGTGGTTGGATTTAAATATAAAATAATCATTATTTAATCACTTAAAATCACCCCTCATCAACTATAAATATCACCCCTTACCACACCATTTCTCCTCAAAATCCTGGAATCTTGTCAAATATATGGCAAAAAATATACTAAAACCTATCCCCAATTACATGTTCTTATTTTCTCACCTAAATACCAATCCCAAGTTCCTTAAGGGGTTCTTCAAGGATGTGATATTCAAGAGGTAGATTTTCATACAACCTATCTTAATTTATTTCCTTCTTTTACTTTATCCTCAAATACTTCATCCATCAAGTCATAATAACCCTAGAATCATTTATATAATGTAATTTTATATTTATAATGGAATATATTATATACATACTTTTATTATGTAACACCCAAAGCTTCTACGGTATGCTTCTCTTTGAATAATGTGATAGCGTGTGTTGTATGCAACATCGAGTTCTAACACACCACAACCAATCAAACTAGCAGTTATGAATAATAATACCTACTTTTTGAAATTATATATATTTTATATTTCAAAATGGACTTCATTTTTGGATTCGGAATATCGAAATTACCCTAAGTTGAATTTTTGGTATTTTTCTGAGAACTTCTAATTTTTATGAATAGTGAAAAATACTTAAAAACAACTTTTTAATCAAAATGATTTATAGTGATAAATTATATTATTGAGTGGTTTTAAAGTATAATTAGAATATATTTTTACCATTTTATCCAATGGTGTTCATCAGAATTAATTTCACTTTGAAATTGAACGTAAACAATTGTCAATCTTTTGATATATATTGTTTCTTAAAAACACTCTATTTGTTGTAACAACGGGAATTAATTATAAAATTAATTAATGCAACTTATATGTTTGAAATTTTGTAAAATAGACATAATTTTTGAATTCAGAATATCAATTATAGCTTAGGGTGAAATTTTGGCATTGTTCTGAAAAACTTCAATTTTTGATGAATAGTGAAACCACTAAGCGGTAGTTAAAAAACTGAATTTTTCATAAAACTTAATTTTACTACTTCTGTGAATGGAATTTTGAAAATCCGAGAGACACATTTAATATCAATTAGTTAAATGTGGTTCAATGAGATGAAAATAATTTTTGGTGAATAATAACTTTTTTACTTTTATTTACCACGGTTAAAAGTAAATAGGGTAATTAAGGGTAAAAATGATATTAATATTACCCTAACACATGTCCTAATTCTATTGGACAAGTTTATCTTGACCAAAAATAACCTTAGGAATAAAATATTATCATTTAGGTCCACTTGGATTAGATTAGGACATTTATTATTATTTAATTCAAAGAAGAGTTAAAAGAGTTAAAATCAAAGTTTATTTACTAAAACATTTTTAATATAGGGTTATACATAGGATAAATTAGATTGTAAACATTCATTAGAAATCTAAAGATATTTACTACATAATTATATTTTATTTATATTTTTTGACATTAAATAATTTAATTTATTTATGACACAATGATGATGAAGTAATTACCATAATAGTGAAAAATTAAACTAATTGATATTAGAAATACCCAAATAAATATAATTTGAGATTTTTTATGAATTAAACTAATTTTATAAGTTAATATGAAATGTTAGGATTCACTTAATTAACTTTTTTCTAATTAATCATTCTGTTATGATTTTAAAAAAAATCAATTATTGAATAGTGTCAAAATTGACATAAAAGAGTTTTTAAAACAAATATTATATTATTAATTGATATTAAATTCCTAAAAATATAAGGTTCGTACAAGAGACTTATATAATGATAGGTGTATAATTAATGGACCACTTGGGGGTCTCTTGGATATATATCGTAAGTTTATTAACCATATAATATAAAAATACAAAGAGACATTGTAAAAGTGAAACTAATTAACTTAGAGTTAATAATTAAAGATAAGGTTAATATAGTAACCCAAACCTGTCTAAATTATTTTTGTTGAGTTGTTTTCGACCCATACCCACCTTAAAATTTAAATAATAAACTTTGGGGAAATTAGAAACCTAATATGAATTTTTTATAAATTAATATTTCTAGCTTTTCCAAAGGTGCCCCTCACCCCTCTTATAAAAGGGAACTCCCCCTTCTCACTAATTCACACATTCAAAGCCTTTTGGTTTGGCCAACACCTGCCCAAATACTCTCTAAACTTCCCTAAATACAACCTAGAGGCCTTAGTTTGATCATAAAGCCAACCTAAGGAGCCCTTTTGATCAAATCAAAAAGAAGAACCCGAAGAAGAGGTAATGTTTTCACAACCCCTTTTCAAGTTCCTTTCTTCTTCCACTTCTTCGTTCTTTGTTATTACCATTCTAAAATAATAACTCCAGTATACTATATATAATGTGATTTTATTATATATATGGTACAACCATATTCAATATTCTATCCACCCTTTGAAAAACATGTCACCATACATGCGTACGTACGACTAAACGTCTCCACGTCATGGTGTAATTGTTATTCAATATATTATTATTTGGATGGGTATAATAATGATGTATAATTCATGTAAATAATAAATATAACATGATAATTATTCTGTATATATAATATAACATCCAATTATATATTATTTTAATATCAAAAGAATGATATTATCGCTCGTGCGTACGTACGGACTACCGTCTAAATGAACGTGATGAGATTCATTCTCCATCATATCCATTCAAGTATAATTATCATTTGATGATTTAAAAAATAATCTTTAAGGACTTGATATCATTCTGTATATGAATAAGATAAAACCTATCCATGACAAACATGTCTTACGTAACAAAACATATAAAAGAAAATGAGTTAGTTAACACCCGAAACAACGATAAATCTAAGATATTATTAACAAAGCAATGTTAAAAGATAATATATGATATCATATGAATGTATATGATTCTTGTATAATTTAATAACAATTATTTCACCATTATATAGGAGGTTAACCTACCCCTAACCAAGGAAAAGTACAAGGTAAGGGTTTACTTCTCAGTCTCTTCATTATCTGTGGTTGTTTATACGTAATAATCTACTGGGACTTCTTTATCATCCACATCCATGTTTCTTAAAAATATATTTTAAAACATTTTTACTATTTACTATAATATGGGTTAAAGTAATTTATACCCTTGTTGACTTTTATAAGTGGTTTGTAAATAAATATTTCCGTCATTTTCCAAACAAGGTCCTTTTTATCCTTTTCGACAGAATTAAGGTAAGAATATTTTTTTAACTTATACGGTGGGTGCGGCTATCTTCCGCCATTATAAAATCGTCAAAGATTCCCTTACAAGCTTATAAGAATATTTTCAAAGAAATTTTTTATTAAATGACTTCAAAATAAAAAGAGATATTTCTCTAAAAAGAGTTTTGATTTCATCTATGTCAACATCCTTTGATGAATTTTATGCTTATTTGAAGTTGATTTATTATGACACAAAATTCCATATTGTATTGAAGGTTTTGCGATATGTTTGACTATGGATAAGTTATTTTTATACCCTTCATGGTTTATGGTGAAATTATTGACAATTTGTATGCTAGTTTTAATACGAATTTTTATGTTATGTTTAAACCTTTTAATATGGGAATGCATTGGACTTAATATGTGACGGGTGGAGCCCACTATAGCTCCTCGATGCATCGGTAGGTCTCATGAGACAAACTAGTGTCTTGGAACAAGGCCTTTACAAAATATTATTTGTAGTCTTGGCACGAGGCCTTGGCTATGTGGTTATGGTAGTCTGGCATTATGCATTCCATCATTATGAAAGTGGTTATTGATATTGCATGTGATTATTAGATTAGTAGAATATCCATGTGAATAAGTAAATGGAATTATTTCATTTTATTTTTTCCATACTATTTTGAAGTTCAAGTTTAAAAGGTTTTTGTTTTAGTTATACATTGCCTTAAATGTTTATTCTTTTTTATGAAATTTTCCTCTATATTTTTATCCTTACTGGGCATTTGAGCTCACCCCTTTTCTATGTTTTATTTTTCCCAGGGTATGAAGAAGTAAATTATGAGTGACCTGCAGAGATAGTATGAGGGGATAAGAGTGTGGTCTATGGAGACTATGTTGCTGTAGTTTTAATTTTTATGATGTAATGTAAGACTTATGAATATATCTAGTGTTTCCAAGGCTACTAAACTAATCGGTATTTCAAGATTAGATCTTTTATGTGATCATGCCAATATTATGTAATAATGCACCGACTCTGGGTAACTGGGGTCGAGGCGTTACAGTTGATATCAGAGGAAGTTTAGTACAAACCTTGGAAGCTAGATTTAGATAAACTCTGATTAGAGAACATCGATTTAAGTTGGACTTTGAGGATTAGTATAGAAGAAATTCCTAGAATTGTGGTATTGTAGAGATTTTGTGAGTTTTCCGAGAAATACATCCCTGTCTGGATACGAGCAGGTAGAGGCGGCTTTGGTACAAATGTACCTAGGGGTAAAACTCGAAAACACCGATCTGAGCTAGACTCGAACGGGAACTGGTGCACGAAAACGGGCCTTGCTTCACTCTTGGTTACGACACTCCTGGGGGATATGCTTAGGATAAATCTCATTTTCTTTACAAATCATTATGAAGGGTTTATGAGTATTTACTTACTCAAAGAAAACATTCTTATGATTATGGATTATATCCATAAATAGTTCAATTTATGTTATGTGTTTTATAAGTATGGAAGTATGTATTTTGATTCATAATCTAATCTACTTTATGCCATTGTTTAGAAATGGTGCCTAGTGGAAGAAATAGAAACCGTATCAATGCACACACTCCATGTAGGGATTTCCATCCTGCTCAAGATAATTATAGTGGAGCTGGTGATACAATTGGTGCCAATCAGCTAATCACCATACTGGGACAACACACTCAGGTTATGAATAATAACCTTACCCATATGGAGCACCCTGATCTACAGTGTGGAGGATCAATGTTATATCACTTCATGAGGAAACAACCACCAACTTTCAATGGGAGTACAAATCCCTTAGTAGCTGAGCAATGGATAAATTCCCTAGAGAAAATATTTCAGGCTTTGGGGAGTAGTGAAAGGGAAAAAGTTATCATGGCAGTTTACCGCCTCACTGGAGATGCTGATCAATGTTGTTCATTGACTCAAAATACGAAGGAATATGATGAAGTATCAAATATGCAATGGAGGGAGTTCAAAGATTTGTTTTTAGAAAAATACTTTCCCTACGACCATCAAGAAGATATGGAAAGGTAATTTCTAAGTCTGAGACAAAAGGAGGATGAAAATGTCACAAAGTATGAGGCTAACTTTACAAGGATAGCAAGGTATGCTGGAGATTATATACGTAACCCAATAAGTAAGATTGATCATTTCTTTGATGGGTTAAAACCATTTCTCCATCGAGCATTATTCTCACAATCCTTCTCGTCATATGAAGACATTGTCTCATGTGCTATCAATAACGAAAAGGAATTCTCCAAGTCTTATGAATTTAAAGCAAAGAAAGAGAAGAAGAGATCTGATGATCAATCTAGGAATGGAAATAAGTGGAAGAAGGGAAATATTGAATATTCATGATGTGGTAAATGTGGGAAGAAACACCCCGGTACTTGATTGAAGGTAACCGGAGTCTATTAAAAGTGTGGTGAAAAAGGCCACCAAGCTCGTGATTGCAAGGGGAAGAAGGAAGCTTCTGATGTCCAATGATACAATTGTAGGGAGATGGGACATTATGAAATTGAATGTCCTAAGCGTCAGGGGAACGTACCTCAGAAAAGGCCAAGGGATCAAGCCCAAGCTTATGCTATCACTACTGCTGAGGTAGAAGCTCCGAAAGACGTGGTGGCAGGTAATTTAATGGTTTCCTCAAGTTTAACAAATGCATTATTTGATTCTGGATCATCGCATTGTTTCATATATTCCTAGTTTGCTAAGAAAATTAGATATTTCCAATTTGATTTAACAAGGGAGTTGTCAGTTAAAAATCTTAAGGGAAGTATCATTGCAACAAAGTTTTGCGAATCAGTCCCCATTAGAGCACATAAATGTTCTTTATCTACTGATCTCATCATCATACCTATGATTGAGTTTTATATAATCCTCAATATGGAATGGATTTTGGACTATTATGTGAAGATTTATTTTAAGAATAAAGAGGTTACGATTCTTGATGATGATGATAAGGAACACTTTATCTTTAGAGTAGAATCGTCACCACCTAATTCTTATGTAGATCCACCCCCAGTAGCTCAACTAAATTCAATTATTGAGGAGTAAGAGAATGAAATGACTGTGGGTGAGGAAAGGAATGTTCAAATAGAGGATGTACTTGTTGTGAAAGAATATGTAGATGTATTTCCGGAAGATTTACCTGGACATCCTCCAGAACGAGAAGTTGAGTTTTCCATTGATTTAATTCCTGGATCAAGGCCTATATCGAAGACCCCTTATAGAATGGCCACTGTGGAATTAGTCTAACTAAAGAAACAAATAGATGAATTGATTAATAATAGATTTATTTTCCCTAGTGTTTCTCCATGGGGAGCCCCTATTCTTTTTTTAAAAAGAAATATGGATCTATGAGGTTATGTATCGACTACAGGGAGATCAATGCTATAACAATAAATAACAAGTATCCCCTACCTCTCATTGATGATTTATTTGACCAACTGCATGGAGCTCAATACTTTTCAAAGATTGACCTTCGATTTGGATACCATCAGTTGTGTGTGAATAAGGAAGACATTCAAAAAACAACATTTCAAACTAGGTATGGGCATTACGAGTTTACAATATTGCCTTTTGGATTGACTAATGCACCCTCTGTATTCATGGATCTGATGAATAGAGTTTTCAAGGAATATCTAGATGAATTTTTGGTGTTATTTATTGATGATATCTTGGTATACTCCAAAAGCCATGAAGATCATGAAAATCACTTGCGCATTATCCTGAAGACTCTGAGAATACATGAATTATATGGAAAGTTTAGCAAGTGTGAATTCTGGCTTCAGGAGATTTCTTTTCTTGGCCATATTTTATCTAAAGATGGAATCTCTGTTGATTCTTTTAAGACCAAGGAAATCCAAGAATGGCCAGCACCTATGAGTATAACTGAGGTAAGTAGTTTTATTGGTTTAGCAGGTTATTATCGACGTTTCATCCAGAATTTTTCCCAATTGGCTAACCCATTAACGAAGCTCACACGTAAAGGGGTTAAATTTGTTTGGACAAAAGAGTGTGAAGAATGTTTTGAAGAACTGAAGAGAATATTAGTCAATGCTCTTATATTGACTCTACCATCGGGGAATTATGCGTTCGTTATTTATAGTGATGCATCGAAGAAAGGACTTGGTTGTGTCCTTATGTAGAATGATAGGGTTATTGCCTATGCATCATTACCATTGAAAATTCATGAACAAAACTATCCTACTCATGATCTCGAGTTAGAAGCTGTGATATTTGCTTTGAAGATATAGAGGCACTACCTCTATGGTGAAAAATTTGAGATTTATACTGATCACAAGAGTTTGAAGTATATTTTCTCACAAAAAGAACTCAACATGAGGCAAATGAGATGGCTCGAATTACTCAAGGATTATGATTGTACGATACACTACCACCCGGGGAAATCAAACAAGGTGGAAGATGCTTTGAGTAGAAAAGACCATGGAGTTTTGAACGTGATGAGAATTGAAAGGGATCCAATTTTCATGGATCTAGTGAAGATGGACATGGGAATAACCAGGGAAAGTGAAACATCAATTCTTTTTCAAATGGTTTCCAAACCATCTTTACTAGAAAGGATTAAGAGTTCTCAGACCGATGATGAAGAATTTCAAAAGAATATTAAAGCTGTGAATGATGGGATATTGAGAGACTTTGTGTATGAAGATGGAATTTTGAAATTCAGGAAGAGGATTTGTGTTCTCGATATAACTGATATAAAAAGGGAATTGCTGGATGATGCTCATAGTTCCAATTTCTCTATACACCATGGGAGCACCAAAATGTATAGAGATTTGAAGGAACATTTTTGGTGGGACAACATGAAGAGGGAGATTTCTGATTTTGTGTCAAGATGTATGGTTTGTCAACAAGTGAAAGCTGGAAGGCAAAAGCCTGGTGGAGTATTGCAACCTCTTCCCATACCTAAGTGGAAATGAGACAATATTACGATGGACTTTGTCATGGGACTACCAAAGACTCCTAGAAGGAACGATGCAATATGGGTTATTGTTCATCGTCTTACCAAGTCAGCACATTTTCTTGCTATAAGAGAAGATTTACCATTGGAACATCTAGCAAGACTATATATTAATGAAGTTGTGAGACATCATGGAGTACCCCTATCGATTATTTCAGATTGTGATCCCCATTTTACTTCAAGATTCTGGAAAAGTCTTTAGAAAGCCTTGGATACTGAACATCATTTTAGCACTGCCTACCACCCTCAGACAGATGGACAATTAGAACGAACTATTAAAACCTTAGAAGACATGTTGAGATCCTACTCACTTGACTTTCAGGGTATGTGGGATCAATATTTACCTTTGGTAGAATTTTCCTATAACAATAGCTTCCATTCGAGTATTCAGATGGTACCATATGAAGCGTTATACAGAAAGAGATGTCGCACACCAACCTTTTGGGATGACGCTGGTGAAAGAAAACTTGTAGGTCCAGAACTAGTAGAGGAAATGATGGAAAAGGTGAAGGTAATCCAAAATCGCATCAAAGAAACTCAAAGTAGGCAGAAGAGCTTTGCCGATAATCGAAGGAAGGATTCAGAATTCCAAGTCAGTGATCATTTTTTCCTGAAGGTATCTCCATGGAAGGGAGTCATACGTTTTGTTAAGAAAGGTAAATTGAGTCCCAAGTACATCGGACCTTTCGAAATTCTAGAACGAATTGGGGCTGTAGATTACCGATTGGCAATGCCGCCAAGTCTTTCCAAAGTTCACGATGTGTTCCACGTATCTCTATTGAGGAAATATATGCCTGACCCAATGCATGTACTCACCAATGAGGAATTAAAACTGGAATCCGATCTGTCTTATTGCGAAGAGCCCGTCAGGATTCTTGATATGAGAGAACAAGTATTGAGAAATCGGATGACGTGTCTGGTAAAAGTTTTGTGAAGGAACCATAAGATGGAAGAGGCAACGTGGGAACCCGAGGAACTTAGGATGAAGAACCACCTGAGTCTTTTCATTCGGTAGTATTCTAGAAATTTCGAGGACGAAATTATTTGAAGGAGGGGAGAATGTAACACCCCAAGCTTCTACGGTACGCTTCTCTTTGAATAATGTGATAGCGTGTGTTGTACGCATCATCGAGTTCTAACACACCACAACCAATCAAAATAGCCATTATGAATAGTAATACATACTTTTTGAAATTATATATATTTTATATTTCAAAATGGACTTCATTTTTGGATTCGGAATATCGAAATTAGCCTAAGTTGAATTTTTGGTATTTTTCTGAGAACTTCCAATTTTTATGAATAGTGAAAAATATTTAAAAATAACTTTTTTAATCAAAATGATTTATAGTGATAAATTAAATTATTGAGTGGATTTAAAGTATAATTAGAATATATTTTTACCATTTTATCCAATGGTGTTCATTAGAATTAATTTCACTTTGAAATTGGACATATGACATTGTCAATCTTTTGATATATATTGTTTCTTAAAAACACGCTATTTGTTGTAACAACGGGAATTAATTATAAAATTAATTAATGAAACTTATATGTTTGGAATTTTGTAAAATAGACATCATTTTTGAATTTAGAATATCAATTATAGCTTAGGGTGAAATTTTGGCATTGTTCTGAAAAACTTCAATTTTTGATGAATAGTGAAACCACTAAGTGGTTGTTAAAAAACTGAATTTTTCATAAAACATAATTTTACCACTTCTGTGAATGGAATTTCGAAAATCCGAGAGACACGGTTAATATCAAGTAGTGAAATGTGGTTCAATGAGATGAAAATAATTTTTGGTGAATAGTAAATTTTTACTTTTATTTACCACATTTAAAAGTAAATAGGGTAATTAAGGGTAAAAATGATATTAATATTACCCTATCACATGTCCTAATTCTATTGGACAAGTTTATCTCAACCAAAAACAACCTTAGGAATAAAATATTATCATTTAGGTCCACTTGGATTAGATTAGGACATTTATTATTATTTAATTCAAAGAAGAGTTAAAAGAGTTAAAATCAAAGTTTATTTACTAAAACATTTTTAATATAGGGTTATACATAAGATAAATTCAATTGTAAATATTAATTAGAAAGATAAAACGATTTCCTACATAATGATATTTTATTTATAATTTTTAGACATTAAATAATTTAATTTATTTATGACACAATGATGATGCAGTAATTACCATAATATGAAAAATTAAAATAATTGATATTATAAATAACCAAATAAATATAATTTGAGACTTTTTATGAATTAAACTAATTTTATAAGTTAATATGACATTTTAGGATTGTCTTAATTAACTTTTTACTAAGTAATCATTCTGTTATAATTTTCACAAAAATCAATTATTGAATAGTGTCAAAATTGACATAAAAGAGTTTTTAAAACAAATATTATATTATTAATTGATATTAAATTCTTAAAAATCTAAGGTTCGGCCAAGAGACTTATATCATGATAGGTTTATCTTTAATGGACCACTTTGGGGTATCTTGGATGTATCTAGTAAGTTTATTAACCATGTAATATAAAAATACAAAGAGACATTGTAAAAGTGAAACTAATTAACTTAGAGTTAATACTTAAAGATAAGGTTAATATAGTAACCCAAACCTGTCTGAATTCTATTGGTTGAGTGGTTTTCAACCCATAACCACCTTAAAATTTAAATAATAAGATTTGGAGTCATTATAAACCGAATATTAATTTTTTATAAATTAATATTTC
This sequence comes from Viscum album, assembly GCA_963277665.1. Lineage (NCBI taxonomy): Eukaryota > Viridiplantae > Streptophyta > Magnoliopsida > Santalales > Viscaceae > Viscum > Viscum album. Next base: position 1,417,548,945 of record OY728157.1, on the reverse strand, counting down.
TAGCTTTTCCAAAGGTACCCCTCTCCCCTCTTATAAAAGGGAACTCCCCCTTCTCACTAATTCACACATTCAAAGCCTTTTGGTTCGGCCAAACCCTGCCCAAATACTATCTCAAATTCCCTCACTACAACCTATAGGCCTTAGTTTGATCATAAATCCAACCTAAAGAGCCCTTTTGATCAAATCAAAAGGAAGAACTCGAAGAAGATGTAATGTTTTCACCACCCCTTTTCAAGTTCCTTTATTCTTCCACTTCTTCTTTCCTTGTTATTACCATTATAAAATAATAAATCCAGTATCTTATATATACTGTGATGTTATTCTAAATACAGTGCAACCATATTCAGTATTCTATCCACCCTTTGAATAACATGTCACCATACGTGCGTACGTACGACTTACCGTCTCCACGTGGTGGTGTAATTGTTATTCAATATATTATTATTTGAATGGGTATAATAATGATGTATAATTCATGTAAATAATAAATATAACATGATAATGATTCTGTATATATAATATAGTATCCAATTATATATTATTTTAATATCAAAAGAATGATATTGTCGCTCGTGCATACGTACGGACTACCGTCTCCACGAACGCGATGAGATTCATTCTCTATCGTATCCATTCAAGTATAATTATCATTTGATGATTTAAAAAATAATTTTTAAGGACTTGATATCATTCTAGAAATGAATAAGATAAAACCTATCAATGACAAACATGTCTTACGTAAAAAAACATATAAAAGAAAATGAGTCAGTTAACACCCGAAACAACGATAAATCTAAGATATTATTAACAAAGCAATGTTAAAAGATCATATATGATATCATATGAATGTATATGATTCTTTTATAATTTAATAACAATTATTCCACCATTATACAAGAGGTTAACCTACCCCCAACCAAGGAAAAGTACAAGGTAAGGGTTTACTTCACAATCTCTTCATTATCCGAGGTTGTTTATACGTAATAATCTACTGGGACTTCTTTATCATCCACATCCATGTTTCTTAAAAATGTATTTCAAAACTTTTTTAATATTTACTATAATATGGGTTAAAGTCATTTATACTCTTGTTGACTTTTATAAGTGGTTTATAAAGGAATCTTTCCGTCGTTTTCCAAATAAGGCCCTTTTTAACCTTTTTGACAGAATTAAGGTAAGAATGTTTTTTTAACTTATACGGTGGGTGCAGCTATCTTTCGCCATTATAAAATCATCAAAGATTCCCTTACAAGTTTATAAGAATATTTTCAAAGAATACATTTTATTAAATGATTTCAAAATAAAAAGAGATATTTCTCTAAAAAGAGTTTTGATTTCATCTATGTCAACATCCTTTGATGGATTTTAAGTTTATTTGAAGCTGATTTATTATGAAACAAAACTTCTATATTTTATTGAAGGTTTTGTGATATGTTTGACTATGGATATTTTATTTTTATACCCTTAATGGTTTATGGTGAATGTATTGACATTTCGTATGCTAGTTTTAATACGAATGTTTATGTTATGTTTAAACCTTTTCATATGGGAATGCATTGGACTTAATATGTGACGGGTGGAGCCCGCTATAGATCCTAGATGCATCGGTAGGTCTCATGAGACAAACTAGTGTCTTGAAAAAATGCTTTGACAAAATCTTATTTGTAGTCTTGGCATGAGGCCTTGGCTATGTGGTTATGATAGTCTGGCATTATGTATTCCATCATTATGAAAGTGGTTATTGATATTGCATGTGATTATTCAATTAGTAGAATATCCATGTGAATAAGTAAATGTCATTATTTCATTTTATTTTTTCCATACTATGTTGAAGTTCAAGTTTAAAAGGCTTTGGTTTTAGTTATACATTGCCTTAAATGTTTATTCTTATTTATGAAAGTTTTAACTAAATTGTTATCCTTACTGGGCATTTGAGCTCACCCCTTTTCTATGTTTTATTTTTCCCAGGGTATGAATAAGTAAATTATGAATGACCTGCAGGGATAGTATGAGGGGCTAAGAGTGTGGTCTATGGAGACTATGTTTCTATAGTTTTCATTTTTATGATGTAATGTAAGACTTATGAATATATCTAGTGTTTCCAAGGCTACTAAACTAATCAGTCTTTCGAGATTTGATTTTTCTTGTGATCATGCCAATATTATCTAATAATGCACCGACTCTGGGTAACTGGGGTCGGGGCGTTACATATTACCTCCTCTTATTCAAATAAAAAAAACCATTGTCCAAATTATGACGGTTAACCGTCTTCATGGATAATGAATTTATTTTCCATTACTACCTTCATGGATTGTCATAAAAGTATTATTAAAGTTAAATAATATTTAAATAGGTATATTATAACTTATTTAATGTTAAATAACTATTATATAGACATAATATTAAATAAAACGAAACTAGTTCGTGATGGTCAGAAACACAACCAAATTAAACTAAACATTTATCATTGACATTTTATCAAATTAATCATCATTGTATAAGAAAGAAAAATGATATATAGAACCATTTAAACTTATGGAAGTGAATTAATACTATTTCATTTCACTTCTAGAGTCTTATTTTCCATTTTATAGGAAAATCCATAATTATACACATGTGAGCTGACCTTGAAACCATGAATCAAACACACCCAAAACAATTAAAATCATGAAATATTATTAACAAATGGGTGGTAAGATGTTATAAAAGTATAATATAATGTATTATAAATGTTATTATAGTTATTTAATGGATTAATAAATTTTTTAAAAACTTTATACAAGATATTAATGTATGTAAAACTAAAGGGAAGCGTGAGGTAAGGGTTTCTTGTCTCACTTTTTCTTCTTTGAGATATATTCTATACTCACCAATTTTTTTGTGTATGGTGTATATAATTACCATTGATATATAATATCATTATCTTAATTTTATTAGATGTTTTATTTGATAATTATTACTTTTATGGGGCATATGGTTTGATTGATTACAAAGTGGTAATGGAATTCTTAACCAAATTTCCATTATTTAGGTTATCCTTCTACTTCATTGATTATGTCATGATAAGATTATGTGTGGGATTAATATTGATAATATTATGTTCTATTTCCATTTTTTATGTGTATTTAATGTGAATAAACATAATATTAAAATTTTATTAATTCTGACTTCAATGATATGATATTCATAAGGGATTTTCTTTTAAAAATTACCCTTTTAAAGTTCCCCTAAAACCTTCATTTTCTTAGATGCACATGTTTTTCGAAAATTGTTTCCAAAAATGTTTTTACTATTATATTATGATTATTTAAATTAATTTTTAATTAATTTTTACTTTTTAAAAATGGTTTTAAAGGATTATTTTTTTTCATTTTCTAAGAAGGGTTCTTTAAGACTTTTCTAAAAAAAATACAGAAGGAATGTGTTTTCAACTTATACAGCATGAGTGGCATTTTCCGCCATCATGAAGCTTTAATTACTTGAATACTATTTTAAAATATTACAAGTTTATTTTCAAATAAAATGTTTTATTTTATAATTTTGTGACATTTTGAGTTTTTTTTTTCAAATTAGAAAGGATATTTTCCTCAAGAACTTTTTCAAGTGATCATTTAAAATTATTTTCCATATAAGATAAATTTATTTGATGTTACTTATGATTTATTGAGGATATTATTCAAGAATAATATACTTATTGTTTTTATGGTTGTTTTATATTTATTATGACATGATATTAACGAAACCTATTTCTTTTCTACGGTAAATGTTATGATGAAATGTTTGTGAAACCTAATTTATTTTTATAGGTTTAAACATGATTTATGTTCTTCTAGAACACATATGTATGATTTCATTATGTGATAGGTAAGAACTATATCTCTCTACAATAAATTGGGTAATTATTTATATCTCATGAGATAGACAATACTGGAATGAGAAGTGAAACTAGTTTAGTAAAGGACTTTTTCCGCTATGATGGTTTGGGGGGTGAACCCAGTCCACAATGATTTTATTGGGGGTGAACCTTGGATACTATTATGGTTTGAGGAGTAAAACCAATACACCATGAGACTCTTGGGAGTGAACCTTGGCTACAATTATGGTTTGGGAAGTGAACCCATTCCACTATGATAGTCTTGGAAAAGAGCCTTGAATAATGAAGAAATAATTTTCTATGCTTATGTGTATGTAAAATTCCATGTATTATGCCAACATTATTCTATCATGGATCATTATTTCTTATTATTCATGTCTTGTGAACTTTTATTATTTATTCCATGAATCAATATTATGATCTTTGATATGAATGGTATAATTTTCAAATTTTATGTACATGTGCTTATGCTTATGTTATGATTGATATCTTCCTGTTTACCCTTATTTAGAATATTAGCTCACATTTTTTATGCTTAATTTCTCTAGGATATGAAGGAAGGTATTAGGTATGACATGTCAAAAAGGTTTTGGTTTATGAAGGAATAAGTGAGAGATGATATAGATGTTTTATGAACTAGTTTTTTATGTCTCCAAGTTTCTAAAGACACTAAACCCATATGATTATGGAATGGTTTTGATATTTTATTCAATGAATATTAATATATTAATATGTAATATATATGTATAAAAGGAATGGGTCTTTATATTTATGGTGCGTCTAATCAATATTGGACTCTCATTAAGAATATGACATTAAAGGAGGAAATTTACACTATGGAATCGAGAGAGTTTAATAAAATATTATTCACCAAAATTTCCCCTAAAAATATTCATATAGAAATGGAGAAGGAATTACCATAGTTGGAAAAAAAGTAGGATGAGACTATTGGTACTTAAAAAATAAATATTTACAAGACTTTCAAGGTACACTTATGGTTTTATCATTGAACCCAAAATAAAAATTGGTCATTTATTTATTGGCTTAAAACCAATTCATCTAGTGTCTTTATCTATAAGGATATTTGGTAGCTATGAAGAAATTTTTTATTGTGATCTCAAGTTAGAAATGGAAATTAGAAACTCATATTTTTCTCATAGTTTTGGAGACATGAAAATAAAAATGGATTTTTAAGGAAACTCAAATGATAAAACCCATGAAGTAAATAAAATTAACATTTTTAAATTCCAATTTTTTTGGAAGAATTATAGAGGGAATTTTATCAATTGAATTTTTAAATGCATCAAGTATGGAAGATATAAAAATAAATCACCTGAAGTTGAAGAGATATGAAAAGGAAAAATAAGGAAATGGATGGATGGAGGGTTTAACCGAATACACCACCCACAATCCAATGAATAAATTTTAAGGATTATTGGAATAATTTCAATAAGTTTACCAAACCCTGGGTTAATTATGACATCCATCCATCCAACGGCCCAAAGGACTACATTTTTTTTATTATTATAGATCACCCACATTTTAAGGAAATAAGGGGAAAACCCATACATCATAGACATATGACTTACCACAACCTGAAGGTCAAACAGATAAAAACATACAAACAGCATGGAGCAGCCCCACCCCAGCAAATGATCATGATGAATCCCTTCATCTTTGCATAAAATTTCAGTAATCAAGTGTCATGTGTCAAAGTACAAGCCCGATCTAATGGATAATGCCATACCCTCTCAAACAACCAGATTAAAAAAGCTCCACAAAGATGAACTTCCAACTCTGAAACATCCTTTAGAGTTGTACCATGTAGTCAAGTCCTGCTATACAAAAATCCCTCCACTATCTTTGAATCCATCAAACAAGCATCCATATATCTAAATTATAGAACCAAAACGAGATTAAACCATCATGAATTCAATAGTACAGAGCCCAAGCGCCAGAGCTGAATCCAGAAGCACCCCACCGTAACCACAAGAATCCTCAAACTTCATATGTAGCAACCAGAAGAAGAAGATGATCCAAGGATAATGAAGTCGGTTCTTCGTCACCCAGGACGGGGAGAGCCAACAACACCTTGGGGGAAGGTCTCTGTTAAAGGGATCCCAGAAAATCAGAGCCAACAACACCTATATGTGTCAGATCTGGACAAATAAAGACCACAAAAGAACCCTCATCAGATTATTAATCAGACGAACCATGAACTGTAGAGGAACCAAAGAGGCAAAGGCACATTGAAGAAGACTCTGATGCAATAACTCCAAAAAAGTAATACACATCAAAAAACAGAAAACCAACCAGGAAAATCAAAACTAAACAGATCCCTCCCACCTCTGCACCACTTTGAGGGCGACACCAAGCCTCTCAAAACTGGAGCCAACACCCGCATCCGCCAAACCCTAACACACTTTCACTAAACCTGCCCAGATCTAAAACCATCGCTCATCGAGACAAGACAACGATGAAAACTAAGCCATCGAGAAACACCAAGGAAGGGGATGACGACACCGAACCACAAGGAACGCCGAGGCGGGAAGGGTGTGAAGCCGAGGAAAAAACCCTAGCCTATGAGGGAAAGGATATGCCACCGTTCCGAGGACCCAGTAGGCATGCATTTATTAATTATAACAAACTATTTTAGAAATCCCCAAATCCAAGAGGGAATGTGAAATACTATGTAATAACAACTTTTGAAGTGGGTCACAAGAATAAAGTGGAGAAAGGTGAACTTATCAACCACTATTGAACTAAAAATTTCTTATTTGCTTTTAGATATTCCCACTCTATCACAACTCCCTCCCTATAAAGTGTACCTCTCATAGGACAGAAATGGGAGAAGAGAGATAGTGAACCCGAGTCCCACCTCTTGTAGGCTCCAAGTTGGAAACTAACACCAAGGGTATAATAAAAATGCAGATGGGAGCCATTACCCACTAATAGAAACACATACAGAATAAAGAGATAAGATAGAAAACAAATAAATCCTACTAAAACTACAATATAAAATAAACCCAAGTACTCAAATGTAATTTCATGTAATAAATCTTACAATTGAAAGGAAAAACTATAGTACCAAAATAGGAAAGTAAATATGACAACGACCACGAAGCCCAAACAACTCCTGCAACCCACAAGCTAGTAGTAACTGACCTGAACTCCAACCTGCTCCAATTGGCCTAAAAAATAGTTTATATATAAATAGGGTGAGTGTAAAAGTATACTTAGTATGATCCTCCCCAAATCCTCTCATTCAAAATTAAAGAAATCATACTAGATCATCGTGAACAACAAGTGAAACTTACTCATCACCTAAATAGATATAATATGTTCCCAACATCACCATGGATACTCTCACCAAGTATCATAGACAAGAGCATATAATATTCTAAATAATATAAAGGGTACCCTACTAACACTTCCCTACTAGTTTTCTACTTTCCCCCAACAATTCACATCATGAGCATCTCTCTCCAAAAAATATAGCCCGTAGACACCTGGGCGAAGTACCACTATATAAAACTCATGCATTAATATACACTTCATGCATCACACCACCACTTCCACATGACCGAAGTAACTAGGTATTTTTTAGGAGCCAACACAACCAGCATAATGTGTATCATAAAATGAGTATTATACCCCAAGTCATTACAACCCATACAACAAGTAAGGATCCTAAATCCATCACATCTTATACACGTTATACCTATAGTATCCCTTATGAAACTATATCTAGAATATATGTTAGTGAATACCAAAAAACCATTACAACCCTCTAAACAAATATCTGGGAAAAAATAAATGACGTGCATACTATCACAAGTAACTACCAAGAGAAAAGAGAAGGGCCAAAGGGGGTAGTCATCCATCCATCCTTCCACTAGGATTTGGGGAAAACACCCCATAGGGTTCAGAATCCCCATGGATTCAGTTTCTCTAACCGACGGGGTGGAGTAGCATATAGAAACACAAAAATTATATGATATAATATAGTTCACAACCACACTACATGAATAACCTTGTATTAGAATCAATCGTAGCTGAGGTCTCTCAGACTTTCAGTTTCCACTGCTAAGACTAGATATCCTATAAGCACACAACCATTTAAAGAGACAAATTAGGTTACTTTATCCCTTTATATTAGATCCAATTTAAATTAATTAATTTTCTGAACATTAATTAACCATCATCATTTCCACATTTCATTTCATTATCATCACAACAAAGTCCCATGCCCTCCAGGCATAACCAAACCGAGTCCATGGTTTCTTAAAATTATAACCTCATCATTGCATCCCTACAAGCTCCAAACCCATGGGTTAAAGACTTATTCATTTATTAAAAAATATTACCAATTTCCATAATTCTAGGTATTCTATGAAATAATTTTATCTACTAAATGCAAGGAGATCAACAAAGTGAGGAGATGAACTACTCGTCGAGTATTTTCCACCTATAATAGGAGTGTATAACCATCCAACCAAAAGAAGATAAACACAGAAAGCACATGGTATACCCCACACATATTCACCTTTCTTGGAAAAAGAGTAAGAAAAACCATATAACTTAAGCAACAGGGAAAGTAAACTATATAAAAAAAATAATATATTCGATAAGAATCCAACTTTTATATCAATGGGTAAGCCCATCTTCAACCCGTTCCATCATCTCTAGTGTCCTCATCAACACCCACATGTATAAACCTATGCATCTAGTAGTCCTGATGTTAACTAATACCACAGAAACCAGGCCTCCCTACCCCATGTACCATAACAACCCTCTAGGATCAACCATCCTAGGCTCACATCACATCCAGGCCTCCCCACCACATATACCACAACAACCTTCTTGGTTAATCCATCACAGGCTCACATCACAAGCATAAGGAAACAAACATAGTAATTGGGATCTTGGATCTAAAACAACGCATCCATCCTTCACACACAATGATCTCTTATGGTTGAAAAGCATAAAGCACTTGGAATTTACAAGAAAGTGGACAGATCAGGCACTAAAAGGAATTATCTTTATTACAAAACCAGTTCTTATTCCATCTTGAATTAACTGATTCATTATTCACTTGTTCTAACTATGGGAAACCTAAGAAAAAAGCTATCACAAGATATTTAAAATTAATTAAACAATTAATTTATCATGCCTTTAATTATTTTATCAACAATAATAAACATGCTTCAAGTTCATTAACCAATTTCATTAAACATGAATCTCTATATCAATTTGACCAACATCAAATTATAACAAAAACTGAATTTTTTAAACATGCCTCTTTAACCAATCATTCAATTAATTATCAATTAATTCTAACTTTACCAATTACCACTAGAACATCATGCTAAACCAATCAATTCATAGATACAACATTTTCTATAAATTCAATAGGCAAACCGTTATCAAGAAAAAAAATCAAAAACATCGCTATGAAATTGATACCAATTCTTTAATCTAGTTCAAGTTTTTAATTTGGTCAATTTAATTATGATATAAGAGGGAAAACATGATAAAATTATGATTATATGTAAATAAATAGACAAGCATCAAATCCATTACCTCAAAAGGTCATTGACGTTCTTTGCATGAGAATGGATCAATGAAACGAATCACGATCGCCTCTCCCAAAATAACTGCATCCAACCAAGGATGCTATGACACAACCGTAACAACCAAACACTAATAAAACTCTGTTGAAAACATGGAGTTCACATACCATCCCATGTAAAATAGAAACATGAGGAAATGGATTGAAGAAACCACAAGAACGAAGGTAGATTATACCTTGGATTGAAGATGGATCGCTATGGATAAAATTAGGGATCTAGGGATCATTCCTTCATGAAGGAATCCCCAAAATGATAAAGAGAGGGTCTTCAGGTCTCCCTGGGTTGAGGGAGAGCTACTACAACCATAGGTCTGTGAAAACTAGAGCGTCTAAAATGTTTTAAAAACATATAGCAGTGGTGTATTACATGACATGAAATCCCCTTTCACATCCTATAATTCCTCAGGGTTAGTTTTCATTGACAAACACGTCACCTCAATGATTTTTTTTATTTTTCAAACCCTGAAAATTTACAGGTCATGAAACCCTATTTCACATCACGAAATAACCCATGAAATGAGATTTTATATCGTGTAATATTGTTACATGATGTGTAATCCCCCCTTTCCAGCTTTTACTTAACTGAACTTCTCAAAACTTCTTCTGAGCCTCCTATGAGTACTTCTATATTTGAAAATATGAAAAGGGTAAATCCACATATATACATTCCCTTACATTAGATACCTCTCATAACATTATCATCTTCAAGAATCCAAAACCAACCTAGAGAGGAAACAAAAATGGGTCATCTGAATAACAACCCCGAGAGATACCGCTCAAATCTTTCACCACCACAAGAGCTCACCACGTCACTAGAGGAACAAGAAAAAACCATGAAACAACCAAAACTAGATCCTAAACACCCTCCTAGTGGATATTCCTCTCAAAAGAGATAAGGACACAATAAGAAACAAGAGAAACCCATCTCATAAAAAGAAAGGGTCTATAACCATAAAATGAACAATGTTACAAGAAAAGAGCTAAACATAAAATAGATCGAGGTATTGAGCATGTATCTGTGACTCACATTCGCAGGTACTCACCTCCACACCACCATGCTTTCATAATATATGAACCAAGGGGATATAATTCATGTGAAACATCTTCTATTGGTGTTCTTGGATCTCTACAGGCTGCTCCTCGAAGGTCACATCATCATCAACATCGATCTTGAACCAATCACTGATGTGAGAGTCATCATTAAGATAAAGTCAAATCTAAAACATGTGAAAAAAATCATGTATCCAACTCATCTACATTGTAAGTACTACTTAATATGCCACAAATCGAACATGATCCAACACCTTGAAAGGCCCAACAAACCAGATAGAAAGCTTAATCCCATGACCAAACATTCACTTTCCTTGATGGGGAGTCACCTTAAGAAACATGTGATCCCCAATGCCATACTCTTGAGGTCTCCTCCTATGATCAACATAAGATTTCTAACAATCCTAAACTATCTTAATCCTCTCACAAATCACCTGAACCATATCTGTCATATTCTATACTAGTTTTGGCCTGAGAATTTCCGACTCTCCGGCCCCAGTATAGAACAAAGGAGAATAGTAAGGCCAACCATACAAGGCTACAAATGGAACCATACTGATGATGGAGTTAAAACTTTTTTTGTAAGAGAACTCCACTAAGGGAATGTGGCTCATCCATGAACCTCCAAAATCAAGGACACAGGAGTGAATCATGTCTTTATGAGTCTAGATGGTTCGCTCTGTTTAACCATCTATCTGTAGATGAAAATTTGTGCTAAGACATAGTTGAGAACCAAATGCATGATGGATTCCTCTTCACACCCTAGAGATAAAATGAGGATCACGATCAGAAATGATCTCCCTTAAGAATCCATGGAGTCTCACCATATCCGCCAGATACTACCTTGACAAAACATCCACTGAGATCGACTCCTTAATCACTATAAAGTGGGATGATTTTGTCAAACGATCCACCGCCACCCATATAGCATCATAACCTCCCTAATCTTGAGGAAAACTGGTAACAAATTCCATCAAGATATCCTCCCACTTCCACTGGGGAACATCTCACAAATATAGAAAACCATCAAGAACATTGTTATCAACCTTTACCTTCCAAAAAACCAAACATCAAGACACACATTCTGCAATTGCATGCCTCAAACTAGGCCACCAAAACTAACCTCTCAAGGCTCGATACATCTTTGTCACGCTAGGATGTACTTACAAAGGTGACCTATGGAACTATTTTAGAATCATCTCATGCTCCTCCAAAGGAATGAAAATCCTTCCCTAGAATAACACTCAATGTTGTTCATCTTTAGACCAACTATAAGGGGTCTCGCCAAAAACAACTCAGTCTCTCCAGACCTCTACCTCAAGATCTTCCAACTAGGATTCCTCCATTTATTTCACCACAGATTACTACACCGTCATCTAAAAAAGGAAAACTCTCCCTCCAACTTCTCACATATCTATATGTAATGCCGAATGTTATTCTATTACTCTCTAGGAATCCTCATATTCACGCACTGCATCATTACATGACTTCCTAGTCATTGCATTGACCAAAAAATTCACCTTACCATATGTATATGAAATATCAAAGTCGTAATCCATTAAAAACTCCATCCACCAAAAAATGGCACAAGTTCAAGTCACATTGGGAGAAAACATACCTCAGGCTCTTATGATTGGTGGGACGTAACTACCAAGACTCATAAGATATGACTGAACTATACTGTATCAAAACACATCCCAACCCCAGACACGAAGCTTTACAGAAAACCAAAAACTGAACTCCTTCTGTTGGTAGACAAAGAACTGGGGAACTGAATAAATTATCCTTTATATACTCAAAAATACACCTAACATTGATCAGAACACAAGAAATACTGATCCTTTTTATTCAATACTATTAGATGAGTCTCGACCTGAGAGAAATTAGCTACAAACCTCTTATAATACTTTGCAAGACCAAGGAAACTTCGCACATATACAACCATCTTGGGGGATTCCTAGGACAGAACTACTTTAATATTTAATGGATCCATAGATACTCCATAATGGGATATAACATTACCTAATAAATAGAATTCTAGATCCTAAAACTCTCACTTCAACAACTTCCCAAATAGTTGTTGATGATGAAGAACTCCCAAAATAGCATGAAGATAGTCTGTATGCCACTCCTTAGATATGGAGTACACAAGTATTTCATTGATGAAAACCATGAAGAAATTATCTAGGAACTCATGGAACACAGATTTCATTAATCCCATGAACACACTAGGATCATTTATCACATCGAACGACATGACAATGAACTCGTAATGTCCATGACAATAACAAAAAGCAGTCTTCAAAATATCCTCATACCTTACACGCATCAGAAGATATCCTGAACTCAAATTGATCTTCGATAACCAACTTGAACCCTTCATTTGATTTAATAAATCATTAATCCATAGAAGAGGATAATTGTTCTTCACTATCACTTGGTTCAATAGAAAATAATCGATACACAACTGCAGACTTCCATTAACCTTCTTTGAAAAAAAACTAGTTCACCCCATGGTGATACACTCGACCGAACAAAACCGCACTACAAAAGACCATTCAGCTATATATACTGCTCCCAAAACTTGGAAGGTTCCATCCTATATGAAGAAATCAAGATAGGAGACACACCTGGATATAGTTTGATCTTGAACTTGATCTCTTGTCGAGGGGGTAATGCTGCAACCTCTTTTGGAAGGACATAAGGGTAATCTTCTAAGGCCATGGGAAACACCAACTGTTGAACTTTTGATGAAATCATAATTAGCTCATCCATCTAGGATTCTAAGGAAGGAATAGGCCTTTGACCCATAAAAGGGTCTCGGTCACTAATAAACACTATTGGCTCTCTATCTGCTTAGATGAACATAACTTGCCTCTTGAAGAAATCAAAAATAGCATGCACTGAATACAACCAATCCATGTTGAGGATGACATAATATGGTTGTATCTATAAACATAGAAAATCTCCCCAAGAGCAGTGATGCCCCAGTACTAGCTCAAAATCTCAACATACTTCAAATAAGTCAGATCGACCTCCAACTGGCGTAGTCAATGCTAAGGGAACTGAAAGTATCTCTTCCTAAAGCCCCAAATCATGGATAAGGGTAGGTGATATGAAGGATTGTGTTACTCCTAAATAAAACAAGGCATGAACCCAAGTAGAAAACAAGAAAATGGTAACTCGAATGAGGTCTGGCTCTCCTGGTACTAGCAGTGCTAAAGCATGAAACGAACCACAACTTTCTCCATGGCCTATCTGACCCTAGTGATGACCACCTCCATGGACACAATATTCTCTATGAGGATGAGGATAATCCTGGGGATGTCCTCTTCCTACACCATCTACTATATAATAATCCCAAACTAGATAAACCTACTAATGATACCTTGGTTGGAACTGCCTAAATAGAGAAACTTGAAGTGGAACACCTGAACACATTGGTTTCTCAGAAATTCCAGACACTCTCACTGCTGATGACCTAAACCTCCATAAGAAAAACACATGTATGATCCCTTAAAATAGGTATCAGAGTCACCAACCATGAATAAATGAGACATTGAGGGATGAGACCTACCCCCAACTAATTATAATCTCTACTATCCTGAAAAATGGGAACCCTAGATCACAACTCTACTTTGTGATAAATCTTGATGACTCCCCTATCATAATGATCCAGTTATGGATGATGTCCTATTGATGAACTATGCCATCTCTAGAAACTAAATATATGTCTTAAACATAAATGGGGTGACGTAGAACTAGATATCTGGATTCAAAAACTCCTAAAAATGCCTCGCCCTGGCCTCCTAATCTAGAAATAGGTCTGAAGTATATCGCATAAGTTTTCTGAAACAGATTCTAAACTCCCATACACCAGAGTTCCTGTGCTGAAGGATAAGAATCTCCTGGTAACTGGCCACCTTTGTGGTCAAAGAAAGAAACTCACTTCTAAATTGTCCTTGAAATTCCTCCCATGAGACTTTTGACTCCTCTTAATCTCCAAGGAACAAAAGCCACCACTACCACACTACCCCACACAAAATCATCAAATCCAATGATACCCAATGATCTTTCTAAGAACAGATTGAACTAAAAGCTATCTCAGCCTCCTCTATCTAGTCTTTCGTGAATTCATCTGAAACAAAGTCCTCATACCTCTACTAACTATAGTGCTAAAACTCTTGGAGTGTCCTCCTCTAAGTGACTTCATCATCAACCTCTACTCTACAAAGATATACTATCACAACCTACTAAAAATATTTTGTGCAAACCTAATGAGGATGTCAACCTAGAGCCATACCTACAAAATTATAAACAATTATAGATCCTAAACCTAGAATATAGAAGACTTTAACATTAATTAATTATTTTATTGTATTCATTTTAGGTTAACCTATCCCAATGTCTACCCATTAAAACACATGTAAAAAGAAGAATGATTCATGATACTTTCCTATGTATCTACCCTAAAACAAATATCTCTTTGTTTAGTATCCAATGTAAGCTAAAATATTCGTGAATCAGATCACAGGGGGCCCTCAATACCCGTTTCTCATCCGGTATATTGTGTTTACAGTGCTTGATAAACTTAGTTGATACTATTTACCTTTAAACCCATGAAACATCACCTATTCCTAACTCCAAACTCCATCCTATCCCTCAACCAGACCTTTGATACCACTCTATCATGGCCCCTCCCCACAAAGTATACCACTCTTGGGTTGAAAATAGGAGAAGAGAGATAGTGACCCCTTGAGTCCCACCTCTAGTAGGCCTTGGGTTGAAAACTAGCGCTGATGGTATAATAAACATACATCTGGGAGGCATTACCCTCTAAGAGAAACACTTACAGAAGAGATAGATAAGATATAAACCAACCAAATCCTTCTCAGACTACAATATAAAAAAACACAAGTACAAAAATGTAATTTCATGAAATAACTACTACAAATGAAAGGAAAAACTATAGTACCAAAAAGGAAAGTAAATAATACAGTAACCATAAATCCCAAACATCTCCTGCAACCCACAAGCTAGTAGAACCAGCCTGATCTCCAACCTTCTCCGACTGACCTGAAAAATAGTCTATATATACATAGGGTGAGTATAACAGTATACTCTGTAGGATACTCCATGGATACTCTCTTGCAAAATTAAAGAAAGATAACTAAAGTAAAATGAACAAAAAGTGAAACTAACTCTTCACATAAACAAGTATACTAAGTTCCCAGCCTCACCATGGCTACTCTCACCAAGTATCACATATAAGATCATATAATATAATAAATAATATCAATGGTACCCCACTACCACTTCCCCATTGGTTTTACACTTTTCCCCAACGTCGCACATCCTAAGCCTCTCTCTCTAAAAAACCTAGCTCGTAGATACTTGGGCGAAGCGCCACAACACACACCTCCTACATCAACATGAATATCATGTATCACACCAACACGTACACATAACCAAATTAACTAGGTAGTTTTTAGGAGCCACTAAACCTTCATAACATGTATCATACAATGGGTATTATACCTCAAGCCATTATTTCCCATATACTGAGTAAGGATACTCAAACTAGCACATCCTATACAGGTTATACCTATAGTGGACCCTAAGAAACTATATCCATAATATATGTTTGTGAATAACCACAAGCCATTACAGCCCACTACACAAATATATGGGAAAAACTAACCACTGTACATACCATCAAAAGTAACTACCAAGAGAAGAGAGTGGGGTCATAGGGGGTAGTCATTCATACATCCTCCCACTAGGATGTTGGGGAAAACACCCCCTGGGGCTCAGAATCCATGGGGTGTTAGTTTACCTAACCAAAAGTGTGTAGTGTATAGAAACACAAAAATTAAATGATATAATATAGTTAATAACCACACTATGGGAACAAAATATTCTTATACTCCACTAAATCTAACGTCTCTCAGACTCCCAACTGCTACTGCTAAGACTAGATATCCTATAAGAACACAACCACTTAAAGAGATATATTAAGTTACTTTATCCTTTTTTATTAGTTTCAGTTTACATTAATTAATTATTTGACCATTAATTAACCATCATCATTTACATATTTCATTTCATTAGCATCACAACAAATTCCCATTCCCTCAAAGAATAACCAAACTGAGTCCATGGTTTCTCAGAATTATAACCTCATCATTGTGTCCCAGTAAGCTCCAACCCCATGGGTTAAACATTTATTCATTTATTGAACAACATTAAAACTTTAAATAATTACAAGCATTATAATAAAACATTTTAAGCTACCAAATGTAAGGGGATCAATACGGTGAGTAGATGAACTACACATCGGGTCTTTTTCACCTATAGTAGGAGAGTAAACCCATCCAACCTCTAGAAGATAAACATGGAAAGAACATGGCATACCCAGTGCATCTTCACATCCATTGGATGGAGAGTAAGAAAAATCATCTACCTCTAGTAGTGGAGAATGTAAAGCAGATAAACAAACAATAGATTCCACAAGCATACAACTTTCATATCAATGAGTAATCCTAGTTTCAACCCATTCCATTATCTTTGGTGTCCTCCCCGACACCCACATACATAAATCGACGAATCTATCCACTCCCGATGTCAAGTGCTATCACAAAAACTTGGCCTCCCTACCCCACATACCACAACAGCCCTCCAGTTTCAGCCATCCTAGGATCACATCACATCTAGGCCTCCCTGACCTATATACCACAACAACCCTCTTGGCTTAGCTATACTAGGCTCAGATGACAAGAAGTAGGAAACAAACATTGAATGTGGGATCTTGACCCTAAAACAAGGCATCCAAGCTTCACACACAATGATCTATCACGAATCCAAAGGATAAGGCACTTTTCCTTTACAATTAATAGAGAAACTCATGCCCTACAAATGCATTATCTTTATCCCACAAATAGTTCTTATTCAATCTTGGATTAATCGATTCATTATTCATAGGTTTCAACCAGGGGAAACATAAGAAACAAGCTATCACAAGCTATCAAAAATTAATTAAGAAATTAATTTAGAAAACCTTTAATTATTTTAACAAAAAGAATAAACAAGCTTCAGGTTAATTAGCCAATTCCATTATTGATGCATATCTACATCAATTTTATTAACATCAAATTATAACAACAACCGGATTTATTTAAAATTCCTCTTTAACCAATCATCTAATTAGTTATCAATTAATTCAAAATTTACATTCTCTACCAATTCTATAAATAAAATCATGATAAAATAAAAAATTCATAGATATCACACTCTCTAGAAAATCAAGAGTTAAACCGTTATCATGATACAAAGCAACAATATTGCTACGCGGTTGATACCAATTCTTTAATCTGGTTCGAGTATTTAATTCGGTAAATTCCATTGAAATACATGGGGATAAAACATACTAAATCTACGATTGAACGTAAATAAATAGAGAGGTATCAAATCCCATAAATCAAAAGGTTATTTATGTTCTTTTCACGAGAATGGATCAAAGAAATGAATCATGATCACCTCTCCCACAACAACTACATCCACTCGAGGATGCCACAACACAGCATCACCAACCAATCACCAAGAAAAGTCCATTAGAAAGATAGAGATCATGAAATATCACATGAAAAAGAGAAAAGGGAGGAAACAAATAAAAGAAACCAGAGGAATAGAGGTAGATCATACCTCGGATTGAAGACAGATCACTACAGATCAAAGGAGGGTTACAGGGATCATTCCTTGACGAAGGAATCCCCAAAATGCTGAATAGAGGGTCATTAGGTCACCTAGGGTTGAGGGAGAGCCTCTACAGCTATAGGTTTATAAAAACCGGAGTAACTAAAATGTTTTAAAAACATACAACAGTGGGGGATTACACGAAATGAAATCACCTTTCATGCAGTGTAATGCCCCTGGGTCAGTTTTTGCTGAAAAATGTGCCACCTCAACACTTTATATTATTTTTCAAACCCCCAAAATAGATATGTTATTAAACCCTATTTCACATCATGAAACAACCCATGAAATAGGATTTCACATCATGTAATACAGTTACACAACATGTAATTCCCCCTATCTAGCATTTACTTAAACAAACTTCTACAAAATTATTCCGAGCCCCTCCAAGAACTTTGATCTTAGAAAACATGCTAAGGGTCGATTCACATAGATTCAGGCCCTTATACACTCCTTTAAAACTATAAAATTTTCTATGGGTGTCAAATTACAACCTCAAATGATAGATATTAAATTATTATTGAAAATTCCTGGTGTGATGATTTCATTCCAAGTATACAACTCTTTCCCAATATAAGTTTTTTTAGAATATGTTTCTTATAAATCTTATTATTATATCTTTAGTTTATTTTGATGTGATTTTGGGAAAAGATTAGATCTCTCCATATAAACCCCTTATAAATTTCCAAGATAGGGAAATCATATTTCATATCCTGAATTAGCCTTTGACCGTCTAATTGTAAAAAGCTAACCATGAGCTCCCTATAGAAATTACTTCCATTATATAGTTATTTATATAAAATAATGATGGGTATTTAATTGAAATTGTTATTTAAAAACATGATATAGAAGATATTCCTACTATGTGGTAATATATCGATGTATTTTACAAAGAGTTATCTAGTCTTCCCTGAGATCTTGAAGTTTAGTTTTAAAAAGAACTAGTACCTAGTGTATTTCCTATCTCATTGAATTACCATATAATGCCCATGATTTAATTTTATGGATTGAATAACTAACTTCTATATAATATAGATAAGGGTTTTATTTGACCAAGTGTTTCAACATGTGGTGTACCAGTCCTATTTTTTATGAAGAATGACAGATTAATGAATCTATGCATTGATTATCATGAAATTAACAAGTTCACACCCAATAAAAATTATAAGTAACCCCATATTCATGAATTTTTCAATTAACAATAAGTGGATAAATACTCCTCAAAGATTAACCTTTTTAGTTTGATATCATCAATTAAGGGTGAATTTGGAAAATGTAACCAAGAAAACCTTTTATTCAAAATATTGGAACTACAAATTCATAATGATGTCATTCAAACTCCCAAATTCCATAGTTATCTTCTTGGATATGATGAACTAAGTCTTTATATCTTACCTCAATCATTTTTTGAAAGTCATTATAAATGAAATTATCATATATACCAAGATAAAGGAAGATCATGAATATCATTTGAGGATTGTTATGAAGACCTTGAGAAAGATGAAATTGTATAAAATATTTTACAAGTGTGAATTTTTATTAAAGAAAGTACCATTCTTAGGTCACGTAATCATAATTAAGGGTATATTTTTAGACTCTTCATAGATAAAGGTGATTCATGAATAGACTAGAATAACTATTTTAATAGTGGTTTGTAGTTTATTTCATTGAATAAATATTATCAGATATTTTTGAGAAATTTATCAAGAATTTGAAATACACTAACCATGTTAATTAAGAAGGGATACAAGTTTCTATGGATATATTAATGTGAAGAAAATTTCAATAAGATCAAGAGAAGGTTGGAAAATACATATTTAATCACACTTATCTATAGTGAATAAGGTTTTCTAATATATTGTGATTCATCAAAGAATGGATTGGGATGTATCTTCATATAGAATGACATAGCTGTAACTTATTTATTGCATTAATTAAATAATCATGAGAAAAATTAAATGACACGTGATTTTGAGATAGAATTCATAATATTTTCAATAATGATAAGGATGCATTATCTCTATGGTAAAAAAATGTGAAATATATACTGATCAAAATACATTATAGTATATATTCACACATAACGAGTTGAAAATGTAGGAAAAGAGATAGTTTGAGTTGATTAAAGACCATGATTACTTAAACTATTACCACCTTAGGAAGGAAATTATGGTGGATAATGCTCAGAGAACAAAATATCATGTTGCCTTATCCATGAAAAGGATTGAAAGCGTCCCAATACTCATGTATTTTCAAAGGGTACACCTTAAAATCACAAAGGATGGAGAGAACCCATATATTTAGAAAATTACTGATTAATTATCCATCCATGTGAAGATCATGGAGGTATAGAGGGAGGATATAGAGCTATAGAACATGGTTGGGAATATTCTAGAGTGTATCTTTGAAAATTATGAAATTATAATATTTAGAAAATGAATATGTTCTCTATCAATACTATAATTGAAGTATTTGTTAAACAATTCACAAAGGTCATAATTATCTTTCTAACCCTGAAGCAAAAATATGTATAAAGATCTCAAGAATCATTTATATTGGGACAATATAAAGAGAGATATTTCAAAGTATATATCTTAATTCTTAGTATACCTATAAGTTAAAGTAGAATGAAAAAATTCGAAGGGGATAATGAAACCATTACCCATACATATATGAAAATGAGAGAAAATCACTATAGATTTCATGCTACGTATTCCTAAGAACTCTAAAGGTTATAATTCCATTTGTTTTATAGTTTATCACCTCAAAAATATAGAATAATTCATTTCTATTTAAGAAAATTTATCACCCAATCAAATTTCTAGGATATTCATAAATGAAGTAGAAAGGATTTATGAAATGTTATTCTAGATCATATATAAATGATATTTGAGGTTTAGCCCTATGTTTTGGAGATTTCTTAAATATGAATTTGATACAAAGTATGAACTTCAATAAATTTTATTATCCTTAGACTGATGGTAAATCTTAAAGAACTATTTAAACTCTAAAATATATATTGAGATAAAATTCAATGGATTTAAAAGGATGTTTGGATAAACACCTTCCCTTGGTAGAGTTAACATAAAAAAATGTTTTCCATTATAGCATTAAAACAGAACCATATGATGTTATTTATGGGAAGAGGTTGAAAATTTCAATATATTTAGATGAATTTGGAGAGTCTAAACTGATGGGACCAGATATTTCTCAAGAAATGATAGAGAATATTCACAAAATCTAGAATCACATTAAAACCACACAAATTAAACATAAGATAAATATTGATAACCATCGATGAAATTAGATAAATGAATTCAGAGACAAGGTATTCCTTTGAATATCACCATGGAATAAGGTTATGAGATTCAGGAAGAAGGGTAAAATGAGCACTATATACATTGGTCCTTTAGAAATTATCAATCTTGTGGGGATGTTAGCTTATCATATTTCACTTATACTAAACATTTCCTAAGTGCATGAAGTGTTCCATGTATCACTTTTGAGGAAGTACATACCTAACCATTCATATATCCTAAATTCTAATTTACTATAACTAGAACATGAACACTCTTATGAGAAACAACTGGTATAATTCATTTATTATAGAGATAAATTAATATTAAACATGAAAAATCACCTCATTAAAGTTATATAGCATAATCATAAGTTTAAGGAATAAAAATGAGAACCTAAAAATTTAATGAGACTTAAGTACACTAATTTATTTTTATAAAATTAATGAAATTTCAAGGGAAAATTTATTTTATATGGGGTATAATGTAACACCCCATGGTTTTACCATGTACATTCCATTAAATAAAAAACTCTATTGAATAGATTATTTCATACGAATCACCGAAGTAAAATGAACTACAATACACTTTATTGAGATAAAATATTAAAATATAACATAAACACTTATATATTATGATAATGGAATATGAAACATCATTATGAAAATTAAAATATTAATAAAATTGCAAGTAAATAAAAATACTATAAACATGTAATCCTTGTCCTCACAATTTTAGTTAATGATCAACACTATAAAGTGAAACTATGGAATGATGGTAGAGAATTATAAATATAATAGAGATATATAGAGGGAATTAAATGAATAGGATTAGTAATTTTAAACAATATATGTAAAGTTATATATAGGAATTAAATATAACCAATATATATATGGTTGTTGGAAATATGGCCATTAGAAATATAATCATTGGAAATATGGTAATTAGATATATGGTAATTGGGTATTTATATATATCAAATAGGTATATTTGAGTTTTTTAATGGTTAGTAATAAATTGGAAATAATATAATTATGGAATAAATTAAATAAAGATAATATTTGATTAAAATATTTTATTATAAAAATATATTATTATTATTATTATTAAATAATGGTTTGATGTATTTATAAATTAAAATGAATATTTTAATATGAATGGATTTATAAAATTAATGGCCTAGATAATAAATAATTAATTTTAATAAGATATGGTTAACATTCTTAATGATATTTTTCAAAGAACTATTTTTTAATGTTTTGGGTATTTTAACCATAATATATTAAATTGATCACATTTTAATGATGAATCTAATGTAATGATTAATTGAATAAACAAATATATTAAGACTCATATAACTAGAAATGGATATGAAATAAGATTAAGAACACATAGTATTTAAAAACTAATTTTACTATAAAAGAAATTTTCTAATATATTTTATATTTTATTTAAAATGTTAAATGTCCTATATTTAGATATTTAATTATATTAAATGTATTAAAAAAATATCACAATTTATAAATTATGTTATAAGGTAAATTTTATTTTTAATCATAAAAATTAGATATCGAGGTAAAAATTGTGTTCCTATAATTAAAGTATATTCAGGTAAAAATAGGTTAGACTAAGTGTTAAATGAATAAAATATCATAAAAATCTATATATAATTGTTTGTATGAGTGAAATTTCAATCAAAACATATCTCATTTCTCTTATTTTTCAAATTTTATCAACTTTCCTTTTAAAATGACAACCAACCACCTTAGGAAATTAATATTTGTAGAAATGTCACACAAAATCCACCTATAAAAGGACCCCTCATCTACCCCTCCCAAATCACTCAAAATTTTTGGTTCCATATTTAATATCGTAGGATTTTCCCTGTACCATATCCATAATATGCGTTTTATATGTTCTATTTTTAAGAAGTAAGTATAAACCATTCATTCTAAAGGAACCCATTTTGAGAAGGAGAAAATTCATCAAGTATCAATGTTATTCTCTAACTTTTTCAATTGACTTTTCATATATAGTCTTTATAATTATTATTAACCACTATAATGATGTTATATTAACAACATTTTTATAATTAGAAAATTATTCTACCATTATATAACTCTAAACTCTTAGTCATTCACTAGTATATCACATTATTGTTTGGGTTGATTCAACCACCTATATTAACAATGTTATACCGATATCATCATATTCTATATGAATAAGTATTAGGAAATTAATACTAGTAATATATTATATTATTTAGAAATAAATTTCATGAATATGGTTCTATAAAAATGACATAAAAATAAATGATCATTATAAAGTGACTCATGGTTATATGTAAATTAATAGAAAATGTTCATCATGGATTCCATTCTCATAAACCATACCCATAATTTCCATCAAATTATCATTGGGATATATATAATTGATAAAAAATAATTCCAATAACTTAAATAATCTATTAGTAATGAACTTGGTATCAAATAATGTGGAAGACATCACCATCACAAAACATACATGGAACAATCAAAATTTATAACATCCGATGATGAAAATAATCATTAACTAACTAATATATTTTTAGTGAATAATTATAATTGAAGAATATAAAAGGAAATATATATGAATAATTTTTTAAAATAATTGATTAATATGTTTATTTTCATTATACGTAAGTTTAAAGTTCTTTCTAAGAACATGTGAGTAAAGGTAAGGGATTATCGTCTCAATTTTCTTTTCATTGAGATATATTCCAAATTCAACACCAATATTCTTTTTATGGTTTATATAATCGCACATGAATTTATTTTTTATTAAATTTAATTAAATTAATTTTATTTAAAAATTCAACTTAGATTTTCCCTTTCTAGGTATTTTTATTAAAAGGTTACCAATGTCCTAATGGTTTTCTTTCTGATCTCATTTTGAATTCATAATTTTAAAATCTAATATTCCATCTCAGAAATTATATGATAATATCTATAAAACTAAATTTATTTTATTCTCTTAATTTATTTCGTGATTTCTCATATCCACCTATAATTTTATTTCCCATTTGTTTTGTAATTCACCCTAAGTGAGTCTTATAAGAGGAACTGGATTTACCTATAATTTTCAATTAGAAATACTTATCCTACATGAACATATTATTTATTTTGTTTTATGGATATCATTATATATAAATTTATGATTCCTTAAGGACTTTTTCAATTTACTACAATTTATTTAAAAAAATTTCTTCTTTTACCATTTTCAGTATGGTTATTTTCTTCTAACATTGACACTCCATACAAATGTGTGGAAAAAATATTCATGTTTTAATTATTTCCACATTAATTTATTTAACCAATTTTATTAAAATGTTTATAATGAATATTTCTATTTGATTATCCATATTTTACAAAGTAGTATCATTTATCTTTGTTTTGTGAATTTATCATTTAAAATACAATTTATCAATAGAAAATGACTGTTCTACCAATTTTTCAATGAAATTTTATATAATGGATCGAAGTTTTTCTGGTGAAACTAGATTCTATAGTGGTGATTTTTTTGCACTTTAGAGACTTTGGACATTGGATGGTTGGGGAACTACAACATAAAATCTTGAATCGATGGTTTTGGTTATTTTGGAATAGTTATGGTGTAGAGAAATGACTATAGTGTGAGCGATTGAAAGGTGGGTTCAGGTAGTTATATCAAATTTTGTATAGGCACGACATGAATCATTAGATTTGGTGTGGTGAATTTGTGGGGGCTTAGATGCTGATACATTATGATGGAAATTTCTTCATTATCCCTTTCCCTATTTTACAATATCTCATCATTGACTGTGACATGGATTACGGAAAAAATCTTTACTAGGAACCACTATGGCTTGACCATATGATTTGTGCTATAGTCCTTGATTATATTGAGTCCACCATGGCGTAGCCTTAATTGTTGTAGTGTGATGACTATTTTTTCCAGATTTATAATAAATTATTTAGTCCTCTCAAACACATCCTTCTCCCAGATGTTCATTTCTAACCTTTTGAAACTATTTGGATTCTTTGAGAGTTCTTTTATCCCCAAAACTCTTGGCTTCATCCCTAAAATTAGAGGATCACCTATTAGAAATTCTAAGTGAGTTTCTCTCTTATTTTATTTGGTTTTCTTCCCTTATCGTTGGGTTAGTTGATGTGATTCTATACTTTATCATGAATATCTTTTTGAATATATATATATGGAAACCTTGTTATGTGAAAATAAAAAAGGGCATTGTAATTTCCCTCATATCTAATCAAAAAAATATTATTTCATCTTTAACAACAATAACTACAAAGGCATAGTAAAGTGGAAGTATGGGGTCGAACCCATAGAGAGCGGGGAACATGGAAGATAATTCTTAACCAAAGTTCAAGTCACTCCAATTCAAGTTTTATTTTATTATTATAATTAAATTACCCAATTTTAATAAATAAATTTAAATAATAAAGATAATAAGGGATTAGGGTGAATCTAAGGGTATATGTGAAGGATAATCCTAGATCTAACTTGGGATAAACCAATTATGTAGGTTGAAAAGTGTTGAAAAAGACACCAATTGATCTTGGTCTAACCAATTGGATCAATATAATGGGGAAAATACTCCTTGTTCTAGAGTAATTAATAAACTAAGAACAAAAATCATGTATTCTAGGTAGAAATAATAATAGGCTAATGGTCATAGACTTATCTTCTCCAACTAGGTCATAGTTGTTCAATTTGAAACTCCAATGGTTAGGGACAATGAAAAATAATGATATTTTACAATTGTTTTAAACAAGGTTACTAGACATAGGGTTTCTTAGATTTGAATTATAAATTCAGAATGATTAAGCTCACCCTTACACTCGAACCCTAGATCTAAAAGGATTAACTATGCATGAAAAAATCAAATGAAAGTAGGGAAATGAATGAAATTCTTAACATAAATATTAAATGTTTCAAAACAAGGCAATCCAAAATTAAAATAATGAATAATTGATTAAAAAATAACTTATAAAATGAAATAATGATGAATACATCATCAAAAAATTATTGATAAGGATAATGATTAAAATAATATGATTGGAATTAAACTAGAAATCATTCAACATTACATAATGGAATGAAAATAAAAATAGAAACCTATATATGAATAATGGCAGGTCGAAACCCAAAGGTAGTCTCTTTATGGTTACACCTCAATATTGGAATATAATGATTAATATCTTCTATAGAACCCATATTTATAATCCATTATGTCATTAACGGGCTTATGTGGGTCAAATAAATCAATAAATGGAGTAATATGGGTCATAGGTAAAAAATACCATCAAATATACTCTAGAAATCCCTATTTTTTTTCTACTATGTCTAAAACTTACACATATGATAAAGATTACATGATGTGTAATGTGTGGGAATCAAAAGTTTCATAGCATGCTGGTTTCTTCTTCTTCATAACTTGTAAATTGTTCATGGCTTGCAACTTCACATCATGTAATGATTTTAAATGATATGTTAAGTTTGGTTCTAGCTTTGAAATCTATTTTTTCTACATTTTTTCTATTTTAATACTTCTAACCTCTTCTGTTCATCTAACATGATGGGATACCATTATTCAATGGATTTTTTCGGTCTCTTTAACATCAATTAATCCTATCGTTAATCTTTAATTTATATTATTTCATTTTTGTTTCTTAATTACCATGTTTTCCTTAATATTTCTTTAAATTCCACTTCTATATAACAATACACCATGAAACTAAAATTTAACCAATTACTATTCAATTATTTCATATATAAAAACCCATTTGTATATAGATATAAAATAGAGTAATCATTTTGATGGATTGGCATTTGTTATAGGGGATCCTTGGCATTCCAGTTTGTTTTGGATATTGAACATTTTTGATATGGGTGGAAAATATATTCTATGATCTTGATGTTGATATTGACATACTTTAGGTTGGAATTTTATTACCACATATATACCTTTTATATGATTTTTGGCAAGATATTATGGTATGTGATTGTCTTACTTGAGACCCATGCTAGAGTTTGATCATATGAGTGTGTGTATGTGTGTGTAGTTCATGAGACCCATGTTTGATTTTGATAAAGTTTTTGTGTATGTGTAGCCCATGATACTCAGGTTTGATGATGATCACATGTGTGTGTGTGTTTATAATGACACTCATGCTTTTTTATGTTATGTTATGACTATATGTATCATACCTTGTTTTGTATGGATGTATGTCCATTTGAGGATTTTCTTCTAGTAGAAAATAACATGTGGACCATCGTGGCATGGTTATCCATAGAAGGGGAGCCTGTGTGACATGTAGTGATGATGACCATGAATCGAGAGATTGGGAAGGGGTATGAATGCCTTGTGACCTGACCTGAGACACAGTGCTGAGATATGAAAAAAATGTGTCCGGACCTAAGGTAGTGTGAAGATAGGGAGACCTTGTGTCTTGGCCCGTGATAGTGATGGGGATTCACAACATTGTGGTCTGAAATCTAACTTTTTGGACTTATGGATACTCAAAAACATATGAGGTGTCAATGTGGTTGACCTGTTACCAAGACTTATATTATAGTATATCTTCTGGTATAAAGATAAAGTAGGTATAGCCGATTTTGTTGCATCTTGGTCAGCGCATGACCGTTGTGTATATCATTGGGTGTTTCTTTATTGTGGTTTTCCTTATTGTCATGGAATAAAAAAATTATTCATGTGAACTTATGTTATGGATACATTTTTTGTGTCTTACTAGGTTTATAATCACACCCTGTATGAGAATATTAGCGTGCATGTAGACTTCATGATCAGGGATCCGAAGAAGGGAAAGGGCCCTATGGTAGGTTTCTAAGGAGATGGGTTTTGAGAGATGGTCATAGTATTAATATAGACTATGGATGGGTTTTTCAAAATGTGAATTATTATAATATCTAGTTATACTTGTTGACCTTAAACATTGGTGATCTATTTGATTATGCTTATATGACTTTAAATTTAATCTATTATAGCATATATTCAAGTTATTTTTTTCACTACTAGTCGGTTAGATTATAATTATTTTCATTCTTCTAGTGATGGTTATGATTACCAAGAATATAGTTTCCCAACATTACATTATACCCTCACTTTTTTTCATGAGCCTCTTGCATATGGGGGAGGCACATATGAGGTTATATGGTAATTTGGATTAGATTCAATAATTTAGGTCATACCATTACAGAATGGTATTAAAGACCAAGTTTACTTTATTTTTTTATTCTTGGATATGGTATAAATGAGATAGGTTTTGTGGAACTAGGGTAGGGGAGTTTCCAAGTAACTAGGTATCTCATGTGTAATGTACCTCTATGTTATTGGTTATGATATTCCTATTATAGTTTTATGGGATTTGGGTGTGTTTATGAATCATTAGTATCCATGTAGAATCACATGTAATATATATACATGTTGTTTGATGCATTGTACCTTTTTAATTAAATGTCTTGTTTTGTGATTTATTATATTATATATCTATACTATTGTGATATATCTGTGTTGCAATTAGTCATTTGAACTTTTTCATGTTGTTATGATATATATATATATATATATATGATTTTGACTAACATGTAGGTATATAGGACTAGGCCTGAGCTTTTGGTGGAGGTAGGAGGGTTATAACATGTGTACAGGTATATCCTAGGATACTTTTTACTATATTAATTCTATATATATGAATTTTAGTTTTTAATTTATTCCTATAAGAAAGTTTTTTATACGAGTTATAATCAGTTTTTTGGCATTTTAGAAAAAAATATCATCTCAGATATGGTAGAATGTTCCTACTATAGAGAATGTTCCAGTTCTAAAACATGATATACAAGGGGATGCACCTAAGAGTGTACCCTCACCTGCTCCAATGATCTAGGAAGTAAACCCTCCCCAACTCAGATTCTTAATGATTTTTCATACTTAAGGTGGAGGGTGCATAAGATGATGGCTAATTATATCAGTGACTCACATCTATATCATCTACCAGCATTCCAAGGAACTGGTGGTCCCTAGGATTCTGAGGACTGGATTTACATTATTAAGGGTATCTTCTATCTAGTAGAGACTCTTGAGGATAAGAGGGTGAAGTTGGCAGCCTTTATGCTTCAAGGGCCCACCAGGGGGTGGTGGGGGTGTTATAAGTTAGGTATGAAGGCATGAAGGTCTTAATTGGGAAGATTTCAAGGATTTTTTCTTTAAGGATTTAATTCCTGACACACTAAAGTTAGATTGATCACATGATTTTATATATCTTTAGTAGGGGATGATGTTGTTTTCTTCTTATTTTGATTTCTCTGTAGAGATTATGTATTTTTCTCCTATTTTGTCTAGGAATGAGCTTCATAAGGCAATTGTGTTTAGTAATGGCCTATGTTTGGAGCTTAGAAATATAGTTAGGTTATTTAACCTAAAAACATATTATTAAGTTCTTCAAAAGTCACTAACATTTGAGGATGGGCTAGAGGATTACATGCTTACTAGTTTTCTTCCAAGCTATAGTGTACCAATTACCAGACTTCCTAATACTATAGTGAGTCCCTTTTCTGGTAGTAGGAAGAGGAAGGTTGACATGGTACAACAGGGTGGTAGATAGGTGAAGAAGAATAGGTTTTATTCATATACTTATGTGGGAGGTATAGGTCCCCAATGTTTCAATTGTAGATGGAGTGGACATTATCGCAAAATTTTCCCCAGACCTCAGAGTAAGTTCCATGGATGTAGAAAGATGATGTATCTTCAGTGGTTCTATTTGTGGGGGTTGTAGAAGGATCTCATAGGGAAGAAGGGTAGACATGGGATGTTACCTAGGGATCCGGTCTGGGTCCTTAGTAGCAGACCCTGACACCAAAGATTTTGGTGACTCGGGTGAGTCATGAAATGTAAAGGTAAGTTTGTGCTCTAGAGACAGACAAGATTTATGTAATGGATGAGGTTTCAACAACCTTGTGGGGAGGGAATATATATAGTTAGAGGTATGGTATTGATTAACTATAAAATATATATTTCTTGGTTTAGTACAAGAGCTTCCAATACTTTCATATCTACTATAGTATTTGATTTCCTAGATTTACTGGTTAAGATATCTTCTAAGATTATATCTCTTAAAATGCCTTGGGGAAATAGAGTAGACCATCTCCAGTGATGTTATTAGTGTCCCATAGTTATTTTATACTACAAACATATATGGGAATTAATGATTTTATAGATGACTAGTTTTTATGTGATACTCATAATGGACCATTTAACCAGTTATTAATCTCATATCGATTATTACTATAGATGTATATATTTTACTATACATAGAGGATAGAGGTTTGTCTTAACCAATGAGTGGGATCTCAGAGTAGGAAGGATAAGACTAGACCTGAGCTAGACTAGAGTTATCACAACACAAGTATCAATCTTGGACACTTAAATAGAATTAGTAGTAACCCCCTCTATTTTCTCTCTAGGTGTGGATTGATGTTAGGAGGTATTTCTAGATAACTTCTCAAGTATTCCTCTAGATATTGGAGTTGAGTTTGATAATGAGATTATTAGTATAGAGTAATTGATATTAACCCCAACTTATTGTATGGTACTAATTAAGTTAAGATAGTTTAAGGTGTACTATGAGGATTTAGAAGAGGAGTGATTTGTCATACCGAGCACATCTACTTTGGGTAATCTAGTGTTGTTTTCCAAGAAGAAAGATGGTAGTATATGACTCTCTGTGGACTACATGAAGATAAATTAAGAAAAAAAAACAGAATAATTTTCTTTAACCTAGAATTTATGATCTATTTGATCATTTAGGGGGATCTCTATGGTTTTCCAAGATTGTACTTCATTCAAGCCACCATCAGTTGTGGGTTAGAGGGGTGGATATTCCCAAGACAACATTTAGGAGTAGATATGGAATATATGAGTATATTATCATGCTATTTTGGGTTGTAAAATTATCTAGTGGTGTTTATAACCCTCATGAACAATATATTTCATCAATAATTTGACACCTTAATTATTTTATTTATATCCTGATATATTTGAGGGCATTAGATGTTCATGCTAGGAACCTTATGATTATATTAAGTACGTTTCATGTACATCAGATTTATAAATTCTTAATTTTTTTGTTAATGGATGATATCCTAATATATTTTAGGAATTTGGATGTTCATTATATGATCCTTATTATTGTGTTGAGTACAATTCATGTACATCACCTTTTTGAAAAACTATTAAAGTTTCACTTTTAGATTCAGGAGGTGTGGTTCCTCAGGTATGTAATTTTTGAGGTAGTAATTTAAATATACCTAATAAAATAATTAGTTGTGATGACTTGGTAATATCACATGAATGTGTTTGATATTAGGAGTTTTCTTTGGATTATAGAGAAATATCAAAGTTTCTTCCAAAACTTCTTTTATTTTTAAATTTCGATGATATAGATGACCAAATGGGGGCTAATGTTTGAGTATCTTGATCACTGTGAAGAGGAATTCATAGATCTGAAGATAAGATTAATGATAACTCTATTTTTTATTCTTCTAGAACTTGTAATTTGATACATTTTTTATTGTGATGTATTTGGTGTTTGGTTAAGAGTTGTGTTGAATCAGGGAGATTAGGTGGTCTATTATGGGTCATTTCAGTTATGACCTCATGAGTGGAAATACCTGAATCATGACATAGATTTGGTAGTTGTGGTCTATGTTATGAAGTGTTGGAAATATTATCTCATCTGTGAGAAATTTTTTATCTACATAGACCACAAGATCCTATAATACATCTTTCCATTCCTTCTTGTTTTGAAAATCAAAAACACCCTATACTTAAGCAAATATATATTTTACCTGTATAAGGAAAATTTCCTTTCTTAAAGAAATTTACCCTAACCTGGATTTTTCTTATACATAGAAATATTTTTCTTAAATATGACAATCAGATTCATACCCAAAACCTCGGAATCATATAATTCTAAGGTATGAAGAATTCTATTTTTAGGATCAGAATTCTAGATGTGAACTCTAATAAAGTTCCACTCCAAATTTTGGATGAGAACTGTAATGAAGTTCTACTCTGAATTCTGTATGTGAACTCTAATGAAGTTCCATTCCGAATTCTGGATGTGAACTATAATGAAGTTCCACTCTGAATTCTGGATGTGAAATATAATGAAGTTCCAATATGAATTATGGATACGAACTCTAATAAAGTTTCAATTATAATTCTAGATATGAACTCTAACAAAGTTCAACTCTGAATTCTGGACTCCAAACTTTTATAAGTTCGACTCTGAACTTCTACGAGTTCGACTCCAATCTTTTATAAGTCTGACTCCAAACTTTTATAAGTGTGACTCCAAACTTTTATGAGTTAGACTCCAAACTGTATAAGTTCAGATTCTGAATTCTGATGAAACCAAACTCCGAATTTCCTTAGAAATTCAGAATTCAGATTTCTACATAATTCACCTTCCAAATTCCTATAAAATAGAATCCGAACATCTTTTTATTATAGACTCCGAATTCCATTTTGGTTAGACTCTGAACTTTTAATTTTCTTACACTCCAAACTTTAGAATGTCTTTTTCTTACATATGCTCCATTACAAAACGATGTCGTGCATTCAGTTATACATGTTTTTTTTATTGAACGATGTCATCCATTCTGTTTTAAACTAACTGTTGGTTGAGTTACACATGTACAGGTCCCTCTGATTTTTAAAGAAAATATGACCGTTGGAGGAGGGTGCTGACCGTTCCAACCAAGCCTATAAATATGAGCTCATTTGAAAGTGGTCGGGTCTGAAGTTGATTACTCTAGAGACCACAAGATGTTAAGGTATTTTCTAGAGAGGAGCTTTTCATGCTTTGTGCGTACTGAACTACTCGTTCAGATTGCTTCGTGTGACTCCGAATGTTGGTGATTACATTTGAGGGCTTCCAGGGATAGGAAGACAGAGGTGATGACTTCCTTGAAGTTCGAGGGCTTCCATGCTGAGGAAGACAGAGGTTCCAACTACCTTGACGTTGAGGGCTCGTGGGTAAAGCAAGACAAAGACACCGATCTTTGTATTGAGGGATTACCCTGGTGTGGTTAAGACATACTTTCTTGAAAGTATAAATCAAGGGACCTTTATCCAAGGTTGTTGGATACCCTTCTCTTTGGTTCAAAAGATTTATTGTTTGTTACTTGTAGTTTTACTACTTGTTTTCCGCTACTTTGTGTATTATAAGGAAAGTATAATCTTCTTATATTTCCTTACACTTGTACTCTGAATAATTTAGATTCTATACGCTATAAGGTAGAATCTCATATTGTAAACTTTAGTTAAGTTTCAATTTCCGGATCCATATTTCCAGAACCTATTTTTCGGAATCACTTTCCAGATTTAAGCAAGTTCATAGAACTAGAAGTTTGTAACTTCATATCCTATACCAATTCTTCAATTGGTGTTAGAGGTGTTGTGAATTTTCTTAGTTTAACTTTGTGAAACTTTGATCTTTCCTTGTCTAAGGAAATTTTTTAAAGTGTAAAATTCACCCCCCCTCTTGTATATTGAGCATCAACATCATCATTTTGATCCTACAATATCAATCTAAGTTAGAGGTGTGGGGTGGAGTATCTGAAAACATTATAGTTTGAGATGTCCTATTCTTTAGGATATGGTAATGTAATTGTGGATTCTTTTAATAGGAAAACATATATGATAGAGTTAATTGGAGATTTGTTTTCATAGGAATAATGACATCTAATGAGTTTGATGGCTGAGTGTTTATTAGATGAATCATAAGATTATGGGGTAATGACATGTGTACTCTTGGTTATCACATCTTCTTTAGTGGACCTGATAAAGGCCATCCAAGGGTCGAATATAGAGTTTTTAGTGATGCGGGATTGATTAAAAGGGGATGATTCTATTCTGGCATGGTTCTTAAATGAAGATGATAAGATTTAAGTTCATGGGAGTGTAGTTGTGCCAAATTTCTTAATAGAAGAACTGATGAAAGGATCTCATGCTTCAATGTGGAGTGATGAATGCAGCATAAAGTCTTAGAAGGTGGGTTTAGAAAGTTCTTCCAAATGTGGTATAGCTATAATATGGATCGTAAGATATGGTGTAGTGTTTATGTGAAGGCTTAGAAGTTATGGAATCATGATGGACATTATACTATGGTCCATTTACTTAGTTTATAAGATCTCTCAATTGAACATGGCATGGATTACAATGTAGAGTATTGGATATAGTGTAGTTTCCATGTGAGGTCTTGGAGGATGCAACACCATGATGGCCATTATACTATTGTCCCATTCCCCAGTTTATAGGATCTCATTATTGACCATGGCATAGATTCTATACATGCATTTGAATAGGAACCACTATAGCATGGAAATCTAGTTTTTATCACAGTTCTTGTATATTTGGGGACATTGATGTGTTTTCTTAAGTGCTATAGTTTTATGCCTAATTTATTTAGATTACCTATAAATTCTAAAGGTTCCTCACACTCAGCCTTCTCCTAAACCCTCCTCTTAAAGCATGGGTGACACTAGCGATTCTTCAGGAGTGCTTCAAGCCCCCAAAACCTTAGCTTCATCCCTTATGTTGGAGGATCAACTCTTGGTGATTCTAGGTGTAACACCCTTATATTTTATGATATATTTCTGTTTAAATAAATCAAATTCCTTTGATTACTTCTTTTACATGAAAAATGGAGTTTACAAAATTCATAAAAAATTATTATTTGAAAATAATATCATTTTTTATCTCATCATGAAATTATTATCTCAGGTATAAATTTTTTGATTTTTCTACAAATATTTATTTTCCAGTGAATAGTGAAAAATACATATTTTTTGTAAAAATTTCATTTCATTTATTTAAATTAACTAGTTTAAAAGTTACATTTTATTTTGGATTTCAAGTGATATAATATCCATTTTATTTAAAATAATTTAATTAATTCCATTTGGATCATCATTTTACATGATTTTGATATAATCCAATTTCAACCTTAAAAATTAATTTTTATAGAAAATCAAATTTTCCTTGCATTTTAATGGTTAATTTTAAATTTAAAATATGAATATTATAGAATATTTATTTTATGAAAATTATTTCATATTTTTAATCGGGATTTTTAAATTTAGAAAATAGTTTTTATTTATTTTTATACATTATGAATAGTAACGATGGTAAAATTTATCACCTCAGAAAAGGGTAAATTAGATAATTATAGTTAAAAAATAATGTGATAACAAATAAAATTCATTTAAATGCTTGAATTTATTTATTTTCCTAATTATATTTCATCTATAATCATTCAAACATCAAAAAATTAACTTTTTTCCTTAAAGATTTTATTTTGACTTTTATAATATTTAAGTAAAAGATAAAGTCAAAAATGTCACTTTCTTTATTTAAATATATATAATATTTTGTGATGGGGATAAAAATAAATTATGTTTGGTTATAAATAGTTATTTTAAATATGAATGATTTTTTCATGGTTTTTTAATTTTTAATAATGAAATAATTACCTTAAAATCACACACAACGATGGCACAATGATTGCGCAAGCAGTAAAAAAATCAAGTAAATTATTTTTGAAACTCTAAAAGTAATATTTTTTGGTAATTTATAGCATCCAAAAATGTTTATAGACAAATTAATCATATTAAGGATGTGTTATAAGTTTATTTTTAAATTCGATATCTATCTTGATGACTTTGTAGTCAAATTAAATGAATAGTGTCAAAATGACATTAATGATATTTTATTTTATAAAATTCTTTAAAAATAATAAAAAATTTTAAAGAGGAAAAATTGGATGAAAAATTTGTAAAATTCTACACCTTTTCCATTTATGAGTGAATTTTTAACTTATAAGTAAAATTATAACCCTTTAATATTGAAAACGTCGTTACACCGATTAAGTAAAAAACCGATTAACCAAGGGGTTAAACCAAAATATTTGGTTGAAAATGATATATAAACATATATAAATTTGATTTGGTGATTATAATAATACTATATCCTCCTTATATTAGAATCCATGTCATTTTAGAAACATTTTATATAAGTTAGACACATATTGTATTACAATATTTCATGTATTTTCAAAGATGACATTAGTGATATTTTTAAATCAAAGACATTTTATTAAGTGATTTAAAATTCTTAAAAGTAATATATTCAGCCAAATTAACGGGATATTGTTGAAAATATAAACCATGTTTCATTTTTGGTTCACTTTTTCTTTTATAGTAAATTTCTTTACCCCTAAAGAGCAAAAAACATTGATACCACAGTAATTGTCTAAAGGGTTAACGAGGGTTAAAACTAAATGATATGGGTACAAAAAAACCAAAAATTTATAGTTTTTATTATATGAGAGTATCTAAACTCATCCTAATATTATCTTAAAATTATATCTATTTATATCTATTTCTCCAAGAAAATTAATTTAATACTTTAAGTAATTACAAGAGTTCCCCTCCACTCATTTATAAAAGAAAACCTATTCTCCCTTTTATTTACACTATCTTTAGAAACATATCTTGACCAAAATATACCCAATTGTTTTATGAACTTATATATCCCTGAATTTGAGGTTATTTTTTTTAAAAATACCATTCTAATGTTTCTTTATAAGGGATCTAAAGTAAGTCTACCAAAGAAGTGGTAGTTGTCTTTACCGACTCTTTCCAATTTATTTCCCCTCCCACTTCCATTAAATATTGTGTACCCATATATAATAATCACTCATGTATCATCAATATACTGAGATTTTATTATGTTTATATTAAAACCATTTTCCATCGCCTGTCCATCATATGATAAATGAAAAAATTTCTCATGCATACATACGACTTACCATCTCCACAAAGCGGTATAATTTATTTTTCATCACCACTTTATCTCTATGGTTATAAAGATAAAAATAATGAATATATATGATATTTATGACATAATTATGATTTTGGAAATATAATATAATATATACCTTATGATAATCACTATTTTGTATTACACATTAATTCATAAATTATTACATAAGAACTCACATAATACAACCGAGAAGTTTGAGAATTCTAGTGTCATTGGGTATTTAGACACCATACATAACAACATCAAACATGGGGTAAATAATCATTATTGAAAACATCCTTAACATCCTCATAACATTCAATCATTCTTAAAACTGCATGGCATAATGTAGGGAAATACATAAGAAAGGGTTGTGCTATAAAGCCTAGTAAGGGGATAAAAAAAGAATAAGATAAAGAATGCTTTACATGTTATACAATAGTAATTTAAACAGGACACAAAAAGATTGATAATAATAAAAATGAATAAATAGGCATGATACAACATGATAACATAAAGGAAACCATTACAAAAAAACAGGCTGATTAGAAGGGGTTATTTTTTCATTTAGAAGGGATTTTAACCCCATTTAAACAATTTAGCACTGGTTACCCATAACTTCTGCCAAAGTGGATGCTTTATCTGATTAGAGGTGGTTTTGGGTAAGCACTGGAAAAGTGATCTTTCATTTATCAGTAGTTAGATTATAAGGGGTTTAAATCCCCTCTAATTTTACCCTAAAGACACTATAAACAACTCATTTAGGGGTAGTTTTAATAACCCCTAATTTAATTATCAGTTTATGGGTGGTTATAACCACCCATAAATGAGTTACAAATCTTCTAGTTTAGGGTAAATTTTAATATAACTACCCCTAAAACAGCCTATGTTTTTTAAATACACATACACAGATATATATATATATATACATATATATATATATAAATACATTTATATTTGTGTGTGTCTGTGTGTATATATTTATGTATTTATATAATATTTATAGATATAGTATAATTTTAAAATATATAATTATTTATATAATTATTTTTATCTACATGTATATATGTGGATCTGTGCATAATAATAATAATAATAATAATAATAATAATAATAATATTCTTATTACATCTATTTTTTAAATAATAAAAATAATATGTCGGTTTTATAA
This sequence comes from Viscum album, assembly GCA_963277665.1. Classification (NCBI taxonomy): domain Eukaryota; kingdom Viridiplantae; phylum Streptophyta; class Magnoliopsida; order Santalales; family Viscaceae; genus Viscum; species Viscum album. The sequence goes on along the minus strand of OY728157.1, from coordinate 1,417,510,245 downwards.
ATACTATACAATTGTATATTTTATGATTTATATTATACATATATTATATTAAATACATTTTTATTATATATTTATGTATGAAATTATATATGTTTATTTTATATCATGTATACACACACATATATACAAATACATAAAATTAAATACATACATATAATTGGAAATATATATAATATAATTAAATGATATTTATATTTACTAAATTAATTTATAATTAATATGGTATACTAAAATATATATAAAATAATTATATAATATATTTAAATTTATATATAATGAAATATTTATAATATAATATATATATAATATATATTTAGTCTACTATTTTTTAGTAACATGGGAAAAGTGGAAACAACTTTAAACATGAAATCATAAACATAGATCAAGTTTAACTGCCAAAACAAAATAACATGGTTGAAAAAAGTCCCATAATTGATTAGGTTCACTCTCTAATCCCATAAATCATGTATTATGAGAATAAAATATTAATAAATTCATTGGATCTCTATATAACTCTGGGCGCACCCATCGCTTTCATATCATGTACATGCATAAGTGTTCCACACACATCATACAACATAAGGTTGAATTTAATAAATTTTAACCCCATGATAAATTAGTGAGGGTTAAATACATGTAAGTCAAAAATCAAGGAAGTATAGGTACATCTAGGTGAATTATCTTAAGTTTTAATGTGGGTGGATATTCACGACACAATCATTTGGTCTGAAAAATCACAGTGGAATTTCAGCTGCAAAACATCAGTACTTAAAGATTCATATAATGGTTTAATGATACTGAAATGGGTTTTAATAATTTATATATAAAAATTACAATAATTGGGATGTGAAAAAAATCCCAAAATTAGGAATTGTAAATAAAAAGGAATTAAATATGGAAGGTGATTGAATAAATAGGGGAAGGAGAGGATCCCTTACTAAATTTCTTCACTGTAACAAATTAGATAAATTCTATAATGAGAGGTGATAAATGAACTCTAATTGTTAGTAAATAAATTTTATATTATATGGATTTTTATAATTTCTTTAAAATGTAACCAATTTCTATTTTAAAGGCTAATTACAAAGACGGTGCTTGAATGAAAAAGAAGAGGGAGAGGTCCCTTACTAAATTTATGCATAGTAACAGATTAGGTAAATGCTATAATGAGAAGGGATAAATTATTTCTTATTAGTAAGAAATTAACTGGATAGTATAATTATCTTTATAAATTCATGAAAACATAAACAATTTAAATTCAAAAGACTGATTACAAAGAAGGTTCTTGAATGGAAAAGAAGAGAGAGAGGTCCCTTACTAAATTTCGGCATAATAACATCTTAGGTAAATGCTATAATGAGAGGGGATAAATGATATATAATTATTAATAAATAATTTTTTTAGTATATTTATCTTTATAATGTCATGAAAATATAACAAATTGAGATTCAAAAGGCTAATTTCAAAGAATGTTCTTAAATGGAAAAAAGAGAGTGAAATCCCTTACCTAGAGAGGGTGATTCCAAAATTTTGGGAGGAGCTTCTTGAGAGATTGGGTCAACCTTGAGAGGAATTTATAGAGAGGATGTAATAAAAAGGACATGATCCAAATTTTTTTAATGAAGAGTAAAAGTATATTGGATAGTTTTATATAGGAAAACAGATGGGAGTTCTTTATTATTTCCCAAACATAGGTTTTGTACTCTATACAATAAAGTAATCAAAACCACAAAACATAACTTGTGGTTTGAAAATGGTTTCTTTCAAATAGTATTATTTTTATTTATTTTATATGTCCAAGGTAAAAACTCATTGAATTATTATTCTTGGTCATGTGGAAGTGAGTCATGTTTATAATGAATTGATTTTAAAACCTTAATCTATAATATAGGCATTTGATGATTCATAAAGGCTTTATAAAATTAATCAAATAACATAAAAAAATTATTTTAAATGTAAAACATATATTTGGTCATGGTTACCCGTTATATAATTTATTACATCACTTTTAGGTCATTATGATGTCATAATACACATCGTGTACTTATGCCATATTTAATTTTACCTGAAAATTTGACTACCTCAGAAAATTATGAAAAAATAAACTTTGGATAATTTCAACGTGATGATTTCAAAAATAATATTAATTTTAATTAAATATTATTCTATATATCTAAATTTTCACTTTTAAAACAATAATCAATATTTATCAAGAAATGTTGGGTTTTTTGATAATAATATTTTTCAAACCCTTAGAAAAACATATGAGTTCATAAAAATTATATTTTAAAATATATATTTAATGAAAATTATTTAATAATAATATTTTATTAAAATATAATTTATTTCAAAAATCCATTAATTCATCAAAAGGCGTGTCTTAATTAAAATTGTATATTACCCAAAAATAAAATTTATGTTTTATTATATAAAAATCCAAATCATTTATAAAGTAAAAAAAAATAAGAAGTAAATATAACCATTATTAAATAGAAAATAGAATATAAATATTCATATTATTATGGTATTGATATATATAACTTTATTACACAATAAAATTCTATAAGGGTAAGATGCGTGTTGGTAAGATATTCATTGGGTGGTTCAACATACATGGTTTGAGTCCTGATCTCGATGAGCTTGAACATATATTATAAATGCTTTCAATAATGCTTTATATATTTTATATTGTCTTGGGATTTGTCATGGATAAATCCCAATGACATTATCTCCCTCAGAAGCTATAATAAATGGGATTTATAGGGTACAATCATTCTAGTTGAGGCTATCAATTCCTTTGCCTGTGTCAATTGGATTTATGAAAACCAAATATTTATACTAATCATATGATCATTGTTCAAAAGATATATTGTAAATGGTTATGATTACTAATTGTATTTTAAATTAAATTGGCTATAATAAAACCAAATAAGTGCATGTGTTTTATATTACCATAATAGTGCATTTAATTCAATAATAGAGGGAATTATATTTATAAAATTTGGGTCATTACAATATCCCCCTTAAGAAATTTCACCCTCAAAATTTTCATTTCATAAACTAAAATAAATGAGGGTAATAATGTTTCATGACCTCCTCTAGTTCCCATGTCACTTATTCAAACTTGTGGTTTCTCCATAGCACTTTGACCAGGTGTATTGTCTTATTTAGTAGAACTTTGTCTCTTTGATCTAAGATCTTCACTGGTGATCCTCATATGAAAGATCATTAAACAATGATACTACCTTTGGATTCAGTACATGTGAGGGTTATGGTATGTACTTCCTCAAGAGGGATATATGGAACACATTGAATACATGAGATAGGTTAGGTGTGAGTGCTAGTCAATAGTCCACCTTTTCAATGCCATCCAAGATCTTAAAGGGACTGATGTATCATGGACTAATATTTACCTTCTTTACAAATCTCAGGACTTTATTCCATGCATATATGTTGAGGAATACCTTATCTCCAATCTCAAACATCAGGTCTCATTGATGATCGTTAGCACAACTCTTTTGTCGACTCTAAGTATCCATGATTTGTTGCTTAATGGTCTTAACCTTTTCCACCATTTCGTCAACCATTTCAGGACCCAGTAATTTATGTTCACTAACTTCATACTATCATGAAAGTGTTTTGCATATCTTCTCAAGGGCTACATAGGGATCCATTTGTATTTTTGATTGGAAACTATTATTTTATGATAACTTGACTAGGGGAAGATATTGGCCCCGTTTTCCTTTGAAGTCCATTGAGAATTCTCTCAACAATTCCTTGAGTGTTTGGATAGTATGTCTACATTGAAAATTATTTTTAGGCTCTTAAGTCATTCTAAAGTTCAACTCAGTATTTAGATCATGTTTGAGACTCTTCTAGAACACAGAGTTAAATATTGGGTCTCAATCAGATACAATCAATATTGGTGTTCCATGTAGCCTCACCACTTCTCTAATGTATATTATTTCAAGTTGATCAAGTGAGAATTCCTCTTGGATTGAAATGAAGTGATAAGTATTTGAAAGAATATCCACCACAATCAATATAGCATTATTTTCTCTTGATGTCTTTGTAATACCACCTATAAAGTCCATGGTTAGGTTTTTCCATTTCCATGTAGGTGTGGGTAATGGTTGCATCATCCCCTAGGATTATTTTCTTTCATCCTTTACTTACTGATATAAAGGAAACTTAGATGTATATTCCACAATCTTCTTCTTCATATTGTCCCACTAATAGTTCTCTTTAAGATATCATTACATATTTTTGATCCGTATATGGATGGAGAAAGTCAAGCTATGTGCATCATCCAACAACTCTTTCATTAACTCGAGATTTGATGGCACATATAGCCGTAACACAAACTTACAACTCCTTCCTCATTAATTTTGAACTTGGAGGATTTAATTTTTCTTATATCTTCTACCTACTTCTAAATTTTCACATCATCTCTTTGAGTGTCTTTTATATTTTCTAAAAAGGATGGTTTAGAGATAATTTGTGAAAGTATTGATGCGTTCCTTCCATTATGATTCCCATGTCCATCTTTTTAAAGTCTAGAGAGATCAGATCCTTATAAATTCTTATTAATGATAAAAATATTAGATCCTTTATACTTGGAGAATATGTCACTTTATTTACTTTCCCAAGATGGTAGTGGATTGAGAAATCATAGTCCTTAATTAGATCTAACCGTCTCCACTAGCATATATTTATCTCTTTATATGTAAATATAAACTTGAGACTCTTATTATCCTTATATATTTCACACTTATACCCAAAGAGATAATGATGCCATATTTTCAACACAAATATTACTAAATCTAACTCTAGATCATGTGTTAGGTAGGTCTATTCATGAAATTTCAATTTCCTTGAGGTATAGACTATCACTTTTTCATTCTATATTAGTAAATATCCCAAGAAATTTTTCAAAGTATCACTGTGTACCATGAAAATTTCCCCACTTGTGGGTAGCATAAGTACAAGTGTTGTGATACTTAGCCTTTTATAATCCTTAAATATATATTCACATTCATTATTCTAGATTAACTTTAATCCCTTTTGAGCTATCTTTGTTATAGGGTTTGAAAATAATTATAAATTTCTTACAAATCCTAAATAATACACATCCAGTCTAAAGAAACTATAGAGGACTTGTGAACCCTAAGGTGAAGCACTTGGGGATATTAACCCTTTACCATATATTCATGTATTTTATCCTTTATCTCCCCATGTTCCATAACTACCATTCTATATAGAGTCTTTTATATTGTCAAGTCCCTAGGTTTATGATATATTGAAAATTCAACCTCTCGGCTAGGAGGAAGACAGAGAAATTCTTCAAGAAACACATCAGTGTATTCCCTCACAATGGGAATGTCTTAAATGATGATCTATTGCTTAGACTCAATGATTTTATCTAGATACACTTACTCATAGGGAAATAACATTCATGGTTGATATGTTGGTTCTAAATATGATTCATCCTTCTCCTTGAACTTGTACAGAATCAGAGGGAGATTCAAGATCTAAAGATTGATTTATTTCTTATAGAAATTTATTCTAACTATATGTAAGGAAAGCCAATCCATACACAAAATTACATAAAATTACACTATAGGTAGTATCACAAGCTTCATCGATAAGTTAACGCAAATTTTTTTGATAAAGAATGATTTATATACTTGGGATTAAATAATTTCCCCATTTTAAGTTATCACCAAAAGCACCACTTCCATGTTCCATGGTTATGTTTTAATAGTTATACAAAACATTTTTGATATAAAATAATACATAGAATAGTGGAAGATAACCCTATATTTCACTTTTTGATTCTAGTTATAATCATTTAATTCATCCAAAATAAACTTTGGGATGAGTAATTTTAAACCATTAAACACACAAATAAGAATCTAAAAACATTAAAGGTATAATTTATAAATGATATTTATTTATTTAACTTATTAATTTGAATGATTAAATAAATATTATCCATGATCTATTTAATAACATAGACTCTTATGTGAATTTTTTCCCATAATAATGGTTTTAATTAGCTTTTGAATTTACCAAATCATATCCCTCAGGTTTTTCAAACAAGGTGTGCATCAAGGACTATTGTTATGATCCAGTTCTTGATCTATTATAGCTCAATATGTTGTTTTTGGGTGTTACCCCTAGGTACCTTTGTGCTAGATCCACATCTACTTGTAGTGTTTAGATAGTGATTTATTTTCTTGGAAACCACTTACTCTATACTTTACCAAAACATAGGTACATTTTCTTATGTTAAATATTATCCCCAAGGATTATATGAGATTTTTCTTAATCCTACTCCCAAATATAACTAAACTTTTGTTTGATACCAACTATGACAACCCTTGTCATTATTACACATTAATTCATGACTTATTACATAAGAATACACATAAAAGAAACCAAATGATAAAAAATTATTGTGTATTTGGGTAATTAGATTCATTACATAACAACATAAAATAGGGGGTACATATAAATTATTGAAAACTTCCTTATCATTCTCATAATATTTCACTGTTCTTAAAACTACATGGGATAACCTAGAGACATACATAAGAAAGGGGTGATCTATAAAGACCAATAAGGGAATATACAAAGCATAACATGAAGAATGTATTACAAGTTAGAGAATATATATTTCAAAAGGTCATAAAAAAGTGTGATAATCATAAACATGAACAAATAGGCATGATATATCATGATAACATAAAGGAAACATGGGAAAAGTGGTAACAACTTTAAATATGACATCATAAACATAGGTCAAGGATAACCACCAAGACATCATTACATGTTGTAAAAGTACCATAATGGATTAGGTTTACCCCCTAATACCATACATAATGTCTCATGAGACTAAAAATTTACACAATGCATTGGAGAGCTATATAATTACTGGAAAACCCATCGCTTTCATATCATGTACATGAATAAGTGTGCCACATAGATCACACAACATAAGGATTTATTTCATAAATTTTAACCCCACGATAAAAGTGCATGGGTTAAATACATGTAATTACCCTTTAAATGAAGGATAGGTAAATCTAGGTGAATACCCATCAGTGAAAATGTGCGTGGATACTCATGACACAGTCGTTTAGCATGAAAAATCAAAGTAGAATTTCGACAGCATAACAAAAGTACTTAAAGGTTCATCAAATGATATAATAAGAGTAAAAGGGTTCACTTAAAATTTTTATATCAAAAGTAAAATAAGTTTTATATTAAAAAACAAATCCCAACATTATGAATTGTAAATCAAAAGTCATAAAATAGAGAAGATGCTTGAATAAAGAGGAGAAGGGGGGGGGGTTACTATATTTTGGCATGCAACAACTTAGGTAAATGATATAATGAGAGGAGATAAAAGAAATGTAATTATTATGAAATAAATTTTAAATTATTGTGATCTTTATAAGTTCATTAAAATATAGCCAATTGAGATTCAAAAGGATAATTACAAATAAGGTTCTTGAATGGAAAATAAGAGAGAGAGGCATGTCACTAAATTTCAGCATAGTAAAGACTTAGGTAGATGATATAATGAGAGGGGATAAATGATATATAATTACCAAGAAATTTTTTGGAAATTATAATGATCTTTATAAATTTATGAAAACATAACCAATTGATATTTAAAAGGCTAATTACAAATAAGGTGCTTGAATGGAAAAGTAGATAGAGATATCCCTTACTAAATTTTAGCATAGCAAAAGCTTAGGCAAATACTATAATGAAAGGGGATGAATGATATATCATTATTATGAAATAAATTTGATATTATATTGGTATTTATAAGTTCATTAAAACATAACCAATTGAGATTAAAAAGGATAATTACAAAGATGGTTCTTGAATGGAAACGACGATAGGGAAACCCCTTACATTGAGAGGGTGATTCCAAAAGTTTGGGAGGAGCTTTGTGAGATCTTAGGGGAACCTTAGGAAAAATATATAGAGGGTAGGTCAGAGTAAGTATGTTCTAAAAAGTTTTTTAGTGAATATTAAATGGTTCTTGTGCGGGTTTATATAGGAAAATAGAGGGGAGTTCTTTATTATTTCTCAAACATAGGTTTTGGACTCTATATAGTAAGGTAATAAAAAACACAAATCTTCACATGGATTTTCCAATAGTTTCTGAAAAAGAGGAGAAGTTTTATTTATTTTATAATTACATGGTCTGAAATAATTAAAATACTATCCTTGGTTATGTGTAAGTGAGTCATGTTCATAAAGAATTGATTATAGAACCATAATATATAATATAGGTTCTGGAAGATTCATAATGGATTTATAAAATTAATAAAATAACCTAAAAATAAAATTATTTTAAATTAAAAATATACATTTGGTCGTGGGTAACCTTTATAGAATTTATCACATCACTTTTCGGTCATTATGATGTCGTAATACACACTGCATATTTATACAGTATTTAGTATTTACCCAAAAATTTGACTGTCTCAGAAAATTATGAAAACACAACTATTTAATAATTTTGACATTATGATTACAAAAGTAATATTTATTTTATAAAAATAATTTTCTAAATATGTGAATTTTTACTTTTAAAACAATGATTTGAATTTATTGAGAAATCTTTTGTTTTTTACAATAACAGTTTTTGAACCCTTATAAAAATTATACTTGACGTTATAAAAATTATATCATAATTTATATTTAATAAAAAAAATTTAATTATAAAATTTAATTAAAATATTATTTATTTTAAAAATAAATTAATTCATCAAAAAAATGTATTAATTAAAATTGCATATTACCCAAAAATACAATTTGAGTTTTATCGTATCAAAAATTAAAATCATTTATGAAAGAATAACAACAAGAAGTAAATATAACCATTATTATGTTGAAAATAAAATATACATATTTATATTATTATAGTATTTATATATATCCATTTCTTGTAATAGAAAACACCCTATGGGTAAGGTGTGAGATTTAAATATTTTCATCGAGTGGTTCAATGAATATAGTTTGGGTCACAATCTCGATGAGGTTGAACTTCTCCCATAAATGATTTATCTAATGCTTTAGTTGTCAGATCTCAGCTTGGGGCTGGTCAAGGCCAAATCCTAGTAATGATATCTCCCATTAAATCTCTAATAAATGGGATTCATAGGATATTATCCTACTGGTTTAGGCCTTCACATCCTTTTTCTGTGTTAACTGGATTTATTAAAACCCTATATGATTATGATTCTTAAAGGTCTTTTAAATTTTATAGGATATAATAATACCAAATAAGTGAATGTGTTTCTACAATAATAATAAGGAATTTTATTTAATCAAAAAGTAAATTTAATTTATAAATGTCTGAGTCGTTACATACCTTCTTACCTTCCAATTTGTTGAAAAATGATAACATCGCTCGTGCATATATGTGGACTACCACCTCTATGAAGCTATGTGACATATTTTTAATTTCCTATTTACATGGATAGTATTAAGAATAAATTTAAGGTATATATATGATATATATGACATAATATTGATTTTAGATAGTTATATTATTATTTTTATTTTATTCATTCCATCCATCGAAAAGTGAAAACAACATTTATAAAAACATACAGCCTATCATCACTATGAAATATATAATTCATTTTTATACATCTTCCTTTTATGGAAGAACCTAAATATATATAATTAATATATATGGTATTTATATCATGATAAAATTTTTGAAGATTATGAAAATATGAAAACCTATATCTTTAATACACTTAATTCATCATTTATTACATAAAGACACACATAATACAATAACAAAAGATCAAAAGGCCTAGTTTATTTAAGTAATTAGATACATAACATATTAAAATGAAACTATGATACAAAAACATTATTTAAAAATCCTTAACATGCTCTAAAAAAATTATATTCCTCTTCTAAAACTACATGGGATAACTTGTGGACGTACAAACAAAGGAGAAAGCTATAAATCATAATAAGGGAATAATCAAAGCATAACATGATGAAATAAATTCATGTTAGTCAAAAGGAACATCAAGGTAACATAAAATGGGTGATAATAATAAAACATGAACATCGAATCGTGATATAAGTGATAACATCAAAGTATTATAGGAATGTGGAAACTATATAAAACATAACATTATAAAAATAAGTCATGGAAAACTGCCAAGAAATCATAACATAGTGTTCTTAGTATATGTTCATATGAACTATACATGGTATCTCATGAGATAAAATCATTACCCAATGTATTGGTGGTGTATATAATTCTGGGTCTACTCGTCACATTCTTAACATGTACATGTATTTGGGAACCACATAGATCATACAACATAAGAATTTATTTAATCAATTTTAACCCCATGACTAAAGAGTTTGGGTTACAAACATGAATGTAACCAATAAAATAATTATAGGTACAAATAGGTGAATACACTTTAGTGTAAATATTGATGGGTATTCACTATAAAAATGTTTGGAATGGAAAATCATAGTATAATTTCGATAGTATAATGGGTGTATATAAAGGTTCATGGAATGAATGAATGAGAGTTAAAGGTGGGGTATAATTATATTTGAATCATAAGGATATAAAATTTATGTGTAAAAACATGTTAAAACATGGAAATTTGGAAATAAAAAGAGTTTAGTACAAAGAAAGTACTTGAAATAAAAAAAGAGGAGAGAGTCCCTTACATAGAGAGGGAGCTTATAAAATATTGAGAGGGGATTATTAAGAGCTTGGAAACACATTGTTATGGATTTAGTGTGGGAAAGGGATATAGAATTCATGATCGATGGGTTTTTGATTAAATAAGAGTGGGAGGATGGGTTGGTATTTATGAAAAAATTGGGGGAATTCTTTATCAATTTCTAATCAAAGGTTTTGGACACTGTATGAAAAAATAATCAAAATCTCAAACCATACCATAGATTTTTAACATGATATATATCAAATAGGAGTGTTTTTTAATATTTTATAAGGCCAAGAATCTAATACAATAAAACAATAACCTTAGTGATGTATAATTGAGTCAGGTTTATAAATAATTGATTTCAAAACCTTAAAATATAATATAGTTTTTGGAGGATTCATTAAGGGTTCATGAAATTAATAAAATAATGTAAAAACACATTATTTTAAAGGGAAAACATAATTTAAGGCATGAATTTTCTTTAATCTATTTATTACATCACTTTTGGGCTATTATTATGTCATAATACATACAATATATTTAAACTATATTTAATTTTTACCCATAAATAAAACCATCTCAAAATGTTATGAAACATTAACCATTGGATAATTTCAACCTGATGATTTAAAAAATAATATTTATTTTATCCAAATAAATATCTAGATATTATAATTTATACTTTTAAATCAGGTCTAATTTTTTGAAAAATACTATTTTTTATGATAATAAAATTTTTCTGACTCTTATAATGATTATATTAGACTTTATTAAATTATATTATCATTTGTAGAAAAATATTATTTAATAAAAATATTACATGAAATTGAAAATTATTTCAAAAATATTAAATTTAACAAAAATTGGGTTTAAATTAAAACCATATATTTTCTAAAAATACAATTTTGTTTTCTTCATATCAAAATCTAATTTTCATTAACTCATATAAACACTACTAGAAATTTGTTCTATACCCACCATTTCAAACCATGGGTATAGCCCTTAAAACCATGGGTATAGGCTATACACATAGTTTCAAGGAGCTTTGGGAAGCTGAGGCATCAATATAACCCGGTTCTATACCCATGGTTTTGGAAACTATGAGTATAGATCCACTCCATCATGTCATTATCCTATACCCACGATTTGTAAAACTGTGGGTATATGTTAGAAAAAATACACAACTGCATGATTCGATCCCTGGACCGCCCCTTTATTCTTGTCGTTCCTAACCACTACTCCATTTCTATTATTGGTATATGAATATATATTTACTTATATATATTTATATAAACCGTGGATATAGGTAGAAAAATGTGAGAATAGGTGTTCCTGTGAAATTTTTGTGTGTCCCGCAATATGGCGAGAAAGCTATATCCATGATTTTTTAAAACTGGAGGTATAGGTCTAAAAAAAACCCTATAACGATGATTATCTGAAAACCATGGGTATATGTCTTGAAAAATATCTTATACCCACAATTTTCTAGAACCATGGTTATATGTTACCATACTATACCTATACCCACGATTTGGGGAAAACCATGGGTATTGGGCCATTTTCCAGTAGTGAAAATTGTAATAATAAAAAGTGGTAATATAATCATCATTTTCTTAAAAATTAAAATTAAAAATTAATACTAGTAATGTATAGATATAGAACCCCTTATTACACCAGTGTACTCTTTAAGAGTATGGTGTGTGATGGAAGGGCTTTTTTAGGGTGGTTCAATGAACATGGTTTGGGTCGTGATCTTGATAAGATTGATATTCTCGCCTAAATGGTTTCTATCAAGATTTAGTTATTGAATACATGATTTTGATTAGTCATGGTCAAAGAATAGTGACTACACCCCCCTTAGAAGCTCCAATAGATGGGACTCATAGGGTACAATCCTATTGGTCAAGCCCACCACTTCTTCCATTTGTGTCAATTGGACTTTATCATAACAAATAATATATACTAATATTAACAGTCACTATTAAATGGATATATTATGAATAATTATGATGATTACCATTATTTTAAATCTAATAGGATATATTGGTCTAAAATAATAAAAGTAGTACATGTTTTTTCTATAACTATAAGGCATTTACTCAATCAAAAGGTAATTTCATTTATAAATGTTTGGGTCATTATATTATTCCCCCATTCAGAATTTTTTATCATGAAATTTCATCTCATACACTAAAATAGATGAGGTTACTTATATTTCATTACCACTTCTGGTTCCCATGTTTCTTTCTCAAATTTGATATTCCACCACAACACTTTGACCAGGCGGGTTTTTTATTAAGTAGAACATTCTATTTATGATATAACAACTTCACCAACTAATCCTCATATTAAATACCATTCTGTAAAGGTACCACCTATTCATTTAGTACATGTATGGGCTTAAATATGCCTTTAATTGAGAAGGATACATGGAACACATCATGTTCTTAGGATATGTTAGGTGTGGGTGTTAGTTGATAGTCTACAAATTCAACGTGATAATGGATCATAAAGGGGATGATGTGTCTAGGGAAAAGTTTTTCTCTCTTCCCAAACCTTATTACTTTCTTCCATTAAGATATATGACAAAACAACTTATCCCCAACATCAAACTCGAGGTATCACTGATTATTTTCTACCTAGATTTTCGGTTGAATTTGTACATATTTCATATGATGTTTAATATTTTGATCCTTATTTATAATCTCTTATATATTATTAGGTCCCATAAGATTACACTCTCTAACTTCATCCCATCATTTTGGAGTTCAACACTGCTTCCAATATAGATCTTCCTAAGGTGCCATTTTTTATAGAATGAAAATTGTTGTTATATGAGAACTCCACTAGAGGAATGTGTTGATCACAACATCCTTGGAAATACATTGAACATGATCTAAAAATATCCTATAGAGTTTTAATGGTTCTATGAGAATGAAAATTGGTATAAGGGTGTTAAGTAGTATTAAAGCTCAACTCTACATCCATCACATACTGAAGGCTTCTCCAAAACCTCAATGTAAACCTTGGATATCAATCATATATAATGGAGAGTGGAACTGCATATAGTATTTCTACTTACCTTATGTAAATCATGGAGAGTTGGTCAAGAGAGAAATATTTCTTGATAAAAATGAAATGTACTGACTTTTTAAGGTGATCGATTACAACCCAAATGGAATTATTGCCTTTTAATATCCTAGGGAGTCATACGATGAAATCTATGATTATATTTTCCCATTTACATATAGGTATGGGAAATGGTTTAATCATACCTATAGACTTTTTTCGTTCATCCTTGACTTGTTGGCATACCAAGCATCAAGATACAAATTCTACAATCTTCTTCTTCATGTTATCCCACCAGAAATTTTTATTCAAATATCTATATATATTAGTGCTTCCTGGATGAATAGAGAAGAATAAAATATGTGAATCATATAGAAGTTTCTTCTTAATTTATGGTTTTTATGGTAAACATATTTGAGTTCTAGAACTTATAACTCCTTTAAAAAATTTGAACTTAGGAATATTCACTACCTCACCTATAACCCCTTATCATCTTTTTTGGACCTCTGTATCCCTCTTAAGAATGGATAATCAAGTAGTTATTTGAGAAAGGTAGAATGAAGATCCTTCTATTATTCACATGTCCATACTTTTCATTTCCAAGAAGATTGGATCCCTTTAAATCCTCATTATGGATATGGTTATAGGATCCTTTTTACATTGATCACTTTCCACATTGTTCACCTTCCCAGGAAAGTAATGAATTAAAAAATTATAATCCTTGATCATATATATCCACCTTTATTGTTAGATATTGGTCTCATTTTGTGTGAGTATATACTTGAGGATTTTATGATCAATATATATATCACACTTCTCCCCATAGAGATAGTGTCTCCAAATATTAAATGTGAAGATTACTGTAGCCTATTTTAGATCATGTGTTGGGTAGTTATAGTCTGGGACCTTTAATTGATGAGAGGCATAGGATATCAAATTTTTTTATTTCATGATTACACAACCTAATAATTTTTGTAAATATCACTATAGATTGCAAATCATTCATCATTATTGGGTAATGTGATCATATATGTAGTGATTATACTATTCTTTACCTATTTAAATATTTCCTCACATTCATTAGTCTAGAAAAATTTCACTCCATTTCGAGTTAGCTTGGTTCATTATCTTGAAAACCATGAGAATTTTCTCACAAATCAACGATATTACCCAGTTAATATAAAGAAAATATACATCTCCATCACATATATTGGTATTGGAATCCTTTAATTACCTCTATTTTTGAAGGATCTATATATATCTCTTTATAGGTGATAACATGACCCAATAATATTAATTAATCCATCCAAAAATCACATATAATATACTTCACATATAAATTTTCTATTCACAAGGTTTTTTAGTACAAAGTGAAAATTATCCTAATGTTCATCCTTTCATTTGTAGTAGATAAAAATATAATCTATAAATATTACTACAAATTTATCAAGGTAATCCCTAAAGAATATATTCATTATTTCCATAAAGATATCTAGAGAATTAGTGGTACCAAATGGAATCACCATGCAATCATAATTTCTATACATTATACAAAAAATATCCCCTTTAATCACCTTTACTAGATAATATCCCAAAAAAATCCTCCTAAGAGAAGTATTAAGCTCTATATAGTTGATCAAATAGATCATAAATACGTGGAAGATGATACTTGATCATTATTGTGATTTTTTTGACCTTAGGATAATCAATATATAGGTGAATTTACCCATCCTTATTCTTGATGAATAGGACTAATACACCCAATATTGAAGCACTTGAGTGTATAAATGCTTTATCTAGATTCTCCTACTGTTTCTTTTTGAGCTACTTAAGTTCAACAGTGGCCAACCCATTTAGAGTCTTGGATATTGGTAAAGATCTGGGTATAATATTGATTGTGAACACAACCTCACATCTTGGAGGAAGACAAGACAATTCTTTATGAAACACATTAGTATACTCACTTACAATGGGGATATCATCAAGGATGATCTTTTCCTTATTTTCGATCATTTGATCTAGATATGATTTCTCATAAGGCTGTAATATCCATGCTTGAGATGATGATTCTAAAGGAGATTCATCCTCCAACTTTCAATTATATTGGATCAAAGGGTGATTCATAATATGAAGTATTAGTTACTTCTTCTATAACCCTTGATCTCTAGGAATAATAAAAACCTTTATCTCTTGAAATTTATTTTTTCTTTCATTAGTTATCATTTACAACCCTTGGCTTAGTGAATTTATTTGCATAGTGTCATTATTCCTTGTAGATGAAACATTGGATGACAAGCTAAGGGTTGACTAGATCATTCCTTTATTCTATAACATTATTGAGTTTCTCCATTTAGAACATGATATCTAGGTACCTTTTCTTCCCACACCTAAATCATTTTCTTGTCCCATTTAGAATTTTTTTTGTATTCTTATTTCCATACGTTTTACAACTGGGATATTGTAATTTCTTGACACCGTGAGGTTTCTCCATCGCTCCATAGAAATTAATCTCCATTCTCCACTTCCTATCTCTAGACTAGTAATACCATTGAGATTAACTAATCTCTATTTCAACATTGAGGTAATATCAAACAATTTCACCATATATGTGAAAGTATCATGTTGCTAAATCTTTTCTAAGATTTATCTTTATCCCTCTAAGGAATATTTCATCTCCACTTTTGGCAGAAATGACAATGTCAAAGGTGTATCATGCAATTCCTTTAAAGTTTACCTTGTATTCCCTAATATATTCATCATAATTTTCCTTGAGGATAAGGAAATATCTATCCATTTTACATTATAGAGTCCAAGGAAATTATTGATCAAAAAACATTTTCCATAATTCTTTTTACTCCATCACTTTGATAACTTCCTTGTGATTCATATTTTTCATCAATGTCCACCATTTATCAGCTTCTACCTCCATATGATAAATATAAAGCATGACCTTCACTTTCATAGAGTATTAAAACATAGAAAATATATTGTAAATGAATTTGTTCTTTTGTTATATGATTAAAGGATTAGAATATCCACTAAAATTCATAGGCCTTTTTCACATAAATCTCTCAATTAAAACATTATCTTTCTTAGGGGGATGTGGGTTTTCCCCCTGATTCATGTTTCTATTCAAAACATGAGTTTTTTAAGAAATTATCATCATAAATTTATCAACTCTTGTTCCCATTAGGTTGATAATCTCATTTGGGTGGCTATTACATTACTCATCGCATTGGTTGTTGACTTAGTTCCTCAAATTCCTAGACATTGACTAAAATAAAGGAAAAATTAGGGATCAGAATTTTAAAACTATTTATTATATAAAAAAGAATACTATAAAAATTAACAGAATAACATATAAATGGAATATATTCTTTTACCTAAGGATTTAGAGGTTTTATCTATGTTATCAATCACCTATTTCCTAAAATAAAATTTGACGGTCATTTTTTTACCTTCATGAATGTTCATAAGGATCTTGTGAATTTACCAAAGCATATACCCTTGGAAAGTCAAACTAGGTGTACAAAAAGGCCTATTTTTCATGCACTAGGTGACCATCAAGTCAACTACAAATGTTATCTTTTTAGGGGTTTTATCCCTAGGTATAAATGGGAAAGGGCCACATCCATTTATATTATCAAGACATGTATTTTATTGTTTGGAAATCACTTAATCCATACTTTACCATAATTAAGAGATTTTTTACTATTTTTAAAATTATCCCTAAGGCTTTATCCATGGTTTTATAATTCCAATACACAAAAATAACAATACCTTGCTCTGATACCAACTATGAAAACCCATATCTTTATTTATTATATAAATACAAAGATAATACAATACCAAAATATTGAAAGGTCTAGGGTCTTTGGATAAGTAGATACATAACATATTAACTTGAAATATGGATACAAAATCATTAGTTTAGACATTCTAAAATTCTTTTAAAAATTACATTGCTCTTTTAAAACTATATGGGATAACATTGGGATGTATATAAGAAATGAGTGATCTATAAATCCTAGTAAGGGAATAATCAAAGAATAACATAATGAAATTAATACATGTTATAAAATAGGAATATCAAGGTGTTATAAAAGGGATGAGAATCATAAACATGAATATAGAAGCATGATATAATATGACAACATAAAGGAACCATGTGAATGAGAAAACAACATAAAACATGGAATCATAAGAATAATTTGTAACATCCAGACCTAGGTGCCACTCACCGGTGCCTCGAGCCGGTCCACCACATAACCTCAGGTGCTCCTCCCTATACGCCAGAAGTTTCCGACTAGTAGTGAGGGTCTAATATCAGTCATGGGGAGACTATACCCTCTTTTTTTCTTTATAAAAGTAATATACCAGTGAAAATAATAAAAAATAAAAAAATAAAATATAAATATAAACAGAAAAAATACTAAAATCACAAGATGACCAAAGAATGAAGTAAAATGTAAAAATTGAACAATAAATATTTCTTTCTAATTCATGTTCTAAGTGTAAAATAAAACTCATAATTAATGACACTAACAACTCTCAGGAGGGTCTTGAACCATTTCGGGTTCCCTCATCCATGCTCCATCCCAACCCAGCCATCTAACATAGGGCCTTTTCCCTTAACCTTTCATGCAATAAGGTAATCTATTCGGGTACTGATCAAGAAACCTGAGTAGGTTGTGGAAACAACTCTATAAGCCACCACTAACGGTGTCTAAAACAATATCCAATAAATAACAGGTTTATACAGTTTTATAAAGAATAAAATACAATAAATCAAGTAACAAATTTACATTTATTTACTTACTCTTTATTTAACCACATATCACCTGGGTTCCCAAGGACACCCAAAATCAAGTCATATACCTAGATGTCATTGTTACCATTAATAATTCATAATTTAATGAACATGTTACCATTCATAATACTTATCCAAATACCCATCTTACAATTCACCATTTAATAATACATAATTGAATGAGCATTTTAATATTCATAATAATTTGACAAATTTCCATGTTACCATTCACCATTTCACACATTAGAATGACCATATTACCATTATTTATTTCTCAATTGAATAAACATGTTACAATTCATAACTTCACACATTAGAATGATCAAGTTCCAATTATTTATTTTATAACTAAATGACCATGTTACCATTCATCAACACATAATTAATTAAACAATTAATTATCCACACCGATTCTATTACTAATCTAACAACAAGTTAAACACAACAATTCTATTAGTTAACTCAACAATTAACTAATCGCATCAATAACATTAATTAATTAAAAAATTAATTAATCACATCATTTACTCAAGTTAATTCAATAATTAATTAATCACATCAATCACCCTAGTGAATTCAATAATTAACTAATCACATCAATAACTCTAATTAAGTCATCAATTAAATAATCACATCAATAATATTAATTTATTAGAAAATTAATTAATCACATAAAATACATTAATTAATTAAAAAATTAAGTAATCACTTCAATTCTATTATTCAATTCAATAATTAACTAAACACATCAATTATTACAGTTAATTCAACAATTAACTAATCACATCAATATATTTATTAATTCAAAAATTAATTAATCAAATTGAATAAATACATTAATTTAATAATTAATTAATCAATTCAATAACTCTAGTTAATTAAATAATTAACAAAAAACAATAATTACATTAATTAATTTGAAAATTAATTAACCACATCAAATACATTAATTAATTCAATAATTAACTAATCACTTTAATAACTATATTTAATTAAACAATTTAATAAACACATAAATTACATTAATTAATTCAACATTAAATAATCACATTAATTCCCTTATTTAATTTTATCAATTAATTAATCTCATTAATCCCATTATGTAATTAAATAATTAAATAATCACTTTACTTCTATTAATTAATTCATCAATTAATTATTCCCATGAATCTTGTTAATTAATTATACAATTAATTAATCATCTCAATCTCATTAATTATTCAAAAATTATTTTATCACGTAATTAACCTTAATTAATTCCCCGATTAATTAATCATGTCAATTCAATTCATTAATTCATCAATTAATTATTCAATATCCAAAAAATAATTACCCCAAAATTAATTAAACAATTAATTTTTCAAATAAATGATCTAAATAGCTCATGATTAATTATACAATTAATTATCTCAATTTATATATCTCAATATCTCATAATTAATTCTACAATTAATTGTCTCAAATAATATATCTTGATATCTCATAATTAATTCATTAATTAATTATATCAAATCATATATCTTGACATCTCATAATTATTTAATCAATTAATTACCTCAAACAAATTATCTCAATATCTCATAAATAATTCTACAATTAATTATCTAAAATCATATTTCCTGATATCTCATAATAAATCTACCATTAATTATCTCAACTCATATATCATAATATCTCATAATTAATCTACCATTAATTAACTCAACTCATATATCTTGATATATCATAATTAATCTACCATTAAATATATCAACTCATATATCTTGATAACTCATAACTAATCTACCATTAATTTTCTCAACTCATGACATCAATATCCCTTAATTAATCTCCCGATTAATTATCTAAATAACAAATCCCTAAATCTCATAATTAATCCTCCAATTAATTGTTGAGATGGTATGTCTGAATATGATATAATATATAATACCAAATGTAGGATCGAAATAAGAATGAGATTCTCAGATACAAGAGGGGGGGGGGGGGGTAATTGTACCTGTTAAAAATTCCTTTGGAACTTTTAAAGATGTTTATGTTTAACAAGGTTAAACAAAATAATCCACAAGACCTCTTATAAGTTCTAAACAATTTCTAGATTCCAGAAAAGTAATTTCGAAAATGAAACTTAACAAAAGTTACAAAGATTAAGATTCAACCTTAAATCATATAGAATCAAACTATATCAGAGTACAAGAGTGAGAAAGTATAAGATAATATACTTTCCTCAACAATACAAAATACAGTAGAAAAACTTGTAACAAAAACAAGTAACAAGTAATAAGTCTTTTAACCCAAAGAGAAGGGTATCCATCATCTTTGGATAAAGGTCCCTTGATTTGTACTTTCAAGAAAGTATGTCTTACCCACACCAGGGTAAGCCCTCGATATGAAGATCGGAGTCTGCCTTGCTATCCCTTCAATCCCTCAACTATTAGGTAGTCGACACCTCTATCTTCCTTAGCAAGGATTCCCTCAACTTCAAGGTGTTGGAACCTCTGTCTTCCTATCCCCAGAAGTCCTCGATTATACACAACAACAATTAGAGTCGCACGAAGCAAATCTGCACAAGGAAAAGTTTGAACAAGCTGTTCAAACTTTCTACACAAAGCTTGATATTTGATAAGAGCCTCTCTCCCTAGAAATCACTTCAACAACATGTAGGTGCAGATTTCAAAGTTTAATTATAAAGTATTTTTCTTTTCAAATGAGCTCCTATTTATAGGCACAGCTCCAACGGTTGTCTCCCTCCTCCAACGGTCATATTCGTTCTTGAATTTTGGAGGGACCTGTACATGTGTCACTCAACCAACAGTTAGTTGATAATTGAAGGCACGACATCGTTTTATAATAGAATAAGTGAAAGAATATCTTAAACTGATATTCAGAATAGAGAAAATGAATGTTCTAAGTGTTGAAAGATAAAGTTCAGAGTCTTACTAGAAAATTAATTTAGAGTCTATAATAAAGAGATATTAGGATTCTATTTTCCTAAGGAATTCATAATGAGAATTCGTAATCAGAATTCTTCATCAGAATTCGTAATGAGAATTCGTAACCAGAATTCATCATCAGAATTTGTAATCAGAATTCGTGATCAGAATTCATCATCAGAATTTTTAATCAAAATTCATGATCAGAATTCATCATCAGAATTGTTAATGAGAATTCATGATTAGAATTCGAAATCAGAATTCGTAATCAGAATTCATAATCAGAATTCTTCATTAGAATTCATAATGAGAATTCATAATCAGAATTCTTCACTGGAATTCGTAATGAGAATTCATAATCAGAATTCTTCATTAGAATTCGTAATGAGAATTCGTAATTAGAATTCTTCATCAGAATTCATTGTTAGAACTTTATATTAGTTCGTAATCAGAATTCAGAGTTGAACTTCATAAAAGTTCGTAACAGGGAATTCAAAATAGAACTTCATAAAAGTTCGTAACAAGAATTTGGATCCTAAAACAGAATGCTTCACATCTAAGTATTATACGATTATGAGGTTTTAGATATGAATCAAATTTTTATACTTAAGAAAAATATTGATAAGAAAAATGAAATCTAGGTAAGGGTAAATTTCCTTAGGGAAGGAAATTTTCTTTATAGAATTCAAATAGTGGTAAAATGAGTTTTTCCTTGAAATGAGGTGTTTGTGATTTTCAAAAAAAGTAGTGGTAAAGTCATAAGGATACCTTAATGACTTAAAAATCTCCCCATTTTCATGAAGGAATGGAAAAGTCATAAGGAGAACCTTATTGACTCAACAATATCCAACTTTTTGGAAAGCACAAACATCCGTATGAAAAAAATATAAGGACTTGGGAAAAGTTTCTTTAGACATTGAAATTAAAACTTATGTCCCTTTGTTCATGGACAATGTTGAATACAACTAACTCCCCCTTAGGATTTGGAACTCTAAGGATCGTATTCTAGATTTACAAAATGGAATTTTCATTATCTTGAAAATGGAAATCTTCATAATGAGAAACTCCTCCTTAAATAAGCTCCCCCTTACTTAGGGATAGTTATTATTTACTTAGAAAATTTTCTTCCCCCTTTTAGATTTTTCCTTCCCCCTTTTAGATTTTTCCTTCTCCCCCTTTCTGATTTTCAAAAAGAGTTTAAGGGAATAGAAAAGAAATATGGTACCTAAAATATTAGTAAAGACATGCAAGGAAAAATAGGCCAACCAACATTCCATTACGATTGAAAGTATTAGTACAGGGAAAAGAAAATAAAACAAAAGATCGGAGTGGACTATTTTTTTTCTTTTTCCATGGGTATTAGCATTCTAAGAATGGTCTTAAACTTCTTCAGCTCTTTGTGATCTTCCTCACCTTGCTTTTCTAATGCCTTTATCCTGTCTTCGTGAGCCTTTAGGACCTCTTCCTAAGCCTTCATGGCATCTTCCTGAGAAAACAACAAATCAAATTTTTTCAAAAGGTTTTCTTGCATCTCGCACCGAAGATTCTTTTCTGTTTTTAGGATTTGAACAGTATAACTCAGCTTCCCATTCAGATATTTCACATCCTGAATCCGGGAACTTTGTTCTAGACCTAGATTTTCCTGAAAACAGTCTGAAAGATTTTTAATTTTGAAATACTCAGTACCAAAGGACTCCTTAACATCTTCTTGGAACTGATCAAGCACTTCCATATATTTTACAATCTTCTTAGACCATAGAGTTATTTTGCTGCAAGAATTTCTATGGACCTCGTAGTTGATAAGAAAATTCTTATGTTCTGCCTTAATATTCACACATTTATCCATCACCATGGATACAAAATCTGACTTCTGATTCATGCTATGCTAAAGCATCTGGCATCTGGTGTCTATTGTAGGAAAGATCAGAATTGTATCTCCCAACTTATTGAGGGACTCAACCACAAAATCGTGTCCCAATGCAGACGACTCTGAATTGGAAATCTTGCTAGGAGAATTTTCTTCTTTTATTTCCACTAGCTTACTTTTAGAAGAGCCTCCACATTTATTCTTCCTTATGATATCTTTCATTGTGGTATCAATAAGCACTTGATTACCCTTGCTGATTTTCGGTATGGCTTCCTCATCAGGGGATTCATGCTCACTCTCGGATAACTGTACTATCTTGTCTTCATCAGGTTTTTCTTTTTGAGCTCCATCTTCGACATCCTTAGGATGTATAAAGTCAAGATTATGACTCTCTTTTGACAATTTTTTCACTTCTTCTTCTTCTTCTTCTTTCTTATCAACTCCCAGAGTAACAATTTTTGAGGATCTGTCTTTAGAAGTTTGGATTGACAACTTCTCAGATGGGGTTCTCTTATCTTGATATTCTTCAACTTGCTTAATTATATCATCATAACTTCCACTCATCTCATCTTTTTGAACTTCCTCCACAACTTGTTGAACTTTCTCCATCACTTCTTTCTCAATTTCCTTCTCCTTGGAATTTCTCGGAGTCTTCTTACCTAGAGTCTCAGGAAATTGTTCCATCAAAAAAGATTTTAGAATAGGAATATTTTAGGAAGCTATTTCCACATCCCTTAGAAGGGATTGACAAATTTTAGCCTCTGTCATCTTCTTCTTCAGCTTCTTCTCTTTGGCCTGTTTCTCTAGTCCATCAACAGATTTTTCTTTCAAGGCCTTAGCCTCAGTAGTATCCAATCCAAACTGAGGCTCCCCTACTTTTCTATTATTCTTGTCCTCTCTCCACTTTTCAACTACTTCATCTGGGTAGGCCATTTTCTTCATTGGTTTAGGAGGTGCGGATTGGGGTTCTTTAGCCTTAGGGGTTTTGTCTTCCACTTCCATCAACTTTCTCTTCTTACCAGCCTTCTTTGTTGGTTCTTCTTTTTCAACACTTTTCAGAATGGCCTCTGCCTCCTCCACTTGCAGATCATAAAACTCACCCGACTCTTTAGAGAAACCAACCTTCATTATCTTGAGGGTATCATCACTGATAAGCATTACCTTGCAATTCCTAGGCTTTGAGGTGCAATAAATATTGAAAGAATCAGGACACCGAATAATAATATTGGAGAGAAGAGCAGGATACATAATAATTTGAGCTTTCAAATTCCCATTCATGATGTTCTGAACCGTAATAAGGATGTGCCTCATCAGATTGATCTTTCCTAGATTTACCAAGAAATCCAAGATGTAAATGTCACTTTTCTTTAATTTATCCTTGTCACCTCTTCTTGGTATGAAAAACCCTTGAACCCACAACTGTAGAATCTGAATGTTGGTAGACAGATGAGAAATATTTGCGGTCTTGACTTCTTTAAGTTCAAGGCATTCCATAGCCTTCACTTTGATAAAAATTCCTTGCACATCCGGTAGTTTATGGGAGAAAAATTCAGCTTCTCCATCATATGAGAGCCCCAAAAAGCTTGCAGCCTTGGTGTAAGAAAGCTTGTAAGTCTTACCATAACTCTTAAAGGAGAATTTTTCTCTGCCATCTTCATCAAAGAATGAAACAAGCTCATAAAATTCTATAAGCAAATCCATATAAACAACATCCTGATCCCCTGGCTTTGATATGCAGAAATCTTCCCATTCATTGAGCTTGATATTTTTAGAAATAAGAGAATAATACTTACTAAGAATCTCCATATGGACCAAAATTTCCATGTAGACTAACCATCTTGAGATTGGCTTCATAGTAGACATTTCTTGAGAAGTGGCTTCTACAGACATTTGGAATGGAGAAACACTGAAAGATTCAAAACGGTCTTAAGAAGGAAGGGAAGAAATTCAACACGCGAGGGCTTGAATTCGATGTGGGATAACCATTGGGGGTCCCTTCAATGTGGGACAACCATTGGGGGTCCCCTTTATATAGGAAAAGGAGGTGACCTTTCATCCTCCAAAACCCATCTAACGATTTTGAATCATTGTGATCAGATCTAACGGTTGAAAAACTAGCCGCAAGGAAATCTTGAATTTGCTCTTTTGAGGTTTTAAGAAAAACATTCAGATTTTATGGAAAAACGAATCCGAAAAACACAAAAGAAAATACCAGCATGAAAAATATGATTATGAAAACTTAATTAAGAATATCATACCTTTTGGATTTCTAGGAAGATTATTCATAATAGGTGATATTATTATTGATGAAAATTTGACTATGAAAATCTTACTACGAAAAGAAACTCACTACAAAAAACTCACTAAAAAAAACTTAAAGTCAAAAAGTTTATTTCAAAAACATTGAGTACCAAAACCCTATTACGAAAAAGTATGAGAACAAGAACATTACAAAAAAATTCATTACAAAAATTTCCAGTACGAAAACTTCATTATGAAAATTTCCAGTACGAAAACTTCATTACAAAAATTTTCAACAGATCATTACGAAACATTTGAAAATCTCAATACGAATTTTTTTGAAAATCTAACAAACAAATGTACTCACCCTATGAAAAGGAGTTTATTAATGTAAGGAGATTGGTTTAACAGAGAGTTATTCAAGGAAAACTACCTTATAGTAATCATTCCTAACTTATGTTCAATATATTAAAATATATCGGAAGGTAAAGATTTTCTAAAAATTTCAACAAGTTGATCTTGAATTCCAATAAACTGAAGAATAATATCTTCTTTTTTGTGTGTGATCCCTAAGAAAGTGATGCCTAATATCTATGTGTTTTTCATGAGTGTGATGTGCAGGGTTTTTACTAAGGGCAATGGCACTTGTATTATCACACAAAAATTGTGTTTTGGTAAAAATCATACCATAGTCTGTGAGTGTGTGTTGCATCCACAACATTTGAGCACAACAACTTCCAGCTACTACATATTCAGCTTCAACATTGGATAGTGCTACTGAGTGTTTCTTCTTGCATGAACAAGAAACTAATGAATCTCCTAAGAAATTATATGTTTCATATGTACTCTATCTATCCATTCTACACCCACTAAAGTCAGCATCTGAATTTTTTTTAAGATAAAATCATTTACAGAATTATAAAATAGTCCTAGATCTATGGTTCCCTTTTAGTGGTGAAAAATTATTTTCACTGCCTTTAAATGAGATTCCTTAGGATTGGATTGATATCTATCACCTAGGAATATTGAAAACATCAAGTATGGATGACTAGCTGTCAAGTATATTAAGCTTCCTATCATACCTATAAAAGATGTTTGATCCACTGGTTTCCCAGCTTTATCAAGATCAAGTGTGTTTGAGGTACCAATGGAGTACTAATACTTTTTGTGTTGTCATATCCATAATTTTTTAGAAGATATTTAATTTACTTATGTTGAGATATATAAGTTCTTTCTAGTTTTTGAGAAATTTGAAAACCAAGGAAAAATGTTAAGTCACCCATCATACTCATTTCAAACTCAGATTTCATTAGATCCACAAAGCAATCAGTTAAAGATTGCTGAGTTGAAAAAAAATATAATGTCATCAACATAAATTTGAAAAAACAAAACATTTTTCTTATCTTTAATTATAAAAAGGGTTGGATCTGCATTTCCCTTAACATAGTTATTTTGAAGCAAAAATCCTATAAGTATATCATACCAAGATCAAGGGGCTTGTTTAAGGAAATACAAAGCTTTGGTGAGCCTAAAAACATGATCATGATGTTTTGTGTTTTCAAAGACAATAGGTTGTTCAACAAAAACTTTTTCTTGAACATAACCTTTAAGGAAAACACATTTTACATCCATTTGAAAAATCTTGAAATTGAAGAATGCAGCAAAGGAAAGTAAAATATGAATAGATTCAAGTCTAGCTACTAGAGAATAGGTTTCTTCATAGTCTATTCCTTCTTGTTGATTATATCCTTTAGCAACCAATATAGCTTTATTGCTAACTAAGACTCCATTTTCATCACAGTTATTTCTAAAGACCCATTTTACTCTAATTACATAAGTTTTCTTAGGTATTTCAACCAAGGTCCAGACTTTATTCCTTTCGAATTCATTTAGTTTATCTTGCATGACTTTAATCCAATCATCATCACTTAAATCTTCATTAGTGATTTTTTTCTCTAATTGGAAAAGAAATGCTAGATGTTCTAATTCATTTCTTAAGAAACTTCTTGTCCCTATAGGTTGATTCAAATCACTAATGATACTATCACTAGGATGATTCTTAATAAACGTCTGATTTGGGTTTTTAAGAACCTGTTCATCAACATAGGGTAGGAAATCTTCTAGGGTAAATGTTTCAGAAGTATCTTCTTGAACATTTTATTTATCTGAAGAATTTCTATCATAGGTTGATAATCAGTTTTTGAAAACACATCCGAGGATGGAGGATGATGTTGTTTAAAAACAAAAGGACAAGTTTCATCAAATTTGACATGTACTATTTCTTCAACAGTAAAAGTGTTTTTTTTAAAACTATATATTCCTTAGAAGTGGTGGAGTAGCCTAAGAAAATCCCTTTATCATATTTTGGTGCAAATTTGTGTAAATTATCTTTAGTATTCAGAATGAATACCTTGAAACCAAAAACCTTAAAGTAGGAAAGTCTAGGTTTTCTACCATTCCATAACTCATAAGGAATTTTATTAAGAAAAGGTCTAATAAAAAAATGATTTATAGTATAACAAGCAGTACTTACAACTTCAGCCCAAAAATTTTTGGCAATAGAATACTCACTCAACATGGTTTTAGTTATCTCTTGAAGAATTATATTTCTTCTTTCAACAACACCATTATGTTGAGATGTTCTAGGTGCTGAAAAGTTGTGAGTAATACCTTTTCTACTACAAAATGTTTCAAAATCAGAATTTTGAAATTCTCCTCTATGATCACTATGAATAATTTTGAATGGAATTTTTTTTATCATTTTTGACTTGGGATCTAAAACTTTTAAAATAATAAAAATCTTCAGACTTCTTTGCTAGAAAATAGACCCATATAAATATAGTGTAATCATCAACAAAAACAAATACATAATATTTCCCCCCAATGATTCTAGTTTGTGTAAGACCAAAATGATCCATATGCACTAGCTATAATGCATCAGTGGTTGAGACTTAACCAATGGATTTAAAACATGATTTATGTTTCTTGCCATATTGAAAAGGTTTACAAACTTTTTAAGAATCAAATCTAAGTTCTGGTAGATCCTTAACTAGTCTTTTCATAAACAGTTTTCATTTGTTTATAAGGTTACAGTGTATTAACCTTCTATGACATAACCAAGAATGATCTTCCATTGCACTAAGGCAAGATAAATCTTGGCTCCTAAGGTCTTCTAAGTTTAGTGTGTAAACATTCTCTTGCCTCTTGGCAGAATGAATAAATTCTTCCTTGGAATTATTTACTAAGCACTTATCATTCCTAAAATTCACAAGATAGCCTTCATCACATAATTGACTTATACTGATCAGGTTGTGCTTAAGACCCTTAACAAATAAAACATTTGAAATCAAAGTTATTCCAAGAAGAACAATGTTACCTATACCAATAATTTCTCCCTAAGCATTATCTCCAAAATTTACTTTTTCTCCTTTCGTATTGATAATATTTTCAAAATAGTTTTTGTTACCAGTCATATGCTGGGAACATCCACTATCAATGTACCAAGTATTGTTGTTGGTACTTTACCCATTTTTCTGAAAATAAGAAAAATTTAGATTTTTGGAATCCAGAATTGCTTGGATCCAGAAGTTTCAGAAAACAAAATTTTGGGTACCCACATCTTCTTAGAAAAATAAGCCTTATGAAATCCTAAAGATTGAGTTTTTTTGAAGGAACAATTATTTTCCCAGTGACCACCACACTGACATTTAGTACAAAATGGGGCACTTTGAGGAATAAAGTAGTTGTTACTAAAAATTGGTTTAGAACTATTGTAACAAAAACCAGAGGTATTCCTTCAAGGTCAGATTTGTGAATACATTTTAGCAAACTTTTCCTTACCTAGGGTAAAGTTTTACAAACACTTCCTCAAGGAAAATATTTCAGGTTTGAGTTTACTAACTAAGTTCTCATCTTCAAAAACTTCTGATTTTGAGCTATAGTTAGGATCGAAAACATTTTTCTTAGAAATTATGTTTTCTTGATGTTTAGAAAGTTTATTCTTCTCAGAACTTACTACCTTAAGATTTTTTTGAAATACTTTCAAAATCATCATTTTTCTTATCGAGATCTTTAGAATGATCTGATATTTCTCTAGTAAGAATTGTACTCCTAGAATTTTCCTTATCATGTTTTTTCATCAGTTTTCAATTCTCATTCTCAAGGTGTTTGGAAAACCTAGAAACTTCTTCATAGGTAGGTAAATTATTATCTTCATTAGATAATGATTCTTCATCCGAAGAGTTAAAATATTTACTATCATTAGAATTCAAATAAACATTGGTCATTGATTCATCATTGTGTACCTTAGCCATCAAGAAATAATTATCAATAGGTAGCCTGGCTAAAAGACCAAGATTTTTCTGTTTAGAAGATTCATAATACGAAGATTCATCTGAAGAGTCTCCACAAATGGCACTCCATGTGTCATTAGTTTTCAACACTTTCTTAGCTTTTGACTTGTAATACTTCTTTCTGTTTTTCTCAAAATGACTTTCTTTTCTCTTGAGCATAGGGCAATCAGGACTTATGTGTCTAGCTCTCTTACATTCATAGCATGTAACTTCTGAATATTTCTTGTCTTTCCTTTCCTTCTTATATTTGGATTGAAAGTTCCTTTGTCCATCTATCTTGTTTATCCTTCGAGCAAGATTTTCTAAATCATTTTCTGAGGATTCACTTCCACTAGATTCAGAATAGATAACAACTTTATTAGATCTGGATCTAGTAACTCTCTCAGGAGTCTTGGATTTCATATGATTGGAAGTAGTAGCAAAAGCTACACTGCCATTTCCATTCTTCTTCTTCAAAATAGCTAATCAAGGGTAATATGAGTAACCTTTCTATTCTCATCGATAGCAGTCCTTTTAGATTCCCACCCATTCGGCATGATGTCAATAATCTTGTCAACAAGAGATTCATCATCTAATCCTTTTTAACCAATTGATTATAAACCATTCGAAATAGTCATTAATCTCTATTGCACCTTGCATATGGGTTCACTATAAGGAAAACTAAAACTATGATATTCACCTCTAGGAATAGCTCTTCTAGTCTCAATTACTTTGGAGGTTCCAAAGTGATTAACTTCAAGTTTCTTCCATATAGAATTTGATGCTTCACAAGATGAAATTTGGCTATATATATTTCTAGTCATTGAACAAAGTAAAGTGTTGAGTACCTTATAATTCAATTGATATTCATGATTTTCTTGATTTATAAAGGCACTCACTTCTTTATCAGGAATTTTGTATCCATTGATAATCATAAAAAAATTTTCAACCCTAGTGTTGATAATGAAAGTCTTCATATAAGCTCTCTAATATTCGTAATCATTACCATCATAGATTGGTGGTCTGGTTGGATTAAGATTGTCTATGAAACCAATATTGATTCCTGTCATCTTTAAGAAAAGTCTTTCCACAAAAAATTGTTAATAGAAAAAGTTTGTAAACAAGGAAAATATTATAATCAAGAAAATATAGAGAAAAAGTATCTATAAGAGAAAGTGAATCCGAACTATGAGTCCAAAAAATATATTTCGAAAAATATGAATCCGGAAAATGCAATTTGGAGAATTTTCTTTTGAATCTAATCGTCAGATTAATTCAGATTGAACCAAATACTCTGATACCAATTGTTGAGATGGTATGTCTGAGTATGATATATTCTATAATACCAAATGTAGGATTGAAATAAGAATGAGATTATCAGATACAAGAGGGGGGGGGGGGGGGGTTGAATTGTACATATTAAAAATTCCTTTGGAACTTTTAAAGATGGTTTTGTTTAAAAAGGTAAAAATAATAATCCACAAGACCTCTTATAAGTTCTAAACACTTTCTAGAATCTGGAAAAGTAATTCTAAAAATTAAACATAACAAAAGTTACAAAGATTAGGATTCTACCTTAAAGCATATAGAATCTAACTATATCAGAGTACAAGAGTGAGAAAGTATAAGATAGTATACTTTCCTCAACAATACAAAATGCAGCGGAAAAACTTGTAACAAAAAAAAGTAACAAGTAGTAAGTCTTTTAACCCAAAGATAAGGGTATACAACAACCATGGATAAAGGTCCCTCGATTTATACTTTCAAGAAAGTTTATCTTACCCACACCTGGGTAAGCCCTCGATACAAAGATCAGAGTCTGTCTTGTTATCCCTGCAAGCTCTCAACTATAAGGTAGTCGACACCTCTGTCTTCCTCAGCAAGGAAGCCTTCAACTTCAAGGTGATGGAACCTCTGTCTTCCTATCCCCGGAATCCCTTGATTGCACACAGCAAAAATCAGAGTCGCATGAAGAAAATCTGCACAAGGCAAAGTTTGAACAATCTATTCAAA
This sequence comes from Viscum album, assembly GCA_963277665.1. Lineage (NCBI taxonomy): Eukaryota > Viridiplantae > Streptophyta > Magnoliopsida > Santalales > Viscaceae > Viscum > Viscum album. Next base: position 1,417,478,245 of record OY728157.1, on the reverse strand, counting down.
CTTTCTGTACAAAGATTAAGAGTTGATAAGAGCCTCTCTCTCTAGAAATAAATTTAATAACATGTAAGCATAGATGTCAAAGTTCAATTGTCAAGTTTTATTCTTTTCAAATGAGCTCCTATTTATAGGCACAAATCCAATAGTTGGATCCCTCCTCCAATGGTCATATTCTTACTTGAATTTCGGAGGGACCTGTACACGTGTCACTCAACCAACGGTTAGTTGATAACTGAAGGAAGGACATCGTTTTATAATAGAACAAGTGAAATCATAACATAAACTGATATTTGGAATGGAGAAAATGAAATTTTTGATTGTTGAAAATTAATGTTCAGAGTCTAACTAAAAAATGAATTTGGAGTATATAATAAAGAGATATTCAGATTCTATTTTTCTAGGGAATTCTTAATGAGAACTTGTAATCAGAATTCTTCATCAGAATTCGTAATGAGATTTCGTAACCAGAATTCATCATCAGAAATTGTAATGAGAATTCGCGATTAGAATTCATCATCAGAATTCATAATGAGAATTCATGATCAGAATTCATCATCAAAATTCTTAGTGAGAATTTGTAATCACAATTCTTCTTCAAAATTAATAATCAGAATTCGTAATCATAATTATTCATCAGAATTTGTAATGAGAATTTGTAATCAGAATTCTTCACCTGAATTCATAATGGGAATTCGTAATCAGAATTCTTCATCAGAATTCGTAATGAGAATTCATAATCAAAATTCTTCATCAGAATTCATAATTTGAATTCATAATCAGAATTCGTAGTTATAACTCTATATAAGTTCGTAATCAGAATTCAGAGTTGAACTTCATAAAAGTTCATAACATGGAATTCAGAATAGTACTTCATAAAAGTTCGTAACAAGAATTCAGATCCTAAAACAGGATGCTTCATATCTAAGTATTATACAATTCTGAGGTTTTATATATGAATCTGATTTTTATACTTAAGAAAAATATTGATAAGAACAATGAAATATAGGCAAGGGTAAATTTCCTTGGGGAATGAAATTTTTCTTGTAGAAGTCAAACAGGGGTGAAATGAGTTTTGCCTTGAAATGAGGTGTTTGTGATTTTCAAAAACAAGGAGTGGTAAAGTCATAAGGATACCTTAATGACTTAACAATCTCCCTCTTTTCATGAAGGAATGGAAATGTAATAAGGATAACCTTATTGACACAACATTAATTATTTTAATGGTAAGCCCCTAAACCTCATAATTCTTTCCACAATTAATTACCTAAATGGACAGACCCGTAGTCCCATAATCAACTCCCCAATTAGTCATATATTTCAATAATAATTCAATTAATCAAATGGCCATTATCTAAATAAAAAATCCCTAAATATCATAATTATACCTTCAATTAATTATATAATTGGATAGTCCCTAAATCTCATAATTAATTTCCCAATTAATAATCTAAATGGGTATCCCCTTATTATCATGATTAGCTCCCCAATTAGTCATTTATTTTAATAGTTAATTCAATTAATCAGTTGGCCACATTAATTAACCCAATATAGGAATTTAAATTACTAAATAACGCTATAAATTATACAATTTAATACACTTAATCAAAATCAAAACTATAGGAATTTAAGATTAGAACACCTACCTCAATTCTTCGATGGATGATCTCCCAACAAAAATCCCCAAAAATTGATTAGCACAAGAACATAAATCTAGATCTGAATATCAAAACACTAAATCACAATTAAAGAAAATAAAGATATTGTAAATCTAGATCTAGATATAGAATCATAGATATAGATCTCACAAAATATATATATATCTATCCAATATATAATATTACATCACTGAAAGGAAACTGAAAGAATGAGGAAAGAATGAGGGAATAATGGTAGTCGAATTCACTTATTAGGAGGGAATCATCCTCGGATCCAGGATTTAATTCGAAAATAATAGAAGTCCTGATGTACTGAAATTCATCTTGAGAGTTCCAAAAACTTAAATACCTACTAGGATCGAATGGGGATTAAAATGGGTGAGTTATGAGGGTTTGGAGGATTTTAAAACTAATTTTAGGGGCATTAAAAATATCACGCATCATTTCCTGGGAAGTGGCACATTGTTTTCTCTAACCGTGCACCAAACATGAACCTATTATTCTTAGGTTTTATATTTTTTCATTTTAGGTTGCATGGTTCGACCAACCATGCACCCTTTATGGGAACTCCCACTCTCCATGGTTGCATGGTTTCCTGGGCTAGGGTGGACAATTTGATCTAATCAGGCGTTAACTATGCACAACCCTCTTTCCTTCATTTTTTCTCAAAATTCACCAAAAAAACTCCATGTTAAAACCCAATAAAAAGGTATTCAACATGATGCAAAATTGTACCTTTAAACTCTCCCGAGGTAATTCCTAAAAAGGTTAGGATCTTACAATCTTTCAACCTTATAACAACTCATCCTTGAGCTACACTCCTAATATTCTCTCGGATTCTAAGTCAAAAAGACCAGTCCAATGAGCCTACAAACCTGTTTCTCTCTCCCAAGTTTCATTATGAACCCATCATTGATTCCAAAATATATGAACTAACAAAACAATCTTTGATCACAACACCATCCCACTGCAATCTAACAAGAGTATCAGATACTCCTAAAAAGACGTATCAGCCTCAAAATTAACTTCCATAACATACCTGATGCATTTACCAACTCACTAATCCCAACAACCACAAGAACATCATCCAACATTAGCACTTATCCTTACCCTAAAAAACTACCTGGAAAGGGCGTACATCCACCACCTCTAAGGACCACTTGGCCTTTCCCTAATGAATTTATGCATGCACATTATAGGGTCTTTATTGGAATTCCGATGACACCACTTCCAACCCACGATCTTTCTCCACACACCTACTAATGACATATATCTCCCAACCTTGGGAGCTTTGTTAACAACACTTTGCTAAGAAACTCATCCAATATGGTACTCATCGACCATTGGTCCCTCCTGAGAACCTCATCCAAAAACTATCGATGGCTTACCTTGCACCATCCAACTCCACATATATACTAAATCATAAGAACAACTTCCAATGGCCCCCATTTCCAACCAAAATACATTTAGGTAGCTAGGTATAAAGCTAGAGATTCATCAGTGTACCCGGGATGATGTCAAGGTAGGGGACATGATCATCACTAATTAAAAGGTTGGTAAAAAGTTGTCGATGAATAACACTACATATCCTCCATCACCGATGTTACCTACCACTATAGAAACACCTTAACCTATAAAAATTCTCAGGCTTAACTTCCCACCAACATCTCACCAAACTGATCCAAAACTAGGAGGTCCCTCGCACAACCTACAAATGAGTTCTTAAACAAGGGAATTCTCACTACCCAAAATACATACCTCAGGGGACAAATAAATAAAATAAAGGATTATTAATTCACAACATTAATATAGTTATCAATAGGGATTTACACAAAACCATATCAAGTATTTCCCCTTTTTTCTACCACCTGGTCAAAACCGAGTCACTATCTCTACCCTTAACCATCCTACATCTTGGAATTAGTTAAAAAGTATAAACACATTATCATTATTCTAGATTCTCATTTATACACCCATTTATTATCATCTTGTATCATTTTAAAATCTTTCATAATTTCATGATAGGAACCATTTTCATTTCAATTTCACAAGAAAGTAAAAATAGTTCAAGTCCAACAACTTACCCATATCCCTTTTCCCATGTGTTCAAAAAAATATGCATGTCACAATAAACCTTAGTGCCTAGAATGGTGCTTGAGAACTCAACTCTCGGTCCATACCATACCATGATTCAAATATCAAAAAATGTCAACATCAATAATCATAGTAAAAACAAGTGTTTCACCAAAAGTTAAATAATATTCAATTGTGACAGTAAACAACAATAACAACAATTCCCACCCTAGGTACTTGGGTTCTCCCCCATACATGGGTTAGCTACTCCCTTGAATGAGCTCATTACCAAGGACCGAATCTTACTATTTTAAAATCTACCTTACCCAAATAGTAAAAAAAGAAAAGAAAACTGGGCTCTAATACCACTTTGTAACGTCCCAACTTGGGTTCCACTCACTGATGCATTGAACCGGTCCATCACACGATCTCAACCATGCCTCCCCATATGCTAGAGGATACCGACTATAAATGAAGGTCTAATATCAGTCATGGAGATATTATACCATATTTTCTTTCTTTATCAGATTAATACACTAGTGGAAATAATAAAAAATAGTGGAATAACATATAAACCTAAATAGAACAGTACTAAAATCACATAATGACCAAAGAATGAAGTACACTGTCAAAAATAAATAATAAATATGTCATAATAATGTATGTTCCAATTTTCAAATGAAACACAAAAGTAAATACACTGAGAAATCCCAAGAAGGTCCCAAACCATGTATGGTTCCCTCATCCATGCTCTATCCCAACTCAGCCATCTAACATAAGTCCTTTTCCATTAACCATTCCTACAACAATGTAATCTATTCAGGTACTAATCAGAAAACCCGAGTAGTGTGTGAGTACAGCTCAATAGGCCACCACCAACAGTGTCTAAAACAATATCCAGTCAATAATAGGTGTATGTAGTTATATAAATAATAAAATACTAGCAATTAAGTAACCAGGTTACATTTATTCATTTACTCTTTGTTTAAAATTATATCACTTGGGTTCCTAAGGATGCTCAATCTCAAATCATATACTTGGATGTCATTGTTACCATTCATAATTCATAATTCATAATTTAATGACCATGTTACCATTCATAATACTTGGTCAAATGTCCATGTTACCCTTAACCATTTAATAATAAATAATTTAATGAGCATGTTACCATTCATAATACTTGACCGAATGTCCATGTTACCATTCACCATTTCACACATTAGAATGACCATGTTACTGTTATTTATTTCTCAACTGAATGACCATGTTACCACTCATAACTTCATACATTATAATAACCATGTTCCCATTTTTTATATTACAACTAAATGACCATGTTACCATTCATCAACACATTATTAATTCAACAATTAATTATCTACACAAATTACATTACTAATTCAGAAATTAGTTAGACACAAAAATTACATTAGTTAACTCAACAATTAACTAATCACATCAATAACATTAATTAATTCAATATTTAATTAAACACATCATTTACTCAAGTAAATTCAACAATTAACTAATCACATCAACTATTCTGGTGAATTCAACAATTAACTAATCACATCAACTACTCTAGTTAATTGAACAATTAACTAATCACACAAATAATATTAATTAATTAGAAAATTAATTAATCAAATCAAATACATTAATTAATACAAAAAATTAATTAATCACATCAATTCTATCAGTCAATTCAATAATTAATTAAACACATCAATTACTATAGTTAATTAAATAATTAACTAATCACATCAAAAATATTAATTAATCTGACAATTAACTAATAACATCAAATACATTAATTAATGAAACAATTAATTGATCACTTCAATAACTCTAGTTAATTAAACAATTAACAAAACATATCAATAACATTAATTAATTTTACAATTAATTAATCACATTAAATACGTTAGTTAACTCTAAAATTAATTAATCACTTCAATAACTCCAATTAATCCCATAATTAAATAAAAACATCAATTAAATTAATTAATTTAACATTAAATAATCACATTACCTCTATTAATTAATTTTATTAATTAATTAATCTCATAAATCCCATTATTTAATTCAACAATTAAATAGTCACTTTACTTACATTAATTAATTCATCAATTAATTATTCAGATGAATCTAATTAATTAATTTTAAAATTAATTAATCGCCTCAATCTCATTACTAATTCAATAATTAGTTTATTACGTAATTACCCTTAATTAATTCCTTGATTAATTAACATGTCAATTCCATTAATTAATTCATCAATTAATTTTTTAATATCCACAAACTCATTATCCCATAATTAATTCAATAATTAATTATTCAAATCAACCATCTAAATATCTCATAATTCATTCTACAATTAATTATTTCAATTTATATATCTCAATATCCCATAATTAATTCTATAATTAATTTTCTCAAATCACGTATCTTGATATCTCATAATCAATTAATCAATTAATTATATCAAATAATATATTTTGATACATCATAATTAATTCATCAATTAATTATCTCAAACCAATTATATCGATATATCGTAATTAATTCTACAATTAATTATCTCAAATCATGTATCTTGATATCTGATAATTAATCTACCATTAATTATCTCAACTCATATATCTTGATATCTCATAGTTAATATACTATTAATTTCCTTAACTCATATATCTTGATATCTCATAATTAATCTACCATCAATTATCTAAACTCATATATTTTGATACCTCATAATTAATCTACCATTAATTATCCTAACTCATGAATAAATCACAAATCCCTAAATCACATAAATAATCCTCCAATTAATTATATAAATGGGCAGCCCCTAAACCTTCATAATTAATTCCCAAATTATTTACCAAAATGGGCATCCCCTTAGTCTCACAATCAACTACCCAATTAGTCATATATTTCAATAATAATATAATTAATCAATTGGCCCTTATCTAAATCAAAAATCCCTAAATCTCATAATTAATCCTTCAATTAATTATCTAATTTGATACCCCTAAATCTCATAATTAATTTCCCAATTATCTAAATAGGAATCCCCTTTATCTCATGATTATCTCCCCAATAAATCAAATATTTCAACAATTAATTCAATTAGTCAATTGACTACATTAATTAACCCAATTTAGAAATTCAAATTTCCATAGAATGAAATATATTATAAAATTGTATATAGTAAATCAAAATCATGACTATGGGAATTGATGAATATAAAATAAACCTCAATTATTTGATGGATAATCACCCAATGGAAATCCCCAAAAAATTGAACAGAACAACAACATATATCTATATTTGAATATCAAAACCCTAAATCAAGATTAAAGAAAATCAATATCTTGTAAATATAGATATATATCTAGAATTATAGATCTATATCTCACTAAATATATATACAGTTATATCTAATATAGTATATTACATCACTAAAAGGAAAAGAAATGAAGGGGGGAAGAACTAGGGATGAACGGGATAAGAATTCACTTATCGGGAGGGAAGCGACCTTCGATTTGGGATTTGATTCACAAATAACAGAGGTTGGGAGGGCCTAAAATTCATCCAAAGAGCTCAAAGAATGTGAAATTCTTCATAGGATCAAATGGAGGTCAAAATAGGTGAGTTACGGGGGTTTAAGCGATTTTAAAACTAATTTTCAGGCAATTAAAAATATCACTCACAATGTCCTACGCAGGGGAACATGGTTTTCAATAATAGTGCACCTATTATTTTAGGGGTAGAAAATTTATCCTTTTAGGGTGCATGGTTTGAAAAATCGTGTTCCAGTCATGAAAAACCCTACTATCTAGGGTTTTATGATTTCCTAGGATGGGAAGCATGGTTTTCTATAACCGTGCGCCAACTATGTAGATCCCTATTTCCTTCATTTTTTCTCAAAATTTACCCAAACACACCCCAAGGTAAAACTTAATAAAAATTAATTCAACATGAGGAAAAATTGTACCTATAAACTTGCCTGAGACAACTCCTAAAAAGGTAGGGATCTTACATAATTCAAGGGTAACCGATGAGGCATTATAACATAGTGTTCTTTGGATAAGTTCTTATTAACAATACATGGTATCTCATGAGATAAAAGCATAATCAAATTTATTAGAGGGATATATAATTCTTGGTCCACTTATTACTTTCATATCATGTAAAAACATTTGTGCTCCACATAGATCGTACAAAAAATGAATTCCTTTCATCACTTCTAAAATCCATGATTAAGGAGAGTAGGTTACATAAATGGAAGTCCATTGTAAATGAGGTATCGGTAAAACTAGGTTAATATCATTGAGTAGAAATGGGGAGGGGTATTCATTATACAAATGTTTGGTATAGAAAATCACGTGATAATTTCGGAAGTATAATGAGTGTGCATAATGGTTTATATAAGGGTTTAATGAGAGTGAAATGAAGACTAAAATTTCATGGGAATCATAAGGATAGTAAATTTATGTCTAAAAACAAATTAAAACATGGAAAATTTTAAATCAAAAGGGTTTAGTACAAAGAAATTACTTGAAATAAAAATAGAAGTGAGTCCCAAACCTTGAGAGGGAACCACTAAAATATTGAGACAATCTTCTCAAGAGATTTAGAACACCTCAGGAGGGATTTATAGAGGTATATAGAGAGTAAATTATTTCTCAATGTGTTTTTAGTAAATATAAGTGGGAGTATGGTTGGGTATTTTTAGCAAAAGATGGAGAATTCTTTATTAATTTCTAAACATTGGTAACTATATGAAGAAATAATCAAAACCACAAACCATACCATGGTTTATTCTATGGATTCTACCAAATAATAGTGGTTTTCAATATTTTATAATGCCATGAAATTAACTCCTTAAAATAATACACATACTTTCGTTGAAGTGAGTCATGTTTATAAAGAATTTATTTTAAAAACATAAAATATAATATTGGTTTTGGAGGATTCATTAAGGGTTTATAAAATTAATAATCTAATTTTAAAACACGTTATTTTGAATGGGAAACATATTTTGTTCATGGATACCCTTATTAATATTTATTAAATCACTTTTGGGATATTATGATGTCACAATACATGATGTATATTTATACCATATTTAATTTCTATCAAAAAATTCAACAGGATTAGAAAATTATAAAATAATTCCCATTGGATAATTTTTAAATTATTATTTCAAAAATAATATTTATTTTATTAAAATAATTCTCTTAATATGAGTATTTACAATTTAAAATTAAAATTATCATTTATTGACAAATACCGGTTTTTACGACAATAACCGTTTTCTGACCATTATAAAGTTATATTGGGATTCAATAAATTATATTAAAATTTATATAAAAATATTATTTAATAATATTGTTATATTAAAATAAAAATTATTTAAAAATTATTGAATTTATCAGAAATAATGTTTTAATTAAAACTATTTATTTAAAAAAAAATACAATTTTGGTTTCTTCATATCTAAATAAATTTTTCATCAACTTATATAAAATTTTAATAATAAAAATAAATAAATATAATTATTATTTTATTAATAATAGAACATAAAAATTCATACTACTGGGGTCTAGATACATAACCTCTTATTACACTAGTGTACGCCCTAAGGGTAAGGTGTGTGGTGGTGGGTCCTTTTTGGGGTGGTTCAATGAACTTGGTTTGGGTCATGATCTCGATAATATCGAATGTATCCTATAAATTGTTTAACTAATGATTTATTTTTTAAATCTTTGATTGATCTTTGTTAAGGGGAAATCTTAGTGTTTCCATCTCTATTGAATGCTCCGATGGATGGGATTCATATGGTGTGCTCATACTGGTCGATACTATCACTTATTCTATCCGTGTTAATTGAAATTTATCATAACCCTCAATATATACTATTATTAATGGTCATTGTAAAATATCTATATTATGAATGTTTATGATGATTAATGGTATTTTTAATCCAATATTCTATATTGGTCCAAAATAACTAAAGTAATGCATGTTTTTTCTATAATTATATTGAATTTACTCAATAAAAAGTGAATTTCATTTATAAATGTTTTTTCTGTTATAGAAACCACAATCAAAGTACAAGTACTGGAACTAATTAACTATAATTCTAATGAAAAAAATAAATATTTAACACAAAAAATGAATATTTTAATAAGTGGTTATTAATAAATAGGTGTTGAAATTTTATAATTGGATCATATATGATATTATGAGTATGTAAATGAATCTTCAATATAATTATAATAAATTAAACTTTATTATATAGGATTTTATATCACTTTTGAAGAAATATGAACTTGAGGTAAGATATATCATCTCGATTTTCACTCCATTGAGACATATTTGGTATTATGCACTTATTTATTTTTAGATTATGTATATACTTTCCCTTTAAATAATTTAAAATTAATATCTACCTACTCAAAATGATTAGTGTTTCAATTCATATTTACTCTTTCAAGGGGTTACCATTTAAAAGTTACCAAAGAGGTAAGAATTTATTTTACAATCTCATTTTTTGGGATTTCACTTGTTTTCATTAGAGGAATCTTATAATCTATCCTACATAAATGCCATATATTTTTTTATCCTCTAAATTTTTATGGAGTTTTCATGTTTTCATATAACATTACCCCTCTTTGATACTTGAATTAATAAAAGATATTTTAAAAATAAAAACCAATTGTATTTATCTTTTGACCTGGTATATTTTTCTCCCATATCCATACTTTTCAAAATTATTTTAAAAAATTATTTTTTATTAACTCAAATAATTTATTAAGTAAATTTTAAGTTATACTTGAATTTTTAAATGGTTTTAATATAATATTTAAAATGGTTTCAAAAATGTTCTTTTTTTTACTTTCTTTACAAAAATTCAAAAGGAATATTTTCTAACATATATGGCGTTAATGGATTTTCCCACCACCATAACTATTTTATGAAATTTAGATTCTTCTATAAGTTTTAAATAGTTTTACAGAGAAAAATATTTAATAAAATATTATTTTAATATTTTTATATCATTATATTTATTTCTCTATATGACATGAGATTATTACAAAACCTTTATTTTTGATGAATTAAGATTCATATTTTATCTTTTATTAATTTGGTAGACATTAAAATTCTCTTGAAAAATTTAATTTCTTATGATAACTAAACATTAAATTTTTCTATGATATACATATTATTTGTATCATGGGTATGATTATTGTATAAAACATATATCATTTCTACATATGGTGTTTTATATTGAAAGTTAAATGATTGATTGGGGAAATTTTGATATTTCATATTATTTAATCAAAAAAAACTTTTGTTGAGAAGTAATATTGTTTATGAATTAAATTTATCATTCAATATACGAGGAATTCATTTGAAATGTAGTGATGGGTAGGGACTGGTTATATATAGCCCCTTGATGCATCGATAGTTCTTATGAGACAAACTATTTGGCTAGCTTTATTAAATTAGTTATTGGTATATACTTACCCATTGATTGAACTACCTTAGAACAAGACCTTGATGGTAAATATATCATGATGTATGAGATAATGATGTCCAAAATTAATCACTTCCTTCATTTATAATTTAGTTATTATTACCCATGATATTACTACATTGATTTTATCCATGTATGCATTTCATGATCAAGTTATTGATTAAATAGCTTCTATTTTTAGTTATTTACCTTTCCATATTGATTATGAATTATTTATTAATGATAGATTCGAATATATATAACCCTTTCTGAGCATCTGATCTTAACCTTTATTTTTTTCCATTTCCCAAGATATGAAAAAGGATATTATGAATGATATAATAGATGCAATAATGTTTCTTGTGTTATGTATTATTTATTTCTAATGTAGTATGGAAATCATGTATGTATTTGGGTTTTCATGACTACTAAACCAATAGATCCTTGGTGATGTTATCCCTTTTATCTCATAATAATGTAATAAATCATTCATCAGATCTGGGTTACAAGAGTTGGGGTTTCTATAGTTGGTATCTGATCATGTTTTATAGAAACACTGGGAACTATATTTTAAATATAATAACCTAATATGAGAATTATGATAATACTTTATAGTAATTTAAACAATTTATCCTTATAGAGATTATTATTTTATGGATAGATATTCATGATGATTACAATCAAAATTTTTGTGTGAAATTATTTAGTGGAAAAAGATAATTGAAGAAAGGGAATAAAAAAACATAGACAGTGTAGGAATTTCCATGCCAAGTAGGCCAATATAGTTAGTGTTTTAACTGTGAATATCATTGACATAATAATGAATCAGACTCATGTTATTACAAATAAACAATACCATAGAGAGAAACGTATAGTTACATGATGTAATTAACCTATATTAGATTTATTAATGTGAAAAATAACTACATCTTTTAATGGGACTACTATTATATTGGTATATGGAAAATGGATTAAGTCTAAAGAAAATATATTCCTGACTTTGGGAAGTAATGAATACAATAACCTTTCTCTTTAATACACACTTAAACATGATTTATTACATAAAATATTCACTTGAAACAACATGTAATATCAATAGGTCTAGTGTATTTGGGGATTAGGAACATTACATAACTACTTAAAATACAAAATAGAACATCTTTATTGAAAACTTCCTTTACATGACCACTACATTCCCTCATACGTAGCATTGCATAGGATAACCTGAGGACATGCATAAGAAAAGGGTGAGATATAAATCCTAGTAAAGGAATAAATATGGAATAACATGAGGAATAAAATAATTATTAGAAAATAGGCATATCAATGGATCACAAGAGAAACATTAACATAAAGTCATTAATAAGCATGATAATCATAACATATAAATGCATCAACAACAGTTAACATGGATTTAGCATGAGCCAAGGCTCATTGCACATGGAGCATGATTAAACCCTCATTTCTCCTGAAGAATGAGTAAAGCCTTGTTGTACTTTAATTAGATTGAGTCCACACTCATTTCACATGACGTATCATGATACTATACTTTACCCAATGCATTGGAGCGCTATTAGGGTGCACCCTTCTTAAACATTTCATTTCATGCATACATGTGCTACATGGATCATAAAACATATTAAACATCATCATTTATTACACGATAAAGGATTGTGGAATTAATAAATGAAACTATTTAAACAATAATTAAATGTGCATAAAGGTCAATACCCTTGATAGAGAAGTGGGAATGGTATTCACTACACAATGACTTCGGATTGGAAAATCGCGGTGCAATTTTGGCAGCATAACGATGTGACATAAGAACTCATAAAAATGGTTGATGAGAGAGAAAGGGTGTCTCATTATATGTAAATGAAATGGATAGTAAGGGGGTCATATAGATACAAGTCCCAATAACTTTAATGTAATTTATATTCATGATACAAAAGAATTGCTTGAATGTAAATGAGGAGAGTGAAATTCCTTACGAAATTTCAGCATGGTAACGAGTATACATGGAAGGAATTAATTAGAGATAAAGGGGATATATAGTTATTCAAAAATGAATAGTTTCGTATGGTGGAGGTTTGAAATCATACACCAAAATTTATAATTTAAAATACAAGGGCATAACAATATAAGGAAACTTGGACATGAATAAGGAAAGTGAGAATCCCTTACTTGGAAGTGTGATCCAAAAAGCTTGGTAGAGGCTTGAGAGAGACTTCTTGGGAGATTAGGTAACCTTGGGAGGATTCTAGAGAGATTAGGGTGGGGGTTGTTCAAAATTCAAATACTTTTAGTGAAGAGGAAGTGGGAGCTTGGGTGGGATTATATTGGAAAGGAGAGGGAATTCTTTATTATTTAGGTTTGGGACACCACATATTAAACTAATCAAATACAAAAACCATATCATGGTTTTGACCATGGTTTTTTCAAAAGGGGAGTGGGAAAAAATATTTTATAATCCCAATAGACTAAATTATTAAAATTGTTGGGTTGATTATATGGAGGTGAGTCACACTCTCAAAGAAAACAATTTAAAAAGGCAAAATGTTTTGTAAGCCTTGAAGGGTCCAATAAAGCTTTGTAAAATAAATAAAAAAAAACCCAAAATCACATTATTTTAATGGTAAAACATATATTGTCTGAAAATAATGTTTACAGTTTTTTATTACATCACTATTGGGTCATTATAATGTCATAAAACACATTATATATTTAAACTGTATTTAATTTTTACCCAAAATTCGTATGTCTCAAAAAATTATAAAAAATTCACCATTGGATAATCTCGACATCCTGATTCCAAAAAAAATATTAAATTTATCTAAATTTTTTTCTAATTATGTGATTTTTTACTTTTAAAATAAAAACCGACATTTATAAAAAATTCACAGGTTTTGATAAAAAGAGCTTTCAAACCTTAATAAAAATTACAATTGCATTCATAAAATTATATGATCATTTATATTTAATAAAAATTAATTTAATAATAATAATAATAATAATAATAATAATATTTTATGAAAATATTATTTAATTCAAAAATCCATTAATTCATCATAATAGATTTATTTGTTGAATATTAACTAAAAAAACTATTTGTGCTTTAAAAAATATTTACAAAGTAACAATAATAAAAAGAATGTATATTATCTATACAAGAATAATGTACATAATCATATTACTAGGGTATTATTACATAACCCCTTAAAACACTGGCATAATACCTTAGGGTAAGGTGCACGATGGTGATAGACTCTTGGGGTGGCTCTGATAACATTTCATGAGTGGTAATATCTATTAAATTCCATTTCTCTCGTAGGTAGTTCTGCTTGAGCTTAATGTATTCAATATCAGCTTGAGATTAGTCAAGATTGAATCCCAATGATGCCAACTCCTTTTTGAGCTCTGAAAAAATGGGCTTTGTATGGGGAAAGTCATCTAGATGAGGCCATTGCTTCCTTTTTCTGAGTAAATTGGATTTATTAAATCCCTATATTTATACTAATCATGTGATCACTATTAAATGAATATATTAGAAACGATTACAATTCTTAAAGGTATTTTGAAATCCAAAACATATAACTAAATAAGTTCATAATTTTTACATAACCATAAAAAGATATTTAAATATACCAAGAGGAATTTTCATTAATAAAATTTTAGGTCATTACAATCTTCCCCCCTTAAGAAATTTCTCCCTCGAAATTTAATTTTCCCATACTAAAATAGATGTGGGTAACTCTGCTTTATCACTCCCTCTGATTCCCACATCACTTCTTCAAACTTGTGGTTTCACCACAACACCTTGACGAGGGGCATTGTCTTATTTTGTAGAACTTTTTCTCTACGATCTAAGATCTTCACTGGTTGCTTCTTATAAGAAAGATCATACTCTAGCTACATTACCTTTGAAGAGAGTACATGTGAAGGGTCTGGTATGTAATTCATTAATATAAATACATGAAATAAACCATGTACTTTGTCTATGGTAGGTGGAAGTGCTAGTCGATAGGCCACAGCCTCGACACGATCAAGAATCTTGAAAAGGCCAATGTACATAGAAATTAACAACTGATTCTATCCAAACCTCATGAACTTCTTCCACAGAGATATTCGTAGAAATAACATGTCTCTAATTTTTAACTCAAGGTATCATTTACCATTATCCACATAACTCTTCTGTAGACTTTGGGCATCCTTGATATGCTGCTGAATGGTTTTAACCTTCTCTACAATTTCTTCGACAATTTCAAGTTCTAGCAGCTTATGCACACTAAATTCATCCCAACTTACCAGTGTTCTGCACCTCTTCCCATATAGGGCTTCATAAGGTTCCATTCAGATGCTCGAGTGGAAACTGTTATTATAGGAGAATTCAACCAGAGGAAGATGTTGATCCCAACCTCTTTTAAAGTCCATTTAAAATAATCTTAACATATCTTCCAATGTATGAATAGTTCACTCAGATTTTCCATCAGTTTGTGGATGATAGGTTGTATTGAATTTTAGTTCAGTATCTAGAGCATGTTAAATAATCTTCCAAAACATAGAGGTGAATCTTGGATCTCGATCAGATACAATAGATAATGGTACTCCATTCAACATTACCACTTTTATGATGTATATCCGTGCCATTTGATCCAATGAAAAATCCTCTCAAATTGCAATGAAGTGTGTAGAATTTGTAAAATGATCCACAAAAAACCATATTGCATTGTTACCTTTGGACTTCTTCGGATGTCTAGTGACAAATTCCTTAGTGATGTTCTCCCATTTCCATGTTGGTATGGGCAATGGTGGCATCATCCCCTTAGACTTCTGCCTCTCTGACTTCTCTTGCTGACACACCAGTCACTTTTATGTATACTCAGTAATCTCTTTATTCATATTATCCCAGCAATAATGATCTCAAAGATCATAATACATCTTTGATTTTCCTGGGTGAATAGAGAAATTTGAACTATGTCCATCATCCAAAAGTTCCTTCTTCAGCTCCTGACTTGATGGAACACATAGTCTTTTCCCTAATCTCTAAATTCCTTCTTCATTAACATTAAACTTAGAGGATTTCCCTTTTCTGATAGCTTCCACTTTCTTTTGAATTCCCTCATCATCCTTTTTAGAATCCTTTAACCTTTCCAAAATAGATGATTGAACAATAATTTGTGAAAGGATTGATTATGTTCCCTAATTTATGATTCCCATGTCCATATTCATCAAATATAAGAAGATTGAATCTTTTTCAATTTTCATCAATGACAGAATCACTGGTTCCTTTCAACTTAAAGCATCTGCCACCTTGTTCGCTTTCCCAAGGTAGTAATGGATTGACCGGTCATAGTCTTTGATTATATCTAACCATATTTGTTGGAACATGTTCAACTCTTTCTGTGTGAATATATATTTGAGGCTTTTGTAGTCTGCATATATTTCACACTTCTCCCCAAATAGATAATGCTGCCAAATTTTTAAAGAGAAGATCACCGCAACCAACTCCAAATCATGTGCTGGATAATTCTAATCCTGAACTTTCAATTGCCTTGAAGCATAGTCAATGAATTTGTCATTTTTCATCAACACATAACTAAGGCCCTTCTTTAAAGCATAACTAAATACAATAAAAAGTTCTACAATTGTGGGAAAATTGAGCACGAGTGTAGTGATAATCCTCATTTTCAACTCCTTGAGGATTTATTTGCATTCATCACTCCAAGTAAAATTTACTCCCTTTCGAGTTAACTTAGTAAGAGGGTTTGAAAATCATGAGAAATTTCTCACAAATAGTCAATATTATCCAGCTAACCCCAAGAATCTAAGGATATCTGGTACTGATGTTGGCCTCGACAATCCCTCTATTGAAGTTGTCTTGGAAGGATCCACAAATATCACATTGGTTGTGATGATATAGTCCAAGAATGAGAGATCCTTCAACCAAAACTCACACTTGTTGTACATTCTATACATCTTATCCTTCTGTAAGGTCTCTAGTACAGTTCTTAGATGATCCTACCCACGGGGCATGGGTGAGTTGGTTCCAGGCGGTGGCGTCCTGTCATCGAGGTTCCGGGTTCGAGTCCTCGCAAAGGCAACGCACACTATACGCCAGAGAATAACTCGTGGGCCCCTCTACCCTGTGTGGAACTGGCCTGAAAGCCTGGGTGTCGTTACACCTGGGCCTGTGGCTGGGGGAGTACATAAAGGCGCTCGGTGGTGGGTGACGGCCCACCTATACCATGTAACCCCTTGGGCCTAAAAACCCAGTGTACTTTTAATATTGATGAGGCAGAGGGGTTGGAGGATGACGCTGTGGGCGGCGGGTTCTCTTCTCCGCGTCAATGGATTTTTCTAGGGTTTGTGCTCGTCCATAGTGATTCCTTTCTTTTTTGGGTTTGATTGTCTCAATAATCCCAGTGGTGCGGCGTCAGCGTTAACCTCCTCTATTTCTACTCATGGCGCGCGGTCTCTGGTTGTTACTGGAAACCCTACGGCTGCGGTGTCTTCATGCTTCCCGGATGGTGTGAAGTTGGCTTCAGACTCTCTTGCCAGATCTGCGAATCTGGTGGATGATTTGGTGAAATCGAAGACCTCGGCAGCTTCTTCAACCTCGGTTCCTCAAGTCGGACCAGAGACCGTGTTGCAAGAAGATTTGGGGATTGGCGCGCAGCGCGGTGCTCCGCGGCATCGGGATGGTGTTGTGGCAGCTCCCCCTACTTTGATATAGGATTTTGGTCATGGTGTGGTGCGGGCCAAAAATTCCAGGTTGAAGCAAGATGGAACTGGTTCGTTGGCCTTGTTCACAGACTCATGTCCGAGAAGAATTCTTCGTAAGGGTTCTTCGGCTCATGTTAAAGCTAACCCCGCCACGCTTGCAGAGCGAATGTCAATGGGTAAAAATTCATTGATTGCGCGTATTGTTCTTCCTAAAGGTGCTCATCCATGGAAGCTTGATGGCCTGACATGCAGAATTTTGAATTTGTGGGGCTTTTCTAACTGGAAGTGTGTTTCTCTTGGTCGAGGATTTTTTCATTGTCTTTTTCCATCTACTGATTTGAATCTTTGGGCATGGAGCATTGGAACCTTGTTTCTGAAACCTGGATGGTTGCATTTGCATGAATGGTCTATGGATTTTAATGTCTCACGTGCACGAAATGCATTTTCTCAGCTTTGGATTCATCTGCATGGGCTCAACTGGGTCCTCTGGCATCCCAAAATTCTGCATGATATTGGCATGGCAATTGGGACTCCCATTCGGCTTGAAAAAGAAACTGAGGATGTTCGGTTTGGTCATTTTGCTAGGATGTTGGTGGAGGTTGATCTTAGTTCTACTTTGATCGACAAGGTAACTCTTTCCACCCCTTCTGATTACATTAAAATTGATGTTGAGTATTAAAAAAATCCTCTTTTCTGCAATGTATGTATGGCTGTTGGACACTATTTAGAGTTATGCCGGAAGAATATGTCTTGTGAGAAACGTGGTGTGAGAGGACATTCAACAGCCCTCTGTCGAAGGAAGTCCAACCTGAAGGATTCGATGTTTCCAAAGTTTTCTGCTCATGATGGTGATGAAATTCTAAAGCCGGCTCCTGATCATGGTAAAGGGCTTCTTTTTGATGAATCTCTGAAGGAGGATCATAGTGGCCCTTCTAATACTCGATCTGATTTGGCTAAAGAGGTTCCTCTAGTTGAGGACATCCCTATGCGGACTCCAGAACGGGTGATCCCTGATTCTCACCAGGTTGATGTCTCTAATCAGGGTGATGTGCAACTACATGTTGATTATCAACATGAAATCCAGAAGCATTTTTAGTTATCTGAGTTACCTGAGAAATGGGGGAACATTTCTGAAGATGAACAGGGGAAGGTGCGTACCCCGATCAGGGTCTCGGGCAACGGTGGTCATGCCTCTTATAAGGATGCAATATTGAGTGACAAGCCAAAGACTACTAAAAGTGAGGGTCTTCCCTTTAAGAGGAGACCACGTAAGGATTATTCTAATGTACCAAGAACTGTGTCTACCAGATCGTCATCTAAGGTGTCAAGGAAAGTGGATTTGGATATCTTAAAAATCCTCAATAGGGACAAGTCTCAATCTGAGTGGGAGACTGCTGGTGATTCTGATTATGGAAATGACATGTCTTTTTATGATCTCTAGACTTTCTCTTGGTGGATGAGGGCATGTCCGTTGTTTGACCCCATCTGCCGCTCTGTTGTCCTTTTTCTTTCTCTTAATAAATGGTTAGATGATCCTCATGATCCTCCTTGGTTTTGGAGTATATTAGAATATCATCTATAAAGACTACCAAAAATTTGTCGAGTTAATATCTAAATACTATATTCATCAAGTCCATGAAGATTGCTAGAGAATTAGTGAGTCTGAAAGGCATTACTATGAATTCATAGTTCCTGTATCTTGTATGAAAAGAAGTCTTGGGGATATCTTCCTTCTTCACCCTTACTTGATAATATACCGACCACAAATCTACCTTGGATAAGTATTGTGCTCCACACAATTGATCGAACAAGTCATCAATTCATGGGATAGGATACTTTTTCTTTATCATGATTTTGTTAAGCTCACGATAATCAATGAAAAGGCACATTGACCTATCCTTATCGACAAATATGACTAGTTCAACCCATAGTAAAGCACTTGGGCATATAAACCCTTTATCTAGATTCTCTTGCTGTTGTTTCTTCTTCTCCTCAAGCTCTAAAATAGCCATTCTATACGGAGTCGTGGATATTGGAAACTCCATAGGTATAAGATTAATTGAGAATTCAACATCACTTCTAGGAGTAAGACAAGGCAATTCCTCAAGAAACACTTCAGCGAATTCCCTCAAAATAGGCATGTCTTCAAGGATGGTTGCCTCCTTAGACTCAATCATCTGAGCCATATACACATGATCATAGAGATGTAATATACATGCTTGAGATGATGGATCTAAATAAGATTAATCTTCCTCCTTGAACTTGTATAGAATCGGGGGTCGATTCTCCATATGGAGAGTGATTTTCCTCTCACGACAATTTATGTTGGCTCTATATAGGGAAAGCCAATCTATACCAAAAATTGCATCAAATTCCACCAGAGGGAGTATGAAGAGGTTATATGAGAAGTTCAATCCACAAATTATGACAAGGTTGGAGTTATATTCATAGGATTCAATTATTTCCCCATTTTTCGTACACACCTAAATCTTTACTTCCATGATTTGTGGTGGGGTTGGGATTATTCTACTAAACTTTCAGGATATAAAAGAATGTGTAGAACTATGGTCGACAACCCTACCTTTCACTTTTTGATTCTCCTTCTACTCTATCCAATATATACTTAGGGATGACTATGTTAAACAATTAAACACATAAAGGGGAATCCAATGACAAAAACGGATAAGTTATAAATTACTTTTATTTCCTTGACTTATGAATCTATAAGAGTCAATATACATTATCCATGATATACTTTCTAACATATATTATTAGGGGATTTTTTTTAATTCCCTTAATAATGTTTCATACTAAGATTGTGAATTTACCAATGCATATCCCCTAGGAGTGTCATAACCAAGAGTGCAGCAAGGCCCATTTTCATGTACCAAGATACCCCAGGTCTAGCCCGAAACTCTTGGTTAGGGTTTTCACCCCTAGGTACATCTTTTCCAGAGCTGCCTCTACCTTCTCATATAGAGACATGGATTTATTTTCTTGATAAAACACTTACCCAATAGCCACCAAAACTTAGGGATGTTTTTATTATACTTAGTCTTATTTCTAAGGCTTCAATAGGGATTTCTAATCCTAATCACAAAAATAACTAAACCTATCATTTGATACCAACTATAACAACCCTTCTCTTTATTACACACATAAACATGATTAATTACATAAAATATTCACTTGATAAAACATGAAATATCGAGAGTTATAGTGTCTTTGGGGATTAGGAACATTACATAAAAAAATAAAACAAGAAACAAAACATATTTATTGAAAATTTCCTTTACATGACCACTACATTCCCTCGTACTTAACATTGCATAGGATAACCTAGGGACATGTATAAGAAAAGGGTGAGATATAAAGCCCAGTAAGGGAATGAACATGGAATAACATGAGGAATACCGTACATGTTAGAAAATAGGCATATCAATGGAGCACAAAAGAAACATGAACATAAAGGCATGATAAATCATGATAATCATAACATGGAAATGTGGCAACAACACTTAACATGGAATTAACATGATCCAAGGCTCATTGCACATGAAGCATGAGTAAACCCTCATTGTACATAAAGCACAAGTAAACCATCGTTTCACTTGAATTAGCATGAGTCAACACTCATTTCACATGACGTATCATGATACTATACTTTACCCAATGCATTGAAGCGCTATTAGGGCACACCCTTCTTAAACATTTTATTTTATGAATAAGTGTGCCACATGGATCATAAAACATGGATTCATTAAACAACATGACTTATTACATGATAAAGGAGTGTGGAATTAATACATGAAACTCTTTAAACAATAAGTAAATTTTCATAAAGGTTAATAGCTTTAATAGATAAGTGGGCATGGTATTCACTACACAATGAATTTTTCTTGGAAAATCGTGGTGCAATTTTGGCAGCGTAATAGCATGACAAAAGAACTCATAAAAATGTTTGATGAGACAGAAAAAGGTTTCTCATCATATGTATAAGAAATGGAATGTAAGGGGGTCATATAGATACATGTAACAACAATTGTGATGGAATTTAGATTCATGATACAAAAGAATTACATGAATGTAAATGAGGAGAGAGAAATTCCTTATAGAATTTTGACATGGTAACATGTATACAAGGAAAAATTAATGAGAGATAAATGGAATCTATAAGGACCTGTCCTTAAAACATTACTTAATCTTGAATTAAATTGAATAATTCACATTTTGGATATTTTCAGGTTTAGAGTTTTAGAGAATTAGGACATAACTATTACATCTTGAAGATTACAAAGTAGACGCATCTACTCAGTTTCCATTTTTTTCACAAAATAAAAACTCTTGAACAAAAGAGTCATGTCTAGTTCTTGTTTTAGATAGCATGACATTTCCTTGATCCCATCCTTGACCCTATTCTACTTTATGTCCTGTCAAAAACATTTCAAAAAAACTTGGGATGATCATAAAAAGCTCAGTAATAGTTATAATAATACGGAAAGAAACATTAGTCCATGTATACATAAGAATCAATGAAATTATACTTTGTTCATAAAACATAAGCAATTTAACATACCTCATGAAATCATAATATTTATGCATAACTCAATAGAAATCATAAGACATAAAGGTAACTTGAGACATTCATAACATTCTTACGTAGGGAGTAACCCTCATGGTTACGTTTGGAATACCCATAATAGTATATTACCTAAATCTCTTCGGAGAAACCTTATCATTTAATTCCTTCGTGTTACCCAATGCATTAGAGAGATATCACGGGCTCACCCGCCCTTAGTTCATCATGGAACCACACGATTTCATAAACATTTCCCAAGAACCATAACATAATCATAACACTTAAAACATGCATAAAATAAACATGAAATTTCTACATTTCAATAACAAGAGATCACATCATGATATTATCATAAATAAAAATATCTAATAAAATCATTAAAACTCTATGAGAGAAAAATCCCTTTATACTTTGAAAATATTAAAATAAGGAATTTAAAAGAGATTTTAGAATCAAAGTGTCCCATACCACATCAAAACTTTTGTAAATGTTTTAAAACATTCATGTAAATATAAATAAATCTTTAAAAACCGTTCTAAAACATGGACATGGATGATAAATGTTTAAAAGAATAAATCTTTAAAACCATTTAAAACAATGTTTTAATAAAAGAGTCTTTTTCCATTTTGAACATTTAAATTACAAGCCACATAGAAGTAGACCATTTTAAAAACATTTAAATGACTTTAGTATAGACATAATAAGGATATGGAATGTCAAAGGGGCTGTATATACACTTTAAAAAGAATGAAAGTGCATATCATCAAGAAGTGTCTCAAGGAAGAGAAATTGAGATGTAATCCCATTCAAAGATCATGTCATTAGTGCAAGGATAAATAAATGACATAATTATGTGTGACAAGTATAAATACACCCAATATAAGTGGATATAATGTGTAAAAAATCATAGGTCATTCACACATACTCTTGGAAAAACAAAACCAATGACATAGATATTTAACTCAATGAAATGAGATTGAGTTATGATTTCCCATACAAGTTCGTATAAATGACGTAAGAATTTATCAATAAGATGATTATGCGTATAAATAGTATACCCACACAAAGGTTTGTGGAAATTAAAACATAGATATTCCACACATAATCTTGGGATAATAAAATCAAGAAGTAGAGGTTTAACCCAAAGAATTAAAAGTGGTTAAGAAGTTCCCTTATAGAAATTCGACAGCCTAACAACGTCACTTTAGAATTCATAAAATGAGATGATGAGAGATGAAATGGGGTATATCATCACTTGGAAATAAAATTTATAGCAATAAGGATATATAAGAACATAACCCATCATAATAATATTAAAATACCTAACAAAAAGAAGTCTTTTAAAACAAGGAGGGTGAAAGGTTCCCTTACCAATTTGGGTAACTTTCGAAACGTACACCCCATGTAAGAAGGGCCATACAAGGAAGATGTAAATACCCATAAATTAAATTATATTACATAAATAGTAGAATAATGGGCAGTATATATACCACTCAAAGTAAAGAGTGGCAAATGTAGCATAAATCTCATGGGAATAAAAGTGAGATGAAAAACCCCTTACGAAAACTTGGCAGCCTAACGGCACCACTTAAAAATTCTTAAAATGAATTGATGAGAGTAAGAGGGGGTATCTCATAATATGAAAATAAAAATTACAGTATGTTGAATAAAAAAGAACATCCTCCTACATAATAACATGGAACATAAAAGAAATGACATAAAAGAGAGTACTTGAAAAGAAAGAGAGAGGTCGGATCCCTTACCTCAAGTCCGACTTGTCTTGTTCGTTTCTTTATATTTATGAATAATAAACTTTGGTAAATTTATAATTTCTTAAGTAACACCTTTAAATATTATTATTCAGTTCATATCACATATTATAATTTTATAATAATTGTTTAATAATGTGAGTTCATATCAGACGTTTTTGTCGATGTTTGGTACATGAGTCAAAAATGAACTTGTATGAAATTGATTGTCCATGTAGTTATAAGTAAATCATATCCAGAATAGTATTAATGATTTAAATATCATATATATCCAGTAAATATTCATTTTATACTATTCTATAACATTTGGAGATGAAAATAAATGAAATGCACCATTCATGGAGACGGTAGGCCGTACGTACGCATGAAGGCTACTTTAATTTCTTTGTCATATTAATGGAGTTAAAAATAAATGAGAGATATATATATTATAATTCCAGAATAATATATATGTTATATAGGTCACATATGTTCATTAATTTCATTCTTTATACATTCCATGTATTGCATGAACGAGTCACATCACTTGAGGGGGCGGTAGTCCACACTTCCTCGTATGAAATTATCACATTTGCACAACATGAAAAGCCTAAAGGTATGTTTTAAATATAAAATAAAGAAGAATAGAGAGGAAATAGATATAATATATATCATATAAAAATAGTGCCATCATAATGTCCACTATGATAGGTGGTAGGAGAAGATAGAACAATCATCGTTTCATGAGGCAGTAATTCGCCATCCATAGAAATAGTATGTTCTTTAACCATTAGACAGAGGTGTGTGTAAGTGTAGATAGAATATTTCTCATAAAAAAATCCTAGTATATTTAATATACTAGTTTTTTTACATAATAAAAGAATAAAAATAGTTTATGGGGTTGGAGAAGAAAAATAAAACAAAAGAACATTAGGGAAGACTTTACCTTTAAATCGGGTAACTCCCCTTGGTTTGAACCAAAAGGGTTTCTTGAAGAGATTTCTGCCTAAGGGAAGGCTTATAGGATGAGGAGAGGGATGTGTAGAGAAAAAATGCGCATATCTTGGCTGATACAATGCCTTGAGAGGTGTGAGTAAGGTGGTAGAGGTGGGGTCCTTTTATAAGAGAAGAGGAGGGGCACTCTTGGAATGTTATAAAATATTACTTTATTATAAAATGATTTTCAGATTTTAAAGGTCCCAAAAGGATATATTTTGAGGCTAAGGTGATAAGGTTTCCAAATCCACCCATCCAATAGGTTTTTTACAAGTGTAAGACTAATATTTTACCCTATCTTCTCATTTTATTTAAATCGTTCATTTATGAGGTAATCACTGCATCATCACGGTGTCATAAATAAATTAATTTATTTAATATATAAAAATTATAAGAAAATTATCATGATGTATTAAATCTTTTTATCTTTCTAATTAATATTTATAGTAAAAAATATGACTTTTATAACCCTATGTAAAAATTGTTTTAGTAAAATAATACATGTTTGTGACATTTTAATTTTAACTTTAAATAAAAAGTTATTAATGTCATTTTCCTACCAAAGTGGCTCCATGGGTTCCCCAAGTTGACCCATGGATTTTATTGGTCACCCATGACTCATAAAATAAGTGTAGGTCATGTGTAAAGGTTATTTCATATTATTATAACATTATATTTACCTTAAATTACACTAATTAACTTTAATCGTGATTAATAAAACATAAAAGTTATTATTCACCAAAAAATTATTTTAATCCCATTGAGCCGCATTTTACATCATAATGAAAACCATGTATATAGGATTTTTGAAATTCAAATTACATAAGTTGTAAAGTTTCATTTAAATGAAAAATCAGTTTTTTAACAACCACTTAGTGGTTTCACTATTCATCATAAATTGAAATTTTTCAGAAAAATACCAAAAATTCACCCTATACTATATTTGATATTCTGAATTCAAAAATGATGTCTATTTTACAAAACTCAAAACATATAAGTTGCATTAATTAATTTAATAATTAATTCCCATTGTCCGAACAAATAGCGTGTTTTTATGAAACAATATGTATCAAAAGATTGACACTAGTTTAAGTCCAATTTCAAAGTGAAATTAATTAAAATGACCACGATTGGATTAAATGGTAAAAATATATTATAATTGGACTTTAAAAACAATTCAAAATATAATATAATCATATAAATAAATTATATTAAAAAGAGGTTTTGAATTAAAATACAACATTTTTCATTATTCATTAAAAAAATGAACTTTATCAGAAAAATACCAAAAATTTACACAAAGTAAATTTTGATGTCCCGATTCTAAAGAAGAATTTTATTTGGTCCAATAGAATGTATAATAGTGACCAAAACTATATTAAATAGGGTTCACCATCAAAAGGCGATAAATGGACCTTTTAGTGAATTTTAGAGTATTTATGCTTAAAATTGAATTCTTTTCTTATTTTAAGCCTTTATCTTTTATTGGATAAATGTAAAAACATTTAACAAACATATAAAATCATATTTTAGTTATTTCTATTCATTCTTGCCAATAAAATGGCTAGATTTTAATTACCATTTAAAATAATATTATTTTATTATTAGAGTGCAACGTAAGATTTCAAAGAAACTCGTTGTTGCGTATTGGGTACGCCATCGAGCATAGCATTCCCTTTAAAGTAATATTAATATTTTATTCACAAATATTAATAAATATGAAAAATTAATATTCTTTATTTACCTGTGATGTTACTTCCTTCCCCCCTTTTTGGGAATTGCGTCCTCACAATTTTAAAATTGGGCTTGGAAACTTCATTGATGGCCCCACATCGAAAAAGGAGTAAATTAAACTGTCACTTTAAAAGAATGAAAGGGAAGTACAAAGGTCACCCGAGTTAACCCATACTGGGATTCCATGTAGGAAAACATGGACATGGAAGAGAAAACAAAGGGTTATGTTCTGATGGAGAGTGATAGAAAACATGATTAGGAGAAAGTTAACCACAAGAAAATCACAAACTTGTGATGGGTTAAATGGTATTTGATTCCCCAGCAGGAAAAGTTAACAGACAAAATTTTTTTAAGTTACTTTTCATTGTGGAATTTATTTATGATCTTAAATAAATCATAAGGGAACATACTTACTTATCGTGTAGACTTTCATCTTTTACTAGATTTCTTACACAAACTCATACTTTCTCCAAATAATGAGTATTTAGGATGACTTGTTCACATTAAGAGCACTATAATCAACATATAGACAATCACTTAATCCAAAAAAGAGAACAATATATTTCCCACGTATTTAGACAAAAACCAAAACCAAAATTGTTAGTATGAGATCAGATAATACCCAAAAAGGATAATCCTTTATAAAATGAAAATCTATTCTTAATCTCCAAAATTTGTCCAACAAAACCCAAAGTTCAACGAAGACCATTCGATAAAATTTTTTTCCATAAAATTCATCAAAGTAAACCAAAATAAGATTGAAATCCAAATATTTGTAGGATTTAATAACATAGTCTTCCAAGGTAAAATTAACATTTATCTCCAAATAACATCAGTTTCTCTTAAAGTATCATATTGAAAAATAATTAACCTAATCATATCTCCTCCATGATAGGTCAATATTTTCCTAGATAACCCAAAATCAACTTATTCTTGATTCATAAAATTATATAACTAAAAAAATAATAAGTCATACTAACCAGGGACTTCACGTAGTCAAGTGGTAGGCGATGCACCCTTGTCGCCCTTCAGTTGTGGGTTTGATTCCTGTGGCCTTACCAGATGCGACAGGTTGTCACCCATCCTACAGGTTTCCCTTTTTATAAAACTCCAAAAATAACCCTAACATTTTTTAATCTCAATGGTTTCCTTATACATCCCATTTTCATCAAAATTCATTATGATCTCAACATCTTAATCCTTGAAGTCTTATTTCACAACTATAAGATAAAATAAAATGATTCCCAAAAATAAAGAACATCATACCTTGATCATGGTGTCCATTTGGTTTCATTATCATCCTGTCCACATAGGTAGAATGTCCATGAATTGCAACAATGATTTATATATCCTTTAAAATAATTTTCTTCTTCCATCCAAATACACCTTGTACAACATGGGTCATATGGGTGTTCACAGAAAAACTGTTTTAGAAAATAATCATGTATGACATATAATTTCAAGACATATGATAATACATGATTTCTATAAAATAGTATGACTGAATTTGAGTTGAAACTTTCAATTAATGGTCCTTTCAAAATACCATATGTATGTGATGAGAGAATATATTTTAAAAGCAAATATAAATAGTTTGAAAAAGGGTCTCTTTATTTATCACCTTCTTTAAAATCATAATATGCTTCAAAATCTTGTGATAAGGTAAAATATTTGAAAATTCCTTGATAATATCTACCTTTCTTGAAAATATGAGAATATTATGAAAATAGGATTTGCCTAAATACAACCCATGATCCACGATGATAACGAGGTGTAGTGGAGGTGTTTGATATCTCAAACAGCTGCTTGAAAGTTAGTTGTATGATAGAAAAAGTTTTACAATCATCCGAACATGACTTTGCAATAATTATTTCAAAAAAGTCATTAGGAAGAGATAATAATGTCGTTTGAGATCCCCCTCCTTCCATTTCCTTGATCTGAAAAAGTTATAAAACAAGGATTTAACTAAGATAATAAGCATAGGGACTAATCCTGTGTTTAACAAAAATTCATAATCCCTAAAGTTGTCTAAACCGACCTTTGACACCAACTATAAGGACCCATCCTTAAAACATTACTTAATCTTGAATTAAATTGAATAATTCACATTGAGGATCTTTTCAGGTTTAAAGTTTTAGATAATTAGGACATAACTATTACATCTCAAAGATTACAAAGTAGACACATCTATTCAGTTTCCATTTTTTTCACAAAATAAGAACTCTTGAACAAAAGGGTCATGTCTAGTTCTTGTTTTAGACAACATGACATTTCCTTGATCCCATCCTTCACCCTATTCCACTTTATGTCCTATGAAAAACATTTTAAAAAAACATGGGATGAGCATAAAAAGCTCAGTAAAAGTTATAATAATATGGAAAGAAAAAATTAGTCCATGTATACATAAGAATCAATGAAATCATACTTGACTCATAAAACATAAGCAATTTAACATACTTAATGAAATCATAAGATTTATGCATTACTCAATAGAAATCATAAGACATAATGGTAACTTGAGGCATTCATAACATTATTATGTTGGGAGTAACCCTCATGATTATGTTTGGAATACCCATCACAGTATATTCCTTAAATCTCTTCGAACAAACCTTAGCGTTTAACTCCTTCGCGTTACCCAATGCATTGGAGAGCTATCCTGAGATCACCCGACCTTAGTTTATCACAGAACCACCCAATTTCATAAACATTTCCCAAGAACCATAACATAATCATAACACTTAAAACATGCATAAAAGAAACATAAAATTTCCACATTTCAATCACAAGAGATCACATCATGATATAATCATAAATAAAAATATCTAATAAAATCATTAAAACTCTATGAGAGAAAAATCCCTTTATACTTTGAAAATATTAAAAGAAGACATTTAAAAGAGATTTTAGAATCAAATTGTCCCATACCACATCAAAACAATTGAAAATGTTTTAAAACTTTCATGTACATATAAATAAATCCTTAAAAAACATTCTAAAACATGTACATGGATGATAACTGATTAAAAGAATAAATCTTTAAAACCATTAAAAACAATGTTTTAATAAAAGAGTCCTTTTCCATTTTGAACATTTAAATTACAAGCCAAATGGAAGTAGACCATTTTAAAAACATTTAAACGACTTTATTATAGACATAATATGGATATGGACTGTCAAAGGGTCTGTATATACACTTTAAAAAGAATAAAACTGCATATAATTAGGAAGTGTCTCAAGGAAGAGAAATTGAGATGTAATCCCATTCAAAGATCATGTCATTAGTGAAAGGATAAATCAATGACATAATTATGTGTGAAAAGTATAAATACACCCAATATAAGTGGATATAAAGTGTAAAACAATCAGAGGTCATTCACACATACTTTTGGAAAAACAAAACAAATGTCATAGAATTTAACTCAATGAAATGAGATTGAGTTATGATTTCCCATACAAGCTTGTATAAATGACGTAAGAATTTATCAATGAGATGATTGTGCGTAGAAATAGTATATCCACACAAAGGTTTGTGGAAATTACAAAATAGATATTCCACACATAATCTTGGAGAAATAAAATCAAGAAGTAGAGGTTTAACCTAAAGAATTGAAAGTGGGTTAAGAAGTTCCCTTACATAAATTCGACAGCCTAACGACGTCACTTTAGAATTCATAAAATGAGATGAAGAGAGATAAAAAGGGGTATATAATCACGTGGACATAACATTTATAGCAATAAGGATATATAAGAACATATCCCATTATAATAAGATTAAATGACCTAATAGAAATAAGTCTTTTAAAACGAGGAGGGTGAAAGGTTCCCTTACCGATTTGGGTATCCTTCGAAACATACACCCCATGGAAGAAGGGTCATACAATGAAGATTTAGATACCCATAAAATAAAGTATATTACATAAATAGTAGAATAATGGGTAGTACATATACCACTCAAATTAAATAGTGGAAAATGTAGCATAAATCTCACATGAATAAAAGTGAGATGAAAAATCCCTTAAGAAAACTTGGCAGCCTAACGACGCCACTTAAAAATTATTAAAATGAATTTATGAGAGTAAGAGGGGGTATCTAATAATTTGGAAATACAAATTAAATTATGGTTAATAAAAAATAACATCCTCCAACATAAGAACATGGAGCATAAAATAAATGATATAAAAGATAGTACTTGAAAAGAAAGAGAGAGGTCAGATCCCTTACCTCAAGTCTGACTTGTCTTTTTCGTTTCTTTATATTCCTAAATAATAAACTTTGGTCAATTTATAATTTCTTAAGTAACTCCTTTTAAGATTATTATTCAGTTAATATCACATATTATAATGTTATAATAATTGGTTAATAGTGTGAGTTCATATCAGACGTTTTTGTCGATGTTTGGTACATGAGTCAAAAATGAACTTGTTTGAAAATTATTGTCCATGTAGTTATAAGAAAATCATCTCCAAAATAGTATTAATGATTTAAATATCATATATATCTTGTACATATTCATTTTATACTATTCCATAACATTTGGAGATAAAAAGAAATGAAATGCACCGTTCATTGAGACGGTAGGCCGTACGTACGCATGAACGCTACTTTCATTTCTTTGTCATATTAATGGAATTAAAAATAAATGAGAGATATATATATTATAATTACAGTATAATATATATGTTATATATGCCACATATGTTCATTAATCTCATTCTTTATGCATTCCATGTATTGCATGAACGAGTCACATCATTTGAGGGGGCGGTAGTCCACACTTCCTCGTATGAAATTATCACATTTGCACAACATGAAAAGCATAAAGGTATGTTTTAAATATAAAATACAGAATCATATAGAGGAAATAAATATAATATATATCATATAAAAATAGTTCCATCATAATTTCCATGTCACGACCCACCTTCACCAAAAGGAGGTAAGGGTCAGCAGATTGCCAGACCCTTCCTTCTTTAAGTTGAAGGAGAGATAATGACCCCCGAAACCCACCTTCAATAGGTCCCGGAGTGGCGACTAGCACCAAGGGTATAGAAAACTCTCGCAAATGGAAGGAATTACCCTTTTTATTTTATAGGATCGAGAGATAAGGGAAAGAAAACCCAGCAACACCAAGGTAGAGAGAAAAAAATAAAGCCAAAAATAAACCATTCCCACATGCATGTTTCAAAAGTAAAAGTCACAAGGTGCAAAAAGGTGACTACAAGGTAAGTACCAAAAAGGAAAAAAACAACTGAAACTGCTCCAAAAGTCCGAGCTAGTAAGGTCCCGCGTGATCCCCGAAGTCCTCCTGGGAACCTGAAAGCAGTTTTATATACGTATGGTGAGCATACAAGTACACTCAGTAGGGAAAACCAAAGACTCTCATGCACAAGTGGGGGAACATACTAAAGTCCTGTGAGAAAAAGAGTAAACTAAGCACCTATCAAGGTAAACTATCCACCCCAGGCCTCACCAAGGCACACTCCCAAAATAACGCAAGTCAAGTAATTTATATAATAAGAGCACATCGATGTTTGGGTACCCCGCGCCACTTTCCCACTGGTTATTGAGACATCCTACGCATCGGACCAATCCCTCCATTCTCACCGCAGTCTCACTGCCACACCCGCCTGCACACACCTGGGCCACAACCACACGCAGTCCCACTGCCGAAATCCCACCCGCACACACCTAGGCCACAACTGCCACACGTAACCATGCCTGCAAACACCTAGGCCAGAACAACCACCACCATGCCCGAAGACATCTGGGCCTCATCCCGAAGATGCTTGGGAAACGACCTACCGCTCACATCTGGCCAACCACCACACTACCCAGCCTGAAGGTTCTTGGGCTAATAATGGACTTCAGGCCATCACAGCCTACCCGAAGACACTTGGGCTATCCGGGAAAGGGAGCAGAAAAGGAGTTAATAACCAGCCACTAAGAATAGTGTTGGGAAAAACACCCCCCATGAAATGGGGGTGTTTGGCACTAGGTGCTCAACTTGGGTGGGATGCGAATAAGAAATACAAAGCTAAAAGTATAGATATAGGTAACAAGCACTCACCCAAAGCTAGGTTTTTCTTCAGACAACCTATAGTTCACAACAACAATCAAGTCCGAGGCACGACTCATGCTAACAATCCATCATCCCATTCTTGTTTCATGTTTAGTAGTAAAAAGTTGAGTTAAGCACTACTGGGCATCTAGTAGGCATAGGCATAAGTCCAGAAAAGTAAACCGTCAAACATTAACCAAAACGTCCACACCTGGCTCTCAACAACAGAGGATTTCCACCCCAATTTGTGATATAACCAAGTAACCACCCGGATTTAAAACTCACAACCACCGAAATTATCAAAAGGGGATCCCATCCCCCAATATCACACAACCACTGCCAGCACAGGGGATCCCATCCCCTCCCACATCCCCAGAAATCGGCCCAAGGAAAAACAACCAACTACCATCACCATCACAAGGAGGGCCTTGCATGTATTTTCAGATTTAAACGACTTAACACACTCCATGATTTCAAAATTCAGTGTGTTTTAACTGGGGTTATAAGAGAAAAGGGGAAGATCCTGGTGCCTCAATTTATTTATCCAGATATTCGTGATCAACCAATTTCACTTTTCACAGTAGGAGTTTACAACCACAACAAGCTATTTAAAACATTAGCAGGGGATTCATTAGAGCACAAACAACGACCACTAATGGCCTCAATTCTCAGGAGGCATACGCCAACACAATTCAACAAGATGGTCATAATAAAAACAACATCAAAACATAAGACAACGTCAACGATCACAACCCCCCTTACTTCCTTTATAGGGTTTGTTCGTTATATCTATTTAGGTCTAGTTTATCCATTCCTACAGAAACAAAAGCACACCCACCCCACATGATACACAAAAGAGAGAGATGAAGGAGAAATTCCCTACTTGTTGATCGACGATCAATGCTTAGGCCGGGGGCGCTAAACTTTACAGATAGGGATGCGGCGGTCCCGATGTACCAGAAGCTATTTGAGGAAAGCCACGATCCAGGAAATAGAGAAACCACGGCTATCACTTGGTTTATAGTATCCGAGGACGGTTGAGGTGAAAACGCATATCCGCGTAAGGCGTGGGGGTCGTGGGTTGATCACGCGGCTCCACTCGTCAAAAAGGGTTGGGTGGTTTTAAGCCGACTGATGGATTAATGAAGCATTTAATTAAAACTCTTATGGGAATCACGGGTCTTAAAACACGGTAAAACGAGTCAGAATAGAGTTTAAAACCCTATTTAAGCAAGGGAGAGTTTCTGGAAACATCTTGACAAGGCCGGGTGACGTTGATCGGTCGCGCCGATCGGTCTCACCGATCGGTCTCGCCGACCGGTCTCGCCGACCGGTCTCGCCGACCGGTCTCGCCGACCGGTCTCGCCGGTCGGTCTCGCCGGTCGGTCTCGCCGATCGGTCTCACCGATCGGTCTCACCGAGACGCCACTCCTTTTGGACCCAGATTTTGACAAAGGGATGGACCAAGAGAGTCTGGGTCATCACATCAGATACCTCTCAAACTATTCTTGCCCCCAAGAATTAAGACAACCCAGAAGGGAAGGGCGGGTCCGAACAACCACCCCAGAAGATACCTCTCAAGAGCGAACCTCATCATTAACTAAGAACATCTTTCTGTCATGAACCTAGCAACATACCATGCCAAACTTCCCGGGTACATGGGTTGGGGAGTCTCTTCCCCATGTCAAGATATTATCCGCTTTGGGCGGCACTGACTCGCCCACACGGGTTTAATCGCATCCACCTTAATGCGTCTCGATTAGGGGTCGGGTCCTCTCCTTCCCTATAGCCGGGGGTTTTCACACACAAGCAGAGGAAAGAAACCAGTACATTTCATAGCCAAAGGACAAAACGTCCTACCACAACAGGTACAACAAGGGACAAAACTCAAAACAACTCTGGGTACTGGGTACGCATCTGTGATTCCCTTTCCCACATACTCTCCTCAAGCCCACTATGTCTCCACAACACACGAACCAAGGGAATGGTTCGCCCATGAAGCACTTTCTCCTTGCGATCCTCGATCATCACTGGTCTCTCCACAAAGGTCGTGTCGTCCTCGATGTACAGCTCGCCCCAATAAAGGACGTACGAATCGTCGTGTAGATACCAACGGAGCTGGGACACATGAAAGACATCATGTATCCTTAGTAGCGGTGGTGGCAACGCTAGCTGGTAAGCCACTTCGCCGACCTGACGCAACACTTGGAAGGGTCCGATAAACCTAGGGGAAAGCTTAATCCCCTTGTCGAACCTCCGCTGCCCACGCTGAGGGGAGACCTTCAAGAACACGTGGTCCCCAACCTCAAACTCCAAGGGCCTCCTCCTGGTATCAGCATACAACTTCTGCCGGTCCTGGGCTGCCTTCATCCTTTCCCGGATGAGCTGAACCTTCTCTGTCGTGTTCTGCACCACCTCCGGACCAAGGATGCTTGCGTCTCCTACTTCGGTCCAACACACAGGCGAATGGCATAGCCTCCCATACAAAGCCTCAAACGGGGCCATGCCGATGGTAGAGTGGTAGCTATTATTGTAGGAAAACTCTACTAGAGTCAAGTATTGCACCCACGACCCTCCTGAGTCTAGAACACATGCTCACAGCATATCCTCCAAGGTCTGGATGGTGTGATCTGTTTGCCCATCTGTCTGGGGATGGAAAGCAGTGCTAAAGTGTAATTGGGTGCCAAACGCATGCTGCAATCCTCTCCAGACCCGTGAGGTAAACCGTGCATCCCTATCCGAGACTATAGACCTCCGAACTCCATGCAACCACACCACCTCATCCACATACTTTCGTGCCAAAGCATCCACAACACTCGACTCCTTGATTTCCAGAAAGTGAGCCGATTTCGTTAACCTGTCCACTACCACCCAGATGGCGTCGTACCCACCTTGGACCTTGGGTAGTCCCGTGACAAAATCCATTGAGATGTAATCCCACTTCCACTCGGGAACATCTTGAGGCTGTAGTAGGCCGCCTGGAACTCGGTGTTCAGCCTTCACCTACTGACACACTAGGCACTTGGCCACAAACTCTGCCACCACTCGCTTAACTCCGGGCCACCAAAACTGCCTCTTCAAACCTTGGTACATCTTGGAAACTCCTGGGTGTACCACCAGGGGTGAGTTGTGGAACTCACTGAAAACCTTTCTGCACATCACCCCCAGAACAAACAACCTTTTCTGGAAAATCATCCGGTTCTGACCGTCCTTTGTCCATCCTTCTGGAGCATTTCCCTGGTCAACTCAGTCACGCATCACTTCGCACTCTAGGTCTCCCCACTAAGACTCTTCCACCTACTGGAACAGGGATGACTGCACTGCCATCTGATATAGGCAGCCTCTGCCGCTATCCATCTTCGCATCTAGGTTTAACGCAACCAACTCTTTCATTGCCTTCCAGGCGTCTGCCGATTCTCGGACCGCATCCTTCTGCGTCCTCCTGCTCAATGCATTGGCCACCACATTTCCCTTTCCCTCAGTATAAGAGATCTCAAAGTTGTAATCCAGGAGGAACTCCACCCATCTCCGCTGTCGCAAGTTTAAGTCCCTCTGGGATAAGATATACCTCAAGATTTTGTGATCTGTAAAGACCACAAAGCGTTCCCCGATGAGGTAGTGCCGCCATAACTTTAGTGCAAAAACGACCGCTGCAAGCTCTAGGTCGTGGGTGGCATAATTACACTCATGGGAACGCAGCTTCCTGGACCCGTAAGAGTTCACCCCTCGTTGCTGCATCAACACGCATCCCAGGCCCTGTCCTGAAGCATCGCAGAATACCTCATAGGCCTCCCCTTCTTATGGTAATCTTAGCACTGGGGCACTGACCAGCTTCTCCTTCAGATAGCTGAAGGCTGACTGGCACCGCTCACCCCATACGAAAGCCTGGTCCTTCTTGGTCAGAGCCGTCAAAGGGGATGCTACTCGGGAGAAGTTGGGTATGAACCTCCGGTAGTAACCTTCCAAACTGAGGAAATTTCGGACTTCTGCTACATTCTTGGGTGCTTCCTAAGAAAAAACTGCTTCAACCTTTGATGGGTCGACCGCTATCCCCTGTTTTGACACTACGTGCCCGAGGAAGTGTACTTCTCGTGTCCAGAACATGCATTTTGACAACTTCCCATATAGCTGGTGCTGTCAGATGACCTCCAAAATTGTCCTCAGGTGCTCTGCATGGTCCTCCTATGATCTAGAGTAGATCAGGATGTTGTCGATGAACACAACCACGAACCGATCCAGGTACTCCCGGAAGATGGAGTTCATAAGCCCCATGAACACAGCCGGGGCGTTCGTAACACCGAAGGGCATGACTACGAACTCGAAGTGTCCATACCTGCACCTGAATGCTATCTTTGGGATGTCACTCTCTTTCACCCTCAGATGGTGGTACCCAGACCACATGTCGATCTTTGAGAACCATCCTGCCCCTTTCAGCTAGTCAAAAAGATCATCTATCCTTGGGAGAGGGTAGCGATTCTTGATCGTCACCTGATTCAACCTCCTGTAGTCTATGCACAGCCTAAGACCTCCGTCTGCCTTCTTTGCAAACAAGACCGGAGCACCCCACGGTGACGCACTCGGACGAACATAACCCCTCTTCATCAGATCATCAATCTGTATCCGCAACTCCCGTAGCTCCGAAGGTGCCATTCGGTAAGGAGCCATCGATATTGGACGAGCGTCTGGCTGCAGGTCTATCCCGAACTCGATATCACGTCGAGGGGGTAGAGTTGTCACCTCTTCGGGAAAGATGTCCATAAACTCACAGACGATCTCTGGCACTTCCACCATTTCCGCATCTACTGATTCTACCGCCATCTCGGTCAACAAGGAGAGGAGAGGTTCCTCTCTCCTGTTTCCCTTCGGACTGCTCCGCTCGCTGGTGAATGTAACACACCGGTTGTCCAAGTCTGAGAACACCACCCTTCTTTGAAAACAGTCGATGACAGCACACACAAAAAATAGATAGTCAATGCCTAGGATGACATCGTATGGCTGAATTTGTAGCAGAAGAAGATCCCGAACAGATTGATGTGGCCCAATCATCAGTCTACATCCCCGACAAATGAACAACAAGTCGGTCTGACCTCCAACTGGTGTGCTCAACACCAGGGGCACTGGAAGTCTCTCGGCATCTAGACCCAAGGAACGGGCTAGACCAGGTGCAATGAAGGAGTGCGAAGATCCGGTATCAAACAAAGCATAAGCAAGAGTTCTAAACAGACTGATCGTTCCCCGAACAACCTCTGGCCCTGTTTGGACTGCTGCCTCTGCAGCGTGCAACTGTCCACGCCCAGCTCCCCTGCCCCTCGGCTGTCGGCCACCCCCCGACCACGCCCTGGTCGAGGTCCTTGTGGAGCGCCCTGAGGTCGTTCTCCTCCTACGCCTGCCCTCAGAGGAGCGGGAGCTCGCTGTCCCTACTGATGCTGCTGGAAAGGTCTGGCTGGAAGCTGCTGCTAGGGCAGGTGCTGGGGCCGACTTCCGCTGCTGTACTGCACCCGGTTTGGGCACTGACTCCGGAGATGCCCAGGGCTCCCACAGATGAAGCACCGTGGTCCCGGGCCCGTAGGAAAAGGGCGAGGGCCGAGGGATCGAAACTGAAACTGATGCAGCCTGCTCCCTGCAGGTCGGAACCTAGAGGGTCCCGACACTGGAGACCTGGTGCTAACGGCTTTCCCCTTTTGTGGTCCCAGCTGGATCCCCTCTCGTGATACTCCCCCTAGAGCATGCATCCGCTCCACCACTTCGTCCTTCTTCTGGACCTCTAAGTACGTCGGCAAGGTAAAGGGGGTAACAGCATACTGGAGGGAGGGTCGGAGTGCCTCCTCCAAACGCCTTGCCCGAGAATCCTTATCAGGAAAGAGGTCCTGGGAAAAACGTAGGAGGTCCTTGAACTTGATCCCCAGCTCCCTCACAGACATACTCCCCTGCTGGAGGGAGAGTAGCTCCTACCTCTTTTCTGCTTTCATCGTCGAAGAGAGGAACTCCGCCCGGAACTCCTTCTCGAAATCCACCCAAGCCACCTAAGATTCTCTCCTCTTCCCTAG
Source organism: Viscum album (assembly GCA_963277665.1). Classification (NCBI taxonomy): domain Eukaryota; kingdom Viridiplantae; phylum Streptophyta; class Magnoliopsida; order Santalales; family Viscaceae; genus Viscum; species Viscum album. Next base: position 1,417,439,107 of record OY728157.1, on the reverse strand, counting down.
GTAAAGAGTCCACCACTGACGTGCTGCTCCCCGCATCTGGCTAACGGACAGGGGAACCCAGTACTCGGTCGGGGCCCGAATCAGGCCAAAGGCTATAACTAGCTCGTCTATCCATCCTTCCGTCTTTATATCGGAGGTGCTGCCCTCATACTTCTCGAGGGCCTGTCACTGGAAGGCTCGAAGAGTCTTCTGCCACTGGTCATCCTCTTCCTATTGATCGGCTCTCTGCCGATTGGACAAAGTATTCTTAGGGGTCTCGATCGCCTGTACCACACGTGGTCGCCTTCCAGGTGCCATAGCTGCAAGGTAAACAAAGAATGCCTAAGCCCAAGTAGTGCAGAATATTGTTCTTAAAACTTCCTAAGATTTAAATTTATTCTTAATTCCCAAATCTTCCCATAAACACAAGAACACAAGTCATTATGATGCATGTACCTTTCCTAGGGTCTCTACCCTGCAATCAGAGTGGCCTCACTTGGTCGTTCGGTAGGTCCAGAGTCCTTGCATCGGATCACGGGGGGCCCTAAAATCCCGTGTCCTAGCCGGTCTTCCCTGGCCTAATTCACGCTCCAAGGTCACCCAACGCTGTTGCCTTACCATCCCGTGCAATCCTCACTGTGCCTAACTCCAGACTCCGTCCTGTCTCTCAACCAATCTTAACCTCGCCTTTGATACCATTCTGTCATGACCTGCCTTCACCAAAAGGAGGGAAGGGTCAGCGGATTGCCAGACCCTTCCTTCTTTAAGTAGAAGGAGAGATAATGACCCAAGAAACCCACCTTCAATAGGTCCTGGAGTGGCAACTAGCACCAAGGGTATAGAAAACTCTCGCAAATGGAAGGCGTTACCCTTTTTATTTTATAGTATCGAGAGATAAGGGAAAGAAAACCCAGCAACACTAAGGTAGAGAGAAAAAAATAAAGCCAAAAATAAACCATTCCCACATGCATGTTTCAAAAGTAAAAGTCACAAGGTGAAAAAAGGTGACTACAAGGTAAGTACCAAAAAGGAAAACAACAACTACAACTGCTCCAAAAGTCTGAGCTAGTAAGGTCCCGCGTGATCCTCGAAGTCCTCCTGGAAACCTAAAAGCAGTTTTATATACGTAGGGCGAGGATACAAGTACACTCATTAGGGAAAACCAAAGACTCTCGTGCACAAATGGGGGAATGTACTAAAGTCCCGTGAGAAAAAGAGTAAACTAAGCACCTATCATGGTAAACTATCCACCCCAGGCCTCACCAAGGCACACTCCCAAAATAACTCAAGTCAAGTAATTTATATAATAAGAGCACATCGATGTTTGGGTACCCCGCGCCACTTTCCCACTGGTTATTGAGACATCCTAAGAATCAGACCAATCCTTCCATTCTCACCACAGTCTCACTGCCACACCCGCCCGCACACACCTGGGCCACAACCACACACAGTCCCACTGCCGAAATCCCACCCGCACACACCTGGGCCACAACTGCCACACGTAACCATGCCTGCAAACACCTAGGACAGAACAACCACCACCACGCCCGAAGACATCTGGGCCTCATCCCGAAGATGCTTGGGAAACCACCTACTGCTCACATCTGGCCAACCACCACACTACCCATCCTGAAGGTTCTTGGGCTAATAATGGACTTCAGGCCATCACAACCTGCCTGAAGACACTTGGGATATCCGGTAAAGGGAGCAGAAAAGGAGCTAATAACCAGCCACTAAGAATAGTGTTGGAAAAAACACCCTATCCAATGAAATGGGGGTGTTTGGAACTAGGTGCTCAACTTGGGTGGGGCGCGAATAAGAAACAAAAAGCTACAAGTATAGATATAGGGAACAAGCACTCACCCAAAGCTAGGTTTTTCTTCAGACAGCCTATAGTTCACAACAAAAATCAAGTCCGAGTCACGACTCATGCTAACAGCCCATCATCCCATTCTTGTTTCATGTTTAGTAGTAAAAAGTTGAGTTAAGCACTACTGGGCATCTAGTAGGCATAGGCATAAGTCCAGAAAAGTAAACAGTAAAACATCAACCAAAACGTCCACACCTGGCTCTCAACAACAGAGGATTTCCACCCCAATTCGTGATATAACCAAGTAACCACCTGGATTTAAAACTCACAACCACCGAAAGTATCAAAAGGAGATCCCATCCCCCAATATCACACAACCCCTTCCAGCACAGGGGATCCCATCCCCTCCCACATCCCTAGCAATCGGCCCAAGGAAAAACAACCAACTACCATCACCATCACAAGCGGGGCCTTGCATGTATTTTCAGATTTAAACGACTTAACACACTCCATGATTTCAAAATTCAGTGTGTTTTAACCGGGTTTATAAGAGAAAAGGGGAAGATCCTGGTGCCTCAATTTATTTAGCCGGATATTTTTGATTAACCAATTTCACTTTTCACAGCAGGAGTTTACAACCACAACAAGCTATTTAAAACATTAACAAGGGATTCATTAGAGCACAAACAACGACCACCAACGACCTCGATTCTCAGGAGGCATACGCCATCACAATTAAACAAGATGGTCATAAGAGAAACAACATCAAAACATAAGACAACGTCAACGATCACAGGCCCCCCCTTACTTCCTTTATAGGGTTTGTTCGTTATCTCTATTTAGGTCTAGTTTATCCAATCCTACAGAAACAAAAGCACACCCACCCTGCATGATACACAAAAGAGAGAGACGAAGGAGAAATTACCTACTTGTTGATCGACGATCAATGCTTAGGCCTGGGGCGCTGAACTTTACAGATAGGGATGCGGCGGTCCCGATGCACCAGAAGCTATTTGTGGAAATCCACGATCCAGGAAAAAGAGAAACCATGACTATCCCTTGGTTTATAGGATCCGGGGACGGTTGAGGTGAAAACGCGTATCCGCGTAAGGCGTGGGGGTCGTGGGTTGATCACGCGGCTCCACTCGTCAAAAAGGGTTGGGTGGTTTTAAGCCGACTGTTGGATTAATGAAGCATTTAATTAAAAATCTTATGGGAATCACCGGTCTTAAAACATGGTAAAACGAGTCAGAATAGAGTTTAAAACCCTATTTAAGCAAGGGAGCATTTCTGGAAACATCTTGACAAGGACGGGTGACGCCGATCGGTCGCGCCGATCGGTCTCGCCGATCGGTCTCACCGATCGGTCTCACCGAGCGGTCTCACCGACCGGTCTCACCAAGACACCACTCCTTTAGGACCCAGATTTTGACAAAGGGAAGGACCAAGAGAGTTTGGGTCATCACATTCCACCATTAGAGGTGGTAGGAGAAGATAGAAAAATCATCATTTCTTGAGGCATTAATTTTCCATCCACAGAAACAGTATGTTATTTAACCATTAAACGAAGGTGTGTGTAAGTGTATATAAAATATTTCTCATAAAAACATCCTAGTATATTGAAGATACTTGTTTTATTACAAAATAAAGGAATAAAAATAGTTTATGGGGTTGGAGAAGCAAAATAAAACAAAAGAACATTAGGGAAGACTTTACCTTTAAATCGGGTAACTCCCCTTGGTTTGAACCAAAAGGGTTTATTGAAGAGATTTATACCTAAGGGAAGGCTTATAGGATGAGTATAGGGATGTGGAGAGAAAAAATGGGCAGATCTTGGCTGAGACAATGGCTTGAGAGGTGTGGGTAAGGTGGTAGAGGTGGGGGCCTTTTATAAGAGAAGAGGAGGGGTACTCTTTGAAATTTATAAAATATTACATTATTATAAAATGATTTTCGAATTTTAAATGTGACAAAATGATTTATTTCGAGGATAGGGTGATAAATTTTCGAAATCCACCCATAAAATAGGTTTGTGAAAAGTTTAAGACTTATATTTTACCCTATCTTCTCATTTTATTTAAATCATTCATTTATGAGGTAATCACTGCATCATCACGGTGTCATAAATAAATTAATTTATTTAATGTATAAAAATTATAAAAAAAATATCATGATGTAGGAAATATTTTTATCTTTCTATGGAATATTTATAGTAAAAAATATGACTTGTATAACACCATTTAAAAATTGTTTTAGTAAAACAATACATGTTTGTGACATTTTAATTTTAACTTTAAATAAAAAGTTATTAATGTAATTTTCCTACCAAAGTGGCTCCATGGGGTCCCCAAGTTGACCCATGGATTGTCTTGGTCGTCCATGACTCATCCAATAAGGGTAGGACATGTGTCAAGGTCATTTGATATTATTATAACATTATCTTACCTTAAATTACACTAATTACCTTTAATCGTGATTAATAAAACTTAAAAGTTACTATTCACCAAAAAAATTATTTTAATCCCATTGAACCACATTTTACATTCTAATGACAACCATGTATGTCGGAGTTTTGAAATTCATATCAAAGAAGTGGTAAAGTTTTATTTAAATGAAAAATCAGTTTTTTAACTACCACTTAGTGGTTTCACTATTCATCAAAATTGAAGTTTTTCAGAAAAATACCAAAAATTCACCCTATGCTATATTTGATATTCCGAATTAAAAAATGATGTCTATTTTAAAAAATTAAAAACATATAAGTTGAATTAATTAATTTATTAACTAATTCCTATTGTCAGAACAAATAGCGTGTTTTTATAAAACAAAATATATCAAAAGATTGACACTAGTTTAAGTCCAATTTCAAAGTGATATTAATTTCAATGACCACTATTGGATTAAATAGTAAAAATATATTATAATTGGAATTTAAAAAAAAATTAAAAATACAATATAATCAAATAAATAAATTAGATTAAAAAGAGGTTTTGAATTAAAATACAACATTTTTCATTATTCATTAAAAAATGAACTTTATCGGAAAAATACCAAAAATTTACACAAAGTAAATTATGATGTCCCGATTATAAATAAGAATTTTATTTGGTCCAATAGAATGTATAAGAGTGAACAAAACTATATTAAAGAGGGTTCACCATCAAAAGGCGATAAATCGATCTTTTAGTGAATTTTAGAGTATTTATGCTTAAAATTGAATTCTTTTCTTATTTTGGGCCTTTATCTTTTATTAGATAAATGTAAAAACATTTAACAAACTTATAAAATCTTATTTTAGTTATTTCTATTCATTCCAGCCAATACAACGGCTAAGCGTCAACTACAATTTAAAATAATATTATTTTATTATTAGAGTGCAACGTAAGATTTTAAAGAAACTCGTTGTTGCGTATTGGGTACGCCATCGAGAATAGAGTTCCATTTAAAAGTAATATTAATATTTTATTCTCAAATATTAATAAATATGATAAAGTAATATTCTTTATTTTCTTGGGATTTTACAGGATCTCTCATTATTCAAACATGAATATGGTATATGGGGGGGAGTGTGAAATCATACCCCTACATTTATAATTGAAAATAAAATGGCATAACAATATAAGGAAACTTGGACATAAATAAGGAAAGTGAGAATCCCTTACTTGGAAGTGTGATCCCAAAAGCTTGGGAGAGACTTGATAGAGACTTATTGAGATTTTGGGGAACCATGGGAGGATTATAGAGGGAGTAGGGCAGGGGTTGGTTGAAATGCAAAGGCTTTGAGTGAAGAGGAAGTGGGAGCATGGGTGGGTTTATATAGAAAAGAAGAGTGAATTCTTTATTATTTAGGTTTGGGACACCACATATTAAACTAATCAAACCCAAAAACCATAACATGGTTTTAACCCCGGGTTTTTGACTAAGGGGAGTGGAAAAAAATATTTTATAAGGCCTGTGGCAGAACTTCTTAAAATAATAGGGCTGCTTATGTGGAGGTGAGTCATACTCTTAAGGAAAACAATTTAGAAAGACAAAATGTTTTATAAGCCTTGAAGGGTCCACTAAAGCTTTTTGAAATAAATAAAACAAACCCAAAAAACATTATTTTAATGGTAAAACATATATTGGATCAAAATAATGTTTATAATATTTTATTACATCACTATTGGGTCATTATGATGTCATAAAACACATTAAATATTTAAACGGTATTTAATTTTTAACCAAAATTTTGACTATCTCAGAAAATTATGAAAAATTCGCTATTGGATAATTTCAATATACTGATTCAAAAAATAATATTCATTTTATCAAAATAATTTTATAAATATGTGAATTTTTACTTTTAAAATAAAAAATGACATTTATAAAAAATTCATGGGTTTTGAAAAAAACAACTTTCAAACCTTAATAAAAATTAAAATTACATACATAAAATTATATTATCATTTATATTCAGTAAAAAGTAATTTAATAATAATAATATTTTATTCAAATATTATTTAATTCAAAAATCCATTAATTCATCAAAATATATTTCTTAGTTGAATATTAACTAAAAATACTATTTGTGAGTTAAAAACTATTTACAAAGTAACAATAATAAAAAGAATATATATTCTCTATACAAGTATATTGTACATAATCATAGTACTAGGGTATTATTACATAACCCCTTAAAACACCTGTATAATACCTTAGGGTAAGGTTTGCGATGGTGATAGACTCTTGGGATGGCTCGGATAACATTGCTCGAGTGGTAACCTCTATCAACTTCCACTTCTCTCGTAGGTGGTTTTGGTCGAGCTTAATGTATTCAAGATCAGCTTGGGCTTGGTCAAGATAGAAGCCCAATGATTCCACCTCCTTTCCAAGCTCTGAAAAATGGGCTTCATATGGGGAAAGTCTACTCGATGAGGCCATCACTTCCTTTTTCTGAGTAAATTGGATTCGTTAAAGCCCTATATTTATACAAATCATGCAATCACTATTCAATAACTATATTAGCAACAATCAAAATTAATAATGGTATTTTAAAATTCAAAACATAAAACCAAATAAGTGAATATGTTTTACATAAACATAAAAATACATTTAAATAGACCAAACGTAATTTTCATTAATAAAAGTTAGGGTCGTTACAATGAAGGTGAAAAGGTTATTCTGGAAGTATATTTTTAGAGATGAGATATCGATCAATGGTGTTAATTGATCTAGAACACTAAAGAGGTTGAATAAATATAAATAATGTAATAGAAAACTTTTAAAGTTATATTATTAAAGAAGTACTTCCCTCAATAGCTACATGAAAAAATGGAGAATAAGTTCTTCACTTTAAAACATTTCTTTTCACAGGTTAATAATTATATGATGTAATTATGAATGTTTTCATGTTTGTGTGGATTATAAATATATGGTGTATCATTATGTAATGAGTATGTTTGTTATATCCCTCGAATGAATTGGGTAATATATTATATTTCATGAGATCAGTGTTGGATAAGGGTGGTTATCCCAAGTCCACTATGTCAATGGATACAAGTAGTTAACCCAAGTCCACTTTATAATGGGAATATGGTTAGACTTTCCCATTATGATGTGAATGTATTGGTGGTTATCCTTGAAATATATTATTACCCATAAACTTATGTTTTTCTATAATCTTATGTTATACAACATACTGTGTTATGTTCTCATGGATCATGATGATTGGATCATGTCACAAAAATCTAATAACTTACTTATTAACTTATGCTAATTTCATTATGCCCTGAATCAGATTTTATGATATATGTTTTATTGGGTATTATTATATTATGTTATATCCATGTACGTTGATTATGTTCTTATGCCCATATGTTCATTTTATTCTAATTTATGATCCCCAATTAATTTATTTTTTTGTTTACCCTTACTGAGCATTTGAGATCATCATTTCTTATATTTCATTCCCATGTTAGTAAGAAGTGTATATATTTTTTGTGTAGAAATGGGTATCATGTGAGAAGATTATTTGGGGGAGATTTTTAAAATGATGTAAAATAAGTTTCTTATATATCTAATCCTTAAAGACAGTAAACATTTAGGTTTTAGGGTGTGATTTATTATGATATGTAAGGAATATTCATGTGCAATGACGTAATATGTATGTATATAGTGTTTGGGTTGCCTCATATGTGATAGTTTCCTATACTTATAATAGATAATATTCATTTAATACTTCTTATCATGAATCTCTTTTCATTTATTCAGGTAAAATCTTTGGAAGATATAATCTCAAAACACACTCTTCATTATCTAAGAAAAATCCACTTCAGTAATCTTTATGCCAATACTATCTGAATTTCTCATACATGTACATGTCTTAGAAGTATTAGTAAAAAAATTACTTAAATAGTTGTTATACATGAAAATTTATTTTTTTCCCATATTTCACTGCATCTCACCGAAATGCCCAGTGAATTGTGCACTGACATGGAAAGAGATGATGAATCAGTGTTACCCTATTCTATAAAGTTTTACTTTTTCTTTTAATTATCCCATATTCATACTTGAAACACTATTTTAGTTAAGATAAATGAATCTTTTAATATACTCTCAACCCTTACCACAATATCCAATATAAAAATAAGACAAGAATAACAGCATGTAAGGTTTTTAAAAGGTTTGACTCTAATGGGAAAATATAATCCTTATTGTGTTTGAATCCCTTTAAGACATAGAATATCAATATTATTATTCTAATGATTTAAATTACCTTAAAAAGGAACATGAGTGTTGGTAAGGTATCATCCATATCCCTAGGGTAGGTATCATCAACTTCCTTTATGATATCTACTAAATGCTTCATCAGTCTCTCGACACAAATGATGGTTTTTATGTCAAAACTACCAGTATTCAACTGTTAATTTCAAAAAACAAAACTCATGAACAAGATATACATTTATCTCTATGATTAATCTACATTAATTAAATGGAATTCTTCCTCAATATAGGATTTTTTATACCACTAAATAAATAGCTTCAATTGTATTCATGCCGACTGTATACTCACTTGAACAATCAAAATGATCAACTAAGAATTATAAAAGTCTGATAAATATGTATTATTCCTTATATTTACAAATAAATAGAATATTTAACTTCTAATTTGTATAAATTTATTATAAAAATATATAAATTTTCAAAATTATACTGAACACTGTTATTCAAAATCTTAACTTCCAGTTTTAGAAATTATTTGACCCAAGCAATATTTGGAACATAATAATTCGATGACTCAACTTTTGAAACACCTAATATTTATTTTTTCTATTCTTATTTATGAAACTTTTTCATGTAATAACTTCACACTAATACTATTAGAAACCCTTCTAAATACTACTTCATGCAAAAACAAGTTCACATAACATTATTTATGTAGATGTAATTGATTTAATATACTTAATGAAACTCCTAGTTCACGATACTAAACTCATGAAAATGTATTTCTCTACACGGAAATTATATATCACATTATAGCATATGACCCTTCATGAAAAATTATCATGAAAATAGTGTATTGTGAAGGAATCCTGTAAAGTAAGACTTATACAAATATAGAGAGAACTTCTTAAAATATCCACCCACTAATATTTTCATTTTATTCATATAATAATGATGTTTTGATGGGTATTTATAGGTTAAATGATATAGTTCTAACCCCTTATAATTTATAAAGAACCAAAAAAGGATACTACATTCTTTTTTACTCTAAAAAACTTAAAATTATGCATTCATAAATACAACTGGATACACTGATGTGGATTTCACATTGGTATATTTTCCACATCATTTATTATATTTAATTGTGTTTTTATTATAAAAAATATGGTTTTATCTAATAATATAGATGTCTTGTTAATTTATTTTATAATTATTTTAACTCTTAATATTATGTTAAAATATTTTTATAATTATTAAATTTTATTTAAATGATTAATTATTAAGATGAGTAATTATTGTAAATGAGTAATTATTGTAAACCATACTTTTAATTATTGTTGTATATATAAATTGTGGAATTTTATTCATTTAATTGTTTATTTATTTATTTTTTTAAAAAAATTAACGTTTTAACATAGATAACGTGTTAAATAAATTTATTCATTCTTTACTTTATTTTTGTTAATTAATTTTCGTTGTTTTTCTTTTAATATAAACCAATTTATGATATTTTGTATTTATAATCTGAAATTTGTTTTTATGTTTTTTATTTTATACTTATGGTCACTCCAACTTACAAAATTTCACTCTTATAGACAATATACCAACCACAATATTAGTTTCTATGTGACCGCATGCCATAGTTCCAAAATATTTGCATGGAGTTTGCAAGTTATCGCAAGAGAGTTAGTGGATGCATGAAAAATTTCAAAGATTCCATGGTTACCTAAGTGACTATGCCTAAGGATGAGGGTTGACCATAAGATCAAATTCTAGGTGATCAAGACTATAAAATTAGTTAAAGTATAGAAGTCACCGCACATTGGTTTTCAAGTGGCCACACCACAAATTTTTAAGTTACCATGTGAAGAGGCATTATCACTTAAGTTACCATGTTTGTGAAGAACCTAAAGCACAACTACACTTATAACTGATGCAATATGAAGACTTATGGTCACTTTAGTCAATGTACCTCATGAAGTCAAACCTACCACAAATTCATTGAAAAATATCATAATAGGGGCCAAGCAACAATAAATGAGGTGCCCGACCTATCTTTGATGAAGAAAAAAAAATCTCAGGAAAGATATTCCAACTAAACCAAATATAACTAATGATCCCAGTTCTTTGATCGACTAATTGATGAAAATATTAAAGGGGGGGGGGGATGAAAAAATAATGCCAAATAAATTTCATCATGGCCAAGTTCATCTATTTTCTACCTCAAATCCAATGAACTAAAATCAATAAAGATTGATTTTTTATACTAAATCTTCTAAGATGGGAGTACACTTGAAGCCATCCGCAATAGAAACAAATCTTGAGGAGGATGAAAATATGTGAATATTTGGAGTCTAATTTTGTGTTGAAGGTGTGGTGGAATGGATTCAGAAACTATAATGAATTTAATTCTTTAAATGAATGAGGTTCATTCCTGGAAGTTTTTTGTTGACTAAATTCAAATCAGGAATAGGACCGAAGTCTCATGTTGGTGTATTTTATCGAATATAAACTTTTCTTTGTTCACAAGTATTTTAATATTTAATAGTTCAAGAAATCTGGTGATGAAGATGACCCAAGATCAATCTTGGGGTTAGGTCCATGATTGATTGTTTTTGGGATTCAAGTTCTCAAATACATCAACAAAAATGTTCAGTAGTAATTCACATGAAATTATTAGAAAAATATTAGTGAGATAATTGATTCTGTAATCCAACTAATTATATCGAGTGGATTATGACTGAGTTTATAGGAAAAAATATTAAGTATCTCTTCGAGAAAAACTTGAGACCATGAAAAATGAGGTACATATGTAATAGATTCAAGGATCAGATTTAAAAATGAGGAATTTTCCATGTCATAGTAACCAACTCACATCAAGATGATGAATGTGTGTTAAAAGCTATGTTAAGGTACCCTAGTACCACATCATCATTTGGAAGGGTAGTGTCATGGATTAAAATGTTACATAAATGTCATCATGCGTAGGCTATGTTACATAGAGGTGCTTCAAAGAAAATTAAAACTCATAGAGCCCTAAATTCATAAATAATTATAAAATAAAAAAGAGGACCTTGAGTCTTCAAAGAAAACCACATGATAATATTTTGTAATTTTATTGTAGATCTTTTTTAGATTGTCAAAGAAGTTGATTTACTATATACCTAGCATAAAATGAATCCAAATTAAATTTACTTGGAATCAAATAAGAAGTATGTGGTATAATCACAATGGTAATAGGAGATAAGTATGGGTCACATTTTGGTGATATTAGTCTTCTAATAGAGACACATAGAATTTTTTTGTCAAATCAATGGTGTTAAGTCAATGAAATTTAGTTGTGAACCAAAGGAAAAAAGAGAACAAGAAATAAAGAAAGGGTGAGATCACACACACAAACATCTAGAACAGATCACGAGGCTAGAGGATATTCTAGAGAGATTTCAGAAGAGATTCATGCAGTAAACTTCAATGAAGTTGAAGATTGGAGTTCACTCTTACACCTAGATGATGTTTATTCAAGTTTCTCAGTTTTCAAATGTTTAAATTCAATTGACTTTTAAAATTAAATCTTCTCATCATTTAATTTATCTTTATTATTCCATTTTATGACCAATTTATCTACGATCAGAGTGTTTTTATCATAGTATGTGGTATGTCAACTTCATCCAAATAAGAGTTTGAAAATTATTCTTGTTGTTTAAATTTATCAATCCTCGATAAAGTGTTGTGAGTTCAGTGAGTGGTTATAAATGTATTTGTGATTAATAGTCATTGAGTACATTAATCAACCCCAACTGAAAGGAAATCAACTACTGTGATTTTATTTGTTTATTTCAACCATTTAAACTAGATGAGATGCATGTATTATGATCACAATTGTTTTTTGAGATAGTTATTAATGTTCAAATATTTTTAAATGATGAAGAGAGAATAATTCTTGATAATTTCTAGAATAAGTTGATACTTTTATTATACTGATTCTAATTCTCTAGTTTTGATTCTTTTTTCTATAATTGATTGTTTAGATAATGGAGTAATTCTTAGTTTCAAAATTAATTTTCTCCAAATAAATATAGAAAATATTACAAAATAATGATATTAAGAAACTATATAGAGGAATTATTACCAAATACAACTCTGTGATATTCTATACTATATATATTCAAGTAAAAATTGAATTTAGGCTTAAAAGAAACATTAAAAAACTAGGAAAAATAAATGGAAATTTTTTTCGGGAGTTTTCAATGGAGTTTTGAAAAACTTAAAAAAATTATAATTTACTTACTAAAAAAATTATAAAAATAAAAAAACAAAAAAAAAATTAAAATTATGTTGTATGCCTGATAAAAAACTTCAAAATCTTGAAGTTGAAAATTCTTACAATCTAAGATCCTAAACAGTAGAAAAATAGAAAAAAATAAGTCTTTAAATATGAAATTTTAGATAAAGTTGAAAATTCAACAACAAAATTACCATAAATGGAATTCCTAAAAATAAAAAATTAAAGACCCTTTAAAGAATGGATAAAAACCCCTAAAGGATCTAAATGATACTAAATTTTAAAATAAATATAACTATGTAGGATACCCTGAGAAATCCCTTATATTTGATCTTAAATCAACACTTATTCACCATTCACTAAAATTTCATGGATTGTTGTATGAGGACCCATATAAGCACCTATAAGAGTTAAATATGGAATACATTACCATAAAACCTCAGGGTGTTAGTGAGGATAAAATTAAAGTGACACAATTCACTTTCTCCATATATGGGGTGGATAAAAAGTTGTTTTACTACTCCTAATATACTTTCACAGGGAGTTGTCGTCAAATCAAAAACACTTTCTTAGATAATTTTTCCCAGATTATCTCTTAGGAAATACATTTGTGGAATTAGGTATTTGCAAGGAGAGACTATACATGACTATTGGTAGAGATTAAAGAAACTAGGTTCTAGTAATCCTCATCACCAAATTTTTGATCGAATACTAATTCATTATATTTATGAGGGATTAGTCTTAATATATAATAATATGATAAATGTTGCAATCGGAGGTTATTTAGTTGATAATACTCTCATTGATCCTAGAAATATCAAATCTAATATGGACCAAAATTCATAATAGTTTGGTACTAGGGGATTGATTCATGTCATACCTACTATAGAATTATCATCATCTAGTTCTAACAATGGCTAAATTGAAATCTGGTTGAGTGATATCACTAACATGTCAAGAAAAATGTTCTATAACTCTATCCATTCACAAAAATCAATCTGAACTAGTTTTTCCTATCTAGATAAACTATGGAATTTATTTTGAGTAAAATCATTTCAATGATGAATTATCATAATTTTAAGAAACTTATAAATCTTGTAACTGGATATCCCCTATAAAGACTTTCTAGAATGACCTAGAGAGTCAAAATCCCAATCATAATAGCCAATATAAGACTTTTCAACCAAACTAGAATTTTAATAAAGGATTAAAATTCTAATATAATACTAGGTTTAGGAAACCTAGTCCATATAAAAGGTATTTCAAACCCAAAAACTTTAATAAATAATCTTTGTAAAATCAAGATCTATTTGGAAATAAAATTGGAATTAATTTGACAACAATTTAAAGTAAAGAAAACAAAAAATTAGAGAATTTTAGAAAAACGATTCTCATGTTGAATAAATTTTTATGAAATAACAAGACATTTCTCAACAACAACATGTGTTGTTACAAAATACAGTGACACAGATTGATCAAATAAAAACTAAAACTAGTGCTATGGGAAATCAATAAAGTGGTAGTTTTTTATTATAAGATAAAATGAACCCAAGAGGAAGAGAGCATGTTAGTAAAATAATTTTAAAAAGTGGAACTAAAACTAAAAAATCACAAGATGAACTTAATAAAGAAGAAACTAAAAAAGGGTAATCTTTCTTTTGAAACAAATGGTAAACCACATGAAGAAGTTACAAAACCACATACTGAACCGATTCTTAAACTTGATTAATCAATTCATGAACATGTTGTTCACAAGACTATAGAATAAGGGAAAAAATAAAAAATAAAAAATAAATATTAAAATAAATATTAGTTATTTTTGTAATTTTATGGGATCTTATAAAGGCAATAACAAATATGAAGAATACCGAAAAATGTATAAGGAACAACTACCTTACCCTCTAGGTAGTCATCTTGTCAAGGATAACGTTGAACCTAAAATAGATAAAGAAGTTATTGAATATTTAAGGAAACTAAAAGTAAATATTAACCTATTAGATTATTTGAAACAAATCCATAGATATTCCCAATTTCCAAAGGAAATGTGTAATCACAAAATAAAGTTCAAGAGTTGAGAAACTCAACTTGTGGAGGAATGTTTCCTACATGATCCAATATTCTCCCCCTATTAAATAAAATGATCTAGGTATATTTTATATCCCTTTTTTATTGGAGAACATTAATTTTAGGATGTTATGGTAGATTTAAGAGCCTTCATAAATGTTATACCTTATTCTATATTTTTGTCTATACAGGTTGGAGAGCTCAATAAGTCTATAATTTCTATCTAGTTGGCTAATATATGTTTAGATATGCCAGCTAGATTCATAAGGGATATGTTAGTAAGGGTAAAGGATCTTATTTCTCTTATAATTTTTATGTTTTAGAAATAGAGGATGGATTATTTAGAGACCATGTACCTTTAATATTATGGTGACATTTTTTGAAAACTATTAAGGTAAAAATTAATGTTTATAAAGGGAAATATTTATTAGTTTTTGGATGAAAAATGGTTAATTATCATATATTTGAATCAATGAAATACCCCATGCAATAAAATTATGAACAAAAAGTTGATTTGATCAAGCGGTTTTCTATAGAATAGTTTCATGATTTTATTCAAAATAACCAAGCTCAAAATTCTCTAGAAAATGATCTCATGTCTCATACTGAGTTTGCTAAAATTAAAAATCTTGAAAACTATATTATTTTTGAAACCAAAAGTGTTTTTAAAGAAATGTTTTTTTGAAATTTATAAACATGAAATTTGTTAAACTTCCGTGGTTTTTTTCTTAAAATTATAATGATATGGATAATGATTTTTTGAGAGTTTTGGAACATCTAATACTACTAGAAGTTATGAATTACTATGTGAAATTGAACCTGAAATTGTTAAAATTGATTTTAATTATTCTCAACAAAAGAAAACAATGGAAAATCTTTATTTCACTAAAAATTAGTCATGTGATAATGCTATTTTGAATTTGGAAGTTGTTCAAAATTTCATTTAAGATTCACCTTATAATTTTTGACATAAATATTAAATTTATTTCGAGAATGAAATATTTCCATTTTCTATGAATAATTACACTACTATTTTTGACTGTTGTAAAATAACTATGATTAATAATGATGTAGAGGACAGAATTGAACTCAAAGAACCCATGGAACATTTTTTAAAATAGGAAATCACATCTATACTTGAACTAAATATTTTCCAGAAAATTTAAAATATATCAACTTGTGAGATGTATAGAAATTCCATGTTATTGTTTCTAGTGATTTACCCGGTGAATAATATAACCAACTCTTAGAGTTCCTTAGGAATAATTTGAAGGCCTTAGATTTGGTTTTAGATTATTTACCATAGATTATTCCTTCAATCTGTTTGAATTTTAAACTTCTAGAGGAAAATTTGAAACCTATTAGACAATTCTTGAGGAGATAAAATCCTACCCTTCCTGAAATTTCTAAAAAGGAGGTGATAGCCTTTTTGGATTCTGGTATAATTTACCCCATTTTTAAGAGTGCATGGGTGAGTCCAATCATGATTGTTCCTAGGGGGGGGGGGGTTCATAGTTTTTAATAATGAATTTGGATAATTAGTTCCTTCTATGTTTCCTAAGAAGTGGATGGTATGCATTTATTATTGTAGGATGGATATAGTGACTTAGAAGATAAAATTTACCTTGCCTTTTCTTAATCTAATCCCTGAAAGGTTAGCTATTTAATCCCATTATTTATTCTTGGATGGTTTCTCAAGTTTTTTCTAGATTCATATAGCTCTATAATTCCAAGATAAAGTAAATTTTACATGTTCATTAATACTTTTACCTATAAGAGAATTCTATTTGTACTATGTAATTCCCTTTTCCACCTTCCAAAGGTGCATGCTCAATTTTTTTTCTGAATTTATTAATGAGTGTATGGAAGTATTTTTTTGATGATTTTATAGTGTATGGTTCATTCTTTAACTATTTTTTGAGATATTTAGGGGTTGTTTTTAGAGTTTTCTTTGAAAATAAACTTATTTTTAACTTCGAGAAATACCATTTTATAGCTAAGATTAGTATCATGATTGTCTATAAAATGTCTATAAAAAGAATCGAAGTGGATAATTCAATGGTTTTCATTATCCTTTTACTACATTTTTTTAATATTTTGATGGATATTCGATATATTTATAGACATGTTGGATTTTATAGGAGGTTTATAAAATAATTTATCCAAAATAAATTACATTTGAAAATAATCCTATATAAATATGTTGATTTCTTATTTGATATGAACTATGAGGAAGATTTTAATAAACTCAAGAAGAAGCTGGTGTCCCCAATAATAGTTCAGCCACCTAATTAAGAATATCCTTTTGAATCGATGAATAGTACTTTATAAATCTCTTTAGGGGATGTTCTTGGGAAGAGAATAGAAATTATGTCACATGTCATAGAATAGGCTTCTAGAACTCTATATGCTACAAAGTACAATTATGACAAAAAATATAATGAATTTTTATCCATTATTTTCTATTGATAAGAATGGATAAAATATTTTAAGTCTAAGATTGTGGTTGTAAAACACCTGAATAATAAAGGGTTAAATGACTAAATGATATGACTCATGTCAACAAGGTGCACCTTTCTTTTTGGGATCCTACCTGATTAGAACTCCATAGTTAAGTAAGTTTGTCCCAGAGTAGTGATCAGGATGGGTGACCTTCTAGGAAGTTTCCCAGGTGAGGTTTCTGTGTTGTCATTAGGGCATAGTTATTACATTTGGTATCAGAGGAGGAACCCTGCCTTAAGTGTGGTGTACAACCTAGGTTGATATGTAGGGCCCCCAAAGAGGATGTTGTGCTCTAAGGGGTGGGGGGGGGGGAGAATGTAACACCCCATAATTATAAAGGGTTAAATTACTAAATGATATGAATCATTTCAAAAAGGTTCACCTTCCTTTCTGGGAGCCTACCTAATTATAACCCCACAGTTAAACGTGCTTGGATTGGAGTAATGATCAGGATGAGTGGCCTTATAGGAAGTTTTCCTGAGTGTGTGTGATTTAGGACAAAATCACATTGGAAAGAACATGTGTTGGCCTGTGGATACTGTAATTAGTCAGATGACCCGTTCGGGCATGTGGGTGGGCCCTAGGGTGGGGACCACATGTCTATGGGAAAACTGGTGGTACCTGGTGGGCTTGGAACCAACGAATATGTTAAAGGCAGGGTGTCTATACTATCATCAGGACCTAGTTGTTACAGTGGTTCTCACTAACCATTCTTCTATTAGATATCTCATGAGGAAGACTCAAAACCGAGGATATTTAGTTGGATTTTTTATCTAGTAATTTGACATAGAGATTCAAGATATGAAATGAATTTTGAACATTGTGTATGATCATTTGAGTAGGATAACTATTGAGTTTTATTTAGGAAATTCATATTTTGAACCAATTATATAGTTTTCCCTAGAAATATGTTATATTATGCTGTTGTAGAAAAGAGACTATAATTTTTAGACAAAGTGATTTACTTAGTTACTGTTTTTGTTCCTCACTAGTTTTTTAAAAAACCATTTGAAAAATTGATTAGTTGGACTAGAAAATATGTCTGGGATGATCCTTAATTATGAAATTTGGTAAGTGGTTAGATTATGAGGATTTGTATCATGAATTATGAAATTTCCTTAATTCTAAAATCTTGTCGTAGTTTGAGATATAGATTCCACTTTAGACCACAAAGGAATTCTAGGAAAATGTTAGATTCAGTGTTATTTTGTCCTATCATTTTTAAAGATTCTCATGAGTTATTTATCACTTATAAACATTTTCAATTCTAAAGAAACATTTCTATGTACATGATATTCCACAACAATTGTTGTTGTTTTGTGATGTCTTAAATGTTTGAGGAATGAATTTTTTAGTCCATTTTTCTAATCCCGTTGGATATTAATACATCCTATATAATATATATTATGTGTATAATTGGATTGAGGATATATCTAATAGGACTGATGATTCTAGAGTGGTGTCCTAGTTGGTTAAGAGAATTATATTTTATAGATTTGGATTCTATCGTTAATTCTTACAGTCTATAGAACAAATTTATGTATTAGGATATTGGAAGCCTTTTTGAAAAGATATGGTGTTATTTATAAAGTTTTTACAGCCTATGATACTCAAACAATTATATGGATGAGTTTTTTATATAGATATCAAGAATATTATTTATAAAACTATTAACCCAAACTTGAATGATTGGAGTTTAAGGCTTAAAGATGATTTTTTGGGCTTATAGGACAACATATAAAACTCCTATAAGGATTACACCTTATATTACAGTCTTTTAAAGAGCCTGTCATTTTCTTATAGAGTTGGAGTATATGGAATTTTGGGTTGTCAAGTCTTGTAATTTGAATCCATTAGAATCTTTAAAATATAATATATTTTTTTGTATAAATTAGAATAAATAAGGAATAATTCCTATTAAAATTGAATAATCTTTAAATAGAAAACATAGGTTGTTCTTGATAAACTGGTTTAGAACAAATAATTCCATAGTTGAGATAAAGTGTTATTTAAAAAATATAAGATTAATATCTTTCCAAAAAAATCTCATTCAAAATGGATTATTCCTTTTATTGTGACTTATGTTTTTTCCCTTTTGGTTTTGTATAGATCAGAGATCCAAGGAAAAATGAACCTTTCATAGTTAGTGGGAATAGGATTAATCTATATAGTGAATAGTTTTTAGAACCTCAAGTGGAGGAGTTTATTTTTATGGAAGATAAATAATACATATTTTTATAGGTTATATCTTCACTTTATACTTTTAATTATACAAATTATGCTTAGAGGGAGAAAATAACCATTTCTAATGTTAGGTTTTTTATTTGTTTCTTCTCAGGGAATGGTACGAAGTTAAGTTTTTTTAAATCTTATTTTTAACCATTAAGAATAAAAAAATGATTTATTGATGTGTTGGAGAAAAATTGGTGCATAAAATATTTAATATGGGAAGTTCAAGTGAAGATAATTATTGACGAAACTAGGATCAACCCCCTTATTTTTTTAAAAAATCTGTTTATATTTTTCTTGGTTTTTTTTCTCTCGAATTTTATGTTAAAGTTTTTTCATCTTTATGAGATTGAAAATTTTCAACTAGATGAACTTGATTTAGAGTCAAGAAGGAGTGTATTAGTGTATATTCAAAGGAAAATAAATCTTTTATGTCAAGGGAGTTTTTGGTTTTGTTCATGCTTGTTTTTATTACTATTAAGAAAACTATTTTTTGTTTTTTACTCTCTAGAATGTAATTAGATTTAGGATTATGGTTTTTATATAATAAAGGACCACCATGATACCATACGTGAACATAATTTAAAATCAATTCAAATTTACATTAAGATAAAGAATTTTCCTATAGGAATTTGTTTTGTAGACATCGCTTGAATTTTCTACAACATTTTGATTGAACTTTTCTATGAATATTTTTTATATGATTTTGAAACTACTAAATTTCCAATTTTTTTGGCCATTTAACTATATTTACATTCTTCTCCCACATTGAATTAACTATTGGGGAAAATGATGGGTTTTGAGTATGGGGGAGGGGTTTTAATTGAGCTAAATTTCAATTCACAATCAATCCACTCAAAAAACCTTAAATGTTTTCAAAATTAGAAGTGCTTAATCACTACCTAAGCTTTTTCACTAGTTGAAAATTTTGATCAAAATTGAAGGTTGTGATTCCACCTTGATGATATTAATCTTTATTAGCTCGTGGATTTATTTGGGTAAATCATTTATCATGCCCTTTTAAAAAAATGGAATTAATTTTTTTTTCGAAAAATGTTGTATAATAATAGTTGAATTTAATCATTTTATTTTGAATTTAACTCATAATATATGAATCCAAATGGATTATGAAATGCGAATTATAATCTAGGTTGAGATTCTTATTCTTTTATCTTTTATTCATTATTCATTTAATGTTGTATGGGTTATTTCTTCCGCTAATAAATTATCTATCCAATTTATCTGAAAGTGTATATATTTATTATGTATTTTGAAATTATGTAAGTCTATTCTCCTAGAGGTAAATAGAAGTTTGGACATATGGATGGATGAAAATTGAAGTTTGAAAAATTATATTTAAAATTTTCAATTTCAATTTTTTTTTCATAATACAGTAACCTATTTTACACTGATAACATTCATTTTGAAAGATTAATCACTCTTTCAACATTAGATAATCCATGAGGGAAAATATTTATGAAAATAAATCCATTGTTTCATTTTCTCTTTTCCCTTTTGAGATTTATTTTCTATTATTTAATATGATTAAAGGATTTCTCAAGGAAAATAAATGTTCTAAGTGTGGGGGGATTTGATTTGGTTTTCAATTTCATATATTTTACCACTCTATTTATGATATTTATTTTTTATTAAAAATATTTTTTATTTATTAATTTTGAAGTGTTATTAATTTTTTGTCCAATTATTTAAAATATTAATAATATGTTAAAATATGTTTTTAATTGTTTAATTTTAATTTTATTATTATGTTTTAGTCGAATGAGTAATTATTATAAACTATCATTTTTATTCTTATTTGTTTGTATGAATTATGAATTGTCATTATTCTAGTTGTTTATTTATTTTATGTTTTCCAAAGTAAAAAAAATTATAAATTTTAACAAAAAATTTAAGTTTAAAAAATTTATTCATTCTTTACTTTATTTTTATAATTTAATTTATGATTATATTTACTTTAATTTAATCTACTTTAATTCTGTATTTTTTTTAATTTTCAGTTTGTTTTTATAACTGTTTATTTTCTAGGTGAGGTCACTCCAAATTACCTCATGTCACTCTTAAAGATAGTATACCATCTACAAGAGTAGTTTTTTATGACTACAATCTTGAGTACCCAACTTTCTATAAGGAGTGTCAAGTTACTACAAGAGAGATAGTGGTTTCTTGAAAAATTTAAATGCATCCACAGTCACTTAAGTGAACTTTCCAAAGGATGAGTTCTGACCGTAAGATTAAGTTCCAAGTGACCATTCATAGAAAATTACTAAATTATAGAAGTTTCTACCCATCAGTTTTCAAGTGGCCACACCCCAAATTTTAAAGTTACCATATAAAGATCCAAGTTCACTTATGTGGTTGTGCCTATGAAGAACCTACCACACGAAGGCACCCCTTACTTCTACAACATGATGATTTGTGGAATCTTAAGTGACCACACATGATTGAGTCTGACTTACTATTCATTCATTTCAACTAAACAAAAAAGGGGTTAAGTTACCATAAATAAGGGGATCGACCTAGTTAGGATGAAGAAAATGTGATCAGAGAAAGGATATGTCATCCATACTAAAGACAACTAACGATCCTAGCTCTATAATCAATTTATTTATGGTGAAAACATGTTGAGGATGGATAAATGAGTAAAAATAAATTTCTACATGGAAAAGTTTATTTTGGATGACACAAAATCAAGTGAGTCGAAATCAATAAATATTGATTTTTTCAACTAGATCTGTAATGATGGGAGTCCATATAAATCTATCATTATATGAAGAAATTATTCAGGAGAAAATTGTTTCATGAAGATTTTGATTTTGATTCAGGGTTGAAGGTGTACTGGATAGGATTCATGAACTCTAATAGATTTAAATCTGTAAGTAAAAGAGGTTCAGTCATGGAAGGTTATTGTTGAATGAATTCGAATCTGGAAGACGTCAAAAGTACCATGTTGGTGTGACTAATTGAAGATGAATTTTTATTTACTCAATAGTAGTTTTTATTTGTTTTCTAAGGAATATAGTGATAAATATGAACCTAGATCCACTTGAATAGTAGTTTCATGCTTTATTTTTTTAGGGCCTTGAGTTCTCAAATGCATTGGTTGAGTGGTGCACATGAAATGCTTGGAAAAACTCATGAGGTACTACTAAAGATGTAATCCATATAGTTATTTTGAGTGGATTATGATTGAGTTTCCTAGATAAACTAACAACATTCTTTTTTAGGAAAATTAGAGCATAATTAAATTTTCTTATAGATGTAACAGATTCTGAGCTCAGATTTAAAAATGATTAATTGCTCACATCATGGTAACCATATCATATCATGACAATGGATTAATTTTAAAATCTGTGTCATGGTACCCCCGATACCTCATCAACCTACAGAAGGTTAGTGTCATGGATTTTAAGGCTATGTCAATGTAATCATGGGAAGGCTCAGTTATGTAAAGGTACTAAAAACCTGATTAAAACTCATGGATCCCTAAATTTATAAATAATTATAAAATAAAAAGGGGGAGATGGAGTCTTCTATGCTGACTATATGATAAGATTCTAGAATTTTCTTACAGATCATATTATAATTTTAAAATTAGTTGATTTACTATAGACCTAGACAAGAATGCATCCAGATTCAAATTACTTGTAATCAAACAAGAAACATAAGAGGCTATCATAGTGGTTAATGGGAATAATCTTGGGTTACATGGTAGTGATAATGGCAAGCCAACAGATCCATATGAATGTTTTTTATAAAAATAATTCTATTATGTTAGTTAAGGTTGGTTGTGACCAAGACACAAGAAATAAAATAATAAATAAAGAAAATGGGGATGGGGAGATCACACACACACATCTATAATAGAGCATGATGTTAGAGTATCTTTAGGATATCTTTAGGAAGAAATTCCTTCATCAAAATTTAGTGAAGATAAATATTGGCGTTCATTCCTACACCTAGATGATATTTGGCTATGTTTCTCAGTGGTTTAATCTAGTGGGTTCTCATGGTGAATTATCTCAAATATTTATTCTTTTAATTTTAAACTATAACTCCCTCTATATTTCTAAATGTTGAAATTTTATCGAATTTTTATTTTAAATCATCCCATCATTTTTTATCTTTTTTCTTCCATTAGGTGACCGATTTCTCTCTGATTAGAGTGTTTTGATCATAGGATGTGTCTTACAAACTCCAATCCTCATAATTGTTTGAAGAAGATTCTTGAAATTTTAATTTCTCAATCCTCAATCAATGATTGTGAGTACAGTGAATATTTATCTATGTATTTATGTTCAGTGATCATTATGTGCATTGATTAACTCCTACTGAATTTAAAATATCTATTGAGATTTTAGTTTTTGATTTCAACCTTTATAACTTGATAATATTATTGTATTGTGATTAAATATCTTATTTTTTGAGATTTATTAATGTTCCAATATTTTTAAATTATGAAGAAAGGATGATATATGAGAATTAGTAGAATAGGACACTAAATTTCTTCTATTAATTTTTATTCCTTAGTTTTAATCTTTTTTTCATCATTTATTTTTTAGAGAATAGAGTAGTACTTAGTCTCAACAATAAATTTCCCCAAAGAAAATATCCAAAATATTATAAAATTATGAAAATATGAAACCCATTAGAGTAAGTATCAATAGAAGAAACTATGAGATCTACTATATTTTTCAACCAAGGAGAAAACATGAAGTTTGGTTTAAAAGAGACATTTAAAAATCAGAACTTCATTTACCTAGATTATCTCCCATACTATTTTGTCTTATATAAATTTTCATAGCTTTTGAACACCTTTGTTTCTCAAATTCTCTAAAATTATTTTATACTGAGTTTGCATACTTTTTCAGATACATATGTAAATATCCTCATCATGCATCATTTGAACTATTATATGTATGAACCACTTCATCCTCCACTTATTCTTTTCGATCAACTCATCTATGATCATAATGAAACTATAAACACTATGATATCTATTTAATTAAATGAATAGTGTGACATTATCCTATTAAACTTTGACAGAACATTCATTCATGAGATATTGTAAACAAGAGTTTCTACTTGATAATGAATTCCTCATGAAATATTGTGTAAGTATCCAGTGCATCATCTATTTTTAATTTATCACAACCTCATGATGCTTATTAGAATCTCCTATGGTGGTTCACTCATCTATTAAAGGCATGATGAAAATATAGTGCATTTAGCATGACCCTTGCCTCTCTACCAACATGAAAACCCTATAGGGTTTGAGGATGATGATGATGCCAAAAATATAATTCCCTTTATTTTTTTGTATCCTTGTTAAAGTTGAACAATTTCCCACATATAATTTTTCCCACATCACTTTTCACCTTAGGTGGCCACTCCTTCTTTACCCAGGGCACACCAATGTCGTTCATTGATTTCCCATAGTGTCACCCCATACTATGACCACTGGTCCTCTTTCACTCCTAAAGTCACCCCATGATGGTATCACTAATCATGTCGTAGTGACACCCCTAATTGTTTATCGACTCCTTCATAGACACTAATGATAGTTGTAGTCAAGCATGGGGACTACCTTATAGTGGAGGATCATTTCTCCTATATATGGAAAGGTTGTAAAATATCAGTTTAAATTTTAATATATACTAACTCATAATCCAAAATTCTACCCCATACAAGTATAATTTTCATTCAAAAACATTTTTCATTCTAAAAAATATAAGTATGCGTTCTCATAACCTCTAAGTAAATGTGTAGTTGATATTGTTATTATTAAAATTTGGCACTTTTCATGGATTCATAGTTAGTATCTTCATAATAATCATTTGATGTAAATGGATAATCTATTTAAATTTTTTCATACTGGTTTTAAAAACCATTTAATCATAGGTATAATCTACAACTTCATAGAATATTGATATTATTACTTAGAGATAGACTGAAAAAAATATAGCTAATACATATCATTATTATAATTTACTTATTCTATTCACTCACTTTAATGATTTATCATACAACATAGGAGTACCCATTAAATCATATAAACAACATATTGTGATTTAATTAGTATAAAGAATATATTTTATTTTAGTTTACATTCATTTTAGAAGAATGTTAATAATAATTTCCACAAGTAATTTATATGAAATTTATCTTTATCCAATTCATTTAATACTGTTAATAATTTTCAGGAACCATTGGTGATTCTAGAAAACTAATTTACCTAAAATTAAATATAATGATAATAGTCTACCCTCACTATAGTTCTTTCCATTTCAAGAAACTTAATTTTTTTTAAGTGGGTAACTTTGAGATTATTCCATATTCCACTTGTATTTTTTATAGAGGAAACATGGATGTAAATATTTTATTTGATTCTAAAAAGTAGAGTATCCCTCACTCTAAATTTCAAATAAATTTATTTCTAATTCTCAAATTAAATTCTAAATTTTCTTCTTTGAAATAATATATTTTATAGTTAACATCAGAATGTTATCAACTCCAGTGTTAATAACATATGTTTTCATTTTTTTCACTAATATTCACAGTCTGTACGATAAAAATCAGTGTTCAATTATAATTTAAATAAGATAATTATCTGGATTGTATACCATATATAATAAAAAATCATCTTTCCTCTATTACATAGTTAGTGTAAGGAAACAAAACTTCTAATTTCTATAAGTTAATTTCTAATAAAAAATATCAATCGTAAATATGTGTACTAATACAAATTTTATGAGGAAATTGATATATAGTGAGGATCTGGTATAAAGTGTTGTTTCAGATATGAAATATTCTTCAATAGGGGTGAGTTTGAGTTAAAAAAACTCTATTTTCACCCAATATATGAATATATTTTTGGAAAGTTATATACTTTAAAAAAATTATAATATATCAAATTAAAGTAAATTGTGGAAATAAAATTCTGAAAAATTAAAATGAATAAATCAAGATAAAGAAACCAATAAAAAAATAAAAACTATAAGGAAAAACTAAATGTGTAATATCAGATACCAATCCAAATAATCCTTCAAAAAATATTATTAACAATAATTAAAATCATGGTAACTTTTATCTATTATCTTGAAGAAGTAGGTTGATTGTTAACCAAAACCAAGGCATATAATGTCTATACTCGAAACATCATTGATTACATGATCAAAAGATACAATCTTCATACTAGGAAGAACTTTTTTAGTGGATCCTTTCCATTTCAATAAATTATATTTTGATAATTATAAAATTATTATTTTATTTCCTCTAACATGAGTGAATAAATATTTTTTAATCTTTCAATACTTTTAGAAGAAAATATTATTTTTATGTTGTTTATTGAATTGTTCTTCACATTTGTTATGTGTCTAATAAAATAATTTTTTAGACATGTCTATATAAGTATGAGTTGGGTTATGAATCATACATTATTGTTTTTATAATAGGATAATTATAACTTATCTAATAAATATTTTCTTGATCATTTTTTATGGTTATTATTTGTTAATTTATTATTATATTTATTTACATTCTTTTTTATTTTTATTATTATGGACACTCTATATTTGTCTTCACACATCCTTAGTTTTTTATTTGTTTTTTACTAAGAGAAAATTCATACAAAATATTTAAATTTTTTACACAGAACTAGAATGTGTTTAATCTAAAATAAAGTCCTATGTGAATATTAAAAATCTTATGAAATTAAAAAATCTAAAACTAAAGTCTTATGAAATTTATAAAAGACATACATGATTCTTGTAAGCCTTACAATATCTTTTTTTAGGTAAAGTAAAAATACCTACATGAAGAAGAAAGTCGAATTTTATATATTTTAAGTCTTACAAAATTAAAATTTCACTAAGTATAATGTTTTATGTGGTCTATAAAGTCATATGTGGTTTTCAAAGTCATTCGCTACTTGTAATGTCATATGAAATGAACTAAAATTTTGATGTGCTATAGAAAAATTCTAATGGAGTACAATATTTTGAAAATTAAAAATTTATATTAGATTCAAAGTTCTATATGTCTTAAATTCAAACACAATTTCAAAAAGTCTTACATGATTCATATGACTGAATAGTTTTTTCTCAAAAACATAAAACATAATATTTTTTTCTTATTTTTCATGTTTTGATCTACTAAATATTTTTGTTACATATTTTTATTAATTTAATTATATCATAATTACCTATTTATTATATCGATCATATGAAAATTAGTTTGGAAATATTTTGTGTAGAATTAAATTTAAATAAGAAATGATGAACCATGAATAAATATTTCCCCTATATATTTAAAAAATTTATTTTTTTATAATGATGTGGGATCAATTTTCAAGAATATTGAAAGAAATTTTCATGTTAATTAATTAGAGAATTACATGTGAATTATTATCTTTAAAATAAGTGTTGAACAAATTTTAAAGTTTATTGTTCGTTTTATAAGCATTAAAACATCCTTGGGTAAAAAAGAAATGCAATAAGATGAATATTCATATTGTTGTTCATATGTTTATCACCTTAGGAATTTTTATACATGAAAAAACCAAATAAATAGGGTTTTATAGAGAAAATACAAAGATATAGAAGTAATTTTAAAGGATAATATAACAATACTATACTGCACATTTTTTTGATCATTAATGTAACACACTTGGTTGGACTTCATTACAAATACCATTTGGTACTAAAGTGGCCATTACTACCTTGAAATTCAAGTATTTCACTATTTAACTAATTTCTATTATATGCTATTTATATATATTATTTTTGTATACATTTATATTTGGATAATTCTTTTTTATTCAAAAAAGGACCTTAATGTGAGGTTATAATTCCACTACAATTGGTACCTTGGTTTGTGCCTCTAGGTAAAAAGGAAGGTCTTTGGTTATGCCTTTATCTGATGAAAGTTAGGGGTTTCATTTGATCCTTAGTCTAGATAAAGGAAAGGTTAGTTCTTCCTTTACATCAAAAGTAATGTTCTAGGTTATGCCTCTATAAGTGTGTAAATGGTAGGATAAGGGCTATAAATCTATGTGTTTAAAACTTAGTCTTAAAGGTTTTTGACTCCCATATAAATGTTGATTCACTATATTGTGGGTTACATACTCTCACATTAAAAGTGTGAAAAGTAGATGTAAGAATAGTTTTCTACGATCTACTAGAAAAATACATGTATAAATATTTTTATTTTATTTTACTTAATTATATTATGTTATTTAATTTATTAAAAAATGTCAATTTACCCCCTCTTGACCAATCAGTTATCTCACCTACTGGGAAAACAATTTTTATCAGAAATTTATCCTCAAAAGGATTATTAGATTCATCTTATGTATATCATTTTGTTGATAATGAAATCATAGAGTTAAAAATTTAAGGAAAAGAACTATTTGAGATGGTAGGAATAATTTATTATGATGGTTGAGTTCAAAAAAGACCACCATTTTTTTATTATAATGATTATGGCCATCAGCATGTCCACATGGAATCATATCTTAAATAGCGAATTATTGATAATTGGAAACCCATGGTAAAAACTGAAAAAATACTTAAGGATGATTGTAGTACTCTTAATAGTGATGATGCTTTAAAATATGTATATAATTATAAAATAATGAACATAATTTCTACTTCTATTAACCAAATTGTATTTAGAGACATTTTAGTCTGTAAAATTACACATGATATATAGAGAATATTACAAAATACTCATTATGGCCCTGATATACTAATATTAACTATGCTTGGTATAATAAGGTAAGAATATAATATTTTTAGGATGTGTGAAAATGTAATAGTAATTCAAATGTTTCATTAATTTACTAGTATTGCAAATGCAATGAATGTTTTAGTAGAAGTTATAGATAATATAGCTCTGGTTAAAAGTGTTTTTAGAGATCTACCTATGAAATGGAAATCTAAGAAGGTAGTAATTGGTAAGAGTAATAATTTTAATGAATATAGTACTGATGAGGTTTTTATGTATCTATTTCAATATGAGTTACAATTGAAAAATATTGATGAGGAAGAATTTGGTAAAATAAATATAGCTTCTTAAAAATAAAAAATAAATATTATTTATTACTCTTTAGATTTTTAGTTATAGGTAAATGAAAGTGATGAATTATAACATGTTTCCAAATGAGTATACAAAACAAGAAAGGGATATTCAATAAGGAACAAATTATATTTTTCTAGATTTAGTCATAAAGAAACCCAAAATGGTAAGGCTATCTCTAACGATGTTATGGAAGTAATATGTCTTTAATATAGAATAAAGGGTCATATAAAATTAAAATTAAAAAATATTAAAAAATAATATAAAGATAAATAATAAGTAAAGGAGATCACTTAAAATTAGACGAATTTGTATTAAAGAATCAGATTATAGAGAAAAATGTAGTTTTGAAAAGGAATTGGAAAATATGTTTTAATGGATTCTTCAAGTCAAGTAAGTTACTATAAAAGTTACTTGACTGAATTTGAATAAAAAAAATATCCAATT
This sequence comes from Viscum album, assembly GCA_963277665.1. Classification (NCBI taxonomy): domain Eukaryota; kingdom Viridiplantae; phylum Streptophyta; class Magnoliopsida; order Santalales; family Viscaceae; genus Viscum; species Viscum album. The sequence goes on along the minus strand of OY728157.1, from coordinate 1,417,408,994 downwards.
GATAGATTATATGATGAAATTTAAAGGTTACAAAATGATATTTTTGAAATTTTATATATACATATGGAACTAAAGAATGAGTTTTAGAAAATGTTATTTGAAAATAAGATAACTCTTAAAGAAAATAAAAAACTTAGAAATATAGCCTACAATATTAATGATAAAATCTAGGAAGATTTGAAAAAAATTAAAAATAAAAGTGAAAAAATAAAACATTAAATTTTAAAAAATAATGAGTTTGAAGGAAGAAAATTTAAAGCTATTCAAATTGAGAATAAAAAGATCAAAAATGAAATTTAATGTTTAAATTAGTTCTATCAAGATTTTTTAAATTAAGGGAATTATTTATTAAAATAGTAAAAAAAATTAGGACTACTATTGGTTATGATAATGAATTCCCTAAAATGTACATTCCATTATTTTATGAAATGTTCCAAGGGAATTATTTTGATAGTTGCTTGTTTTAAATGTGGAATGAAGAGACCTTATACAAGTGAGTGTTCATTTAGATTTCCACTATCTCTTGGATATTACAAGGTCTTTATTTATAAAACCTTATCTTCTAAATTACATATTCATAAAATCTTATCAACATAAATAAAAATTTCAATATTTTAATTTTGGAGATAGTAAACCTCAAAATTAAAATACACATGTTGATGGGGACAATAAAACTCATGAAAAAAACTTTTAAATCACTTATAGATCATCCTTTATATAAAGTAATTGGAAGTTTCAATTCAATAATTCTCATCAAAAATTAATTTATGGATTTTTGAACTTTTTGTGATTTAATTTTTTATTTTTTTCATAAAAATATTGATGACACTTTAACTAACTCTATTTTAATATTTTCAATGGAATACGAGTTAAACTAGTTTTATAGAAATGATATTTTAGGTTTAGTTTAACTTACTAAAGAATAACATTTTATAGTAACTAAAAGAATTTTTAGGAATAAACAAGATGATTTTGTAAATATTATGAGAAATAATGCAATATTAGTAGCACAAGACTCTTCCCAAGAAGAAGGAATACATTATGATGTAACATTTTCCCTATTTTCAAGGTTAGAAGCTATAAAATTTTTATTAGATTATTTTTATTTTCTTGGATTTAAATTATTCAAAAAAATTTAAAATGTTCTTTCAAAAATGGATTTATTTAAGAGGATTAATATGTAAGACATCCCTATAGTTTTGAAAATTAAAATAATTTAAATCATGTTTTAAAACATTAAAAATATTTTTTATGGTCTTAAATAATCTCTAAGATATTTGTATGAATAATTTTTTAATTTTATTTTACAAAATTATTTTATTAAATGAAATATCTGTCCTATATTATTAGTAAAGAAAATTTATTAAAAAAATTGATTGTTCAAATTTATGCGGATGATAATATTTTTGTATATTCATGTGAAATTATTCTCAAACAATTTTTATATTTGATGGGAATTGGTCTTGAAATGAGTATTGTGGGATAATTAAAATTATTCCTTGGACATAATTTTTTTCAAAGATAATATGAGTTTTTTATTAATCAATATATTTATAATAAATAGTTAGAAAATTATTATGACATTACTTAAGAAAAAGTTTAAAAACTTCAATGAGTACTTCATGAAATCTAGATTATGATAAATCAAAAAATTTGTAGATAATTAAATATTTATAGGTATGATTGGTAATTATTGTATTTAAATTTTACATTACATGATTTAATGTTTATTTTATATATATGTGAAATATTTCAAGTTTAACAAAATGAAATCCAATTAAATGATGTAAAAAAGACCATCGAATATGTTGAAAATTTTGTGAACGTTGGTCTATTGTATCCAAGAATAACAATTTTTTATTTGAAAAGATATTCATGTATTGATTTTGGTGGTTATAAAATGAAAAAAACAAAATTTAAGTGTGTCTATAACAATAAAATATTTTATGAAATGTATTTTTTCAAATAAATTTAATTTCTTTGATAGTTTGTGTTACATGATACACTGAGATTTAACGAACCACAATATACTATTAATATTATTATTTAAAAATCAACATTATAACCTTGCCGATAAACATGGATGTATGAATATGAGTAATGTTTTTTTAAAAATTAAGTATTAAGGTTTTATATAAATAAAATATATTTATAAATATGTACTTAATCTTTAGTAAAGTTGTCATATTCTTTGAAAATACATTCATCTCAAAAAATTATTTTCATTGATTTATGTGAAAAATTAATAAAATTAACTATTTAAAATTTTATAAAATTTATTTGAAAAAATTAAAATCAATTTTTGAATAAAAATTTATAAATTTTCTTTGGGGCAATTTTTGTTATTTTTTTTTTAAATTTTAAATTTTAATGAAGAGTGAAAAATATTGGTTTTTATTGATAATTTCTTTTTCATTTATATAATTTAAAATCTTATATGTTTTTAAAATGATTTAAAAGTATAATTAGTTAAAATAGGTTATATTTAATCCAATTAAGGTCATCATAATCAATTAATATTTAATGTTGATATTAAAAGATTTTATACTTATTAAAATATTTTTTTTTGAAAACTGCCTTTTTGTCACGTCTATGGGTTTGTATTTGAAATAAATTCTGATAGATGTGATGATTAAATTTGGAAAAATGGGATTAAAATTTTTTAATTAGAATATTTAATATAATATAATAATTTAAACTTATTTTTTGGTCATAATGAAAAGGGAAATTAGTAAAAACTAATTACTGCATTTAATGTTAAAACCAGTTTACTATGGGGTAAAAAATAGATAATTGTTAAAATGATCTAAAAACTTATAAAACTTATATTTTATGGTAATATTTAGATATTATATCATCTAATGTTAATTAATGTTTTATTTTGGACTTTTGTTCATGTGTTAAGTGTGGGTATGACTATTTCTTTTTATGAATTCCAAGGGTGTCATCTCACCCACTTATAAAAGGGAACCACCTCTCCTCCCCTATTCAAACTTAAAAACGATTTTGTCTCATATATTAACTGAAAAAATATCTTACTTAACTTCATAAAGTAATTAGTTTTTTATTAATCCCTCCTAAGAAGGATTTTGGTGAAAATCAAAGCAGATTGTTTAAAAAAGAGGTATGATTCTTAACCAAGCATTTTTTGTTTCATTTATTCTTTAAAATACTTGAAATATTATCAAACTATGTTGATATAATAACATAAATATATTAAATATAATTATAATTTTATATTCTAATTTAATAACCTATATCTATCACCTTCTCCATCAAATAGGAAATGAACCATTGATCATATGTACGACAGACTGCTGCCTCGTGAAATCATGTAATTTGTTTCGATCACCAACACTCATAGCTAGAGATAATGATGGATTTAATATTTATATATGATATTTATGAAATATTTATATCCTTTTAATTATAATGTCACAAATAACTTCTTAATATTCAGTCTTTTTGAAAATAGTAATATCACTCATGCGTAAATGTGGATTACAGCCTTTACAAAGTGATATGATTAATTTTTTGTTTTATTTTGAAATGGATAGAAATAAGAATATATTTAATGAATTCATATGATATATATGGAATAAAAATTATTCATTAAAGGTGATATATTATTTAAGTTTGTTTTTTTGCATCCGTTGATAAAATGGAAACAATATTCATGCATACATACGGCTTTCCGTCTCCATGAACAGTGTAATTAATTTTAATTCTCTAACTTTTGTTGATTACTATATATATATATATCAATAAATATTATATTTATATAATTTTTAAAATTATTTATATTATGGAAACATGAAAAAGGACTAAAAAAATCAAATCAAAACATACATAAAAAACAAAATAGTTATTACCCCAAACAAGATTTTAACAGGAAATTATTTATAAATGGGTAATAAAAGGTCCTAATTAAATCATATATGGTTTCATATATGTGATTATAGTTCTATATCATTTTTATAATAATCCAATATTTATTATAAATTATTTTCTAACATGTACAAAGAATGTTGAGACTTGAGGTAAGGGTTTATCATCTCCAGTTGTCTTCTTTGGGACATATATTATGATATACACCTATCTTATTATATGAGGTGTATCTACAGGCCCTTTGAAATGTTATATCATGAATTTATTTATTCTAAAGATATTTAAAGTTTCATTTAATGTTATTATTTCATGGGGCTTATGATTCGAAATTTACAAAAGCATGTAAGGGATTTCCATCTCACTTTTATTTCTCTATGTCACATGTCATATCCACCACTTGTTTCTTTTGTGTGGTGTATATACATACCATAAATATATTTGATGATTCTTATAATGAATATTATAGGATATAAAAATCCATATAAGTTTCTTTCCATTATTGATCTTATAATTCAAAAGTTACCAAACTCGTAAAGGTTTTATTTTACAATATCATTATTTATCAATATTGTTTTTGATTATGCTTCCGATGACAAATTATTATTATATATCTCTCAAGAAACTCATGTATTTTATTATAATATGGTTATTTATATTGAATATATATTTCATTTTTTGCTCTCATTAATTACTCAAGATACTGAAATAACATTTTAAAAAATACATTATTTCTCTATTCGGTCAAAAGTCATTTTTATTCCATGCCCTCGATTTCAAAAAATGATTTAAAGAAAGTTTTTATAATTATAAAATGATTATTTAAAGAAGTTTATATTCAAATTTTAATTTTTTTAAGATGTTTTAAAATTAATCTTCTTGTATTTTTTTATAAGGTTTTATTAAATTTTTACTAAAAATGTCAAAGGAGTCATTGTTTTAATGTGTATGGAATGAAAAGTATTTTACAATATCATGTTTTCTCATTGATTTTAAAAAACCATTATATGTTTCCAAGGTTATTTTGAATAAAAAAAATTTCTTTAATATGTGGGAAATTTTTATATTTTAAATAAGTTGTTTTAAAATAGAATGGATATTTTCTTCATGAAATGCTCCAAGTGATCTTTCAAAATTATTCTCCATATAAGATGACATCCTTTGATGTTATTTATGATTTACTAAGGAAATGATATAATTATAAAATAATTATTATTTATTTGGATGATTAATGTTTATTACGAAAATATTCTTAGGAAACCCATTTTTTTCCATGGGTTTTGTTATGATGAAACTTTTATGAAAACCATTTACAATCTATGGGTTATGATATGATAGATTTTTTATGATCTTGTGGAATAAAAATGTATGTATTATGTAATATACGGGACCTATTTATCCATAAATTTTTTTAGTTAATGATTAATATTCTACAAGCTCAAAGGGTACCTAGGAGGTTATCCCCATCCCCGAAAAATGAGGGTGAATGTGAGGTTATCCCAATATCGAAAAAGAGGGTACATGGGAGGTTATCTCAAGTACAAATAAAGATGTTAAATAAGATGTTATGTCACGACCCCCTCCCCACAAAGTGTACCCATCCTAGGCCGGAAATGTGAGAAGGGAGATAATGACCCCCGAGTCCCGTCTCCAGTAGGCCCCGGGTTGGCGACTAGCACCGAGGGTATAATACACACACAAATGGGAGGCATTACCCTCTAAGAGAACACATGCAGAAGAGAGAGATAGAATAGACTCCAACCAACTCCAACTCATAACTGAAATATAAAAGAAACCCAAGTACATATATGAAATATCATGCAAAAGTACTACAACAGAAAGGGAAAACTAAAAGTACCCAAAAGAAAGTAAAACGACAGCGACCACAAGCCCGAACAACTCCTCCTCCAACCGCAAGCTAGTAGTAACCAGATTAATCTCCAAACTGCTCCAAGTGACCTGAAAAATAGTTTATATGTACATAGGGTGAGTATAACAGTATACTCAGTAGGATCCTCCCCAAGCCTCTCGTGCAAAAGTAAATAAAGCATGCTAAAGCCCAGTGAACAACAAGTGAAACTAACTCGTCACCTAAACATGTATACTATGTTCCCAACCTCACCATGGCTACTCTCACCAAGTAACGCATACAAGGATATAGTATATAGTAAAGAATATCAAGGGTACCCCGCTACTACTTCCCCACTGGTTTGCCGCTTTGCCCCAACGACATACGTCTTGTGCATCTCTCTCCAAGGCTTTCCCGCAAACACCTGGGCTAAGATCCACAATCTACACCGCGTGCACCACATAGGCTTGCCCGCAGACACCTGGGCGAAGCACCACACCATCCTCACAACCAAAAGTAACCAGGTAGTTTCTGGGAGCCACCACAGCCCGCATAACGTGTATCATACATCGGGTATAATACCTCAAGCCATTACAGCCCATATACCGAGTAAGGATCCTCAAGCCATCATAGCCTATACACATTACACCTATAGTAGTCCATAGGATACTATATCCAAAATATATGTGTGTGAATAACCACAGGCCATTACAGCCCTCTACACACATATATGGGGTAACTAACCGCTGTGCCTCGTGGCACAAGTATCTACCAAGAGAAGAGAGCGGGGCCAAAGGGGGTAGTCAGCCATTCAACCTCCCATCAGAATGTTGGGGAAAACACCCCCCCAGGGCTCAGAATCCCCGGGGTGTCAGTTTCCCTTACCGACAGGGTGGAGTAGCATATAGAAACACAAAAAGTAGAGAATATATATGTGTAACTCTCATCCACACTATGGGCATTACCTAGTCTTAGATACAACTCCAGCTAACATCTCTCAGACTCCAGGCTGCTACTTCTAAGTCTAGGTGTCCTATAAGCACAAAGCCATTTGAAGAGATTTATTAGATTACTCCATTCTCATTTTTTCAGTTCCACTGTACATTAATTAATTCTTTAACCGTTAATTAAGAATGAACAATTCCACATTACACTGAATTTGATTCACATTCAAAAACAACCGCTCCTTTTAAGATTCACATCACCTTTAAATTCCAGTATCTCCATCCCCGTGAATTTTCACCATTTAATCAAACAATCATTACAGAATTAATTTTCCATAATCCTAGGCATTCTAGAAAATCATCCTCTGCTTCTAAACACAAAGGAGGCTCAACATGGTGAGTAAATATACTACCCGTCAAGTCTTTTCCGCCTATAGAAAGAGAATAGACCCATTCTCCCTCGAGAGGCTAAACACGGAAAGCACGTGGCATACCCCGCGCGTCTTCGCCTCCTTCGGAAGAAGGGTAGTAAGACCAGTTGCCTTGAGCAGTGGGGAAAAGCAAAGCAGATTAACATTCAATGAAACCACAAGCATCCAGCAACCACATCCATCCCATTCCATCATCCCCGGTGTCCTCCCTGACACACACATGCATAAAACGATGCATCTCTCCACTCTAGGAATCATCCGCTACCACAACCACAAGTCCCCATACCTCCACATATCACAACAGCCATCCAGGATTACATCAAATCACAAGCAGCAAGAAAACAACAATCACAACCATAGGCTCTTGACCCTTTAACAAATAAGAGGGTAACTCAGAACCCTTTTTAGAAATTCTCACACAATCTGTTCATTAATCCATATTGAACTATAAGATTAGTTATTCGTAGGATCCAATTACGGGAGACCTAATCAGTAAGCTATCACAATTAAATAATCGTGCTTACTTCCCTAATTTGAATATCCTCAAATTAGAACAACTACAACAACTACGACAACCAGATTAATTTACATGCCTCTTTATCTTTAGCCAATTAATTAACAATTAATTCCGGCTTTACTTTCATTATCAATTTCTATCATGAAAGAACAAAAAATCAAAGAAAACATAGATATCACTATATCTAGGAAAACATGAGGCAAACCATTACCACGGTATAAAGCAACATCATACGATCAACCAATTCTTTTAATCCGGTTCAAGTATTTAATTAGTTCAATTTCATTGTGATCCAAAGGACTAAATCATGCTAATTCTACGATTTCACATACACAATTAGAGATGCCATGAATCCCCTACCTCGAAGAGTTATTAACATCCTTTATCCACACAACGGGCCACAATCCTTCTCTCGCGACAACTGCATCCACCCGAGGATGCCACAGTAAGTCCCAACCAACCAAACCCCATTAGAACCATGGAGATTACATGGTAATATGGAAGGGAGAACAAGAGAAGGTGATCCCTGAAGGAACGATGATAAAACATACCTTATATCGAAGATTGATCGACACGGCTCGGTTGCATCCAAAACAGAGCAGAACCAATCCTAGGAGTAAAGATTGATTGTGCAACTCCTACAGAAAGGATTGAAAGGTTCTAGTGTCTTGCAGATGAGAACCAGGAGGAAGAGAAATGAAGAATGATATCTCGTTCCTTTTAAAAAAATTTAGAGAGGCGACGGTTTAAGATCCGATTTATTCTACATTAAAAACGGATCGCATTAACCCACGCGGTTTGACCAAGTAAAGACATCCCAGCCTTAGGAATAATTAATATAGAATTTATGGCCTTTGAATCAGCCTTAAAGTCCTTAAAATAAGGTTTTAAAAGTATTTTACGTCAAAGAAAACGTCAAATTTGTGAAGTTGGAAACACTGTTCACATACTCAAAAATTTGGCAAAGTATGGATTTGGTAGCTCTTATGAAGTCTGGAAACACTGTTCATTCGTGAAAATTGGCAAAGTATGGAATCAATAGCTCTTAGGATTCTGGAAACACTGTACAAGTCTACCGATAGAAGGTCACCGATAGAACCTCACCGATAGAAACACTGTTCAAGTCTACCGATAGAAGTCCACCGATAGAACCTCACCGATAGAAACACTATTCAAGTCTACCGATAGAAGTCCACCGATAGAACCTCACTAATAGAAACATTGTTCAAGTCTACCGATAGAAGTCCACCAATAGAACCTCACCGATAGAAACACTATTCAAGTCTACCGATAGAAGTCCACCGATAGAACCTCACTGATAGAAACACTGTTCAAGTCTACCAAGAGAAGTCCACCGATAGAACATCACCGATAGAAACACTGTTCAAGTCTACTGATAGAAGTCCACCGATAGAACCTCACCGATAGAAACACTGTTCACTGAACCTCACCGATAGAAACACTGTTCACCTACCGATACTGTTCATAAAACTGGAAACACTGTTCCCAGAACTAGAAATTTGGCAATGTGTTAGCCGAGCTACTGCTAGACTGCAGCTACCAGTATACCGAGCTACCAGTACGCCGCGGCTACCGGTAAACCCAGCTACCGGTAGGATGCGGCTACCGGTAGACCGAGCTACGGGTAAGCGGCGGCTACCGGTAGGCAACAGCTACCGGTAGACCGAGCTACTGGTAAGCGGTGACTACCGGTAGGTAGCAGCTACCGGTAGACCGAGCTACCGGTAGGCAGCAGCTACCGGTAGACCGAGCTACCGGTAGGTAGCAGCTGGTCTACCGGTAGACTGAGCTACCGGTAGGCAGCGGCTGGGGGATAAGTCACCTTGACCTCCTGGAACACCTCCAACACCACATTTTCACAAAGTAGCGGACCGGAGAGGTCCGGGCCATTACATTAGATACCTCTCAAAACATTCTCGTCCTCTAGAATTAAAAACCAACTCAAAGGAACAGAGGGGTCCGAACAACCACCCCATAAGATACCTCTCATGGGAAAACCACCATGAGTTGTTCGAAAGCTGGAACAAAAATACGACATTAGAGAATATGGAAACAAACAATCCATATCCAAACAATTCAATCATAACATCACACAAAAAAAGGTACATAAATAAAACATGAAAGGTCTAACCATAAAGGAAACATCATTACATGAAAAGAGTTAAACATTAAACAACTCTGGGTACTGAGCACGTATCTGTGACTCACGCTCCTAGGTACTCTCCTCCATGCCACCATGTCGCCACAAGACACGAACTAAAGGAATAGAATGCCCACGCAACAACTTCTCCTTGCGGTCTTGGATCTCCACAGGTCGCTCCTCAAAGGTTGGATCATCGTCAATATCGATCTCTCCCCAATCGATAATATGAGATCCATCATGAAGATAACGACGGAGCTGTGATACATGGAAAACATCATGTATCCGGCTCATCTGAGGGGGAAGTGCTACTCGATATGCCACAGCTCCAACATGAGCCAACACCTCGAAAGGCCCAACAAACCAGGGATAAAGCTTACTTCCACGACCAAACCTTCGCTGCCCACGGCGGGGAGTCACCTTCAGAAACACATGATACCCAAAATTAAACTCTAAGGGTCTCCTCATTTGATCAGCATATGATTTCTGACGATCCTGTGCTGTCTTCATCCTCTCACGAATCACCTGAACCATCTCTGTTGTATTCTACACTAGTTATGGTCTGAGAATTGCTGACTCTCTGACCCCAGTCCAGCACAACGGAGAATGGCATGGTCGGCCATACAAGGCTTCAAACTGTGCCATACCGATGGTAGAGTCGAAACTATTATTGTAAGAGAACTCTACCAAGGGTAAGTGCTTCATCCATGAACCTCCAAAATCAAGAACACAAGAGCGCAACATGTCTTCAAGAGTCTGGATGGTTCGCTCTGTCTGACCATCCATTTGAGGATGAAAAGCAGTGCTAAGGCACAATTGAGAGCCAAAGGCATGCTGGAGACCTCTCCACACCCTGGAGGTAAAACGAGGATCTTGATCAGAAATGATCATCCTAGGTACTCCATGGAGTCTCACCACCTCCTCTAGATACTACCTCGACAAAACTTCCACTGAGCTCGACTCCTTGATCGCTATGAAGTGGGATGATTTTGTTAAACGATCCACTACAACCCATATAGCATCATGTCCTCCCGGAGCTCGAGGTAAACCTGTAACAAAGTCCATTGAGATGTCCTCCCACTTCCACTGAGGAATCTCTAAGTGCTGGAGAAGACCACCAGGAACACGGTGTTCGGCCTTCACCTTCTGGCAGACTAAACATCAAGACACACATTCTGAAACTGTATGCTTCTGCCCAGGCCACCAAAACTGACTCCTCAAGGATCGGTACATATTCGTCACACCAGGATGTACCGCCAAGGGTGAACTATGGAACTCTCGGAGAACCGTCTCGCGCATCGCCAAGGGAACAAAAAGCCTGCCATGATACAACACTCGATGTTGTTCATCCTCCGACCAACCATCAGGGGCCTCACCACATACAACTCTGTCTCTCCAAACTTCCACCTCTAGGTCACCCAACTGAGACTCTTCCACCTTCTGCATTAGGGATAACTGCACCGTCATCTGGAAAAGACAACCTCTACCCCCAACTTCTCCCATATCAAGATGTAAAGCTGATATCTCTTCCATCACTCTCCAAGAATCACCAGATTCACGCACAACATCATTACGTATCTTTTGGCTTAGTGCGTCAGCTACAACATTCCCTTTTATAGGTGTATACGATATTTCAAAGTCGTATTCCTGCAAGAACACCATCCACCAACGCTGCCTCAAGTTCAAGTCACGTTGGGAGAAAACATACCTCAAACTCTTATGATCGGTGAAAACCAAAAAGTGCTCACCAATGAGGTAATGTCTTCACAACTTTAGAGAAAACACCACGGCTGCTAACTCAAGATCATGGGTGGCATAGTTGCATTCATGGGGACGCAACTGCCGAGACCCATAAGAAACAACTAACCTCTGCTGCATGAGAACACAGCCTAGCCCCAGATGTGAAGCATCACAGAAAACATCAAACTGGACTCCCTCCGCTGGAAGAAAAAGTACTGGAGCACTTACCAACTTCTCCTTTAGATACTCGAAAGCTGTCTGACACTGATCAGTCCATATGAATGCTTGATCCTTCTTGGTCAAAGCTGTCAGAGGAGTCGCAAATCGGGAGAAATTAGCTACAAACCTCCTATAATAGCCTGTGAGACCAAGGAAACTTCACACCTCTGACACGGTCTTGGGGGCTGGCCAAGACACCACTGCTTCTATCTTCGAAGGATCTGCAGCTACTCCCTATTGGGACACAACATGTCCCAAGAAACGAACTTCTCGAGCCCAGAACTCACACTTGGACAACTTCCCAAACAACTGATGTTGGCAAAGAACTCCCAAAACGGCTTGTAGATGCTCTGCATGCTCCTCTTCAGATGTGGAGTACACAAGGATTTCATCGATGAAAACCAAAACAAACTTGTCCAGGAATTCACGGAACACAGCATTCATCAACCCCATAAAAATAGCTGGATCATTCGTCACACCGAATGGCATTACAACAAACTCATAATGCCCATGACGACAGCAGAAAGCAGTCTTCGGGATATCCTCATCCTTTACACGCATTTGATGATATCCTGACCGCAAGTCTATATTTGAGAACCAACTTGCACCCTTCAGTTGATCAAATAGGTCATCAATCCGCGGAAGAGGATAGTGGTTCTTTATTGTCACTTTGTTTAACCGACGATAATCGATGCACAACCGCAAACTGCCATCAGCCTTTTTCACAAACAAAACTGGTGCACCCCACAGTGACACACTTGGCCAAACAAAACCACACTGCAACAGACCGTCGATCTGAATACGTAGCTCTCATAACTCAGAAGGGTCCATCCTATACAGAGAAATAGAGATAGGATACGCTCCTGGCTATAGCTCGATCCCAAACTCGATCTCTCGTCGAGGGGGTAAGGATACAACCTCTTCTGGAAAGACGTCAGGGTACTCCGCTACGACCCTAGGAAACTCCAACTGTTGAACCTCTGAAGAACTTAGCGTCATCCCAGCCATCACAGATGATAAGGATGGAACTCGTATATGACTCATCCGAGGATCTCTCTCACCAACAAACACCACTTTCTCTCCATCTTCATCAAAGAAAACAAACTTCTTCCTTTAGCAATCTACAACAGCCTGCACCGAATACAACCAATCCATGCCAAGTATGACATCATATGGTTGTATTCGCAAACATAGGAAATCTCCCCAAGAGCGGTGTTGCCCCAACACTAGCTCACAGTCTCTTCATACTTCAAACAAGTCAGCTCGACCTCCAACTGGAGTAGTCAACACCAAGGGAACTGGAAGCCTCTCTACCTCAAGTCCCAAAGCATGGAAAAGGGTAGGTGATATGAAGGAGTGTGTTGCTCCTGAATCAAACAAGGCATACACCAAGGTAGAAAACAAGCAAAGGGTACCTCGAAACGACATCTGGCTCGCCTGGGGCTGGTAACGCTAGAGCATGAAGCTGACCACGACCTCCTCCACGGCCTCTCTGACCCTGATAACGACCACCACCACAGCCGCGCTCTACTCTCTGAGGACGGGGAGCGTCATGGGGCTGTCCTCTGCCTGCTCCATCTACCCTTTGGTGATCTAAAACTGGTGCAACCTGCTGCTGCTGCCTCGGCTGGAACTGCCTCAACGGAGGAACCTGGAGTGGAGCGCCCGGTGCATGATGACTGCTCTGAAAAGTCGGGCACTCCCGCTGCTGATGACCACGACCACCACAAGAAAAACAAGCGCCTGATCCCTTGGCATAGGTCTGAGAGTTTCTGCCTTCGGAGAAACGAGATGGGAAGGGCCGTGACCTACCCCCAGATGAACGAAAACTCTTCTGTCCGGAAAACTGGGATCCCCGGACCACAGCTCTGCTTCGTGAGGAATCATGACGATTCCCCTCTCGTGGCGATCCAGTCCTGTCCAAAGTCCTCTCAACAACCTCTGCCCTCGCCATCACCTCAAGATATGTCTTCAGCATAAATGGGGTGACCTGGCGCTGGATCTCTGGATGCAAAGCCTCCTCAAAATGCCTCGCCCTGGCCTCATCATCTGGTAACAGGTCTGAAGCATATAGTAGAAGGTTCCTGAAACGGATTCGAAACTCTCGAACACTGGCACTCCCATGTCGAAGGGTGAGATGCTCCTGGCGACTGGACACCTTCACAGTCGACGAAAGAAACTCGACTCTAAACCTGTCTCAAAACTCCTCCCATGAGATTACTGACTCCTCACGATCACCGAGGAACAATAACCACCACTCCCTCGCTGCTCCACACGGCATCGTCACAACCAAGGACACCCAGTGTTCCTTCCGAGCACGAATCGAACTGAAGCCTATCTCGATCTCCTCCAACCAGTCTTCTGTGACTGCATCTGAAACAGATCCCTCGTACTTCTGTAGACTCTGGCGCTGAAACTCTCGAAGTGTCTTCCTCCAAGTGTCATCGTCGTCAAACTCTACTCGGCGGCGATCTGCTGGAACAGCCTGATGGGCATCTTCTGCGCAAACCTGACGAGGACGTCGACCTGGAGCCATACCTGCAAAATAACAACTGTTAGAGCTCCTAAGCCTGGAATATGGAAGACTCAATATTAATTAATTAATTGTTTTGTTTTATTTATTTTAGGTTACCTATCCCAAGGTCTACCCATTCAAACATAAGCGCAAAGAATAATGTTGCATGATCCTTTCCTAGGTCTCTACCCTACAACCAGTATCACTTTGTTTTGTAGCCATCATAAACTTAATGGTCTGTGCAACAAATCATAGGGGGCCCTAAACGCCTATGTCTCTGCCGGTCTCCAGTGTTTACCCCACTTTCTAAACATGAATGACATCGTTGCCCTACCATCCCATGCATCCTCACCTGTGCCTATCTCCAAACTCCATCCTATCCCTCAACCAGACCTCTGATACCACTCTGTCACGACCCCCTCCCCACAAAGTGTACCCCTCCTGGGCCGGAAATGTGAGAAGGGAGATAATGACCCCCAAGTCTCGCCTCTAGTAGGCCCTGGGTTGGCGAATAGCACCGAGGGTATAATACACACACAAATGGGAGGCATTACCCTCTAAGAGAACACATGCAGAATAGAGAGATAGAATAGACTCCAACCAACTCCAACTCATAACTGAAATATAAAAGAAACCCAAGTACATATATGAAATGTCATGCAAAAGTACTACAAATGAAAGGGAAAACTAAAAGTACCCAAAAGAAAGTAAAACGACAGCGACCACAAGCCCGAACAGCTCCTCCTCCAACTGCAAGCTAGTAGTAACCAGCTTGATCTCCAACCTGATCCAAGTGACATGAAAAACAGTTTATATGTACATAGGGTGAGTATAACAGTATACTCAGTAGGATCCTCCCCAAGCCTCTCATGCAAAAGTAAAGAACTCATGCTAAAGCCCAGTGAACAACAAGTGAAACTAACTCGTCACCTAAACAGGTATACTATGTTCCCAACCTCACCATGGATACTCTCGCCAAGTAACGCATACAAGGATATAGCATATAGTAAAGAATATCAAGGGTACCCCGCTACTAATTCCCCACTGGTTTGCCGCTTTTCCCCAATGACATACGTCCTGTGAATCTCTCTCTAAGGCTTTCCCGCAGACACCTGGGCTAAGCTCCACAATCTGCACCTCGTGCACCACATAGGTTGCCCACAGACACCTGGGCGAAGTACCACACCATCCTCACAACCAAAAGTAACTAGGTAGTTTCTGGGAGCCACCACAGCCCGCATAACATGTATCATACATCGGGTATAATACCTCAAGTCATTACATCCCATACACCGAGTAAGGATCCTCAAGCCATCATAGCCTATACACATTACACCTATAGTAGTCCATAGGATACTATATCCAGAATATATGTTTGTGAATAACCACAATCCATTACAGCCCTCTACACACATATATGGGGTAACTAACCACTGTGCCTCGTGGCACAAGTATCTACCAAGAGAAGAGAGTGGGGCCAAAGGGGGTAGTCAGCCATTCAACCTCCCATCAGAATGTTGGGGAAAACACCCCCCCAGGGCTCAGAATCCCCGGGGTGTCAGTTTCCCTTACCGATAGGGTGGAGTAGCATATAGAAACACAAAAAGTACAGAATATATATGTGTAACTCTCATCCACACTATGGGAATTACCTAGTCTTAGATACAACTACAGCTAACGTCTCTCAGACTCCAGGCTACTACTTCTAAGTCTAGGTGTCCTATAAGCACAAAGCCATTTGAAGAGCTTTATTAGATTACTCCATTCTCATTTTATCAGTTCCACTGTACATTAATTAATTCTTTAACCATTAATTAAGAATGCACAATTCCACATTACACTGAATTTGATTCACATTCAAAAACAACTGCTCCTTTTAAGATTCACATCACCTTTAAATTCCAGTATCTCCATCCCCGTGGATTTTCACCATTTAATCAAACAATCATTACAGAATTACTTTTCCATAATCCCAGGCATTCTAGAAAAGCATCCTCTGCTTCTAAACACAAAGGAGGCTCAACACGGTGAGTAAATATACTACCCGTCGAGTCTTTTCCGCCTATAGAAAGAGCATATACCCATTCTCCCTCGAGAGGCTAAACATGGAAAGCACGTGGCATACCCCACGCGTCTTCGCCTCCTTCGAAAGAAGGGTAGAAAGACCAGCTGCCTTGAGTAGTGGGGAAAAGAATAGCAGATTAACATTCAATGAAACCACAAGCATCCAGCAACCACATCCATCCCATTCCATCATCCTCGGTGTCCTCCCTAACACACACATGCATAAAACGATGCATCTCGCCACTCTAGACATCATCCGCTACCACAACCACAAGTCCCCATACCTCCACATATCACAACAGCCATCCAGGATTACATTAAATCACAAGCAGCAAGAAAACAACAATCACAACCATAGGCTCTTGACCGTTTAACAAACAAGAGGGTAACTCAGAACCCTTTTTAGAAATTCTCACACAATCTGTTCATTAATCCATATTGAACTAGAAGATTTGTTATTCGTAGGATCCAATTACGGGAGACCTAATCAGTAAGCTATCACAATTAAATAACCGTGCTTACTTCCCTAATTTGAATATCCTCAAATTAGAACAACTACAACAACTGCAACAACCAGATTAATTTACATGCCTCTTTATCTTTAGCCAATTAATTAACAATTAATTATGGCTTTACGTTCATTATCAATTTGTATCATGAACGAACAACAAATCAAAGAAAACATAGATATCACTATATCAAGGAAAACATGAGGCAAACCGTTACCACGGTATAAAGCAACATCATACGATCAACCAATTATTTTAATCTGGTTGAAGTATTTAATTAGGTCAATTTCATTGTGATCCAAAGGACTAAATCGTGCTAATTCTACGATTGCACATACACAATTAGAGAAGCCATGAATCCCCTACCTTGAAGAGTTCTTGATGTCCTTTATCCACACAACAGGCCACAATCCTTCTCTCGCGACAACTGCATCCACCCGAGGATGCCACAGTAAGTCCTAACCAACCAAACCCCATTAGAACCATGGAGATTACATGGTAATATGGAAGGGAGAACAAGAGAATGTGATCCCTGAAAGAACGATGATAAAACATACCTTATATCGAAGATTGATCGACATGGCTCAGTTGCATCCAAAACAGAGCAGAACCAATCCTAGGAGTAAAGATTGATTGTGAAACTCCTACGGAAAGGATTGAAAGGTTCTAGCGTCTTTAAGATGAGAACCAGGAGGAAGAACAACGAAGAATGATATCTCGTTCCTTTTAAAAAAAATTAGAGAGGCGACGATTTAAAATCCGATTTATTCTCCATTAAAAACGGATCGCATTAACCCACGCGGTTTGACCAAGTAAAGAAATCTTGGCCTTAGGAATAATTAATATAGAATTTATGGCCTTTAAATCGGCCTTAAATTCCTTAAAATAAGGGTTTAAAAGTATTTTACGTCAATGAAAACGTCAAATTTGCGAAGCTGGAAACACTATTCACATACTAAAAAATTTGGCAAAGTATGGAATCAGTAGCTCTTATGAAGTCTGGAAACACTGTTCATTCGTGAAAATTGGAAAAGTATGGAATCGGTAGCTCTTAGGATTCTGGAAACACTATACAAGTCTACCGATAGAAGGTCACCGATAGAACCTCACCGATAGAAACACTATTCATGTCTACCGATAGAAGTCCACCGATAGAACCTCACCGATAGAAACACTATTCAAGTCTACCGATAGAAGTCCACCGATAGAACCTCTCCGATAGAAACACTGTTCAAGTCTACCGATAGAAGTCCACTGATAGAACCTCACCGATAGAAACACTATTCAAGTCTACCGATAGAAGTGCACCGATAGAACCTCACTGATAGAAACACTGTTCAAGTCTACCGATAGAAGTCCACCGATAGAACCTCACCGATAGAAACACTGTTCAAGTCTACCGATAGAAGTCCACCGATAGAACCTCACCGATAGAAACACTGTTCACTGAACCTCACCGATAGAAACACTATTCACCTACCGATACTGTTCATAAAAGTGGAAACACTGTTCCCAGAACTAGAAATTTGGCAATGTGTTAGCCGAGCTACTGCTAGACTGCGGATACCAGTATACCAAGCTACCAGTACGCCGCGGCTACCAGTAAACCTAGCTACCGGTAGGATGCGGCTACCGGTAGACCGAGCTACTGGTAAGCGGCGGCTACCGGTAGGCAGCAACTACCGGTAGACCGAGCTACTGGTAAGCGGTGACTACCGGTAGGCAGCAACTACCGATAAACCGAGCTACCGGTAGGCAACAGCTACCGATAGACCGAGCTACCGGTAGGCAGCAGCTGGGGGATAAGTCACCTTGACCTCCTGAAACACCTCCAACACCACATTTTTACAAAGTAGCGGACCAGAGAGGTCCGGGCCATTACATGTTATCCCACACATAAAAAAAGAGGGTAAATGGAAGGCTATCACAATCCCAAAAGCGGGTATATGGGAGGTTATCCCAAGCCCAATTCAGGTACATGGGTGGTTATCCCAACCCTATATGTTTTTAATTTCTTGTTGGGAAACCTTGACATAAGATTTATTTTTATTATGTGTATGAAAAAAATATATGTCTTATGACAATTTTATTCTCTCATGTATTATGTTTTTTGATTACTTTATTATTCATGTCTTATAAACTAACAATATTTATTCTATGACTCCATTTTATGATCTATGATATGCAAGGTATGGTTTTCAAAAATTATTTTCATGTTTTCATACCCTTATGTTTATGCTATGACGATGTGATCATTCATATCTCCCTTTTTACCCTTCTTGTACATCTGATCTAACCATTTATTACATTTCCTTTCCTTAGGTTATGAAGAAATGTTTTATGTATGAAAATTATAAGAAGTGTTATAATTATGAAGAACCTAGTGGGAGATGATACAGTTCACTCATGAACTAGTTTTTTATGTATCCATGTTTCCAAAGGCACCAGGCCTATAAGACTCTAGTGTGGATCATTATATTATGTAATGAATATTCCTCTACTAGGATGTACTATATATGTATGAGATGTTGGGGTCTTTATAGTTGGTATCATAAGAAGTTTAAGATAACATTTGGAAACTAGGATGAGAAAATATTAGTTAAATCCATAGGGATATGTATAAGGATTAGTCTAAAGATATGTTCAAGTATAGTAAAATGACCTAGAATTTTAGTGAAGGATAGAGTGAGTGGTTTCCAATAAATTTTAACTATGTTTGGATACAACAAGTGGATGTGTCTTTGGAACAATTGTACCTAGGGGTAATAAATCCAAAAAGGGTGCATTAGGATTTTACTAAATCATCAATTGGTATATGACAACGAGCCTCACCGTACACCCAGTTCGACACTCATAGGGAATATGTTTTTGAAATTACTTAAACATTTAAGAACTAATATAAATTATTTTAATCGGTTCTGACCATGAATAGACTAGGTTAAACCTAAAGTGTAAAATATTTAATATATGGTGTCATGATTTAGACACCCTACAAATAATTTTTCATGATTATGTGGTTTTTCACAATGATTATTATTTATCATAATATTCTTTGGGGTTTTAGTAAATGGATATAACTACAAGGAATCTTGTCAATACTGAATGTGAAGGAAAATTCATTGATTTTGAGAAACAAAAATCAGATAATGACTAGAGATAAAGATATTGTGATTATAACTAATTAGCTTTTGTGATATATGATTAACAATGTGAACTTTAGTGTGATTCAAAACATGACAAATTAGAGGATGATGGAATTTTTTAAAAGTTTATGTGATAATGAACATAGAAGAAAGAATATTTAGATTCTTATATGTCATTAAGGTGGGAAGAGGTATCTTGAAAAATATATCAAATGGTGGAGAATATTTTTTCTATGTGAAAATAAAGGCTATAGAGAAATGAATTTCCAACGAATTTTATGTATTTTATATGGGGAACTTGGGAATTATTTGACTAAATTCCTTAGACTAAGCGTTATTTCATAGCCTAAGGAAGGTTCTATGTTATAAAACATCATTTAATTAATAGGGTTGAAGTATATATGTATTGGGATTCAATAATTATGATGTAGAAGTATTTTTACCAATGGTATTTTGGTTATATTAATCATGAAATATCTAAAGATCATGTTAATTTTGGAACCATATATGTCTTCAAGTTAGATTTACTTAATAGTTATGGATACCATCATGGGTTATATGAATCATGAAACAAGTGATTGATTATTTGAGTTGAAAGGTTCATGTTGGATTATATATGATGAGGATCTCAAAAGATCCAATATTTATTAATTTTCAAAGGATGGATATGAAAATATAGAAGGGAGGGGATACATATTATCTTTATGAAATGAGTATTCAACCATCTACACATGTAAATATTAAATAGGTGTAGAAGGAAGATTTAGAACTATAGAATAAGGTCAGAGACATTTTAATTACCATGTATGTGTTTCATCCATACCAGATTTGAAGAAGGATATATTAGAGGAAGCTTATAGTTCTTCATTCTCTAGTAATCCTAAAATTATAAGGATATATAGAGATTTGAAAGAGTTTTTTTGTGGGACGATACTAAGATATATATTGAAGAGTTTGTATCATGGTGTTTGGTATGTTAGAATGTTAAGGCCAATAGATGAAATTATAAGGTGATGTTACAACCATGACCTATACTATAATTGAAATGGGAAACAATCACTATTGATTTTGTCATCGAACTCTCCATAACATCCAAAGGGTAGTTGATCACCTTACAAATTTATCCCACTTTATTTCTATTAGAGATGATTTATGTTTGGATCATATTTCCAAAATATACATTAGAAAAATTGTATGATTTCATAGAGTATCACATTCTTGCATATTTTATTGAGATTTAAGTTTTACCTTTAAGTTCTGGAGAATTATTTAGTGATATCTTGATACAAAATTAAGTTAAAGAATTGCGTATCATCCTAAAAAAATGGTTAGTCTGAGAGAAGAAATATAAACCTAAATGATATGTTGAGATATTATTCAATGGATTTCAAAGGTGGTTGTGATCAACACCTTAATCTTGTTGATTTTTCTTCAAAAAATAGATTTAACTCAAGAATTAGGAGGGATACTTATGAATCCCTATATGGAAGGTAGTGTATAAATCCAACATGTTGGGATGAAGTTGGGTAAAGAGATCTATTGTGACCTATATTGGATGGAGAAGTAGTATATAAGGTTATATCCATTCAACAACACATAAGGGCATCAAAAAGTTGATATAAAAGTCATTCTTATATTCATCAACTTGATCTAGAATTTGAATTTAGTAAGAAGGTTTTTTATGAATTTATCCATGGAATAAGGTTATGAAA
The DNA here is from genome assembly GCA_963277665.1 of Viscum album. Taxonomy (NCBI): domain Eukaryota; kingdom Viridiplantae; phylum Streptophyta; class Magnoliopsida; order Santalales; family Viscaceae; genus Viscum; species Viscum album. The sequence continues at coordinate 1,417,387,305 of OY728157.1, read as the reverse complement.
TTTAGAAAAAAATGAATGATAATCCCTATATATTGGCCCATTATAAATTCTTGATTGAGTAGGTATAGTTTATTATCACTCTGTGTTTCTAATGAACCTCTCTCAAGTTCACGATGTGTTTCACGTATATCTCCCAAGGAAGTAAAAACATGATCCTTCAAATGTACTAACATCATAGGGTGTACCACTGGAGTGAGATCATTCCAATGAAGAACAACCTATTGATATCTAATATTGAATAGATAATGTTATAAAAAATAATACCAACCACCTAGTCAAGGATTTATGGTCAAACCACAAACTTAATGAAGCGAAATGGGAACATGGGAATAAGATGAGGTAGATGTATCCTCAGTTGTTTGTATCAGAGTGATGGAATTTTTAGGGATAAATTCATTTTATGTGGGTTAGAATGCAATAACATGAGATTCTATGAAATATTTTTTTCAAAAAAATTTAATTTCTTCGATAGCTTGTGGTACACACAACCACATGTTTTAACAAACCCTAATATAATATTATTATTATTATTTAAACATGATAATTAAAATATAGCTACTAAACATGGTGGAATGAATAGTAATAACCACATTTTAAAATATTAGTATAGTATTTTATATTAAAAAAATATTTATTAATAAGTTTATAATCATTAGTAAAGTATTTAGATGCTTTTAAAATACATTTTTCTAAAAAAGGGTTTTTATTTATTTTTGTGAACAAATAATAAAAGTATTTTTTTCCTCATTTATAAAATTCATTTTAAAAAATTAACATGATTTTTGGAATAAAATGTAAAAATTACCGTATGGTTATTTTTTGGGATTTTTTCTGAAAAGTATACTTTGTTAATGAATAGTAAAAAATACTCATTTTTATTAAAAAATGCCTTTTAATTTAAATAATTTAAAATTTTATTTTTTGATTTTAAATTTTTTAAAAGTAAAATTGGTAAAATTATTTTATAATTAATAAAAAATATCATTTGAATACATTTAATATTGAATTTTGATATCAAAACTTTTTGTACTTAAGAGAATTTTTCCTTTGGAAAATCACATTTTTGTTGCATCTGCGAGTTTAATTTTAAATTAAATTCTACCAATTATATGAATTAAATTTAGGGAAATAGTTTCTATATTTGGAATCAGAATAATAAATATTATATAATAATATCAACATAATTTTTTCTCATAATTAATAGTAAAAATAGTAAAAATTAATTATTGCGTTTAAGGTTAGAACAAGTTTACTAGGGGTTAGATAAGGGTTATAATAACCTAAAAATTTTCCAAATCCTATTTTATGTTCATATTTAACGATATTATCCTCTAATTTTTATAATTATCCATTTTGGAGTGTTTTTTCATTTGTAAAATGTGGGTATAACTTTTTCTTTTCAAAAATTCCAAGTGTGTCATATCCACCATTATAAAAGGGAACCTCCTCTCGTTTTCTCTCTACACTTATAGAGAATTTTTGTTCAGCCACTACCTATCCAATTATACTCATTAATTTCCTCCCCATTTCCTAGATTACTTATTTTCATTAGGAATCCATCCTATGAATGATTTTTGTGTAAACCTAAGGAGGTTTTCTGAGGAGGATGTATCATTCTAAACTGACCATTTTTGTTTCATTCGTTCGTACCTATCTATAAAATTTTATTAAATTATGATGATAGGATAAAAAAAATTATATCACACATATTTAAATGTTATTATGTTATTGGAATAACCTATATCCATCTTCTCCTCCATCAAATGGGAAAATAAACTGTCGATCGTGTGTATGGCGGACTACAACCTTGCGAACTGATGTAATTAATTTTACATAACCATCTATCACAACTATAGATAATGATGGATTTGAAATTTATATAAGAAATTTATCATATAATTTTAATCTTGGAATTATAATATAATATATATCTTCTTACCATCCAATCTGCTAGAAAATGAAAATGTCGCTCATGTGTATGTGTGGACTGCCACCTCCACAAAGCGATGTAATTCATTTTTCATTTAATTTTTACATGGATGGTAATAAGGATATATTAAATGAATATATATTATATATATTATATAAAAACATATCTATAAATTTGATATATTTTTTAAATTTCTTTCACTCCATCTTTGGAGAAAATGGAAACAATGTTCATGTGTACGTACGACCTACCATCTTCAGGAACAGTGTAATTAATTATATATATATATATATATATATAATTTTTATGGATTAATATAATAAATATATTATGAATAAATACTATATTTATATCATGTTTAAAATTATTGTGATAATGGAACCATGATCAAAGTAAAATACCAAAAATACTAAACAAAAACAAACATGAAAAACGAAGCAATTATTACCTGAAATTTGAATTTAACTAGATATTGTTAATAAGGAGGTAAAAAGGTCATAGGTAAATAATATATGGTATTATATATATTACTATAGTTTTTATATAGTTTTTAAATAAATATATATTTGTTATACAGGAGTTTTGAACATGTATGAAGAAATTTGAGACTTGAGGTAAGGGTTTATCATCTCAAATTGTATTCTTTGGGACATATGTTAGGTTATGCACCAATATTATTCTATTAGGTATATTTAAATACCATTTTAAATGTTATATCATGAATCTATATATTATAAAGATATTTAAAGTGTCATTTAATGTTATTATTCCATTTAGATTACGATTCAAAAGTCACCAAAGCATATATGGGATTCTCATCTCACTTTATTTATGTGAGACACTTGTCATATTCTGCACTTGTTTATTTTTTGTGGTGTATATACTTGTCATGAAGGTATTTTTTGATTTTTATCATGAATATTATGGTATATAAACATATATCTAATTTTATTTCCTTCACCAGTCTTATGATTCGATATTTACCAAAGTGGTAAAGGATTTTTCTTATTATCTCATTGTTTATTGGGTTTGTTTGTGATTATGCTTCCAATAATGAAATATTATGATATATATTTTAATAAACTCATTAAATTTCTTATAATATGTTTATTTATAGGGAATATATGTTTCCCCTTCATTTTTATCAATTTAAGTACTCAGGATACTGAAAGAATATTTTTTAAGAAAAATAAACTTTATTTCACTCTTCGATCGAAAATCCTTTTTCTTCCATGTCCATGTTTTCTAAAAATGATTTAAAGAAGTTTTTAAAAATTCTCTAATTTTTTTGAAATAAATTTTACCCATTTTTTAATTATTAAAAAATGGTTTAAAATTAATCTTCTTATCACTTTTCGAACAAGGCTATTTTGACTTTCTATAGAAAATGTGAAACAAATCATTGTTTTAATGTGTATGTCATGAAGGGTATTTATTTCTATCATAACCTATAAATTATTTAAATATTCCATCATAATTTTATAAGTTTCTTTTCAAATAAAGTGTTTTCTTTAATATGTAATATTTTTTTTATTTTAAATAAGGTATTTCAAAATAGAATAGATATTTTCCTCAATAAATGTTCCAAGTAATATTTCAAAATAATTTTCAATATAATATGACAACATTTTATATTTATTAAGATTTAATAGTGATGTTATCCAATGATACCATCCTTTTCCTTTATTTGGATGATTTATTTTTATTATTAAAATATATTTATGAAACTCGTTTCTTTTCCCCGAGTTATAATATGATGAAAAGTTTATAAAACCCATTTTCATTATATAGGTTATGATATGATGAATGTTTTATGAAACAGTGAGAAAAAATATATCGATTATGTGTTGGGTGATACCTATATCTCCCTCTAATTAATTGGTTAACTAATAATGTTCTATGAGCTCAAAGGATACATGGGAGGTTATCCCAAGGTCAAAAAAATTGGGTACACAAGAGGTTATCCGAAGAACAAAAAAGAGGGTACATGAGAGGTCATCCCAAGCTCTAAAAAAGAGAGTACATGTGAGGTTCTCCCATGCCAAAAACAAGAGGGTACACATGAGGTTATCCCAAGCCCAAATAGGGTACACATGAGGTTATCCCAATCCCAAAGTAGATACCAGAGTGGTTAGACCAAACCTATATATTATGAATGTCTTGGTGGGTAGCCTTGACTTGATATTTTCAATGATTATGTATATTCAAAATGTATATGTCTTATGCTAATTTTATGAACTCATAGATTCTATTATTTTATTCCTTTATTATTTTTGTCTTATCAACTACCAATATTTATTCTATGACTGAAGTTTATGATCGATGGTATGTAGGGAATCTTTTTCAAATTTTAAGATCATGTTATTATACCCTTATTATCAAGTTATGATAATGTGATCATTTATATCTCCCATATTTACACTTTATAAGATTCCATGGTCACCCTTACTTATGTTTCCATTCCTTGAGTTATGATGGTAGGTTTTAGGTATGATAAGTCTAAGAAGGGTGAAAATTATGGAGAAACTTATGGGAGATGATTTAGTTCACTTATGAAGTAGTTGTTTATATAACCATGTTTTTGAAGCCACTAGACCTATATGATTATATCATGGTTTATTATGTTATGTAATTAATATTCATCTACTAAGATTTAATATCTATGTATGAAAATCTTGGGTCTTTAGAGTGTCACTTTCTTGAAAAAATCGTACATTCTTAAATGTATAAGAAAACAATTTCAGTTGATTTATTTAATATAGAATAAAAATACATTGTTGTAAAAATGTGTCAATCTCAATCATTATAAATCAAAAAAAAATTGATTGATTCTGATTTTTAATTTGAATTTTTTCTATTTTTTGTGGAAAGTGATTTTCAATTATTGTATCTAAAAATTCCTTACATAATTCAAGGATTAATTATATTGAAGTTAGATATCATTCTATTAGATACATTTTTCAAAATGGTGAAATATATTTGGATTATGATACAATTGATGATCAACAAGAAAATATATTTAAAAAACCTTTAGATTCAATAAATTATGAAAGAATTAAATATAAATTCATCATTATCGAAATATATGATAAAAATTTAAAATGAATCTGTCTGAAGAATCTATTTGTCTCCAATAAATGATTCTTGAAGGATGAAATCATTTAACCTTCAGAAAATAACTTCATGTAAACTATATTTATTTTTGAATTATATTAATTAAGACATGATGTTATCTTTATTAAGTAATCAAGAATAATCTTATTTTATTTTTATACTAACTTGAACTTAAATTAGTTTCATATTTGGTATTGAATTTGATTCTAGCTAGTGAGGATGTAAACTAGTTATATTTTCAATTTTATTGGCATGTTTAATCACATTTGGTTATTTTTATAATTCTTTGAATATATTTAGATATGTTTTTGGCTCCTTATTTATTTTAGTGTATTTTATGAGGTATTTTTTATATTCCAAACAATCATTTTCAGAATTATACACACAAAATAATTAAATTATTCACACACTTTTATGAATATGTTGATGTTTCAATAATAAATAAAATCATATATTAAGGGTTATTTTGAATACGTTTATTAACTAATTACACTCTTTGCTATTTTTTTATTTCTTAGTTAATTATTTATTTAAAATGTGTGGATATAATGGGATTTTTAATGTTTAAATAAAATTTTGTTAAAATATACATTGAGTCAACTCTTCATTCTAAATTTTTTATTCACTTTGAAAATCTACCTTGATATATGACAAAAAAGAATTATTTTTTTCATTGTCTCAGATTTTCATGGATATTAAACTAATTTTATTTATTTATATTTAAGTATCTAAAAATAGGGAAGATATGATTTAATATTTTTTTAATATATTTGATAATTTCAATAGGGTAGAGTAGTTTTTGAAATTATATTTGGTTTTATAATAATAAAAAATAGGTATATTGTTGAGTATATCTTTTCCAATTCACTCAATTATGTTTTATAATTAATAAAATATTATTTTATTCCCTCTAATAAGAGTGAAAAAATGTTTTTTATGCTTTCACTACCTATAGAAGAAAATATTATTATTGTTGTTCTTTATTTAATTTAGCTTCATGTTCATTATGTTTCTTATGAACTAATTATGAAGACAAATAGACATAGGTAAGACTTGGGTTATGAATCATGCACTGAAGTTTTTAGTATTGGATAATTATAATATCTCACAATATTATTTTCTTATTTCTTAATCATCTTTTTTATTTTTATTACTTATTCTCTTATTTTTTGTTTATTCCTATTATTATTTATTTTGATTAATCTGGACACCTTGTGTTTGTTCTAAAAAATCCTTTTTTTTATTTTTTTGTTTAACTTCAAAGTCATATAGGATTTATAAAAGACTTACTTGACTCTAAAATTTCTTATAGCTAAAAATAATTCCTATGAAAATATTAAAATTATTATAAATTAAAAAAATTCTTAAGTCTAAAATCTTATGGGATTTTTAGAATTCAAAAATGTGTTTTAAAATCCTTACTATTTTTTTCGGAAAATTAAAAATTCATATGAGAAATAAAAATTCATACGATCTGGTTATATTATCTTAAAAAATGAAAATTTCACTAAGTATAAAGTCATATGTAGTCGTAAAGTCATACCAAGTTTATAAAGTTCCACACAATTTGAAAGTCATACGGGTTGAAATAAAAGTCTCACATACTATAGAAAAGTCATTTGAAGCCTAATATTTGGAAATTTATAAAGTAATATAGTATCCAAATTCCTTCATAACATTAAGTCATATGTAATTTCAAAAAGTTATATGACATTTGTATGACTCGACATTTTGGATTTCAAACACATAAAATATACACTATATATCTTTTTTTTCATATTTTAATCCACTATATATTCTTAGTATATATTTTCTATTATTTAATTATTTCATAACTACTTATTATTTATTTCAATTCCATGAAAATTAGTTTAGAAATATTTTATATAGGATTAAATTTAAATCGTCAAGGGTGAAGCATGCATAAATATTTTCATTGTATATTTTGAAATTGTATTTTGTTTAAATAAATACAAGATCAATTGTTAACAAGATTAAACGATTTTTTTATGTACATTAAATTCATAATTACACATAAATAATTGTATGGGAGATTATTATTGAGAAACTTTGAAATTGTTCCACTACAAAAAAGTTGATATTTTGGAGCATAAAATTAGAAGGGGTTATTCTAAACCCCCTATAAATAAAAATTATAAAGGTTTAATAATAAACCCTTTTAATTAGAGGGTTTTTTGATGAAAAAATCAACCCAAAAATATTAACTCCCACCATATTTTATTTATACCCACACCCTCTCCCATTTTCCCTACTATTTCCCTTCCCCCACACCTATGATAACCCCTCACCCCTATGATCCCCTCTTCTATGTCTCTCCCCAACCCCTAATTGCCATGATAACCATCACCCCCTCTGCTCTACTCTACTCCCCTTCTCTCCCCTCTTCCCTCAGCTGAGATAACCCCTCACCCCTCCACTCCACTCTTCCATGTATCACCCACCACCACCCATGATAACCACCCGTAATAACCCATCTTCCCTGTATCACCCACCCCACCCCTGATAACCCTATTTAACTTCTACTATCACCCCTCCCAACACTCCCCTCTCCCACATCAATTGGTATTTCCCCAGTCCCTAACCAGTTCGGCGACATCCCCTGACTCCCACTGCTCTCCTCCCTTTTGCGCCCCCTCTCAGATGTACCTGACTCTCATCACAACAGTGTACCCCCCTCATGAATGTGATGATGCCACCTCCCCCTTCTTTGGATATCAAGGATACTAATTCCAGACCTAATATATGTTCAATATCAGTGAAGTAATAGGACCGCTCAATTTTTATCTTGGTTTCTTTTGATTAATTTATAAAATTAATGATTAATTTTGTTTCCTATAATTTCATCTTTGATTTTATTCTATTAATTGTAATTTTTAGAACCACTGTGTGTATTTATAACCATTATAAAAATAGGGTTATTCACTCTCATACCCATGCATAATAACCATAAATTTTATTTGTATTTAAATTATTTGGTATATAGATTATATTACTGTTTACTGCATATAAAACATATTAGTTATAATAGGTGTCACTTATTTAAGTAGTTTATTTTGAAATTCAAGTGCTTTTTTTAGAAACTGAACAATCATTTTTTATTTTTCCAACCATTTGTCATAACTGATAACGTCTATGAGCAATTTTCAATAAGCAATTCCAAACTATTCTGAAGAATGAGTTTTTTTAACAAACTTCTCAGTTTTTTCTAGAAATTTTTGAAGGAAAAAATATTTTTTTAATATTTTTAATGATAAAACTAAACTTAAAGAAAAGAAGTTTTTAATTTTCTTAAATAGAAAAGATATTTAAATTTTATATTTTTTAATGAAATTTTTTTATGAAGAAATTTTCTTTAGATGTTTTCTTTTGTATAAAATTTATTTAGATATTTATTATTTTTTCCTATGTATATTTGAACATATTTAATTGATATATTCTATTTCAATTAGTGTAGTAGAAATAGAAAAATCATGGATTTCCTGGTTAAGGAAAATCGATGATTATAAAGAAGGATTAAATAAATTTTTCAATTTTTCGTTTGAGTATCAATCTGTCGAGGGAATATTGATATATCCTTATCAAAATTGAAAACTTCAGAAATGGTTTACTAGAGTTGAATAATATTCCCATTTGAGTCAAACAAAATTTCAATTGAATACACCAAATGGGTAAGACATGGGGAATTTAATGAAGTTGAATTACCATCTAGTAGAGAACAAGAGAATGAGAATTCTCTATATAATATCAACCATCTATATCTTATAGAAGAAATGGTCAATGATGCATTTGGGCTTGATAATTTGATTTGTGAAAATGAAGCAGACTCATCTCTTAGTGTAAACATGGTTGAAACTTCTATAGGATTTTCTGAGTTATTGAATGATGGGAATAAAGAATTATATAAAGGCTATAAAAAGTACTCCAAATTTCCTTTTATAATAAAAATATTCCACATAAAGTATTTATGTAGAATTAATGACAAGTAAATGACAATGATTTTATATTTTCTAATATATTCTTTTGAATATGCCAAAATCCACAACTCTTTTTATGATGCTAAGAAAATCATCAATAAACTTTGGCTTTATTATATTAAGATACATGCTTGTTAGAATGAATACATGTTGTATTGGGGGGATGATGAGAATAAATAAATATGTAATAAATTTATAACATCTAGGTGGAAGGATTTTTTTTGGAAATGAAAGAAATAACCAGCAAAAGTTTATCATTATTTCCCACTTAAACAAAGGATGCGACGACTACTTATGTAAGATCCCAAAATTTTGTAGGTTTATCTCAGGTGTATTTTTAGGTAATATTTGAATATTTTAAGTAACCTAAACTTGGATCAGTGTCTTGGGGTGTATTTGGGTGATTTTTTAAGGAAAATTAATGGATAGTGGGCTATGCACGGTTTGAAAAACTATGCGACCGAACTATGCCAGCTGTGCAAAACTAGACAGAGGGGTCTGCAAGATTTGTGCATAGTTTGAAAAATGGTGTGGTTAAATTGTTCCAATCATGAAAACCTATACACATAGGTCTTCATGGTGGACACGATTCTCTTAACCATGCGCCTGTGCCCAGGAAACCATGCGCGCATGATTTTAATTCCTAAAATAATTTATAAAACCACCCAAACCCCCCCGATACTCCCATATTTTGACCTTGGATCAGGATTGACAAATTATAGGTCATTCCAAAGTCTTTTAAAGGGATTCCAAGTTGACCTAAACACTTTTCTTTGATATTAAAATCCCAGATTGAATATCCTATCTCACCCTGATAAGTGGATTTCATCCTGTTGTATCTCCCATTCTTTCATATGTCTTTCCATGATCTTTTCATGAAGGATCTTTAATATTTCTATATATCTAAATCTACGAGTTGAGATCTAGATCTGGGATTGTGAATATAGATCTATTTTTTCAAGATCTTGATTCCTTTGATCTTAATTTTGGTTTTAGGTATTTAGATTCAGATCTTGATCGACGAAGTTGTGATGCTCAGATTTTGGGGATTTCCATTGGGCTAACATCTATCAGTAAACTGAGGTAGGTGGTCTAAATAAGATTCTAATAGTCATGATTTATGATATGTGTATGAGTTTATGAATTTTCTAGATTCTATAGATAATTGAATTTCTTAATTTGGAGTAATTAGAAATATGTAATTGAATTGAGTTACCTTGGTGATTTAATTGATGATGGAATCAGGGAACAAATGATGGGGGGTTTCCCAAATAGATATATTGAATATTTGTTATTGTAATTGAGATATTTAATTGATTGTAAAAATATAACTATTTGTGAGGATCAATTATGTTCCATGTTGTTGAAAAAAGATAATTAATTGGGAGAATTAGTTACATGTCATGATGTTGATCAAAGATAATTAATTATGAGAATTAATTATGGAAAGTCGAGATTTGAAATGGATATTAATTTTGAAGAATTAATTATGGAATGAGAATTGTATTGTTTGATTAATTAATTGATGAATTAATTAATGGGTTATGTGCTTAGTTAATCGTTGAATTAACTAATGGCCTTTGAAATGTTTTACTAATCATTGGAATATTAAATTTATAATATGGAAAAAATTTAGGATTTAAAGAATGATTAAATGGATGCGATTTTTTGGTGCTAGGCATAACATTCTAGACCGATTAGAAGTTGAGACTTGGACATGGCATTCATCCCCAATAGTTATCTAACCTTAATATTATCAAGTGATAGGCATGACAACCTACACTGAATTAGAATTGTAGTGCTAGGAATTTAAACCAACATTCAATGATATTTTTGGTGCTAGGCATGAAGACCTACACCAAATGATTAAGGGTAATAATGAATGATGATTCAACTAAGAATTGGGGTGCTAGGCATGATGACCTATGCCAAATGATTAATAATAATTAAAGATGATTTCAATGGGAAACATGAATTGAATTGGCCTAATGTGATGATTAAATATTAAATAAAAATGTGATAACTATTTAAATTATGCATTGTATTAAGTGATTTATAAAACTACATGCACTATCTTTTAACTCAACTCGTTTTAGACACTGTTGGTGGTGGCCTACTGATTTTTACTCACACCCTATTCAGGACGCCTGATCAGCACCCTAGAGGAATTTGTTATTGTAGGACATGATATGGGCAAGGACCTAGGATAGGTTTCAATTTGGGATTGGATCATGGGAGAGGGAACCAGATGTGGTTTTGGACCCGCTTGGGAGTCGCTGTGTCTTTACATTTAGTTGCATTATAGGTACTTTACATTTTCATTGTCATAGCATGATTTACCTTTCTATTGGGTAATGTATTTTTTATTTTGGTCATCATATGGCATGGATTTGTTCTGGTTATTTATATATGCTTCCATACTTGTTTATTGTTATTTGCTTCCTATGGTGTTTTATTCTGACAAAAGAGGGTATAGTTTCCCCAAAACTAAATTACGAGACCCTCACTGCTAGTCGTCACCCTCTAGCATATGGGGAGGTGTGCTTGAGGGATGTGAATAACTGGCTCGGGGCACCGTTCAGTGGCTCCTGGGTTAGGAAGTCACAAAGTGGTATCAAATGAGTTTTCTTTTCTTTCTCATTATTTTGTCTTACTATTTTGGGAAAGGTAAACGACAGATTGGGAAGAGTCAAGGATTGGTATTGAGCTTGTGAATGGGAGTTGCAAACCCATGTACGGGGGAAAATCTGAGTACTCAGGGTAAAATTGTTGTGATTACTGTTTTTTGTTACAGTTTCATATTATTTCACCATGGGTGATGAAATTTTGGTGTGATGTGATATTTGTTTTGAGAATTTTTGAATTTTGATTCATGGCTTAAAGGGGGACAATATTTGAGTCTGCATGCATCATTCTAGGAAATCATGGTTGTTATGAAATGCATCATTCTTGGAACTCCTGGGAAAATGGGTTATGGTATGTTTTTGAACTTGAACTATTTTTCCTTGATGTGAGATTAAAAGAATGATGAAAATGAGAATAAATGGAAGTCTAATGAGAACCTTGATTATTGAATTGAGTGTGTGAAATTAATTTATGGTTGAATTAATTAATTTGAGATAATGTGATAAATTAATAGATGAATAAATTAATGAGAATGAATATAACCTTGTTAACTAAGACCTAGGAGTAGGATGGTTAAGGTTAGTGATTTGGGTTTGGTGTTGACCGTTTGGTAAAAAAAGGGCAAAAAGACTTGTTGAAACTTGTTGTGTTAGTTTCTCCTCCTACGTAAATGTTATAAGGTTTCATTATGAGAACTAAGACATGATTTTTTCTTTGTAGGAGTATACATCCACGATGCTAGTTGTGGGAGAGACCAAGGGGTATGGCCTAGAATGGACTTCCAAAAAAGTATCTTGAGGCACCATTTGTGAAAGATAAGGAAGAAGGGGAATGGTTCCAAAAAAACTTCTCATTTCATGCAATTCATGGAGAGAGACCTAGGATGGGTTTTGAAAATAATGTCTTAGTTGACATGGGAGTTTTAACTGCAACACCCTCCTAATTTTACTGAAGAGGGTGGACCCGAGGGAGCTGAATTTTGGATTGAATCCATAGAGATGATAATTGACCATTTAGAGGATCTGGTTGAGAGGAGTTTTAAGTTGGATGCTTATAAGCTGTGGGGTTCAGTGAAACGCTGGTGGGATATTCACGTATGATCTGGACATATTGATGATATGTTATTGAAGGAATTTTTGGATAATTTCTTAGAACACTTCTATCCATACACACTGATACAAGATAAGGCTTCAGAGTCTATGCATCTGACATAAGGAAGCATGTTTGAAATGGATTATGCTAAACGTTTCACAAATTTACATAATTTCGCTCCATCTTTAGTAGCAGATGAGGAATCTTCATCAAAACAATTTTAGGATGGACTTAACTGTGAAATTAAGTCCTAGGTGAATATCTTTAGGTTGAAGAGATTCTCAGAAGGGGTTAATCAGGCTCTCATTTCAGAGGCGAACCTGAAGGAGGCTTCCAGTACTAGACATGTAGCTAGACAATCAGGGAGTGTGCCTTCTAATAGTAGGAAGCATTGTCATGAGAATCTTATCCAGGATAGTGGAAAGCAAGTTGGATAGTCAGGAGGAATAATTACATGAGATCTTTCTCATGTGCTTTTCCATGGTGTGGTATGTAGGGACATTATCGTACACACTATCATTGACCACCTGTGGAGTGCCATTTTTGTGGAATGATGGTACATCTGTAGGTTTTATGAAGGAAGTAGCGACCGAATAGTGCTGAAGAAGCATCTGGTCAGAGTCAGAGTGTGGGAAAGGGGTATTCTACACCATATAGGTCTGGCAGATAGAGTTCTACTGTTAGTGGCGGTGGAGGAACTGGGCTTGGTGCTGCAACGTATGAGCACACGTACCAGCAAAGTGGTGTTACTTAGGGGAGTCAGATGACACCATAAGGAAGAGGGGTAGGATAGTTACATTTAATGAAGCCTACACTTGTGGAGATCAAGGCTGGTCCATCAACAATGAGATGTATTATTCTAGTTGCTTATACTTTATCTACTTCTTTGTTTGATACTGGTGCCTCTCATTCCTTCATATCTACAAATCTTGTTAATGGATTGATCCTGGAAGTGGAGTCCGTAAGCAGGATGATGAATATCAATACACTGTTGGGAACATGGACTAGGGATATGTGTTTATGCAATGGATGTTTGTTAGAGATCAGAGAGTATCATTTACTTTGGGATATCGATGTCCTTGATATAAGAGAGTTCGATCTTATTATGGGTATGGACTGGCTAGTCACACACCAAGCCCACATAGACTGTTACTGTAGGAGAGTGACCTTTTTATATCTTAAGGGTGATATATATGTCCTTCATGGAGAATGGGATATCCATACAGGCAGAGCTGGGCCTTTTAATCAACAACTGGGAGAGCTCACAACCCAAGTTGCTAGTCTTTTGCTCAATGATGGGGGTGGTAGGCAAAGAATCCTTCCAAAAGTATTAGAACTATTTCAAGATGTCTTTCTTAAATAATTTTTAGGGTTTCCACCTAAGAGAGATGTGGAATTCACTATTGAGATCATGCTGAGAGTTGAGCTGGTATATATTCCACCTTACAGAATGGCACCGACTGAGCTTCAAGAGCTCAAAACACAGTTAGTAGAGTTGGAGGATAAAGGTTTTATGCGTCCGATTACATCGCCTTGGGAATCACCTATTTTGTTTTCAAATAAGGCTGATGGGAGTTTATTCTTCTGTGTGAATTACAAAAAGTTAAATAAAATGATTGTGAAGAACAGATATACTCTTATGTGTATCGATGATCTATTTGACCAGCTGAAGGGGGCTAATGTGTTCTCAAAGATCGATATGAGATTAGGGTATCATCATGTGAGAGTTCAAACTTACGATATACCAAGAAAATATATCAGAAGTAGGTATGACCTTTATGAGTTTGTCATAATTCCGTTTGGGTTGACAAATGCTCTTGTAGTTTTTATAGCCTTGATGAACAAGATCTTTCATCCGTACTTTGATTAGTTTGTGGACGAAATCTTAGTGTACTCTAAGACTCATGATGACAATTCCCAACATCTTGACATCATTCTAGGTACAATTAAAGAGCATCATCTATACTCCAATCTATCTAAATGTCAGTTCTGGATTGATAGGGTACACTTTTTGGGGCAAATCATCTTAGAAGAAGGTGTGGCTGTTGACCCTGAGAAAGTGCAGGCAGTGATTTATTGGGAGCATCTCAAGAATGTTTTTGATATTTGAAGATTTTGGGGATTAGCTGGTTATTACAGGAGGTTTATCCAAAACATTTCCTTAATGGAATCACCTCTTACTGGTTTGACAAAGAATGGGATAAAGTTTGTATGGACATAATCATGTGAGAATGATTTCTAGGAGTTGAATAAGTGCTTGAAATTCTCCCCAGTTTTAATCTTACCTGATTTAGTAGAGGAGTACATGGTGTATTGTGATGCTTCTAGGGTCAGACTCAAAGCTGTGTTGATGTAAAGGGGTAGAGTCATTGCTTATGGGTATAGGCATCTAAGGCCACATGAACGAAATTACACTATGCATGACTTTGAGTTGGAAGTAGTGGTTTATGATCGTAAGTGATGGAGATAATATCTTTTTGGTGAAAAGTTTATAGTTTTTATGGATCACAAAAAATTTAAGTATATATTTTCAAAGCACGAATTAAATCATCGGCAGCACATATGGGTAGAGTATATGATGTTATTTGATTTTGAACTGGCATATATACCCAGAAAGGGGAATAGTGTGGCTTATGCCTTGAGAAGAATAACTTAGACTCATTTGGTACATGTGATGAGTGCAGAGTGGAATATGGTGACCTTGATGGCATAAATGCATATGGTAGTTCAGGAGAGTCAGAAGAGGATGACTCTGGTTTATGTAGATGTGGAGTCTATACTCTTGAGACGGATCAAGGATAGGAAGTATGAGGATCTGAATTGTTTATCCTTGAGATAAAGACTTGAAGGTGAGGAGACACCTTCAGACTAGAAAATAGATGAGGATGAGATCATCTATGTGAAAAATCAGGTTGTTGTTTCTACATGTTTGTGAGTGGAACTCATGCGAGAATTTCATGATTTAAGGTTGGTGGTACATCCTAGGGTGATAAAAATGTATCATGGCCATTGACGACAGTTTTGGTGGCCAAGCATTAAAAAGGAGATAGCAGGGTTTGTAACAGAAGTTTCACCTGTCAGTAGGTGAAAGAAGAGCACCAATGACCTGGAGGACTATTATAGCCATTACCTATTCTAGAATGGAAGTGGTATGAAGTGAATATGGATTTGGTTGTAGGAAATCCAAATACCTTTAGGAAAAATGATTCAATTTGTGTCTTTGTGGATCGACTAACGAAGGTAGAACACTTCTTTACTATCTTGAAAACCCCTATAAAAGAGTAGTTAGGTGAACTTTACGTGAAAGAGATAGTTTGTTTGCATGGGGTGTCATGGAATATGGTTTCAAATCGTGAATTGTGATTTACTTCATGATTATGGAAGGGCTTAAAAAAGGTTCTTGGTACACAGGTTCTGTTAAGTATGGTCTTCCACCCACATATAGATGGGAAGTCGGAATGTATTATACATGTGTTAGAGGATATGCTACGAGAATGTGTGCTTAACTTTGGTGGTTCTTGGAAAAAACACTTGGATTTAGTGGAGTTTTCCTATAACAATATTTATCAAGAAACTATATAGATGGAACCTTATGAGGCACTTTATAATAGACCTCGTAGATCACCACTATGTTGGTTAAAGGCGGGTTAGTCAGAGCTGTTGGGACTGAGTCTCATTCAAGGGACATTGGAGTAGGTACAGTTGATTCATAAACGTATGGCTATGACTCAGAGTAGGAAGAAGTATTATGTGGATAGAAAAAGATAACCCCTAGATTTTACAAAGGGTGATTTTGTATTTCTTTGGGTGTCGGCTAGATTGGTTGACCAAAGGATATGGAGTCAGGGCACGTTAGCACCCAGGTTTGTGGGACCGTTTGAGGTGCTAGAGAGAATCGGGATGGTGGCGTACCGATTATCACCTCCAAATAAATTCAGCGCTATGAATTATGTGTTCCATGTGTCAAAAATACGATCATATCACCCAGACCCTTCTAATGTGATTGATGTGGAGGAAGTTGAACTTGAGATAGATGTGTCTTTTGAGGAGCATATGATACTTGTGCTCAGTCATAGTGAGAAAGTGTTACGGGGAAAGACGACGTTGTTAGTTCATGTGTTATGGAAACATGGAAATGTTCAAGAGGAAAATTGGGAATAGGACGCTGACATGAGGTCTCAATGGACCAATACTTTTGATTTAGAATCTTAGAGAAGTTTGGTAGTACAGCTTGAGGATGATCTATTATAAGGTGGGGATTTTGTAATATCCCAACCTTTTCTGGAGTCATCTCATGTGCATTTTTAGGTAAATTTTGATTCTTTTAAGTACCTTTATCTTGGACTAGTGGCTTGATGGTGTATTTGGGTGAATTTTTATAGAAAACTAATGGATATTGGGTTGTGCATAGTTTGTGCACGATTTCACAAACTGTGTGGCCAAACTATGCCAAGCGTGCAAAACTAGATAGATGGGTCCACATGGTTTGCACATGGTTTGAAAAACCGTGCGGCCAAACCGTTCCAACCATGAAAAAATGGATAGAGAGGTCCACATGGTTGGTGCACGGTTTGCCTAACCGTACACCTCTACCCAATAAACCATGCACGTGAGATTTTAATTCTAAAAATCCTTTTTAAAACCACCTGAACCCCATGGTACTCCAATATTTTAACCATGGATCATGCTTGAAAAATTCTATGTGTTTCTAAAGTCTTTTGGAGGGATTCCAAGATGATCCAAACACCTTTCTTTGAGATCTAAAGCCCATATTGATGATCCTCTATCCTCCCAGTAAGTAGATTTCATCCCATTGCTTCTCTTATTCTTTCCTCTATCATTCCAGGATATTTTCATAGAGGATCTTCACCATTTCCATAGATCTAAACCTATGAGTTTAGATCTAGATATAGGATTGTGGATCTAGATCTAGTTTTACAAGATCATGATGCCTTTGATCTTAATTATGGTTTTAGGGATTTAGATCCGGAGCTTCAGTGATGAAGTTGTGCCACTCAGATTTTGAGGATTTCCATTGGGCTAACATCTGTCAATAAACTGAGGTAGGTGGTCTAAATCAAAATACCATAGTCATGATTTATGATATGTGTATGAGTTTTTGAATTTTCTAGATTCCAATTATAATTAAATTTCCCAATTTGAAGTAATTATGAATATGGAATTTAATTGAGTTGACTTGGTTATTTAATTGATGATTGAATCACAGAACAAATGATGGGGGGTTTCCGAAATAGTTCTCTTGGATATTTGATATTGTAGTTGAGATATTTAATTTAATTTGAAAATATAACTATCATTGAGGATCAATTATGTGCCATAATGTTAACAAAAGATAATTAATTAAGATAATTAGTTATATGTCATGATGTTGATCAAAGATAATTAATTGTGAAAATTAATTATAGAAAGTTGAGATTTGAAATGGATAATTAATTGTGAAGAATTAATTATGGAATGAGAATGGTATTTATTGACTAATTAATTGATGAATTAATTAATGGTTTATGTGATTAGTTAATTGTTTAATTAACTAATGTCCTTTTAAATGTTTAACTAATCATTGGATTAGTAAATGATTAATGTGGAAAGTTTTAATGATTTAAATATTTATTAAATGAATGAGATTTTGTGATGCTAGACATGGCGTCCTAGACTGAATATAATTTGGGACTTGGACATGGAATTCCACCCCAATAGTTATCTATGATTTATATTATGGGGTTATAGTCATGACGACCTACACCAAATGAGAATTGGAGTACTAGGCATGATGACCCACACTCAATAAGTTTTGTGGTGCTGGGCATGTAGACCTACACCAAATGATTAATGATAATAATGAATTATGATTCAACTTAGAATTGGGGTTTTAGGAATGACGACCTTCACCAAATGATTAATGATAACAGATGACTATTTAAATGGGAAACATGAATTGAATTGGCCTAATGTAAGGATTAAAAATTAAATGAAAATATGATAACTAATTAAATCATGCATTTTATTTATTTCTTTATAAAACTGCATGCACTATCTTTTGACTGGATTCATTTTAGACGCCATAGGTGGTGGCCTACTAAGTTGTACTCACACCCTATTCAGGTTGCAAGATTATCACCTGATAAATTTTTTTATTTCAGGAAATGATAAGATAAAGGCCTTGGGTTATGTTTCAGTTTGGGATTGGATAATGGGAGAAAGAACTAGATGTGGTTCTGGACCCGCTTGAAAGTCATTATGTCTTTACATTTAGTTGCATTGTAGGAACTTGTCATTTTCATTGTCCTAGCATGATTTACCTTTCTATTTTGTATTGTATTTTATTTTTTCACCATCATATGAAATGGATTTGTTTTTGTGATTTATATACGCTTCCGCACTTGGTTATTGTTATTTGCTTCTGCTGGTACTTTATCCTGACAAAAGAGGGTATAGTTTCCCCAAAATTGACTTACCAGACCCTCGTTTTTAGTCGTCTCCCTATGGTGTATGGGGAGGTGCGCTTGAGGGAATGTGGCCAACTATCTTGGGGAACCGTTCAGTGGATCTTGGGTCAGGTTGCCACAATTTATATCCAGTAAAACTTCCAAGAATATGTGTTATCTTGAAAATGAAAAATGTAATGATGAATTGGTGTGGTATCCTAGAGATTCTGAGGCATTGAAGAAATTTAATGTCACACACCAAAAATTTTATTTAGATCCTCAAAATGTTCTCTTGGGTCATGAATCAGATGGTTTTAATCCTTTTGGTAGAATGAGTTCAAATTATAGTACTTGGCCTCTAATTTTGATACCATATAGTATTCCCTCATGTATGGGTGTGAAAAAATCATCTATGATTCTTTCAATGATCATTAATGGAAAAAGAATTCTGGGAAATGACATAGATGTCTATTTGAGACCTATTTTGAAGGAGTTGAAAGAGTTGTGGGTCGATGGAGTTGACACCTATGATGTCTCAGTGTCTGAAAAGTTTAAAATGCGAGCAACATTACTATGGACAATCAATGAATTTTCCAAACTCGATACCTTATCTGGATGGAATACTTTTACTGGATTAGCTTGTCTGACTTGTAACTTTGACACAAATCCATTTAGTTTACATCATAGTATAAAGTGGTGTTTTGGGGGGAATTGTCAATTTATTGGTGACATTCATAAATTTCAATGGATGAAATTACGTTTTGATGGAAGTAAATATTTTCTAAAAACTCCAGGTGTATTGCATGACATTGAGATTTTCAGACAGGTAGAAATATAAATGTCTCATTTGAAAATACAATAACTCACAATGGTAAATGAAAGAGATCTTAGGGGAATAACAACGAGGATGGCTCCAAAAAATGAAAAAAGTTCTATATTTTTTGAATTTTCGTATTGGGAGACTAACATGTTAGGTCAAAATATTGATGTCATTCATATTAAGATACATTTATTTGATAATTTCATTTAGAATTTGTTAAATGAAAGTGGAAGGGAAAAAGATCATCTTAAAGCTTGAAAAGATCTCCAAACAATGGGTATAAGTAGGGATTTGTGGCCTAATGATAAGGGGAAATATCAACCATGTATTTTTATAAAGAAGAATCGAATTAAATACGCCTTTTTTAAATATCTGGTGAATATGAAGTTGCCTGATGGTTATTCCAACAACCTTTCTAGATGTATCAATATTAAAGATCGTAAAATATTTGGTTTGAAAAGTCATGATTGTTAGGTCATTATGGAGCAATTACTTCCATTTCAAAACATAATGCATTTACAAACAACGTGTCTTCAATATTTATAGATTTATGCACATTGTTTTGACAAATATGTGGTAAAATCATCAATACCATTGATCTTGATAATGTACAACATCAAATTGTTCTCATACTTTGTCATTTGGAGATGTTATTTCTACCAAAAAAAATTTACTGTCAGGATTCACTTGTGTGTGCATCTAGTTGATGAACTACGATTGTGTGGGCTGGTATAATATCAATGGATGTATCCCATTGAAAGGTAATTTAAAATTTTATACATATGTTATTTCACATAATAATCGTATGTTTTTTCTTCATATTATTTTTTTTATTTTATATAGATATTTGGGGCATTTAAAGTCTTATGTTCATAATAAGGCTCAACCTAAAGGTTCTATTACAAATAGGTATATATGAAAAAAAAATGACATTTTTTTCAAAATATTTAGAACGTATTAATACCAAATTCAATAGGTCAAGTTGTGTTAATGATGAAGTAATGGATGTTTACAATGATAAAGTGTATACTATCTTTTCAATGAATGGAAGACCAGTTGGGAGTTGTACTAATTTTCTCATAAATTCCATTGAGATAAAATAGGCACACTGGCATGTGTTATTCAACTGGAAAGAGTTCGATCCATTCATAGGGTGGGCATCAATTTATTTTTTCCTATTTAGTAATTTAAATATTATGAATTATTATTTTATTAATAATTACTTACAGGGAATGCACATTACATGTGAATAGAAAAATGGGGATCCAAACACATTCCTCTTCTTTAGTGCAGAATATTGTAAGTAAAGACTTTACCAATTGGTTTTATATACCAATATGTTAAAGGAATGAATGATAATTAAATATTAATTGATAATTATTTTCTTAAATATTATTGTTTTGGGCATTTTTGGATGATGTGGTTGATACTCGATCAGATTATTTGAAACATCTATCATAAGGACCTCTTTAGAATGCTAAAAGGTTTTCTACATTCAATATTAATGGATTCATGTTTCGTACACTGGATCATGAAAAAGGATTAAAAAAACAAAATTCTGGAGTGTTCATGACTTCTAGAACTGAATGTGTTTCTATTCTCTATGATGAAAATGGAATTTATGTTGATCTTCTATATTATTGGAAGTTGAAAAATATTATTGAGCTCAATTACTATAAAACATCTAGGACTCTTTTTAAATGTATATGGGTTGATACAACAATTGATACAGGTTTTAGAAAAGATGATTGGGGTTTTAATGTTTTCAATTTTAGTAAATTGATTTACAATGGAGAATGTGAAGAGAATGAAACCTTCATTTATGCATCTCAATCTCAAATAGTTTATTATGTTGAGGTGTATTCTGAATGGACTATTGTGGTACATCTTAATCCTAGAGATTTGTATGAAATGGGTGAAGATTATAAGGATAGACATGACCACAAAACTTTTTAAGAACAAGATTTGAGTAAATATTTCAATAATGAAAGTGAAAATATTCAACTGGAAAGAGAAGAGGAATATGATGATGTTTTATTTTCGAATTTGGTGGAAGATGAAAACAATTTGGAATAAATGCTTAAATTTGTTTTTTTTTTGAATTTTTGGATTTTTTTGACTAACTAAAGAAAATATAATTTTTTTGTGTTCATTTTTTCTAGAAGAACATTTATTTAGTGGATATTAATTGTTTTTTATTTCATGGGAAACCATTGTGTTATCTTTTTATCTAAAAATAGTTAGAAGAGAATATGTTATTTTTTAACAAAACATTTGTTTTGAAATTAATTTCACTACTTGTTTTATTTTTTTCTATATATCAAGAAAAGATATATGAATTTTAAAACTAGTTAATGTTTGTTTCCCTCGGAATTTGGGGATGACCTTCTGGATGGGAGATTCAAATGTTCTGATCGGTTTCTATCGGGTTTGTTCGTAGAACCGGAAACATCCAATGATTCCACATCCATTTGGACCTACATTACAAAGGTAGGCACTGATTAGTTTGTGGACTAATGAGGCTTAGGAATTTTCATTGGTCGAGAGGATGGGAGGTCGGACTCATCACACCTTTTTGAGGGGAATTATTGTCTACTCCGGGACTCTCTTTATTGATTTAAGTTATGTTCATAAATCCTTATTACATTACAAAGTATAAAATGAGATTTCCTTTAGTTTTAATAATCAATGATTAAATATGTAAGAAATTTAGAGAATCTTTTATATGTATTCGAGGTTCTTCATCAATAGAGAATCATCTATATCTATTTAGAGATTCTTGGTCAATGGTATCCTTCAAAAAATTTATATAAAAGTCTCTTGGTCATTATGATGACCAGGCTAGTTTTAAAGCCACTCAGTGGGGCACTTAAAGTTTATCGTCATTCAGAAGGACATGGATTATTTCAGAGTTGGGATCGAACCCACAGATGGGATACCTACGTATCCTTTGTTTCAGAAAAGGAATCAAAACCCACGTAGTTCGAGCGAGGGAGTATGATGTTTATGATTGATGGCTCAAAGAAGGATGTGATAATTAATTTTACCCTCTAATCTCACGTGAGTCATGATTGGTGTGAGAAACAAGAGGTATTGGTAATAAAATAGACAATTGGGCCATGAAAGATGTAATCATAAGAAATGGTTTGGGGATTATGTATGTATGACTGCCATGATAAATGAAGGATAGGATTTACTTTAGGGAGAAAATCCAAGAACAGGGTCCATAAAGGTATATGTGCTTCATAGAGATTTGAATACTCTAACTTGGGACTTATTCCTGAAAAGGAAACCCAAATTAAGAGAGGATTGATAATTGGGTTTTACTCCTGAGAAGGAATCCCATATCAAATGTAATTTAGGACTTGTTAAAGAGAATTTAAGGGACTTCGGGCTTACTACTGAAAAGGAAGCCCAAATTTATGACTGGGGCTTATTCCTAACAAGGAAGCCTAGGATAGGGGACTTGGGACTTACTCCTGAAAAGGAGGCCCAAAATTATGACTGGGACTTATTCCTGACAAGGAAGCCCAGGTTAAAGGATTATGATTGGGACTTACTCCTGAAAAGGAGGCCCAAGATTATGACTGGGACTTATTCCTGACAAGGAAGCCCAGGTTAAAGGATTATGATTGGGACTTACTCCTGAAAAGGAGGCCCAGGTTAAAGGACTTATAACTGGGGATTATTCCTGAAAAGGAGACCCAGGTTAAGGATTCTCTCATCTTAAAGGATAAGGTTGAATGAATGAACTCTCAATCTTTTAGTGACATAAAGATGTATAAATCACTATGTTTTGAGATATATTACATAGAATTCCTTTCAGATAAGGAAGTCGAATCAAGAAATCATGCCATAAATGGCTTTGAAGAGGGTCTTGAAGACTGAATCTTGAATAGGAAAGGTGAAATGGCTTAAGAGGGGTAAAATGGGCAAGATGGGCACCCAAAAAAAGGCAGGGGTGCGCAAGTCTTGAAAGGCGCGCAAGTCTTGCGTGGGCGTGCAAGTATTGGTCGCGCAGGTATACCTGCGCGACATGTGGGGTACTTGCACGATTTTCAATCAGCATTGAAATACTTGAGCGACTCTTTATTAAAGCCTTCAGAATCCTCTTGAGGTTCTTCCAGTAAAGGGACGCACAAGTTCTATCGAAGGAGTAAGGTGGCGCGCAAGTGTGGCCACTTCCCTTAAGGGCTGGCCACTCAGGCGCACAAGTGTTGATGAGTTTCAAAACTTAGGCCTTCCTCCCTCTTTTTAGATCATCCGTTATAGGTAAGAAATTACCTTAGAAGTGTTTCGGAATCTTTGAGAAGAGACTTGGGCGTCAGGAGCTTAAATCCGAGTTTCTGGAAAAAATCCTCTTTTGAATGGGGGGCCCACAGGGTCTATTTATAGGCAGAAGAATACCCCGGGCGGTTACCAGGCGGTTATCACTTAGGTCGTGCAAGTGACTTGTGCGCCAAAGTGTGTCGCGCAAGTCCACTTGCACGACCATGAGGAAACTTGCGCAGCATATTGGAAAATTTCTCCTTGTTCATCCCTTTGTCGATTTTTGATGTTTTCTTCAAAGGTCGAACCATTTTAATCTTAGATCTTCCCCTTTTCCAATATTGATATTCTGTAATGAAAGGAGTGTCAACAAAAGTCCCCCCTCAGAGTTGGATTCTAAGAGAAATAGAGGATTTGACTCTGAGGAAAATCGAATACATTCAAAGGAGTAGTGGCGCGCAAGTCTTCAGGGCGCAGAGGGCAGCGCGCAAGTGTGCATCACGCAGGACTTGAGCGTACTGTGTACGGCGCGCAGATAGGCCTCCTGGCCTATAAATACATAGCTCTTGGCCGCGTATAGAATCTGACCCTAAATTTCTCGATCTCTCGCCGCACAAGCCATCTTCGCCACGCATGTCTCTTTTTTCCACTGTTTCCTCGCTGCCGTGCTACTCCCAAGGTAATAGGACTTGCGTGGTGATACATGTGCGACAAAAACTTGTGCGGCACATATAACACTTGCCCGACATCTCTATAATAGCGTGCCTTAATGCCTTGGCCATTTTTTTTTGATTTCTCTCACAAAGTTTGTGGAAAAATCAATCCATTTATGAATTAATTTATTCAACTCTTGTGCAGAATTAATGGCTCTTAGACCCAAATTAATTGATGAACTGGCTAGAAAGTGGATACATGATATGATGAACATCATTGGCCATGATTATTATACTGTCAAAGATAGAACTCTTCCGAATTTGGCTAAGTATCTGAAGAAATATCATTTCAACTTTCCTCAAAGCACTTATCTACCTTTGTATGGATATGGTCATCTACAAGAAGTCACTATTCCAGAAGTAAAGAATTATCTTCCATTTTCGTGGTTTCAGAATTATACCAACTTTTCTTCAGTAAATATCTCAGGTGGAGGAGTATTTATAAATGCTGGAACAATGGAGAAGGCCTGTATGATGCATCATAGCCCTTGCACACTAGATCTGAAAAAACATACACCTGAGCTTCAACCACATTGTCATCCTTCGATCTTCCGAAATGCTCAGATGGATCAATCCAAAGGCTGGAAGAAATGTTGGGACTTCCGTCCTAGGGGAGGTGTGAAGCCAACTTGGATGTGGGCATACTGGGTGCAACAGACCTGTGCAGAGTTTATCAAGGATCTGAAGAGAGCTACAATATACGAGGCTGTCTGGGTTGGGCAAACATATGTTTACAGACATGATAACTTTGTGCCAGAGATACTCAGCCATTGGAGCCCAGCAACTAATTCTTTCCATCTGACTCATGGAGAAGTAGGTATCAGTTTGTGGGATGTCCACAAGATCTCAGGGGCTCCAATTTTGGGCGATATGTATGATTAATTCATTCCTCCCAAGGTGACTTGGAATGATTCATAGAAGACTCCTGCTTTAGGTCAAGAATTATTTAAGACCTTCCACAGGCTCAAGAGTTTAGAGACCTCATTAACTCATTTTAGAAAAGATATTCATATGGAAGAATGGATGAAGGTATTTCTCATTGAGAAGAAAGAGATGGAACTAAAAGAAAAAGGATCCAAGAAAAAGAAATCCAAGGATACCAGGCCCAAACGCCCTACCACCTGTCCAAAACCTGAGAAGAGAGGAGCTCCTGGAACATTCTGGACAACTCTAGAAGTAGGAGAGTTTGAAAAGTGGGGATATGAAGTGAATCAAAGAATTCTAAATAAGACTCTTCTGGCGGGTTTCTTGGCAATGTGGCTCAATGTTTATCTCTTGCCGGTCAGGGATTCTAAGGGAGGTGTTAGGCCAGGGACCATCATCATTGTGGCAAAGTTGTCTGAGGGAAAAATGGTTGGGTTATCTACCCCCATTTTAGCAAATATTCACAGGAGTTTACTTCATGTATTCATGGGTAAATATCATTTAAGAATAGTGGGACCATTCCAAGTTTTGTGGGGATGGATCGCCACTCACTTCAGGACTTACAATGTACAGAATGGATTAAAAATTCTTGGAAGCTCCTTCAGACAATCAGTTCAAGAATTCTCTGGAATTTCTCCATTAGATGTTAATGGCTATGACATGAAAGTGAGGCTGAGCATGTTTAAAGAATTCAACTTCTTTCCCTATGGAAGTCCTCCATCCAGGCGGTTTGTTGATGATGGGACAACCCATTTGGATTTGAGGGCATACATGCTAGCTTGCAGGGATGGTGTGTTAGTAGCCAGGATTAATGGAGAGATCATATGTGAGGCCTATGCTCCATATAGATTTGCACGCCAATTCAAATGTCTACAACAGATTTCTGTATCCCCTCCGGTACATGTCAGGTTAGTTCAACATCTGATGGTTGCTCGACAACTATGGCTACTGACATCAAGAGAGAAGACTGGGGCAGTGTTTGATCTACCAGTTGAAAAAGTGGCACATAATTTGATTACATATTATGTCGAACACTGGATAGAATCATACCCCAAAGGGATATTGAATCACCCAGTATATCAAGTGGGAAAGAGGAAGAGGACTGTAGAGAAAGAACCCCTTCCTCATGAAGGTGATGCTTCCCCACCTAAAATTGATTCAACATACTCCTATTATAGAACTGATTCACCGGATTATCATGATGGGGATGATGAGGCACAACCAGCAGAAAAGCGGTTTCGTGCCCGATATAATCCTCTGGCCAGAATTAAAAGACCCACTCCATCAACTCCTGGTGAGTTTTTTTATTGTAGTAATTTAAATCACTGCTACTTTATAAAGCAATAAGTCTTACTTTCTTATTCTCTATCTATAGCTGCAGAAGCTGGGAAGAAATTAAAGTAAAAAATTGTAGGACCTTCCTCACAGCCTTCGTATCTAAGACCAGAGGCTGTTCAGCTATGGCATGGCTTATACTGTGGTACTGATACCTCCTGGCTAGATTTGTGTAAGGGCCTACAACTTCCTGGAATAGGAAATCTTATGGCCTCTAAAAATATTCAATATGAAGATAACCACAATGAAGTGCAAGCTTATATCAGAGAGCTGGAAATTCTCATATATGCCACTGATGACTCTGTTCCTATCACCAGGCTGGTGAGGGAAATGATTGATTGTGGCACTGCTGAGGGGGCTGGTGGTTCTGGAGATGAGGAATGGCAAGAGTACATAGCTCCTGAAGATGTAAGTTTTCTTTCCTTATTTGCTTTGCAACTTGATTTCATTTGAATATTTGTTACTTAAGGAAGTTATTTTCTTCATCTTGCAGCTTGCAAAGAAATAAATAGAGGTTCCTTCACCACAGTATAGCCCTGGTGGTACTGCTATCGGGGCTGCTGCTGATTCTCCTCGCGAACCAAGAAAGATATCTCCAGGCCAGCAGGCCATGAATGAGGCATTGGACATATCCTTCCATTCTCCAATCCAAGTACCAATAAGGGAGACTACTGATACTCCAAAAAAACAAAAGAAGCAAAGGCAACGAAGAAGTAAATCCACATCTAAACGCTTCATAAGTAGTGGTAATTCCTTCGAATAATCATGAGTTTAAACCCATAATCGCATGGTAACTCATATTTCCAAGGATTGCAGAGGCTTCTTCAATTTCCCCCCTGAGGGAAGGGACTGATCCTCCTTCAAAGGCCATGGAGGGTGCTGTAGAACAATCACAGACCCAAGCTGACTTGGCTGCTCCTGGAGAAGAGCTGGCATCCATTCCCAGTATCCTTCTTACTGTTGAAGATGTTGTCTAGGGTCAGGGGTTGCAGGACATAAGTTAGCAAGAAGATATAGAAAATACTCCCACTGGTGAGACTAACCAGGATTCTGAAATACCATTGGATGAAATGATGAAACAAGGAATGACTTTTGAAGAATTTTATGATCATGCTAAGTTGTCATGTGATTTAGAAGACCTTGGGCATGAGTGATACCCTTCGCCCAATTTTTTTTTAAAATTTACACTTCTAACCATGACTGAAAATAATATGCGGTTTCATCCGTAGAAGCTGCTGAACTGCCAATGCCTGAAGAGGGTGTGGACATTGACGTCAACCCTACCATTGCAAAAACATTACCTAAAGTAGAGCTAAACCCCATAAACCCTCCTGAGACCCATCTTGAAAATCCTGTTGAGACTGGGAAAGATGGGGAGAAGACTTCTCAGGTTGCTGAACCACCCTCGGGTAAGGGATAACAAAATTTGTGATTGTAATTTATTCGCAAGACAATCTATTCTTTTGTTATCCTTTGAAGCTAACTAAATATTTCAATTAATCATGCACAGCCATCAACTGCAATGGCTAGATCCGGAGGTGAGGCCTCAGCCTCTGCCCCAACGGGAATTGAAAGTGAAGAAGCACAAATCAGGGGGGAAAGAGCAGGACCGGGCACTTCCTTAAGTGCATTAATTCCAGATTACATACCCCCCTCCGATGATGATGTTGAATCAGATCCAGAGATGCTTAAAGCGTTCAGCTTTTCACGATGTAAGGCATGGAACAACATATGGAACATCATATCTGTGGTTCCTTTAGAAGAGATACCATAAAAAATTCCCCGATTGTCATCCCAATTTGTTATACTAGGAATTGGTGGTTTTGGATATGAAAATATCCACGCCACGGTGAAACAGATCATTTTCAGGAGGGAGCAAGCGCAAACAAGTCACAAAGATTTGACCAGAGTGAAACTGTCAGTCAACATAGGCGAATTTGAGGCTGTAGTATCCCATGCTGAAGCTGATTATGCTGCCAAGATGAAGGAGCTGAAGCATAAAATCAAAGAAAAGGTCATCCAGTAGGTGCAACTCCAGCAATAGTTAGATGCTGTTACTGGGGAACTTGATCAGCTTAATAAATCATTGGATAAAACTCATATGAATGGCATGAAAGCCATCACAGATGCTAAGAAGGCACTTCAGCAAGCTGAAAAGAGTGAAGCTGGTCGAGTGCACGAGCTTCAAGTAACTGCTGATAAAGCTCAGGATGTTG
Source organism: Viscum album (assembly GCA_963277665.1). Lineage (NCBI taxonomy): Eukaryota > Viridiplantae > Streptophyta > Magnoliopsida > Santalales > Viscaceae > Viscum > Viscum album. Next base: position 1,417,357,826 of record OY728157.1, on the reverse strand, counting down.
TACATCAAATGAAGACTTATGTTGACAGTCTTCTATAATTCCTGAAAGAGAAAAAAAGGAAGAGACTCCAGTCTGTGGATGTCCTTCTATCTCCTGTGTATTAATGAAAAACACTTTCATCTTCAATCATTTGTACCTGCATTCTTTCACCACCTACTTCAAATTTACTTAAGCCAATGGGCCTAGTAAGCATAGTTTGATTTTTACTAGGATTATTACAAATAACCCTACAAACTTTGAATCTTTTAATTGCTCAATATTACCTAAATCATACAAAATGTATATTTAGTGAGCTGGAACTTGACTTTTATTCAGAGTTCCTTTGTCTTCTATGGGTAGTTTAAAGTCATGCACGCCGGACATAAAGGGGCTAGTGTTTAAGGTCAAAATAGCTTTGACCAAAATGTATTAAAATTGATTCAATTCCTTGACAATTTATCTGAAAACATATTACCATACTCAAGTATGAGGGAGAAAAATGTAAACTATGGCTTAAGAATATTTGAATATGAGGAATGATATGAAAAAGAGCTAAAAGGCATCAGAAGAAGTAATTTCCAAGAATGAAATTAAAATTATTTAAAAAAACCTGTTAGGGGGTTGAATTATGCAGGGCCACCTAAGGGCATTGGCTGCATGGTCAAATAAATAATATCTTTTGGCTGACAAGTTTGTTATGTGGACTGTTTATGCAAGGCCGCCTATGGGCACGTGCTGTATAGTCAGGAAAATGAACTCTCATAAATTTACTTTCCTAGTGCTAAAAGTCAGTGAAAGTTTATGGAGATTCAAATTTTCTAAATTATAGAGTTTTCTGTATGGAAAGAGGTACTTGAATATGGAGAAGATATTTCCAGACAAGATTATCGAAGAACTGGATGAATATCACTCCTACGAAGGTCTGACCCAAACGTAGGGAAGAAGAATAAACCATAGACTTGAATACTTTCAGATCATGAAAAAGGACATGAGACAAATATGTTAAGGATGGCTATTTTCTTGCAGATCCCTACATACCTTCGTTTAAGATAAATAAGGACAAAAGAGGCATTCTTCCCAAGAATGAAGTTACCATCATTTAACAAACCCGTTAGGGGGTTGAATTATGTAGGTCCACCTAAGGGAATTGGCTACATAGTCAAATAAATAGTATCCTTTGGCTGAAAAGTCTGTTATGTGGACTGTTTATGCAAGGCCGCCTATGGGAACGTGCTGCATAGTCAGGCAAAAGAATTCTCAGAAGTTTGACATTTTTGTGACTAAAAGTCATGAAAAGGGTTATAGAGATCTGAATCTATTTGAGGTTAGGGTTATAACACATAAAGATGGGTATTTTACAATGTATATAGAGATACATAGGTCAATGATAACCATAATCATGTTGTGGCTGGGTCCTGAATTGAAATTTTGGACTTCACTACGTATCTCATAAGAATGTGAATCAAGCCATACGTAGTTCCTAAAATGCAGTTTAATGTCATGTAGGATGAAAGTATGAGAGATCTTAGTTTAAGGTCATAGAGTTCGGACCATAATAATGAATACACAGTGTGTGTTTTCATGAGGACTTTTCATCCAAGGGATTGAAAGTGAAATTTGGGGTTAGGATCAAAAGACTTGGGGCTGGATTCAAGGGATACTCGAACGTTCCTACGTATCCCATAAGGATGTAAATCAAGCCCATGTAGTTCTAGAAATACCCTTTGTACAAATTTGGTTCGTACATGTGAAAGGTGAAAGGGGACTTTAGTACAATGAAGGTTTAACCCGAGATAAAAAATTTAGGCATTGCCATGTATGCACCTAGTCTTTTGAAATGAAACATGATTGAAAAATAAATGTAAATAATAGTTCCCTCTCAAATGAGGAAATCAAAGAGTACTGTAGTTTATTGTCATACCGGACAAAAGTGTTGTATAGTTTAACATCATATAACAAGGACGAAAGTGAACCAATGTAAAGATATCGATTCTAGGGGTGGTTTCACAAATCAACATCGTATGAGATGAAGGTGAACCAATGTGAAGTGATTGATTTTGGGCTTGAACCTTGGGAGGTTGCCTACGTACCCAGCCTAGAAGGCAAGGATCAAAGTTCGCGTAGTTCAATTAAAGAATGAATTAATAATCAAGTTGTTATTGGGGACAACAACCTAAAAAAAATGATGTTGGGATTTACACATGGTTAGTAGCCCAGAGAGAGTGTTATGGTTGAGGTTTTCTCTAAGCCTGCGTGAGTCATACTCATTGTGAGAAACAAGAGGTAGCAACAACCTTAATGATACATAGTTTAACGTTATGTAGGACATATGAAGGGACTATGCAGTTTAAAGTCTTGCAGTTAGGACTATTGGTGCTGCACAGTTTAATGTCATGTAGCAGGGACAAAGTACAGTTTAGCATCATGTAAGACGTATCAAGGACTTTCTGTACAGTTTAGCGTCATGTAGTTTGGATGATGGGGACAATACAGTTTAATGTCATGCTGTACATAAGTATATTTTATGGTCATACAGGACCTTTGATGATTATGTAGTTTAACGTCTTTCCGGACGTAAAGGACTTTCAAATAGTTTAGGGTCTTATGCATGGACCGTTGTTGTATAGTTTAATATCGTATAGCAAGGAAAAACTAGTACTGAACAGTTTAATGTCATGTTGCGGGGACAATACAGTTTAACGTCATATTGGACGAAAGGGGGACTGTGTAGTTTAATGTCATGCAGTGAGGACAGATTAGTGTACAATTTTAACGTCATGTTGGACGCATTGGGGATTTTTTCCATAGTTTAACATCTTGTAGGACGAAAAAGGGATGGTACAGTTTAGCATCATGTTGGACGAAAGTGCGAATAGTTTAAGGTCATATGCATAGACCGTGGATGGTGTAGTTTAAAGTCATACAGGACCATGGTGTAGTTTGAAGTCATACAGAACATTTTAGGGAACTTTTCACAGTTTTACGTCATGTGGGATGAAGTTCTAATTTAATGTCATACTGAACCATTGCTGTGTAGTTTAAAGTCATATAGCGAGGACGAACTGGTGCCACACAGTTTAGTGTCATGTTGCAGGAAAGAGAATTTTCTACAGTTTAACGTCATGTTGGATGAAAGAGACTTTTCTACAGTTTAACGTCATGTTGGACGAAAGAGACTTTTCTACAGTTTAACGTCATGTTAGACGAAAGAGACTTTTCTACAGTTTAACTTCATGTTGGACGAAAGAGACTTTTCTACAGTTTAACGTCATGTTGGATGAAAGAGGCTTTTCTACAGTTTAACGTCATGTTGGACGAAAGCGAATTTTCTACAACTTAACGTCATGTTGGACGAAAGTATGAACCAATTGTAAGAATCTTGGTTCTGGGGACCATATTTTGTGTTTATACAAAATATTTATTCAGAAATCTGGCATTGGTTGGAGTCGTGATGAGTTCTCCATCCATTGAGATTAATGAATAAGCTCCATTGGAGTAGACCTTATGTATTGAATAAGGTCCTTCCCATTTTGGTTCAAGATTGGGAGGCTTCTTTCCTGGTATCATTGGTGTTCTAAGAACCAATACCAATTCTCCCTGAATGAATGAACGAAGATGAACTTTTTTGTTAAAAGCTCGTGCTATTCTATTCTGATAGATTTCCAAGTGGTGCAAAGTGCACAATCTTTTCTCATCTAACCATTCTAATTCATTCAATCACTTTTCGGATTGCTCATTTGTAGATAACTGATCACAAATGGCTACTCTGAGTCAGGGAAATTGAACTTCAATTGGAAAGACTGCTTCCGTTCCATATACCAACGAATATGGAGTTGACCGCGTTGCATTGCGGGTGGTAGTTCGATAAGCCCATAAAGCATGAAAGAGTTTATCAGGCCATGACCTCTTATCTTTATCCACCATCTTTTGCAGTATATTTGAAAGAGTCTTGTTAAAGGCTTCTATTTGGCCATTGTCCTCCGTATGATATCAAGATGAATGGTTGGATTTAATGTTGTATTCTTGATACAATTTCTTCACCTCAGAAGAACAGAAGTTGGTGACGTTGTCCGTCAATATGGTATGAGGGACTCTAAATCTAATAATGATGTTAGACTTGATGAAGCTAACAATGCATTTAGAACTGACTTCTTTGAGAGGTACTGCCTCTGCCCATTTGGAAAAGAAATCAGTAGCAGTAAGAATGTACTTAAACTGCTTGGTCGTAGCTAAAGGGTAAGTTCCCACCACATCCATTCCCCATGTGGCAAATGGCCACGAGTATTTAGCTGTATGAAGCAACTCTGGAGGTTGATGAATGAAGTTGGCATATACTTGGCATGAATGACACTTATTTGTGAAATTAACACAATATTGTATCATTGAAGGCCAAAAGTATCCAAGCCTTCGAATTTGATCAGACAATCTATGTCCATACTGGTGGGCACCACAGACTCCTGCATGCACTTCTTTCATGACAGCCATTGTCTCTTCACCATCAATGCATCTGAAGAGAACTCCATCAAAACCACGTTTATAGAGAATTTTCTCTAGGTGGTTTGGGCTATTATAAAGAGTAAAATTGACCACACGTCGCCAGATTTGTTCTTTCTCGGCTCTATCAGGTGGAAGTGTTCCATTTTGAAGGTATTCCCTGATAGGTGACATCCATCCTGTAGTATGACCATATAGTTCAGGAATGGGACTAATTTCATTAATTTCCACTGTTCTGGCTTGAACATAAGGTGAAATTGCACGACGATGGGCAATACTGATGGTTGTCTCATCCCGGTTTGGATCTGCTAGAGCTGTGGCTATATTGGCCAGCGCATCAGCTTGAGCATTTTGTGATCTTGGGATATAAGAAAATGTCGGTTCTGAAGGGAATTCCGCCATTAACTCTCTAACGTAATCATATAAAGGGATTAATTCTTCTTTTTTGATGGCATAATCCCCATTGACTTGTTTGATTACCAGGTCTGAATCACCTTTCACCTTTAAGTGATTCACTTGTGCTTGAAGCGCTAACTCCAAGCCTGTGATAAGAGCTTGGTATTTGGCTTCATTATTGGCACCACCTTCCCACAATAAAAAGGAATAAGGTAACACTGCCTTATCTGGAGAAATGAGCACAATTCCTAAACCAACTTTGTCGAATTTAGGATTTTCCATTTTCGTCCCTGTTGGACTTCTGGAAGCACTATCAAAATACATTTCCCATGTTTGAGGATTCTCTTGAATAGAGAAAACTTCCTCATGAGGGAGTTCAATATCTGAAGACGTGTCTTCCACTGAAGGATGTTCATCCAGGAAAGCAGCCAGAGCTTGGCCCTTTATCTCCTTTTGAGACACATACTGAATGTCGAACTGCTGCAAAATAACTTCCCACCTTGCTAGACGTCCTGTAATCATTGGACGACTAAAAATGAATTTGAGCGGATTATTGCGAGATACCAATTGGACCTCGTGATGTTGCAGGTAGTGTCTCAGTTTCTGAAATGTAACGATTAATTCCAGGCAGCACTTCTCAATACTTGAATACCGGGTTTCTGCTTCAAGCATAGTTCTATTGAGATAGTAGAGGCTATTTTCATTCCCATAATCATTATTTTGAGCAAGAAAGGCACCCAATGATCACTCTAGAGCTGTCACATAGAGGATAATTGGTCTTCCTTCAACAGGTGGCATGAGTATCGGTGGACTCAAGAGGTATTTCTTGAGAACATCAAACACTTCTTGACATTCTTCAGTCCATTGGTAAGTGACTCCTTTTTTCATTAATTTGGTAAAGGGTAAACTTTTTCCTGCCAAATTGGCGATGAAACACCGAATATAGGCTAAGTGTCCTTGAAGTCCTCTTAATTCTTTCAAATTATGAGGAGGTGGCATACCAAGTATTGACTTAGTCTTCTCAAGATCGACTTCAATACCACGATGGCGTACAACAAAGATGAGAAATTTTCCTGAGGTTACCCCAAAAGCACATTTTAAGGGGTTCATCTTCAAATTATGTTATCGAAGCTTGCGGAATGTGACTTCCAAATCAGCCAAGTGATTAGAACGTTGTTTGGATTTAACCACCAAATCGTCTACATAGCATTCAACAAACTTCCCTAAGAAAGGTTTGAAGATACGATGCATGGCACGTTGATATGTTGCACCTGCATTCTTTAAACCAAATGGCATCACCCGGTAACAAAACACACCTTGAGGGGCTCTGAAGGCTATAGATTCCTCATCTTCTGGGGCCATTCAGATCTGATTATATCCGGAATTTCCATCCATGAAAGAAAGTACTTCATAGCCATCCATTTCATCAATTAAGAGTTCTGTAATCGGAACTGGGAATCATCTTTAGGACAATACCGATTAAGATCTCTAAAATATATGCAAACCCTAATTTGTATGTTCTTCTTCTTTACATGGACAATATTAGCCAACCACTTGGGATAATGAACTTCTCTGACGAAGTTAGCTTTGATCAGCTTATCCACTTCAGCTTCAATTTTGGAAGCATAAGTTGGGTGTGTTCTTCTTGCGGCTTGCTTAAATCCTCGATGTTCTTTTGGTAAACCCAAATGATGAGTAGAAACATCAGGATCAAGCCCATACATTTCTATATAGTTCTAAGAAAAAATATCTTTATTTTGCTTTATAAAATAAATATACATCTCTTGCTCTTCAAGGGTCATGGCCGCACTAATTAAAGTGGGGCTTGGATTTTTCTCTGTACCCAGATTTATTTCTCTGAGTTCATCCACAGTGGTAGAGATACCCTCTTCAAATTCTGGAGGAGCATCTCTAAGATCTTCCTCATCCTCTTCATCATGTGCTATTTCTTCCATTTCTACTTTCATAGTAGATGACAAAACGAAATTTTCATGATCATAAGAGATGTCAAAATTTTCACATTTTGAAGAAGAAGCTTCCATTTTCGACCCTATTGATAATAAAGGGTCTTCTTTGGGAAATAAAGAGGAGATGATGGATTGAGAATTGACATCATTATTCAACTCCAATGTTTCTATAACTTCTTATGGCCTGATTGGCGAAGTATAGACCTGTTGGATTTCAGAAGATGAAATGAAAATGTCACCACTTATGCTTTCATCACTGTTTGGTAGGTTACCAATTTCTCCCATGTTGTCTGGCTCAATTGCCGTAATTGACATTATGGATCTTTCCATAAGAATATTTTGATTTGGGCCTATTTTGTCAATTTGACTGATAGGTAACACATAATCTGTACTCACATGTGTAAATGGATATATTGGAATCTTCTCCAATCCATATGGAGCATTAACTTTGGTAATTTCCTTTATTGTAGATTTCTCTCTTCCCTTCATGTGATAAAATTCCGCCTCAATGTATTGAGACTCACATGTCTTGAATGGGGCCTTATCACCATATAATGTTCCAACTTGACCATTGAAACAATATTTGAGACATTGATGGTATGATGAAGGGATAACCGCATGCTGATGTAGCCAGGGTCTTCCAAGCAAGACGTTGAAAGCTGAGTCTTGATCAACAATCATGAAATCCGAATTGGATACAAGATCTCCAAACTGAGTTCTAAGGGTAACTTCGCCCAGTGGTTCTTGTTCATTTTTATCATATCCTTGTAACATCATGGTAGAAGGAGATAAATCAGATTTCGTGAGGCCCAATCGACAAAGTGTACGAATGGGCATGAGGTTGACTCCTGAACCATTGTCAATGAAATCTCTTCGGATATCTACACTATTGACTTTTCCAGACAAGTACAAAGGTTTTATGTGCCCATGCACAACATCATCTTCATCTCTATCAGTAAAAGATATCACTACATGGAATTCTGCAGGATTATTCTCTATGTGATAGACTTCAGCTGCAGAAATTTCAGCTTCAAACTCATGAGGACTTGACAAAGCTTCGATGAGTGCTTCTCGAAGATCTTTTGACAGATTCAAAGCATCCAAAATTGATAACTTGGCTGGTACTTGGGCCAAGTGTTTCAATATATCATACTTTTGATCTAGAGTTCTGCGTTTCCCAATAGGAATATGCGGTTTAGCAGGTACCTTGGAAGCAGATTCTTTGGAAGCTGATGCATCTTGTATTGGGATATAAGTTGGCAACATCCTTGGTTTCGGAAGATTAGACTGATTAGATCCATTTACTTGCTGAGATAAAGAATATGGAACCTTTAATCGGTCTTCCAAAATAACTGTTCCAAGACTGAGTTGGTTATTGGAAGAAGAACATGCTTGTTCTTTTTGAGCTCACTGAAGGGCTCTACCACGAGTTTCTGCTGCATACACAGTGCTAGCAGGGGTAGAATTGGAGTAGTGGATTCAGAAAGATCCACGTCTTCAACTATATCCTGAACCTCTAGAACTTCCTTGGATTCCCTTATTTGATACAGGGAATTGAGGCTCATCAAAATTAAAATTACGACTGAAATACGAATCTTTTAATTGAATCATATTAACAGAACCGAAGATTAACTCTTCGTCTGATAAAAACTCTGCCTGATTAGCCTGTTTAGGTTGTGCTGTTTGATGGGGTGGTGCCCGTGGCTTTGAAGTAGATGGCATAAAGTCTACTAGATTCAAAGACAATTTAGGCTTTGACACATACTCATTTTCTTCTGATTCTTTTTTCTTCTTTGAATCAAGCCGTTTCTTTGAGGACTTTCCCTCTGACGAAGAGGGTTTTACCACAATATTCATGGTAGAAGACACAATTGGTTTCTTTAATTGTGTTCGCAAAATGGCATGAGTCTGATTGATTGTCTTTATGACCATCCAATCATCATACTTCTGTGCATTTCTGCTTTTTGACTTCTTGCCATTCACCTTCCTCCTCTGGAACTGTAGCAGTAACACATGCTACCTGAGTCGAAGAACCTTTCAACTTGAATTGTCCCAAGTCGACTATCTTTTGCAGGAGGTCTTTGAAGACAAAACACTCCTAGATGGGATGCCCCAACATTTGATGAAAGGGACAATAATTGGGACGATCTTCATCTCCTTCCTTGTTTGGCCTCTTGGGCACTGGTAATTGAACCAAATTATTTTCCAGAGCTGAAATGAAGTAACCAGGAACTTGCTCATTTCAGAAAGAGTATGTTTTACTCTTCAAATCCTCAAATTGTTTTCGTCCTTGATCTTTTTGATCAATTGGACGAAACAGCCTTTGTTGTTGGCATTCAGGAGGTGGAGCCCTTCGAGAAGATGAAGGTTTTGAAGTAGAAATAGGTACAGGCACTTGTTTAAGCATAACTGTAGCAGTTTCTGCTTTACCAATTCTCCTTCTTGGAGCTGATGGAATTACACGAGATTTAGACTGAGCCTGTATAAGGGAATCTTCAATCTGCTGAGCGATTGAAGTAAGATCTCGAAACCCTCCTGTGTGTTTCACAGGGATCAATGGCGTGTGTAATTCTTCACGCAAATTTGCCACACAGATTGGCAACAACTCCTCCTGAGGAAGTGCTAAACTCAGGGAATATGTTAATCCCTTCCAGCGAGCAATGAAATCAGAGAATCTTTCATTCTCCCTTTGCTTGCAGTTTGTAAGATAAAAAACTATCGTTTTTGGAAAAGTTGAGCTGAACTGAAGAAGGAATTTTTGGCGAAGATCCTCCCATCCGATGATTGACCGGGATTGCAAGCTTGTATACTAGACAAAAGCTGGTCCTTGCAAGGTTCGCACGAAGCATCTATTTTTCACTGCTACTTGAAGCTCTGGAGTTCCCATCATAGGATCACAACAAGACACGTAATTTGTCAAATGTTGTTCAGGGTCACCTGATCCATTGAAAGTAGGGAAAGAAGGGTTTCTAAAACTGGATAGAGGAGAAATTGAATCTACCCATTCAGGGTAAACTTTCTTTTCTGGTTGAACTTGTGCCTGTTTCCCTTCCATAGTTTCTAACTGAGCTGTTAATGACTCAATAGTAGTTATCAACTTTTGAAAAACATCCGGTTGAACTTGGTCCTAGGTAGGTGCAATGAATGGAGCTTGGACAGATGTGGTGGTTGGTGCTGTAACTGATGGTAGCACTACCAACCATTGTTGCACTTGACCCATAGGATTAGACCTCTGAGGGTGTACTGATAAATAAGGATATTCCTGATCTATCTCAGTAACTGCAACAAATTCCTTCGGCTGTCAGACTCCAGCATTCTTATAAAAAATACTACTCTGAAGTAGTTCTACATTCAACCTTCTTAATTCTTTCATTTCTTCCTCATGTTGTGCAAACCTTTACTCTAATCAGAGCGATTGACCTTCTCCAGAGGAAGGATATGTAACCTGATTCTTTCTCCTCCCTTTGTTGGATACTTTTTGGAGAGAGGGAAGTGGATTACCTAGGTTCTTAGTAATCCTTTGACTTCGTGTACGCAAACCTTCTTCATTTGTATCGGTGCGTACATTTTCTTGAGCAGGACGCTCATCATCTGAGTCCCCTGAGTGAACCTCCTCTGGTGGATTAGCAACAATGACATTGATGACATTGATTGATGCATAATGCATTGCATCCCTTATATCAACATTTCTGTGATATTGTCTTCTTTCATGTCTTTGATGAGACATTTCCTTTTGTTGATTCAATCCTTTAGGAACTTCTTGACGAGCTATAACTTGGAGGGAATCTCCTGATAATTTTGCTCTTCATTCCCATTATGGCTTCTTCCCCAATCGAGAAAATACCGACATTCTCTGAGGAGGGGATTGATGATTTGAAAGAGTCCCCAGTCTCGTGAACTGGGGATGTTCCTGCTGTTTCCGCTCAACTCCTCGAATCCCATTTGTTGAATCTAAGGGTTGGGTTAAAGAAGTCCCTGGTCTGACAAGCTGGGGTGGCTCTTGACATGCTATGTCTGAGACCTTCTTAAAATCTCTCTTGATTTTGCGAACCTTAGTTCGGAAATTAGATGGATGTATTAACCTATATCCACTTTTATCACCTAGTTCAACAGACCGTTGGATGATTTCCGAAACTTCTGTCATTTGATGATGTGTTTTCTCCATACGAGAGGCTTGTGAAATATTCTTGCCTACTTGATGTAGGAGCAATTCAACAACTTGTTCCCTATATGATTGATTTTTAGAGGAACTATTTGAAGCCTGTTCTTGAGCAAGCTTTTGATTACAAACAAATCTCATTGACTGTGGCCGGCCATGGGAAATAACATTGCATGAGACCATTTTCGGCGGGCTTTGCTGACTGGAAAGCACTATGAAATGTAGTGCTCTGTGAACACCCCATCCTATGATATGAACACAAGATGGGGCATTGGCAATTAACTGACAGAATTTTCTTAGTGCGCCAAGGTATGAACGTTGAAGGGTTCTCTGCTGCTTTTCAGCCTTCAGATACTGAGAGACTGATAGAGATGCCAAATCAATCTGACGTTGTATCCCTTCTATTATCTTAAGATGATTTTCATATTCATCATAAGATAATACCTTATTTTTCAATTGACAAAGATTTTTCCATATGTTGAGACGAATATCATGGATTCCATCATCCATCAACATCTTTGGAATGTCATACTGGGAGTCAGCCAAAGGCCAAAACATGACTGGTACCTCGCCTTTCGCCAATTTTTTTCTCATGTTCAGCATTTCCTCTTCATTATTAAATGAAGATTCTTCTACCTGTTTTGACCAGAGTTGGTGTTTCCTTGTTGCTTCATCGGATTCAACAAGATTGGTAGAGAGATCATTGATCAAACTAGAAGATGCATGACTTAGGGGTGGTTCAGATAATAACCTACACCCTGGGCTATCTTCTGATTGAGAAAGTATTTCACGTGCTAGAAATAAAGAATCAGACATTACTGGTTTCACATTTGCAAGTTCCTCAAGATAAGAGGGATTTATCGGCACTACATTGTCCGCTGGAGTATTTTCCAGGTAATGTGAATCACTACTGCGGAGAGGACTTTCATAGCGAAATTCATCATCATGGGGAGGACCACCATAATGGGTTACAGCAAAAGATGATATCTCTTGCTCCTTGGTCTTCTGACCACACAGAGGGTTCCTGTGGCTCTTATCTGATGACGAAACTTCAAGATTGACTGAATTGTCACGAAGCAAGCCTTCATGAGAAAGTGTCTGTTGAAGACCTTCGGAATTAATTTTCCCGTTATTGGGAACTAAGGGAGTAAAATATTGAATTCAAACAGATAAATGTCTGAGGGCTTCAAGAACTCCAACATCGAGCAAGGACTTGTTAATGATTGGCATTTGATCTCCTAACTGTGCTGGGCAGATCTTTTTCTTAGATGCGTTCTTACTCGCTTTGGAAACCGCTTGTTGATGAATGTGGTTGATCTGAGCAGGTGTATGTGCGTGATCAGGAAATATAGTCAGGTTAGGCTGACAATCTTCACTCAAATCAGGTGTATGTGCCTGACTTGGTTGTCCGTATGATATGGGAAAATATGCCCCATAACCCTCTTGGACTGGAATAGATGTGTGTGTCTATTCCGGAGTGAATCATTGATGTGTCACTCCACTGCTAGGTATAGATTTATGTGTCTTTCCCTGGGATGATGCTGAATTTGTTATGATATCCTGGAAAGTATCCAGAATATGAGCAGGAATTCGCTTCTTCTCTTTCACTATTGACAAAATATTCTTGGTGACTTCAGCTGCCGAAACGGGGATATACGTCCATTCCGGGCTTGGAGTAGGTGTATGTGCCTTCTCCTGTCCTCCTTTTCCTGTCAGTGAATATTAACAGTACTCAAGTGTGGGGGCAAAGAGTTGAGTCTGCCTCCTGTTTGTCGTCGGAGCTTTCCGACTGACTTCTCCGTGCACTACCAAGCGAGACTTTTGGTAGACTTGATTAGTATTAGCAGGTGTATGTGCCTGCTGATTACACTTCGCCAAACGTGGTTGATGAGATCCATCATATGTAGTCAGATGAGCCTGCTGACTAACTGATGATGTATAAGCAGCTGTATGTTCCTGCCTATAGTACTCCACCAAAATTTTCTGATGGGATTGGCATATGATGCTGCCAGATGAGTCTTCTGGATAGCGGAATTAAAATGGGCAGGTGTGTGTGCCTGCACGTTGTTCGCCACCAAGTTAGGTTGGTGGACTTCTCCCGAGATGGCAGGGATGAGAACCTGCCCATTGTTAACTGGATTCCGCCTCTGGCGGTTTGTCTTGCCTGCTCGGGTTCGAAGAACCTGAGCCGAACGCCTGGAGTCGGTACCCTCATCATGTTGAGGGCACACTACCGCACGAGTCTGGCGGCGATTGTTGATGGGAGACCTCAGGAAGGACTCCTGTCTTTTTGAATTAAGGTATTGAGGGACCTACTCATTCACTTCCTCAGAGTAAGGGAGTGAATGGAAATTGTGTTCCAGGGATAACGACCCGAAACGGTTGGAGATGGTAGTCAGCACCACCTGCCTCTTGATCACTGGTCGCCGTTGTCCAGACGACCTATGTGAGTTGTTCACTTGGAGGGCCTGTCGGGAAACCTCCAGAGTTGGGATGGTACCGTGTTGACGGTACTCCTTAACCAGCGCATTTGATACCCAGCGTTGAAGACGCTGAGTAGGTGATTTCATCCTCCGAGCGGATGACGATCTAGTAGGAATAACAACATTAGTATTTGCAGTAGCAGTATTCACAGGTGTGAATTTGAGAGCAGCCATTATGGAAATACAGAAGATCTTGGAAAAGAGTGCCTGTTTGATATAACAGACGTAATCAAGATAAATTCAGCCACTTAATCCTTTGGATGAGCACACATGTCAATGATTGTTTTTGTAAGCCATCTTACTGACTTTTAAATAGGGGCTTTAACAAATAGGTAAAACATCACTTTAACTTGGTTAAGGATTCACGTCAGGTTCACCATTTTTTGTTTCCCTCGGAATTCGGGGATGACCTCCTGGATGGGAGATTCAAACGTTCCGATCAGTTTCTATCGGGTTTGTTCGTAGAACCGGAAACATCCAATGATTCCACATCCATTTGGACCTACTTTCCAAAGGTAGGTGCTCATTAGTTTGTGGACTAATGAGGCTTAGGAATTTGCATTGGTCGAGAGGATGGGAGGTCGGACTCATCACACCTTTTTGAGGGGAATTATTGTCTACTCCGGGACTCTCTTTATAGATTTAAGTTATGTTCGTGAATCCTTATTACATTACCAAGTATAAAATGAGCTTTCCTTTAGTTTTAACAATCAATGATTAAATATGTAAGAAATTTAGAGAATCTTTTATATGTATTCGAGGTTCTTCATCAATAGAGAATCATCTGTATCTATTTAGAGATTCTTGGTCAATGGTATCCTTCAAAACATTTATATAAAAGTCTCTTGGTCATTATGATGACCAGGCTGGTTTTAAAGCCACTCAGTGGGGCACTTGAAGTTTATCATCATTCAGAAGGACATGGATTATTTCAGAGTTGGGATCGAACCTGCAGATGGGCTACCTACGTATCCTTTGTTTTGGAAAAGGAATCAGAACCCACGTAGTTTGAGCGAGGGAGTATGATGTTTATGATTGATGGCTCAAAGAAGGATGTCATAATTACTTTTACCCTCTAATCTCACGTGAGTCATGCTCGGTGTGAGGAACAAGAGGTATTGGTAATAAAATAGACAATTGGGCCATGAAAGATGTAATCATAAGAAATGGTTTGGGGCTTATATATGTATGACTGCCCAGATAAATGAAGGTTAGGATTTACTTTAGGGAGAAAATCTAGGAATAGGGTCCATAAAGGTATCTGTGCTTCATGGAGATTTGAATACTCTAACTTGGGACTTATTCCTGAAAAGGAAACCCAAATTAGGAGAGGATTGATAATTGGGTTTTACTCCTGAGAAGGAATCCCATATCAAACATAATTTAGGACTGGTTAAAGAGAATTTAAGGGACTTGGGGCTTACTGCTAAAAAGGAAGCCCGAATTTATGACTGAGGCTTATTCCTAACAAGGAAGCCCGGGATAGGGGACTTGGGACTTACTCCTGAAAAGGAGGCCCAAAATTATGACTGGGACTTATTCCTGACAAGGAAGCCCAGGTTAAAGGATTATTATTGGGACTTACTCCTGAAAAGGAGGCCCAAGATTATGACTGGGACTTATTCCTGACAAGGAAGCCCAGGTTAAAGGATTATTATTGGGACATACTCCTGAAAAAGAGGCCCAGGTTAAAGGACTTATAACTGGGGATTATTCCTAAAAAGGAGACCCAGTTTAAGGATTCTCTCATCTTAAAGGATGAGGTTGAATGAATGAACTCTCGATCTTTTAGTGACATAAAGATATATAAATCACTATGTTTTGAGAGATATTCCACATAATTTATTTCAGATAAGGAAGTCAAATCAAGAAATCATGCCATAAATGGCTTTGAAGAGTGTCTTGAAGACTGAATCTTGAATAGGAAAGGTGAAATGGCTTAGGAGGGGTAAAATGGGCAAGATGGGCACCCAAAAAAAAGGTAGGGGCGTGCAAGTCTTGAAAGTCGCGCAAGTCTGGCGTGGACGTGCAAGTATTGGTCGCGCATGTATACCTGCGCGACATGTGGGGTACTTGCGCGATTTTCAACCAGCATTGAAATACTTGAGCGACTCTTTATTAAATCCTTTAGAATCCTCCTGAGGTTCTTCCAGTAAAGGGAAGCGCAAGTTCTATCGAAGGAGTAAGGTGGCGCGCAAGTGTGGCCACTTCCCTTAAGGGCTGGCCACTCAGGCGCGCAAGTGTTGATGAGTTTCAACACTTAGGCCTTCCTCCCTCTCTTTAGATCTTCCGTTCTAGGTAAGAAATTACCTTAGAAGTGTTCCGGAAGCTTTGAGAAGAGACTTGGGCGTCGGGAGCTTAAATCCAAGTTTATAGAAAAAATCCTCTTCCGAATGGGGGGCCCACAGGGTCTATTTATAGGCAAGAGAAGACCTCGGGCGGTTACCGGGTGGTTATCACTTAGGTCGCGCAAGTGACTTGCGCACCAAAGTGCGTCGCGCAAGTCCACTTGCACGACCATGAGGAAACTTGCATGGAATATTGTAAAATTTCTCCTTGTTCATCCCTTTGTCGATTTTTGATGTTTTCTTCAAAGGTCGAACCATTTTAAGCTCAGATCTTCCCCTTTTCCAATCTTGAGATTCTGTGACGAAAGAAGCGTCAACAATGTTATAAAGTTTTATGTTTTCCAATTTTTTCCCAATGTTTCACATGAGAAAACTGTTAATGTGTCTTCAGATTTATATATTTAACTCAAATTTGTGATAACTTCAAAACACTGGATAAGAAGTATATATGTATGGTTAGTGAAATTTCCATGTCCCCTTGTATTCTCACATTGTTAAAGAAACCAACCAAAATTTTGGAGTTAGGCTCCACTATAGACATACTAATGTTATAGACTACACATTATAATTGTTTCTTCAAAACAAATTATGCTTATAATCACCATATAGATATTCTTAATTTATAACAACCTAGATTTTAGAATATAAATGAACAACATACAACAAAATCATAGATCAATATGAATGTTCATCCTTCCTCGCCTGAAGATGTTACATCAAGCTAAACACGAGTGCATATCACCGAAGATGTTTTCCCCCAATAAACACATTCAGATTATGGTCAATCAACCCAATTCACATTACTAGAGTCCAATGCAGATGACAATACTTGATTATATAGTGTTGAAAGTGGTTTCAGTGTTGAATCTAATATGGATTTGAACTTTGATTCGACATCAATTGGTGTAATGAGGGAAAAATAATGAATTGTTTAGATATACAATGTTATAGGTATATCCAATTTTATTCGTGAATTATTTAATTTAATTAATAAATTTTTAAATTTATTTCATTATTTGATTAGATTTAGAGGGTGTGAAATAAGTGAAAAATTTGAGAATGAAGAAAATTGGTCATTGGTGAATGAAAAAGTTATATTGAACTTTGATGATCAGGGTCATCCAATTAGGGAAGAAGGAGGTTTATTTTTATATGCAATTTTATATATGGCTAGGAATAAATTTCCTATAGATTATGAATCTTGGTAAATCATACCAAATTCTATAAAATAAGCCGTGTTATGCAGATTGATGATGGAAATTTTTTTATTGATTTAATGAATTTTTAAGTTTTATTTTAGAATTTCACTACTAATGTTTTTATTTTTTTTGGAAATGCCCTAATTTCAATTTATGCATGAAATGTTGGGAAAGTGGTTTGCTAAGATTACAATAGAAAAAATATAGTGATATAATAGAGGGATTTTTTCATAAACATTGTGATTCTAGCTTAACTAAAGAACTAAATGTGTAGAAGAACTATTTAAATGGTATAACAAATGAGCAATAGAAAAGTTGTATTCTCATTCTCAATAAGAAAAAACACAAGGTACTTTCATATTTGTTTATAGAAATCACATTTTAACATTTAATTTTTTTATATTAATTAAATTTTACTAAAATATTCATCATTATATGTGCAGGACATGTGTTAGAAAAATGTACGAAATCAAAGCAGTCAAACCATTCAACATACATATATAACTAAAAAATTTTTCTATAAGAAAGATGACATGGTAGTATATCATTTACATTTCTAGAAATTAGTTTCATATTATTTATATTTGTAATATTATTTATTATAGGAGAATAACTCTAAACATCTAATTGGTAGATCCAATCTATGGGATGCGGCCCATCAAAACAGTGACGAATCATATGTAAATGATGACACCAAAACAGTCAGAGTAAGAATACATATTAAAGTTGTGTTACTTTTTGATGTAACCAAATTGATTTAATATTCATTTAGAAAAAAAATTAGTGTGGTTTTAAGTCAAGAGGAATCATCACAACATTCAAGGATTTCTCTAGATGATTCTTTTGAAAAAGTATTTGGGAAAGACCATTTGGGTCATGCACGTTCTATTGGGTTGGGAGCATGCCCAAATAGTCTATTTAGATCATCCTCTAAACAATTCGAAGGCATAAATGACACTATATCTGATTTTCTTCCTACATCTCAAAAAGAGGTTATTGATTTGAAATCAATTTTGAGTCATGCTAATTTAAAATTACAATGGAATGAAGATGATTTATCCCAAACAAAATCTAAAATGATTACGATCATTGATGTTATTATAGGAAGGGTGGGGGGAATATACCTTCAATGAATGTCCACATTGCCAATGATTCTAGATATGTATTTTATTCATTAGCTTATTTGCAGTGTGTTTAATTTTCTAGTGCAAAATTAGTTCTACTAGGAATATTTGGACACAAAAAATGATGCTTATAGAAAATGTTATAAGGGACCTTGAAACTAATAGAATATTCATGATATATACATGTTTTCATGTTCATTTTCCAAATATCAAAATGCCTTGGGTTTTTAGATTGTCAATTCCAGTATCAAAGTCTGTACAACTAGGGTGGCATTATTTGGATCCAGTATGAACAATCTCCATATTCTTCAAAAAAACATGCCAAAGAACCTTGTGTTCACCATTTTCGTGAAAATCACAACTGCCAATACTGCCACATTAGTTCACCTGTATGATATTTAGACTAATAACATATGTGAAATTTCTATTGGACAATTCACCAAACCCAAAATCGGACACTAAAGACTTCTTTTTTTGATTGTAGGTAGCCAATTGATTGTTTGTGGTGTTTTTTACTTATGAAAACATGTTTATTGTTTCAATTTTTGAGAATGTTTAGATCTGAAAGCCTTAATAAATCAATGTATGTAGTAGTTATCTATTCATATGGTTTATGATTTTTATTATTAACTGCAAACATGTTTTTTAATATATGTTTGATGAATTTTATTATTTGTACATGTTAAAACAATATGTTTTAAAAATTATTTAGGATTCCATTAATGAAGAATATGGGGGGAAAACCAGAGATCAAACTTCACTGCAACATAGAAGATCATCTGGAGGAAATGATGTTAATTAGAAAGCTAAACATGTCCATGCTTCTATTGAGTTATTTGATCCACTAGTGTTCTAATTTGTGGTTTATCTTTAATTTTTGTTCCTTTAGTTAGTATCGAGAGTCCATTAACATCCTCCTACCACCCCTTAGAGGTATCAAAATGGAAATCATGATCACTCATCACCTTTACCTCTGAGTATCCCCACTAATCTCTTGTTTTGATTTACCTTAAAACCAGTTGAACGATTCATATAAATATTTTTCTCTAAATCACTATAAAGGAATGAAATATTTATATCCATTTATTCTAAACACAAATAATCAATAGTAACCGAGCTTAAGAATATTAAGATGGTAGTGTGTTTTACTACTAGTGAAAAAACCTCAGAGAAGTCCACTCCCTCTTTTTGGTGAAATACTTTCACAACAAAACTAGATTTATTATTTTTTATTTCATCCACTTCTTCTTTCAATCAGAAAAGGAATTTATTCCCCAACACTTTCTTTCATAATGGTAAATCTGTTAACTCCCATGTTTTTATAGAATTCAATGAATCCATTTACATATCCATAGATAAATTCCACTTATCAAAATAGATATGTTTTGAAACCTATTTTGAGCTTTAAGGTTCTTGTCTATTAGTTAAAATTAGATTGTGAAAGTCATGACCATATATTTATACCAACTAGATGACTTTAGAAGTCCCTCATAACTCAATATATAATTCTTCACTCTCTGATAAGACATCTTTTGGTGATATAAATTTCAGTGTTTGAACTTTTGGAGCTCTGCCACATGAATCTATAGCTATAGATAATTCTTTTATATCATTCACTAGCCTAAATTTTAAAAAAATTCCATTACCATCTAAATTCATCAGAACCGGAGTATTTTTGGTTCCCCTATTTAAATCAACAAGAGTATGACATGTTGATTCTTTGAAATGAAATTCAACCTCTACCGGGTTATAATATTTGTACATGATCCTCCCATTAAAGAGAAAATTTTTAGATTTGATTATATTTCAATTATTATCATCTCAAAGCCAATACCAAAAGTTCTCATCACTATAAATAAATAATTTTTTAACTTAGCCCCAATCTTGTCCATATCATCAGAATCAATTAAAATATATTCTAGACTTACAAAAACTTCCAGATGATGAATTTATATTTTTTCCGGCCAAAAATACTATGTAATCTCCTTTCCTACCAGTTTCAAGGGAATTTTATTTCCCAAGTAAACAATTAATTTTAATGATTTTGCCTAAATTTCTTTAAACCATAGTTTCTCTAAAATCTCTTCAGTCAATATTTTTTTATTCTATTCAACCACACTATTATTTTTGGTGTACTTAGATAATTTTTCTGATTCTTTATTCCCTTATTTTTATAGTACTATATGAAGTACCTTTTAGTGTATTCACCACTATTATCCAACTGAATCCATTTGAGCTTTCTTCTAGTATCTCTCTCAAACATGGATTTTCACTAACTAAAAATGATAATAACCTTTGATTTTTTTCTTTTAAAAATTACCCACGAATTTATCATTTCATCATCAATGAATGTAACAAAATATAAGGAACCTCTATTATATTTAATTGCGGATATCCCCAAAACATTAGTGTGAACAAGTTAAAGCTTCCAATTATGAGACTTACCTCTATTTAAATTAAATGAAACTTTTCTTTATTTCATGAGTATAAAACTCTCACAAGTTATGATATTGTTATGATCAATTTCTAGTACAAAATTTTCATTAAGAATTTTTATGTTCTTCTAAATGAGATAACCAAGATGAATGAACCGTTATTTCAGAATTCTGGTTATTATAGTTTTAACCATCAAACATTCATATGAACTTTTGGTTAGATACAGGGCCACATCCCTAACTCCTCTTGACATAACCACTAATACTCAAGTAATATTCCATAAAATATTAAAAAATATTATCCCATATCCTTCTTCATCTAGTTATCCCACTAAAATCATTTTTTATAAACCTAGGTTGTGTCTTACTTATTTCAGATTTTGGAAGTTTCCATTCTATATTTGGATATTCACATCACCCTTTATAAAAAAATCAAGAGCCTTATAATCTACTTAATAAAAATGTTGAATATTTTGGATAAATTATTTTTCACATACCCTTGCTTTGATTTTGAATAAAATGAAAAACCATAATCAAAAACCCATAATTATATCAGAAAATTGGAACTCAATAGCAACATGCTACTATCTTCTATTGAATTTGAGGATACAGAACTTACATAAACTGATTTCACAGAACTCTCTTTTTAAACATTTCAATCTTTCTTAAGATTATCCATATTACCATATTATCAAAATGTAGGTCTAGGTATATTAGATATACCTCCATTTTCATCTTTTGACCTTTTCTTTCCTTCAAATCCACATTCAATGGAGTTACCTCATCTACCATCTACATTCAATATATTTTTTGTAGGTTACTAGAAATACCACCACCTGATCTATTAATTTAATATTAAATACTTCCTATATTCAAAGTCTAATTTTGAATTTCTGGTAGAATTATTGAAAATAGCGAACATATCTTCCCAACTCTCTAATAGTAACGAAAAATAATCAATGCCTAAACATCATCAGTGAAAATGACTTTCACTGAATCAAGATGACCTTGGATCATTTCAAAGTTGTTAACATTCCCTAAAAAAGATCTTACTTATGATAATATAATGAAAAAAACCATCGTGTCATAAATATTTTATTTAAGGATATCATTTTCATACATTTCTGTTAGGATAGCCATAAGCTCCCCTGTTTCTTTCTTTTCCCAGTTATTAAAAGCTATATTCCCTGCCAATGACATCCTGATCAATCCATGAATCTTATAATGCAGTTACTTCTATTCATCTTTATCCATATTCTATAGCTTGATTCTGGTTAATATGACATCAACAACCTTTTGGATAAGATAATATTCCTTCTAAATCCTTTATAATCTATAGTCCTTTCCATAAAACCCATCAATCCCAATATTTCTATGTTTAGACACCATTACACTGATACATTAACTTCAATCGAATCAAATAATGTCAAGGTAAAAACTTAAATTAAGATACTTTAGAATGTTGACTATATCTAAACTAAGATTTGATATCATTTTTGGGAGAAGATTTGTGAAAATAATAAGTTCAGAAAAAATAAACCATCAAGAGAAGGATGATGAATCCACTATAAGTTCATCTTGGCTAGACTTCATGTGTAGTGGAATGTCACACCTCATTGAATTAAATTCTTTGAGACTTAGAAATCCTGAATTTTCCCTAAATCACTATGAAAAAAATATTATGAAAAGTATTCATAAAAAAATACAAAAAAATAACTGTAAGAAGTAAAGTAAATAACCATTTGATTTTCATGGTTTAGATTTTCATCCAATGTGCATAGGTGAACACTACAATAGTTTTATTTCTTTTGATGTATACATACTACACTGAATTACTTATCATCCATGAAGATCAATTTTGGAAAATGATCTTATTATAAGTGATGGTTTTGTACAATACATATTAGTTGGTAGACCCCCTCATATAGAGAGGATTTTAATATGGTGAATGGTTACACCAAAATTCTTCATTTCTAGGATCCCATCCAATAAAAAAAGTCCCCAATGATCTCTAGTATAAATACTCAAAATAACTAGATACTTTTGGTAAAGACAACATATCACTGTCTCATGAATACGCTCCTCACTGAGTGATATAACTTCCACTAAACTTATACTACCATTGAAAATTTATACTGATCAATATGTTTTATGATAAATTATCACTACTTAATACATATTATGATGAACTAAATCTCCTTATTTTTATAAAATAAATCCGGATACTTGAAAAGGATTTACAATCCAAACAGGATCCTCCAATAGAGTTAGTATCACTGATACTTAACTAGGGTGTAAGATCTTATACCATAGTTTCAAATAGGTTTCATTTCAAATAAGGTTTGTTATTCCCATAATATAACCAAGGTATGAGATCCTTTAACTCATCCTTTAGGTAGGTTCAAGCATCCCCCAGTTTACATGGGGTGTGTAATCCCCTATCCATGGGTAAGTTTATAGATAGGGTTATTATTTTCCCCTATATATTGGGAAACATGATCCTCTATCTCATATTATAAAGGATTTGATACTCTGTTTTGAGTTAGGGTATAGGTTATCTTACTATAGACTTTTATGTGGTGCAGATTCACCACTAGTGAGGTCATTTACTCCCTCAGTTGAGGTGTCTTCCAATGTGGTGTGGATACATCACCATAGTTAAGTGATTGGAAGTGTTTTGGATGATGTGTGGTGTTTTATTATGATTTAATTTATATGATTAAAAATCTAGGATGATCCATCGATATGGGTTTGTGTAGCTTATTAGGCTCATTTATGAATAGGATGATAAGTATAAAGATCCCTATTCTAGTGTTAAAATCACTCACATTCAACCAATGGAATCAAAATATTTTTATATTAGACAAACCTGCATAATGAAGGAAACAACACCAAGTGATTAAATCAATTTCATAATGAACTTCCCCCTTCTTAGATCACAAAACTGGATCACACTAAGGAGACAAACCCAAGTGATTAAATCACATCACCTTAATATATTTGGTCCATGTGGAGCATGAATGGACAATGGTTAAAGGATTAAGTATACACTTGGCATAATATAGACATGATTATAGACTTTAAATTGAAAATTCACTTCTAAGATAACATGTTTAAGGATGACCTCATTTGATGTCAAATGTAGTGTTCGTAAATGACACTAAATGTTATAAAAGACATGTTATTGCTTTAATAAGATCCCTTGTAGCAGGATGATTTTAATTATAGTTTGATCCTAATATTCTCATGCATTATGTTATAATTTTATCATGACTAAAATGTTTAAGGCTTCTTGTTGATATGGAACATATATTTCCATTTTTCCAATGTATTGTATATTTAGGTGTTAAGCCTTGTTTTGAAAATGATATATGTTGAATTGTTATGCAATGAATTTTTTTTCTTGTCCTTTAATTATTAATATTTTTGTATCTCTAGGTTAGTTGTGTGTTTGGTGATGAGGATGGTGATTTTTATTTGGTGGAGAGGGTGGTGCTTTTAATATGGTGGTAGGGGGGGTTCTTTTCATCCAGTGGTGAGGGTGGTGATTTTTATCTGATGGTAAGGGTGGTGCTTTTCATCAAGTAAATTTGAAGATTTTTTGGTGAAAATTTTAATGTTTTTTATGAAGAACTTTTATTTTGGTAAAATATCTTAATTTTATGGCTAGTTTTGAATGTCTTGAATAACGATGTGAACTATTTTTTTTATAAAGTTTCTGTATCTTATTTATTATTTTGATTTTCATGATTGATTTAATTGAGTTTTATCAATAATAATAATTTATCTTATAAATATATAGTTATTATTATTAGTTTTATTGGATTTGTGGGGGGTGAAGTTTATGGGGTGGTGTGTATTTTTTTTAAAAATATAAAAAAATTTGAATTATTAATTTTTTTAAATTTATTATTAGATTAGTTGCTTTTGTAACCCCTTTTAATGTTTTTAAAAAATTAATTTTTTTAAAATAGAAGGGGTTACACGAACTCTATTTTTTATAAAATTTAATATTAGAGGTGGTTATAACCCTGTCTAATGCTTTTTACCCCAATTAGAGGGGGTTAAAACCACCTCTAAATTCACCCAATAATTTTAGACATTTTTATTAGAGGCATTTATAACCCCCTATAATATTTCCCCATAATTATAGGGGGTTAAAAACACCTCTAAATTATCCCTTTAATTTTAAATTTTTTTATTAGAGGCTTGTATGACCCCCTTTATTATTTTCCCCCAATTAGAGGGGGTTAAAACAACCTCTAAATTCACACCTGAATTTTAAAATTTTTGATTAGATGTTGTTATAACCCCTTTAATATTTCCCACCTAGTTAGAGGGGGTTAATACCACCACTAAATCCCCCTATGAATTTTAAATGTTTTGATTAGAGGCAGTTACATCCCCCTCTAATATTTTCCCCCCAATTAGAAGGGTTTAAAACCACCTCTAAATTCCATCTGGGATTTTGAATTTTTTGATTTGAGGTGGTTTTAACCCCCTATGAGTTTTTACTAAGTTAAATTTTTTAGATTATATGGGGTTTTAACCCCCTCTAATAGAACCACTGATAATTTTATAATACCAGTGCTTTCCATAAACTGTCACTAATGACAAGTAGGTGGCCATATTAGCAGTTCTTTGAAAAACCGCCGCTAATATGTTTAGAAGGGGTTATAAACCCTTATAATATAAAAAAATAACCACTTGTATTATTATTATTTTTTTAGTGTTAATTGGTTCTATATTTATGAATACTATGTTGGGAAAATAATAAATTCAATAGCTAGAATACTCAATGTGTTTTGGAACACAACTATCACATTAGGAATTATTGTGCATTAAGAAAATCTATAAATAGATTTTTATAGAACTAATATAAATATATCTAATTAATTTTCAAGGACACTCAAATTATACTCTGCTATATATTTTTTTGAGAATGAATATAAAATTATATGTATGATTTCATCATAACTCTCTTTTCCTATTGAAGTGATATTTGTAGCCTTAATATTCAATTCATTCACTATCTTATTGATTTTTATGTTGTTTTACTTCCATATCACATTTCTGTGTGTGTTTATTTCTGTTTATAATATTTTATTAAAAATAATGACCATAGTTTTAGGTTATACCATCCTTACAAAATGTACATTGGGTTTTTCCTCCAAGTATAAAAAGGAAGGACTTCGATTGTGCCTTGGTCAGATAAAGGTAGAGGTTTTAGTTGTGACTTGGTCTAGATAAAGGCAAGGGTGATTCTTCCTCAAATTAAAAAATAAGGTTCTTTTTTTTACTCCATGTTTTCAAAATGATGGTTTAGGTTTGTGACTCTATATGGGAAAAAGTTAGTTGTAAGGGTTTTTGACTCCCCTTTAAATGTATTATCATTATATAATTAGGGTAACATTCTTGCATTGAGAGTATTAATAGTATACATAGGATCAATTTATTATAAACAACTATAAAAATTATTTTTTTTTCATATTTTTATTTTCCACTTACTAATTATATTATATTTGAGAATTCATTAAAAATTTCAATTCACCCTCCTCTTTAGAATTTAACAATCTCACCTAATAGTAAAAACATTCTTTGAATATAATTAGTAGTGGGGAACTTTATACCCTGAGCTTCTCTTTGATTATAATGATCAATATAATGTCTACACCCAAACATCTTTGAAATACACTCTTCATAAGTAAGGTTTTTATCCTCAGAACCTCATATATCCTAATAATAAAATACAACTAAGATTATTATCCCTAAAATATATTTGATAAAATAGATTCAATGAAATGATCATGATAATAAAATCATAGAGTTTTAACAAGAAAAACCACACAATAGAATCTATAAGTAAACATAATATAATCTCTATGTGAACAAAATAAAAATAAATATAATAATAAGCACTAAAATAAGCAAGATGAGTCATAACCTCACGATTGAAATTGTTCTTGTTTCTTCACATATTCCATTCCATAGAGACTCGATCTAATTTATAGATTAAATTGAAATAAACTTTCCATGGTAATATATGAAATATTTCTATTTAATTGAAACTATATTATAAGAATCACTCTATCATTATATGAAATGTTCAGTGAGGCTTCACAATGTCATAAAAGTTAAATAATTAACATAGCTCACCAGAACTTAGATAGTCAAATGTTATAAAATACACAAATTGAACTTAAATAAAATATTTGATTTAGCATAAAACTAAATTTAAGTGTTTTGTGATTTTCAAAACAAGGATAAAAATTAGTTATTGAACTCAATAGTGTCCTATACTAGGCACCCAATGTACAATAATAAAATGTAGCTCTTAGAGGGCCAATGAGTGTTAAGAAACACTACGATGGGTTTCTAATAGGCACCATGTACCCTGTGTGAGTTTTCTCAGTACCCAATGTTTATATAGGTATTTTACTTATAAAAATTCAATAAATCAATAAATTAAGTAATTTTTTTGTTAAATGAGGGAATAACATCATTTCTTTCCAATATAGTCATTTATCCTTCCATATTATCTCTATATGTACTTCATTATTAATTATGGGATCTAAATCATTAGTAATCTGATCTTCATGTCAATAGTCCCAAGGGATCATCATGGTTAATGATTAACTTCCTCTATCTTCAATTTATAGAGATTTCACCATAATGGAAGGTTTCAAATAAAATATAAATTTTATGGTGTTTTATCTAGATTCTATATTTCATCATGCTCATTTAAAATCAAGTTCATAAAAACTGATGAGAAAACACATACCAGTACTAGGTAGGTTATTCCTAGATACTTCTGTTGTTTATATGAGTTCATATATTGTGTGATTTGTAGACATGGGATTGGGTATGTGAGAAACTAAAATAGGACCAGATATTGTCTCTATAGTTAAATGGAGTAGTCTAAGTGTATATGAAGTTTGTAAATTAGAGTATATGGGTTGAGTAATTATGAAGATAATTTTTAGGGGTAGAAAAACCATTGATTTTTTTGAAAAGTGGTTCATGTGTTTTCTTATAACCATTGTGATGTTTGTATCTATGTGGTGAACTGATTCACTGATAGGATGTGGGGGGAATACAATTTAATAATGATAAGGAAATTTAGTTTTTATGTGAATGAAATAGTTATATGTTGGTGATTCCACTGACAATTGGGGATAAGGCCGTTAGGGGTGTCTATGAATAGGGTGGTGGGGTGGTGTCGACCACTGAATTTGTTGGTGGGATCCTCTATTGATGTATCAACTTATGGTGATGATGTTGATCATATAATTTGTGTAGGGATACATTATAAATGTTTTTCAAGGGTTCAGTGGGAGGATTTTGATCACTGTTCAAGGGAGAGACACTCACTATACATGGAGTACTACCCAAACTATGTAAAGGTGAGGTATCGTTCATCAGTCTTGATAGTAATATGTCATTAAAATAATGAAACTATGTGGTGATCCATCATTAAACATGGAGTTATGAATATAGATATGACCAATTCAATTAGATTTGAGATTATGAGGATGAATTATTCTCCCTAAAGGTGTCTCTAAACTATGTGTGCATCATCCCATTCTTACACTAGTTAAAGAAATAAATTCACCAACCTATGGCTTATTGATCATGAAGTGGAGTGAGGAATTTTTACTATCAGTTAGGCTTACTCCCATGGTGTACTTTACATGAACCTATATACATATTGATATTATTTAGGAGAAACATTGGTGGTGGACTATTGAGTTTATACTCACAACCTATATGGCCACCTCTATGTTTGTGAATACCTCATGACTTATAAAATAGGTAATCGATAATTCCCCATATTGCATGGTTGATAAAAAATGGCATGGTCAGTTTTAGGAGTCATCATTGGGTATAGAACTTGTTCTATATTTTTTTATCCTCACATTTTTATGCTGTTGGAATAAGTTAGTATATTATCATTATATGACCAATCTAGATTACTTTTTTATGGCCTATGGGTCATTATAGTTTCACATTTTTTATATCATGTGATATTTTTTTCAGTTTACACTTGGAATTATATTATGTTTACTATTTATTAATATTGATATAATTGATGTTTATGGTTACTTGTATCAGAGTGTTTAATATACCTACAATCACCCATAGTCCCTCACCACTAGTCAACAACCTCTACCATATAGGGAGGCACATCTGAGGCATGTTATGCTATAGTTCAGTCATTGTAGAGGTGCATCAGGATGGGGACATTAAAAAGTGTAATAATATAATATTTTTATATTGTAATACAGAATAGTATCTATACGTTTAGGATGTGTAGGACTTAAAAAACACTATATAAGTAATTATTTAAGTTTTATATGGGTGAATACTAGGTTACTAGTGTCTAAGATATTACTTTATATTTTTAATATTATAGTTTGGTGATTTTTTTTAAAAATGGATTGATGGTTACTTGTTTTATTGTTTAACTATTTGATTTAAAAGGTTAGATATTGCGTGTTCATGAATCATTTTAAGTATGTAGGACTCAAGTAACATGTGTGTCCTTGCAGATGTTTAATTATTGGTTGTTTGAAAGTTTCAATTCTATAAATTGTTATCAATAAACTAAACAATGTTTTTTTTCATAATTTATTGGTGGAATTATACTAAACTAAACTAGGTGTATTGATTTATAGTATTTTTGTAAATGGATATTTCATGCATGTATGTGGTACTTAACCCTAGGATGGGTAGCTGAATTCATAAGTCTAGATATTATGAGACTTTGGTGAAGATAAAAAAGTTTATGGTATAGTGGAATGTACTTCCTGTTATAATTTTTACTATTTTTGATATCTATGTTATTATGTATGTATCGAGCCTAGTATTTAGTTTTCAATGCAATTCCATTGATTCATGTACCTATATGGACATTTAAGGGGTGAGATGAGCATGCTCCACATGTGGAGGTTCTAGGGAAGCCAAATAATCCAATTGAGTTTGGAGGATCATTTGATGATCATCTTAGGGTGATCTTAGAATGATTTATCTAGAGTATTGATTGGGGGACTCATAGAGTTGAGTTATCAACAATATATCTAATAAGAGAATTTCAATTTTGGAATCCTCCATTATTCGATAGGGGAATGCACTAGGCTATTGTGTACTAGATAGAGTTAGTTATAACTATATATGATTCAATTGAGTTATCACTTGGGTAGATGGTGAAACTAAAAGGAATATTATCTCAAGCCTTGTGATATCATATTCTACTACATGTAGTGTCATAGAGTATTCCATACATATGGGACAAAGGTTTATATTTAATCCTTTGGGTATATCATAAATTATAATATAGTGATATAATATGGTGTTTTCTTGTGAATATTTTATTGTATAATAAGTTTGAGTCATTATTCCATGAATTGAATAGATTGATTCATTTAAAACCACCTCAACTAAACTAGTCATCCAAACATCAAGGAGTTAACAATTGAATCTCTAATAAATTGGTAGTCATTGAATAGTTGGTTCATAAGATAAAATGAATGAGGGAGTTAATGGATAAGGGTTACATGAGATATAATTAAAGGAATTACTCAAATGTTTATGAAACATATGAGTAAATGAATCAGATTGAGGATCATCCCCATGATCTATATAAAGGAGGTATTCCAATGAGAAATTTCATGTGTATGATTCTTGAAAATACTTTATTTTATACAATCTAATCCTAAATCTCACCTCTTTATTCTGTTTTTTTATTCTAAGATATTAGCATATTATGAAGGATAAAAAAGTCCTTTATTAAGTGTTTAGGTGACTCAGTGATACATGTTGATTAAATGGGAAGGTAATATACTTTAGTTCATTTCTTAGTGATCCATATCAATAACTGAAGTAACAAAAAGAAAATAATGAGCATCGATGTAAGGTATATATTATCAATTTCTAGTTTCATTTGTTTTCAGTGTCAAAGGAATCATGGTGTTGGGTTTATAAGTTTCTATACATTTTCACTAATTTGATTAAATTTTAATCACTTATTTAAAATGGTATAAATGGTATTAGAGAATTATTGTGCACTTTAATTTGTGAAATCATTCTAAAAATTATTGTTTTTGAAATTATATTTCCTTTATTCTTTATATCATAAAATTAAATTTAGAATTATGTTTTTCCAAATTGGTTTAGAACTTATGATAATCAATATCCTAACTAGTGACTCAGAACAAATCCCATTGTTTTTATTAGTCATAGTATTTGACAAAGAAATATAGTATTCAATGATAACATTGTACCACATTTTAAGAGAAAATAGAGCACCATATCACCTTAGCGATATCAATGTGAATCATAAAATATAATTAACATTTAAAGTTAAAATTATATGATATGTAAAGGTCAATGTCTGTTATATAATTAAAATTCAATACAAAAGGGTCACTCCATACGCATATGGGTTACAACTGGGGACCTGATATGTAATGGTTTTTTTATTTTTCTATAGAGGTGAAGACCTCGATACATAAGGGATTTATATCTACTTTTATTTATATATATGTCGTTACCTTTACCAAATCCAATAAATTGTATCTTATGATTCATGCTATATCGTTAAAAATGATAAGAATAAAAAGTTTATTTTTATTAAAATTCAATTTTGAATTGAATTGGATAATTTATGATTTTTTTTATAAATTATAATATCTTTTTGGGATAATTATTAATTTAAAATGGTGTTTAGAAATTAATTAATTATAAATTGTTTAAAATTAACCAATTAAATGTTTTTTAATAAATATTCTATAATATTAACTATTAATATTAAAATTTCTTTTATAAAATTATATTGCATGACTTAAATTTTAAATATAAAATTTTTATATGGATATTATATGGTTAATTTATAAAAGGTATATAAATTATAAAAATAATGAAAAAATATAAACTATTTTTATGCTAAATTATGTTTTTTAATAATTTTAGACATAAATTGTTAAAATTAAAAGTCACTTATTTATAAATTTTTAAAACTTGTCAAATTGAGTTTTGAAAAGTGGTTTGATCAACAGTTTAAATAATTTTAATACATGATATTTAGATTATGTAAAAATTTTACATAATCAGAATTGAATTATATAATGTTTATATTCTAAGAAATATAATGTATTTAACATAAATTCCATATAATGAATAATATAAAGGATTTCATATTATAATATTAATATATTTTGTTTATATTTATGTTATTATAGAATTCTTATAATGAATTATGAAGAGTTTACAATTATTTATTCATGAATTTTGCAAAAATGATTATCTCATGTTATATTCATGAAGTTTTTAATTATTTATTTTTAACAATTTAATTAATAGATATAAATATTATATTATGGATTGTTATGTATGATTTTGTGTATATGATAAAATACTTTTTATAAAATTGTCATACCATGCATTACATGATAAGTACGATGACATAAGATTTATTTTACATCTACCATGACCTTAGTTTGTAATTAAAGTTATTATCTTGATGTGGGTCATTGAATACTATTTATACTTATTAGTTATAATATTTATAATTAATTTTATTATTTCTTGAGTAAAGTATCCTTGGGTTGAGGGACTTTGGGTAAGACTTCTCACTAGTCTGGAGGCTTATTTCATTTTCTAGCGAGGTGGGGGTTGATTAGCTATGGTTTTATAATTACTCATGTGGAGTTTATAATTTTCATATAATTATAAATGTTTAAATGAAAATATAATATAACTTATTAATATGACACATTTTAATATATGTAAATATGTTTCATATCAATTTTTGGTTGAGTAACACAAGCTGTGGGATGTGTAAAGAGTTGCATATTAATATGGTTTAAACATATTAATTTGGTGGACATAATGGGATTAAAAACTAAATAGTTATAATTATTAATATATAAAACATAAAAACATGAGATACGATATTGAGATCAAATCCATTTTTAAAAAATACCAATTGATAGATCTCTTCTAAAGTAAACACAAGTCAATACCTCAATCATTCAACTTGGTTGGTTATGAAAAAGAAGATTTCCAAGGTATTATCTTGTGTAAGGTATGGTGGAAGTGGAAAACCCTAAGAGTTAGGCAAACAAATACAACTAGGAAATTTGGTTTACACTTAGCTGGGAAACCCTAGGTGTTAGGATACCAAAGGAATGGGATTGAGTTTATACATATGATAGATAAGAAAAATATTTGTCTTCTCAACCATACAAGAGTAAAATATGATATTATTGGGATGATTACATATATAAATAACTAAGTGGGGATAGTAATTTAAATGTAGACTCATTTCAAAGTGAATATGGATCTTGGACCACTAATGGATCTGAGGAGTTTAAATGGGGTCATTATTTTAGTAAGATCCCATTAAATAAAGGTCCTTATCAAATGAATATAAAACATTGTATTCACCTAAGAAAATATTTTTTTATAGATTTATAACATCATCATCATCAAAATTAAATTTTATATTAATCCATGAAAAGTATAATGTAAGAAACTACTAAGATAGTTTCTTAATTAAATTCTATGTGTTAGAGAAAACACCTTACCGAGTAACCAAATAATGAAGTTATTCAAAAGATGGTTGGAGATTATTATGAGAAGCATAGAATGATTCACTTATGTTTTCAAAGGTTTTTGGTAAAAAATAACCTAAGGAAATTTAGTATATACTAAAATAATCAATTTGATTCAGTATTCCAAGACTTAATGATAATAGAGGTTTCCTTAATAATTATTCTAGATATGGGATTTATTCTAATTTTATCAATGGAATATTCTGACAAGATCAATGAATTCATATATTCTCAAAATGTTGAGGATATATTATCTATCCATATGTTTTTCAAGTTCTAGTACTATTTTGATGGTATAAGTAGGTAAAAGTTTAAAGAACAAGAAGAAAAGTTAGTTGGAGTGTCCAACAAATGTTTTTTTGGTAACCAGCCTTAGTCTTTGGAACCTAAAGGTGCTATTAGGAAGAATTAATTATTTTGTACGATGGGGTTATCGACATATCTAAAGTTTTTTTGAAACTTATTGGAATATACATGTCAAATATTATTATTATAGATATAATTCCTTGGATTTGAAGGGTGTGTGATACAAAATTTATACTTTACCAATATTATGAAGTGTATAAGAGTTAAAAATCAAAGGAAGAATTTATAGAGCTAATAATTTTCATTCAAGTGGTGAAGAAAAGAGTTTATACATCAATAATTTGAATATAAAGGAATATATTATTCTCATATGGATATTAGTAAAGGTTTTGTATCATCATCTCATCGCTATTACACGATAAGATAATTTTTTTGTTAAAAAAGATTTTTTATAAACAATATAAAATTCAAAAGACATGGTTTAGGGTGCATCAAATTCTATAATTTTTTTCAAGAAGTTTGAATGGATAATTTTTTTTATTGAGGTTAAAACCTAGTACCGAAATGTTTATTAAAATATGATAGAATGTACTGAACCTAAATCATTTCAATGAAATTTACCTTATTATAATTATGTAATATAGTATAAATCACATAAAATCCCACATATAATAGAATAAAAACATTATAAATGAATAATTTATAAAATAATAAGTATTTATAGACATTAAGGAACTTAAACCAATGAAATATTAAAATGACCAATGGAATTGTAATTCAACCCTTATAAATAGTAAATCATCCAATAGAATAGTGACCTCATTAATGAAAGTATAAATAAAATTTACCCATCCTATAAATGAAAATATGATTTGATTATATCATAGTATAAGTAAGTAAGTGTTTTGAAAATGATAAATTAAGTGTTGACATTTTTTAAAGAATAAATATTTAATTAAAATTTTATAATTAATTTAATAGTTTAAAAGAAAAATAATTTTCATTAAATGTATCAATAAATTAATATTTTTTTTATGATTACAATATAATTTTATGATACCATAACTAATTTTTCAAAGTGTTATAAAATCAGTTTTAATTTTAAAATCTGTATTTTCCAAGTAAATGATAATTTGAATTAAATATTAAATTTATGATATTTAGAAAATTATTTTCCAAAAATGGAGTTCTTTTTTTTAATTATACATTTCGAAAAATGGTAATGGTGAATTTTTGGGTTTTTTATAAAACAGTTTAATTTTTTGGTGAATAGTGAAATACTGTAATTTACGGAATAAGTTAATAAATGAGTTTTTTAGTCATTCTTGAGTCATGGATGATGTAAGTGGTCATTGTTTATAATTAACATGAACTATTTAATGTATTTATTCATGATAATCAACACTATTTATTAACTTGTGAAAAATAATAAAATAATGAATAGAATAATAAAAAACACCCCTCTCCTCCATAATAAACACCACCCCTCAGCTCCTCTCCTCCTCACACCTCAAAAGCCTTTAAAATTGTCCAAATTATTATCAATACTCCTACCAAGTATATCCATATATCCATGAGCCTTTGGTATCAAAAAAAATACTAAACTCAATTCCTCTAAGGAGGTTCTAAAGGAGAAGAATTCAAGAGGTAAAAATATATTTATTTTTCTTTTAATTTATTTTAAATTTCTTTTCCTTTCTTATTATATCCTCAAATACTCTCATAAAAGTTACATGATAACTCCATTATATTTTATATAATATAAATTTATTCTGTTAATGTAACAACCCATCATCTTTTCTCTCCTCCCTTCTTTTATTCAAAAAATGAAAACATCGTCTCTGAGGTTCCAATTTACCGCCTTCGTGGATGACATGTTTTCATTTTTCAATTTATCCTACAAGGATTATCATAAAACCATTTTATGATTAAAATATATTAAAATATATTTATTATAACCTATTTAATTTTGTATAACCAGTATATATACATGATAATAAATAATAACACAAAACTTGTTCGGGATGATTGAAAAACAGCCAAATTAACCTAAATGATTATCATTAAAGATTCATCTAATGAATCATCATAAAATATGGTAAAAAATGATATATAAGACAATTTAATATTATTTATTTCCATTAAAAACATAAAATTTTAATTCTGTACAAATATTCTTGTTTTATATGATTTTCCATACATGTATACAAGTGAAACATTCATGAAAACCAAGGAAACAAGCACTCTTGAATGAACAAATTGTATCTTATAACTCACCAAAAAGGCCATAAATTAACTGAATAAAATTATAATAAATAAAATAAATTTATAAATGGTTCTTAATTAATTAATTATTGGATTTAATTTAATTTTCCAAGACATTAATTACAAGTTCAGGACACTTCTGGACCCAAGGTAAGGGATTCTACCCGAACCTCAATTTTTTCCTTCAGGTTACTCTTTCTCTCTCTATATCCAATGTAATTCTTGTTTAATTTTATTTAATTGTTCTAAATTATGTGTATATGTTCCAAAAACATGTATCCAGATCATATCACCATTATTTAATGGGGAAATACAAGTTTTAAAGGGGTTCCCCACTCGATTCTCCCCGATAAGAAAGCCCGATTAAGGAGAACTTGCCAACATCTTACCTATTTTCAAGTACAATACATAATATATTTTAATCCACCATTAATTTTATAAAATCAACCATTTAATCCTGAAAACTAACTTTTTTCATTTCTAGTTTTATATAAACAATGATTCCTTTTTTTAAAGAATCTTTAATATTTTCCTTAAGCCGCACTAAATTGTTTTATTTCTAAAGTTTCTTAAACACTATTTTTACAAGTTTGAACTTTATTTTGACATAAATTATCATGATATATGATATTTTTCATTATTAATGGTAATTTATGATTTAAATATATTCTTTCATGAACACCATTTTGAGATTTCTTTTTGTTATGCCTTTTGACATGATTATGATACCTAACTGTTTACATGGGTAACACTTATGTTTATGTATGATTCATTATGTATGAATATTTGTGTAGAAAAAATATTCATGAACATGTTATGGTGTGTGAATAAAGATATAACTATGATTAATAGGGTAATTTTTAGTCTCAAGAGACGTCATGTGCAACAGTCTTGGTGGTTGGCCTCAACTTGTGCTCCATGTGCAACGGTCTAGGTGGTTTTCCATGACTCGCACTCCTCCATGTGCAATGAGCCTTGAATCAAGATTATTTCATGTTTAATATTGCTTCCACATTCCAATTATTATATTATTATATGATCCCATGTTCTATATATAAGGCCCCAGCCTTAAAACTTACTTAATCTTGAGTTATTACAAGATTACACATTGAGGATCTTTTCAGGTTTAGAGTTTTTGAGAATTAGATCATAAAACATGCATTAAATTCCAAATTTAAACAAAGTGGTTACATAAAAGATAGTATTAATTTTTTCCCATAAATGGAAACATATTTAATATAAAACATGGATTCTTTCTTGACACTTCCTTGACACTATCATCACATCATGTACCTTTCCCTTGACCTGTGAAAATCATTTCAAAAACTTGGGATGAGCATAAAAAGCTCAGTAAGGGATATGAAAATATGGAAAGGAAACATGAGTACATGTATACATAAGAATCAATGAAATCATACTTTACTCATAAAACATAAACACTTTAACATACCTCATCAAATCATGAATAAATCGTAGAAATCATAAGACATAAAGGTAACTTGAGGCATTCATAATTTTCTTACGTAGGGAGTAACCCTCTTGGTTACATTTGGAATACCCATCATAGTATATTCCCTAAATATCTTCAGAGAAACATTATCGTTTAACCCCTTTGCATTACCCAATTTATTGGAGAGCTATATCGGGCTCACCCGCCCTTAGTTTATCATGGAACCACCCGTCTTCATAACAATGCCCAAAAATCATAACATAATCGTATCACATAGAACATGCATAAAGGAAACATAACATTTACACATTTCAATCACAAGATATCAATACAAAACATTGATATAATAAAAACATTTTGAAAACCATTTTCAATACCAATATAAAAGAAAAGTAAAACATGCTACTTATTTTTCATTTTAAAAAAAGGTAAGGCTTGTAGTGGAAGTCGAAACTCAAATAATGGTCACGACGGAGGAGAAGTCATTGTCACCGCATACGTATGACAAAAACATTCCCTTTTGTCATTTAGTAAAATGATTCGTATAAAAAAATATTCCTTTTGGATAAACATAAAAGTGAAAGGGGTTTATACACCGTATAAATGAAGGTTTTGTATAAAACAAAAATATGCCTCAATGAAAGGAGATTGAGACGAAGTCCCTTACAAAGATCATTTTTTTAAATAAAGTAGATCTATTATGTTTATTCACTATAATTACACATAAATAAAGTAAAAATACACGATATGACATAATAATATCATGACATAATTTGAAAGTAGGAGATTAACCCAAAGAACGGAAATCGGGTTAAGAATTTCCCTTACCTTGGGTCCGACTTGACTCGATCGTTCTTTAACATCCTGAATAATAAACTTGAGTTAATTTATACTTGATTAAGAACCTTTTTAAAATTCATTATTTCTTTTATATCACTTATTATCATGTTATGAACATTATGAAATCATTTAAGTTAATAATGGTCGTTTTGTCGATATTTTGTACTTGAGTCAAAAGTGAACTTCTTATATTTACAATTTGTTCACGTAGTCAAATATCCATTATCACAAGAATGATATTAATGATGTAGATGCCATATATCATATATATCTAGTATATACATTCATTTATAATACTAAATAATCATTTAGACGTAAGAAATGAATTGCACCGTTCATGGAGACGGTAATCCGTACGTACACATGAACGCTACTTTCATTTTTATGTCATACTAATGGAATTAAAACTAAATGAGAGATATGTATATTTTAATTCCAGAATTATATTCATCATTTATATGTAACATAAATAATATATATCCATTATATATATGTACTTATAATAGTACATTACATTTGGGGATAAGAAATGAAATGCACCGTTCATGGAGACGGTAAGCCGTACGTACGCATGAATGCTACTTTCATTTCTATATCATACTTTAATGGAAAGAAATAATAATTATATAAAGGTATATTATAATTCCAGTATAATATCATATATAATATCATTAAATCTATCCTTTATACGTACCACATATGGTATTAACGAATCAAATCACTTTGGGGGGGTGGTAGTCCACACTTCCTAAAATGAAGATATCGCATTTACCCATAATGGAAATCATAAAGGTATGCCATAAATGAAAAATACAGAAGCTTAAGTAAAACTTAAAAATATTATATATCATATATAAATATAGTGACATCTTAATGGCCACTTTTAAAGGTGTTATCTTAGTGTTGAACAATCATCGTTTCGTGAGGCAGAAATTCGCCATCCACAGAAACAGTAAGTTCTTTAACCATTATATGTAGGTGTGTGTAAGTGTATCTCGAATTATTCTTATAAAAACATCCTATTATATTTAATATATTGGATTTTTCACAAAAGAAATGAATAAAAAGAGTATAGGGGGTTAGAGAAGCAAAATAAAACAAAAGAACACAAGTGAAGACATTACCTTAAAATCAGGTAACTCTTTTTGATTTGAGCTCAAAGGATTCCTCAAGAAGACTTCTTCCCAAAGTGATACTTCTAGGAGTAAGATAGGGATTTTTGGAGACAAAAGGGTCAGGGTTTGGCCGATCCAAAGGCTTGAGAGGTGTGGGTAAGGTGGTAGAGGTGGGGGCCTTCTATAAGAGGAGAGGAGGGGCACTCTTGGAAAGTTACGAAATGTTACATTATTTTCAAATGAGTTTCAGATTTTAAATGTCCCACATTGATTTATTTCGAGTATAAGGTGATAAGGGTTCGAAATATCCCCATACAATAGGTTTTTGACAAGTTTAGGTCTTAGATTTTACATTATCTTTTCATTTTATTTAAATCGTTAAATAATGAGGTAATCGCTGCATCATCATGATGTGATAAATAATTTAATTTATTTAATGTATAAAAATTATGAAAAAAATACTATGATGTAGGAAATATTTTTTCCTTTTCAATTAATATTTATAGTCCAAAATATCATTTGTGTAGACAAAATTAAAAATGTTTTACTCAGGTAATACATTCTTTGTTATATTTAACTTTCTTTAAAAAATAAAAAGATAACAAGTCACTTTCCCACAAAAGTGATTCCATGGGGTCCCCAAGATTGGCACAAGGCATCCCATGGTTGGCCATGAGACAACCAGTAGCATTAGGACACATTTTGTGGCCATTTTTTATTATTATGATATTATTTTATGATCATTAACTATCCGATTACTCATTAATCAAGATAATTAAAGATAATTACCATCATTACTATTCATAATGTCCAAAAACAAAAGAGTCTTAATTACATAATTTGGAACTTATGATTAAAAATATAGAATCCATTCAACCAAATTACAAACACAGAAATTTCAATAATTAATTTAAAAATAATTACTGTTGTCAAAACAAATAGCGGGTTTTTTTGAAACAATATCTATAAAAAGTTTGGCGCTTGTTTATGACCAATTCCAAAGTGAAATTAATCCCAATGGCCACCATTGGATTACATGGTAAAAACATATTATATTTACAATTTAAAACCAATTAAAAAGATAATCTAACTATATAATTAAATTAGATGAAAAAGCAGTTTTGATGTAAAATGCAGTATTTTTCACTATTCATTAAAAAAAAGAACATTGTATGAAAAATACCAAAATATTTTCCAATGTAAATTTAAATTTCCCAATCATAAATAATATGTTTATTTTGAAAAATATAGATTATAAAATTGTCAAAAGGTTTATTTAAAAATGTTTTTCCATCAAAAGGCAGTAAAACAATCTTTTAAAAATATTAGTGTATTCAATGCTTAAGATTGGATTTATTCTC
Organism: Viscum album; assembly: GCA_963277665.1. Classification (NCBI taxonomy): domain Eukaryota; kingdom Viridiplantae; phylum Streptophyta; class Magnoliopsida; order Santalales; family Viscaceae; genus Viscum; species Viscum album. Next base: position 1,417,317,294 of record OY728157.1, on the reverse strand, counting down.
ATTTAAGCCTCTAAAAAACTATATAATTCATAAATAGAAATAGATAAAAATATCTATTATTCATTTATTACTTGGGATGTTACACTATATGTCATGATTCTATATGTTTATTCATGTTTTATTCATTTTTATGTCATCATGTTATGCCTTCTAATCCATGTGTTATGCTTTATTCATATGCTTATTCCATTACTGGGATTTTTAGATCATCCCTTCATTCATGTATTCCTCTGGTTATTATATTTAGATCTAAGGGATCAAATGGAGTTAGGAGATCATTATCAATATTTAAAAAATATATTTTTTGTCCCATGTTTTTAGTTTTATGTACCTAATATTTCAAAGACACTAGACATGTTGATCCTTGGTTATATTTGATGGATAAAATCATGTAATAATATGTGTAAAAGTATAGGGTCTCTATAGTTGGTATTAATGCATTATCTAGTAATTTTTGGAGCTTAGGACTAGAGAAATTTACTGAGAATCCTAGGGATAATTCTATCACTATGAAAAACCTATATTGAAACATAGTGAATCACAAGTTATGATATACTTTTCCTTTAAAATTTTTTTATTTTATGGTCAATGTTTACTTTTTATATGATTATTATCTTTTTATTCTATCCTCCTAATTGATTTTTATTTTTTTAGTTAAAATATGGAAGGAGGAAGATATCAAATAACTCTTCTCTCTTCCTGAAGAACTACATTTAATGATTATTCTGAAGTCATGCTCAAGTTACATCGAAACTTTTTCTAATATAGAATTTACATGAAAATAGCTTTATGAAGCATCAAATACATCTACCACAAGCCAATTATTTCTTGAATTAAGTATTGTATATTGGAGAATCTAACACTATCAACACTATTACTATGCTAAGTGTGGGAAGTACTATTTGGGTCTTTTAAAATTATTCAATTTATTTCAAACACAGGAAGCAATAAATAATTTTCGAGATTCTTCAGAAGACAGAGACCTTCGAGCATCCTATATGTATCTAATTATAGATTTCTTTCTTTAGGGAAGTAACAAAACTGATTTACCAAAAAAATATTTTGAAACATTTGAAGATGACTTAGTAAGATTGTTTTATAAAAAACATGTTAAAGAAAATGTTTCAAAATTATATATAAGAAATACTTTTTTGAGGACTTATTGATAATTCCTTCAATATAATCCAAAATGGGTGAGGTGTTTTTGGATTAAGTAGATGACTTTGAAAATATCATAAGGTACCATTGTGACACATGAACCATTTCTCCTTGAAGTAAATGCCAAAAGGAAATACTGAAGGCATCATTTAAGTGATGAAGGAAAAGTACCCTCACATGTTTTCCCCTTAGTTTGTAAAACAAAATTTCGAGGGTGAAATTTCATAAGGGGGGAAGAATGTGACGACACAAAATTATTTCAATGAAAATTTCCTTCTTATAATTATGCCATATAATATAAATCTCATAAAATCACATATAGAGCACAATAAACACTTTATAAATGAATAATTAATGAAATAAGAAGTATTTATAAACATTAAGAAACTTATACCAATGGAATAGTAACATGACCTATGGAACAGTAATGTGACCCCTATGAATAGTAGACCGATCAATAGAATAGTAACCTCACCAATGAACATATAAATAAGATTTATACATTATATAAATTAAAATATGATATAATTATATCATTGTCTAAGTAAATAAAAGTTTTGAAAATGATAAATTAAGTGCGGGTATTTTTATAAAGAATAAAAATTTAATTAAAATTTTATAATTAGTATATAAATTTAAAAGAAAATATTTTGTCAAAAAATTTATTTATAAATTAATTTTTTTCATATTACGATTATAAGATAATTTTATGAGACCATAACTAAATTTTCAAAGTGTTATAAAATCAGTTTTAATTTTAAAATATGTATTTTCCAAGTAAATTATGATTTTAATTAAATAATAAATTTACAATATTTTGAAAATTATTTTCATAAAATTGAGTTCATTTTTAATTCAACACATCAAAAAATAGTTCGGGTGAATTTTTGGGATTTTTCTAAAATAGTTGATTTTTTGTGAATAGTGAAATACGGTAATTTACGGGATAAGTTAATAAATGAATTTTTTATTCATTACTGAGTCAGTGATGATGTAAGTGGCCATTGGTTCAAACTAAAATGCAATATTTAATGTATTTAGTCACAATAATAAACACTATTCCCTTTCATGAGAAAAATAATAAAATAATGAATAGAGTAATAAAAAATACCCTTCTTCTCCAATATAAATACCCCCCTCAGCACCTCTTCTTCTCACACCACAACAGTTCTGAATCTTGTCCAAATTCATCCCAAACTTCCTCCAAAGTCTCTCCCCCACGTCCAAGAGCCGTTGGTATCAAAAAAATACCAAACTCAATTTCCCTAAGGAGGTTATCAAAGAGAGGACTTATTGAGGTAAAAACCTCTTTCTATTTCTTTTAATTTATTTTCAATTTTTTTCTTTCCTTATTATCTAAAATATCATTATACATGTTACATGATAACTACATTATCATTTATATACCAGAATTGTTTTGTGTTAATGGAACAACCCATCATCTTCTATCTTCCCCTCTTCTTTTATTCTAAAAATGAAAATATCGGCCATGAGGCGTCGAATTAATACCTTCATGGATGATGTGTTTTAATTTTTCAATTCCTCATTCAAGGATGGTCATAAAACATATTTATGGTTAATCCAAATGATCATCATTAAAGTTTTATCTAATGAATCATCATCACATATAAAAAAAGATATATAATACCAATTAATATTATTTATGTTCATTAAAAACTTATAATTTTAATTATGAAAAAATATTCTCATTTTACATGATTTTCCATATATGTATACAAGTGAACCAATCATTAAAAAACTAAGGAAACAGACACTCCGAAATGTTGAAATTTTATCCTATAACTCACCAAAAGACTACAAATGAAATGAATAAAATTATAATAAATCAAATAAATGAAGAAAATGTTATTAATTAATTAATTAATTAATTAATTAATAGATTTAATTTGATTATCTATGACATTAAGTACATGTGGAGAAAACTTTCACCCATAAGGTAAGGGATTATACCTGAACCTCCATTTTTTCCTTTGGGTTACCATTTCAATCTATTTACCCTAATGTATTTATTATTTATTTTTATTCAATTCTTATAAATTATGTGTATATGTTCCAAAATCATGTCTTCTGATCAGATCATCCTTATTTTATGGGGAAATATAGGTTTTGAAGAGTCTCCCTTCTCAATTCTTCCAAATAAGTATACCCAATTAAAGGGAACTTCTTGACTTCTTACCTATTTTAAAGTACAATACATAATCTATTTTAAGCCAATATTTTTTATAAAATCACCAATTTTATCATGAAAAAATATCTTTGTTCATTTCTAGTTGTATAAAAACAATTATTTCTTTTTCTGTTTTAAGTAATACTTAATATTTTCCTTAAACCACACAAAATTGTTTTATTTCTAAAGTTTTTTAAACAATATTTTTATATGTTTTCCCTTAATTTTGACATAAAATATCATGATATAACCCTAATTTCCCTTATAAATGTCCATGTATGATTTAAATCCATTATTTTATGGACACTATTATGATATTTCCTTTTGTTATGCCTTTTGACATGATTATGATACCTAATTCCTTCCATTGGTAACCCTTAGGTTTATGTTCGATTATTTATGTATTATTATTCATGTGACACAAATATTAATGAACATGGTATTATAGGTGTAAACATATATTTCTCTAATTCATTGGGTAATGTTTAGTCTCATGAGACATTATTTTCAATGGTCTTATTGGTTAGCTTTAACTCATGCTCCATGTACAACAGTCTTGGTGGCTAGCCCTGACTCATGATCTTATATGTGAAACAAGCCTTAAATCATGATTATTTAATGTTTTATGTTTATTCCACATTCTCCTGATTCCATTATTAAAGGACCCCATATTCTATATGTTATGATTCTATATGTTTATTAATGTTTCATGCCTTTTTATGTCATCATGTTATACCTTCTAACCAATGTTCTGTTATTTACTCTTGTGTTTATTCCCTTATTAGGTTTTTTAGCTCTTCCCTTTGTTTATGTATTCCCCAGGTTAAACTATGCAGATATAAGGGATCAAAGGGATTTAGGAGTTCATTATTAATATTAAATAAAATATGTTTCTTTGTCCAATTTTTTCAATTATATGTACCTAATCTTCCAAAGAAATTAGACTTGATGATCCATGATTGTATATGATGGTTAGAATGATGTAATAATATGTGTAAAAGTCTAGGGTCATAATAGAGAAGGTGTTCCAACCACCCATGATTTGAATATTTTAAATAATAATATTTTTTTCAATAATTTGTTATCTAAAAAAATTTAATACCATATATGATATGTAAATACTAGCTTATTTTTTACGTATTCCCACTAAAAGGAGATTGGTGTTATTTTTAAATAAAAAGCGGTTTTTTATTTTTAGTATGATATTTTGAATGGAATATAGTTTCTCAAATATTGGTAGGATTATGTTTGGTCTTAGATATGTTATAATTTAAAAAATATAATATTATTAGAGTAAAAGTTTAAAATTAAATATATCTTCATATATTAATGATTTTTATATTATGAAAATAAAGAGAAATGTAAGTAATTTAATTTTAATACCATAACAGAGTGAATATGTCATAACATTCTAAATAATTTTAGGACGTGATTGTAAATTTATAATGTAAATAGTTACATTAGTTATGTGAATATTTCATGGAAAAATATTTATTAAAATAATTCCATGAATAATAATTATTCACTTAGAAGAGTTTTAAGAAAAAACACAAGTTATTTCATTATAAAATTGTATGATGTGGAGTTAAGGAGTTTAAATATGTTCATGGATTTGAACCTTAGGAATGTGTTTCTTAAGTCTCCCCATTATTAAAATTGATATTCTTCATATATTTTAATCACTAAAGAGTTTAGTGTAAGGATTTTATAAATTGGTCATATAATTATGTGATAAGAATTACATAGAGATGTAATGAGTTTAACAAAACACTTGAAAGTGCATCTAAGATAAGGATGATCTGGTAGTCCATCATGTATGATATGTTAGAAAAGTACTTAACTATGGTTTAGTTAGGTATTATTAAAGGATTTTATGAGTATAAAATTTCTCCTAAATTGGTAATCTCTACATTATCATTCATTCACATTGGTAGTATATACACATATATTAATTAACCTTTTATACTATGAAATGATAATTGACCTCTCAATGTATGAACTTCTGTTATCTGTAATTAATTTTTATCATGGAGTATTATAATTTGTGAATTTTTTTAAGGTTACAATGCATATAATACCTATATTTTAGTATGGAAAATGATCATGAGGCAAAAAATGAGTTTTATATATAATATGATCCACTAAGTATGCCACACAGAATGTCATAAAAAATGTATTTGGTATATTAGGGGTTTATATTTCATATTTAATCACCATAACTAAAGTTGGATAGGTACCTAGAATGATAAACTTTATAGTTTGATACCGTTATTATTAAATCCTTGAGGATTATCTAATCAGGGGGTAGTTATGTATGTAATTGATCATATAATTGGTTGGATCATAACATGAAAGGGATTTTTCCTCTTATATTAATAGTATGACACATGGGAACTCAATTGATATAAATTAAAGAAATATATGTCTATACTTAGATACTGAAAATGATGTTCTTATCTATTCGGGTGAAGGGCATGAGATGTGCTCATCCACTAAGATGAGTGGCATTTTATATATTTATTGACTTGTTTGATCTATAATCAGATAGTTGGTAACATCTATAGAGACTATATGGGATTGAAATTATCCATCTACTATAGACACTCAATGTATTTGATAAAGGGATTATATGATTTTGCATGTTTTGATATAATGTAACTGGTGGATATAAGTACATAGATACATGTGTTTGATTAAGATCATTCCAGATCCCTTTATAACTTGAGTAGTATTATTGATTTTCTAGAGGCCACTCTTTACTTAAATTTATGGATCTGTTGATTAATTTTATTTCCAATGCTATAAAGGACCATTGGATCACAATTTTGGATTGGATGAAAAGGTATTGAGTATGACTTGGAGGGATTCTCTAAAATTATTTGAGAGTTTTATCCAAAATTATTTTTGGATGGTATGTTTAGAAGGTATTTTATATTATTTAACACAATTGGAAGTTAACGATATATTTCAAAAGTTTTTTGGAAGATATTAAAATGTAGTTTTTGGTATGATTTTAGATGTTTTCATGTATGATTTTATATAAGGTTGAATAACATGAAAAGTATTTTAGGATTTTGTGAAAGTGGGTGATTGAAAATAATATACCCAAAATCCTTGGAATATCATATTGTATGATATGGTGTGTCATAGAGTATGATTTAAATATGAAAAATATTATATTTAAGCTTGTGTGTATATCAGATTATACAATATATCTATATCATATACTAATTTATTTAGCATATCAAATTGTATAAAATGGGTAAGTCTCATTTCTATGGATCAAATTGTTTTATGCATTTAATACTACCTCAAATCAACTATCCATATGTACATTAAGGATTTAATGATCAAATCCTCCACAAAATGGTTACCATTGACTCTATATTTCATAATATAAAAAATGGGAGAGTTAATTGCTGAGGGTTACATGAGATATAACCATGGGAATTACTCTAATGTTTATGAAATGTACAACTAAATGAATGAGCTTGAGGTTAATCCCCATGGTCTATATAAAGGATACTTTCCGATGGGAAATGTGGTATATGAAATTCTTAAATTACCTATAGCCTATATGCACCCCTCTCAAAGATATATTTACCCTTATTTATTTTCTTCTAAGATATAATCAAATCCTAAAGGATAAAAAGGTCCCTTCCAAAGAGTTTTGGTGATTCATTGAAACCTATGGATACACCATAGAGGGAAAATCCTTTCAGTTGTTTCATGGTGATACTTATCAAGAACTGAAGGAAGAATAAGGAAACATAGAAAAATGGTGTTTTCACAACCCCTCCTTCCAAAGGTACCCCTCTCGGGCCAACAATGATTGAAGGAAGATAATAATGCTTGAATCCTATCTCCAAAAGGCCACAATTTGGTGACCAATACCAAGTGTATATAATACATAAAAATGGAAGGAATTACCATCTAAGGTATGAGAAAATAGATATAAGATAGAAACACCCAAAAACTAATGTTCAAGATAAAATAAATGAAATTTCCCAAATACATGGATGTAATTTCATAAAACTGAACAATTGTAAGAAAAATAAAAGTACCAGTAGATAAACTTGATAATAAAAACTAAAGGCCAAACAACTCTTGAACAACCCAGAATCTAGTAATGTCCTTCTCAATCTCTATCCTACTTCTACTAACCTGAAAAATAGTTTACATATACATAGAGTGATTATAACATGCATACTTAGTATAATCCTCCCTATAGCCTCTCATTTGAAAGATAAAGAAATAATTCTAAAGGCCAGTGAATAAAAAGTGAAGCTAAATCATCACCTAAAAGAGTATAATAAGTTCCTAAGATCACCATGGCTATCTCTCATAGAGTATTACATATATATAAGATTCTATAATATAATATCGAAAGAATATGTCCAACAACTACTTCCGAACTGGTTTACCACTCCGCCCCAAAGTCACGTGTCCTGATCCATCTCTCTCTAAAAGAAGCCAGACTAAAGAAACCTAGGATAATGTATCATAACATGAACCCATTTAATCAAATCATCTTATCATATTCCATCCACCTTGTGCATCACATCATATCATCATCCCATGCCACATCTCCAGATAGTAAATCAGTGGTTTCAGGGGGCCAACACAACCTTCATGTCATATATTATACCTCAATCCATTACATCACGTACATTTCATACCTACAATAACCCAAAGGATACTATATCCCGATATACATGTGTATAAATTAACGATAATCTATTATATCCATTTACACATATATATGGGAAAATATAACCACTATGTATACCAGCAAATAATACTACAAGGAGAAGAGAGTGGGGTAAAAGGAGGATATTAGCCATTCATTCCTCACCAACTTGGATATTGGAAAAAACTCCCTCTCATTGTCAACTATATGTATTTCAACATACCGAAATGGGTGAGGTATCATATGAAATCACAAAACATACAGGATAGAAAATATCTCAGAACCAAACTATAGGGAATAACCTTGTATATGGCTCAAATACAGTTATCATCTCCTGGACACTTGACTTCCACCACTAAAATCTAGATATCCTATATGAACATAAGTATTCAAGGAGCTTAATTAAGTCAATTTATTCTTTTCAAAATTTTACTTTATGTTCATTATTTTATTAGATACCAATTAACATTATTCCATTTACATTTCATTAACCACAAAGTGAAGTACCTGACCTTTAGGAATAATAGAACTGATTCCATGGTTCCACAAGATTATCAACAATTTCATTCCATTTAAGAACAAACCCCATGGGTTAAAAAAATTATTAAAATTATCATTACACAATTCCAATTACTATAGGAAACAACCTAAAAAACCATAAGAGATATCAATAAACCAAGCACAACCATCTTCCCTGAGCAGTGGGGAAGGAATTTAGGTATACAAGAAACATGTCTATCTAGACTTTAAATTATAACATTATCTAGTAAGAATCCAGATTTCATTACATCAATGGGTAAGCTGAGCTTCAACCCATTCCATGAATCCTGATGTTATCCCCAACACTACCATGCATATAACCATGCATCCTATCAGCGTAGACATCCACTTATTCCAAAAACCTGGGTCTCCATTCAAACATATCACAAAAACACCATCCATCTTATTCATACATCGTTTTGGATATCAAGGATAACATATATATGAAACATAGAAGTAAGTAAACAAAAAAAAAATTAATGGGGCATCTAGGTCCTAAAAGAAATCAATTCATCCATCACATGAAAATGGACTTTATCTTTTCCAAACATTTATTTTTATAAAAACGAATTGTTTTATTATAGTATTGGATTAACTATTTCATTTTGAACATGTTAAAAGAATTAGTAAATTAAGGTCTTTACCATTAAAAGTTATTAATTATTTAAATATACATCCAATCATAACTTCTAGTTTCAATAGACTTTAAGGAAGAACAATTCTATTAAAATTCCTCATTATTATCAATAATAAGAATTTATAGATTTATTTTATTTATCCAATTACATTAACACATGGAAGAACAATTTCAATTAAACATTCATTAAGAGTCATTTTATTACCATTATATTATAAGAATAAATAGATTCAATAACATGGATATTTAATTCTTTAGCCATACAATATTACTAGATTTACATTCATTAACCATTTTCATTAAATTAAACATGGTAAACCATATCATAAAAAACATTATAAAAAATAATAAAAATAGATAGAATTCTATTTACTAAATGAATAGGAAAACTATTATCATTATGAAAAAAACATGTGATTGATACAACAATAAACCATTTATTTCATTAATTTGGTTTAATCATTATTACAATTAATTCCACCATTACCCAAAGAGAAAAATAATGATAAATTTTTTATTTCAAATAAAATAATAGGAGAAGAAATGAATCCCCTACCTAAAGTCTTTAAATGTTATTTGATTGAGAAATAAACAATAAAAAAGATCTATCATCAACTCTCCCACATGGAAAATACAACCCTCTATTTAAATCATGATACAACCACACTAATAAATAAAAAGGACTCTATAATAAAAAATTTTATCAACTACAAAATCATGGAAAGAAATAACAAGAGGAAACAAGACTGATTGGAGAAAAAACCACAAGATAAAGAGGGAAAACACATCGCATCTCCATGGATTGAACATAGAAAGGTGAGATCAATCCACATCGAAAGGAATTCAATACACCTAGAGATAAATCCTTTTTCCACCTAAATTTTATGTAAAATAAAAGGATTTATAAAAAAATAAGGGTGTGATTATCTTTATAGGTGCACTTCCAAACACACATTCACAGAGTGAATGATTAATTAACATTGTGAAAGTTTTGAGTTATAGGACATATTAAAAGACATGTCACCTCAATCCTATAAACCTGGATTGATTTATTTCATGAAATTCATGTTCACATTTTGATTTTTTTGATATGGAATTATCAAATCCAAAACCTATCCATACACATCATGAATATACCATACATTCCATGAACAATAACCTAAAAATCCATCTTATACAAGCTGTGAATTCCCATCTAGGTTGAGAATAAAAATCTCACATTATGAACTATAGTTCACATCATAAACTTATCTTTATTCCATATTATATATCCCAAACTCTACTAATATCACTCTAGTATTCATCAAAGAACCAAATATGTCAGAAATAGGCCAAGGAATGGGAAAGAAAGATATGGACCCTTAAATATATAGGGAATATGATCTTCATTTCAATTTTAAAATGATTTCATTTTTAAAAACATTATGATGTTGTTTTTTATGGTTTCTAAACATTATTAATTCATTTCTAAATTTCTAATTTCTCCCTTGAAACCTATCAAAAACATATTGATGTATAATCTCCAAGGGTCAAAAACCCTAGTGAGAAGTACAGGTGTAGGCTAGTAGACATGATGGGATGTCCTGGAACTAATCTTTTTGGAAAATTTATTCAATCACATATTTATCAAGGATCTTATAGTGGGTCAAGAATTAGATTTTATGTATTTTTTGAAGGTGGATACATCAATATTGAATTATACCTCTAAATTCACAAATGTATTACATTTCATGAATGTTTGAATTCATTTTCTAAGAAAGAAAACTATTATAGAGCAGAGTTTGAAAGATAAAAATGTTCTCAACTCGACAATAACACTATGTGGAAGTGGTATTGGACCTTCAAGTATTATGAATTGTAGGTATAAGGAGTATCAGTAGGTTTTTGGGATTAGAGGACCATCTTTTCCTTTTAGGTGTGGTTTATTTCTAGTTTTTATTAGTTTTGGAAGTTGGGACACATTACAACTCTAAATAATTGAACTATTAAAGAGTGTTGAGCTTTTGGAAATAAGGTAAAACATTATATATTCTAAAAAATAATCTCATGGCCAATTTGTTCTTGTGGATCTTGTTAGGATTGTGTATCTGTGGTAATACCTAGGGAATCACAAAAAAATGTATTAGTTTGGATTCATCTTATTATTTAATTCATAGACCAAGATAAGGTGTCTATTATCTGGGATAGTAGATAAAATATAATTCCACCCCTATAAAGACGTTAGAAATCTATAGATTGAGGTATGGGTCATTTTCATGGGGTTGATCCAAACATTTCATAGTAGGTTTGAGAGCCTTTGATTCCAAGAGGTAATTTTTGGTTGTGATGGTTTTTTATTTTCATAATATGTAATAGAAAAATATTTATGTTATTTTAGAAAGAGTCACTAGGTTATGGTTGGGGTTCTATGAATCAAGTATGATACATGGTGGGGGTATGTTTTTTAGCTAGTTTGTGTGGGTTCTTAGGTGGTGGTTTGTTACAAAATCATCATAATGTTTGGTGGTTTTGTGGTGTGATATAGTAGGTGATTTATATGGTGGGGAGTGACCATGGTTGATATCAATATTTCTGAGCCTATTCAATAGGGTAATAAAAATTTTATGGATGTGTTTGGAATCATCTTATGGACTTAGAGGAGATATGAGTGTGATACTCAGGTTATAGTTGAGGTTGGTTTGTGTTGTGGTTAGAGATAGCTCAAGGAAAAATAGTTCTTTGGTGGTGAGGATGTAATGGATATGGTGTTTATTTTAGGAGTTCTAGGTTCAAATTTGGACTAACCATGTGTAACAGTTTAGTATTAGGTTGATGGAGGTGTTGATAGAGGTTGGGAGTTGGGTTTCTGGTACTTTGGTTCGATATAAGGTTTATCCCTTTGAGAAAATACAACATCAAGTACCTAGTGGCCCATATTAGATACATGATGTGCCTAGTAGAAGAGGGATATACCTTAGAGGGACACTGGGAGGATGGTAACTCTATGATGAGTATCCAATTTTAGGTGATAAAAACGCAATGTGTACTTAAGAAATTTTATTAATTTTTTTAATTAAACTAATTAATTAGGACAATTTTTTTTATTAAATGAGCACTGAAAGTCATTTATTTCCAAATAATCCATTAAATTATACCTTTTTCTCCCTGTATTATTCTTCTTTAAGGTAGGATATCCATTTTTATTAGTCAAATCTTTATGTCATTATTCATAGGGGATCAACACGGGTAAGTCTTAGTGTCCACCATCATCTATTTCTAGATTTTTTTTACATTAAGTAGGTTTCAACTAAAATATCTATTCTAGGTTTTTTTCTAGATTCTAGATTTATCATTATTTCATTCAAATTATTCTATTAAAATAGACAAAAAGGATATAACTATTACTAGATAGGTGGTTCCAACATACTTCTTATATTTATTTGAGTTCTTGCACTATGTAATATACTTTTGGGGGTAGGGGTGTGTGAATGACTATAAATGGGACTAGTTGTGGACTCCATAGTTCAATGGGGTTTTCCAAGGTGCTGTATATTTTAAAAAACTGATTATATAGATTGGTTTATATTTAAAATGAGTTTTATAGGGATCAATTGACTACAAAATTGGTTGAAAAGTGGTTCATATGGTGTCTTGTAACTGTTGTGAAGTTCATATAAATATGGTGATGTGATTCGTTAGTTTGATGTAAGGTGATAACATTCACCAATGTTTGGGTAGTTGAGTATCATCGGTTATTTGGTCATTGTATTTTGGTGATAATAATCACTATTATGGTTGATTTGATCGGGGTTGTGTGCACATAGGGACATGGGGTGTTATTGAAAACCATATTTTGTAACAGGATTCTCCGTAGTTTTATTTGACTTTTTATGATGATTTGGACCATTGGATGTATGGAGGGATACACCATAGACTTTTTCCATTGGTTTTTGGGTGATTTTGAAAATATTATATGGGAGAGACACACACCATATTTATATTTCCTTGGAAACTATATGAAGATGATGTATCATTCACCGGATGAGGGGGTATTTCACAATTCACTAAAGATAACTATGTTGTAATGAATCATTCACCAATGAGTTATATATATAGATATTACTTGTTTACTTGGATATGTGATGATGTGGTGGATAATTCTCACTTGAAGTGTGATCAGACAATGGGCACATCTAATTCTACACTACCCAAAGCAGGTAGGTTGTCCACCTGTCTGTAATTGAGCAATGAGAAGAGTGGGGTTTATTAATTATCATTTGGGTTTACTCATAAATTTAAAATTTCATACCTATATATACATGTGCATATTATATAAAGACACCATTGGTGGTGGCTTACTATATTTATACTCACACCCTACACAGGTACCCATAGTGTGCATGCATACTTCATGGTTCAAGACATAGGTAAGGGAAAAGGTCATGTGTTTATTGGTTCATCAAGAATATCATGGTCAGTATTAGGAGATGATACCAAAAGCAGAATCAGATCCATATTTTGGGTTGTCTCCTCATTATTTTAGTCTTTTAGAGCATGTCAGTATATGATCTTTCTATAGATGATATAGTTTAATTTTTTATGGATTTTGTGACATTGTTGTTACTCAATTTTTATAGCATGGGATATGTTATAAATTTTACAATTAAATTTAAATTGTTTCAATAGTTTAGTATTATTCCTTCAATAGTTGTTTATTGTTTCTTGTATTAGAGGGTATAGTCTACCAAGATCAATCATATACCGTCAAATTTATTTTGAAGTCTTTGGCCTAAATGAAGGAACACCCAAGTTATAGAACTCTTTAGTTCATTCACGATTAAGGTAAACTAGTTTGGGGATGTTACATGGATGAGATGAATTCCTATTTTATTTTCATTAAGTATGTTAAATATTATCACTATTACTAGTTTATTATTTTTATTATTTTATCTATTTTTTATTATATTATATATCATAAATTTTTTAGTTCTATATAGTTTTTCTACAATAAGGGGTTATTGATGTTGATTGTTCACATATATATGTTCTTAAATAATAATGGTATTCTCTCCCATACAATGGAATATGCTAATAAAAATACACACTCAGTAAAAACCATGACATGATGAAGGTCACCATGTAGTCATTACAGGGTTTATGACGAAGTGAACCAAATCTTAGTGAAGTTCATTAGATCATGGTATAGTTCATAGAAGTGAATATATTATGTGATAAGGCACATCTTGATATTCTTCCATTTAAGTTATCAAAACCAATTTTATCATTATGGGATAATGATATTTTGAAGTTTAAAATAAACATTTTAATTCCTTAAGTGTTAAACAAATAATTATTAAGATGTGTGAAATTTTATAAAGATTATTAAGTATATGAATAATTTATTAAATGATTTGATTATGGTTAAATTTTTATAAAATAATTAAAGATCCAATGGGAATCCTTATAGGTATATATACACTATTTCATGTCTTGTAAAATTGATATATGAATGATAAACTATTTCATGATAATATATTTTGACAATGTGTGTGTTGTGCCAAGTGGATCAGTGCATACACACCAAAGGGTGGTGAATCAGGTGTGAATAAATTATTCTATCAAGAATAAATTATTTCATAGTTACTTTAAATCCCATTTGGTTTTAAAACCCTATGACCTATTAGAGACAAATGGATCACATATTATTTATTATTTCATACAGCTATATGTAATATAGATGCTGAAAGTAAAGATAGAACATTTGTTTTTACAAGGATCATCCCTAATGTGGGAAAACTACTCCTTATCATTCATGGGATGTAAAAGAAATAAAGTATCCACTAATAATTATGTTATAAATTATAGTGGTTTATCTAGGTATTATACTGAAATATCTATATATATATTTTCATATTATACAAGCTATTGATCACCATACTACACATGTGAACTTCCTATACTATATTACACAAGTGGAGGGATATTTATATGGCATCCCAAATTATTTACACTTGCATCGCACTAGCTATATCTTACCTTTATCTTTTCCTTATAGTGTTGATAAAAAATTCTATATAGGTATGTTAATTCACACTAAAAATATGATATACTTCCTCAAAATAGAAAAAATTTGACTGCCTCAAATTCTATAAAATTTCTTAAGAAACTTGGATTTTGTGGGATGAAAAGTCCTAGATTCTTTACAAAAACCCCATTGATGACTTTCCCAACATAGAAATATAAGAATTTTATTTAAAAAAAATTTACCTAGATTTTACACACTAAGTAGCATAGTTCCATAAAATCTTTCCCAGTGATATAACTCTCAAAAAGTGGGTCTACTATTGTTCACCCATTACATGTAGAACCTCTTCAGTATGATTATTGCTCTTATAATTTCATTAACCTCTTTTAAACCTAGTATTTTCCATAGGATCATAACACTCTTCTTCTTCCTATTATTATTTCTTCTTCGACACTGAGATTACATTTTCTGGATTAACCACTATAATATTTTAAGTATATTCTTTACTATTAGATGCATGTAGTTCATATTATTTTTCCTTTGAAAGTATCTAGTTCTCTCAGCTTCTCTTAGTTTCTTACTTCCAAATATAGTGTTAATACACAACATTATTCTTTTAATTCTACCTTGTAACACCCCGACCCCAGAAGCCCGGATCTGATGCATTACTCTAATACATTGACTTGATTACAAGGAATAAAATTTCAAAGGAACAGTTAGTTTAGTTGTCTTGGAATGCCATATTACATACATGATACTAATAATATATTGGGAAATAAGAAATAAAAACAATATACACAATAAAATAAAATAAAATTCATTCTTGAATGGTTATTCAAAGATTTCTTCTTCATAACTTGGGGATATGAAACATAATAAGGGTGAGCTCAAATGCTCAGAAAGTGTAAGTAAAGAGGAATAAACAATGAATCAATAGAAATAAATTCACATGGAAGGGTAAATAACTAATTACACATGCCATTCAAATAACTAGATAAGAAAATATCAATATGGCAAGGTAAGAAACGAAAACTCATAAAATATAAATCAATAAACTGAGAATGAAATTTCTCGAGAGTTATGTTGACATAAAATATCATTGATGAATAATAATTGAATATAAATGAGGAAAATGATTAATTATTGGATGTTATGTTTACCAGGTACATGAAACCAGTACCATCAATACATTTCACAAGACAATTTTTTTATCAGGTAAAAAACCATCTATTTGGCCAACTATTTCATCTCATGAGACTAACGTTGCATAAAGGGGATATCTAAAACTAAGAACCACCCATGTTGTACTAGTAAAAAACATTACCCATATCTAATAATAAATTTTATTCTTAAACAATTTTCCTTATAAAATATCTTTATTGAATAAAGGATATAGATTTATCCATTATTCCCCAGTTAATCAAATAACTGTCAAAGTAAAAACCATATAAAAAATGATATATGGTTAAAAAAATAACAATATCAATAGTATAAAAATATGGATATTCAAGTAAATTTATAAGGAAAAATTATTTACCTGATGTTTTTTTTGTTTGAAGTGAGAGTTGAAAATCACTAAGTAAGTGAGTTTTCAAAGATATTTAATAAAAACATTCTTGTGGAGAATAATATTTAAACATCCCAAAGTGTCTCATACCACTTTGAAACATTTAAATCATAATAAACATGAATAAATTAAATAAAATTAAGATTATAATATCATGAGAATAAATATATTCATGATGTAACATTTTAAGGGTAGCATATACACCATATAAATGAAATTATGTGTATAAAAATTAAGTATGCCTCATTGAAAGAAAATGGTTCAAGAATCCTATTCTTTAACCTTACTTTTCTGGTTGTGTGGTATTTATTATCATGTATAGTGGTTCAAAATATGTTACTAACTTATAAAAGAACCACAATCTTGTTTATAATATCATATATAATCTTCTTATAATATCTTATTACTCTTTTGTTAACAATCTTTCATTATTTTCACTATTTCAGGTGTTGTTTTCCTAATTTACTCAAGTAGGTTTTGACTTGATACTTGTTATTCCTATTTATTAGATAATAATTTCTTCATATAAATAATTTAAACCTTGAATTAATTATCTTATATATTATTAACATATTTATTTATAATAGTCCATAATATTTAGAGATAAGAAATGAAGTTCACCGTTCATGGAGATGATAGGTCATACGTTTGCATGAACACTAATTTCATTTTTTATCATATTAAAATAATGAAAAATAAATGATATATATGTAATTTATAATTAAATAATCATATATATGTTATATGTTTTACATAGTTTTATTAAAATCAACTTTAATATGTTCCATGTATAGTGTGAATGAACCACATCGCTTCGAGGGGGTGATAGTCCCCACTTCCTCAAAGATGTTATCGTATTAACAAAAAATGAGAAGTAACAAAGGTATGTGTTATAAAAGGATTAAATAAGTATAAATAAATAATAAATATCATATATGTAATATATAAATATATTGTCCATCATATTGGTCACAGTGATATGTGGTAAAGGAAAAACAAACAATCATCATTTCGTAAGGCAATAGTTCGTTGTACATAGATACAGTATATTTGGTACATATTACATAGAGGTGAGTGTAAGAGTAGATATAAATCATAACATAAAAAAAATCATATAATATTTAGTCTACTTTTTTTCATATAAGTATGGAATAATAAGATTATATGGAGTGGAGATGAAAATGAAAGAAAATAAATCGTTGGAAAACATAACCTTAAAAATGGGTGACTCTTTTTTTTATACCAAAGGGATTTATTGAAAGGATTTCTGCCCAAAGGGAGGATTAAAGGTAAAAGGGAGAGATTTTCAGAATCTATTATGGTAGATATTATCCAAACTTAAGTGGTTTTATATGTGTGAGTAATGGGGAGAGGTGGTAACCTTTTTCAAGGGAGGAAAAGGACTCACTTGGTATTTTCGAAAAGAAGTTAGGTGTACCCACATTTTTAGCAATGAAAATTATTCAAAAAATAAAAAAATAAATAATGGAAGGTTTATGGAAAAATTGTGTCTATTAAATGGTTTTTTGGATAAGTGAATATGTCATATGGGCCGTTAAGTTAAAGGTTTTGTTCTTTATTAATCTTAATTTTACTTTAATAATTGTAATTATTTTTAATTACTTTCACTAATATTTTTTGTCAAAAAATATGTTTACCCGATTAGAAATTAGAAATTATTATTATTATTATAAATATTGACTCTATTTTTCCAAATTTAAATCACATAGGTTTCAAAAATTAATTTAAAATTCAACCAATAGGTGAGACGATAATGCAGGTTTTTAAAGTAAAAACATCCAAACGTTTGATATATTTTTGTAGTCAATTTCAAATTAAAATTTAATTAAATGACCTAAATTTTATTAATTTATAAAAATATTATCTAATTAAACTTTAAAACTAAATAAAATTATAGTTTAAACTTATAAATACATTTAATGAAGAAGCGGTTTTGAACCAAAAATCAATATTTTTAACTATTCATTAAAAAAATGAGATGTTTTAGAAAAATATAAAAAATTATACCTAACCTAATTATTATGTTTTTATTTAAAATATGAATTTTATTTTGACAAATAAAATCAATTAAAATTTCAAAATTCATATTTAAAATGGGTTTTTCATTAAAAGGTGATAAAATTACCTTTAAAAAAATATAGGTTTTATGTGTAAAATAGGGTTTGTTCTTATCTTATACATATAAAAACTAATGGATGAATATAAAAAATATTTTATTGAATATATAAAATATATATTTAATTAAAATAATTAATTAATTTTAATTAATTATGTTTTCTAATATAAAAATCTTTTGGAAGCATAAAAATAAAAATATTTCTTTTTATACCAAATTAGTTCTTATTTTTGTTTCTCATTAATTAGTAACCCATGAATTAATTTTATATTTATATAAACGAAATTTTTATATTCTAGTTAATACTATTCATAAAGGCTAGTTTATATATTATTTTATTAAATAATAGTATTTTAATAATATATTATTGTTTGGTAAAACTCGGTCTTGCATGTAACGAAAGCCATCAAAGAAGGTCGCTCTTGGGTGTAACACACACTAACTCAGTGTTGTATGAATTGAAAAATATAAAATATATAAAATCTATTTAAAATAGTAAATATATTTGAAAGTATTATGGTATTATATCCCCTTACGCACTTGATGTCATATGTCATGCACACTATCGAATATAAGGTTCTTACTTTAGAATTTCAGGGTGTTACTTACCTCATCCAAATTAGCATCTTATTTAATGCATGAGTTGCTGCATTAAATTTATTATTTCATTTTCAATATATAAAATGGAATAAATTTTGAATAACTAAGTTTATTTTTCAATATAAGAATTATAGAATAACCATTTTTGTATTCCAATGATTATCCTTAGATATATTTTCATCTAAATAGATATTCCAATGATAACCTCATTCAATGAAACACACATGACCAATTAAATTTATATTTTATATTCTAGAAGTATCTACTTTATCATATAAATAATCACTAATAATGAACCATGGTGTGGTCCACCTCATCATTTCTCACAATTGGTCTTCTTTACTGAAACTCTCACCACTATGATGCGATGTTCATTCCATCTCTGCTTTACTATGACATCGTACTAATCATAGTGATGCACCAAAATTTTTAATCACTATGGTGCAGTGAGAATATTATTCTTATATATATTTCTTCATAAATTACATAATCAATGATGGATAACTCAATATTCAACTCATTAACATCTGTGTTACCCTTAAAAACCTGATGAATTTATTTTATCACATTTTTTGTTGCATACATTCCTTCAACATTTGATATTATTCTCCATTGGGTTGAAGACCATTTTCTTAATCACTAATATCTTGTATCACATCTATTTTTTGATGATTTTGGATTTTAATATCATACCATTTATCATTCTCTTTAAAACTATAATTCTAGAAATATCATTTTTTAGTCCATGGGATTTCAAAAAAATTGAGGTAAATTATCAAACATATATAAAAACGTCTTACATGGATTAGAAATATCTTAAAAGATTCATAAAATTTCATATAGTTTTTACCTTTAACAAACATACAAAAAATTCAAATGTCATACGCTGACTCAAATCACTTATGGGTAGAAACAATATCTTCGAGAATTCTCAATTCTCCAATGTGACTAATAAATCTAGCACACCATATTAATATATCATAAATATTATGACTTTTAACTTTTTCTAATTTTATCATACTCAAATTTCATATAGGATTTAAAAAATAACATACAAACATCTTTCGTGACTCAATTCAATTATGCACTTGATAAAAATCTTATGTGTATCCATAATCTATTATGTAAAGATCAAATGCCATTTCCATTTTTAGCTCTAAAAATATCATATGCATGGCTCAATTATCTTATGTGTAGGAGAAATTAATTATACATTGGATATAATATATTATTTATATATCAAAAGTCTTATACAAACATAGATATCCTATATCATTAGATAATTTCCCTTTTCAATTTTCCTATCTCTAACTCGATAAACAAAATTCAAATGACTTTTAAATTTCTTCAACTCTATTTTAGGTCTCTTGAATCATCTCAAATAACTTCATAAAATATCTTAATAAAATTTAAAACTTTTAATCATGTATTAAAAACATTTATAATCATAAATTACCATGATTATGTGTTCTAATAACTCCTCTTTTAACTCAAATTTAGATAAATTTCAGCCTTCATAAACTATAATTTAAAGGATGTTTACTCACAAATGTCAACATACTGCATTCTTAGAACTTCGAGGATGATTCCTCTAACTTTATCTATCTCTCCTAAATATTTTTAACTTGTTTAAAACTTGTTTTGTAATGATTATACAATTTTTCTTGTTTAAGTTCAATAGTCATCTCATCCATAAAATATTAACTTAAAATGTATCTATCGTATATAGTGCTTCTCTAATATTTGAAAATTTTAATTGTAATGATGATCATATCTATAATATATTAATTTAGGATCCTATTTATATCTATGAATAAAGGTAGTAAAGGGTAACTAATTCATTTCCAAATAAGTGTGGGAAGCTCCTCTACTCTTCTTTTGCGTGGATACTCAATCCCTCGCCCAAGGAATCACATTTTCATTAATTACCTTAACATGTTTCCTAACAACAAGCCTAGTTGAAAAAACATACAACAAAAATCCTTTGGGAACTTCAATATATCCATCTGGGTTTTTTCATTTACAAATAAAATTCATAAGTGAATGTGATTCTTCTCCCCTGGATTGATAATAAATGCAATGGGTAAAGTTATTATTCCCTAATTAACATAGTATGAGAGAATAAAAACCATTTTTCCAACTAATTGATATTATGGGAAGTGTTCACTCTTTATTATCACATAATAAATATCTTCTCCACTTTTATTCCATAACAGGAGGAAATGTTCAAGAATAAATTCTTACTAATTACAAGTGATTACAAGAACTTTATATCAGTAGAGCCTCATCACAAATAAAAGTGGTATCATATTTCTCTTAACAAATTTCCATCAACTAACCAACTCTTAGTATACTTGGTCTAACCCGATGTAGAAAACAAGAGTGGTTAATTTAGACAATAAGGCTATCCATAAAACACTCACAATTTGATACCACCTCTAAATTTCTTTATCAAGGGGCTATACAAATTTTTTTTAATATGTTTCAAGAATATATAATCACATGAACAGAAATATCCAAAAAAATCAAGTGTAATATATTAATCCCTAATGTTTCTTAAAAATCACCCACTTGATAACAAAAATGATTATAAATTAAAATAGTCATGTGAGAATGAAAATCATACCCCATCTTCAAATTTTAAATGGGCTATCTAAATGTCCATATTAAAATAGATTTGTTAAAAATATGAAATCTTCACACAATTGGTGACCTCTCCCTCAAAGGATACTTTCCAATAATTATAGCCTTCAATTCACATCATTTAAGCACAACAAGAATAGTTTTGGGAATAATATGGGTCTTTCTTTACACATTAATGTGAGTAAAAGAGTTAGTAACAATTTATTATCCCAGAAAATCTCTTCCATTATGATCTAAAATTCTTGAAATTATTTATTCTTTCATTTTATTTGGGTTTCCATTTATTAACTTTAAATTATAGCATTGATTTTTTCTTTATACTTTTCTCTATAGATAGAATGGTCTTATACACTTAATTAGTTAATATTTTTTGATTATTTATATATTTTTCCATGAACCTAGACTTTTCTAGATGACCTATATATATTTTCAAACACACTTTATTCACATGGACAACCTTTTTTTTACTATGGTTTATTTTCTAATTGTATAACTTTTGAAACTATAAATAACTGGTGATCTACATTTATTCTACAAAATTTTTGGAAAAATAATCATACATATTATAGAATTATATCCATATTTGTTTAACCAACAATAAATTTATTTATTAATCTCTGATCTACCCTAATTGGGAAACCTTTCACACTCTTAATCATGAATTTCCACCATTATACAATTCAGCTATCACTTTCTTTAAGGTAAACCCCTTTGGTTTTTAGATTTATCACTTTCACTTTGACATTCATTTCCAAACTAAAATGATATATGATGTGGACTATCTTTCCAAAATATACAAAAATTCTCATTGTATGTTTTAAAAACATCTTAACATTATTTACTAACTTATGAGGAGCACTTGATTCAGTTTTCTTCTTCACTAGTCTCCCCCAGGGATAAATTTCTTTATTTATGTACAAGATTCTTAGTCATTGGTGGATCTTTATTCTATTTAGTATATATATTAAAACCAATAGGATTATATCCAAATTTATAATAAAAATGACTACTAATATTTCAAAACTCAAAAAAAAATTATTCAAATATGTTCTCAGAGAAATTTTTTTTTCCATTTTGAAAGGCTCTTTTCTTTTAGTAGGTTTCCTTTTAAATTTAGATTTTTCCCAAAAATTTAGGGATTAAATGATTTTAAATTGCTAATGTATTATTCTATAAGTCCATATAATTCATATTAAAACTCTATTAACACCAAAATCTCCCAATTAATCTTGATATTTTTTTATTGGTGTAGTCTACCCATATTGACACCCTTACTAATATTTTACTGGAATCTAATTTTTTTTCACACCATTTAAGAGAAAACTATTCTGAGATATTCTTAACTCAAAAATTGATGTTATGGTGTATTTCTAATTATTTATACACTTCCACAAATGTATATAATTTAGAATTCATCCATATAATAAAAATATATATTCAATGCTAACTAAATGATATGGATTATGGGATACCATTTTCTTAGAGATAGATTTGTATTCTTCTATAGATTTTATAAATAGAATAATTCTTCCATTTGAGTATAGATATATGTGAGGCTTGTCTTTGAAGTTTTTTTTGAAAAAACTTCTCTTATTAGGATATTGGTAAATCCTTGGTTTTCCCTTTTCAAAATTATTTAGTTTCAATTAAATCTCAAGATTATAATGTTGAGAGAATACTTCTTAATCTCAACTAATCTCAAGTTATCTTCCCAATTTTTCATCATATTCTGAATTTTATTATCATACATTTTCCTTATCTATACTAAATAATTATCTACAATTTTCATCATTTTTTATTTTACTTTAAATAGGGTAGGCTTAACATACATAAAGACTTTATGAAGTTTCTATAATTCATGTAACACTAAATTTAAAACAATTTTAAAATGAAATATTATTATAGAAATATATTTTCAAATACTTATCATCTTTAAAATATCTTTAATTTTAATGCAAGGAAATTTATTCTATATAATTCATAAGCTTTGTGAGATTTTTTTAGCAACACATCTTATTTAACAATGAATCTCCAATATAATACGATTTTTTTTTCAGTTGTGACTTCTCATTAAGAAGTACCTTGATAAATACTAATATAAAGGTCACTAACTAAATAAGAAAATCCTTTTTAAAATCATAAAACTCAAGGTAGATGCCTTTATAATATTCAATATAAACACTATCGTAACATGAAATATCTTCAATAAAGGAAAAATCTTCAATAAATTTAGAAAAAATACCAATTTGACTAAATTTAATTATTGGTTTTTCCTCTTATACATTTCTGTTCATCCATATGTTTATAGATTCTTTATATTTATTTTTTCTCATATTATTTACTAAAGCATGCCTTTTAGTATCAATAAGAAAAAAGATAAATTCTTCCATGTATGGGTCTTCTTTAAAACAAAATAAAAATATAAACTTTAATTATATCTAAAATAAAATGGGAAATAATTTTTAGTACCAATCAAAGATGATCCATGTGCTTTTATTTTGATTGTAAATAATAGTGTAGATCCAAATTAGAGGGAACCAAGGATCTGATGACACTTGTTTTTCCATGTGGTCCTATGTTTACACAAACAATTAAAGCCACTTTGTGTGTGTTTTATTTGTTATCAAAATAAATATATTATCATTGAAGGTTTATGTCGTTATGTTGAAGAATAATTCAAGAGAAGATAAAGAATCCGGATAAAGGAGAAGATCTTAGAGAGCTCGATAATTTCTAAATGAAAAATTATTTATTTCTATAATAGTGATTATGAAGTACTTATTTTAAAGTAAAGACTATAAGAATTCGATAAAAGTTTTTTATTTCATTGACATTACATAAAACTACATATTCTATTATTTTATCTAAGGAGGGAAGGATAACATAGAAAAAAATTATGACCAATCTTCAGTATTTCCTACTAAAGTATCCAACAATCATAAACAGCCATTTAAGATTAAGATCATGCTATTGAGGATATAATTGGGGAATACTAGTGTCTATATAGGAAGAAAATAATAGGAGATCATGGGTTGGTGATAATATGGAAAAGGTATATTATCCAATGCACTAAAAGTTTTCATTACACACCCCTAGAAAGCACCAACTCTCATTGGGATTTTGATGAGCTACTGATGAGGCATTGAGTTTTGTTAAGAAGAGCCATGTAGAATGATGTTTTGATATGGGACATAATAAAATTATAACTATTCAGCATTTAAATATTTTGAGTTATTAGGATTGAACTCAAGTCATATACTGTAGTCACATTATCTTTGAATCACTCATACACATCTAGCTGGTTATCTTCAAATGGTATTCCAAAATTTAAGTAGGAGTGAACATGAGATTCACTACCATATTTTATATTTTATTCCATAAAAGAATATAGGAACTACATGATTGATTATAGGTGGTTTCAAAGAATAGAAATAAGGATTTCATAAACATGAAAATATGTTTTAATAATGAAAAGGAATCCTGGATGGAAAGAGGTCAATTATGTTGAAAAAAATGAAATATTTATCAAAAGGTATATATATATATAACAATATGGTTTGTTGTGATTATTGATTATAGGAAAGAATAATTATACAAGGATAAAGAGTTGTGTATGGGTTAGTTTTTCAATATATTAGATCTTGAAAAGCATGGTTGATTTAATGTCTATATGCAGTTGAAAGGCACGATAGTTTCACATATTTGAGCATTAGGTTCAATTAATGTAGTCGGTCATTGAGATTATTCATTTGGTCGATCGTCATGATTTTTCACAAGTTGATCTATGATTTTGTTCATGCAATTGATCCATATAATTGATCTATTTTAGGTTTTCACTTTACACAATATATCTACCTCAATGTCAATCATTAAGGGAAATGTATGGGAATGGATCATGCGTCTAAATCAACATATCCGAATCTATGTATTTGAAATCATGATCTATGTATGGGTAACTCATGTGATGAACAAATCCAGGGCACCATATAAAATGGAACCCAAATAAACTACACTTACCCAAAGGGTGTTTTTGATCCTCACAGGTGAGCTACAATCACCTGGGAATCAATAAGAATAAAGTGGGAATGATTTTCCCAACAAAAATAGAAAAAAAGACTCAAACTGAAGAAAGAAAATCAAAAAAAGGAATAAAAAAAATATATAATGGTAAAAGTAACAAAAAAGTAACAAAAGACTAGATAATAAAGATAAAGGCTGATGAAATTAATAACAAAGAAAAAGATACCAAACTACCAACATCTCTATATGTAAGTGAGTCAACTCGACATGCACTTACAGAAAATATTGAACCTATAGATATAGGAATATCCACTCTATTGAGAAACATACTAAACCTTTAATATATAATTGTGATTTCAAATAACAATAGGTATCCACCCACTAAACCAAATAATAACACATTAAAAGAGAAGTAGTATCATGTAGGTTTGAAAAGTAAGGATAAAAAATATATTTTCTAACATTTCTTTTAATGAAAACGAGTATCAAACATTTTCCTTGAAAATTCCCATTTTTAAGAAACTAAGACATTTTAAAATAAAATTAAAATTTATTTTATCATATTAAAATATTTATAAATTTCATTTTGAAACTGTTTTAAAGGAACATAAAAGGGAAAAAAGATATAATTTCAAAAGTTTCTAAAATATTCATACCCAAAGAAATACTCAAAAAATCACTACCATAAAAACCACACGTGTTAAAAAGAAACAGTCTAGAAAAAATTCAAAAGGTTCATCAATGAAACAAATTACATAAGCTAGAATATAATCATGATATAAATTGACATCATACAAACACCTATCCATAACTTTATAAGCTTAACCAAGGGGTAAAACACTCAGTTGACCTAAGTCCCACCTAGGAACACTATCCAAAGTATGATTCTAAACTAGTGCACATGTGTACTTATAACACCCACCTAGAAACCTAGGTTTTCCCACAACATTCAAATAGTGGTGTGAATTTAAAATATAGTATCATTCCTTATATCATATAATATAATATAATCATATTTGAGAATGAATCATAAATCTTTCTCATACCTATGAACACCCATATGGTAACACTAACCGTTATCAAGCATAGAAATTCAATTCAATTCAATTCATCACCCTCAAAAGGGAAATCTCATATCCTTCATTCCAGCATTGATCACTTCTATTACACATTACAGGGTATATACTATGGGTTTTTAATTTACCTATAAATCATTTAAAGTTCCAACTATGACTTTCCTCATTCCACTTAGGATACCAAGACTTTAAATTCAATTCAAGGCCATTTATAAAATCATTTATAAATCATTTCATTTTAATAAATTCTCCTTACCAAATAATAATATCCAAAAGGTTCGAACACACCCATGAATTAGAAAAAGAGCAGTTTCTCTTCATTTTATAAATTATCATCATAAAAAACTCAATGAGAATTATTAAATCAGGCATATCAGTTTCCAAAATAAAAGAGTAATTGTTTAAAATGTGTTTCACATCAAAAAATATCAAAATAAACTTTTAAAACCTTTATCAAAATCTCAATAAATCTTTAATAAATGATATAAATACTAGATATAAGCATAAACATTCAAAGAAATCAAAAACTCAAGATAAAAGAATAATAAATCATAAAGGGAGATGATTAGAAAACCCACCTTAGAAAATGTGGAATCTCAACCACCAGAAGGAATCCATGCACTAGATAGAAGATCAAATAAAATAAATAAGGAGGAGATATCTAGAGACAAAAAAACTAATTATAAAATGTGGATTCAATGAAGTCCCAAGGATGACATAGCCCTAGGGAAATAATAACATGAAGAAGAAGAGGATCTAAGACCAA
Organism: Viscum album; assembly: GCA_963277665.1. Classification (NCBI taxonomy): domain Eukaryota; kingdom Viridiplantae; phylum Streptophyta; class Magnoliopsida; order Santalales; family Viscaceae; genus Viscum; species Viscum album. The sequence continues at coordinate 1,417,289,268 of OY728157.1, read as the reverse complement.
AATGGAGAAAGAAATACTAATCTGGAACCATCATGATTAATGAAACTTAGATCCACCATGAATTTTGGTTGGGGAATCCAAAATCAAAAAAAGAGAGACCCAATGTTCTTATAGTTTTGGGAAAGGTGAAGGGAGAAGAATAAAAAAATTAAAGGGGAGTTCTGAAAAAAAAACACCTACCGATTTCCATGTCTAGCAGTGCCGCCGGCTATATGGTGGCAACCACCAACCGACCAATGGGTGTAGGCAAAATACCTTTATTCTATCTCTCCCACCATCTCATAAATGGCTATAAAAAACTATTTCAGCCACTACCAACCTCCACTGGTGGGGTGAAGGCTCCCACTGTCTATCCAGTAGGCCACCTATAGCTCTAGAGGCTATAGGTTTACATCCACACATGCCCAACCTTTTGAGAATAGCTCCAAATCATTAACCCACTTAGAAATTAATAAAAGAAGACACTCGATTATGAGAGAAAATTTTTGAAGTAAAAATTCTCCTAGGAATATGGATTTTTCACCTAAAATTATACATGGAAAATGGTTGATCAAGAAAAAAATATGGCATACAATCCAAGCTACAACATCGAATCTGAAACATCAAAGTGACTCAAAGTGCCCAACTCATTTAAAAGGAAACTAAAAGAGATGTTAGTATAAGACTAGTATAAAAATGTTATTTTGAGAAAAATTCTCTAATGGAATGATTCAAAAATTGATAGTTCAAAATTAAACTAGATGGTTGGTTTCAGAAAGGATGAGAACCACTCCAAAGAGGACTCCCTAATATTTTTTCCTTTTCTACTCAATTAGTGAGGAACATGATCAAAAAAATCAAAAGCAACCTCAAGATCATCATAAATGAAAGCCTCAAGAAACATGTCAATATAAGAGTCTATAAAATATTAATATTTTTGATAAAATATAACTATAAGGTCATGAAAGAAAAATATATTAAAAAAATTCAAATATATCAATAATAGACATGGCTAATCTTGAGATACATAGTCTACTATTAGGTTAAGTGAGGGTTACCAGAAACTCTACTATCAAAACACTAGCTTCCATTGATTCAAATAATAACATTGGATCATCATCAACACTAACACCCAGTCACCCCATAACTTACCCAATATTTATTATGTATGAAAAATAATTAGAACAACTAGCCCAACATAGATTCCATATAACAATGAGTGAATAGAATAAAAACATCTACCAAGGGATAATCCTTTACACAGAAACCACAATCCCATAAATGATCACACAATAAAAAAACACAAAAGGATCATATTGAAACAAACCCCAAGACAAACTAAAGGATAATTCACACTAGGATCACATAAGGAGTTGAATACACATCCTTTTATGGAGTCTTTTTCCTCAGCATACTCAAAAAACCACATCAGAGAAACCATCACATAGAGGAAAGTTTAAGAATAAAGAAAATTCAATTACATATTCCCAGTTCCCTAGGACTTGAGAAAGAAATTTACATGGGAAATAAAGGAAAACATTTCAATATGAGTAATTATATTATGGTGGTCTCCCACTATATATTAATTTCTGTCACATTCAAAATACCCCAACCCAACTCATCCAGATTTAGCAACATCTAACAAGTAGAAGGAAAATAAAATACCTAAATAAATAATATTCTTATATCACCAAGATATATTTCAACAACAAGACTATAAAATACAAAACATTACTAAAGAAAAATTAAGGAAACTATAAATAAAATTCTCATTATTAAAAGGACCATAATAAAAAAGAACTACATCAAAGAAAAATTAAATGGTCTTTACTCTATATTGGAATCAACAAACTGGACCAATATCAACCCCCATAATCATCTCATCCACTATAAAAATGGATTAACTTCAATTTATATGTCTATATACTTAATACATTGAAGATTCTAGCTATTCCATAGTTCCCTTAGGAGATAATAATCCCTACCCATGTCAAGATATAGATTAATCTTGAAAAAAAATCTACATATGACCCAGATATCCACAAGGGATGTATGATTTGGGAGGATTCTTATATATAAATTTCATATGACAAGACTTTAGACAATTTTGGTAAACCAAGTGATTATTTACAATGGAATTTGTTGACAAGAAACATGAAACCCTTTTAATACCACCGAATGCAGAGTCTGAATTTTCCCACTTCCTTTTTTCCCTTGATGGATCTTCCTCTATCATACCAAAGAATAAGATAAATTTCCAATACCTCTGATGATCCTTCCAATATTACTTCAACATTTACAACATGTATTAGTAATGTTCCATAGGATTCGAGGCTATGAGGAAGCATATCTTTTGAAAATTATAGAAAAAGACCTTCCCAAAACACCGTGCCATCTAAGAATCATTCATAGCCTGATGAGGAATATATAGTACCAAATCAATAAAATAGGGTTTATGCTCAAAAAAACATTTCATATATTTATTAGAGAACAATATATTCCATATCTTTCATCACCTTCAATTAATTAAGAATGAATTCATGAATTATTCATGCCTTAAAATCTACCAAAGAATGGTCCTTCTGTGGTTTATCCTAGGTAATATACATCCACCACTTCCAACCTAGAATCTTGATCATGATGGATATAAGATAAACCTTGAGAGATTATGGAATCTCAATTTGGATGATGATATCATAAATATTATTTATCAATGTCACTGTTACCTAAGAAAAATATTTTTTAGATAAATGAGGAGGTTTCAGTCTACAAAACCCTTGAACAAAATACTCACACTGGGGTATGAGAGGAATGACAACGATACATGATACCATAGTATACTAGATAACCATTCCAAGAGATTATTTATCAACCAAAGTATATATTACATATTAATGGGTGTATAGTGTAAAAAATAAATGTGAAATGTCAAGTCTCACAAGACAAAACACAAACGAGAAATTGGCCAAAATAGATCATTAACAAAAATAAAGAATATAACAAAAACAAAATCCAAACCAAAAAAACCAATATTCTAATTCATTTATTAAATAACGTCACCATTTATACCTAAGAGGGTTTTACCAAAATCCATTAAAAAAATGAATTTTCATTCATTAAACTAACATTTACACAAAAATGGATTTATTTAAAGAAATAGAGTTATCATTGAAAAATATTTTAAAAACTAAGTTTTAAAATATTTCATACTTAACTCTTTAAAATATTCCAACTTGAATTTACTAACACCCCATAAAAAGGTTGATAAAAATTAACACATTAACCCTTTCCCATATGAATCAACCAAAATTTCCAAAAAACAATAATTGTTTTAAATTCAAATTATTTTAGAAATAGAAAAAAGAAAACACCACTTTGAATTTCAAAATTTTGAAAACTCTATTTAATTTCCAACAATTTTTTAAATAACCCAAAGTGTTAATGTTAAAATATCAATATAAACAGACCAAAACTCTAATAAATTTTTGGATAAGAAACACAAAAAATTAGCATGAACCAAATTCGAGGGAAATGAAGAAAAGAATCCCAACACATGAAGGGAAAAAAATAAAAAAATTAAAAATAAATAACAGTTCTGTATTATTTAGCTACAAGATTTGTCAGACTATGATCCAATTGTTTGAAGTCCATAGGAGGTATATTGTATCCATTTTTATAGATAATGCATATTTTCATAATATTTTCATATTAGTGTGTACCCTCTGTATTACCTCCAAATTATCTGCTTCTCAAAAAAATAATCAACCTAAAACACCATAAAGAAACACTAAAAAAGCTAAATGGTATTAAAAACATTAAATTACCAACCTTGAAATTAATACATACTCATCCTAGAAACCCCTAGTAACCCAAGAATCATATTAGATGGGTAGTTTTCAAGTGACCTCCCATAACTGACAACTTGAATATCAACAGTCCTACCTATAATCAATTATACATCCTAAAACAAAAAAGAAATCTAGAATCTGTGAAAAATTGTAAAAAATTAAGCCATAACACCATAAAAATGTAAATTGAATCAATATTAAATCCAATTAAATGGAATTCCTGATCCCCATGGGTTGGATGAAAGCACTCAAGCATCAATAATAATAAAGTGGGAGTGATTTTTTCCCATTAAAAATAGACATAATTACAGAAATAGGGGAAAGAAAATCCTAACAATTTATAAACTTAAATATCCAATGATAAAAGTAATAAATAAGGTAAAAAAACCAAATAACAAGTCCAAAGGCTAATAGAACAGATAAAAAATAAAAATATACTAAACCACCAACATCTTCATATAAGGGTGTGTCAATTCCACACATACCTCTACCAAATCTTAATCCAAAGATACAAGAATATCCACTGTGATGAGAGACCTATTAAAATGTTAATATATATGTGTATTCTAATACCCTAGTAGGTCTCCACCCACTGACATAAATCATAACACTTTAAAAGAAAAATCATATCTTGTATGTTTGGAAAGAAGGATACAAAATATGTTTTCCATGTTTTCATTCAATAAAAACAAGTATCACACATTTTCCTTGAAAACACCCTTGTTTACAAATCCATGATTTTTTATAAATAGAACTAAAATTTATTTACTTATATGAAGAAATTTATCAATTATAGTATAAAACATATTTAATGTAACATCAAAGGGAAATAGGATATCATTTCATAATTTTCCAAAATATCCATACCATGGAAAATACTCATAAAATCACCATCATCGAAACCAAAGGTGAAAAAGGGAAATAATCTAAAATAGTGTCAATATATCCATCAATGAAAAAAGTATATAATTCATAATATAATAAAAAAATAAATTAATCTCATACCAACACTTGGTCCTACCCTTCCTTACATAATAGAGTGGAAACCCCCTAGGTTGACCTAAGTCCCACCAAGGTATACTAACTAGAGAATGCTTCTATACTAGTCCATATGTGTTCTTATACCTCTCACCTAGAAACACAGGTGTTATAATGAAATTAAAATAGTGGTGTACATATCATATATAGTGTCATTATATATATCATATCATATCATCCTGTTTACAAATGAATCATAAATCTTTATCACACCTTCAAACACCCACATAGGGACACTCCCATTTATCAAGCATTGAAATTCAATTCAATTCAATTAATCACCCTCAAAATCGATATATCATTTAATTTATTCAAGTATCCATCATTTTCATTACATATAAATGGGGATTATATTTGGGTTTTCAATTTTCTTATAAATCATTTAAAGAATCAATTTTTCCTTTCCACATTCCTTTTAGAATACCAAAACATTTAAATCAATTCAAGCCATTTTTAAAATAATTTATAAATAATTTTACATTAATAAATATACATTTTCAAGAAATCATTTAAAATAGGGTAAAAACACCGAAGATTAACAAAACACACACTCTTATCTTCATTTTAGAAATCATCATCATAAATAACTCAAGGAAAATTATCAAGATCCAAATGGGAATATCAATTTCCAAAACAAGGTCATAATATTTTAAAAGATCCTCCACAAAAAATCATATCAAAATCACCTTTTACAATTTTATAAAAAGATTAAGAAATCATTAATCCTTGATATAAATTCATTATATAATTAGAAACATTTGATCCCTTGAAAACCTGATATGAAAGAAAAAGCAATCATGGACTCAATTTTAAAGGTAGTTGATTGGGAAAACTACCACAAAAAATAGTAATTGTAACCAATGGAAGTAATCTATGATACAACGAGAATATAAAATCATATAAATAATAAAGTGATCCCTAGAGACCCAAAATCTAATTAGAAAACTTAGATCCCATAAATAGCCATGGATTACACAGCCCTAGGTCAAAAATAACTTTAAAAAGAGGACCTATGACCAAAATAGAGAAACATTTACTGACTAAGAACCACCATGATAAAAAACACTTAGATAATACATGGATTTATGGGGGGGGGGATCCAAAATCTCTCTATGATAGACTTAAGGTTCATATTGGTTGAGGAATATTTGTGGGAGAAGAATAATATAAAAAATGGGGGGTTCTAGAAAAACAAATGTCAAAAAATACCTTATTGATTTTGGTGTCGAACAATGAAATTGGATAACCAGTAGCCACCATCGACTAGAAAAATGGGCCTTCAGGTGATTAGTGGTAACCATCCAGTTGTCCGATGGGTGCAGGTAGAATACCTACATTATGTCTCTCTAACTGTCTCGCTAGTGGCTATGGAAAAATGTTGTAGCCACTTCCCACCTCCATGGCCTAGCCACTGGCTCTCACTGGTGATCTAGGGGGCCATATACAAATCAAAAGGCTATAGTTTTAGGTATAAAACTACTAAAACCTTCTTAGTATCCCTCCAACCCCTCAATCTACTTGAGAAAAAAAATACAAAAATCCACCAAACAATGAGAAAAAATTAGGAATGTGACCACTCATATGTGAATTGAGGGATGAAGTTTGAAATGATAATTCCCCTGATGTGGTGCATGAATGGTGGTCATTTTTATAATAAATATTTACTATATTGTTTTTATAATATTTAAGTGTTTAGAATGATGATTATTAGTAAAAAAACCATTATTACAGAAGCATAAAAATCATACGAGTTGAATGTAAACATCATGTGTTGTATGTGTAAACATGATGATCCTCTATTTTTGTAAACATCATTCATGTTTATAATAATATTCATAAGGACATATAAAGAATAATTTTTGATATTTAATATTTAATTTATACAAATAAATTTCAGTGCTCAATTCTTAAAAAAAAATTAATCATGATAATTCATTATCATGATTCTTGTAGGGTTTACAAAAAAATAAGAGGATAATTATAGGGATTCTTTCACCACAAATGTATATAACATGATCATAGTTCATGTATGCATGTATATTTTTTTTGTTCATTAATTCACACTAAATATTAGATATAGATAAGTGTAATAATGATAACATTATAGAAAAAGAAGTCCCATGTTAGTTAATATATATTTTATGTAGTTACAAGTAGTTATAATTGATTTATAATGTGAAATATCATATCCAATGTTATAGGAGTTTTTAATTGTAAAAAATATAGATATTTTAATTATGGTATTCACATATTACCATTAATATAGATAAATATGAAGATAAAAAAATATATAAAACTATAATTATTGTTAATTTTTAAAATATAAATATTGTAGACTGTTGAAGAAAAGGAGTGTGATGTATGGAACTGTTAATACATGACAGAAAATATTTGTGTCAAGAAATAGAGTTCTGAATATATTATTATCTACAAATATTATGTGATTCATATTCAATAAAGAAGATCTAATATTTTTTTTGTGTTTTATTGATGAAGAGGAAGAAGAAGAGAAAAGTTGAAGAAGAAGAGAAAAGTTGAAGAAGAAGAAGTGTCCAAGTTGTTCATGAAGTTCATAATAATAATAAGAGACATGTTCACTTCATTTCCCACAAAATGAAAATAATAATAAGGTATCACTAAAATAAGAATAGAATGATTTGGCCATGAAGTTCATAGAATAATGTGGTTGTGCATGAAGTTTTTCACAGAAGGAAGATAATAAACATTCACTTGTTTAATATAAGAATAAGACGTGGTTTTATATAGCGGTTTACATGCAAATATAAAAGGGTAAATTTTTACCGTGTAAGGGAAGAAAAAAAGTAGTAGCACACTAATAATTTTTCAGAGTTCTAAATTAATGATAATATCTCTCATTATTGTCCCCAAATCATTATAAAGGTATATGATATACCTGAGTGTGCTATTCACACTCTACATGTTTAGTAGATAGTAATATAACACTCATAGTTTCTTAATAGTGGGTTGTATGATCCTTCATTTACCGGTCCACACAAAGGATTTTCATTTCACTTTGAAGGGTTATCCTTATAAATTTATATGTCTATTTTTATGTGTGTTTGTGTATAGATGTTGTGTAAGAAAACATGAATCTTAGAAAAGAGATCAAAGAGAACAATTCACCATAACCAGTAACAGAGGTAAATATAAAAGGTATAAAAATAAAAATTTGATAAAAAAATCATTAACATTTATTCACCACCTAGTGTAATATTATTGTGGAATAATATAAGAGAATAAGATTAAAAAAGGAAAGAAGGAGAGATGATCAGAAGTTCTTCAACATAGGAGAAAAAGAAAAATCTATGAACATTAAACATGTTCAAAGTTACTAAAGATTTATTTGTTGTTTTAAAATAGTGAAGTAACAATAGTGTTACATGATCTTCTCAGTATGTATCTAATGAAAATTAGGAAAGAATTACATTATAAAAGAATGATGTTCAATCCATGGAAAATAATATAAAGGGGGAATAAAATATGAATACTCACAGGAATATTAGAAATATGGATGATGTTTAATCCTTAAGAAATAATTCCATGAAGTTCAAGAGGGTTTCTACATTGAAAATAAATAATATAAAGAAGAGAATTCCCAAGGTTCCATGTGGATACTCCAAGAATAATTTCAATGTAATAAAAGATATCTTAGTAATTTAGAAATTTTATCTAGATAAGGAAAGAATGTTATAATAGAACCAAGAAAAAGAATGTTTCAAATGAGAAGAATAAATTCCACATGAAGAAATTGAATTTCATCAGAGTTTGTAGAAAAATTAAAACTCTCTTGTCAAATAATAATAGTGTGGGAGATTCAAATAATCTATACAGAATGAACAAAATAAATTTAACCATTATACCAATCCAAGAATCATCCCTTAAAATATTTAAAAATTAATTATTCATGAAATTTTTTCAAAAGAAATGTTGTCCACACTAATAAGACAAATATGTAAATAAATACATGATTCCCCAAGAAAAATTATATTTAATGATAAAATGTGGAAACATGAATAATTTTGCAACATGGTTGAAAAAATTATCTCAACTAGGATTAATCTATATCTTGACATGGGTATGGATAAATATCTCTTAAGGAAACTATGGAATATCTATAAGCTTCATTATAGAAAGGATCTTAAAATCCTCTCAATAATGTAATTCACATTGAGGAGAAAGAATATCCACCTCATTCAATTATACTTTACATATTGTATTTGTGATTACAATGCCAGGAATTATAGTTGAATCATGTCCACTGAGGGAGATCTTAATAATTAGTGTTTTTAATCAATATTATACTTCAATGTGAAGAATAAACCATCTTGTAATGATTTTAAAATTGGTAGTCTAAAATAAATATGATAAATGAATCATCCTTAATAAAGATGTGGAAGTTATAAAATCTGGATAGCCACATGAAGGGATCTATTTTGTTTTATTATTACCATATAATTTAATTTGAGAAAGGTAAATAGTGTCTCATTTTATTTTCTACCATTTTATTTTATAAAGTATAACTTTATTTTCTAAATCAAGACATATTTTTTTCTACATAAATTATTAATCAAGTATACTTATATTGTAATAGTTAATGTAAATTTTACTAATTATGAATTTATACCACTTTACAAAGTTCTTTTAATTTCATTTAAATATTTGGAGATAAAGTAAAATGATAGATTGATAAGAAATATAGAGATAGAGTACACATCAACGTATCATTTAGAATGTATTACAAAATAATAGAAATCATGGGATTGTTGAGCCCACTTTGTGAGTGTTGTATTTTTGTCAAATTTTATGATGTTTTATTTAAGTTTGATTCCAATTTTTTTAAGAATAATTTTAGTGAAGGAGAAGAATTAGAATAAAGGTGAAGATATTATGGATTGAAAAAAAATTATAGATGAGAAATCCTTTATTTATATGATGGTGACAATGAAGTATTAATTAAAAGAGAATAAAAGTAGAATTAAAAAAAATATATAGAACTTTCAAAAATCCAAAATACTAAATATTCTATTATTTTTTATAATGTGTGAAAGAGGACTTACCCAAAAGTTATTTCTAACACTCAAGCTAGCTCACTCAAGTAGCAAACCATTATAAAAAATCATCCATGTTTAAGAATAGGCCAATGATGATGAAACTGATGAATCTTATTAGGTATACATAAATCAATAAGGATAAAAAATGGGTTGGTGGTAGTATGGAAAATTGTGAATTTTTTGAACTATGAAGGTTGACACTGCACAACCTTAAAGAGAATTGACCCTAGTTTGGATTTCAAAAAGGCACTAATGAGGTGTTTTAGAATTTTAAGAAGTGAAATGTGGAATGAAGATTCAATGTTAGATTCAGTAAAAATATTATTATTCATCATTTAAATATCACGACTTATTAGTCTTCAACTCAATATGTATACTATGGTACTATTCTTCATACATCACTAATATATGGCCATCTAATTGTCTTCAATATGTATTCTTCCATTGAAGTTGGAGGGAACTTGAGTTTCACTTCCATATTTCATATGTGAGCTCTGTAATTAGTAACTCTATAAATACTTATAAAAGGTTTCAAATAATAGAAATAAGGATTTCATGAGTATGCAAAGATATTGGAAGAAGAAAAATGAATCTCATAAGGAAGAAGATTAATTCAAATTATTAAATTGAAGTGTTCTCCAAAAGGTATATATATCATAGTGTATTATGATTATTTTTATAGGAATGAATAAGAATTTTATAAGGAGCATGAGTTTTGTATGGGTTAGTTTTTTCATTTGGTAGATCTTAAAAATAATGTTCGATTTAATGTTTATGTATGGTCAAAATACATGATCATTTCACATAGTTATCCCTTATAATCAATTTATATGTATAAATTTAAGATTTTTAAAGTGGTTGATCCATGAATCTACTTAATGGAGTCACTACACATGCTAAATCATCCTCACGGTCAATATTCAAGGCCAATTTAAATGAACGAATCATGTATCTACATACATATATATATATATATATCCATGTATGAGAATTTAAGATCTGTGTAAGTCTTACTCATATGAGAACTAAGGGATATCGTTTGAAACAGATATTCCAGGATGCAATGCATCAACAACAGTCATTTTGAGAATCTAGATTCACTCAGTTGTTTCTAGAAGGTTTAAGTTTCAAGGATGATGATGATTAGTATAAAATATATTGTTTAGTAGAGTAACCATCATATGAGTAAAATATAAATATCATGTGTTGGATTTATAAACATGAGGATCCTTTATTTGCATAAAAAATATTAATATTTAAGCTATGACTTATATGGATGATGAAGAAATTTTCATGATATTTAATATGTAATTTATTGAGATGATTCTTGGTGATCTATTCTTTAATTTAAAAAATAATCATGACAATTAATTATCCTGATTCAGGCAAGATTTATGAAGGAAGTAGAAGAAAATAATTGTGTAGAGACTTATGCCACAAATAGAGATTTCATGACTACAGTTCATATATGTATGAATATTTTTATATACATTATTTAATGTTTGAGAATTATTGTGGATAGATAAGGGAATGAATATCAAGATTAATGAAGAAGAAATCCAATGATATTTACTATATATTTACAAGTAGTTATGATGGTGGTACATTGAGAAATCCCATATATAATGTTACAGGAGTTTTGAATTTCAAAAATATATAGAGATATGAATTATTGTGTTCTTGCCATATCTTGGATATAAATAAGTAAGAAGATAAGAATGAATAATTGATCTTTCTTATAATTATTTTTGAAAATATAAATATTGAAAACTCTCAAAGAAAGGATGTGTGAGGTATAACAATGTTATTAATTGAGAGAAAATCCTTGTGTCAATAAAGATATATTTTACTCTATAATTACCCACATATATTTTATGATTCAAATTCAAGAAATAAGGTCCATGTTTTTTGTTTTTTATTAATTAATATGAGGAATAAGGGAGATGTGAAATAAGAAGAAGTGATCAAGATATCCATAAAGTTCAAGAGAATAAGTATATATCGGTGATATTCAGTTCACATAGAAGAAGAAGAAAAGGAAGAGAGAAGTAAAAGAAGGTGGATCTGAGTTGTTAATGAAGTTCACGGAAGAAGGGGTTTTTTAAGAATAATTTTCACATAAGGTATATAAGAATATTTCAATTATATGAAAGAATAAGAAGAATTGGTTGTATACATTGTTGTGCATAAAAATAGAAAATGATGACTTTCTACTATGCATGATAATGAGAAGAAGAAAAAGGTAGCACACCAAAAACATATCATAATTCAAAATTGGTGATAGTCTCTCTTATTTTTATCCTCATATCACTGTAAAGTTATGAGATATACTTGAGTGCAGGATGCGACAAATAAGTATGTGGGATGCATACTCAACATTGTCAGGAGACAATAGTGCAACATTAATAGGGCTTTACTAATAGATTGTGTGGTCTTGTTTTTTACTTGTTCACATAAAGTATTATCATTTCATCTGGACTGATTAACCATTTAAAATCTTTTATCTATTTATGTGTGTGTGCGTGTGCGTGTTTGGATATAGTGCATGAAATGATGAAGGTGATAAGAGATAACAAAGAGAACTATTCAATATGACACGTGACATAGGTAAATATAAAATGGGTAAAAATAACAATTTTATTAAAATACCTTAACATTGATTAAACCCCCTCATTATTAAGTTCATCCCTAATTGGACCCCTCTACGTCTGAGAGGGGAGGTGAACTTGGTGTAACCATATTATTTTGTAAAAAACATATTCTAATTTAGTTACATTAAAATACATTTGGGTTTTAACATCTGTAACCAATTACGATGTAATTTTATATCTTGTTTTTTACTCATCCATAAAACTATCTGTACTGTAGATGCTAAAAGTAAAGATATCACACGATTTTTTACAAGGTTCCGCACCAATGTTGGTAACCTACTACTTACCACACATTGGATGTTTAAATCATGTATTCTCTACTAATAATCAGATTATAAATTAGTGGGTCATACTAGGATCATCCTGAAATACATATTATCTTATTATATAGGCAATTGATCACTATATTATATAGGTGAACTACCCCCACTTTATTACACAAGTGGATGGATCTTTATATTGCATCCCACAGTCTTCACAAATGCATCACACTGGCAAGATCTCAGATTTATTCCTTCATTATAGAGTAGATCAATAATGATACACAAGGATTCAACTAAACCCTCAAAATATGATATACATCCTAACAATAAAAAAACTATTGCAGCCTCAAAGTCTTCAACAACTACTCATGCAACTTAGCCTCTGTGGACAGCTCTGTTCTAATATTCTTTACAAAAACATTCTTTCTAATTTTTTCAACTCAACAACATAAGAATACATCCATAAGAATATTTTCCATAGATTTTTAAATGATCACTATCATAGTTTCATGGAATCATGTATGCTGATGTGTCTATGAACACTTGGTTATTCTCTTTCTCACTTTCTACATACAGAATCACATCTAACTGCTTCTTCTTCTTCCTTTTCTTCTTTTTTACTCCTCTTCAAAACCCATAAATTTATAGAGTTTTGGTATGAAATTTTTATTATTATCATTATTAAATCTTTGTAACCCATATCATCTTTCCTGGATCAAATGTTTCATCTTCTCAGTATCTTCTTCACTACAACATATAGTGGGTTCTTCTTCTTCATTTAAGAGTCTCTAATTCTCTCTAATTCTCACAGTTTCTCACTTTTCAAGATAATCAAAGTACAAAAAATATTTTTATTTTTATTCATCCTAGAAACTATCTTCTTATAACATGAATGAGTTATTAAATTAGATATCTTCTTCCATTTTCAATATCTATAAATGGTAAACATGTTGACAAATACAACCAGTAATCCAAAAGTAGTATTACTGAATAACCATTTATGGACTCCCATGATTTTAATTTTACTACTTATTAACTAAAATTATATTATAAGAATACCATAATTTAATGGAACTCACATGGTTGATTGTATTTTCCATTATTATCCAAAAGTATTGACATTATTATGTCAACACTCTCTAAAAATGAACCATAGTGTGGTCCACTTCATCATTTCTCACAAGTGGTCTTCTTGTCTGAAATACCCACCACTATGGAATGGTGTTCATTATGAATATGTCTTACCATGTCATGAAACTAATCTCAGTAACTCCCCAATAATATCATCCCAATGGCATAGTGAGAAACTTCTTCTTAAATAGTTCACTTCATAAATTACCTAAGCTATGATGAACAACTCGAGCTTCAACTGATCATCATATGTATTATTTTTTAATATATGATAGATTAATTTCAGAACATTTTTCATTAAATAAATTCCTGTTATAATTCATCTGATTATCTCTAGGATTGATGATATGTTCCTCAATAACTCATAGCTTGTATCATATTTATTCTTGGGATGTGTTGACCTTAAATATTAGCCCAACCATCATCCCATTTATCTTTCTCTCCATAATTATAATTTTGGAAATCTCATATTTTTCAGTCCATAGGATTTCAAAATATTCTAATTAAATTAACATATGAAACACAATAATTCAAATGTGGATAATAAATATATTACGGGCTTTAAAAAATATTCCACATCCTAATCCTTTGTCGACATGTTCCAAAATCAGATGTTATACATTGCCTAAAATCACTTATGGATAGATAGAATGTATTATGGCATTCTAAAATATTCAATGTGGTTGATAAATCTGTTAAAACCTATTGAAATATAATATGTTATATGAATTTTTTTCTTTATTAAATTTTTTTATACTAGAATATCATATATTCTTCACAAAATATTGTACGGGTGGCTTACATAACTCAATCCACATACATGTAGGAAAAACCTCCTATATATCGTCCGAATATCTTCCATGTAGATAAAATTCCTTAACTATAATTATAGTTATGAAAACCCCCACTATGTGGATAAATTATATTATTCATAGGACAAACTACATACATGATTGATATAATATCTTCCATATAGAACAAATGTATTATGTGACCTCAAATATCCTATATCATTGGATGATTTCCTTTTCCAATTTTTAGCTCCCCACCTCCAAAATAGAAATTCAATAATACATTAAAATGACTTTTAAACTTATTCAAATATATTATAGGCTTATTTAATCATCTCAAATAACTTCATAATAGATGCAAATAATTATAAACACTTTTAACATTGTTTAAAAGACTTACAACATAATAAATACTCAAGACAAATTATTTGAAGAATTTATCTACAAAATCTAGTTAAACTCTATTTTAGCCTTCACAAACCATAATACTATAGATGTTTTCTCACTAATTTATTCATTAGGAATGATTATAAATCCAAGTATGGTTCCTATACCTTCAATTATCTCTGCTAAATACTTTTAATTTTTTAATAAGTTTTTAAATATAGATTATACAAGATTTAAAATTTCATTTTAGTATCCATCACCTGTTTTAACTCTTCAATTATAATGTAACAATTGTAGAAAGTGATTCTCCATGATTTAGAACTTTTCTTTGACATGACGATAATCTCTATAATTATATAATTTAGACTCATACTAGAATATGTTCTATAAGGTATTCAAGGTTGGATAATTAATTACCCAACAAGTGTTGGTAGATCCTTCACTCTTCCTTTGGGTAGATACTCAATCCATCACCAAAGACATCACATTTTAATTAATTACACTGATAAGATTTTTGAAAACGATCCAAATACACAATAATGACAACCAAACACCCTTGTTTACATTAATGTGAATCTTCAAGATTCATAACCCCTGTTCCCTCGGTTCATTTAACACCATGGTTATATTAGGCTATATATAAAAATTGAACACTCACCAAGAATTTGGTGATTTAAATAATACATGGATACATATAGAAGTGGAATTCCTTTGGTTTCCACTAAAGGGTATTCATCAAACTCATATAGAAGAGATTAAAATGTTCAACCTCAAATAGTGACATATTTTTTATAGTTTTATTTTTTCCAATTCAACCATATGGGTGGATCTTGTGGGAAAAAAATTTTTAGTAGTAAATATAAACTATATTTGGGAATGTTTTTTGAACACTAAAATACAATATTGGTATGAGATCCAATTCTATTTTTTATAAATTAATGATTGAATATAAAATGAATATCACAATTTATTTTTTTAGATTCATGGTATAATTTATAGAAAATGATCATATTTTAAAATAATTATCAAATCCATGATTCACAAAAAGTATATTTTTTGATTTAAGGAAAATTTCACATTTAGGTTTAAACAGAAATCCTTAAAAGCTATCTGGTGGCCAAATCAAACAAAACACCAAAATTAAACTTCCCAAATTCAAAAACCATAAAATTAAATATTATAAATCCAAAGTTGTTTAAAGTATAGAGACACATGGGGAACAATACCAAGATCATGAGTTGATAGAACCTAGGTCAGGAATATATCCTTTCACCCCCCAAACAACCTAAGGATGCATGACAACTAAAGTCCAACTCATTCACCACCAATTTCCACTAATCATCATTGACACTAATGCTACCAGAATAACCTTCACCAAAAGAAAACTTTACAATTGATCTAAAACTAGTGTCAAATAGTCATTATCGATAAAAAATAGGATGAATTCCTAAAACATATGCACCTAACACCAATACATAAAGAAAAAACAGAATACATTAGAAAAACACCTTCCACTGTAGAGAACTAAACAGAGAAACATAATTCCAATGAATAATATGAACCACTAACAAAGAATACCCATATAAGATGAAATTTTGGCCTTTGAAGTGACACCAACTCACCCCAACCTTTTGCTACCCTCCTCTATATCAACATTTCAAGAGGCCATCAACTCATCAAAGATGTTATACCTACACTGAAATAAAACATCAAATACATTTCCTAATAACTTCCCAATATGTATATCAAATAGATTGGTTGGGACCATTTCATAGGGAAAGGAACATGGAATATGTTATCTTCCAGACCATAACACCACCACTATATCCACTGGGAAACAAGACAACCCCACACCACCAACCTAATCACCCCTAACACTTCAGGAAAGAGACAATGAAGACACATGTCATGCCTCCTAGAACACCATCAGATACTCAATATTCATAATCTAAAACCATTACAAAAAACCATTTCTTAAGATAAAAATGGGATCTAGTTTATGAGATCAGGCATCAAAAGCAGAGAAAGAACTGACCGAAGTTCTTAATAGATATTCATGAAAAAAAATTCCAAGACTGAGAAAATTGAAACCCCCAAAAAAACTGAAGTAATTGAACAATATCCAACATCAATATCCAAAATAGATAAAAAATTCCATCTCTCTAGACCAAGATGGGGTATAGAATGATATATAAGATATTAAATATAGATAGAAATAGAATCGGAAACTTGGATATGAAGAACACATGCCCCAAGACATAATGAAATAATAAATAAAACCTAAAACTAGAAAACTATTGATAAGTAAACCCATGTGAGAAGGGGATAAGAAGTATAGCATCCCAACCAGAATGACTATGGAAATAGTAGTTAGATTGGTCACCACATGGCCTCAAGCACACCTCCTCATATGCCAGAGGATTCTAATTAGCAGTGATGGTCTAATGATGGTACAGTGGGGAGACTATACCATCATGATAAGAATGGAAAGATGGTATATCATAAACTAAATAATAGAAAATAATGGTAGTGGTAATAACAATGAGAAGTAGTGGAAGATAAATATAATAACTGAATAAAGTGGACAATGACATGATATAATAATGCATTCATGTCCATATGATGATACATAAACTAAAACAACAACACACAATAGAAAATAAAATATAGATAAGTACATGGATAAAGAAAATAAATAAAATAACATAGGGAAAAATCCATGATCCTCCTGAGTACTAGCTTAGTCCAAGTCTCCTAACACCTATGTAAACAACATAGTACAAGCCATACTCCACGTACCTACAAACATGAAGATCTACTCAGGTACCCCAACGTAATGGCACACTAAACATGGTGTGAAATATACTTAGTAGGCCACCACCGATGGTGTTTAAGGAATAATTCAATTCATTCATATAAAATAACCAATTTTCATGTGTGTAAATTAAAAGAATCAATGAGAAATAAATGAACAAGTCAGCTCTGATTCTATAAGGACAGTTTTATAACAATGTCTACTTCAGCCTAAGTTGGAATTTCTCTGTCCAAGATGAACCTATATAGATATAAAATAATATTCTAATGGGTCATCATAACTAATTATCATTGAAAGACTGAGACCAGGCATTTGATTTGTCCTATAGAAATCATCCTTTAATTTATTTAATTATTATTGTTCATTTAATTAAAATAGGCATCTCTTATATTTAATTAAACGATATCATGTACCCATCCTTGGAAAACCTTATAATGGAACCCAAGTACACACTGAGAGTGTAAAAATTAGAAAAAATCGAAGGAATCCATCCATGGTCATCAAAAAATGAAATCCCAAGTATCACTCTCTACATAAAGTAAAACATTTACCCTATGAGTTCATCCCTAGTATCTTATAAAGGGGTCTGAGTATCACTCCTCATATGGTGTAACAATATTTCCATCGATCCCATCCATAGGTGCTCCTCTAGGAACAAGTATCACTCATATGGAGGTAAGAAACACACATAGTGAGCCCATCAAAGATATAACATGTATCACCCCCAATGTATAAAGCCTTATTGACTCATGATCCTATCCTTAGTATTCCCTAAAAAGGAATCTGAGTATCTTTTGATTTATAAATAATACATTCATTCATTTTATATTGAATCACTAAAGAGTCTAATTATATAACCAATACTTATCATAAACAAGTTCCGAAGTGGGAGGGTTATGTATACAAGTAAGCCATATCACAAGTCATGAATACTGAAGTATAGTTCCTAGCCAAATGATCATTTAAATTACAAAATAATAAGTCCCATGTACTAAGAATTACACCAATCCAAACAATGAACCATCACTTAGAAGATAGTGTACCTCAATGATGTTTTTTATTTTAAATCATGATATTATCTTTAACAATTAATTTGATTCGAATTCATGCATTTAATTTTATGAAAAATTAAATATGCCAAAAAAGTTAAATTTGAAGATAATCCAACCATTTAATTAACTGAATTTTAATTCAAACTCTGTAAGGGTGGTCCAGTTGTAAAGTAGAAAAATATTTTAATATGAAAAAATAATCTCACTTGCCTAAAGGGACATTTTGGGTCGAATCCATAACCTCCAACCACATAGAGAGGAGTCTATATTACATTAAAAGGTGTCCTAAGCATTTATTTTCAAGAAATTGATATTGTAGAGGAGACACCTAGTAAATAAGGCACACAAAACAATGGATTCATTCTATAATCAACAAAAAATTGAGGGATAAGATATATACCACATACCTTGTTCTTAGGATGACCCACATATCCATTATTGAGGCTTGATTTAGTCTGGTTTGAGATAAAATAGAGAAATGGATGAATGACCTGGAAATTGGGTGGATTGGGTCACACCAAAATAGTTCAGAGGGAGGGAAGATAAACAAATAACAAATGTAAGAGGAGTCATAGAACTACCAAGAGCTCTCTAATGTATTGACAACACTCGAATCAGAGGTTGTATGTGGGAGATCTCCTCATACCTAAAGAGGATAAGAAAACCCCAAAAAAGTGGTTTTTTGTGCAAAGAATAAGTGATGAAAATGAAAGGGAAAATACAAATAATGAGGCAGGAGAAAATAAAAAATTCATCCCTTTAATGAAGTGCATGGTTTTGCCTCCTGGTTGGCCAAATTGTTCACTAATTATTATCATGCTGCTATAGAAAGAGGTAGGTCACACGGTTTATACATATAGTCTTGGAAAACGTACATAAAATATGTGTTTTCCCTCTATCCAAAACCTAAAAAAAGTAATATGGCCATGTATATCCTTCCAAAATGTTATATTGAACCATTCAACACCACCTACTCCATTAGACTAGGATACATGACTTCCTCTAAGGGCTATGAGGTTAAAGACAAACTGTGCACCCTACCTGCTTCTTCCTTTAAGCAGGCTTCTAGTCCCTGGTGCTCCCAAAACATGACTAAATTTTTAAGGGAACCTTGAACCTTAAATCAAATATAGAAACAACACATCAAAGTCTTCTAACTCACATAATTGCATTATGAATATTGGTTTTTAAACCATCCCATCCACCAAATGATAAAATTAGAAATCCTTTAGAATATTCTCCAATCTAAAACAAATGATGCTATAATATCCCTACAATATAACTTATCATCCCAAAGAATCATTGGGGAAATTATATAAGAAACACTTAACAGACTAGGATCCTTGAAATTTGAAAGATATGCCACATTGCATTTATAAACACCTTATGCACTCCAAGAATCTCTATTACACCTGACATAAAAATAGTTGAAACTTGAGACAATGATAACTTTAAAACTATATAAACAACATGGACCTTACCCGACCCTGTTAAAATGGAAGACATTATCATATAATCATCTCCTTAAACATCTCGACCATGTCACTTTTCACCATAGGTTCTACCATTTAAAGGGCAATTCCTAGTCACTTTATCTCCACCATTAGAATTCTGTAACTATGCATTTCCTTTGAATTCTAACAATACTCTCATAATTATTCTTAATTTGAACAAATGGGAAACTCTAAAATGAACCCAATATCTTAGTTGAATTGTTATTTTTCCAGGAAAATATTGGCTAACAAGCACTACATTCACCACAACATAACAATACTATGAAGCAGTTTCCCACCTAGACACTTAGGAAAAATAGAAAGGACTTAATATCAAACCATCATAGTTTCACTAACATCAAAACACTTGGCTTCGAAGGATAGTTAATTTAAAAATCTAGTTCTGATGCCTTAGGATGAAGGAACTTCGAGTTTAACTCTAAACAGGCTCACTGATGCCCGTAACTGGCCTCCAATAATGTATCTAGATAGACAACCATTAATTTTTTGTGCCCGACACAAACAAGGTTGTAGGAATGATCCATCACACTTGGATTGTTATACACTAAAACATCCCTTACGAGCTCAACTGAAGGATCATTATAATGTCAGAATAATCACCAGGAACAAAGGATTTCATCCATAGAAATTTATATACTATAATTTACAAGTGGTATGTCAGTACAAAGTATAAACATCCACAAAATAAAAAGACTAACTAATATGGTAGAATTAAGTCAAAGAACTGCTTGGTATATCTGATTCTATCTTAGTCATTCCTACTCAGGAACCCTAGAATCACTTGGTATTAACAATAAATTTTGATAAACCATGCTACCAGTGCACAAAAACTAAGGAAAACACCTCTAAAGCCCAATGTATTTTAAAATTTAGTGTGGTGTATAACCAATGATCTCTTAGTGTACCCTGATGATGTCAATATATTGGACATGGTCACTATTAAGCTAAGAGTACACCAAGAGGATTATTTGATCTCTAAAATGACTAGAGAAACTTATGCCACAAAAAATTATGTTCCTTAAACAACCCGAACCAACTATATCACACTATGAAAAGAGAAGGACAGTCGAACCACCAAATGATGACTTTCTAAAAATATCTTGAATACTCTTGCTGATGCATTAAGATTACCCAAACATGATGATTTTACTAGTTGAAGCATCACATGATCATTCAAGCATAGCCACAAAAGTATATCAACATCCAATGATGTTTTTCAAAAGTTACATACACAACAAACCATTAACCATTTTGCTTCCTCGCAAGCACTAACTTAAAACAAGAGACTTCCTACCACATTGGTATTATTAAGAAAGACTAGACATCTCTAAATAGTCTTTCTAAGCTGTGTTCCTTAAACATGGAAGTAAACATATTACCTGGTTCGATGAGATTCTCTCTACCTTAGGAGTTTCCTTACCAAAATTTTACCGAAGAGGGGATCAGCCCATGGAACACACCACATTGACCACAAACTGTGGGTGGAGGAAGTGGATAACATGAATTTATCAAGAGTTAACCTGAAATAGAAATAAACTAGATGCTTATAAACACACTAGTTTAATATTTACATTATATGTAGGTATAACAATCCTTTTGAGTTACGTACACTCAAGTCAAACCATCATGGGTAAAATACATAAATATGTAATCCAACATGTCAAAACACCTGATCCCCTTAGATTTCTATCCCAGTCATTAGGTTGAATTTGATTTATTTAATGCCCAGATTATTCTACTCTGTAGATGACCTGAGAACACCCTCAATATATCAAGGCTCAAAAATCCCACTGAACTCAACCAGTTCATTATATCATTTAGAAACTTGATGGGTACTGCGCAAAACAACCCATATAATTCTGATATTTTAGAATAAAAATGGAATATCCCTGATACTATATATATAATGTTATCATACCTATGTATTCAAGTATTGATGGCCCAATAAAGGAACTAGAAATGAGCTCTACCATTAAATATGACTATAAAACAGGATCATGGACTCCCAAGTCGTTCAACACTGATATGGAAGAAAAACAAGGGTCAAATTACCTACTATGAAGTTGAATATTTCCTAAGAATTCCCAACCCACCGAAACTGAGAATTACTAGTTGATCACTCCTTTAACAAGGAAGAACTCATATAACGAACACCCATTAAGACAAGGAAGACACTTTTAAAATTAAAGAGTCCCATGAGGGACAAATGACACCTGAATAGTACCACACAAGAGAAATTTCACATAAGAAAGTAAAAAAGGCATTAAAGAGTCTAAGTGAACTACCTAAAATATAAAGGACCTTACTGAAACATAAATCATTGACCCTACAAGCGGGTAACACCTAAAAAGGTCACTAGGCTTAAGGAACTATCTTTTTGCTACATGATATAGAATAAGGGCCTATAGGTAATGCACACACTCACATTCTAAGAAAAGCTCAAAGAACACCAAAATACCATTACATGAGGGTCAAAACTAAGGAAACCACTTTGGGTTTCATTAAGTTTATTCATTTATTACATTTATACTAAAAATATTTAAAACTTTTAAATTAACATCAAGCCGTAGTTAGGAAAAACACTTATATAACGTACTTTATTTGCAAAATCCAAAAGTCACATAAGAAGTTTAATCTAACCCTCTTTTTTAAAAATTTACTATTTAATTGAAATATAATCATAATTTGACTATTTATTTCATAAACCCCATTTTAAACATAATTAATCTATTTATAATCTTTCACAATTAGTTTGGTTGAAGAACACGTCTATTGAAATCTATGGAGGAAAACACCCATTTGGTTGTAATTGAAATTTTTATTAACTATCACCTCATAAATAACGAGATCAAGAGTAGAAAACATGACTCTTATTAATTAATGAGGGGATTGGTCAAGTAATAAGACATTATATATAAATATATAAAACCGAATAGGTAGCTATGGACACTTTAAATAACCATCCCTCTGTAGTATAAACATTCCACCATGGGGTGAATTATTTATGCATATCAAAAGAAAGGAAACCTATATAAGGGTCTCTTCACAACATTCTGGTTTCATCTATAACAACACAAACAATTTAATCCTTTAGTTTTAAAAACAACCTTAGTAGGTTCATTTAATTATAAACATGCTCTAACTGACCTACTTGGGTATAGTTGTGTATTTATGAATTTATCCATGCAGGTAATTATGCACAAGTAATAGAGGTTCAAAACTTAATAAGGAAACCAATTCATTTAAATATCAAAATATTTTATACTTTTTCATCAGACTCAAAGAACATAAGGCTCATAAAATATGGATCAGTTATATGTGTTAATTTACATATTGTAAGTATGCTCCCATTTAATCACTACCATTTTTAGGGAAAATGAATGTTTAATATCTTTAACATTTATACAATAATATTTGAGTATATAAATCACATCAACAATGGTTTGATTATAGAGGTAATCAATTTACAAATTAAGGTTCCCATACACTTCTCAAGTTGAAATTTGACACACATTTAATCATAACCAGTATGTTTTATCCCATGATAAACAAGCATAGAATCCTAGAAATTAGAAACGAGGTCTATTAATTAATCACCTTAATGTGGTAATAATGGCAGTAAAATTAAGTAAAAATACTAAATAAATCACAATACATGATGAATAAGCATAGAAATCCATTACATAATCATGGAAACACCCAAGCCTAATATAAAAGAAAAGTATATTAATTAAATCAAAGAAGCATGTTGTATAGGTAATGTACTAAATAAATCACACCTCATGTTATACAACCATACAAGCTAATAAATACCTAGGAAAACAGAGAACTAAGAATTCTACTGAAACACCTATCATGGCATTTAACATTTAGGAAAATAAACACACAAATAACATCAGCAACTACCTAGTAATGCCATCTACATGGCATGGAATATTCCTAGAAGGTAAATTTCTATATGACTAGGATGATTCTTATAATCATTCTTCCATGCCACATCGAGCCAAGGGTAAAATATCATAAATTGCATAAGTCATTAAGAAGTGGAAATTACTCCAATAACTCAAAGTAAAATCACAATCAACTATAATAACGAACAAGACGAACAACAATCTCATACCTATCCACTTGAATGATTCCCCATATTTGGGTTGATCACTCTTAAGAATGGTTATTTACTAAGTACCACATATTCATAGTCCCCTTTATACTATCCCAAAATAGTAATAAAAATAAAAAACCTTTGATTCCACTTTGTAACATCCCCGACCAACTGACTATGGAAAAAATAGCTGAATAGGTTGTCACATGGCCTTAGGCGGATCTCCCCATACACCAGGGGATGCGGACTAGAAGAAAGGGTCTAATGATGGTAGGGTGGGGAGATTATATCATCATGATCAAAGTAGCACAATGGTATATCATAAACTAAAAAATATACAACAGTGTAAGTAATAATAATAATGACAATGAGAAGAATATAAATATAATAAATAAATAAAGTGGTCAACCCCAATATAAAACAATATATGCATGCCTAAAGGATGATACATAAACTAAAATAGTAACAAATAGTAACAAACATAAAATAATTTAGTACATGAATAAAGAAAATAAATAAAACCCAAAGGAATAATTCCATGAGCCACTTGAGTACTATCTCAGGCATAGGCTCCTAACTCCCATGTTCCTAGCACAACACAATTCATACTCCGTAGACCTAAAAACATGAAGATATTCTTGGGTACCCCAGTGCAATAGTTGCCTGAATAGGGTATAAGATATATTGATTAGTCTACCTATGACGGTGCCTAAAAAATATTCTAGTTCATGCATAAAAAATAAGTAGTTCACATGTAGATCAAAATAAAGCATCAATTCAAATTAGAAAATAACCAATTAGGATTAGGTTCCCCAAGGACACCTGGATGACCATTCATGCTTCAACCTAAGATAAAATTTCTCTACTGATAGTGAACCTGTACAGATAAGATATAATGTTCAAATGGGTATTCATAATTGAGTTGAATGGAAGGTCATAATCCACACATGTATTTGTCCTGACAGTCTCATCCTATGATTTTTTTTATTGTGAATTTAATTAAAATATGAATCTATATAATTTAATTAAATACAAACCTAGGCCCATCTAAGGATAACCTTATTAAAGAACCCATTTATCACCCCAGGAGCATAACAATTAACCAAACCTAAAGGAGTCCATACATGGTGATCCATAAATAAAATTCCATGTATCACTCTCTCCATCAACTAAAACATTTCCCCTCTGATTTTGACCCTAGTATCTCATAAAGTGGTCTGAGTATCACTCATGGAATAGTGTAATCATATTTCAACCTATCTATTAAATAGGTTCTCCCCTAGGAACCAATATCACTCATATAGAGGTAATAAACATGCATATTGAGCCCAACCAAGATATAACATGTATTTCCCCAGCATATAAAGACTTATCAACCCATGAGACCATCTATGGTATTCTATAAAATTAAATCTGAGTATCGTTTGAGGTATAAACAATATATTCATTGCTTTTAAATTGAATCACCAAAGAGTCCAATTATATAACAATTCATTGTCATAAACAAGGTAAAATTTAGGAGGGATAAATATATATGAAATCCTCATCACAAGTCACAAATACTAAAGATGTGGTCCATGACCATTGATTATTTCAATTACAAAATAATAAGGCCCATGTAATAATCATTCCACCAATCCAAACAATGAACCATTAAATATATCATTTTTGGATTTGAAGATAACATACCTCAATGATGGGTTTTATTAGAAATCACGATATTATCTTTAACAATTAATTTGCTTCAAATTCATGAATTTTGTTCAATTAAAGAATTAGATGTTCCCAAAAAGTTAAATTCATACATAATATGACCATTTAATTCATTTCATTTTAATTCACATGCCCCAAGGTTAATCCAATTGTAAATAAGACACAATATTTTAATATGAAAAAACAATAAAACTCGCCCAAAGGAGATGTTCAAGTCCTGGACATAAACCCCAACAACAGAGATAGGAGTCTATATTAAATTACAAGGTGGCCTAAACATTTAATTTCAAGAAATTTATAATATAGAGGCACCACCTGGGGAATTAGTAATATGGAATAACAACATCATTCTATAATCAAAAAATCATTAAGTTATAATCTATAGATCACATATTTCATGCTTAGGATAACCAACATGTCCAAAATCGAGGATTTATTTGGTCTAGTTCAAGAGAAAATGGAGAAATGGATGAACGGCCTAAAAATAGGGTGAATTGGGCAACACCAAAATATCATAGAGGTTTATAGAATAAACAAAGAACAAAGTCAATAACAGTCATAGACATCCCGAGGGTTACCCAACTCACTTGAAGGAACTCGAATAAGAGGCTGTATAAGAGAGATCTCTTCATACCTAGAGGAGGAGAAGAAAAACACATGGAGGAGGCTAATGCATATGGAGGATAAAAAATAAAGGAGGAGGAATAAGAAATAATGAGGTAAGGGGAAAACCTGAAGTTCTCCCTTTAATTAAGCACACAGTTAGCCAAACCATTATCCAACCATTATCAGGATGTTGTCTAATGGGGGAGGTCCCACGGTTTGTGCAAAAAAATTGGGAAATCATTTGCAAACCATGAATTTTTCCTCTGTCCAAAACTATTAGTATGTCGCATAGCCATGAGGCTCCTTCTGCATGGTTGTTCCAAACTGTGTGTCACCTCCTTGGCCATAAGACCAAGATGCACAGTTTTTTCCAAGGGATGCTCCATTTAATAAAATCCATTCACCTTGTTTGTTTCTTCCATTAAGTGGGATTATAGGCCCCAACACTCCCAAAACTTTATGGAACACTCTAGGGACCCCTCAGGACTCAAAAACATATAAAAACAACACATTGATGTGTTCCAACTCACGAAATTCCATTCCAAAGAAGAATTTGTATACCAAACCATCAAATAAATGATAAAATTCAAAATCCATTGCAATTAAATCCAATCCCAAATATTGGGCAATACTAGAATAAAGAGGAAAAGAGTGATATGGAAAAAGGGTGAGTCATCATTTAGAGAATATGACAAGGAAAACCTAATTACGTGTTGTTTATGAATATAATAAAATAATGTCAGGGTTTCAAAAATATTGGTCAATGAAAATGTATTTTTAAAATGAATAATATTAAAATTATGATTTTAATGTCATGGTTTTAATGAAAATGATCATGTTCTATATGGTAATATTATTTCCATTTAGACAAACCTTAACCTAGTTGTAAAAAATCCATGTTGTGGTTCAAACGATTAACATTTGAAGGCTCTAATTGAAATGATTTCCTTAGAATAAAAATTCATGGGTTATTCTTATCATACGTAAATAGTTATTCCATGGTTTATAAAAAAATTATGTCATTTTATGTTTTAATAAAAAATATTTTTTATAAATTCTCAAAAAAAAATCCAAGGATGTCCCAAAGGGCCCATGCTAAATACTATAGAGACTTTAAACCATACCAAATTTTTTAGGTGTATTTGATTTTTTTAAAAGTGAATTTAGATGATTTATTAACTTATAAGATATTTATAAATTATAAAATAAGGGTAAATATAATATATTTAATATTTTATATTGAAATTTTTGAAATGATAATATTAATTTATCATATTAAAAGTATTATTGTAGATATTCATTTAGATCTAACCTAAATAGTTTTTTATGTGATTTAAGGATTAAATAAATATAAAATATATGATATATAAATAACATAAATTGATTTCATTATTAATATAACGTGTTTATATGTTAAGTAATATAAAGAGTTTATATTTATTATGAAAATAATAAATTCTAATATGAATTTTTCATATTTGTAGTAAAAATATAAAGTGATTAAATTTTATTTAAAGAGACTTGGCGACTTTATATGGGAGAGGGTTTTAGTCCATATATTAAATAGGGGGCTCAAAGGCCTTGGGTATTTAAAGGCCTTACATTAGTGGGGGTGGGACAATGATATCATAGAGGCCCAGGTATAGCTTAAAGGCCTTATATTTGAGGGATGTCCTATGGGTATTATATTTTTAAGGGTAGATAAAAGGTATTAAATATTTTAAGGGGGTATAAATGTCCTATATTTTTTATGAGTTTCCTTATTGCCTTACATTTCTAGGATAACTACTATAGTACTCACAATAAGTTACCACTTTAAAACATGATATAGTAAACCATAATTTTTTCTCCCATTAAGATTCATACCATGAACCTCAATGATAACAATCCCCTTGCCCTAACAACACTATAAGGGGGTTGTAATGTGTTTATATTTATATGTTATGGAATTTACATAAAATAATACATGAATTATAAAATATTTGTAATTGTTTTATTTATGAAATTTTCATAAATTCATCTCTCATGTCAAAATTTATGAAATGTTTATTTATTTTATTATTCCTTATATTCGACCAATATTATAATTTTTAGGTTATAAACTCAATAGTAAAATATGATTATGATTTACACATATTTGGTGGTATCATTATATTAGAATCAAGGTCTACCTTGAGTATCAGTCTCTGGGTAATGTAAATTTGGGCCAAACATCTCACTAATATTGTAAATTATGCTATGTCTAAAAAATTGGGGGTTTGTTACCTATTTCACCATACTTATTAATAAATAGATTTTCTTTTTGTATGATTTTAAACCTTTATATAAAATAGTTTAATGTATCTTATGCAAGGAATGTATTTGGATATGTTTGAATAACAGTGACCCTATTTTTCCTTGTAATACTTTGAAATATATAAAGGAATACTTTTATAGGTAGGCACCGAGACAACATGAGATTTTGAGGCCTAGTGAGCTCAGAATTGATATCATAAAAATATTAAATATATTAATATTACAGGTGCACATTTTTTCAAAAATAGTGGGATAACTCCCTGAAGAGATTATTGTATCCAAAATCAATGACCATGGTTGAATTTGGAAAAAAGGATTTACCCTAGGTGTCACCTATGGTTGTTGGTGTTAGATGTTGGTATGAGATAACTATTGGTAGGTACGTTAGGTGGATTTATTTATTTATTTATTTGTTTATTACCGAAAAACATAACTTCTTATTTAAATATCCAGTTATGGAAATTCTCCAGAGATAGGTATATAACCCTGGGATATTGGATAGGATCCTCTGATCTTCTACATTGGTGGATTGAGATTGGAGGACAATGCATGGCCATATCAATGTTGATCGAGAGGTAGCGAATGAAGTGGGACTTCTACTTCACTATTGAATGAATTCTTTACCAATTATCAATACCAAATCATTATAGGACACATAAATTGTGGATTTTTTCCATTTTTATTAAATTATCTAGAATTGGTTTATCATTTTCTTTTGATTCTGTGATTGTGTGTTCTTCGCACGATCCCTATAGGCGAGATAAATTATTTAATACCTTTTATTTTTTGAATTATGAAATGTTATCAACCTAGTTTACCCAATCTATGATCATTGGACAATAACACTTGTACAATGGTGTTTTCAACTTTTTCTTATTTCTTCAATCCACTTGTACTTTGTGTTCTTCGCTATAGGCCTATAGGTCACGGTTTGACATTTCTAGGGTAGGTTCAAGGATGATTAAACCCATTGATTCATGGATGTTTTGAAAATGATGAACATATTGGTGTTTTTTGGATGGATTGAGATAGATCGTGAGTTATGAGTGATTATTCATGGATTAAATATCCATATAGGTAATGGAATCAAATGGAAGATGATGGTAGGTGCGACAGTCAATGTTTTGGCCTTTATAAATATCATGAGATTCAATTTTTCAACCACTAGTGGCTGAGAAATGATGGATGGAGGGGATTTCCTTCAATTTTGGGTGTTCAATAGGTGAGATCCGTTGTGTTGAGTCTAGATAGAGAAACCATGTGAGGAATCCATGGATTTTATAAAAAAATATAATTACACACCATGTGTTCTAGAATAACACAAGATCTGTAGCTCTTTGGTTGTGATTCTAAGGTTTCAATAAATGTTAAGGATCATGCGTTATGTGTTCGGACCCACACACTATGCGATCCTCCTTTGGTGGAAAAACCTTGTTCCAGATGGAATATTCCTAAGACCCAATGCTGTTAGAAATTCTATGTACTCTAAAATTAAACAGGCACCAGAAGGTACCCGGGCACTACTAGGTACATGGTCAGCTACACAGGCAGGGATGAGAGGATATGGGTTGGACTTGAGTGGCTAAGAAATGCCATGTATGATCCATACAGGTCATTTATGATGACAGGGATTATAATCCATGTCAAGTGGATAACACAACAAAGTAATGAGGTAGGGCCACATATTGTTCGGACCCCCATACACACCATGTATTCTCTCATTCCACTTCTTCATCTCATATCTCCTTTATTTTCACTTGGATTTTATCTCATGAGTATCCTATCCTGAGTAGTTTTCCATGTAGATTATGATATTTTCCTTCAATGTTGAATTGAGGTATGATGAGAGATATTCTGAGAATAACACTTCTTTAGAAGATGCTTGATGATGGTAGTGATCAGGGAAAGACTATTGGAGAGATGTCATGGTTAGTAATCCCAATTATCACTAGGTCACATGTTTCCCGTACTATCACATAAATTTTAGGGTCAATATTCCCCTTTCACATTAGGGTGAAGGTTCCTCATACTGTTTATACATATAAAGATAGTAATCCCCTACATGTGCATGTTTCCTCTATCTATGAATTAGTACTCCCCCATCTCTGAGCTCTGGAGGGGTGTGGGTCCTCTATTAGAGTTGTGGATCCCTTGACTTTGGAGTGTTTTAGTGAGGATAGGGCCCCTAAACATATATTCTGGTGAGGTTACATTTGATTTTTTTCATTAGTGACTGAATTTTGGAGTAGCATGCTTACTCATCAGCTTTGGTTGGGCTATGAGATGAAGTTCCCATTTCTATCTCATCTGGGTTTATTTATGAGAATACATATATTTAACTTTTGGGTTTCATTTCCATCTTGATTTTCTTTGAGATAAATATTGTTGTATCTTTATATCACTGCCTTTCATATTTGGGGCATCCTACTAGGTATGCAAATACTAACCCCATTATGGGTTTTTTTCTGCACATTCATCTCTTAGGAAAACGACAGATAGATTGGTGGTGAATATGTTATAGTATAGTGATACCTAGGTGTACTGACTGTGTTTGGTGGTCGAAATTAGATATTAGGAGTCTAGGTCTCTCAGATTTATTTATTTCTAATTGTTTCCAGGTTGGGACTTTATCTCCAGTTTGGAGTGTATTTTTTCCATTTACACTCTAGTTTTATTCTTACATACTCTGACATATTTCCTATAAGTTATTATATTAATGGTTTACTCTTGATATTACTATATTTTTATTATTATTCTTCAGTATTTCATAGATATGGTTGGGTGCATTCATATAAGTAAATTAGGAAAAGGAAACTCATTCCATTTATGCCTTCTCATCACTTGTCACTAGACCCTGACCTATTGGATATGGGATTGGGGTTTTGATGGCTTGGTCTTCTACTGGCCCGGTAGCCCCCAATGATTTGGGTCATTATAGAGTGGTATCAGAGTAGCTAATTCCTTGGAATAGTTTTTAAAATTCCCCCCTTATAAGGATTGGTTGGGGCATAAGGAAATAATGTCAAAGTTTCTTTAGTGAGAATAATAAGCTAGAGAACACAGTGTTAGTGTGGTGGCCAATTTAACCATACACTAGGATTATCACTACCTGCTTTCCAACTGAACATACCAAGACATTGGTTATAGGGAACAATGGTACATACATCATATAGGATTGATTTCTTTTAACTTCCATCCTGAGTCAGCTCCCCCCCCCACACAAAAAAATACATATATATATATACACTCATCTTACTAGGGTATGTCTTGATAACTTTTAGGATTCCTCCATGAATACAGTGAGTTAGGTTACTGATTTAAGTTCGTGATGATGATCTAATGAGTGATGAGACCTCAGTTTAGGATCTATTCTATGTAGTTTTACCTCTAGGCGGTCAGGTAGTAGTACCCCCAGCCATTGAGAAGTAGTTAGTACCAACATGGAAAGTGATGGATGCACACATGATGACCGTGCTATAAAAGTTTCAGCACTAGATTCCATTGATGTTTCATGGAGATACAAATCCTCAAGGAGTAGATGATTGTCTTGAGTTGGTGATTCAATCCTTTAGGTTGGCTCAAACTCTTACAGATCAAATGGTTGTGTTGGTAGTTATTTTTTCCATGGAGTATATGGGAGCTAGTAGAGTTTGGTTACATATACCCGTGACAAGATGATGCACTCATGGTATGAATTCCAACAACTATTTTTGAGGTATATTACCCATAATTTTTATTCTCAATATGGATCTTGGATCTTCTTGAGCTATAATATGGTAGAATTATAGTTGATGAGTATGTTTCAAGGTTCTTCAGAATTATGTGGCAATCCCTTGATATGGTACAAGATGACTTTTTCTAAGTGAGGAGGGTTGAGAAGTGTCTTTGTAGATACATTTGAGCCAGTGTGGTTTACCTATACCAGCCCACTTATGATAGAGTGCTAGAGCAGGGTCTGGTGACTGAGTGATTCCAAGGAGAGGGATATAGGGTGATTGGATCTGGCGGTTGGAATTATGTGGATGATTTGTCTGCATTAGGTAGATATGTTAGATATAGAGGTCTGAAAAGAGGAGTAATTATCATTCTCACACTCATACATGAGGATCTATAGCTTAAGGATCACACATAGGATCTAGTGAGCCCTGATATGGGTGATTTTTTTTGTGATGGGGACTCTATTTCATGTATTTTTGCATATCAATTCTTGTAATAATTGTGTATTTTAAGGTATACATTAGTCAATTAATGGTTATTTACAACTTTATGATTAATTTATGATAGTTAAAGTTATCTAATGGAATAATTAATAAAACAATTATCATTAAATCTACCAATTGATTATTCTTTTAATTAATTATTTTTCTTTTTTATTTATTAGTTTTGTTTAATTGATGTTTTTTATTAATTATATGATTATTATTTAATTTTCTTTTTTGTGTGCTTGATATTTATTTACTTTTCTATTTTTAGTTTTAATATATTTATTAAATAATTATTGTTTAAATTTTAATTAATTTTATTTAACTAGTGATTTAATAATTTGTAACATTTATTTTTAATACAATTCTTAAAAATTTTATTTTTTTATTTTTTTAGTTAATTAATTAATCAATTTATTCTTTTTAGAGAATTGTTTTTAATTTTTAGTCTTTTATTAATTTAAAATTTTAATTATTAGTAATTTATTTAAATTTTTCATTAATTTAATTTGTTACTTTAATTTTTTTTGTTTTGTTTTTCTACTTGGTGCATTACCCTATATGAAAAATATTGATGTTGTGCAAGAGGATTTTTCTTGAAGGTTTATAATAGAAATTCATGTAATATAATTTGGCCACGAAATATATTTCTCTTACACCACATATGACTAAAACCCGACTAACCTCAGCAGGAGGAGATTTTAACATGTATCACAGATGATCGAATGGGTTCTTATTCCATTGAAGACAATGTAAAAGACACTTGGAAAATAACTGATCACTGATCTTTTTGTTCAATTTGTATCACAACCCATGTACTAAAGGATTGACACTTACAATAGCATATTTGTGTTCACGGATGAGAACTGGGCCCCATTTGAACATCAATTTGAATAAAATCTATGCCATTATTATCAGGGTAGAACTGGAAACAAGTTGAAACATGTTTCTCATGGAAGATAAGGCTAAATCCACTGAGCTCACCGTTGTTGGGAGAAATAATAATTGAACCTCCATCTGGTGAGCCAATCACCAGCCAAGACGAGGGATGAAGATGTGTTTGGTTCTATTGAGGATTCAATGTCAATGATAAACTCTAGCATGTTGAATAAATAGATCCTGATGTTGATCTCTGATGTGTGAAGTTTAAACCAAAATATGTGGTGGATGAACTTTTCATAATTTATAAATAAATAATAATAATAATTTTTTTTATATTTTACATTTATCATTATATTGATGAGGTGGGAATTTGTTTTTTGGGAATCCCATATTGAAAATGTGGGTTGAATTCCCAAATCTCCCCTCCTAAAAAAGGGACTTGGGAATTGGAATTTTTTATAAAAAAAATATATATTCCTAAATGATTTTAAATAATTTTAAAAAATATATATTTTTTAAAATCTTTAAATATATATATATATATATATATTATCACAAAATAAAATAAAAAATAAAGAACATAAAAATATAAGAAATTTTATAAAAATGACTAATACTGTGATTAATCATAACATTTGGACTTTGATTTTTTGAATTATAAATAGGTTCCCCTCATCAATATTTGTCTTGTTTTGGTTGAACTGAGGAATTATTTGATCAAAATTGTGAGATCAAACTGGTGAAATTCACACTGATTTAGATTCATAAATAAGAGACGATGAGATCACTTATGGGTTAAAATTCATTCAATCTAAGAAATTATATAATTTTTTTTCCCAATATCAGTGTTGCAGGGTGGTAAAAAAATGAATTTTCAATTTTCCACATATCTCGGGGAAATCCTTAAGGGAAAATTTCACCGAGAACCTTGTTCCATCAAATTAGGGGTGGATCTATCCCTTTGGATAGTGAATTAAATTTATGCACTGAGATTCAATATATCTTCTCTATATGCCTAGATATTTTATAATAATCAAAAGGCTTTAAACCCAAGGAAAAACCTAGAATATGGATTCAAAATCCCTCAAAGTGATGAACTATGACAGTGTCAAACATAACTATTTCAATAGAAATAAGTTATATTGGTGGAAAGAAAAGATAAAATTTATTCTTATGGTGTTGAAGATTTTTTACATTTTGGAACAGAATATTTCTCCTATTCTAGATGATCCTGATCTAAATCTTGATGGAAATCCTGTGGATGCGGCTCAAGTTGAGAACATTCAGGCAATAAGAAATAAATTTTAAGATGATCAATTTTTGTGTCTAGGAAATATTCTCATCACATTATCAAATCATCTTTATGACTATTTCCTCCAAATGAAGACCACTCAAGATATATGGGATGCATTACAATTCATGTAAAAATACGAGGTAGAAATTACCAAGAGATTTCTTATTGAAAAGTATCTAAACATCAAGATGGTTGATAAAAAGACAATGTTAGAGAAAGTTCATGATATATAACTTATAGAAAATAATATTCATTCCCTTGTGATTAAAATAATATAATATTTTCAAGTTGGTGAAATTATTTATAAATTTCCACTTATGTGGAAATATTTTCATAAATCACTTTTTAAAGAGAGTGTGGATATTTCCTTGAAACAATTGAAAAATCTTATTTTCATTGAAGAATAATCCATGTTGAGAAACATGGGTATGTCTTGGAAATTTGATACCAGGATTAATATCATTAAGGTAAGGTCACAACCCAACTCTTCCATACATGTCTAAAAGTAAATTCAACAATTCAAGAATAAATTCAATCATTCTAATTTGAAAGGAAAATTATTTATCTATTTAAAACTAGGGAATTTTATAAGGAAATGTTACTAATGAAAGAATATTGATAAACCCACTGAAAATATGATGACTAATGATAATCTAAATGATATGATAATTGAATTCCACATGACTTTATTGAATATGGTATGGTGTCTTTATTCTATTGAAAAAATTCATGTCTGCAAGCATCATTCAATGTTCAAAAAATTTAACGACTGTATTACCATAAAGTAAGTACATCTTGGAAATAATTCATGTATCAATGTCAACGACCAAGAAAATTTGGAGAAAGAATTTACTTATAGGAAGAAGTTCAAACTTCTTAATGTGTTTTAATCACCCAAAATTTTAACGAATTAATTTTCTATTGAACTTATATGTAATAAGGGATTTCAGGTTTCATTCGAATCTAACAAGGTTATATTGTCGAAGGGAGGCACGCTTGTGGGGAAGAGTTACTAAAATGATATAATGTATCAAATATCCATTAATAATATTATTGAATATTCTACTTACATGATTGAGTTCTCTAATTTATGCAATGATTTTTTTAGAAAATGTTAATTATAATTCACTAAAAGCAATGAATAAGTTAAAATTAATTAAATTTTTAAATAAATTTAACATATGTGAAACATATGCAGAATCTAAAATAGTTAAGAATCATTTTCATAGTGTTTAAAGAAATTATTATATATTATAATTAGTATATTCTGATATTTTTTAATTAAATGGATTATTAACTCATGGATGAAAATGAAATTTTATTACTTCTGTTGATGACTACAGTATATATTTACATATATATATTCTTATATTAATGAATGAAGACTTTCATATGTTTAATAAGTATAAATAAGAAGTTTAAAACAAATTAAACAAAAGTATTAAAGTATTATTCTCAGATATAGGTATTTAATACTTTATTAGCGAGTTTAATGAGTTTTGTGAAGAAAATGATATAATTCACCAATGTACTGCTCCTTACACACCTTAGAAAAATATATTAGTTGAAAGGAAAAATCATACTTTAGTAGAAATGGTAAATTTAATTATTAATAAATCTAATTTACCATTAAATTTATGGGGTGAAGCTATATTGGCTTCATTTCAAATTCATAATATGATTTCCTTTAGAAAAACTATGCTCCCCCTTATTAAATTTGGAGAGGTAGAATACTTAATCTTTATTATTTTAAAATATGGGAGTGTTTAGCTTACTATAGAGGTAATGATCTTAAAAGAACTAAAACTGGTTCAAGATCAATTAAAGGTGTTTTTGATGGATATTAAAAAAATATAAAATCATATAGAAATATGTACTTGGGAGAAAATATAATTATTGAATCAAGGGATGCATAGTTTTTTAAAAATAAGTTTTATAAAGATGATGTGGAGGAAGTAATTCAACATAACCATATCTCAAGTACTCCATCTAATTCAAATACAATAATAGATAATAATGATTATTATTGAGCTGAACCTAAATAGAGTACAAGAATTTGGAAGTAGAAACATCTATATCCAAATTTTATTTCTCCCGATTCCATAATTTTTATTATTAAGGGATATCAAAATAATAATCTTATGAATAATTATCCTCTATTACTAGCTATATAAGTTAAACCAAAAATATATATAGAATCTATAACATATAGAGATATTGATTTATAGAAGGAATAAATTAATGATGAGATGGATTCTATTATGAGGAACAATACATGGGTCATTATGGATTTACCAAGAGATTCAAAACCTATTGGTTGTAAATGGAATTTTAGAAAGAAGTATGATTCTAATGGTAACATTCAAGATTTTAAATCCAAATTTCTTGAAAAATGTTTCAGATAAAATAATGAATTTATAATTTTGATACTTATTCTCATGTAGCTCAGATTACTTCAACAAGGATATTATTTTATTTAGATTTTATTAATCATTTTTTATATCGAATTCATTTCAAACCTTCTTTTTCAAATAGAGGCCTAAATGAAGAGATTAACATTGAATAACAAAAAGGGCTAGTTTTACAAGGTAATGAAAATAATGTATGTAAAATAGTTAAATATTTTTATGGTCTTAAACAATCTATGAAGCAATGGAATGAGAAATTTGATTCTATTATTTTATCTCATGGTTTTACTCATAATAATGTTGATAAATGTGTTTTTTAAAATTTCAAAAAAGATTATGGAGTTATTTTGTGTATATATGTGGATGATATGATAATTTTTAGAACCAATATTATTGGTTTAATTGAGAAAAATAATTACTTATCTTCTATGTTTAAAATTAAGGATCATGAAATAGTTGATACTATTCTGGGTATTAAATTTTGAAAACATAGTGGGGGTTATTTTTTAATTTAGTCTCATTACATTCAAAAAATGTTAAATAAGTTTTATCATCTTGCTTTGAAGGATTCCAATACTCAATTTGATTTTAGTGTGAAACTATTTATAAATACAGGTAGAGCTATATAAAAACTAGAGTTTTCTAATGTAATTGGTTCTTTAATGTATACAATGCATTGAAATAGACCTGATATTTCATTTTGGATATGTAAAATTATTATATATACTAGTAATCCTATTATGGATCATTGGATATGTATAATGATAATTTTTGGATACTTAAGAAAAACCCAATATTTAAGTTTATACTAGAATGATTATTTGGCTATATTAGAAGGATGCACTGATGCAAGTTGGATTACTAGTATTGTTGATAACCAATAAACATTTGGATGGTTGTTTTCACTTGTATGTTCTATTGTTTCTTGGGTGAGAAAGAAACATACATGTATTTGACATTCAACCATAGATTCTGAGTTTATTGTCTTAGTGGCATGTGGAAAAGAAGTTGAATGGATTTAGAATATATTATTGTATATTATATTGCGGCCTAGTATGATGCCTCTTATCCCTATCAATTGTGATAGAAAACCAAATTTATCAAGGTAATATAGTTGCATATAAATTTTAAAGACTATACATTTAAGTTCAAGACATGATTATGTGAGTCATTTTTTACAAATATGGTACCATAAATATTCTTTATGTGAGATCATGGGAAAACATAAA
Source organism: Viscum album (assembly GCA_963277665.1). NCBI lineage: Eukaryota > Viridiplantae > Streptophyta > Magnoliopsida > Santalales > Viscaceae > Viscum > Viscum album. The sequence goes on along the minus strand of OY728157.1, from coordinate 1,417,249,996 downwards.
GATTCATTTACAAAATCTTTACTAAGAGAGATCATTCATGTAAATAATAAACAGATGGGGTTAAAATCCCTAAAACAAATAATTTTTGTAATGGAAACCCAATACTCACTTTAGGTAGATCCTAATCAAAGTGTTTAATGAGTAAAACAAGTTATGAAGATGACTGTTGGTATTGAAAATTATAACCCCAAACTATTTGGTGTCAATATCATCAACTATAACTAGATATTGATTTATAAACTCTTATAAAAATATTAATACATGATGATTTATGTATTATAATAATTTAAGAACATTGTAATGTTTTTCTTATGTGAAATTAGAAGTGGTACTACTTCTTGTAGGAGTTAATGGGTTTACTCCTTAGAGGGTTCATGAAAAGTATATATGCATATGGCCAAAAAAGTGCTATGAAATGAGATGTTGGATTGAAAGACCATTTTATGCATGATATATATATCTTACCTTTAATATTAACAAGTTTAATGTTTCAAAAAATTATAAATATGATAATACATTGAGATATTGATACTAAGTAAAGGTTTAAATCAAAAGATAATTATATTATGTATAATGATTCACTTGTGATATAGAGAGTTAATATTTATGAATAAAATTAGAGGATTTTCATAATTTATTGATAAATAATAATAATAGAATAATTTATTTTATTGGACAAACATTTATTATTTGTATGGGTGAGGTTGACATTTGTATTTTGGGAATACTTAATTGGAAATATTGGTAGAATTCCTAAATCTCCCCTAAAAAAACAGGCCTTGGGAATTTAAATTTTTCATAAAAAATATATATTTTATTAAGTTATTTTAAAGTGTTGAAAAATATAAATTTAGTAATTTATATTTATATATATATATTATATAAATATAATAAAATGATACAAAATAATAAAAAAATAAAAAAATAAAATATTTTATAAAAATTACTTATAACATGATTAGTCACAATATTTGTATTTCCATTTTTGAAATTTCAAACAGGTGACCCTCATCACGAGTTGTCTTATTTTGGTTGAACCAAAGTGTTATTTGAATGAAAGAGTGAGATCAAACTGGTTTGATTCACACCAATTTCAATTTATAAATAAGCGATGATGATTTCGCTTATGGGTTAATTTTCCATCAATCCAAGAAATTCTACAAATATTTTTCACAATATCAGTTCTATGGGAAAATAAAAAAAAATCTTTTTCAGTCTTCCAAAAATCATGGTGAAATACTCAAGGGAAACGTTCATCAATAACCCTACACCATTAAAGCGGGGGTGGATCAAACCCTTTTAAAAAGTGAATTAAATTCTTGCATCGAGTTTCAATACAAATTCTCCATATTCCAACATATTTTCTAACAGAACTGAAGATGAACTCACTAATTTTGAATATCATAAAATCTAGCTTGGAATTCATTGGTACTCTAATCATGAGCGACGAATTCTTTAACACTGACATTATGATCAAGTTGATCATTAGATTCCTATACCCCATCATTCAACTATGGCTGGAGAACTTTGATGAAGACAAATTCACTGGAATTCAAACCTTTTTAAGGCAATAATGGTGATCCACATCCATTTGAATTTAAAACCCAGATGAAGATGAGAACCAATGTTGATGAAGACGAACCCAAATTAATGTTGTTCCCAAATGATGATATTCAGCATTGATAAGGTGACCAAGCTTCCAAGGAATTGTTCTGGAGGTGTAAAGTATACGATCCTTAAAATTTTTGGATGTTGAATTTATGGATTCTGAGTATGTTGAATTCATTGATCATTTTAACTTACCTAGGTTGTTTTGGGAAGATGAAAAGTGTGCATTTGTGAGTTGAGGATATCTAATTCCTGGATAAGTAGAAACCCATGCCATAGAATGAGATTATTTTTTTGTTTGTTTTGTGTTTGAATGTTCGATATTTTAAAGTTATAGGGGGTTTCAATCCGCCTTATTTTTGGCTTTATAAGTGAGATGTGTGCATGATATGTTCTTGGTCATTTTCCTATAATAATCTCAATGTGAAATTTGAGGTGGTGGGGTGTGAGCATTGAGTTGATATTGGTGATTGTTCAAAGGCTTGTTTTAGAAGATTTATCAATGTGGGTTCGTTATGGATATTTTCAATATATACATTTCAATGTAGAATTAAATTTAACACTAGAAGATAATTTATGGTGTTGAATAAATTAGTTTGGAGTTTTTGATAAAGTCACATGAGCAGTGATCAAAGGTGGAAAAATTACAAATATTTCTATGATTAATGGTGCTTGAAATGAGAAAATATAAAGGATGGTAGATAATTATTTTTACAGTAGACACATAATTAATTAAAAAGGGGATATAGACATATTATTTTTGGAATTTATAGTATAGAATCGATCATTATTTTACCAAAATTGAGAAAGAAGAATGGAGATGAATCAGTTAATCTCATGGTGGAGGGGAAACTAACTTCGATAGAGAATATTTCCTTATTTATTTAATGATTAATTATCCAGCTATTATGATGTATTTATAGAAAATAATTGAATTTGTAACTCCTATCATGGGTAGATAAACATTTTTTGGGTTATCAGGCTGTAATTCATTGAGATTCATTATATAATCAAATCTTATCACCAATTTTATTTTAGTGAAATTGTTATTCAGTGATCTCATATTCTTTATTAATGAGAATCACATTCACACTATTCTACATACCAATTAGTGATATAAAATGATTCTTTACCTCTATTAATCAATATAAGTATTGAAATTGGAAATTGTTGATGTTACTCTTCACTATTAAATAACTAATCATATACTCAGTTTTAATGGAAAAAACTTTACTAAGGGTATTTCACTGAACTGTGTTAAACACATAAAAATAGTTGGTTTCTCAACACACATTCTCTAGAGTACTTTCATAGAAATTATATCTTAAAGTTAGAGTATAATATTACTTTTATCAGTGTAGTGCAGTATGATTCCCTGATTCTTATTTTACTTGCCTTTCTTCCTCTAGTTACACATTCTTCATCATTTTTCTCAACCATTGTTTTAGTTTTATTTATTTTATTTCCATTTTTTTGTTTGAATTTTTTTGTCACACATTTTAATTTCTCCTTCTTAAAGGAATATGATACTATTACTTACCATGATTATATATATTAGTAGGTATTATAAATAATTAAATTTGTCACATTCTCATGGACAACTTTATCAAATTTTGAAGCAATTTCCAGGGAAGGTGAATATGAACAATCAAAAAACTAAAAAATTAAATCTATTTATTAGATAATTAAAAAAATCTGAAAGAAAACATTCTAATTACAACTGGTTAGTTATTTCACTATTGTGTAATTTATTGAAATTGTTTAAATCGTAAATTTTATTCACAATAGGGAAATGGTTAATTGTAAAATTATAAAATTAATTTATTAAATAAAAAAACACTTTTATAACCATATGAAAAATAAAAACAAGGCTAAAATATGAAATTTAAATCAAAATCCCAACCTTGAAATTCAGAGATATATTGTGCATAATGAAAAGTTGGTTTCACCTCAACCTATGAATGAAAATATTGCGAGAATTAGACTTTGGTATTTCTGTCTTCTAATTATTTCAAACTATCCATCATCCATATAGTTATCCCCTATGTTTATAAATTATGAGATAAAGTAATATTACCTCTCCATGATACCATACTTTAGTGGTTAGTCCAGTGAGGATTATCTTTATTTTATTAGATATTTTTATGGTTTTGTAAAGCAGTTACCTTTTCATTGGATTTATGAGGAGAATATTTTGTTGATATTATATCTTTTTTTTTGAAAATTAATTTGAAGAGATGGTTCCCAAACATAGATGAAGAAATATTGAATACGTTAGAGCATATCTATAATTCATTTATTGGTAAATTTTATCCAAGAAACACCACTATTTAACTAAGGCATAAAATCAACATTTTTCTTAAATATGGTGATGATAATTTTCCTGAGAATTGGGATTGATTTATAGAACTTCTTAGAAAATTTCCCAATCACAAAATTTCTCCCCATTTGAAGATGGATACTTTATATAATTTTATCACTCCTTATTATCTTAATATTATTGATCATTATTGTTGTGATGATTTATCAGACATTAAAATAGATGATCTCAAACAAGTATTTAACAAAACTCAAACAATCTCAACACAAAATCATAAGGAAGACAGTTATTCATCAAGTTGAAAATAGTACTCATGTGGCTATTTTTTATGATAGAGTTCTTAGGGAGTAGTGATATAATTATGGGATTCTTGGTCATTTTCAATGATGTTTCCTCAAAATTAAACTCCATGTCCAAATAAAAAAGAATTATCAGTTTGTGGACTTTAGATATAATAATCAAGGGTTTAGTGATACTTTATATAATCAGTATAACTCTATTTATAAAATTCAATCTAAACTTTCTTAGAGAGAATAATGTTTTTTAAAACCTACTACTTCCCCTAGTTTCCCAAATCAACCCATAAAACAATTTGAAAATAATACAGGATATTCTAATTGGAATATTGATTTATATGGAATATTTAGGAACTTGATTTCTAAGGTAGATTCAAGACACTCTAGCATTAATAATTTGTATGTTCAGTTGGTTCAAATGGGTAGGAATATAGGTCAATGATAAAATGGAAAGTTTCCTAGTATAGTTGAGCCTAATCCATGGAAAAATGTGAAGGATATAATAACCGGATCTGGCCTTTAAACTCATAAACACATTAATGAAGTATCGATTTAAGTAAAAATTTATGAAAAATTTTAATATTAGGTAAAAATACCTAAAAAATCCAAATCTATAAATCTAGATAGAACTGTCCATAATAAGAAAAAATATCAAATCTTAACAAGATAAATCTCTATAACCAAGGAAGATGAAATGTGAGTTGTTTAAAGAGGGAAATAAAGAAGTTATATTAAATTATGAGGAGTGTAATAAACTACATTAGAGGCATTATTCCCCTCCCATCCCTTTTCCTATAAGAGTTTAAAAGAGTGATGAACCTGATTACTTGAGATTCCTAAAAATGATTAGAACATTTAGCATCAATATTCCATTTTTGAAAGCCTTGGATAAAATTCCATCATATATAAAATTCCACCAAGAGTTTTTTGGATAAAAAATGGTTGGAATAAATTGGATACCATCTATCTTAATGTGTAGTGTGGTTTTGTTCCTCTGAAAAAGTTGTCTCTAAAGTTGAAGGACCATGGTAGTTTTGTTATTCAATATCAAATAAAATGAAGAGGGAAATTAAATTATTTATATTATTTAGAATAAATAATTAATTTTATTACTTACTCCTTGATAAAAAATTCCGGTCTTAGGGATTTAAAACCAACTTTTTTCTATCTATAACTTTTTGATTGGTTACTCAATCATCCTTATGGAAGGGTTTATGTCTTACTAGTCAGTATGGGGAAGAAAAATTGTCCCACATATTTTCTTTTTTGTGATATGGAGTGTAATTAAAAGTTTCCGATCATCTTAAAAAATCCATTGCTTTATAATTAAGGTGCTATCATAGATGTTTTTATAAGAAAACGTACCCTCCAAGTTATATATGATGTATAGGATATCCTAGTTTTTGAAAGTATCAAACATGAGGACAGGTGTAATCTAATTGATGTTGTTGAGGATTAGTTGTTTATAATCTAATTTATATCTGAGTATGGTCCTTACCCTCTTGAGGATTGATAAATTATAATTCCCCATTAAATTAAATGTTTTACTTAGATAGAGATTCCACATTTTCAGCAATCTGTTGATGATGGAATTCCATCCCTATAGCCCAATTTAGAGTCAAAATCATCTATCATTCATACTGAATTTTATGAGCCTGAGTATGACTATTTTTATTCTAAGTTTGAGAGTTTGAAATATTAAATCCCATTTAAAAACTTGATTTCTTTCAACTTGAAGAAGTCTATTTTCTATAAATATTTTCTCTTGATGTTTTTGAACCAATTATTTTTTATTAAACACCTAGTTTTGAGAAATTCACTTCGTTTAAGTCTTCTTTAAAATTTGAATATTTTATTTTCTATGTACAGTTATAAACTATTTGGTTGGATAATTTATAGTAGAAATTTTTATAAGACGTTTTTTACAAAATTCCCCTTTGTAATGATCAGGTTACATCATATTTTTGACATGTTATTGATCGTTTCAAAGACCAAACTATGGGAGAAAACCTTCAGAGCACTTATAGTTTTCTTGGATAATTTTCAACTGTGTTTATTATAATATTTGGGATTAATATTGAATATATTTACATTTAAAAAATGGTGGAAAGCAACCTTAGTGATCAATTTTTAATGTAACTTATAAAATATTTACTTGTTATTAGTGTTCCCAAGGTATTTGATGAGTATAATGAAGTCTGTTTAATTATTAATGATGTTTCACTCATCAATGAAACTATTTATCTCAATGGTCATAATTATACATTTCAATGAGGAAGTATGGATGAAGACTTATATCTATAGATACATGGCCTCTCTTTATAATGGTCCATTGATGTGATACTCACCTATATAATTTTGACTGATATTCATCATCATTGGATCTACAAACAAGAGAAACATTATCCAAGCTTCCTTCCTTTCATCTTTAGCTATAATATTTCTTAAACTATAAATTAAAGTTACTTATGTTCAATATTTCAAATATTACAGGAACTGTATCTTGGTGGATAGATTTATTTATCATAAAGAAAAAAAGGGATTACTTTGTATATACAATAATGAGAAAAATATTATTCAATCTAAGGGAGAACTTTTTTTATTCATTTAATTTTTAATGATTCAAGATTTTTTTCTGTTGTGTGCTTGTGTTAATACTTATTGAAATTTTATTAATGAATTTTATATTTCATGATAACATTATTGTTCAGTCTCTTAGTTATAGTTTTGTTTTCTGACAATTTTTATTTCTTAAAAAGTTCATGTGTTTGTAATTCTATTTTCTATTTTAAAAATATTTTTTGAATTTAAAATATGAAATCATGCATCATTTCATGATATCCTTTTCTATGTTTATCTTCATTACTGTGTCCAAAAAATTTCTTTCATGTGTTGTGATTACTATTTTTGTGTGGTATAGTAATTTTTAAACTTCAATGTGATTGTAAACATGAATCTTTCACTACTAAATTTAAAGTATTTTAGAACGTACACTGTTAAAATTTTTCTTTCACCTTGAGTTCAACAATGGTAACATTGTTGGGTTTTAAGTGTGGGGGATTGGTTTTGAATTGTTCTTGATCTCTTTTTTCAATGTAAGCCCATAAAAACCTTATTTTATTTTTTTTAAATTGTTCATTTTTTAGAATCAATTTGTAATTTTCAATTGATGTTAAATTTTCTCAAAATGGAGGGTTATAATGAAACTTTGAGGAGTTTATTCTTTAATACCTCTAGCATTTAATTGAGAAAATCATTTCTCTTGTCCTCTTAAAAAAAAGTCTTTTAGTAAAATCTTAGAATAATTTCATTCATTTTTTATTTAATTTGAACTTTTAAACTTGAATTTAACTCATAATACATGCATTGAAATGCATTATGAAATTAAATTCATAATCCAAGTTGAACTCATTCTCTGTTATTTTATTCTTTATTCATCAAATATTGGATGAGTAATTTATTCCACCAATAAATTTTCAATTTACCTCATCTAATAATCAGACTATTTATTATGATCTATTAAATTATGTGAGTCTTTTCACATGGAGTTAAATAGAAATTTGGTATTTTATTTGTATTCACATTTTTATTTGTTAAATTTTATTTAAAATTTTCAATTTAAGTAATTTTAGTGAACCAGTAACTAATTTTTCACTAAGGAAACTTAATTTGGGGGGGGTATCCATATTTACTACTTGAGAGAATCCATGATGGAAAATAAATATAAAAATCATTTCTTAGTGGAATTTAAATATCTCTATTTTAAGATTTATTCCTTACCATTGAATGTAACAAAAGGTATATTGAGGAAAATCAATGCTTAAGTTTTTTGAAATTTGTTGTGGAATTTATTTCATGTAATTTTTACATCATTTTTGGTACTAATTGTGTCTTTTAATGACTAAATTAGCCAATTTATGGTTATTTATTGCTTTATGATTCATTTATGGTAGTTCATGTTAACTAATGTAGTAATTAATATAAATGTTCATTTTTCATTAAAATTTTCAACTGATCATTATTTTAATTATTTATTAATTTTTCTTTATTTATCAGTTTTCTTTAATTGATTTCCATTATTAATTATTTGAGTATTATTTAGCTTTATGTTCTATGTACTTAGTATTTTTTTCTATTGTTAGTTTTAATATACTAATTAATTAATTAATTAACTTTTAATTAATTTTATTTAAGTAATGATTTCATAATTTGTAACATTTATTTTTTATTAAATTATTTATAAATTTTTATTTATTTTTTTAGTTAAATAATTAATCAGTATATTGTTGTAAAATATTTTTTTCTAATTTATAATATTTTATTGATTTAATAATTTAATTACTAATAATATATTTTAATTTTGCCTTTATTTATTTTCTTCCATTAATTAAATTAACTTATTTTTCTACTACACAGACCCAATAGTGCATCACCTAATAATTAAAATATTGATGCTGCATAAGAGATTTTTTTTTGGAAACTGTGTAATAGAAATTAATGTAATATAAATGGAAGATATTTTTCTCATGTAAGTAAATTAATTTTCATTTCCATAAGAAAAATTATCATATGCTCCATTCTTCATATGAAAACTCATCCATCCTAGGTAAGATAATTTCTCTTACACCACATCTTACTAAAACTAAGAAAATCTGAGGAGGAGGTGATTTTAACCTAGGTCACTGACAGCGAAATGGGTTATGATTCCATTGAATACACTGTTAAAGACACTTAAGAAATAAATGATAACCATGCTCAGAGTTCAATCTATATCATAACCTAGGAATTGAATATTGACAACACTAATAGAATATTTTTGTTTGTGGATATGAACTAAGACATCTCTGAGCATCGATCTGAATGAAATACAATCCATTGTTTCTACATTAGAACTAGAAACTAGTTGACACATGTTGCCCATGGAAGATAATGTCAAATCCACCAATATTTTTATTATTGCGTGGAAGAACAACTGAGCCTCTATCTCTAGATCTGATAACCTTCTGAGCCCAAGGATGAAGATTTTTTTGGATATATTGAAGGCTCAACTTCATTGATGAACACTGGTGTGCTGAAGACACCAATCTTGATGTTGATCTCTGATATGAACAGGTCAGACCAAAATAGTTCATGGATGAACTGAAGTTAAAACCCCTGATTTTGAGGTGCATCGAACCTAGGTTTGGTTTTATTGGTACTCTGATGACAACGGTTGTGTTATGCAACACTTGCATAATGATCAAGGAGATCATCAGAGTGCTAGAAAATAGTGTTCATCTGCATCTTAATATCTTTGATGATGTAGGATTCACTGTGTTTCATACCATCTTGAAGGCGATGATACTGATCCACGATCGCTTGAATTGAAAACCTCAATGAATATAATCATTGTTGATGAAGATGAACCCAAGTTAATGTGGTCCTTGAATGATAATCTCCTTTATTGATGTGGTGACAAATATTTTGAAGAGTTTTCCATAAGTATTAAAGTCAATGAACCTCAATGTTTATAGATGGAAAATTCTGGGATCCTGAATCTGTTGAAGCTGGTGATCATTTTCATTACACTGGGTTGTGTCAATAAGATGACCAGAAGGCATTTGCGAGTTGAGGATAACTGAGTCCAGGATGAGCTGAAATTCATTCCAAAGATTGGAATTATTTTTTCTATATATTTTGTGTTTGTAGGTTTGATCAGATGAGGTGATAATGGGTCTCGGTCCTCTATAGTTGTGTCTTTCCTATTGATATATTTGCACACTAAGAAGTTAGTCATTTTATTATGAGAAGCTCACTATGAAATATGAGGTGGTGTGTGTGTGTGTAGAACTGAGATTAGTGATTGTTCAAAGGACTGATTTAGAAGGTTTACTAGTGTGAGGACTTATAGGAAATTTTGATAGAATACTTTTCAATGGAGAATTACATTTCACACTAGAAGATAATTTAAGGTGTGGAAAAAGTTAGTTGAGTGTTTTCTCTAATTTCACATGGGTAGTTACTAAAGGTGAGAAATTACTATGATGTAATAGGTTAATGACTTGAAAATTTATAAAATATCAAGGATAGTAGAGAATTATATTTAGAGGAGGAACATTTGGAATTAAAAATGTGAGATAGATACATATTTTATTTTGGGGCTTCAGATCCTATATTAGATAAGATTCATATTATAAGAAGAGAATACCAAGGATGATGAATTAGTAAATCTAGAGATTGAGGGTATATACACTTAGATAGATGATATTTCATCCTTTATTTCTTTCTTCTTATATTCTTAAGTTATTGTGATGTATTTCATGAAAATAATTAAAGTTGACACTCCAATCATGATCAGATAAACATTTTTAGGGTTATTGGATTATAATGTATTGAAAATATTCATCTTCTCAAATAATTTAATCAATTTTATTTTAGTGAAATTTTTGTTTAGTGATCTCATCTTCATTATAAATGAGAATTATTTTTACATTATTATACATAACCATGAGTGATGGTAGTGGATACTTTACCTCTGTTCATCAACCAAAGCACTAAAATTGGAAAACGTTTATGATACTCTTCTCTATTAAAAAACTAATCATACCCTCAGTTTTGAATTAAAAATATTTACTAAGGAGAGTTTTATAGACTATTATAAACACTTAACAGTAGTTAGGTGCTCAAAAAAATTCTATACAACACTAAAATTGAAATTATAGATTGATGTTAGAGCAAAAAATTACTTTTATCAGTGTAGTGCCATCTAATTACCTAATTCTTCAATTTCTTGAATATCTTAATAATATTTCACAAACCTAATATTATTATCATTCATTATTTTAGTTTTATTTTTTTTCCTTTTTGTTTGTTTGATTTTTTGGGGTTTGTAACACATTTTACTTTCACCTTCCACATGGAATATGATACTCTTGCTTACCAATATTCTAGTTATTAGTAGGTTTTATAAACAATTAAAGTTTTTTGCTTCTGAATGAATATGTGATCATTAATCTTGTGATGATAGAGGTAACTTAGCTTGTGGTTTCACAACTTGTCATGTTGATCAAGATAGATAGACTATGGAAGGACCCAGATGGCAGAGGCAACACCATGATCAGGGATCTCCCAAACATGGCTAGTGTAGTACTCAGGTAGCTGGTTTTGGAAGAGGATTAGGATACACTCCATAGGGAGCTACCACTACAACCACTATCATGTGTCCCAATTCAGGATTAAGGAGTTGACTAGTGGGGCCATGGGTAGTTACATGTTATGGAGGGCTATCACTTGGATTCCATGTGATGATCTAAGGTATGATCTGTGTTTATTATACTATTGTATCATTACTAGTAGATACATGTGAGAGTCAATACTTTATCTACTTATTCGTAATGCATGAGATTGAACTTCTCGTTGAGACTTTAAGCCATCATCTACAGCTAGAGGCTCCTACAAGGAGAGATTCTTCTATATCACTTTTTTTGTTGGCGGTGTGATCTTTCTCTTGGTGGAGAGAGTTTCACAAGGGAACTCTTAGTCATCATGATGAGACCTTATGATTTCATATTGGGTATGGATTTGTTGTCCATGGTTTGGGCCCAGATTGACTTTCATCACAAGAAAGTTAGATTCTTTCAAAATCATGGGATGAGATTCTCCTTTATCGGTGAGAGATATATCATGGATTAGTTAGTGGGGGAATGTGAGTAGAAGGATTCATCCCATTACCCATTAGTTGGAATGTTTATAACTTCATGTAGAAGGCTCCTTGGTCATCTATATTCCATAATTTTTTGAAGAAATATATGGACATATTCCCAGATAATGTTTTGTCATTACCTCCACTATAGGAGATAGACTTCTTCATAAACTTTCACCCGGAGAGTATGCGAATATCTTCATAATAATATCAATTTACCCCTATTTAGATCCATGATATGAGGGTACTACTAGAGGAACTTCAAGAGAAGGATTTTATTAGACACAGTGTGTCCCTCTAGGCTACTTTAGTTTTGTTCCTAAAAAAGGAAGACATGATTTTAGGGATTTTTGTTGATTATTATTTCCTAAACTAGGTAATGATATACAAAAGAACCCCTTTCCAAGGATAGATGTCCTATTTGATCAGTTAAAAGGTGTTTGTTAGTTATCATAGATCGATATTAGGTTAGATACCTTAGTTTTAGTATTCGTGAGGTTGATATTCTGAATATGGCATTCCCATTTTACTACAGACACTATGATTTCCTGGTGTATCCTTTTTGGGTGATGAATTCCCCCACTATTTTTGTGGCATCTATGAAATGAATCAGCCAGCCATAGTCAGATATATTTTTGTTTTTCTACATTGAAGGCATACTCATTTACTCTGTGTTAGAGGAGGAGCATATAAAGCATCTTAGGATGGTCAAAGACCTTTTTTGAGAGAACCAGCTTTATGGTAATCTATTTAAATTATATTTTTTGATCCATGAGGTCTAATTTCTAGGTAATTTCATTTACTATAACAGTTTATCCATGGACCTAGTGAAAATTGATGTAGATATTTCTTGGGAGACACCCAAGAGTGTGTCGTAGGTGAGGAGTTTTCTTCACTTGGCAGGGTACTAAAGGAGGTTAATGAATAGAATTTGTAGAGTAGCACCCCCTTTTACCACACTAATGTGAAAAGGGTAACCATTTATCTTGATTGAGTAGTTCTAGGGATCCTTTGAGTAGTTGAGGATGAGTTTGAATAATGCTTCTATGTTGAGACTACTGGAGGAGTGACTCAAGTACATTGTGATTTTTTGATGCCACTAGTTCTGGTCTCGATTGTGTATTAATCTAGAGGGAGGCGGTGACCACGTATGGGTCGAGGCTATTGAGTCCCCATGAGTTGAACTATTCTACTCATGACCTAGTGTTGGAAATGCTAATATTCACTTTGAATATGTAAATACATTATCTTCTAGGAGTGCACATTGTTGTTTACTTAGACCACTAGAGTTGCAAGTACATCTTCACATTGAGAGATCATAACTTGAAATAGAGGCACTAGTTGGAGTTCCTGCATGACTATGACATTGATATAGTTTATACTATTGGTAAGGGAAACATGGTGGCTAATTACCTTTGCAGGAAGTCTCGTTCATCCCTAGTAGAGAGTCATCTAAGAAGTTTTATTCTATGTAGGTGACCATAGTGGAGGAGAGGGGTCCATATTATTTTTAGTCAATGGTGTTGAATCCCATACTTCTATGATGTGTGAGAGAGGCCTAGTTTAGAGACATTTACTGTGAGGTTCTTCGTGACCAAATATCCTCGTGGGACACACTAGATGGAATATATAAACGAGGAGAAACTATCATCCTTTTATAAGGACATATGGTGGTTATGTTCATGATTTTAGAGGATATGGTTATGAAGTTTCATAATTATAAATTAGTTGTATATACTATAGCTACAAAGATGTTAAAGGCCCTTTGGTAGTAGTTTTTGTGGGATGGAATGAGGCGGATCATACCTGAGTTCAAATCTCGGTGTATCACATGTTAGTAGTTGAAGGCCGAGAGCCATGTTTCAGTAGGTTTGATACATCCTATTGAGATCCCAAAGTGGAAATGGGATAACATATCCCTGAAATTTTTTATAGGGCTTCTACCGATAACATGAGGCCATTGTAATGACCCAAAATTTTGAATAAATCTTGTTTCCTAATTTTGTGTGTTATTTTATTTTTATACTCAACAAAACGGTTTCATTTGATAACATGAGTATAATTAAAATCAGACTGTTGGGTTTTGACTATTATATGACCATTGGTCAATATGACCACTGGAAACTAAAAATTTCGATTATTGTCTCTAAATACAAGTTATCTTGGTTAATTAATATAGAAATAAGATTCGATGGCCTCATCCAGTAGTCTCGGCCCAATCGATGCCCATCTAATGGAACTTGGGAAGGAGGTAGCACCACTAGGCTTTGCTCTGGACCAAACCCAAGCCTAACTTCATCATGTGAAGCTAGAACGGAATCCCCTTCGCGAGAAGTTCAAAATGATAGAAATTACTACTCGTGCAATGTTGGCTGAGCCGTCCTCAGATTCTCTCACCATAGCAGACCTTACACTTAGGTCCTATGTTTGGGTTATAAGGGGCTATGTAAGGATACCGTAATTTCCTTGTGTAATCCTTTGTTTTAAATAAAAATTTTGATTTCTTCTTATGATGAATTTTATGAATTTTCAAATATCCAGATTAATATAGTATGCATATTTATGATGAATTTTAGAGAAAGGATATTTTAAAAATGTTTATTTAAACCTTAAATAATTAAAAATGTGTAATGATATTCAAAAAATGGTCTTCTACAATTATGTTCAGTACTAAATTTAGAGTCTAATAAGATCAACTTAATTTTTGATGAATAGTAAATTATGAATAGTGATTTTATGCTTAGAATTAGTAATTTGACCAAATGGATTAGCAATCTCACTTAAAGAAATTATTAATATAATCTAGGCACCTTGATTAAGTAATGTGATTCAATAAAATGGTTAAATAACGGTTTCATTAATTATTAGCAAGTATTAGTTTTTTTCAGGTGAATAGTGTTTTTTAATTAAAAATTAAATTAAAAATATTTATAAAATTATTTTTATAAAATGTACTTTATTTTCGAATTCATAACATCGATATTATGCTAAGGTAATTTTTGTGGATTTTTCTGAGAAAGTTGAAATTGCGATGAATAGTGAAAATACAGTTTTTAAGTTACGGGTGTTTAATGACATCATTAAATGATGTATTAAGTATGTAATCAATATGGACGAACTATGAATAGTAAGATAAGGTATTATGTGTCCCAAGTGGCCAATACCATGGGAAAATACCATGGGCAAGCCCATGGTTTTGTCAAAACCACCAATGAGTTGTCCCTTGGCCATTAATGCCTTGTCCCCTCACTTTCCCTATAAATACCCACCCTTAACTCCTTTATATTTCACTCCAAACTCTCCCCCAATGAAGATATGGTCTCACTACCTCTCTAGGAGTCCTACCAAGGTGCCCCAAGCCCTCAAGTTCCCAACCTTCGAGTTTTAAGAGTTACGTTTAAGGTAAGGGATCCTACCTCTCTCTTTCTTTTCAAGTAATCTCTTTTATGATCCATGATATTATGTTGGAGGATGTTATTTTATATTCCTCTTACTTACCTTTTCATGTTCATATGATGAGAGATCCCCTCTTTCTCTCATCAATTCATTTTAATAAAGTTTAAGTGGCACCGTTAGGATGCCGAATTTTTAAGGGATTCTTTCACCTTTCTCTTTTTTTTTCTACTTTCAGGTCAGTCTTTCAAGTTCTTTTTTATTATGTTGGGGTATGATCTCTATATCTATCATAATTATCTTTTTTGTTCATATGATGATAGACCCTGTTTTATCTCTTCAATTCAATATTTTGATGTTTTAAGTTGCGCTGTTAGGCTGCCGAATTTTAAGGGATTCTTTCACCCTTCTCATTTTCAAGATCTATTTTCATGTCAAGTCTATCATGTTCCTTTTTATTATGTTTGGGTATGATCTATATATATATATCATAATTATCTTTTATTTTCATATGGTGAGATAACCTATTTGACCTCATCAATTCATTTTTTTGAAGTTTTAAGTGATGCTGTTAGGCTGCCGAATTTTCATAAGATAAATCTTATTTTTGTCTTCCTTCCATGTTTTTCAATTCAAATGGCATGTCTTTCAAATTTCATTAATATGATCTTATGACATTATATTTTGTCCCTATACTGTGTTATGAATCATTTATGAGTGGGTGAATCATGTCCCCTCTCATTTCAATGTTTTCTAAAACCCTGTAACATAGTCGTTATGCTGCAGAATTTTTGTCTCAAAATGTCTCTCTCTTTTCCTCAAATTCTTTTAATTTATTAAGTGAATACTCAAAGATATTTTTTTATAGGGGTATTCACATATATATATAAATGTTCTATTTTAATTCTGGGATTTACAAACACAAAACCCACTTTCCTTTTTCATGGGTTTAAAGTGACATAAAGATCATGTCTTTAAAGTAGTTTTTAAAAAGTTATGATTATGAAAGGAAACCCATTTTTTTGCTATATGGGTTGTTTATGAAATTTTTGATGATAATATATGTGTCTAACATGATAATAAAGACAAATTTAAGGGTGTTCCCTGATAGTGCTTCAATGCATTGGGTAAAGACTTAATCTCTAGAGATGACCATTTTTAACGATGCCTTGGTGAATAACCTTGGTAATTTTTAATGACACATTGGGGATGGACCTTGGTGAAACAGAAATGAATGTCAATATTATATGTTATATCCACATATTCAAGTTATTAAATACATTATTTTTATTATGATATGCGTCATGATTTCTTTCTCATGCCTTAAAGTTCTTTTTCATGACATTGTTGATGTATCTCAAGTTCACATGTTAAATGTTTCACCTTGTTTCCCTTACTGGGCCTTCTGCTGACCCTATCTTTTGATGTATGTCCCCAGGTTATGAGATGCAGTAATGAAAATAGGATGAATATAAGGAGAAGCCTTTAAAGTATTTAAGAAGGATGTTTTATGCTTTCATGTTTTCAGTTCCTGGTTTCCAAGACACTAAAGCTTAAAGATCCTCAGTTTTGTAAAATGTAATGAATGTTTATGTGATAAAAAGGCGGGATGTCATAGTTGGTATCAAAGGATGGTTTAGTTATTTGTGGAAATTAGGTTATAAAAAATCTAGGAAGAACCCTATAGAAAATGTTAAATATAGGACATCTTCTTGGTATTTTGGTGAGTATTGAGTAAGGGATTTCCTAGCAAATACATACCTGTCTGGATACGAGTAGGTAGAGGTAGTTCTAGCATAGATGTACATAGGGGTGAAACTCAAAAACACCTCTTTGAGCAAGACTCAAACGGGAACTGGTACATGAATATGGGCCTTGCTTCACTCTTGGTTACGACACTCCCAGGGGATATGCTTTCGTAAATTTATATGCTTAGTATGAAGCATTATTAAAGGAACAAAGATAAAATAAAATAAAGATTCACATAATAAAATATGATCAAGGATAACCTAGATTGGAACCTAGGGGATCACAAGTTAGGGTATACTTTCCTTTTACAGTTTTATCCTTCTTTGCTTAAAGTTTTCTTTTAATGATTACTGGCTAAGTATTTAAGCCCCTAATTATACTTTCTTTTCTTAGTTAATAGCGGGAAATGGAAGAACATATCCCAAAAACCAATGTGACAGGAAATGTGACGATTTCCATATTAATGTGACAAAGATAACAAGAGATCAAGTTGAAAATATTGTGATTATGCCAAACCAGCTATAAAAAATCGCAATTAATAATTGGTACCTAGTTTAATGCCCAAATTCATCAAGGAAGAAGAAGAAAAAGTCTCAATGATATTCATCTGATCAAGTTGATAAGGGAAAGAAGACCCAATTTATTTTTTGCAAAAAGTGTGGGAACATGCACCAAGGAGAATGTCACAAAGGAATTGGGAGATGTTTTAAGTGTGGGAAGATATATCATAAAGTAGCCAATTGCTTTAAAAAATGGATAATGTGATGAATGGAGATAAGGTTCGATCTAATGTACCTTATACATTTCTATGTCGTAAATGTGGAGAATTTTGACATTATCCAAGGAAATGCTCTCTTAGAATGGCTGAGAAGCATGATGAGCATCAACAATCATTGAGGATAAGGGAACAATGCAAGTCCTATGCTGAGATGGATCATGATAACTGAAGTACATGTAACTTCTTCGCAAAAATTGTCTATGTCATGTTGTATTTTAGTTCGTGCTCTATGATCATATCTTTTATGTTTTCTAAGATCATTGAGCCACTACCTAAGATGATTTTATACCATTAAGGAAAACATTTATTGTTATGTACCACCTGTTGATATACTGAAGTTGTTCTTCTTAAAAAAATGGTGATTAGGGGATTAAAAGATGATTATTATTTTGGAAGATGTTCACTATTTTGGGAACCCTATTTGATCGAGGTAAATAGATTACTACGGTATTTTATTTGAGGAGTAAAGGTTGACTTATATTTTGAAGAATCGATGAATTTAAGGTAAACTTATGGTAATATAGGTTACTTATGGAAATGATTAGCCTATCTTAGGGAAAATATGTTTAGGTTAGCTACTTTTGTTATAAGATGTTAGGAGTGGTTGCTGTTGTTTGGAGATGAATGATGAAGTTTATCTTGGAAGACAATGTTATCAAATCCCTCTTGTATTTAGGTTTTAGTCTTAGTTTGGTTTATTTTGAGGAATTTTTAAGGACAGTTATATATGGAATGGTCTATGATGAACTTTGGGTAGTACTGTGGAATTTTTGAGATTTAAAGAAGTTTACCTTCCTATGGGATTCTTTCTTTTTGAAGAGTAGTTTTATCTTACCCTTTCTCTTTTTGGGATAATAGAAGAAACAAATAGTTAATCTTTGGTGGATTATGTGATTTTATAGAAGATGATTATTGTGCTTTGATGAAACCACGTAGTTTTAAATACTCATCTTTTTAGAAAATATTAGTTTTTTTAGAAACTTATTAAAGGATGAAAATCTACTTGAAGGTGGGTATATTTCCATGTGTTTTATTCTATGTAGTAAATTAATTCTCAAAACTATGAAAAGGAACGTAAAAAAATGTTGTTTGTTAACGTTTCCTACTGGGAAATCAAATACTGTTTAACCCATTATAAGTTTGTGATTTTCTTGTTGTTAACTTTCTACCAATCATGTTTTCTGTCACTCTCCCTCAAAACGCTACCCTTTGTTTTCTCCTCCATGTCAATGTTTTTCTACATGGAATCCTAGTGTGGGTTAACTCGGGTGACCTTTGTACTTCCCTTTCCTTCTTCTAAAGTAATATTTTTACTGATTCCTTTTCCGATGTGGGACTTTCAATGAAATTTCAAAACCCAATTTTAAAAAATGTGAGGACACAATTTCTTAAGGGGGGAAGATTGTAACGACCCGAAATTTTGAATAAATCTTGTTTCCTAATTTTGTGTGTTCATTTATTTTTATACTAAAAAAAACTCTTTCATTTGATAACATGAGTATAATTAAAATGAGACCGTTGGGTTTTGACTATTATATGACCATTGGTCAATATGACCACTGGAAACTAAACGTTTCGAATATTGTTTCTAAATACAAGTGATATTGGTTAATTAATATAGAAAGAAGATTCGATGGCCTCATCCTCTAGTCTCGGGCCAATCAAAGCCCATTAAATGAAACTTGGGAAGGAGGTAGCACCACTGGGATTTGCTCTGGACCAAACCCAAGCTGAAATTCATCGTGTGAAGCTAGAACGGAATCTCCTTCACGAGAAGTTCAAATTGATAGAAATTACTACTCGTGCAACGTTGGCTGAGCTGCCCTCAGATTCTCTCACCTCAGAACACCTTACACTTAGGTCCTATGCTGGGGTTATAAGGGGCTATGTACGGAGACCATAACTGCCTTGTGTAATCCTTTGTTTTAAAAAAAAAATTTGATTTCTTCTTACGATGAAGTTTATGAATTTTCAAATGTTCAGATAAATATAGTATGCATATTTATGATGAATTTTAGAGAAAGGATATTTTAAAAATGTTTATGTAAACCTTAAATAATTAAAAATGTGTAATGATTTTCAAAAAATGGTCTTCTACAATTATGTTCAGTACTAAATTTAGAGTATAATAAGATCAACTTAATTTTTGATGAATAGTAAATTATGAATAGTGAGTTTATGCTTAGGATTAGTTATGAGACCAAATGTATTAGTAATCTCACTTAAAGAAATTATTATTATAATCTAGGAACCTTGATTAAGTAATGTGATTCAATAAAATGGTTAAATAATGGTTTCATAAATTATTAGTCAAGTATTAGTTTTTTTTGGGTGAATAGTATTTTTAATTAAAAATTAAATTAAATATATTTAGAAAATTATTTTTATAAAATGGAATTTATTTTTGAATTCATAACATCGATATTATGCTAAGGTATTTTTTGGGGATTTTTCAGAGAGTTGAATTTTTGATGAATAGTGAAAATACAGTTTTTAAGCTACGAGTGTTTAATGACATCATTAAATGATGTATTAAGTATGTAATAAATATAGTCGACTTATGAATAGTAAGATAAGGTATGACGTGTCCCAAGTGGCCAATACCATGGGCAATCCCATGGTTTTTCCAAAACCACCAATGAGGTGTCCCTTGGCCATTAATGCCTTGTCCCCTCACTTTCCATATAAATACTCACCCTTATATCCTTTAGTTTTCACTCCCAACTCTCCACCAACAAATATATGGTCTCATTACCTCCCGAGGAGTCCTCCCAAGGTGCCCCCAATCCCTCAAGGTCCCAACCTTTGAGTTTTAAGAGTTACATTTAAGATAAGGGATCCTACCACTCTCTTTCTTTTCAAGTAATATCTTTTATGTCATCTCTTTTAAGATACATGATCTTATGTTGGATAATGTTCTTCTATATTCCAATTACTTCCCTTTTCATGTTTATATTATGATATATCCCCTCTTTCTCTCATCAATTCATTTTAAGGAAGTTTAAGTGGCGCCGTTTGGATGCCGAATTTTTAAGGGATTCTTTCACCTTTCTCTTTTTTTTTCTACTTTCATGTCAAGTCTTTCAAGATCCTTTTTATTATGTTGGGGTATGATATCTATATCTATCATACTGATCTTTTATGTTCATATGATGAGAGTCCCTATTTGATCTCTTCAATTCAGTATTTTTATGTTTTAAGTGGCGTCGTTAGGCTGCTGAATTTTAAGGGATTATTTCACCCTTCTCATTTTCAAGATCTATTTTCATGTCAAGTCTTTAATGTTCCCTTTTATTATGTTGGGGTATGATATCTCTATCTATCATACAGATATTTTATGTTAATATTATTATAGACCCTATTTTACCTCATCAATTCATTTTTTTTGAAGTTTTAAGTGACGTCATTAGGCTGCCGAATTTTCATAAGAGAAATCTTATTTTTGTCTTCCTTCCATGTTTTTCAATTCATATGGTATGTCTTTCAAATTTCATTAAAATTTTATTATATCCATTATATTCTTTCCCTCTAATGTGTTATGAATCATTTATGAGTGGGTGACTCATGTCCCCTCTCTTTTCAATGTTTTCTAAAACCCTGTAACATAGTTGTTATACTGCAGAATTTTCGTCTCAAAATGTCTCTCTCCTTTTCTCAAATTATTTTAATTTATTAAGTGAATACTCAAATCAATTTTTCTACAGGGGTATTCACATATATATAAAAATATTCTATTTTAATTCTGGGATTTACATACACAAAACCCTCTTTCCTTTTTCTTGGGTTTAAAGTGACATAAAGATCTTGTCTTTAAAGTAGTTTTTAAAACTTTATGATTTTGAAAGGAAACCCATTTATTTTATGCTATATGGGTTGTTTATGAAATGTTTGATGATGATATATGTGTCTCACGTGATAATAAAGACAAATTTAATGGTTCACCTTGATAGCACTCCAATGCATTGGGTAAATATTTAATCTCTAAAGATTACCATTTTTAATGACGCCTTGGTGAATAACCTTGGTAATTTTTAATGACACCTTGGGGATGGACCTTGGTGAAATGGAAATGATTGTCAATATTAAATGTTGTAGCAATATCTTCAATTTATGAAATACATTATTTTTATTATGATATGCCTCATTATTTCTTTCTCATTCCTTAAAGTTCTTTTTCATGACATTGTTGATGTATCTCAAGTTCACATGTTAAATGTTTCCCCTTGTTTCCCTTACTTGGCCTTATGCTCACCATTTATTTTGATGTATGTCCCCAGGTTATGAGATGCAGTAATTAACCTAGGATAACATAAGGAGAATCCTTTCAAGTGTTTAAGAAGGATGTTTTATGTTTTCATGTTTTATGTTCTTGGTTTCCAAGACACTAAACCTTAAAGATCCTAGGTTTTGTAAAATATAATGAAAGTTTATATCATAAAAAGGCGGGATGTCATGGCCATGATTCCATATGGGTGATATTTTACCAACTTACCAAGTTTTTACACTTCCATACTATTAGATAGTAGAGTTTGGTGGAGATTTCAGGGTATTTGTACATGTGGAAGATCCTTCGAATCCATGGGGTACCCTTGATGGTTTTATTTTACTCTGATTGATGATTTACATCATGGTTTTGGAGAGGCCTTTAGGATAATTAGTTGAGGATGATCATAGTGTTCCTACCCCAAATGGATGCGTGGACGAAGCGAACTATCTAGTAGGGGTTTCCAAACCAGAACTAACCCGACCCGACTGGGTTGAGTCCAGTTAGGTTCGGTTGTATAAGAATATAGATGGGTCTGGCCAGTTTGGGTCGGGTTGAGATCAGGTTGGATCGGGTCATGGGTTGGAAAAAAATGACCTAAACCAACCCGATCAACTTGACCTTCATTGTTTTGGCTTCCATGCTTTGATTTGGAATTCGCTCAACCTGATGTCATCTTCCCCTTTCTTTATCTCTTGTGATCCACCTCATGACATCCACAGCCCACTAATTTCACCTCCTCTCCTATGATGATCCCCACCCCCATCACCCGGTTCCTTACACCCTCATGAAGAGTGACCCCCCATCATCTATAGATATTGACTCTCTCACACCATGATCCCCACCCCCTCCACAGGACTGCAGCACCACCTCTCCCTTGATCTCACCTCCATTCATCCCCCTCTTTACCCTCTGAGTCTCTTCACCTTTTTATGGCCCTCAAACATGTCCCATTATCTATATTGGTCATCGACCTCCCATCCCTGATGTCCATATCTCTTCCTCTCATATTATTCATCATTTCCCTCCTATTATTCTATATTTGAATCAGGAAACAAATAGACTTGACCCATGTAACTCGCATGGAGGGAAGATGAAGATCATAGGAGAGGTTGTCGTGTTGGGAGTGTGTGAGGAGCACTGTTGGTTTGATTTATTAAGAAAATATAATTTTTATTAAGGTTTCTTGCTACCCTAATTAATTTATTATGTGTTACTTCCTACTGTCATTATCATAGAAGATGAAAATATGATAGTTTGCTAGATTGAGTGCTAGCATCGTGTGAGGAGTGGAGTAGCGACAACCTTTTTTTCAAGGTGGTCACTTCCCTATTTTTTCTAGTGTTTCTTCCTGGTAGCATGGATCTAGCATTGAAGATGGGGCCTGTGGGAGAATATGTGTCCATGTCTTGAGTGAGGAGATGGTTATTTTTTACAATGGAGAGATGAAAGTTTTTCCCCACAACCCAATGGACCTAACCCAACCTGACCCAATCCAAGATGGGTTGGGTCATGTCGGGATTAGGCAAGATATCATATTTGACCCGACCAGACATGTTTTTCTTGGGTTGGTTCCAAAAACACCTCCAACCTGACCCGACCCGACCCATGGACACCCCTAATATCTAGGTATTAAGGGATATGTCATAAGGTTGTAATTTAGACTTTAGTTGGAGAAGAGAGGACCACTTTACACTGGTGATGTTTTCTTATAATAACACTTATCACTATATTATCAGTATGAAACCTTTTGAGGCCTTGTACGGGAAACTTTTCAGGTCACCCATATACTAGACTAAGATTGGTGAGGCATCTCTTATTATAACAGAGAATTTGAAACCGATGATGAAGAAGGTTCAAAAGATTTGTGAGCATGTGAGGATATCCTAGATATAACATAAATCTTATGTGGATCAACGTCATGGGTCCTTGGAGTTAGATAAGGTAGATCATGTTTTCTTGAGAGTATCCTTTAGATAAATATATCAAAGGTTTGGTCAGGGATTAAATTTATCCCTAAGGTTCATTAGGCCATTAGAGATCCTATGGAGGGTTTACAACATTTCTTACTACTTATTATTACCCACAAAATTATAGTGGGTTCATGAAATTTTCCATGTGTCATGGAGGAGGAGATACATGCATGATATTATGCATGTCATTGACTTGGGAGATTTATACATTTAGGATGGATCCACCTTCATGGATTACCTAGTGGTGATTAAGGATCGGTAGGAGAGGACCATGTGAGGACTGACCAATCCCTTGGTTCATGTGTTGTGGTAGCATGAGAGTGTGCAAAAGAGTTCCTAGGATAAAGAGAGCCATATTTAGGCTCAATATCCCCATTCTTTTGTTTAGATTATGATTTTTAGGGTGAAAATCTTTGAAGGATGGGAGAATACAGTGACCCTATTTTTTCTTTTTAAGATATGGGAATATATTGCTGAATATTTTTGGAGCTATCCACTAAGTCTGCACGAGATTATGAGGCCCGATTATACCAGAATTGATATTATAAAAGTTTTAAATATATTAATATCATATGCATGATTATTTTCAAAAATAGTGGAATAACTCTCTAAATAGATATTTGATTAAAAATCTAAGAAAATAGTTGAATCTAGAATTTGGGGTTTACCCAAGGTTCGACCTAAAGTTGGTAGGCGTTGGATGTTTAGATGAGAAAAATGTTGGTAGATACATTAGGTGGATTAATTAATTAGTTAATTAATTAATTTAACACAAAAAAAATCTAATTTCCTCTTGAAATAGAATGTTATGAAAATTATCTAGGGTAAGCTATATAACCCAGAGAGATTAGAGAGTAACCTCTAATATTCTTCATTGGAAAATTGATATTAAATGACGATGGTTGATTGGATTGAGGTGCATTAAGAGGCAGTGAACGCGGCTGGACTTATCCTTCACTATTTGACATGTTATTCACTAAATATCGGTCTCAAATTGAATTAGAACTCTTAAATTATGGATTTTACCATTTTTATTAAAGGGCTGCGCACTGATATATTATCTTCTTTTAATTCTGTGAATGTATTTTCTTCACATGAGCCTCGTAGGTGAGTTGAAATATTTAATTAACTTTATTCTTGAATTGTTGCATGTTCTCACCCTAGATTTATTGGTCTATGATTGTTATAAAATAAATCATGGCCAAATACATATGCACCTTTTTTCTTGTGATGTTTTCCCACCCCTTCTTCACTTTATTCACCATTGGACCATGGGGTCACAATTCAACATTACCAGGGTGGGTTAAATCATGATTGAACTCCCTAAATTCATAGTGGTTTTCCAAATGACAAATAGGTTGGTGGTTTAAAGACAAATTAGGAATTATAATGAGTTGCAAGTGATTATATGTGGATCCAAGATTTGAAGTAGTGATGCTATTAAGAAGAAAGTGATAGGATATATGATGGTCGTCGTTACAGGCTTTGTGCAGATCACTAAATTATGTTTTCCAGACACCAGAGGCTAGGAAATTATGGTTAGTGGTGATTTCCTTTAATTTATGGTGTTTAATAAGAGAGATCTTCAGTAGAGAGTCTATATCAATAAACCACATGTGGAATCTGTAGATTCTATGAAAAAATTGATTACATGCCATGTATCCTAGAAGAAAACACGATGTGTATCCCTCTAACTATGACACTATGATTTCAAGAAATGTTATGGATCATATGTTGTGTGTCCATACCCACATATTGTGTGACCCTCCATGAGTGGCCAAGTTGTTTGCCAACTAGAACACACCCAGGACCCAAAATGGTTGGACATGTTGTGTACTCCGATAGTACCTGGGCATGGGTCGGTACTGAGGTATGGATAGGTATGCGAATAAGTACATGGACATGACCAAGAGGGCATGATATGACCTCAACTAGATGATAAATGTCATGTATGATCCATACACACCATGTACAATGAAATTTATTCCAAGTTATGTCTAGAAGAGAAAATTTCTAGGTGATGAGGTTGGGTCACATGCAGTGTGGACCCCTATACAGATAATGTATTCTCACATTTGATTTATTTCTCTAATATATCCTTAATTTTCACTCAAAGTTTTGTCCCATGAGTAGTCTATTCTGAGTATTTTTCCATGAATAATGTAATGGTTACCATCATCATGTCAAGCAAGATATGATTATATATTTTATAAGCATGATGCCTTATTAGGCGATGCTCGATGATGATAGTGATCAATACAAGACTACCAGAGATATGTTAGGATCAATACTCCATCATCACACCAGGGTGCAGGTTTCCATAATATTGGATAGATATTAGGTTCAGTAGTCCCCTTTCACAACAGGGCATGATATTCCCATACTATTTATATATATAAAGATGGTACTCTCCTATATGGGTGAATATCCCCTATCTATGGAGTATTACTCCCCATCTTAAATCTCCGAAATGGTGTTGGTCCTCCATGCGAGTTGTGTATCCCTCATCTGTGGAACTCAGTAGCAAGGAGTAGGCCCCTTCACACATATTTTGGATAGTTTATGTTTTACATTTTGCATATCTCATTTGGGTATATTTATGAGCATATATATGTGTACCTATTGGGTTTCATTTCCCTCTTTCTTTTGGTTTAGTTGACTATAATTATATCTTTATATCTATCACATTTAGGTTTTAGGGAATCCTACAATATTTGTATATACTCACCCATGCATTGGTTGTTCATGCACAAGTCAAGTCTTATGTAGACGATGGAAAGATAAGTGGTAACTTTGGTGGATCATAGTGATACCTGTGAGCATTTACTGTATATGTTGGTCAATCTTAGAGATTAAAAGTTGGGGTCTCTTAGATTTTTATATTTCCAGTTGTTATCAGTTTTGGACATCATCTCTGGTTGGGAGTGTATTTTTTCCCATTAAACTTTTTTTTAATTCTATCTTGTTCTGATGTGTTTTCTAGATGCTATTTCATGCATGTTTTTCTTTAGATATTAATTTCTTTATTTATTCCTATGAACTATTCCATGGATATGGTTGGGTTTATGCATATATGTAATTTAGTAAAAGGCCTCACATTCTATTTATGCCTTCTTGGCACGTGTCTCCAGCCTATAGGCTATTCAGTAAGGGTGGACCAAACCATTGTGTTCCTATGGATTATCTTGTATAAGACAAGAAAAATATAGGTGACCCTAAATATTCTGTGTCAATATCCAATGTTATATTTGGGTTACACCTAGTTTATAAACCCTATGTTTTATGACAGCATATGTGTATAGTAGGGATAATTCATATGATTGATTTTGGAAAATATTTATCTACCCAACTATTGAAGATTCATATATGATATGATTGAATTGATGTTCTACTACATATATTCATATATTATGTTATGATCTTAGCTAGGATATGATGTGATGAAATATATATATTGGAAAACTAATAGAAACAATGTAAATTAAAAAGGGTTTATTATTTTTGTGGGAGTATATTTAATAAAATTCTTTATCAAATTATTATTAGACATCACACTCTTTAAATAAAATAATATATTATAAATGAAATTACATTATCAAAATTTTTATTAAGACCAATATTGGGAAAGCTTAAAATTAATAGAATAATCTTCTTACACTAGTATAAAAACCTTATAATTATTCATAATCAAGAATAAATAATACATGTGTTAGTGTAACCCCTTATTAATAGGTCTATTGGTGTTTCCATTCAACAAGAGTATTTGGATACTTAAATCATAATAAAAATTCAAATAATATCTAAACTATCATTATTTATCCATGGATCCTATGTTGTAAAAATAACATGAAAACATTGAATTGTTAAAGTTGATAGATAACATAAAATAGGATTTATCAAAACCAATAAAGTCATGAAAGATGAAAGATTTTAAGGTAATTTTTTAAATCAAAATTAATTTGATATTCTACTCATGTGATTATTATGACTTTGTACATTAATCAATTTAAGAGGCTTGGGTTTCCACTAATATAAGATATAGTTATAAAAATAAATTATAACTATTTTTATAATGGTTTTTACAATTTATTATAAATTATAATATGAAATAAATTAATAATATTTTACCATATCTCCTCAATATATTTTGGATTTTTGAGAAAAAATTGCTAGTCTAGGTTATAGTGTTGTAAAAAATATATATATATTCATAAAAGTTTAATACAAAAGAATAATAAATATTTTGGAGGTTCTAATAGTTATCCCAGGTCATTGAAACCTAAAAGAGGTATTCTGAAGGGGGGATAATGTTTTAATTAGGGAAACCCTAGACATTGGAGATGGAATTTCCCAAAATACATGAAGGTGAGTAAAAAATGGATATTCCATGTCAAATATAAATGTAAAAGAAATAAACTATTTTATTTTAAAGAATATATGATAAAGACTATATAAGAAATGACATACTGACTGAAAATTCTCTTTTTATTTGGTTTTCGAAATCCTCTTTTTGGATGAGAAGTAACTAAGACATAAATGAGATAACTGATTCAAAATTCAAAATTTAAAAAACCAAAATCCCTTAGCATAACCACCTCTATCATGTACCATCTTCCCACCTTCATCATCACAAATCGCAAGCCATCAACCATTGAGTCAGATCTCAAGACGCGAGCTACCTCGATTATTCTATTGCAATGATTGTTGGAGAGAACCCACCTGGCCTTTTCCCACTACTGATTCAAACCACCATAACACCTTAAATAATTTTTAACCACTTAATCTCATCACTGAAATCCACAATACCATCGTCATTGAAGAAACACCATGACGAGACATCTTAGGACATTAGAAACATGAATCGAAAAAAACCATGCATCATAACCATTGAACTCTATTCCTCAAAAACATTGTGACACCTTTTTCTTCATCAGAACATCTCAAGCATCACCAACTTGAAGTCATCAACGATATAAAAAACACAAAAAAATCACTATATGTGCCAAACATGTCACTGAATCCAAACCACCAACATCACGATCATCACTATTCAAACATCCCACCAGAATGAAAAAATCCATCTACAAAAATCAAAAACATGAAATATTTTCACAAACAAATAGCACTAAAAAATGAGATCACCAAAGAAAATATAAGAAAATATCCATCAAGAATGAAGACAATCATGAAACTATAAAAGACCCTAAAAAAGGTCGAGAATGGAACACTAAATAAGGCCAGGGATGAATACCAAAAAGAAACCATAGCGACCACAAAATGGATTACCCAAAACCCTATTTACCCATCACTACAACTTTGATCTGGAGAGAAGAGGTGAAACCCTAGGTCAGAGTGGGTTTGGGAAACTGAGGAAAAAAAGGCTGAATCAGGCAGTATCTGGAAATCCAAGGACCACCAAACCATAATCCCAATGTCTCAGAAAAACACTACACCATCCCTGACCTGGAGAGGCACGAAGAAATTTAAGACCAAAGTAGGTTATAGTATTGGATGGTCACCGAAACACAAAAATTTTATGGAAGAAAAAAGAGAAACATAAAAGAAAGTCCATAGTGGCAAGAACTAGAGGGGATGGTAACAACAATGGAGAGAAGCTGATAGAAAAGTGGAGAATTCGAGGGTGAAATATGTAACCTGAGAAGAGAGGAGAAGATGATCGTGGAGAGTTCCCTACATGGAGAGCATGGAGAGTGCATCAAAATCTAATATTATATATTAAATAATTTTTTTGAATATGTGTAGGAGTTAAGGATTAATTTTTCTCGATATTAAAGAAAATGTAAATTTTCATATATATTTTTCTTATGTATAAGAGTAATCTATTTGAAAGAAATTTTTATTATAAATGAGTGAGATAATATTTTTTAAAAAAAAATTATAATTTTATCCATTCTATAAAATTATTTGAGAAAATGGCTAAATTATATTTTATCCATTATAAAATTATTTTATCCATGTTATTTATTAAATTATGTGGTAAAGATTTCATGCCACCCATTAGTGGTATATTCTAATGAAAAAGGATTTCTATAAAAGAATATTTTCCTAAAAAATGAAAATCACTTATGATATTTTATTATTAATAGTTTATTTGTAAAATATTTTTTCGATACAATGGATGTAGTTATGTGAAATGATGGCCAAGAATTGTTTTTTATAATATGGGAGGTTATTGAAATTGTAAGATTTTTGGTTGATTAAGAAATGAGGTGGATATGATTTATGACTTAGGTATTGTATTTTTTAAGACATTAGTCAACATACAAATCATATCAAAACTGAAGTGTATTTATAAAATTAATTTGAGGTAAAAAATCTTTGGATTTATTCTATAAGACCCCATGTTCGTATGATAATTTGAATTCCAAGAGTAATTCGATCTTTTCAATTAGTGGATAAGATGGGTTTCAAACCAATATTTGGGCTTGATTTTTAAAGGTTGTAACCCCATAAAGGGGATTTTTGGATGGGGAATAGAGATTAAATAGTGTCTATAACATTTGAGAAGGCACTAAAGGGATGACGGGCTAGCTGGTCTATAGTCAATAACCACCATCTTGATGGTACTATCCCATTGGCTAGGCTATGGGTCCAATAGTGGCTTGTGTTCCATTGTAGGTTCCACTAGCTTGACGATGGTGTTAAAATGGGGAAATTTAAAATTTCCCCATCAAATATCAAAGGGGAAAACCCTAATTTTTTCTCTTATTAATAAACAATCAAGCCCATATCCTCCCCCCTCATTCCCCTTGGTATAGGGATGTCCTCAAAGGGTGTTTCTTAAGGATTCAAAGAACATATTTGGATTTGATGATATATGTTGATCCTACCATACCTATGTTCTAGTTTTAATCTTCTTCAGATTAGGTTTTTGGGTCATATTCCACCAAATCTTGTTGGAATTGGTTTATTGAGTTTGGGATATTATTATTCCTAGAAAGGGGACGTTCTGAGAGGTTTTCTGAGTACCATCATTCATCATTCTGTAATAGTTATATTATGCTTCCAATTTATTTGATATTTTTCTGTAAATTTAAATTTAAATGATTACAGAATCAGTGATGTATTATAGTGATTTATTGTGGAATAAGGATTTCTTTTGAGATGATGGTAGAGGTCCTTTGTGGAATTTCCATGGGTTTGTTTTCATGGTTCCGGAATGATGATACCAACAGTGATATCTTCAGAAATTATTCCTTCATGAAATCAAATTGATTTTATTAATTATAAATTTTATAATTTGTTAATTTCAGTTATTTGGAAAAATTTAGGGACTCAGGTGAGTTGTTGATGGCTAGTAGTGCGTGGCCAAGATTGTACAATTCTTGGAGTTCTTGTGTATGAGTTTTTGAGCTATGAAATAAATGGGGAATGATTTATAAGAGGGAAATGGTCCTTGATACTTTTCTTATGGCTTAATACATTTTATTTACAATGCATGTGTTTTTTTTCATTCCCCTAACGGCATTGTCCTGATAAATTAATTATTTATGATATAAAAATAAATAAAAATTATTAATTTTAAATGAAATTAATTATAAAAGATGAAATAAAATTCTAGGGACATTTGTTTCATGTGTACTACCTTGATAACCTTGGTTGTCGATAGTTAATTTTGAGTATTTTTTTGGTCTGTCCTATTACATTCAAACCCTTCGATGGGTGTGACAGAGGTGAGCATGACTTAGTGGACCCTATGTAAGATTCAAGTTTTCCTCCTTGTATAGGTGTTTCATGTATTAAGTAGAATAGACCAAGTAGTCCAAGTAATAACCTTCAAGAGACCTCATAGCCAGTTGGATCATAAAAATGGGCTAGGCCCAAGTGACTTGACTAAGACCAAGATGTATAGTAGGGTTAATATCCTTTTATGTGACCCAAGGGGATCTAGTAGATACCCCAATGATCAAACAACCCTGAGTGGGTGAATTAGGTGTATAGGTAGAGATAATATAATGTGTAACCTTAAAATCTGTACTAAACATGTAATCTCATGGGGATATGAATAGTGATATTATGTTCATGTGTTCAGACATTCCTAGACATTTTTATGTTTTCTTTATTTATTTTGATGCATTATGGATTCCTAGATATACGTATATCAACCTATCTTTTTATCCTTATATGATACAATGAAGACTTTATGGATACCTAGAGGTTCTTCCCGCGATTTGGATTTGGGACTCATGTGATACTGATGTGATATGGATTGTATGTGATGATGTCTTCATGGACTCCTGGTGAATCCTAGGATTTAGATTTTGAACCATCTGAAGAATTATCAAAGATGTATGTATTTGACCTCATGAAT
Organism: Viscum album; assembly: GCA_963277665.1. Lineage (NCBI taxonomy): Eukaryota > Viridiplantae > Streptophyta > Magnoliopsida > Santalales > Viscaceae > Viscum > Viscum album. Next base: position 1,417,217,602 of record OY728157.1, on the reverse strand, counting down.
TTATGGGGTTACCTAAATTTCACAAGCACCTAGGATACCTATTCTTTCAACGATCTTGGCATGAAATATTAGTGATTTTGATCACTGATATTATTTTTATAATGATTATTATTCTATGATACCTAGGTCACTCCTGGTTCCATCCAGTCAAGAAAGATGATGATTCATGATGATTGGGATTCTTAGGATACTTGGGATCGATTCGTTTGGCATGGTGACATGAAGATGCTTCAGATTTAAAGATTTATTAGAGTTATAAGGAATTTTAATTGACCCAATAATTGTACTTGGAGTTTGGAGAGATTCCCAGGACACTTGATATATAAATGTGGATCCATTCATGATGATTTTTTTGTCGTTTGAGCCTAAGGATTGACGATTCTTGGGTTACACCCTAGGATTAGATATTTATATGTTTGGAATGATATCAAGATCATGATCATAAAAACCCCAGTACTAGATGATGTTTGTATGGTCAATTGGGATCATATAACAAAGGATCAATAACTATATGGTATTGGGTACATGGGATGGAACGATCCATGAGACATGCTAAGAGGTATTCTATCGTCTAGGTATAGTTGATAATGTTAGTTTTTATTTATTTACTTTCAAAATTTTATTTATTTTGAGCATGCCACATGCACATAACCATGCATTGCAATTATGGTACGATATCATATTGGTTGTTCCCTACTTAATCATATACTCACACCCTACTCAAGTACCTGAGAAAACTCTCACATGGTTGTAGTAACTAGTTAGTTTGAGGTATATATTTGATCATGAATAATATCTAAGCACGTTCTTGGAGATTGGTACAAGTTGAGGCTTGGAATTGGGAGTAGATCCTTATTAATTTATTATTTATTTTGTTATTTAATATATGTGATCATCTTGATGAGTGGTTTATATTGTAAATCTTGTATGTTATATGTCAATATTTTTATTGATATCACATGTATATTTTATATATCCCTTTGGCATACCATAATATATATGATTATTAGTTATTATTATTATTACTTCACACTCTGATAAATGGGGTATTGTATACCCATGGAGACTCTTTAGAACCCCACTACTAATTGGAAACCTTTGGTGTATAGGGAGGCACACTTGAGGTCATGTGGTGAATTGGTTTAGGGAACCAGTCGAGTGACCTATGGATTAGGATGTTATAAAGTGGAATCAGATCTTTATTCTCTCTTACTATTTAGGGTATGTTATTCATGATATATAGGAATTTTTTAGAGCTTGTATTGGATATTGGGATGGTGCATCATCAAAAAAATTTCTAGTATTAATTCTGGACTATTTTAGATTAGATTGATGTTCATGGTATGTGATGTTATGGTTGATATGATTTAAACCTCATGTGATGCACACATGGTTCAAGATTTATGATTTTTCTATATTTCTAGCTTATGACTCATTGGAAAGAAGATAATTATTTTGTATTTAACTCTGGGACCATAGGGGAAATAGGCATCTCATGCATCAATAGTTGGGACATAGGATTCACAGACATAGAGGTGTCTTCTAGTGTGATCTTTATCACTAATGATTTTGGATCAGCAGTTTAAAGTATAAAAAACATCTCATACCTCATTTTTTTATATAAGTACTTGGTTTCATTCTACTCAATCAGGATGAATTGTATTTTAATTTCCATTTGATGGTAGGGAATATCGATCTATGGTGATATTTTTAAAGGCAATAAAAATACTATCTATAAGTACAGAAGGTGAAGTGGCCCTAGTAGGTTAGTACGACACATGGTGACTTGGTGGGAAACCCCTAGTGGTTGGTTGTCATTTGGGTTTGGTTATTTAAATTTCAAGTAACAACCAATATAGTGTTTTACTATATAGCTTTGAATTTAATTTTACTTAATTGAGCTATTTGTTGTGGTTTTTCCATGATGTGGATCACCAAGGACAATGTCACTAGTTATGGTAGTGTTGGAAATAAATATTGAGATTGTCTAGGTACTAATCCTGTAGGTTCATGCTTAGTGAGAATCATTTCACTAGTATACTGAGTACATGGCATGAGGTTCCTAATTACATGGAACCTTTTAGTGGTTATAGTAACACAATATTCCATGTGATGTTTGAGATTGGTGTAGGGATTACTTTCCTAAGCATTATGAACCTTTTTGAGGCATGGTTTGCATGGATAGGTGGGAGACCTAAGAGTATTTGGTTTTGTATTAGACCTTAATGATTCAGTGACTTGGGGAGTTAAGGGAAATATATGAGAGGGGTTTCCCTTTTATTTTAAGTGACTTTAGGTGGGAAGGGATGAGTAGATAAATTAGTTACCTTTATGGGAGAATAAACATGATTGAGAATTCTTTGAAATTATAGGCACATTGAGTGCTTTGGTATTGAGATTGCAATTGAATGGTGGGACCATTTGGGCACCTGACCTTATTGGTTTTAGTTCATGGTGCGTGAATGGGTAGATGCTTTTAGTTTAGGTATGACTTTGCATGTAAGATAATAATGTGGACGATTTTAACATGACTCAAAACATGTATGGATACCTATGGTTTAGGAATGAGATAGTTTAGTAGGTGATCATAATGTAAAACTTGGAATAAGTTAGGTGCACAATTTTGAAGAGGAGTTCTAAGGGAACACATAGTTTGATGAGATTTTAATTTATGAGTATCTTGGTAAGTTTTTAGGCATCCATGCCTAATTATATTGACATTTGAATCAAAAGAGTGTGATTTGGGATTCTATATTTGAGTTGTACTGGAGCATACACCCATCATTTTTTCTATATGGAGTTCAAATAAGCCACACAGTTTATACATGGAATCTAATGAAATGAAGAAGGGAGATGGATGGGTGTGAGCTAAGGGTCGATGGTAATAATTGATATGTTGTGGACGTGGTTTCCTAGAAATCGTTATGTAGTGTAAAATGCACTTCCATGGTATAGAGTACATCACAGATGGATCAAGTGTACTAACACAACCAATTTGGATTAACACTGTTCACTGTTCAAGTATTGATATGATGGGGATCTTGGATCAAGAGGAGTGACACATGCATAGTGATGTAGCCTGTCATACTAGATTTTTGGGAGTCGAGAACGATTAGAATTATATTGGATGTGGAATGTTTTGATTAAATTTAGATCTAGTGATGTGATTTAATGTTTTCTCCTATGTTCATGAGCATGATGTTCATTTTTAATAGTGTGACCCTCATATTGTAAGGGTTTTCTGGATGTGGAATCTGTAATGTGAAGATTGTAAGGGAACAAAGATGTTGGTGGATAAATAAATTTGAACACAACAAGATTCATTGTGGAATTCCATGTTTATACTTGGATGTGTTATTAGATGTAGTCCAAGCATTGAATTTGGGTTCGAAGTAGTTTTACAATGGTTCAAACATGATCGGATTGAGAATTCATGGACACTCTTGTTTGGAACCCGGTGAAAGAATTTATCAACTGAGGATTTGACTGTGGAATCACACTAGAATTCACGCCGAATCTTTGGTGGATATATCAAGATGATCAAGAGGTTCTTATAGAAGGCACCAAGATCAAATAAATTGTTAGTGCATCAGTGGGTGTAGCCAAGTATTTTAAGGTAGGTCAACCATAGGATATTCGACCAAGTGATATTAAATGTTTTTTGATGTGTTACGTTGGGAGCCGAATTGGGTAATTTTTTTTTGATATAACTAGTATTTTTTAGAGTTTCTTTTTGATTTTCAATGACAAATTGGTATATTCCTAGTGTTTTTAGATGGTGGAAGAATGTTCATTATGACTGGGAATATGGATACAATAATGAGTACTAGTGTTTAAATAGATTTCTCATGTATATCTATGTGTTGCAAGATCAGAACCATGCTAAGTTTTTTGTCATAACACTAAGAACCTGTTTTAGTAAGCAATTTTGATGGTTTTAGTGTTGTAGCTAAGAATTGGCTAGGATGATCTAAGGCCTATGTTGGTGATCAACAAAGACCAATAATGAAATGTGTGATGAAATGGGGGTGTATTGAGATAGAAGGGGGCCAAAGGGGAACTATCTTGGGTCTTTGGTAATAAATGCGAGCATAGGAATTTGTTTTGAAAATCTATAGACTTCTGTTTAATGATTCACTTCAAAAGTGTGTCGCACATTAAATAATGGAACATATCCATAAGAATGAGAGTTTGTGTCCCAAGTAGATCGGGACTAATGGAAGAATGCTCAATGAGACTTCTTGGAGATGAATTTTTTCCGTGGGGATATTATAATACCTCATATATGCATGGGTGTTTAAATTCCAATACAATTTTGAAATTTTCAATTAATAAACTAGTTGGATTTTGAATCGGGATTTAGGGTTGATTTTCAATAGTTTGAATCCCACAGAAGGCGTGTTTTCAATGTTCATTGGAGGTATAATGTTGGAAAGAGGAATCTTTAAAGCACAAGAGGGATGTCATGCTAGCTAAATTATATTCTGTAGCCACTGGCTAGTAGGTACCAAGCCATTGGTTGAGTGCTGGGTTTTGTTGTGGTTTGGGTTCCACGAAGGGTAACCCAGACTAGACGGTAGGGTAAAAAGGTAGAAACATTTCATTTACCCCTTAAATTTTAAGGGTAGAATCCTCTCTCTCCCACTGATTTTATATCATTTGACTAGGGGACCGAGTCCCTCTAATTCGACCTGCTTCCCTTTGGTGTAGGTTTGTTCTTAAGGGTGTGTCATAAAGATTCAAGATATGTCTTCGAATATAGTGATATTTTTATCCTCTCCTTCCTATATTATAATTCTACTCTTATAATTCTCATGTTTTTTCTAATTCCACTAGATATTTTTGGAATCATCTGATCAATTGGTGATTTTTTTCTTCCTAGAAAGGGGATATCCCAAGAGGTTGTTCAGGTACCATTGTTCATCATTTTGGATAATTTATGTTATCCCACCAAATTATTTTCAGTTTTCCGTAAATTAAAATTTAAATGCTTGTGGAATTAGTGATTCCTAATTGGGATTTCACCTAGGATTATGTCATAGGTTTTTTGTGGACCTCCTATGGGTTTTTGTTCATGGATCTATAATGAAGAGGCCACCATTAAATTTTTTTCAATTATGAAACTTTATAATTAAATTTATTTAAATAATTATAAATTTTTAAAAATTAATTTTTTTGGGTTTTTTGTCTTTATTTAGATCCTATAGTGAGTTTTTGATGGTTGTTGGAGTAGTGGAAGGTTTATTAAATGCTTTTCAAGCCAATATTGGTGTTATTTGGATGTTAAATAAATTGAGAATGATTCAAAAGAGTTAGGTGTTACTCGATACTTTCCATGTGGATTTTTGTTTTTATTTATAATTCATGTAATTAATCATCACACCCTAGAGGGTGTTGGCCAACTAAAATAATTATTTAACCAATAAATTTAATTTAAATGCTCAATTTTAAATTAAATACATTATGATAGATTAAAAAAAATGTTACATGTGCACTACCTTAATTTCCTTGGCTATTAATGGATAAGGATATGATTTTTTTTGGGTTTTTCTAGTGACATTTGGTCCCCTTAGAGGGTGTGATCGATGAGACTATGACTTAGTGGCCCATGTGTAGAATTCTTGGTATCCTTCTTATAGAGGTGTGGTTTGTCTTAAGCATATCAACCCAAGTTGGTCAAGAAATAACATTCAAGATACCTTAGATCTGATTATTTCATCAAGATAGAATTGGATTGAATTACTAGAGTGATGTAGAGGATCCCTGTTAGGGTGACTATAATTTGATTTGACCAATGATTGATCATTAATAAGTGGGTGCATTGTTGACTTGGTGGATTTAGTAAAGGGTGTTACCAAAGAACCTATACCGGACATGTAATCTTAGGGATCTATGAATAGTGATATTGTGTTTAGATATATATCCATCCCTAGAATTTTTTTTATATTTTATTTATTTACTTTGATGTATTATGGATGATTAGGTGTACTTCCTAAGATCTGTACTATGAGACATATATAATATAATGGTGACAATGGTATTCCCAGTGATACTTCTTGGGACCTTGCTTTGGGCCTCATGAGACATAGATGTGATACATGATGGGTGTGAGGATGTCACTGTGGATACATGGTGTATCTTGGGATCCCTCTATTGAGCCATGTGAATAATTCTTGGGATGTCGATATTCCACCTCCAGTCTATATAGGACACCCAGGATACCACTATTCCCTAGAATACCTAGCCTTTCATGGATCCAACCATGCATGCTCATGGATTGTGATCACTATTATTATTTTTATGTTAATTATTATATTGTGATTTCTAGGTCACCCTTAGGATCCCACCAGTTGATCCTAATGAAATCTCATGATGATTTAGATTTTTGAGATACCTAGGATCTATATGTTTTCCATGGTTACATGGATATGATTTTGATTCAAAGATTACCTAGGGTGCTCAAGAATCAACCTTAATTTAGTCATTATACATGGAGTTTGGGGAGACGCCCGAGATGCCTTGAATCTATGCGTGGATCCATTCTTGGTGATTTTTTTGTCATTTTAACCTAAATATTGTGTATTCCTAGGTTACACCATAGGATACAATATTTATATGGTTAGAATGATATCCTGATGTGATCCGAGACACCCCCCACTAGTTAATGTAGGTATGGTCGATCAATGTCATGGATATAAGGATTAACAAGTAAATTGTATTGGGTACATGGGTCGTCATCGTCCATGATATGTGCTCAGAGAAATTCTGATATTGGGATAAAATAGGTATTGTTAGTTATTGTTTATTTTATTCCAACTATTTACTTATTTTGTTCAAGTCACATTTACAAATAACTGCATTAGTGGTGTGATATTGGACCACATTGGGGATTCAGTACTTTGTTATTTACTCACACCCTTCTCATGTATCCATTACACCAAGGTACCGGAGAAAACTGTCACATGGTTGTAGACACTAGTTGGGATGAGGTCCAAGTTTAATTGATCTCGATAGCTTAGTATTTTCTTACAGATTAGAATGGGGTGAGGCATGGTATTGGGAGTAGGTCCTCATTGGTTTTTTATTTTATTTTTATTATGTATATGAGATCACCCTGATGAGTGATAAAGTCTTTGCATCTTGTATTACATATGTCATTATTTGGTTTTTATCTCTCATTTAAAGTTTATTTATCCCTTCTATATAATCTAATATATATGATTATTTTTTATTTATATTATTACTATAAACTCTAATATTGTGGGTATAATCTCCCCTTGTTACCTCCTAGACCCTCATTGCTAGTTAGAAACCTCTAGAATATGGGTAGGCATGCTTGAGGTCATATGGAGAATGGGTCCATGACAATAGTTGAGTGGACTCCAGACTAGGATGTTACATATTCTAATGAATATTAGAGTTGGAGAGTAGAGTATATAGTATTTTTAAATAAAATATAACTAATCATTCAGAAATGGTTAGCCTTGTACCATGATTTTATTGTTTGATTTGAAAAAAATTGGGTTAAAAAATCACTCCATTATAGATTTCCTAACCCCGTGAATTTGGTTCTCAATGTGATGATGCATGGTTGTGTTTTTGAAAACATTAATATCATGTCATAATAGGAAGGTCAGGGTATTTTTTATTGAATATTTTTTTTTTCATCTGAGAAAACCTTATAATATAGTTTATATGATTGTGATGGTAATTTCCTATACCATTTCTCAATGTATGGAGATTTGATTATTTGGTTTTAACCTATTTTGAACAAGCAATAGGATTCCACTACGAATGAGAAGGTTGCATCGTGAATTATCAAATAACACTAAATAATTATTCAATGGAGATTTTGTGATTTTATGGTCTGTAAAGTATATTAAATGTCATTCCACAATGTCCTAGTTTATGCCACAATTCACTTAGAATTTTGGAAGTTGGAAATATACCTTTGGGAAATTGCATGAGTTGCATTATGAGGAACATCTCTACACCAAGATTTTTGTGAAAGTAAAATTTTGAGAGATTTTGATGATGTGTCTTTATAAATAAATCATAATTCACTCAAAATAATCCATCTTATCCTTAAAACACGATAAGGGTAAAAAATATATGGATTAATCTAATTGTTCAAATTAAAGTTAGAGAATTTGAATGTTTAAGTTCTTATTGAATTTTGAATTTGATATTAAATAATTAAGAAAGTGTGTTGTTTTTATGAAGAGTATGTAAAGAATAGTAATATAATAGCACATGGAGTAGAGATAAAGAGCGATAAGAAGGAGAGACACCCATAAGAGTAGGATTACTACTGTTTATCACTTCTTGAAGATGAATAATCTGATGGTTTATATTGAAAACATTATTGGAAGAGGATATGGATTGTGGTTATTATAGAGTGAGTCACACAATATGTTCTTACTATTTTATAATCAAAATTTTAACTATAATTTATAATAAATTATCTTAATAAGTAAGAAGATTTTAGGTGGTCTATAGGAAGTACTTGGATTCTGAATTTCTATGTTTTGGTGATCAAAGTGAATATTATGTGGTGATAAATTGATAATAGTGATGTCAAATATTCTTATGGGATATAGAAGATCCTATTTTTTCATTAAATATTTGTCATAAAGTTTTCATGTACACATAATAATTTTCTAGAAACATTTTCACAGACATCTGTCTCAATGATAAATAAAGATCATCGTAATCTATTTTTTGATTCTTGCAGATGGTATACCAGTGGAGAAAACCACATCATACCAATGATATTTCCTTTAATTAAGAATATTAATCCTTGTGCATTATCATGTTTCTATTGGTTTTTGTGGAGGAATAAATATAATCACTCAACTAAATTGATTAAAATAAAAAGTAATTAGTTGTGAAGAAGGTTGATTAGTGACTGCTTATTTGTTATCACTTTTACTAGGGATGAATATTGATTCATGAATACTTTTAAAATTTTTTATTTTATTATTCACTCCTAACCCCTCAATAAATACTTGAAAAGTGACTTCACTACATTGGTGGATGTTTCATACATAATTGGTATCAAAGATGAAGATTCCCTTTAAATACATCAAGGTTGTTTAAAGTTGGTTGTGTGAAGCACTCTCTGTTAATTATTAATATTGATTAAAAAATCACTATAGATCACATTATTTTATTAATTATAAAATTATTTCAAAAAATTTATGGGATAAATTATAATACTTGTAAGGAATGAATACTATCATGATTTATTTTATTTTGTATTGAAGTATTTGACACTATAAATGAAGGTAATATTCTGGTCAATGAAGGTGTAATGATAAACCTATATAATAATAGAAATATTTTGATTATGTGTGTGAAATAAAATCAATATTTGCATAATTTTTAGATAAATACATTATAAATATAATGAGTATCAATATGGAAATAGTAATCTTGGATAGGTTGGGAAACATTCATGATGGGAATGACATAGTGAAGGAGGAAAAACTTCAAATCTAGTATGAAAAATTTGAATACATTCATATACTTTTAGGATATTTAGTGAGTGATTTCTCAATTAAGATAATTAAATTTTATCCCAACTAGAGGTTTTGGATATAATCTATAGGATTTAATGACTTTTATTAAGTTTATTTATATCTTTCCTGATATTTTTTATACTAATATTTATTCTCTTGAAGGATCTTGATTTGAATAAATCCTCACTATATGACTTGAACAATTTTTTGGTTCCATATGAAATATGGGAAGCTTCTTTCCTTCAAGAAGATAAGTGAAGGTGATAAGGAATTTATTTTCAATGCCCCGAAGAGTGAAAATACTTCTAAGGACATCAAGGAAGATATGGGGATTTATATTTGGATGGAGATATTGATATGAGCTTTGATAATATTATTTCACTATTATAAATAAATTTAAAAAAATTAAAATATAGATTCTATAGTAAAATTAGATGATTTAGTCATTTTGTTTCAAATTTTCAAAATTTGAAGGATGGAGAAAATGAAGAAAAAGATGTGTCATCAAGGAATTTGAATAAGAATAATATTTATATATTTAGAAATAATGATTCCCTTTATGCGAAAGGAAATTAATATATTTAAATTCGATTATATTATTTAATTTTTTAATATAGAGGAAAAGAAATTTTGATAGTGAAAGTGGAGAAGATTTATCATCTAGTGATCATAAAAATAAATTGGTTATTACAAAGGTTAATGAAGAATAACTCTCTAGTGAAGGATGTGAAGATGAAATAGACATGTAATTCCTAATTAATAATTATTCAAAATAATTTTTCATTAAAATATATAAACTATTGAAGGTGAGCAATTAGTTGGTAAAAGTTTCTCAAGTTACTATTGAGTTTGGAAAATTCCAAAGAGAAAGAGAGTTGCAGTTAGTGAATGAAGTGGAATGTAAAAATCTCTCACTTATTAAGGAGAATGAATTTAAGGATTAACTAAAGAATAATTTTAAAAAAACTTATTGATTTCCAAAAAACGGTGTTAGATGCTCAAGATTGATGGGAGAAGTCTAACAAAGATTTTGAGAAATCGATACAGGAAGTAGGTGAAAGATCAAAGAGACATGAGAAGAATAGTGAAACTAAAAAGTGTACTGATGAGCATTCCAATCATAAAAAATATTCCACTATGAATTCAAAAAGTTTTTAATTTAATAAGAATATTTCTAAATTAAATCTAAATATAAAGAAATAGAATAAGGTTTCCTCACTAGGAAAATTAACAAATTCTTAAAAATATATAACAAGTAACCTAAAATGAATTTTTAAAAAAATAGAATTATGAAAATTCAATAAATAAGCATAAAATAATGGGTAATATATCATGGACACCATAAAATTTTGGTTTCCCAAAAGAATCTAAAATTAGTTATTATAATTGTGAAGGAATGGATGTTTCAAAGTTTATATTACAAGTAGTTTTTTTCATTTGGTACTATTTGTTTAATGGTGGATATTGATATGTGGAAAGGAATTTTATGTTTAATAGAATTTATTTTGAAATTAATTTTTTTTGGAATGAACTAATTGAAGGGGAGTGGACCCACTCAAAAAATGAAAATTTATAAAGAATCTGAGAATTCATATGTTCAAATAAACAAGCAATTTGAAGTTGTGAATAAATTATGTATAATATTTTATCAGGCGAGTGAAATTTTTAATGAATTCCTTGATATTTTTTCCAAATAAGTAATTATGAATAATACTCAAATATTTTAAAAAAAATAAATAGAAAGGATATGTGAAATTTATTTTGGTTAATGATTCTTTGAAAACATATTAATGTAATCACTCATGGATACTTGATATTGGGTGTTCCTTACACATTATAGGTGATAATAGATTATATAAAGGATTAAAAAGGTATTTATAAGAATCACTTTCATTTGTAATTGATGGATCACCTAAAATCAATAAATATTATTTGATGGAAATTGTTTAAGAGTAGTTAAACTCTAAGAGTACTAATTTTTTGATATTTTGAAACACAACCTTCTAAGCATTTCTCATAATTTTGATAAAGGAAATGAAGTGATATTTCAAAAACTTTGGGTTTACTATATATATTCAAGGTTATATCCCTCATGACTCAAGTAAATTATACTAAAGGAAACTCATTTCATGTGGATAATGTTTAAAATTCTATCTACTTGAGCATGTAGGATTTAAAAGAGTTGTTGGATTGATAGATTGGTTATATTTTCCCAAAGATCATAAAAATTATAACTCAAGGAGATGATGTTTATGATGTTTCATTATAGAAGAGAAAGAAGATATGGGAATGAACCACATTCCAAAATGAGAATATTGTAAATTATTTAAATAAAAATGTGGATATAAAAATAACTTAACCCCTATAACTTGTGCAATTGTAAATTTATAATCCAATGAGGAAGAAATAAAAGAAAATTGATAAATACTTTAACTCATTAAATGAGTAATTTACTCAAAATATATTCACATTTTCATGAGATAAAAATTTGAATCATTTAAGTGGTTTAATAGTTTTAAGAGAAATATCTAAATTCAATACAGTTGATTCTTGAAGAGTTATCATTTAGATAATGAATTTGAATATCGAAGTGATAATTTTTAGGAGTTTTAGAGAAGTACAGGATTTATCTTGGGTATAATACGCTATATACTACACACACAAAAAGATTCTGAAAGGAATAACCAATGTTTTTTATAGATGGCTTGAACCATGTTGGTGTAACATTCTAATTATCATTTCCTTACATGGAAATTTATTGGGAAAATTTTATACAATAAAAAACAGATGTTTATATCATCTGAACTCAAATATGTCTCTACATGAGATGTATTATAAAAATACCTTACTATTGAAATATCTAAGGCTATTCTTAATCCATTAAGTCATCAATGTTATGGGTTCAAATATGAGTTAGTTTGATTAAATAAAAGTTAATGGTATTTTACCCGGATATCCACTAACACTACTACAAAACACACCTTTAACAACACTGATAAATTTAACCTTTTATAAACACATCTTTTTAGTGCTGATAATAGAAACCTTTATTAACACATTATTTTTAGAGCTAATAAATGGTATCCTTTATCAGTGATTTATTTTTAGTGCTGATATGTGGTATCCTTTATCAACACTTTAATTTTAGCACTAATAAAGGGTATCCTTTATCCATGATTTTTTAGTGATGATTAATATTTATATAAATAAAATGAAATAATGAAATAAATAAAAAATAAAAAATGTTCTTATTCCAAAAAATATTAAAATATTTTATTAATTAAATAATTATTGATTAAAATTAATAGATTGATTATACATAATTAATTATTAAACATTTTATTAATTATATAATTATGGTCATTAATGTTATTAAATTGTATATATTAAATATATAGATATATTTAAATGTATATAAACATTATTTATAAATTAAAAAATATTTATACACTTTACATTAAATAGTCATATGTTTATTAAATAATGGTTTATAATTAAAAATTAATATGAATTAAAAATATTTACTATAATTTCATAGTACTCAGCAAATGAATGAATGTCATTTGATATTTCAATTTAACATAGATCAAATTTGTGTTATATTGATTTTACATATATGTAATTAATGCATTTTAATATACATTTCACAAACACAAAACTTATCCATTTTTTCAATATTTTTAAAGTGTACTTATTTTTAATTTATTCTATTTCACTCAATTTTAACATAGATGCATGCCCTTAAAAAGAGATATTCATTAGTATTGTTAAAAATATATTTGTAAAAAATATTAATAAATAAATATATTTATAAATGTACATTTACTATATTTATAAAATTATATATTTATAATTATAAATAAAAAAAATTAAAAGTATTTATATAATTATAAATAAATATATATATATATATATATAATTATTAAATTTATAATAAAATTACTTAAATAATGAATGTATTTACTATATTTATATTCATATATATTTATTAAATATATATATTTATATATATATATATATAAATATATAAATATTATTATATAAATATATATAATGATATAAAAATTATTTTTAAAAAATATATCTATAATTATAAATAAATAATTATAAAATTATAATAAATATATTTAAAAAAGAAATATATTTACTCTATTAAAATTTATATATATTTATTAAGTATATATAAATATTTATATTTTATTATTTATAATTATAATTATAAATCCTTTATCAGTGCTTAAGTAACAAGTGCTGATAAAATAATCTTTATCAATGCTTTATTCAAGCTCATAAAGATGAGGCTTTATCTGTGCTAACCAACATGCTGATAAAAATAACATTTATCTGTGCTAAACTTTTAGCACTGGTAGAGATTGATTTTATCAGAGTGTTTTTAGCACTGATAAATACCTACTTTTATAATCACTAAGAAAGAAATAATAAAGAGTCATTTTATCCGTGATTAAGTAATAAGCACTGAGAAAAGAGATCTTTATTAGCACTAATTTTTAAACGCTAATAAAAGCATCACGATCTATTTTAAAAACCCTAACCATTTGCGAACTCGTCATTATATCATGAGATTTCGGTGGAATCCACCTACTTATGAAGCTCCTCCTCAGTGAATCGAAGCTCAAATCACACCACTCAACTATTTTCTACACTCCAGTTGCACGAACATCTCATCTAACATCTGGTTTTCAATTGCTGTTGTGATTCATATGGGATTTCACATCACTTTCTGGAAATTTCTCTACCCAAGGTAGGTCATTTCATGCCCTAACAATTTTAGATAAATTAATTTGGTCACTTGGTTAATTTTCTCATGATATATAGTTTATTTTAGTGGTGAGAATATGTTTTGGAAATGCTTTTACATGCATTTTTATTGGAAATAAATTTTCTAAAGAGAAATTATTATGTTTTTATTTGGTCCTTGTTGTGAAGAATCAGTAGAAGTGTTCAACTAATTGTTTGAGTAGTGCAAAATGTTTTTTTTTGGAAGCTTAAGGTGCTTGTGTGTTGCAAAAGGATTTCTGATGGGAAACGGATCATTTTGGGCATGTTACCATTATTATACACTTTTAAGTATGAGTTATGAAGTGTTTAAATAATGAATAATTTGTTTTAGAAATGAAATTTTGGATTTGGAATTTTTTTTTATTAAATGGTGTGAGTGATACGAAATGTGTTTTTAAAGGATTTGGTGTGCCTTATGTTGGGTTTGGGTTTTGTAACATAAAATGGCTATGTTGTGTGTGTGCATGTTTTAGTGTGGTATTCTGTGGAAGTGTTTTATGAGTTATTTGAAAGGGGGAAATCATGTTTTAAATGGTGCATAAATGGAGATAGATTTGGAAGTATGTTTTGAAAGGAAATTGATATACTTTTCCATGTTTAATATTTTGTAACTTTTTTTAATACGAATTGTAAATTATTTTAAAGGATGGAAGACATGTTTTGAAAATGATTTCGGGTTGTGTAAAAATTTGTAAAAAAGAGACTTGTTATAGAATAAGTTGTGAATTAGGTTAAACTCTAGTTTTGTTAATTAGAAGAATTATATAAATTAGTAAATAGATTTATTAAATTATATAAGTGTTGAAAATTACATTCAATGTGGTTATGCGGTGCATTTTATTTTAAAAGTAGAATTTTCATTTGAACTTGGGTGTTTTTTTGATGTAATGCCTTGTTGTGCCTCTAGGGGTTATTTTAGAAAATGTTTTAAATGAATTATTAACATACATTATAGGTGTGAGGCATGTTTTTGAAATGATTTGGTGTGTGTATGTTTTCAAATGGGGTTTGGGTGTGCAAGTAGTGGCCCACTATGTGTAATTTGTTTGGCATGACTTGTGTGTGTAAATGTGATGTGTTAGAGACATGTGAATGTGAAACTTGATTGCACACAAAGGGATTCCTAGGTAACTAGGAAACTAGATTGTGCTGTGTTATGGAATATTGATATTTACATAGTAAAATCATCATCCATAGAATTAATGTATTATTTCATATTTATGTTTAATTCATTTATTTTTAGTATTACTCATATATTAATTGTTTTCTTATACATGTGGATTCTTTTGTTTTAATTCGGGTGATCTATCCAACTTTTATACTTCTTCACCCTTAAAATATTTTCACCCATGCAGTGGTGCATTTATCACTTTCTTTCAAGTTACCACCACTTACATTGAAAGAAGAGAAACGATGCTGACTCTACTCAATCACAGAGGTAATATTGATGTTTGTACAGTAAAATCATTGTCCATATAATTAATGTATTGTTTCATATTTATGATTAATTCATTTCCTTTTAGTATTACTCACATAATAATTGTTTTCTTATACAGGTGGATTCTATTATTTGGGTTCGGATTCTCTGTCCAACTTTCATGTTCTTATCCCTTAAAATATTTTCACCCATGTAGTGGTGTATTTGCCACTTTCTTTCAAGTTACCTCAACTACCATTACAATAAGATAAACAGTTCTTCCTATGCTTAATAAAAAAGGTAATATTGATGTTTACACAATAAAATCATTGTCCATAGAATTAATTTATTATTTCATATTTATGTTTAATTTAGTTCTTTTTAGCAATACTTGCATAATTATTATTTTCTTATATAAGTGGATCATTTTATTCGATTTGGGGTGCTCTGTCCAATATTCATGCTTCCTCTCACTTAAAAACTTTTCACCCATTTAGTGGGGTATTTATCACTTTCTTTCAAGTTACCTCCACTGTCTTTACAGGATGATCAACGACGCTATCTCTGCTCAATCATGGAGTTAATCTTGATGTTTGCACCGTAAATTATTATTCATATAATTAATGTATCATTTCGTATTTATGTTTAATTTATTTCTTCTTATTATTACTCACATAATAATTGTTTTCTTATATATGTGGAATCTTTTTTTCAATTTGATTTAGTTTCTTCAAAGCTTCTCTTGTAATGTTGGAAGTTCAACAATGAAATTCAATGTAAATCATGGTAACATTGACAGTTAGGATTGTTTTTGAATGTATGTAATAATTTTTATTTATTTAATTGTATAAATAAATGTTTTAAATTTTTATAATATAGTGTTTTTCTTGTATTTTTTTGGTAAATTTCATTTCATTTAAATATTTTATTGGGACTTGTTTTTGTTGATATATCTAGTGTGCTTATGGTTCTTCTGGTGCTTCTAGTGTTGCGGTGTGCTGTAACAACACACTGCAGTGCTTTCAAAAGCACTGATAAAGGGCTATATTATAGTATGTTGTAACAACACATTATATTAGTGATGTAGTGTTCTATTTCAGAATACTATAGTATGGAATTTTATCGGTGCTTTTGAAAGTACTAATAAAGAACATCTTTTTCAGTGCTTTTAAAAGCACTATTAAAGAATGCATTTATTAGTGTTTCTAAAAGTGGTGATAAAGGTACACTTTATCATCACTTCTACAACACTGATAAATAATTCTTTTAGCAGTTCTTTAAGAAGAGATGAAAAAATTCCCCTTTATTAGCACATTAAAAAGTGTTGATAAAAGTATAGGGATTTTAATGTCGCTTATAGTGTCAACGCTTTTCTAGAGCTGATAAAGGCCATTTCTAGCACTGTTAAAGTCCTGTTTTATAGTAGTGTGAATATAAAATGATATAACTATTTCAATAAATAATATGAAATAGTTAAATTTTTTTATTATGTGACGGTATTTTTGAACTCCTTTAATGGGTCTGAAAAATAATAAACACTTTCCTAATTTAATGGAGAAGAAAATAATTTATAAAAAAAATAAAAAAATTCCATAAGTAAAGAATATGTGAGTAGTGGTAATGAATAGTGAAGAACCCATGGAATTATTGAAGGATTTTTGTATTTGTTTTCAATAGATTTTCAAAATTCTTATAAAATTGTTTAGAATGATTTAGAATATTTTTAAATGAATTAAAGTGATTATGGTTCTGAAGAGATGAGTTGAAAAGTTTGGTGAAAGATTTTGAGGGTTAACATGTTCATATATAATATATTGGTGTTAAAATATTTGTAAAAGGAAATACATATGATTTTTTATATCATCAATTAGAATATTACTAGAGTGGATACACAATGATACATAACATATCACTGATGATGTATAATATCTACGGGGGAATATATAAGAAGTTAGTTTGATCTCTGATTGAGATAAATAAGATCCATCAAATAATATATAAAAACTCTATGTTTCCAGATGATATGTAACATCATATAGTTGATAAAAAATATCTCAAAGATTGAATGTAAGATCTTATAGGTGATATGGAAGACTAATTTAATCTTATGTAGGATTCTATTGAGAATAAATAAGCTTAATTTGATTAAAAAATATAATATTTTTTAATAACAAAGCTAATATTTTGGGAGATTTGAAATATGATAATTTAATGTAACTATCTTTTGTTATTATTAAATGAATAAACATAAATTTGTTGAGTGAGTATAGATTTGATTCAAGGAAATTTATTTTAAAGAAAAAATATTTGTCCTGAGATAATGCTTTTCCCTATAAAGTTTTGTTCATGTGATCCTACACTCATAGAAAAGGAAACTGTGGATTTCATGAAATACTAATGAAAAGAATAAGTCAAATATTATGGATAAATAAATTATAAAACTATTACTAGGATCTTTGTGATATATATCTTATTTTTTAAATATGAATATTAAAAACTCATTATTGAAGATCAATGTTTGGATATTGAAGTTTCCTGGGGTAGAAGTTTTATTTGTTTTCAATTAGATTACTATCAATGTCAATTTAATCCTGAAAAGGCGATATCTTAGGTGATTGATTGATTATTCACTTAATGAATGGAGTTTAGTTTTTACCACTATGACAACCTGATATTTCACTATATATTTTCCTAAAAAAATATTGTGTTCAATAGCTTGCTCCACATGAAACACTAAACTAAAATAGTTCATGACATAATAGATAAATATTATTAAGAAAATTTAATAATAATAAATCATATAATAAACAAAAATATTTTATTCAATTAGAAATTCATAAATAATATGACTAAGAATACTTAATGTTTTAAAATTTCATTTTTCATTATAAAATTTTTTTCTTAATATTTTTAATTTTAATTTATATGGTAAATTTATATATATTAGAAATTGAATTTTTTAAAATGAAACCAATTTTTGGATTCATAATTTCAATATTTTATTAGGATGATTTTTTATGTTTTTTCTAAATTAGTTGACTTTTAAGTGAATAGTGAAAAATAAAAGTTTTACCAAAATTGGTTATTTTATGACTTTATCATTATATAATAAAGACATAGAAATTTATTAAAGATTTTAGTCAATAAAATATAAATTTAAAGGGTAAAATTATGAATTTTAAATTTTATTTTGAACTTTAAAACCCTATGATTAATTTTTAGAACTTATGTAACATTTTATTCTCTCTTAGAAACATTTCTCAGTCATTTAATTTAATTAAAACTTTTTATGGTCAAATTCAGTTTTGGATTGATTTTAAATCTGAAAAAACATTTAATTGTATTATAACCAAAAAAATTCTTGAAAATTAATAACATGATAGTTTTAACAGACACATAAATTTTAATATTAAAAACACACTTTTTCTAAAAAACTGTATCTATGTGTCATCTATATCAATTATGAAATTAAATTTGATAAACCTTAGAAATTTTATTTGATAAAATTATTCTATGATTTTAAATCATCACATTAAAATTCAGTATTAAGTCTAATTTTAATTCTTTCTATTAAAATAAATTGATGATTCTAAAAACATTGGTTATCATGGTAAAAGTAATAAATTGGAAAAATGATCTTTATAGTGTGTAAAAGACATAAAACATTTAAAAATCCTAACACCATGTTCATGGAAGAGATGCGGATTGGAAAACACTCACCCTCATAATTATTTTAAACTTTTAGGTTCTTTAACCATTGAATATTGTCATACCATTATTCAAATGTAATGGGTACTTCTAAAATTACCCTTCACTTCACTTATATAAGGGGATGACTTCTACCACTTCATGCTACACCCATCCCTTCAAATTATATTAACTATAATAAAGAACGTCCCACTACCTCCACATGTCACCACCTAATTCATTCTAAAACCATTCCGACTTCGTGTCCATTTCTATGGTTATATCGGTCCCATACTTGCCCAAAATCCCTCTTCTGCATTCCATATCCTCTGCCTTCTAGATCCCTCTATCTTTTACATCCTCCTCGATAGAATGATGCATCGACCTCCACCTCCACCTCTTCCTCACCCCAAATCCCTCTTCTGTATTCTAGATCCTCTACGTTCCAGCTCCCTCATTCTTGTCCCTCCTACGTTGCATCTGCCATCGCCTACGACTCCTCATCTGCTGCATTAACCTCCGCCTCCGCCTCCTCCTCTGACTCTGCCTCCTTCACCATTTTCTCCACCTCCACTTACGCCTCTAACATGGTATGATTCATCTTCCTTATTCACACATTTTCCTCTAACTTAAATAATTATCCTCTTCTCACAGTGGTTAGGGCTATGCCTACATCTCCTCGACATCCACCTCCTCCTCCGCCACTGCCTCTTACCACACCACAGCCTCCTCCTACAACCCTACCTCCTCGTCCTACCCAGCCTCCTCCTTTGGTTCTACCTTCTATGATTCTAATTAACTTCATCATGACCACCTTCCAATTTCTCACACATATCTCCTTCGTCTCATATACAGTTTCTCCCTGACAGTACCTTGTGTTTTTCTTCATCCAATCATAAAAGAAAAACCCTCGGTGAATTTATTCCTACAAATTCTATGATTTATTCATGGAGTCAGTCTAAGAGAATAATGAGGCATTCCTGGATGAGGAGATCATGATATAAGTGATGGTATTAACTATAAAGAAATCATTAGAAAACCCACAAGAGGTTCTCATAGTGATCAAATATCCTTCCACCGTTGTAGTTTTCTTATCCTTCCACTATGAATGGTAACTATGGAGAGGCCAAGAACAAAATTCTAGGAGGTTTTAATGGTTCTCTGGGAACAACTTCAGTTGATGTTTGGATTTTTAAAGAGTTCAAAGTTTTCATAGAAACTACTAATGAGGAGGATGGGCATGGTGGTGTTTCTATAAAAAAGGTTGAGATGGAGAAATATGGTGTCCATACTATAGTGAGATGGGTTTCATACAAAAGTTATGTTATGAAAATAATCCAGTATTCTACTTGAAATGTAATATATTAGGAAACAACACTGTCTCTTTTTCTTCATCGACAACTTAAGAGCTCTGGATTCCGAAGGAAGTAGGAACTATCCTGGGTTTCTCTTTGGGGATTTACTATTGTAATGTGATTATTAAAAGAAATAATAAATCAAATATTTCATCTCAATAGGATATGTATAAAATGACATACTGTATTTTTCATACTCTAGGGAAGGCCAATATTTTAGGGCCTATAGGGGTTTCTTTGTTAGACATGAATCATGTTTTTCCTAAAATGGATGCAAATCCTTCTCCTTCGACTAATGGAATTGTTTCTATGAAATAATGGAACATAGATGCATGGTCTTCTCGAATGAAGGTTTATTTATCATCGGCTGCCAATGATTATATCAGGAAAACCTCAATTGAAGCTCCTGGTGAAATATATTAGTGTTAGGTAACATGTAGAGCCTAATATCCCACTTCATCCAATTTTTAGGC